>OX451737.1:475895805-477384591 GCA_948472305.1 Vicia faba
ATATATATATATTAATACACTTAGAATAAAATATCAAAAATATAGATATTTTTATTTTATTAATATTTAACATTAAAAATACATTTTTCACAATATACTTCATTTTTATTTTATTTTTGTATGTAAATAATAAATATTGTATATATTGAATAAGAAGTAATGCATTTTATTTTGTAAATTAGGGTTTTGACCTAAATATGAAAATACTCCAAAAAATCATACTCTTTTATTTTTATTTATTTGGACATATAAAAAAACTTTTTTCATGCATATAAAAAAAAAACTTTTTTGCATTCTTGCATATTTGTTTCATTTCTATTTAATTTGTGCAAATTAAATATCTTGTAAATATTCCAAAATTGATGTAATAGCTAGATTTAATTTCTTGTCTAAATATCCCCCATTTGAATATTTGTACCCCCCTTCCCCATATTATTGTAATAGTGTAGGAATTTTACTTTTCGCACTTTAACGCTTTTTAAATATGCCATGCTAGAATTAGGGTTTGTATGCGAATAAAACGAACAAAATAGTTTTGACCTAATTTCAAGATAATCAAGCATGAAAATGGACAACACATATCACACTTGAACCCCTAGGGTATTCCACTTTGTTGCCTTCAAATAATTGGGCCATATTGCATGTTAGGTTTCTTTGGGTAAAACAAACAATCAAATGATCATAGTCCCTCGATGACGCTTTCGAAAAGTTGCCTAAAATGATCAAGTCCCTTTCAAAGAAAAATTGCCCAAAGACATTTAACACTATTGCAATTATGGTCTAAAACAATGACCCGCGCCTGTCCCTTTCACCTCCTAATACAAGATTGTCCACCAAATGCAATGGTGGAACAAAATTGTCAAAAGGTTTAAAACATAACAAAAAATCTTTGAGAACTTTAGGGTAGATAACTCTTAGGTACTTGTCAATTTGCAAAGAAAACACTTGCCTAATTTCAAACCACACCTCACAAACACTTTCAAAAGAAACCTTCAAAAAAACCTTGAAACATCTTTTCAAAAGACAAAACACCTTTTGTAAAACATTCGAGAAAAGAATTGTTACAAGGGTAGCCTATACAAGGCATCGTTTCAAAACATTTTCAAAACCACACACCGAGCACCATTTCAAACAATTGAAAACCAAGGCAAGTTGATCTAGGCAAGTACCTAAGAGCCCATGGATAACCATGGATAAAAAGGGTGCTAATACCTTCCCTTTCTATAATCTACTCCCCGAACCCAAGAAAAATCTCAAAGGTTTTTGCTGTGCTTTTTAAACCTTTCCTTAGGATAAAATAAAAAGTCGGTGGCGACTCTTGCTCAACCGAAACATTTGCGAAAACAAACGCAAAACCATAGTCAGTTCTCCCACCGTATCGCAGAACTGGCGACTCTGCTGGGGACAATTTAAAAGTGGAGTAACCTTAGGGCTTAGATCACCCTCTTGCATGACAAATTGTTTAAATTGTTTGCTTTATATCTTGGCTCTATTGTTTGGGTTTACAATCCTACACCCGGATTTTGGGAAACATTCATAGATAACAATACGTTGTGGAAACTGTGCGGGGTATACCGACACGGTCGAAGCAATAGCTATATTAGTGCGACATATTTGTGAGTACCGGTAACCCTTGAGTTTAATCAAGGAGAGTACGGGGCCGCTGAGTGATGTCACTAAGCACTAATGACCTAGAACCTTACTTGACCATCTTGGCCTTTTATTAGGGGTAGTGAGATGACCGGCTTTGGTGCAGTCCGAAGTTGGTAGATACTCGATACTACACTCATTGAGGGTTGTTTTCTTGGAATATTTTGGTCGCTAGTTAAGTGGCTAAACCAAAACAATGAACAATGAAAACAATCCCGTGATATTGAGCTCCTTAGAACCCGGTTACTAGTTATAGGACAGGTTTTTAAGCCAACTACACTCAAGAGGGTACTTACCTATGAAACCCCATACAAGCCTGAAACTAGGTTTTGGTGTGAATTGCTTGTACATATGTTTTGTGCATACATCATAAACATCATAAAGCATCATATGCATTCACTAACCATTTCAAGGGTTTGGATCTTCATCTTTGTTCCTGTTTTGCAGGTCATGGAAATTCCTCGCAGAAACACCATTCAAGTCAACCTTGTGAGAATCTCTCCTCAACTTAAGGAGCTCACTTCAAGAATTCCGGAAAATTCATCCTTCAGTGAAAGACATGGTAGACTGCTCAGCCTGGTTAACACCAACATTGAAGAAGACATGATGAAAGTGCTATTCCAGTTCTTTGACCCTCTTCACCACTGTTTCACTTTCCCTGATTATCAGTTGGTACCCACTTTGGAGGAGTTTTCTCAACTCCTGAGAATTCCTATCCTTAATCAACTACCCTTCAACGGTACGGAAAAGGAACCAAAGCCGGAAGATGTTGCTCGAGCATTACATCTACAACCATCCGACATCAAGGGGCATTGGGAAACTAGAAGC
The DNA here is from genome assembly GCA_948472305.1 of Vicia faba. Taxonomy (NCBI): domain Eukaryota; kingdom Viridiplantae; phylum Streptophyta; class Magnoliopsida; order Fabales; family Fabaceae; genus Vicia; species Vicia faba. The sequence continues at coordinate 475,898,284 of OX451737.1, forward strand.
GGCGTCAAGGGATTCTTAGCAAAATTCTTGTTTGAGAAGGCACAAGAATGTTGGAATTCATTGGACCTACAAGCCTTCGAAGAGATTATGGCACTCCTTATCTATGGGTTGGTCTTGTTCCCAAATCCTGACCAACTGGTAGATGTCAACGCCGTCAAAATCTTCTTGTCCAGAAATCCAATACCAACATTGCTTGGGGACATCCTTCACTCATTTTACACACGAACAATGAGAAAGAGGGGTGTTCTCATGTGCTGTACTCCTCTCCTTGCAAGGTGGTTTATTTCGCACCTTCCACAATCTGTCTTGAAGAATGACCAAGGTTCAAGGTGGTCCCAATGGTTGATGACTCTTACTCATTTTGATGTGCATTGGTGTTCTCGGTCCAGAGAAAATGTCATCATTGTCGATCATTGCGGAGAATTTCCTAATGTTCCTTTACTTGGAATCAGGGGAGGTATCACCTACAACCCTTGCCTGGCTTTGAGGCAATTTGGATATGCACGGAGGGATGGCCCTCATGACATGTTGATTTCTGACCTAGTTTTTGACTTCGACAACGATGCGCAAGGACTTCGCCAAAGATTCATCAGAGCTTGGGGAAAACTCAACAAGGTTGATAGCAAGACTCTGGGACACAAGAACTCCATCCCTCTTGAGCCTTATCTCAAGTGGGTACGAGCCCGAGCCCAAAGTCTGATGATGCCTTATCCTCATGTTCTCCCTGTGATTAAAGATCCCGTCAATGAAGGAGAGGTCCCCTATACCATCCTACATCCAGACATGCCTACATCGTGGGAGGAAATGCAGAAAAGTTGGATTCAGCTCAAGGAGGAACGGAATACTTTTGAAGCTAGCTTCTACGCCAGTGAGAAGAAGGTTCTAGAGCTTACCCGCCGACTCCATGAGCAAGAGGCCCTCAACACCTACATCGCACCAAAGAGGATGCGCAATGTCTTTTTGCCTTGAGAAGTTATTTTGTAATATTTGGCCCATGGGGCATTTATGTACTAACGAATTTCTTCTTATTAATATGACGTGCGTTCTTCTTTGTCTGAAACAATTTTGAATGTCCTAAATCCTTGAATGCATTGCATACATAAGCATACCATTCATCATGTGCATAAGCAGGTCTCACTCCAGGTTTCCTTATCTGTCTGCTGTTTATTTCAGTAGGATGGATCTCAAGCAAACAGTTAAAGACCTACAGGCTCAGAATGCACAGTTCCAGCAACTCCTGATGACCTTGGCTAAGGGTCAGGAAGATATCAAGACCCAATTGGGGAAAAAGACCTGATGAAAAAGAATAAAAGGAGAGTCGGAGTGGCTACTTTGGGGAGAAGATTTGACGGAGAAGCTCGGAGAGTGCTTGAATTCCCTCCTACTTCTGATGAAGGGACCAGTAAAAGAGATGGAGCTGCGGTGCCTTCCGAGTCTGATGCGGAAGAAGAAGAGGTCGAAGAGGATGAAGATTATTCTGACCAGCAATACCCTCCAGCTGATGATAAATACAAGGGGCTAGAAGACAGATTGGCCACCATGGAGCTACAAAGAGTACCAGGTTTGGACTTTGAAGACTTGGGTTTGGTCGCCGGGATTGTGATTCCCCCCAAATTCAAAGTGCCAGTGTTTGTAAGGTATGATGGGTTGTCCTGTCCCAAAATGCATCTCAGGTCCTACGTGAGAAAGATTCAACCCTATACGGCAGATAAAAACCTCTGGATTCATTTCTTTCAAGACAGCCTTTCGGGAGCTCAGTTGGAGTGGTTTTATCAGCTAGAAGGAACCAGTGTCAGAAATTGGGAAGATTTGGCCACCGCTTTCTACAAACAATACCAGTATAATTCTGACCTTGCTCCTACTCGTACCCAACTTCAGGGTATGTCGTTAGGAACCGGCGAAGGATTCAAAGAATATGCACAAAAATGGAGGGATTTGGCTGGCAGGGTGCAGCCTCCTTTAACCGATCGTGAGCTCGTTGATATGTTTCTAGGAACCCTATCTGGGCCATTTTTCAATCATCTGATTGGTAACTCTTCCGCGGGGTTTACCGATTTGATCTTAACAGGCGAAAGAATAGAAGCTGGCATCAAGTCAGGAAAGATTCAGAAGGGTGTTGCTGCGAGTGTTGAGAAGAAGCCTTTTAAGAAGGAAACAGCTGTGGTATATTCTCAGAGAAGAGCGGGGAAGACGGAGCGCCGGCCAATTGTGGGGGCCGTAATGATTCAAAACACTCCGAGTGAGCAGCCTCGCTATAACCCGTCCAGACCAAATCAACAACGGGTGGAACGGCCTCAACGGCAGTTCACCCGCATTAATATGACGCCAGCGCAAGTGCTTCCCCATCTACTGAAGTTGAATCTCGCCACCATCAAGGTGGCACCAAAGAATGTGAATACATCCTCTCCGCATTATCATGCTAATGCTAAATGCGCCTACCATTCAGACAGTGTTGGACACGACACCAATGATTGTTGGGCACTCAAGCATAAAATCCAAGACCTGATAGAGGCTAAGGAGGTGGAGTTTGACGCTCCAGAGAAGCCTAATGTGATATCTGCACCCATGCCGAAGCACGGCCGAAATGTCAATGCCATTGAAGAAGATTTGTATGTTGCTGATGTCAGTGATCTGACTACTCCGTTGCTAACCATTAAATTGAATTTGTTAAGGGCCGGGATCTTCCCGGGATGTAAAGAAGACTGCTATTGTTGTTACTCTCTGCCGTTTGATTGTCCGTTACTGAAGGAAGGCATCCAAGGCCTTATGGATAGTCGACAAATTTTATTTGAAAACATTTCTGCTGTTCCAGTTCATACTGAAGATGTCTCAATCATAACCATTCACGCCAATCTTTCCAAGGCCGTCAAAAAGCCTGTTAAGATTACACCAGCTGCGAAATCTGTTCCTTTGAAGATAACAATGCCAGGGCCTGTTCCCTATGTTTCTGAGAAGTCGATACCTTGGAACTATGGCGGCGACGTCTACTACCATGGTATCAAACAAATAGAAATAACTGAAGAAAGTCCGGATGATGAAGAAGCCAGCATTAGTAACATTGCGGGCACTAGCAAAATCACCAGGAGCTGGAGAATATTTTCTCCAGAGATTGTCCCTCCAAGAGCGATCTTTGGACCCTCATCAGCTGACAAGGTCATCCCTGCACCAATAAAACTCTCTGCTAGAACTCCTCTGATTGAAGACGTTATTGTTCCTAGTACTGTCTCTCCTACCGCTGCTGAAAAAGGTAAGGGAATCCAAGATGAGATCGTCAGGACGAGGGCTCAACCCTTGGCCATCCCTGAAACCTCCAAGAAGGAAATGGATGAGATCTTGAGGATAATCAAAAGGAGTGATTACGATGTGGTAGAACAGTTGGGGCAAACCCCCTCAAAGATCTCCATGCTGGCACTACTACTTTGCTCAGAAGTGCACGCTAAAGCTCTGATAAAGTTTCTGAAGGCAACTCATGTGCCCTAAGAAACCTCTGCGGATCAATTTAAAAATTGCGTGGCTAGCCTGACTGCGGACAATGGATTAGGTTTTTCTGATGCCGACCTAACTCCTAAAGTTAGAAATCACAATGATGCTTTGCACATTTCAATCGAGTGTCGCGGAACTACTCTCGCACATGTTTTGGTTGATACTGGTTCGTCGCTGAATGTTTTGCCTAAAAAGGCCTTGGACCGACTAGATTATGAAGGGTTGGAGTTGAAGCCGAGTGATATTGTTGTCAGAGCTTTCGATGGTTCGAAGAGAATGGTCCATGGAGAGGTTGAAATTCCCATCAAGATAGGCACTGAGGTGTTTAAATCCACTTTCTATGTGATGGACATCCGTCCGTCATACTCTTGCTTGCTGGGTAGGCCTTGGATACACCATGCTGGGGCAGTCACCTCCTCCTTACATCAGATGTTGAAGTATCCTGTCAAAGGAAAGATTATTACTGTCCATGGTGAAGAAGAGTACATGATTAGCCACTTGAATTCTTTCCGGTACGTGGAGGTAGAAGGAGAGTTCATTGAGACACCGTTTCAACATTTCGAAGAAGTCCTTCCTGAAATAGCAGTAGCAAAGTTGGCAGCTGAGGCACCGAGGCAGATGGCTAGGATGGCATCTCTGGAGGACGCAAGGGCTGCAATAAAGGAAGGGAAAAATTCAGCATGGGGGCAGTTACCTGATATTCCACATAAGACCGACAAATTTGGATTAGGGTTCACAGCCGCAGGCCAGAAAGCTATGCGCCGTTCGAAGATTGAAAGAGCGCCAGTCAAAATTTCTCCCTACGGAATCAACGCCTTGGAAGATGAAGACAAGGAGAGCAACATTGAAGAGTGGATTTACCCAACTGTCAAAGGAGGATTGAGCAACTGGGAGGCAAAAGACTTTGTCCCCATCACTTTTATTCATCAGTAATTTATCTGTTAAACATTTCTTATTTGGTCTGTAATATTTACTCTCAAACAATCCGTACACTATCTTTTCACCTCATGCCTTGCCCGGGGCATGTAGGTCCATTTGTAAGGGTTTTGATTATTTTTCATATCCATATGCCATGTTTAATGATTCATTGGACGTTTTTCATTTGATAAACTGCTTGTGTTCATTTTCTTTCCTTTTGCATTTTTGTTTAAGGATGGCTATCCCTTACACACACCCACACTCACCAATGCAGGTACCCATCCACTCCAGATTCCATGGGTGACTATTCTGCTATATCTTTCAATAACTCTGAAGATCTAGTCAATCTAGCCGAGTATGAAGATGACGAAGGTTGTGAAGTACCAGGGGAACTAGCCAGACTTCTGCAACAGGAGGAAAGGGCCATCCTACCGCACGAAGAGTCATTGGAAATTGTCAACTTGGGAACCGAGGAAGACCGGAAGGAGGTACAAGTGGGTGCCAATTTGAAACCGAATGTCAAGGAAAGCCTGATACAGTTGTTGAATGAGTATGTTGAAATCTTCGCTTGGTCTTATGAAGACATGTCGGGTTTAGACACAGACATTGTGGTTCACCGTCTCCCCACAAGAGAAGACTGTCCACCGATCAAGCAAAAAGTTCGCCGAATGAGGCCTGACATGTCCGAAAAGATCAAAGCAGAAGTGATGAAGCAATTCGATGCTGGCTTTCTGGCTGTTACGTCCTATCCTCAATGGGTCGCTAACATTGTGCCAGTACCTAAGAAAGATGGCAAAGTCAGGATGTGTGTGGACTACCGGGATTTGAATAGGGCCAGCCCCAAAGATGATTTTCCGCTACCTCATATTGACATTTTAATCGACAATACAGCTCAGCACAAAGTGTTTTCCTTCATGGATGGATTCTCAGGCTACAATCAAATCAAAATGGCCCCCGAGGATATGGAGAAAACAACTTTTGTCACACAATGGGGCACTTTCTGTAACAAGGTGATGCCGTTCGGGCTGAAGAACGCTGGGGCAACTTATCAACGCGCCATGGTAGCTTTGTTTCATGATATGATACATCATGAGATTGAAGTTTACGTAGACGATATGATAGCTCGGTCACAAACAGAGGAAGAGCACCTTGAACATCTGGAGAAGCTGTTTGCCAGGTTGAAAGAATACAAGCTCAGGCTGAATCCAAGTAAATGCACTTTTGGAGTTAGGTCTGGTAAACTTCTGGGATTCATTGTAAGCAACAAAGGCATTGAAGTCGATCCAGCAAAAGTAAAAGCAATACAAGAGATGCCTGCTCCCCGTACTGAAAAGGAGGTTAGAGGATTCTTGGGGCGCTTGAACTATATTGCCAGATTCATCTCGCATCTGACTTCTACCTGTGAGCCCATTTTCAAACTCTTGAAGAAAGATCAGGTAGTTGAATGGAACGACGATTTCCAAGCTGCTTTTGATAGAATCAAGGAGTATTTGCTAGAACCTCCTATTCTGATGCCACCCGTTGAAGGAAGACCATTGATCATGTATTTGACCGTCTTGGATAACTCAATGGGGTGTGTTTTGGGCCAGCATGACGAGTCTGGTCGAAAAGAGCATGCTATTTATTACCTTAGCAAAAAGTTTACCGACTGTGAGACTCGCTACTCACTGCTCGAGAAAACTTGCTGCGCTTTGGTATGGGCTGCTCGCCGACTAAGACAATATATGTTGACTCATACTACCTTGTTGATCTCCAAAATGGATCCTATCAAGTATATCTTCGAAAAGCCCGCTCTATCTGGAAGGATAGCTAGATGGCAAATGATCTTAACTGAGTATGACATCCAGTACACCACCCAAAAAGCTATAAAAGGGAGTGTACTAGCTGACCATCTGGCTTATCAGGCTATCGAAGATTATCAACCCATGAGATTTGATTTCCCGAACGAGGACATCATGAATTTGGACAACATTGAAGGTAACGGACCGTATGACGGACCCGAAAAGGGATCCCGATGGACCCTGTACTTTGATGGTGCTTCAAATGCACTTGGAAATGGTATCGGCGCAGTACTCATTTCTCCGGAAGGTTGTCACACTCCTTTCACGGCCCGACTTTGCTTCAACTGCACAAACAACATGGCTGAATATGAAGCTTGCATCTTTGGTCTCAAGGCTGCTATAGACTTGGGGATCAAATCTTTGATCGTATTTGGGGACTCGGCTTTGGTTATCAGTCAAATCAAAGGAGAATGGGATACCAAACATCCTAATCTTATCCCATACAAAGAACATGTCCTGACATTGTTGCCTCATTTCGAGCAAATTACCTTCGAGCATTTCCCGCGAGAAGAGAATCAGCTAGCAGATGCTCTAGCCACAATGTCCTCCATGTTTAAACTCAACTGGGATAACGAGGCTCCCCAAATCACCATCGAGCGAATGGATGAACCTGCGCATTGTCACGAGATTAATACCGAAGAAGTAGCGGAACAACCTTGGTTCCACGAAATCAAAAGGTATCTCGAGACCAGAGGTTATCCTGAAGGAGCTTCCGTAAATGACAAGAAGTTCTTAAGGAAATTTGCTGCTAAATTCTTCCTGAGCAACGGCATCCTTTACAAACGAAGCCATGATTGTGTGTTACTCCGATGTGTAGACAAAGCTGAAGCGGAGTTAATTATGACTGACATACACAGCGGCACATTTGGCACTCACTTGAGCGGGCATACAATGGCTAAGAAGATCCTAAGGGCAGGCTATTACTGGTCTACCATGGAAGCTGACTGTCATCAACATTCTCATACTTGCCACAAATGTCAGGTCTACGCTGACAAAGTTCATATCCCTCCGGTTCCTCTCAACGTCCTGACTGCTCCTTGGCCCTTTGCAATGTGGGACATTGATATGATTGGAGAGATCAAGCCCACGGCTTCCAATGGACATCGCTTCATCCTGGTCGCCATTGACTATTTCACCAAATGGGTCGAAGCAACTTCCTTCGCCTCTGTTACTAAAAATGTGGTTGCCCTCTTTATCAAGCAAAATCTCATATGTCGGTATGGTGTTCCAGACAGGATCATCACAGACAACGGTACGAATCTGAATAACACGATGATCACTGCATTGTGCGAATAGTTCAAGATTTATCATCACAATTCATCTCCCTATCGGCCGAAGATGAACGGTGTTGTTGAAGCTGTGAACAAAAACATTAAGAAGATCGTTCAGAAAATGACAGTCACTTACAAAGACTGGCATGAGATGTTACCGTTTGCTCTGCATGGATACCGTACGACGATACGTACTTCAACCGGGGCAACCCCATTTTCATTGGTATATGGCATGGAAGCTGTCTTGCCTATGGAAGTCCAAATTCCTTCTCTTATGAAGGATGCAGGTTTGAATGAAGATGATTGGATGCAGACCCGACTTGACCAACTCAATCTGATCGACGAAAAGCGACTTGCTGCTATATGCCATGGTCAGACGTATCAGAAGCGGATGATCAAGGCCTTCAATAAGAAAGTCAGACGTCAAGTGTATCAAGTCGGAGATCTCGTAATCAAGCGGATTATCTTGCCGCAAAGTGATCCCAGGGGCAAATGGACTCCCACATATGAAGGACCATTTGTGATCAAGAGCATATTTTCTGGTGGTGCAATGATTTTGACCACCATGGACGGCGACGATTTGCCGCACCCTGCGAACGCAGACATAGTCAAAAGATACTACGCATAAATAACCCGACAAGTCGAAAACCCGAAAGGGCGGCTTGGGCAAAAATGGGCATCCTGGTGGATCGAAAACCCGAAAGGGCGGTTCAGGCAAAAATTAGGGATAAAAACAAAAAAAATCTGTACACCCGGCAAGTTGAAAACCTGAAAGGGCAGCTTGGGCAAAAAGGGGTTTCCCGGTGGATCGAAAACCCGAAAGGGCGATTCAGGCAAAAGTTAGGGAATTAAAGCGTATGACTATGTCTCGTCGGATCACTTCAAAGACAATCTCTTCATCAACCGGTTCCAGGCTTCTGATCAATCCAGTCATCGGTAAACGAAGCATTGAAGGGACAAAGATTCAGAGTTGTGAAAGCTATAGCGGAATGGAATCCCATGGAATTATTTCACATAACCATCTTTATTTTGTATAAATTTTTCAAATATTTACGACAGAATCCTCTCACTAGGATGATTGTCTCCTTTGTACAAATATACTCATAAAAATCAATACAAATACTTTTCCCAGAAATTTGTGTCATTTCCTTTTCTTTTCTCTTGCACTATTTGTTTTATTTTGAGAAACGTCCAATGTTTTGTTAAATAGGCATATGCATTTGAACATAATCATTTCCTTACGAACCAAGAAAGAGGATTACTGATAAGTTGAAGGTACAGTTGGATATCTTGACACCCTTCCAAAAGGAAATCCCCCGGAGATTTGGAATCCATATCCCTAGCAAGTCTTGAAGCTTATCCCCAGTAGATTCTGGAAGCTTATTCCCCTGCAGAGTACGAACGTCTCTCCCGAGTTTTATTCAAGTTATTCCTCACAAGGGCTTATAACTGGGTTATCCTCAACTAACAACCACGGAAGATCGCACTCGCCAAAATTCTTCCTATCCCCAGCGGAGTTCATCAAAGTTCCCCAGCAGTAACTTATCTTTACAATCCCCCAGCCAGAGGATCCTCAGGAACTCAATTCCCCTCAGAGTTCAAATTTTCAATCCCCAGCAAAACCAGACTATTGAACCTTCTCCCCACAGAGTTTTAGGAGGGCAAATCTTGAGTTCCCCAGTGAAGTCGCCAGAGATACTTCCCACCAAACTGAAGATTCTCAGTCTTACCTCTCCAGCATGAGTCTATTAACTTGGAACTCCCCAGTAGAAGTCATCAGGAATTCCCCAGAAGATTGGTATACAACCCAAGCTTTTTATTCTCCAGCAGTGACCAGGAATTATTCTTCCCGGCAGCAGTCAAGATACTCTTATCTTCAGCCATCTCGGATTCATCTATCCGTTGCAAGACAGCTCTCCAGCTTACATACACATTCATTTACATTCATATCGTATAGCATACACTGTGTCATGCATCATAACATTGCATATAACTAACTCTTTACCTTTTCAGGTAAGATCAGTCGAAAGACTAAAATCATTATCTTCCGAGATTCTTGCCAGGATTAGTTCAGATGTGACCCAAACACGGCAACATTTTGATGCTTATTCCAAATTTATCCAGATGCAGTTTTATACGAGCTCATCATCAGGAAACCCTACACCGGTTCCTCCTCAAAACTTCAAGATTTCTGTAAACAGTTCACGGGTTCTCCAAGTAACGGATGTTAACCTATCACTTGTTCAGTTTCTTCTCAAGACTTCTGAAAACAGTCTATGGATTCTTCCCAACAACGGATGTTAATCTATCACTTGTTCAGATGCAACCTTTGAAAACAGTTTACGGACGCTTCCCAACAACGGACGCTGCTCTATTGCTTATTCAACTTCAAGATTTCTGAAAACAGTTCATGGGTTCTCCAAGTAACGGATGTTAACCTATCACTTGTTCAGTTTCTTCTCAAGACTTCTGAAAACAGTCTATGGATTCTTCCCAACAACGGATGTTAATCTATCACTTGTTCAGATGCAACCTCTGAAAACAGTTTACGGACGCTTCCCAACAACGGACGCTGCTCTATTTCTTATTCAACTCCAAGACTTCTGAAAACAGTTTATGGATTCTTCCCAACAATGGAGGTTAACCTATCAACTTGTTCAGATGCAATTTTTGAAAACAGTTTACGGATTCCTCCCAACAACGGATGTCAATCTATTGCTTATTCAGACCACCAGTGCAGAGATGGTCCCAAGCATATACACCTTTCTGATACTCATTCCAGATGGCATCTTTAAGCCCATCCCCGACAAGTTTCTGTCACTCCTCCCGATGGCATCGTTAAGCCCATCTCCAAATGGCATCTCTAAGCCCATTCCCGCATCCATTGCTTTGACGAGTGCAAATTTAAGGGCACTCTAGTGTCCAATCTCCTTTTACCCTCGAGTCGCGAAAGGCAAACTTGCCAATCTAACTCTTCGAATTCAAGAAGATTGAACAGGGGAAACTGTTGTACCCCAAAATTTTCCCTCCCATTTCTCATTGACTTCTCACCACAAAGCCCTTGAAGCTCAAGATCCAGTTAGGGTTTCATCTGCTCAAGACTTCTCCTTGCACTGTGGACCCAAATTAGGGTTTGTGTTTGCACAAAGATGTTTTGACCTAAAATTCCTGAGATGACTTTCTTGCTTCATATTAGACTCCCAAGTTTATCCATATCAAGTTTCAAGTCTTGATCCCAAGTTTTGCCCAGTCAATTGGACAGTTAACCTAGAAATCAGCTGTATTGGGGAAAAAGTCAACTGTGGCCAATTGATAGTCAAACCTCATGAAAATTGACCCACATCAACATTATGAACTCCTATGAACCATTTGATCAAGTTTGGATCACAATTCCACAAGGAATTTGATCAGATCACCAAAAGGGCAAAATGGTCATTTTTAGGGTTTTGACTGCACAAAGGCAATTTTTGACTGTTTGACCCAACCAATGGCAAACCAAGCTCACATATGGACTCAAGGACCCCATGTAATTATCTTGACATGCTCAACAAACTCAAAATATCCCAAGTACACAAGATTGACAGTTGAATTTCCCAGTCAATTGATCAATTTTGACTGTATACTTAAAAGTCAAACTTTGACTTTTTGGTCAAAATCAAGAGTCAAGATTCATTTTTCATCAAAACATGCCAAATCATGAAACTTGTTCACCAAGAAATCACAAAATGCAAATTAGGGTTAGAAATGAGAATTTTTCATAACTTAGAATTTTTCTAAGTTATGAAAAACCCTAATTTTTTCCCAACTTTGCCCCATTTTCTCACCAAGATTCATTTGGATTCAAACAAAAGTCAAAACATGAAAGTTGTAGCTTGTTGCATAATCTACAACTTTGATTCACAAAGTTTTCCCAAATGAGGCTTGTATCTCAAGTTACAATGTTTTGAATAAGGGTACTAAACCATTCTTAACTTAGTGAAATTTTAACCTATTTTGACAAGGTTTTCTACCCAACTTCAAGGCCATTTTCCATACACTTCCACTTGGAATTTCAATTTGCATTTCAAAGATGGATTGTAGTACACATTCTAAGATTTCCAAAATGTCCAAGAACTCATCAAACAACCTCATAACTTGAGAGATTCGAATTTCACAATTTGGCAAAAACTCACTTTTGAATTGGTCAATTTACATGTCCATAACACTAGGCATTTTCAATCTCAGCTTGCATATCTTGATTACAGGTCCTTAAACCATCCAACACTCATAAATTTAATGCAAACTCTTTGTGACAAGACCATGTTCTATGGATTCAAGCATTGCATAGTAGATTAATCCCAAAATGGATAAAGCACTTTATCCATTTTTGAAAAAAGCAAGCTTTATGTCCAATTGAAAATCCAAGAAGTACAGTTAAGATCTTTTTGGCACAAGTTTAGGGATTAATCACACTGATCAAGACTGAGTTATGCAGCATGTTATGGGGGCCTCTAGCTTCCTAAACACCAACTTGACTTTTTCTTGCTCAAGTGCTAAGAAACATTGCATTATTCAACACAACTTTGATATCAGCTTGCAAACCCTTAAGCAAACTTTTGAAACACATTCAAGACATCCCAACTGAGCTAACACACGACCCTAAAACCTCCAGTATCTCTCCATTGCTATAATCACTCTCAAACTGCAAAAACAGGGCAGGGCCTGCAGTTTGAGTGCCATCTCTCATTCCTCTCATGCTCTCTTGCCCAAACCTGTTCAAACACATTCCCTAGCATCAATGCAAGCTAACCAATACCTGAAACACGACCTGTAATTCCTCTAACAAGTTCCACCATTTTCACTTTCTCATTTTGAAGTTGAAGTTCCACAGCTCGATTCAAGGTGTCTCAAGGCAAAATAAACATTGGAACAACATCACCACACCTCAAGGAAGCTATACCAACCATCACCTTGCACTGAAAGCTTCCCCATTGCCAGATAGAACTTCAACTGAACAGGTATTTTGGTGAACTTCTAACTCTTAGTACAAGCATAATTAGCTCTAGGTTTGTGAATAAGAAATGTTTTACTCATGCCACTGAACCTGTACATGCTTTTACTTTTCATTTCTTTTGCTTGAGCTGTAAGAATTTAAGGTTTGAAAATGGCAGAAAACTTAGGTCAGGATTTGGGAATGTCAAAATTCTCTCTCATTTCTGAGAGTTAGGAGGTGTTCTTTATATATTTGGAATCGTGATTCAATGTTTAACATTTTTTGTGTTGAAAGTTTATGCAAAAGCTCAAAGAATCAGGACGTTTGAACTTGAGTACAGGCGCGCGCATTTTGGAACATTTTTTGTCTGAAGGTTGAAGAAGAAGCCACATGGGCTGGGCCTGTGTTGTCTTTTCTTTTCACACCCTATTTCCACTTTCATACCCCCCAAGCCCATTTTGTTTGTTTTTATGATTTTTTGATTTTTCTTTTTTTATTTTGACTCATTTATTTTTTCTTATCATATTAAAAACATAAAAAATATTTTTTGCACCATTTTTATATTTTTTAGGTATTTATTTGATTATTGTATACAAATAAGCATATAATATATTATTTAGAATAAATAGGGAAAAATAATGTAAACACCATTTTATTTTCATTCTTATTTTATTTTGTCTTCTTAAGATATTTTATCTAAAATATACATTTTTCATAAATATTAATTATTATTATTTTCATATATATAATATTTATTTAGTATATATATATATATATATATATATATATATATATATATATATATATATATATATATATATATATATATATATATATATATATATATATATATATATATATATATATATATATATATATATATATATATATATATATATATATATATATATATATATATATATATATATATATATATATATATATATATATATATATATATATATATATATATATATATACACTTAGAATAAAATATCAAAAATATACATATTTTTATTTTATTAATATTTAACATTAAAAATACATTTTTCACAAATATACTTCATTTTTATTTTATTTTTGTATGTAAATAATAAATATTGTATATATTGAATAAGTAATGCATTTTATTTTGTAAATTAGGGTTTTGACCTAAATATGAAAATACTCCAAAAAATCATACTCTTTTATTTTTATTTATTTGGACATATAAAAATACTTTTTTCATGCATATAAAAAAAAACTTTTTTGCATTCTTGCATATTTGTTTCATTTCTATTTAATTTGTGCAAATTAAATATCTTGTAAATATTCCAAAATTGATGTAATAGCTAGATTTAATTTCTTGTCTAAATATCCCCCATTTGAATATTTGTACCCCCTTCCCCATATTATTGTAATAGTGTAGGAATTTTACTTTTCGCACTTTAACGCTTTTTAAATATGCCATGCTAGAATTAGGGTTTGTATGCGAATAAAACGAACAAAATAGTTTTGACCTAATTTCAAGATAATCAAGCATGAAAATGGACAACACATATCACACTTGCACCCCTAGGGTATTCCACTTTGTTGCCTTCAAATAATTGGGCCATATTGCATGTTAGGATTCTTTGGGTAAAACAAACAATCAAATGATCATAGTCCCTCGATGACGCTTTCGAAAAGTTGCCTAAAATGATCAAGTCCCTTTCAAAGAAAAATTGCCCAAAGACATTTAACACTATTGCAATTATGGTCTAAAACGATGACCCACGCCTGTCCCTTTCACCTCCTAATACAAGATTGTCCACCAAATGCAATGGTGGAACAAAATTGTCAAAAGGTTTAAAACATAACAAAAAATCTTTGAGAACTTTAGGGTAGATAACTCTTAGGTACTTGTCAATTTGCAAAGAAAACACTTGCCTAATTTCAAACCATACCTCACAAACACTTTCAAAACAAACCTTCAAAAAAACCTTGAAACATCTTTTCAAAAGACAAAACACCTTTTGTAAAACATTCGAGTAAAGAATTGTTACAAGGGTAGCCTATACAAGGCATCTTTTCAAAACATTTTCAAAACCACACACCGAGCACCATTTCAAACAATTGAAAACCAAGGCAAGTTGATCTAGGCAAGTACCTAAGAGCCCATGGATAACCATGGATAGAAAGGGTGCTAATACCTTCCCTTTCTATAATCTACTCCCCGAACCCAAGAAAAATCTCAAAGGTTTTTGTTGTGCTTTTTAAACCTTTCCTTAGGATAAAATAAAAAGTCGGTGGCGACTCTTGCTCAACCGAAACATTTGCGAAAACAAACGCAAAACCATAGTCAGTTCTCCCACCGTATCACAATGACCCATCTTTGATTTTGACCTAGTACATGACTTATTGGTTTGAAACATTTATTTCAAGAATCCAAATACGTCATTTTGACCTAATCGCATATTTCAATTCATCTCCCGAGATCAGTGGATTGATAGACGAAATTCAGTCAACTGGTGGAAAAACTCAACTGTACAGTAAAAAGTCAAACTTTGACTTTTTGACCAAAAATTGAATTTCATGGATCACGTTTCATCAAGGCATTCAAAAAATTAAATTTGATCATAAAAAATCAATGAAGTTAAAGGTCATTTTGGAAAGAAAAAATTTACAAGACTTAGAAATTTTTCTAAGTGTTTGTATAGTTGTTAAATTCATTGCTTCATGACATCTTTTCATTATGATTCAGTATAATTCAAGATGCTATAAATAATTCAAGATGTTACAAATAACTCAAATTATTACAAGGTTGCATTATTTGCAAATTACAAATCCTAAAGCTTTGTCTTGTTTTAATTTTTTCGTTTGACTCAAAACCTTGCCATTATGCTTTGTCTTTTTTCACAATCTGCATAAATAGGCCCACAAACCTGATTTTGTACCATGCTAAAATATGCTGCCAAGTCCAAGCCTGCTTACTACAAGCTCAAAATCATGCTTAGAACATAGTCTGCTGTCCTGAACAAAACAACCCTGCTATGCTATCTCTAAACACTGCCATAACACTCCAAAACTGCTGCAAAACAACCTTGCTATGCTACCACTAACCCATTCCAAGCCTGCATTATCTCATCCCCATATTTGCACAGAATTAGCACATAAGAGCTGCATCAAAAAGAAGTGGAACAGTATACCCAAACATTTCAAAAACTTATTTGTTTCCCTCCTAAATCTCAGTCAAGTCCATCTACAAATAGACTTTCTTCACAACACACAAATGGTTGGTTTTTAGAGAGAAAAAAGAGAGAACAGAAAAAACAACATTTTTTGTAAACTCTGCTCATTCACAAAAGACCCTTGCTCATACTCATCTTTATTCTCAGTCACAAAAACAGAACCTCAACCCATTATTCCATCTTACAAAATCTCCCATAAACCAACCAGCTAAACACTTCACATCACATAAAGATTGTTCAAACACAAGAACAGTTTCTATAGTGCTATTATCTTCACCTTCCAAACACAAAAAAACAGTACTGTACAACTTGACTGAGTTGGTGTATGTTGTACCCCAAAATTTTCCCTCTCATTTCTCAAGGATTCTCTCACAAGATCTTCTATGACGTCAAGTTTGCAGCACTCATACATCAATTTAGGCTTGGAATTGGCACAAGGGAAAAATGGTCAATTGCATATTAGAAAGTCAAACTTTGACTTTTTGGTCAACATTACATTCCAAAGATCAAATTTCATCAAGACATTTAAGAATATCAAGCTTGATCATCAAGAAGTCAAGAAAGTCAAAAGTCAACTTGAAAAGTCAAGATTTCCAAGACTTAGAAATTTTCTAAGTGTTTTATACATGATAATTTCATCACTTCATGCCATTCTTTCACCAAGATGCAAGACAGTTCAAGGGAAACTTTCAACATGAAGGTTGTAGATCTCCATGATATCTACAACATTGCTTTACACAAATTCTCCTAGAAGTGCTTGGATTTTGAGTTATAAATTCATGAAGTCATGACATTTTCATTTAACACTTAGAGAAATTTCCAACAGATTTTGTTCAGGATTTTATCCCAACTTCTTGGCATTTTTTAACATAGTTCCAAGATGATTTTGTCAAAATGGCCAACACGAAAGTTATAGAGGATGTTTCAAGCTTTTCAAAACATCCAAGAGCATGAATTTATCATACTTGAGCTAGGAGATTCAAGGGCTTGAAGTTGGGCATCCATCCTTGAATTGCAAGTCATTCTATTAAGGAACACATAACAAAACCCTTATGCTATGCTGCATAATCTTATGTTGCACACCTTCTTGCTTTCAAATATCTACATAATTTAATGTTTACACAAGAGCTTGAGCTATTATCCAAGTGTTTGAGCCATTGTCCAAAAGATCTTTCCATTTATGGCATAAAGGCACAATTGCTATTCTTGAAAAGCAAGCTTTTTGTACAAAGTTTGTCTTGAGCCCATACCTTGCTTGTTCCTGATTATACTCCACCATAAATCATGGGAAGTAGCTCCTCTATACCAGCAACTTTGGTACTTCACCTTGGGACTATGGAGTACTTGACATAGTTTGATTTTTGTAATCCAACCAAACTATAACATGTTGTCTTGCAAACTTAGTAAGATCATATGCACAAACCTCTTGCCTATAAATAGAAGAAGCATTTGCAAGAAAAAGAGGTTAGAAAAAATAGAAAGAAAACCAGAAGTTTTATTGACAAACTCTCAAAAAATCTCATAACTGAAAAAGGTCATAACAGTCCATAAGGCAACACCTCAAGCTCAAAACATAAATTCTAGATGCAGGTTAAGTCTCCTTAACTTTAAACTTTGCATTTAAATCATCATCATTTGGTTCATTTTTTAGGCTAAAATGCAGTGAACTTCGAAGAAAAGGTTTGTAAAAAATCATGAACAATTGCCAAGATTGAGTGAAAAGTTTTCCATGAAATAGTATCATAAACAGGCAGGTGTGAGGTTGCTGTTTTTCAAAACCATACAGCAGGCAATCGATTGCACCCTTCATGCAAATCGATTGCACGGGATACCAGTAGCCAGATTTCCAAATATTTTGAGTGTGCAATCGATTGCACCCTTCATGCAAATCAATTGCACGGGGTTCTAGTAGCCAGATTTCCAAAAAAATTGAGTGTGCAATCGATTGCACAACCATGCAAATCGATTGCACGGGGTTCCAGTAGCCAGATTTCCAAATATTTTGAGTGTGCAATCGATTGCACTGGAAGTCAGTAGCCAATGTTTTGAAAAACTAAAGCATGCAATTGATTGCACTAACATGTAAATTGATTGCACTCAAATGAAAATTGAATTTTCGCTTTGAAAAAACTTGAATAAAGAGTTGGACAATATAAAATGTTTCTTTTTGACCATTGAGCATCTATATCTTAAGTTCAAGGTAAGTATTATCATTATACCTTGAAACTTGCTAAGGGCTTGAACCAAAGACTTCATCCAAAGAGGCTTTTAGCTTGATCAATAATTTTTGCCTTCTTATCAATCATGATTTGTCTTCATCAAAGCAAAAGTGCATTCGAGAAGCTTGATTTTATGGCATGTGTCGACACATAATGATCCAAAATGTTTTCTTTTCCTTTCATTTTTCTTTATTTTTACATGCTTCATATATTTTCTTCATGGCTATTCAATATGGTTGTAATAGATAATTAGGACTTTAATTTCTTGTAATCCCCATTTGTAAATTTATACACCCCATCCCCAAATAATTGTAATAGCATAGGATATTTACTTTCTGCAATTTTATCGCTTTATATAACATGTTAATAATTAGGGTTTGTATGGCAAGATAAAACCAATCAAATAGAAAACCCTAATTCAAGACAAAATCATGCATGAAAATGACACACTTGCATACAAACACCCCTAGGGTTACTCCACTTGGTTTCCTTGAACTATATGGCCATGTTACGCATGTAAGGTATCTTAGCAAAAAAAAAAAAGATCATAGTCCCTCGATGATGCTATTCAAAGTTACCTTACAAAAATGATCTTAGTCCCTCAAAATGCTAAGATACTTTGCAACATTGCTAATCATGGTCATACGATGACCCACACCCATCCCGTTTACATCCAAAGATAGGGTTGCTTACCAAATCAATGGTAAGACAACAATATCAAAGGAAAAGAAAATGAACAAGAAAGACATTTGAGTAGGTAGATTAATTTTGATTACTTGCTCCTTTTCAAACAAATATCCTTGCTTTTTTTAAAACAAACACACACATTTCAAAACATCTTACAAACTTGAAAATATTTTCAAAAAGACAAACATCCTTGTATACATTCTTACGAACGAGAATCATTACAAAGATTGCCTAAACAATGGCCTCTTTTACAAAATACTTTCAAAAAACCACACCAAGCACAATTTCAAACAAAAGCAAGTGATATAGCAAGTAACTAAGAGCCCATGCAAAACCATGGATGAAAAGGGTGCTAATACCTTCCCTTTTCATAATCTACCCCCCGAACTCAAGAAACAATCTCAAAGGTCTTTCCTGTGATTTTTCACCTTTCTTTTGGATAAAAGAAAAGTCGGTGGCGACTCTTGCTAACGGCAACATTTGCGATAAAACGCAAAACCTTCAAGTCAGTTCTCCCACCGCATCAGAGAACTGGCGACTCTGCTGGGGAAATTTTAAAAGTGGGGTTACCTTAGGGTTAGATCACATTTACTTGCTTTCTTTATTTGACTTGTGTGCTTTACATTTTGGTTCTTTGTTATGGTTTGAATCCTCTACCCGGATTTGGGACACCTTATAGGTAAGTAGCAATACATTGTGGAAACTGTGAGGGGTATAACGACACGGTCTAAGTAATAGCTACGTTAGTGCGACATATTTGTGGGTACCGGTAGCCCTTGAGTAGTCAAGGAGAATACGGGGCCGCTGAGTGATGTCATGAATCACTAATTAACTTTTAGAACCTTTACTTGACCAACTTGTCCTTTAGGACGTAGTGAGATGACCGGCTTTGGTGCAGTCCGAAGTTGGTAGATACTCGATACTACACTCATTGAGGTTTGGTTTTTTGGGATATTTCGATCGCCATTAAAGAGGCTTGTGCTGAAACAATGCCCGAGAAAACAAATCAGTGATATTGAGCTCCTTAGAACCCGGTTACTATTACTAGGACAGGTTTGAGCCAACTAAACTTCAAGAGGGTACTTACCTATGAGACTCCATGCAAGCCTAAACCTAAGGACTTGTTTGCTTTGTTTGTATATATCTACTTGTACATGACATCATAAACATCATAACATCATACTCATACTCACTAACCATTTCAAGGATCTTGGGATTTATCTTTGTTCTGTTTTGTAGGACATGGATTCTATTCGCAGGAAAATCATTCAAGTCAATCTCGTAAGGATCCCTCCTCAACTCAAAGAGTTAGCATTAAGGATTCCTGAAAATTCCCCATTTACCGAAAGACATGGTCGCCTACTAAACTTGGTCACTTCCTACACTGATAAAGACATGATGAAGGTGCTCTTTCAGTTCTTTGATCCCCTACACCATTGCTTCACATTTCCCGATTATCAACTTGTACCAACTTTGGAAGAATTCTCCCGAATCTTAAGGATTCCCATTCTCAATCAACTACCTTTCAACGGTACAGAAAGAGATCCAAAGCCAGAAGAGATTGCTCAAGCTCTACATTTGCAACCATCTGATATCACAACTAATTGGGAAACAAGGAGTGGTGTCAAGGGTTTCCTAGAAAAGTTCTTGTTTGAGAAAGCCCAAAACTGTTGGAACTCTTTGGATTTGCAAGCCTTTGAGGAATTTGTGGCTCTCATTATCCATGGGATGGTTTTGTTTCCAAATCCTGACCAACTCATAGATCTGAACGCCGTCAAAATCTTCATGTCTCAACCCAGTGCCTACTTTGCTAGGGGACATCCTTCATTCCTTTCACACTCGTACCACGAGGAAAAGAGGTATCCTTATGTGCTATACTCCTCTTTTGGCAAGATGGTTTATTTCGCATCTTCCCCAATCTATATTGAAGAATGATCCAGGTTCAAGGTGGTCACATAGGTTGACGACGCTCAGACATTCAGATATTCATTGGTGTTCCCGCTCTTTGGAGAATGTTACTATCGTCGACCGTTGTAGAGAATTCCCTAATGTCCATTTTCTTGGCATTTGAGGAGGTATCACTTACAACCCTTGCTTAGCCTTAAGACAGTTTGGTTACGCCCGAAGGGATGGTCCCCATGAGATGCGTATTTAAGGTTTGGTATTTGACTACGAGAGCGACAATCAAGGTTATCGTCAGAGGTTTATCCGAGCCTGAAGGATGTTGAACAAGGTGGATAGCAAGACGCTAGGACACAAGAATTCCATTCCCCTCGATCCTTACCTTAAATGGGTGTGAGCTCGTGCTCAGAAACTTGTGATGCCTTATCCTCCATCTTACCAATCATTATGGAGCCTATGGTCGAAGGAAATGTTCCCTATACTATCCTCCATCCGAATATGCCTACCTCTCTTGAAGACATACAAAAGGGTTGGATCCAGCTGAAGGAAGAACGAGACACTTTCGAGGCACAATTCTATGCTAGTGAAAAGAGGGTCTTGGAGCTTACGAAGCAGCTACAAGAAGAACAAAGTGTGAATGCTTATCTCGCGCTAAAAATGATGTGTTCGGTCTTTTTATCTTAGAACGTTGTTTTGTAAGCCCAAGAGGCATGATGTAATCTTTCTTGTTTTGACTAATGAAAGTTAATGTTTGTTCATTCTTTTGTCTATACAAATTTAAATTTCATTAATCCTTGAAATAATTTGCATATACATATTCATGCATCATAACATGAGAGGTTTTCGTATAACAGGTTTCCTTATCTTTCTGTTGTTTATTTCAGCAAGATGGATCTAGAGAAAACTGTGACGGAACTCCAAGCCCAGAATTCTTAGTTTCAGGAAACTCTACTCGCCCTAGCCAAGGGGCAGCAAGATATGATGGCTTTGCTGGTAGTTAAGAAAAAGCCAAAGAAGAAAGCTCTACTCAACATGGGTAGAAGATTCAAGGAGGCAATCCGTCAAATCCAAGTTGAAGAAGATTCATTCGAAGAGGACGAGAACCAGATTGGTGAGGTCAAGAGTACTCAGGCTGACTGTATCAATGATCAAGTATCCGATGATGATTATTTCAATGAGCAGTACCCACCCGCTGATATCAAATACAAGCAGTTAGAAGACAGATTGAAAGTTGTTGAAATCCAAGTCGTCCCCGACTTAGATTTTGATGATTTGGGTTTGATCTCTGGGGTAATCATTCCCCACAAATTCAAAGTACCAATCTTTGCAAAGTACGATGGGGTTTATTGTCCCAAACTCCATTTGAAATCTTATGTACGCAAGATACAGCCTCACACTGCTGATAAGAAGCTCTGGGTTCACTTTTTCCAAGAGAGCTTAGATGGAACACAACTTGATTGGTTTTATCAGTTAGATGGTTCTCGTATCAACACTTGGGAGGATCTAGCTACTGCCTTCTACCATCAAGATCAATACAATGTCGACTTGGCACCAACAAGGGTTCAGTTACAAGATATGACCATGGGAAAGAATGAAGGATTTAAGGAATATGCGCAAAACTGGAGAGACCTTGCTAGTAAAGTCCAACCTCCCTTGACTGATAGGGAGCACATCGACATGTTCATGGGCACTTTATCTGGTCGTTTCTTTAATTTTTTGGTTGGATACTCTTCTTCTGGTTTCACCGAACTAATCTTAACCGGTGAAAGAGTGGAAAGTGGCATCAAAAGTGGGAAGATCTCTGTGGCATCTACCTCCACCATCAATCCTATCAATAAACCTTTTGCTGCAAAGAAGGAAGTTAATGCTGTGTATGGGGCAAGGGCCCATACCAAGAAGAATGATCGTCCGTCTGTCAATGTTGTCCGAATCTCCAATCCAACTCCTACTCCAAGACCATCCACAAATCATCAATGTTTTTGAAACTCTAAGAAGACAATTTACAAGGTTAGGCATGTCAGTGTCTCAAGCCCTTCAACATTTGCTCAAGGCTAATTTAGTGACATTGTGTGATCCTCCCACCAACCCTGACACCTCGTCACGAAAGTATAATCCAAACGCTAAATGTGCTTACCATTCAAACAACCCCGGGCACGAGACTGACCAGTGCTGGGCCTTGAAGAACAAAATCCAGGATTTAATTGACAACAAAACTATTGAATTTGATCCTCCTCCAATTCCGAATGTAATTACCGCTCCAATGCCGAAGCATGACAAAGGTGTTAATGTTGTCGAAGATACAATTTTTGTTACCTCTGTTGAAGATTTGAATACTCCGCTGAATATAATCAAGAACAATCTGTTGAAAGCTGGGATCTTCCCTGGCTTTAAAAAAAGACTGTGTGTGTTGTACAAGACGAATCGATGAATGTGAAGGGCTGAAGAAAGGCATACAACGCCTGATGGACAACCACGAAATTCTGTTTGAAAAGACTCCATTTGCCAAGAGTTTGATCAACAAATGTGAAGACCTCTCCATTATTACCATCTCAAACAAACCTATTAGGATCACCTCCAAAGGTCCTATTATAATTTCAAATGAACCCACCATTACTCCATTAATAATTACCAATCCTAGACCGATTCCTTACTCTTCAAACAAAGTGGTACCATGGAATTACGGTGCTGAGGTGTTCTATCATGGGATTAAACAAGATGCCTGGATCGGAGAAGGAAAAGATGACGATATCGGCAATATAGCTGGCTCAAGCAAAGTAACTAGAACTGGAAGAATATTCTCACCTAATATCTCACCTCCAGTAGTTACAAAGACGCCCATCCGCATTACTGTCTCCAAGCCAAGTACCGAGACAAAAGGGAAAGGGAAGGTTATTGATCCTGATGTGATTGAAGTACCCTACAAGGACGTAACTAATGAAGAACCCTCCACTCGCAAGATGGATGAGGTTTTAAAGATCATAAAAAGAAGCTACTTCAAGATTGTAGAACAATTAGGGCAAACCCCCTCTAAGATTTCAATGTTGTCATTGTTGCTTTACTTCGATGCCCATGCTCAGACATTAATCAAGTTCCTGAAAAAGGCTCATGTCCCCCATGAGACAACAACAGACCAATTTGAGAATTGCATGGCTAGCCTGATAGCCGATAATGGCTTGGGGTTTTCAGATACTGACCTAACACCTCTCGGGAAGAATCACAACAAAGCTTTACATGTTTCTATCGAGTGCAAAGGGACTACCTTAGCACATGTGCTAGTCGACACTGGTTCTTCTCTGAATGTATTACCAAAGGGGGGGTTAGACCGTCTTGACTGTGAAGATTTAATCTTGAAGCCAAGTGATATCATCGTAAGGGCGTTTGATGGATCAAAGAGGACTGTTCATGGGGAGGTAGATCCTCCAATCAAAGTGGGCTCCAAAATCTTCAACTCCACCTTCTATATTATGGATATTCGTCCGACCTATTCCTGTCTGTTAGGTCGCCCGTGGATCCATAAAATTGGGGTAGTAACCTCAACCCTCCACAAGAAACTCAAATATCCAGTCAAGGGAAAAATGGTCACCGTCTGTGGGGAAGAAGAGTTTATGGTGAGCCACTTTAACTCTTTCAAGTATGTAGAGATGGACAGAGAATTCATTGAAACCCCATGTCAAGCCTTTGAGGTTGTACCACCGATGATTGCTGCTACTAAATGTTCTTCTGATGAGTCCAAAGTTGTCAAGGCCACGCCAAAGATGGTTTCAGTCAAGGATGCCCGTGAGGCAATTGAAGAAGGAAACTGTGATACTTGGGGGCAACTCCTCGATATCCCTTTTAAAACGGACAAATTTGGGTTGGGCTTCACTGGCAAAGCTCAGAAGGAAGTGAGGCATGCTCGTGCTGGAAAGCCACCTCTCTGCATTAGAAGCCATGAAGTCAACGCCGTGGGTGACTCTGAAGAAGAAGCCGCATTTGAAGAATGGGTGTATCCAACTACTACGGAGCTGAAGAATTGGAATACAAAGGACTTTGTGCCCATCTCCTTCATTGAGGAGTAATCTACTTGTTATTGCTTTTGTTTCAATTCAAGAACATGTTGTCTGTAATATTTTAACAATGACTTTTCAGCCATTTTCCTGGACCGTGGCACTTTTGTCCATTTGTCAAGGGTTTTATTTATGTTCATCTAATCATATGATCATTCAGCACATTGGACTCTTTTGCATTCGAATATTTGTGTTCATTGTCTTTCCTTTCTTTCAATTACATTTTTCAAAAAAAATAGCCATGTATCTTACATGCACACACACACACTCTTGCAGGTCCACATCCACTCTGGATCCTATTGCCAATGACTCTACTATTGCCGACTATGACTTTGAATATCCTATTAGCCAAGCCGAAGACGAAGGTGAGGAAGATTGTGACATACCAGGAGAATTAGTCAGACTTATATTATAAGGGAAAAAAGCTATTCAACCACATGAAGAGTCAGTTGAGGTTATCATATTGGGTACTGAGTCAGATAAGAAGAAAATCAAGATTGGCGCTAACTTGGAAAGCAGTGTCAGGAGCAGGTTGGTTTAGATGTTGCATGATTATGTGGAAGTTTTTGCTTGGTCTTATGAATATATGACTGGGTTGGATACCAACATCGTAGTTCATCGTCTGTCGACAAAAGAAGATTGTCCGCCTGTCAAGCAAAAGGTTCTCCGCATGAGGCCTGCTATGTCTGAAAATATCAAAGCTAAGGTGATGAAACAATTTGATGCAGGGTTCCTAGTTGTGACATCCTATCCTTAATGGGTTGCCAATGTGGTGCCAGTGCAAAAGAAAGACGAGAAAGTTCGCATGTACGTAGACTATAGGGATCTGAATAGGGAAAGCCCCAAAGATGATTTCCCTCTACCATACATTGACGTCTTAGTTAATAATACTGCTCAGCATAAAGTCTTCTCTTTCATGGATTGCTTCTCAGGTTATAATCAAATAAGGATGGCTCCCGAAGACATGGAGAAGACTACTTTTGTTACGTAATGGGGCACCTTCTGCTACAAGGTCATGCCTTTCGGACTAAAGAATGCAGGAGCAACATATCAAAGGGCTATGGCAGCTTTATTTCATGACATGATTCATCATGAGATAGAGGTATATGTGGATGATATGATTGCCAGGTCACAAATCGAAGAAGAACATCTCGATCACTTACACAAATTGTTCGAGAGGCTGAAGGAGTACAAGCTGAGGTTAAATCCTAACAAGTGCACGTTTGGAGTACGCTCTGGAAAGCTTCTAGGTTTTGTTGTCAGCAATAAAGGCGTTGAAGTAGACCCTGCCAAGGTAAAGGCCATCCAAGAAATTCCAGTCCCTCATTCTGAAAAAGAAGTCAGAGGATTCTTGGGTTGTCTCAATTACATTGCCCGTTTCATATCCCACTTGACTGCTACTTGTGAACCACTCTTCAAACTCTTGAAGAAAGATCAGGTAGTCAGATGGAACGATGAATGCCAGATTGCTTTCGACAAAATCAAAGAATACCTACAAGAACCTCCTATTCTCATGCCTCCAGTTGAAGGAAGACCCTTGATCATGTACTTGACTGTACTAGAGAACTCTATGGGGTGTGTATTGGGCCAACATGACGAGTCTGGCCGAAAAGAGCATGATATTTATTACTTGAGCAAAAAGTTTACCGGCTGTGAAACCAGATATTCACTTCTCGAGAAAACTTGTTGCACTTTGGCATGGACTGCTCGCCGGCTAAGACAGTATATGTTGACTCATACCACTTTGTTGATTTCTAAAATGGACCCAATCAAGTACATCTTCGAGAAACCTGCCCTTTCTGAACGGATAGCCAGATGGCAAATGATCTAGACTGAGTACGACATTCAATACACGACTCAAAAAGCCATCAAAGGAAGTGTACTAGCAGATTATTTGGCCCATCAAGCTGTGGATGATTATCAGTCAATGAACTTCGACTTCCCTGATGAGGACACCATGCTGGTAACCGACTGTGTGAAACCTGGACCGTATGACGGACCTGAACAAGGATCCCGATGGACTATGGTATTCGATGGGGCTTCCAACTCCTTAGGTAACGGAATTGGTGTTACGATCATCTCTCCTGAAGGTTGCCACACTCCTTTCACTGCCATACTATGCTTCGATTGCACAAACAATATGGCTGAGTATGAAGCATGCATCTTAGGTCTGAAAGCTGCCATTGACTTACGGATCAAGCATTTGGATGTGTTTGGAGATTCCGCCTTGGTGATCATCCAAGTAAAAAGAGTTTGGGACACTAAACACCCTAATATTATCCCTTACAAGGAACTTTTGCTATCCCTAATTTCGTACTTCGAAGAGATCACGTTCGAGCACTTCCCTAGGGAAGAAAACCAGTTGGCTGACGCTTTGGCAACCATGTCTTCAATGTTCAAAGTTAGATGGGACAACGAAGCCCCTATGATAACAATTGAAAGATTCGATGAACCTTCACATTGCTATGAGCTTGACACCAATGCGGAAAAGCCATGGTACCATGAGGTGATGAGATACCTTGAAACACAAGAGTATCCAGAGGGGGCATCTATCAATGACAAAAAGTTCTTCCGAAGATTTGCAGTCAAATTCTTCCTAAGTAACGGGATATTGTACAAACGCAACCATAATTCGACTCTACTCCGGTGTGTGGACAAGAAGGAGGCAGAGGAAATTATGGAAGACATGCACGATGGTCTCTTTGGTACTCACTCAAGTGGGCATACGATGGCCAAGAAAATCTTAAGAGCAGGTTACTATTAGTCAACAGTGGAGACTGATTGCCATCAACATTCAAGGACCTGTCACAAATTCCAAATCTACGCTGACAAGGTCCATGTTCCTCCTATCCCTCTGAATGTCATGACCACTCCGTGGCCATTTGCAATGTGGGGAATTGACATGATTGGAGAGATCAAGCCCACAGCTTCCAACAGACATTGCTTCATTCTTGTTGTTATCAATTATTTCACCAAATGGGTCGAAGCCGCCTCATTTTCCTCAGTCACGAAGAATGTGGTAGCCAGATTCATCAGGCACAACCTCATCTGCCGTTATGGTATCCCCGAAAGGATCATCACCGACAATGGGACTAACCTCAATAATGCTATGATTACTGAGCTTTGCACTCAGTTTAAGATCAAGCATCACAATTCTTCTCCATATAGACCAAAAATGAATGGCGCAATCGAAGCAGCCAACAAAAATATCAAGAAGATTGTGCAAAAGATGGTATTAACCTATAAGGATTGGCATGA
Organism: Vicia faba; assembly: GCA_948472305.1. Lineage (NCBI taxonomy): Eukaryota > Viridiplantae > Streptophyta > Magnoliopsida > Fabales > Fabaceae > Vicia > Vicia faba. The sequence continues at coordinate 475,926,090 of OX451737.1, forward strand.
GATGTTGTCGTTTGCTCTACATGGTTACCGTACTTCAGCTAGAACCTCAACTGGGGCAACTCCCTTTTCCTTAGTTTATGGCATAGAAGTTGTTCTGCCAGTGGAAGTTCAGATTCCCTCGCTGAGGATTATGATTGAGGCAGGCTTAGGCGAAAACAAGTGGATTCAAACGAGATTGGATCAGCTGAACTTGATTGACGAGAAACGGTTAGCTGCTGTTTGCCATGGTCAGACGTACCAAAAACGGATGATCAAGGATTTCAACAAAAAGATCAAGCCTCGAGTATATCAAGCTGGTGACTTGGTGATAAAACGTATCATTCTACCACAAGGCGACCCCAGAGGCAAATGGACTTCCACCTATGAAGGGCCATTTGTTGTCAAGAGAGTTTTCTTTGGTGGTGCCATGATGCTGACTACCATGGATGGCGAGGATTTCCCACATCCCATAAACGCGGACATAGTTAAAAAATACTACGCATAAGAGACCCGTTAGGTTGACACACCTAAGCAAAATAAGGGCATCCCGACAAACCAAACGGTTTGGGCAAAAAATAGGGATATATGCAAAAGATTGTACACCTGGCAAGTTGAAAACCCAAAAGGGCGACTTGGGCAAAAAGGGGTATCCTGGTGGGCTGAAAACACGAAAGGGAGGTCTAGGAAAAAGTTAAGGATTAAAAGCGTATGACTATGTCCCGTGGAATCTATACAGTCAATTTTATCATCAAGGTCCAAGTTCAAACGGTCCAAGATCAATCCAATCAACTTCTATCAACGGCAAGAGACATTCGAAGACATTGAGGCAATAGTAGAGTTGGAAGGCAATAAGATAATTTCACATGGCTATTTTGTTTTCATTCTCAATGTTTGTTTTCCTTTCGACGATTTCCTCTTACTAGGATCTCCGTCTCTCTGTACAAAAATGCCTATTCATGGCCAAAATATCAATACAAATACACTTTGAAGTGCAAAATTTCCGTCTTTGTTTTGAATGCAAATTTGTCCAATGACTAAAATTGAATGAACATATGCATATGAACATAATTAAAAACTATTTGGCACATGTGTCCTGCTAAGAAGCAGTAAGCATCTCTTTAATGTGTAGGAAATATCCCCACAGAGTTATCTCATTATCATTATCCCCATGAGGGCGGCTGCAATAATCCTTTCCCCAACAGGTTTTTATTTCCCTAACAATCATCGAGGAACCACATAACTCCCCAGCCGAGTTCAAATTTCCCCAACATACAACAATCAAGACACCACAAAGTTCCCCAGCTGAGCATATCTTCCCCGGCCAAGGCTATTATCCCCAAGTGGAGTTTATCCTCCCCAGTTGAGTATATCCTCCCCAAGTTGAGTCTGTCCTACCCGACTGAGTCTACACTCTCCAGTTTGAATTTTCTTTCAGATTGTTGCAAATCATAGTGCCACAACCCCTGATCCCCAGTAAATCCGTCAGCAAAGCCTTTACTATTTCCAAAAAAAAGATACTATGAAGCCTGGATCCGACCAGGTATTAGCACAATTTTCAAGTTATTACTAAAGCCTGGACCCGACCAGATAATAGTTTGACTTCTTCAAGTTGCTGAAACCTGGACTCGACCAGATAACAGTTTGAGTATCTAAAACCTGGACCCGACCAGATAACAGTTGATCTCAATTTCAAGATGCAATGAAACCTAGACCCGACAAGATAATAGTCTAACTCTTCAAAGATATAGAAGAACCTGGACTCAATCTGACCAAGGTTTAATTTATTTTCCCCAGTAGAGTTGGCCTCTACCCGAACAAGTTGTTGTGAAGCCTGGATCCGACCATATAGTGATTACCCTCGGAGATTCATTGTGAAACCTGGAAACCGACCAGATAACAACTAAATCCCCAAATAGTTTATTGTGAAACCTGGACCTGACCAGATAGAAATTGACCTCATCAACCTCAGAAATATGCAAAGCCTGGACCCGACCAGATGATAGTTTTTTCAAACAGTTTATTGTGAAACCTGGAGCCAGACCAGATAACAATTAACTATGATCCCCAGAGAGACACTATGAAGCCTGGACTCGACCAGATAATAGTACAGCTTTCCAAAAACCATGAAACCTGGATCCGACCAAATAGTAGTTACTGTGAAGCCTGGATCCGACCAGATAACAGTTAACTTCTGTATCCCCATCAAGTTGTTGTGAAGCCTAGATCCGACCAGATAACTATTCAATTTCAAGAAATTTTCCGCAAAGCCTGGAATCTGACCAGATAACAGTTAATTCATCTCTTCCCTCAGTAAGTTGCCGTGAATCCTGGATCCGACCAGATTGCAGTTGACTACTTCATCCTCAGCAAATTGTGAAGCCTGGATCCGACCAGATAACAGCTGACATTCAAGAGATATTCTCCAGCGAAAGCATCCTTTCAACAAAGTTTGAAGATATGCATATTCTTCATCCCCAACGGCAATCAAGGATTCAACCCCCCAGAATTTCCTCAGTAGCAGCCAGGGATTTATTTTCCCAGACAGAAACATACATCTCACGATCATACATCATAACATGTACATACCCTATGCATTTAGCATAATACCACATCTGGTGAACATCATGCATGCATCTACATTTTACTAACTCTTTTTCTCACAGGTAAAACATCAATTTTTAGTATAAATCAACAAGAGATTTGTGTTGATATATCTTCTAATGTTTATCAACTTTCCTCCAAATGGCATCTATAAACCCATTCACCATCCATCTTCGAGTGCAAATTTCTGGGCACTCTAGTGTTCAATCATCTTTCACCTTCAAGTCACGAATGGCGGACTCACCAATCTAACTCTTCAGGTTTAAGAAGATTGAATAGGGGCAGTTGTTGTACCCAAAAATTTGCCCTCTCATTTCTCAAGGATTCTCTCACAAGATCTTCTATGACGTCAAGTTTGCAACACTCATACATCAATTTAGGCTTGGAATTGGCACAAGGGCAAAATGGTCAATTGCATATTAGAAAGTCAAACTTTGACTTTTTGGTCAATATTACATTCCAAAGATCAAATTTCATAAAGACATTTAAGAATATCAAGCTTGATCATCAAGAAGTCAAGAAAGTCAAAAGTCAAGATTTCCAAGACTTAGAAATTTTCTAAGTGTTTTATACATGATAATTTCATCACTTCATGCCATTCTTTCACCAAGATGCAAGACAGTTCAAGGGAAACATTCAACATGAAAGTTGTAGATCTCCATGATATCTACAACGTTGCTTTACACAACTTCTCCTAGAAGTGCTTGGATTTTGAGTTATAAATTCATGAAGTCATGACATTTTCATTTAACACTTAGAGAAATTTTCAACATATTTTGTTCAGGATTTTGTCCCAACTTCTTGGCATTTTTTCACATAGTTCCAAGATGATTTTGTCAAAATGGCCAACATGAAAGTTATATAGGATGTTTCAAGCTTTTCAAAACATCCAAGAGCATGAATTTATCATACTTGAGCTAGGAGATTCAAGGGCTTGAAGTTGGGCATCCATCCTTAAATTGCAAGTCATTCTATTGAAGAACACATAACAAAACCCTTACGCTATGCTGCATAATCTTATGTTGCACAACTTCTTGCTTTCAAATCTCTACATAATTTAATGTTTACACAAGAGCTTGAGCTATTACCTAAGTGTTTGATCCATTGTCCAAAAGATCTTCCCATTTATGGCATAAAGGCACAATTGCTATTCTTGAAAAGAAAGCTTTTTATACAAAGTTTGTCTTGAGCCCATACCTTATTTATTGCTGATTATACTCCACCATAAATCATGGGAAGTAGCTCCTCTATACCAGCAACTTTGGTACTTCACCTTGGGACTATGGAATACTTGACATAGTTTGATTTTTGTAATCCAACCAAACTATAACATGTTGTCTTGCAAACTTAGTCAGCTCATATGCATAAACCTCTTGCCTATAAATAGAAGAAGAATTTGCAAGACAAATAGGTTAGAAAAAATAGAAAGAAAACCACAAGTTTTATTGACAAACTCTCAAAAAATCTCATAACTGAAAAAGGTCTTAACAGTCCACAAGGCAACACCTCAAGCTCAAAACATAAATTCTAGTTGCAAGGTAAGTCTCCTTAACTTTAAACTCTTCATTTCAATCATCATCATTTGGTTCATTTTTTAGGCTAAAATGCAGTGACCTTCGAAGAAAAGGTTTGTAAAAAATCATGAACAATTGCCAAGATTGAGTGAAAAGTTTTCCATGAAATAGTATCATGAACAGGCAGGTGTAAGGTTGTTGTTTTTCAAAACCATACAGCAGGAAATCGATTGAACCCTTCATGTAAATCGATTGCACGGGGTTCCAGTAGCCAGATTTCCAAATATTTTAAGAGTGAAATCGATTGCACCCTTCATGCAAATCGATTGCATGGGGTTCTAGTAGCCATATTTCCAAAAAACATTAGTGTGCAATCGATTGCACAACCATGCAAATTGATTGCACGGGGTTCCAGTAGCCAGATTTCCAAATATTTTGAGTGTGCAATCAATTGCACAACCATGCAAATCGATTGCACTGGAAGTCAGTAGCCAATGTTTTGAAAAACTGAAGCATGCAATCGATTGCACTAACATGCAAATCGATTGCACTCAAATGAAAATTGAATTTTTGCTTTGAAAAAACTTGAATAAAGAATTGGACAATATAAAATGTTTCTTTTTGACCATTGAGCATCTATATCTTAAGTTCAAGGTAAGTATTATCATTATACCTTGAAACTTGCTAAGGGCTTGAACCAAAGACTTCATCCAAAGAGGCTTTTAGCTAGATCAATAATTTTTGCCTTCTTATCAATCATGATTTGTCTTCTTCAAAGCAAATGTGTATTCGAGAAGCTTGATTTTACGGCATGTGTCGACACATAATGATCCAAAATGTTTTCTTTTCCTTTCATTTTTCTTTATTTTTACATGCTTCATATATTTTCTTCATGGCTATTCAATATGGTTTTAATAGATAATTAGGACTTTAATTTCTTGCAATTCCCATTTGTAAATTTGTACACCCGATCCCCAAATAATTTTAATAGCGTAGGATATTGACTTTCCGCAATTTTATCGCTTTATATAACATGTTAATAATTAGGGTTTGTATGGCAAGATAAAACCAATCAAATAGAAAACCCTAATTAAAGACAAAATCAAGCATGAAAATGACACACTTGCACACAAACACCCCTAGGGTTACTCCACTTGGTTGCCTTGAACAAAATGGCCATGTTACGCATGTAAGGTATCTTAGCAAAACAAACAAAAAAAACAAGATCATAGTCCCTCGATGACGCTATTCAAAGTTGCCTTACAAAAATGATCTTAGTCCCTCAAAATGCTAAGATATTTTGCAACATTGCTAATCATGGTCATACAATGACCCACGCCCGTCCCGTTTATATCCAAAGATAGGGTCTTACCAAATCAATGGTAAGACAACATTATCAAAGGAAAAGAAAATGAACAAGAAAGACATTTGAGTAGGTAGACTACTTTTGGTTACTTGCTCCATTTCAAACAAATATCCTTGCTATTTTTAAAACAAACAAACACATTTCAAAACATCTTACAAACTTGAAAACATTTTCAAAAATACAAACATCCTTGTATACATTCTTACGAACGAGAATCATTACAAAGATTACCTAAACAATGGCCTCTTTTACAAAATACTTTCAAAAAACCACACCAAGCACAATTTCAAACAAAAGCAAGTGATCTAGCAAGTAACTAAGAGCCCATGGAAAACCATGGATGAAAAGGGTGTGTTGTACCCCAAAATTTTCCCTCCCATTTCATCAACATTTCTCATCACAAGACTCTTGGAATTCAAGATCAAGCTAGGGTTTGCTCTGCTCAACACACCTCCTTGCACTGTTGACCTAAATTAGGGTTTGAGTTTGCACAGGGATGTTTTGACCCACAATACCCAAAGTTACTTTCATACTTCATGTTGGACTCACAAGTTTGTCCATACCAAGTTTCAAACCTTGATTCAAATTTTTGCCCAGTCAATTGGACAATTGACCTATAAATCAGCTGTATTAGGGAAAACGTCAACTGTGGCCAATTGACAGTCAAACCTCATGAAATTTGATCCACATCAACATTATGAACTCATATGAACCATTTGATCAAGTTTGGATCACAATTCCACAAGAAATTTGATCAGATCATCAAAAGGGCAAAATGGTCATTTTTAGGGTTTCTTTTGCCTTAAAAAACAAATAAATTAACTTTTTATTTATTTCTTTACATAAAAAATACTTTTTTCATACATGAACAAATAAAAACTTTTTTTGCATAATACATTTTTTTTAATATTTATTTATTGTATTTATTTAAATATTGTACATTTAAATATTATGCCTTGCAAATTCAATTTGGATGTAATAGTAATTAGGGTTTTATATTTCTTGCAAAATAATCCCCTATTCAAATTTGTACCCCCTCCCTATATCATGTTGTAATAGTGTAGAATTTATATTCTCGCACCTTTAAATGCTTTCAATTATGCCATGATTAGACTTAGGGTTTATATGCAAAATCAAATCAACAAATAGTTTGACCTAATCAAAGACAAAAATGCATGAAAAACAAACAAAATGCACACTTGCACCCCTAGGGTTTCAATCCACTTGTTTCCTTCAAAAATGGGCCATGGTATGAATGTCAAGTACTTTGGCAAAACAAAAACAAAACAAAAGATCATAGTCCCTCGATGACGCTATCTGAGTTGCCTAAACAAAAATGATCAAGTCCCTCAAGAAAATTGCTAAAAATACTTGACACTATTGCTATCATGGTCTATACGATGACCCGCGCCTGTCCCGTTTAACATCCTAACACAAGGTTGTTCACCAAATACAATGGTGAAACAACATTGTTAAAAGGGTTAAAAACATAAGAAAGATCTTTGAGTAAAATAGGGTAGACAACTCTTAGTTACTTGATAAAAACTTGAAAAAAAATCCTTGCTATCTTCAAGACACACTTCACAACACAATTTCAAAACCCTACTTTCAAAACATTGAAAACTTTTCAAAAGACAAAAACATATTTGTATACATTCAAACAAGAATCATTACAAAGGTTTCCACGACGATGGCCTCTTTTCAAAACATCTTAAACCACACACAAAGCACCATTTCAAACAATTGAAGAGCACCGTTTCAAACAATTGGAAAGCAAAGCAAGTGATCTAAGCAAGTAACTAAGAGCCCATGGATAACCATGGATAGAAATGGTGCTAATACCTTCCCTTTCTATAATCTACTCCCCGAACCCAAGAAAACATCTCAAAGGTTTTTCCTGTGCTTTTTGACCTTTCCTTAGGATAAAATAAAAAGTCGGTGGCGACTCTTGCTAAACTGAAACATTTGCGAACACAAACGCAAAATCCCAATTCAGTTCTCCCACCGTATCACAGAACTGTTGACTCTGCTGGGGAATACATTAAAAGTGGAGTAACCTTAGGGCTTAGATCACCCTTTGCATGATTATATTGCTTGCTTTGATTGTTTTACATTTGGTTCTCTTGTTTGGGCTTGAAATCATTTACCTGAATTTGGGAAACATTCATAGGTAAATAGCAATACGTTGTGGAAACTGTGCACGGTATACCGATATGGTTGAAGCAATAGCTATATTAGTGCGACATATTTGTGAGTATCGGTAGCCTTTGAGTCAATCAAAGAGAATACGGGGCCGCTGAGTGATGTCATGAAGCACTAATGAACTCTTAGAACCTTACTTGACCATCTCGGCCTTTTTAGGGGTAGTGAGATGATCGGCTTTGGTGCAGTCCGAAGTTGGTAGATACTCGATACTACACTCATTGAGGGTTGTTTTCTTGGAATATTTTGGTCGCTAGTTAAGTGGATAAACCAAAACAATGAACATAGAAAACAATCCAGTGATATTGGGCTCCTTAGAACCCGGTTACTATTTATAGGACAGGTTTTGAGCCAACTAAACTCAAGAGGGTATTTACCTATGAAACCTCATGCAAGCCTGAAACTAGGGTTTTGTGTGACTTGTTTGTACGTTTTCTTGTGCATACATCATGAACATCATAAAGCATCATGTGCATCCACTAACCATTTCAAGGGTTTGGATCTTCATCTTTGTTCTTGTTTTGTAGGTCATGGAATCTCTTCGCAGGAAAACAATTCAAGTCAACCTTGTGAGAATCCCTCCTCAACTCAAGGAGCTTACATCCAGGATTCCAGAGAATTCTATCTTCAGTGAAAGACATGGTAGACTTCTCAACTTGGTCAACTCTAACATTGAAGAAGATATGGTGAAAGTTCTCTTCCAGATCTTTGACCCCCTACACCACAGTTTCACATTCCCTGATTACCAACTGGTACCCACTTTGGAGGAATTTTCTCAACTCCTGAGAATTCCTATTCTTCATCAACTACCCTACAACGGTACGGAAAAGGAACCAAAGCCTGAAGATGTTGCTCAAGCATTACACTTGCAACCATCTGACATCAAGGGAAATTGGGAAACCAGAAGTGGTGTCAAGGGTTTCTTGGCAAAGTTTTTGTTTGAGAAGGCACAAGACTGCTGGTATTCTCTTGATCTACAAGCCTATGAAGAGATTGTGGGACTCCTTATCTATGAATTGGTCCTGTTCCGAAATCCTGATCAACTTATAGATGTGAATGCTGTCAAGATTTTCATATCCCAGAATCCTATACCTACATTACTTGGGGACATCCTACACTCATTTTACACACGAACAATGAGGAAAAGAGGTGTTCTCATATGATGTACTCCTCTCCTAGCAAGGTGGTTTATTTCTCACCTTCCACAACCAGTTTTGAAGAATGAGCAGGGTTTAAGGTGGTCACAACGGTTGATGACCCTCACACATTCTGATGTACATTGGTGTTCTCGGTCCAGAGAAAATGTCATCATCATTGATCGTTGTGGGGAATTCCCTAATGTCATACTACTTGGCATTAGGGGAGGGATTACCTACAACCCCTGTTTAGCTCTAAGACAGTTTGGATATGCTCGGAGGGATGGCCCTCATGACATGCTGATTCCTGACCTAGTTTTTGACTTCGATAACGATGCGCAAGGACTTCGACAAAGGTTCATCAGAGCTTGGAGGATGCCCAACAAAGTGAATAGTAAGACACTGGGGCACAAGAATTCCATCCCCCTTGAGCCTTACCTCACATGGGTGCGAACCCGCACCCAGAATATTATGATGCCATACCTTCACATTCTCCCTTGGATCAAAGAGCCTGTTATGGAAGGAGAGGTTCCATACACCATCCTACATCCTGACATGCCAACATCATGGGAAGAAATGCAAAAGAGTTGGATCCAACTCAAAGAAGAACGGAATACTTTTGAAGCCAGCTTTTATGCCAGTGAGAAGAAGGTTTTGGAGTTTACCCGCCGACTTCATGAGGAGGAAACTCTCAACACTTACATCGCACCAAAGAGGATGCGCAATGTCTTTTTACATTAAGAATTTTGTAATATTTTGCCCATGGGGCACTTATGTACTAACAATTTCTTCTTAATATGACGTGTGTTCCTTTTTGTTTGCAATAAATATGAATTTCTGAATCCTTGAATGCATTACATGAATAACATATCATTCATCATATGCATAAACATGTCTTCATACCAGGTTTCCTTATCTTTCTACTGTTTATTTCAGCAAGATGGATTTGGAGCAGACGGTTAAGGATCTGCAAGCACAAAATTCTCAATTTCAGCAACTCCTCATGACCTTAGCAAAGGGTCAAGAGGACCTCAAAGTACTGTTGGAAAAGAATAAATAGAAAAAGAAGAAGAGGCCCAGAGTAGCCACTTTTGGAAGAAGGTTTGAAAGCAATGCTAGAAAAGTTCTCGAGTTCCCCTCAACGTCTGATGAAGGGGCTGGTAAAGGAAAAGGGGCTGCGGTACCGTCTGAATCTGAAGTTGAAGAGGAGGAAGAGGAAGAAGACGAAGATTACTCTGAACAACAATATCCCCCGGTGGATGATAAATATAAGAATCTTGAGGATATATTGGCAGCCATGGAGTTGCAGAGGGTACCTGGTTTAGATTTTGAAGAACTAGGGTTGGTCGCTGGGATCGTCATCCCTCCCAAATTCAAAGTACCAACATTTGCTAAGTATGACGGTCTGTCGTGTCCAAAGATGCATCTGAGATCGTATGTCAGAAAGATCCAACCCCACTCATCTGATAAAGAGCTCTGGGTACACTTTTTCCAAGACAGTTTGTCAGGCACACAATTGGACTGGTTCTATCAACTCGAGAGATCAGAGGTTCACAATTGGGAAGATTTAGCTGCTGTATTTTACCATCAATACCAATACAATGCTGATTTGGCGCCCACTCGTACGCAGTTACAAAGTATGGGGATGTCTTCCAATGAAGGATTTAAAGAGTATGCCCAAAAGTGGCGTGATCTGGCTGGAAGGGTGCAGCCACCATTATCGGACAGAGAGCTAGTCGACATGTTTCTGGGTACCTTGTCTGGCCCTTTCTTCAATCATCTAATCGGGAGTTCCTCCGTGGGATTCACTGAACTAATTTTGACCGGAGAAAGGGTCGAGGCCGGTATTAAAAGCGGTAAGATTCAAAAAGATGCCTCAGTGTCCACTGCTGTTAAGAAAGCCTTCCTGGCTAAGAAGGAAGCCTCTGCTGTTTACTCTCAGAAAATTCAGGGAAGAACCGAGCACCGGCCAACTGTAGGGGTTGTGATGATTCAAAACTCTTCAAATGATCAACCTCGTGGCAATCAGTCAAGACCTAATCAACAACGGGTAGAAAGGCCACAACGACAGTTCACTCAAATCAACATGACGCCAGCTCAAGTACTCCCTCATTTATTGAAGCTGAATCTTACCAGTTTGAAGGAAGCGCCAAAGAACCCTAACACTTCCTCTCCATACTACCACTCCAATGCCAAGTGCGCCTACCACTCTGACAGTGTTGGGCATGATACAAATAATTGTTGGGCGCTTAAGAACAAAATCCAAGACCTAATTGACGCCAAGGAAGTATAATTTGATGCTCCTGAGAAGCCCAATGTGATTTCTGCTCTGATGCCCAAGCACGGCCATAATGTTCATGCTGTTATGGAAGACCTTCATGTTACTGATGTTGATGATCTTTTGACTCTGTTACTAGTGATTAAAGAGAATTTGATGAGAGCCGGGATATTCCCAAGCTGCGGGAAGGACTGTTACTTTTGTTTGAACATACGAACTAACTGCCCAATGTTGAAATCAGGTGTCCAACACCTGATGGATACCCAAGAGATAATCTTCCAAAAAAACCCTGTTGATACCTTCACTCCTGTTACTCCTACTACTTTTGCTACTTCAACCAACGATATTGCAATTATAACCATTTCCGATAATCCTCCCAAGGCTTGCAAAAGGCCTGTCAGGATTATGCCCGACCCTAAATTTGTACCTTTAAAAATCACCATGTCGGGGCATGTCCCGTATCAATCTAGCAAAACGATACCATGGAACTATGGAGGAGAAATCTTCTATCATGGTATCAAACAGATTGAAGCAGTCCAAGAGAATTTTGAATAAAAAAACCATGATATAGGGAACATCGCGGGAACAAGCAAGATAACCGCAGCGGCCGGATATTTTTTCCGGAGATTGCTCCCCCTCGAGCAGTTTTTGGACCCTCAAAAGCTTCTGCACCTGTTAGGTCATCTGTGCAAGACCCGGTAATTGAAGAATTGGATACTCCTGAAGTAAGACCATCTGTTGATACTACAAATAAGGGTAAGGGGATACTGGAAGAGCATGTCAAGACGAAGGCTCATGCTGTGGTTATCCCCGAAACCACCCAGAAAGAAATGGATGAAATCTTGAAAATAATCAGAAAGAGTGACTACGACGTCGTGGAACAGTTAGGGCAGACCCCTTCTAAAATTTCAATGTTGGCTCTTCTACTCTGTTCTGAGGCCCATGCTAAGGCCCTGATCAAATTTTTGAAGGCGGCACATGTACCCCAAGAGACTTCGGCTGACCAGTTTCAGGAGTGTGTGGCCAGTCTTACTGCTGATAATGGCCTTGGCTTTTCCGATGCTGACTTAACTCCCAAAGGAAGGAAAAACAATGACGCGCTACACGCCTCAGTTGAATGCAGGGGAACCACTCTTGCCCATGTCTTAGTTGATACTAGTTCTTCCTTGAATGTACTGCCGAAGAAAGCGTTGGACCGTTTGGACTGCGAGGGATTGACCCTCAAACCTAGTAACATCGTTGTTAGGGCCTTTGATGGGTCCAAAAGAATGGTTCATGGAGAGTTTGACATTCCTATCAAAGTAGGCACGGAATTTTTCAACTCCACCTTTTATGTGATGGACATCCGTTCGTCATATTCGTGTTTGTTAGGAAGACCATGGATCCATTATGCCGGGGCAATTACCTCCTCTTTGCACCAAATGCTGAAATATCCTGTTAAGGGTAAGATTATAACGGTGCACGGCGAGGAAGAGTACATGATAAGTCACCTCAATTCCTTTCGCTATGTGGAATTGGATGGCGAGTTCATTGAAATGCCTTTCCAACATTTTGAGGAAGTTTCTCCTGAGGTAGCAATTGCGAAGACAATGGTTGAGGTGCCTATCGTTCCCAAGCATGTGCCTAGGATGGCATCTCTCAAGGACGCATAGGCAGTGATCAAAGAAGGGAAGAGTGCAGTATGGGGCCAATTTCCTGATTTTCCCCATAAAACGGACAAATTTGGACTAGGGTTTACAGCTGCAGGACAGAAGGCTATGCGTCATTCCAAGACTGGAGGGCCACCTGTAAGGATCACTCATCATAGAATTAATGCTCTAGAAGATGAAGATGAAGAGGACAACTTCGCAGATTGGATCTTTCCGACCATCGAAGGGGGTTTAAGCAACTGGGAAGCAAATGATTTTATTCCCATCACCTTTATCAACCAGTAATTTTTATCTTTGAACAATTTCCTATTTGTTGGTCTGTAATAACTAAACAATTCGCACACTATTTTCACCTCATGCCTTGCCCGGGGCTTGTAGGTTCATTTGTAAGGGCTTGATTTTCTTCATTATCATATGCCATGTTTTAATGAATCATTGGACGTTTTCATAAACTGTTGTGTTCATTTTCTTTCCTTTTGCATTTCTGTTTTGTTTAAGGATGGCTATCCCTTACACACACCCACACTCACAAATGCAGGTACCCATCCACTCCGGATTCCATGGGTGACTATTATGTTTTAGCCTTCGATAACTCTGAAGACTTGGTCAATCATGCTGAGTACGAAGTTGACGAAGACTGTGAAGTGCCGGGAGAGTTAGCCAGACTTTTACAACAAGAAGAGAGGGCTATTCTGCCTCATGAAGAGTTGCTAGAAACCATCAACTTGGGAACAAAGGAGGACAAGAAAGAAGTAAAAGTGAGTGCCAACCTGGAACCAAGTGTCAAAGAGCGTCTAGTGCAGTTGTTAAACGAATATGTTGAAATCTTCGCCTGGTCTTATGAAGACATGCCAGGGTTAGACACAGATATTGTGGTTCACCATCTCCCTACAAGAGAAGAATGTCCACCGATTAAGCAAAAGGTCCGCCGAATGAGGCCTGACATGTCTGAGAAGATCAAAGCTGAGGTAATGAAGCAATTCAACCCTGGCTTTCTGGCTGTTACTTCCTATCCACATTGGGTTGCTAACATTGTGCCCGTGCCTAAGAAGGACGGAAAAGTCAGAATGTGTGTGGACTATCGGGACTTAAACAGGGCTAGCCCTAAGGATGATTTCCCACTTCCACACATCGACATCTTGGTTGACAACACAACTCAACACAAGGTTTTTTCCTTCATGGACGGATTCTCGGGATACAACCAGATCAAAATGGCCCCCGAGGACATGGAGAAAACTACTTTTGTCACGCAATGGGGTACCTTCTGCTACAAAGTGATGCCATTCGGACTGAAGAATGCAGGGGCAACCTATTAGTACGCCATGGTAGCTTTGTTTCATGATATGATACATCATGAGATCTAAGTTTACGTAGACGACATGATAGCTCGATCACAGACGGAAGAAGAACACCTTGATCATTTGCAAAAGCTGTTTTCCAGGTTGAAGGAGTATAAGCTCAGATTAAACCCAAGCAAGTGAACTTTTGGAGTTAGGTCTGGTAAACTTTTGGGATTTATTGTCAGCAACAAAGGCATTGAGGTTGATCCAGCAAAAGTAAAGGCTATACAAGAAATGCCTACCCCCGTACTGAAAAGGAGGTTAGAGGATTCTTGGGACGCTTGAACTATATTGCGAGGTTCATCTCTCACCTGACATCTACCTGTGAGCTAATTTTCAAACTGTTGAAGAATGATCAGGTAGTTGAATGGAACAATGATTGTCAAGTTGCTTTTGATAAGATCAAGGAGTACTTACTAGAACCTCCTATTCTGATGCCACCCGTCAAAGGAAGGACGTTAATCATGTATCTGACTGTTTTGGATAACTCAATGGGGTGTGTACTGGGCCAACATGACGAGTCTGGCCGAAAAGAGAATGTCATTTATTACCTTAGCAAAAAGTTTACCGACTGTGAGACTCGCTACTCACTGCTCGAAAAAACTTTCTGCGCTTTGGTATGGGCTGCTCGCTGGCTAAGGCAGTATATGTTGACTCATACCACTTTGCTGATTTCCAAGATGGATCCGATCAAGTATATCTTCGAGAAGCCTGCTTTATCTGGAAGAATCGCTAGATGGAAAATGATCCTGACTGAGTATGATATCCAGTATACTACCCAAAAAGCTATAAAGGGGAGTGTACTAGCTGACCATCTAGCTCATCAAGCCGTCGAAGATTACCAATCTATGAGATTCGACTTCCCTGACGAGGACATCATGACATTGGACAACATTGAAGGTAACGGACCGTATGACGGACCTGAACAAGGATCTCGATGGACCCTGTACTTTGATGGTGCTTCAAATTCACTTGGTAACAGTATCAGTGCGGTACTCATTTCTCTGGAAGGTTTCCATACACCCTTCACTGCCCGACTTTGCTTCAGCTGCACGAACAACATGGCTGAATATGAAGCTTGCATCTTTGGTCTCAAGGCTGCTATAGACTTGGGAATCAAATCTTTGGTCGTATTTGGGGACTCGGCTTTGGTTATCATTCAAGTCAAAGGAGAGTGGGATACCAAACATCCTAATCTTATCCCATACAAAGAACATGTCTTGACATTGTTGCCTCATTTCGAGCAGATTACCTTCGAGCATTTCCCGCGAGAAGAAAATCAGTTAGCCGACACTCTGGCTACAATGTCTTCCATGTTTAAACTCAACTGGGATAACGAGGCTCCCCAAATTACCATCGAGCGAATGGACGAACCTGCGCACTGTCATGAGATTAATACCGAAGAAGTAGTGGAACAACCCTGGTTTCATGAAATCAAAAGGTATCTTCAGACTTGAGAATACCCTGAAGGAGCTTCCGTCAATGACAAAAAGTTCTTAAGGAGATTTTCCTCCAAGTTCTTCCTAAGCAATGGCATCCTTTATAAGCGCAACCATGATTTTGTTCTACTTCGTTGTGAGGACAAGGTTGAAGCAGAGTTGATCATGACCGAGATACATAGTGGCACATTTGGCACCCACTTGAGCGGACATACGATGGCTAAGAAGATTCTAAGGGCAGGCTACTACTGGTCTACCATGGAAGCTGATTGTCATCAACATTCCCATACCTGCCATAAATGCCAAGTCTACACTGACAAGGTACATATTCCTCCTGTTCCTCTCAACGTTCTGACAGCTCCTTGGCCATTCGCAATGTGGGGCATTGACATGATTGGAGAGATTAAGCCTACGACATCCAATGGACATCGTTTCATCTTGGTCGCTATTGATTACTTCACCAAGTGGGTCGAGGCAGCTTCCTATGCCTCAGTTACAAAGAATGTGGTTGCCCGCTTCATCAAGCAGAACCTCATATGCCGGTATGGTATCCCCGACAGGATCATCACAGACAACGGTACAAATTTAAACAACACCATGATCACCGCTCTATGCGAACAGTTCAAGATTTATCATCACAATTCATCTCCCTATCGGCCGAAGATGAACGGTGTTGTTGAAGCCGCGAACAAAAATATCAAGAAGATCATTCAAAAGATGACAGTCACCTACAAGGACTGGCATGAGATGTTACCGTTTGCTCTGTATGGATATCGTACCACGACACATACCTCAACAGGGGCAACCCCATTTTCTTTGGTATATGGCATGGAAGTTGTTCTACCTATGGAAGTTCAGATTCCTTCCTTGAGGATTGTGAAGGATGCCGGTTTGAGTGAAGAGGATTGGATTCAGACCCGGCTTGATCAACTTAACTTGATCGACGAGAAACGACTTACTGCTGTTTGTCATGGTCAAACGTATCAAAAACGGATGATCGAGGCTTTCAATAAGAAAGTCAGGCGTCAGGTATATCAAGTCGGAGATCATGTAATCAAGCGGATCATCTTTCCGCAAAGTGATCCCAAGGGCAAGTGGACTCCTACTTACGAAGGACCATTTGTGATCAAGAGCATCTTTTCCGGTGGGGCAATGATTCTGACCACCATGGACGGCGACAACTTGCCGCACCCTGCAAACGCAGACATAGTCAAAAGATACTATGCATAAATGACCCGACAAGTTGAAAACCCAAAAGGGCGACTTGAGCAAAAATGGGCATCCCGGTGAATTGAAAACCCGAAAGGGCGGTCCAGGCAAAAATTAGGGATAAAACAAAAAAAATTTGTACACCCGGCAAGTTGAAAACCCAAAAGGGCGACTTGGGCAAAAAAGGGTTTCCCGGTGGATCGAAAACCCGAAAGGGCGGTCCAGGCAAAAGTTAGGGAATTAAAGCGTATGACTATGTCTCGTCGGATCACTTTAAGGATAATCTCTTCACCAACAAAGCTCCAAGCTAATGATCAATCTAGTTACCGGCGGACGAAGCAGCGAATGGACAAGACACTCAGAGTTGTGAAGGCTATAGCAGAATGGGAACCCCATGGAATTATTACACATAGCCATCTTTCTGTTGTATAAAATTTTTCTCAATTTTACGAGAACATTCTCTTACTAGGATGTCTGTCTCCTTTGTACAAAATACTTACACAAAGTTAATACAAAGATACTTCAAAGTGCAGAAATTTGCTTACCTCTCTTTTCTTTTTACGCTTATGTTTTATTTGAAAACGTCCAATGTTTTGTTAAATAGGCATATGCATTTGAATATAATCACTGCTTACAAATAAAATGAAATTGAGAAAAGATAATTAATGATAGATTGAAGGTGTAGGAAGATATCTTTGTGCTAATCCAGAAGAAATCCCCTACAATACATCATTCAGATCCTCAACAAAGCTAAAAATTTGGAGTATTATCCCCAGCTGAGCCAGTGCATTCTAAACTTGATTCCCCAGTTGAGTTAAGTTTCAAAGTTCCCATCATAATTCAAACTCCCTATCCCCAGTGGAGCCAGAATACTCTAAACCTTCTTGCCGGCGAAGTCAAATTTCCAACTATGAACCCCCGGTCGGAACTGTTCAACTTCCCCCAACTTCCCCAGTAGTTTGGCATACAACCCAAAGCTCTTGATTTCACCGACCGAGTAAACATTCTCCCCACAGAGTTATCTCCCAGCAGATAGAAGATCCTCGATCCCGTTTCTCCAAGCAGAAACCTCCCAGGTTTTAATTCCCCGGTAGAGATTTTCAGAGTTTTCCTTATTTCCCAGGAAAGTCATAAAGGATACTCATTACCCGTAGAAGTTGTCAGAACCCTTGTAAATCCCCACAAGTCACTAAGGATTTTCAATCCCCAACATTGGTCCCAGGATTTCTCATTTCTCAAACAATCAGAGATTCTTTAACCCCCAAGCAGTCAGCAAGAGTTCCTCATCTTCAACAAAGATTTTTGAGTCCTCAGCATCGGTCGGGATTTACTTTCCCCAACAGTAGCCAAAAGATTTTCAATCCCCAGCAGCAGTCAAGAATTTAGTCTCCTCAGCAAGACAGCTACTCAGCTTACATGCATAACCATTACATTCATATATCATAAACATTGATGAAACACAGTTCATTGCACCATACATATCATGCAACATAACTTTGTGTTTTAGCTAACATTTTACCCTTTTTCAGGATAAGATTAAAAGGTTATCATTAACAATTATTCAGATACAATATGGATACACCCCAGACACGGCGGTCATTCTATTACTCATTCAGAACTCCAAGTCAAAATACATTACGAATACACCCCAGACACGGCGGTCATTCTACTACTCATTCAGACTTCAGCAATCCGATACAGACTAGATATGCTCCAGACACGGAAGCCATTCTACCTCTCATTCAGATTCAACTATCAACTACAAGTTCAGATACGCTCCAAACACGGATGCCATTCTGGCCCTTTACACCAGCAGTTTGATTCTCCCCAGTGCAGTCGCCACAGAAATCATTTTGTCACTTATCCAGATCCCAGTTACAGTTCCAGATACACTCTAGACACGGAAGTTATTCTGCTACTCATACAGATCTCAGCTTCAGATACAGTCCAGATCCGCTCCAGACATGGTTGCCATTCTGTCACTCATTCAGAACTTATCCCCAGCACACAGTTGCTCCATATACAGATGCTTCTCTGTTACCCATTCACAATACAGATACACTCCAGACACGGCAGTCATTCTGATATTCATTCAAAGTTCAAATACAGTTACAGCTCAGATACGCTCCAGACACGGACACCATTCTTTTGCTCATACAGACTCAGTCTCCAGATACAGTTCAAATGCATTCCAGACACAGATACCATTTTGATGCTTATTCTTCTGACCTACAACATTACAGTTCAACACATTCTTGGATGGCATCTTTAAGCCCATCTCCAGCAAGATTCCACCATCTCCAAATGGCATCTTTAAGCCCATTTCCTCAGCTATACTTTTACGAGTGAAAATTTACGGGAACTTTAGTGTCCAATCTCCCTTTACCTTCGAGTCACGAAAGGCAAAACTTGCCAATCTAACTCTTCAGGTTCAAGAAGATTGAACAGGGGCAATTGTTGTACCCCAAAATTTGCCCTCCCATTTCATCAACATTTCTTATCACAAGACTCTTGTAATTCAAGATCAAGCTAGGGTTTGCTCTGCTCAAGACACCTTCTTGCAATGTTGACCTAAATTAGGGTTTGAGTTTGCACAGGGATGTTTTGACTCACAATGCCCAAAGTGACTTTCATACTTCATGTTGGACTCACAAGTTTGTCCATACCAAGTTTCAAACCTTGATTCAAATTTTTGCCCAGTCAATTGGACAGTTGACCTAGAAATCAACTGTATTAGGGAAAAAGTCAATTGTGGCCAATTGACAGTTAAACCTCATGAAATTTGACCCACATCAACATTATGAACTCATATGAACCATTTGATCAAGTTTGGATCACAATTCCACAAGAAATTTGATCAGATCACCAAAAGGGCAAAATGGTCATTTTTAGGGTTTCTTTTGCCTTAAAAAATAAATAAATTAACTTTTTATTTATTTCTTTACATTTCTTTACATAAAAAATACTTTTTGCATACATGAACAAATAAAAACATTTTTTTCATAATACATTTTATTTAATATTTATTTATTGTATTTATTTAAATATTGTACATTTAAATATTATGCCTTGCAACTTCAATTTGGATGTAATAGTAATTAGGGTTTTATATTTCTTGCAAAATAATCCCCTATTCAAATTTGTACCCCCCCTCCCTATATCATGTTGTAATAGTGTAGAATTTAAATTCTCGCACCTTTAAATGCTTTCAATTATGCCATGATTAGACTTAGGGTTTGTATGCAAAATCAAATCAACAAATAGTTTGACCTAATCAAAGACAAAAATGCATGAAAAACAAACACAATGCACACTTGCACCCCTAGGGTTTCAATCCACTTGTTGCCTTCAAAAATGGGCCATGGTATGCATGTCAAGTACTTTGGCAAAACAAAAACAAAACAAAAGATCATAGTCCCTCGATGACGCTATTTGAGTTGCCTAAACAAAAATGATCAAGTCCCTCAAGAAAATTGCCAAAAATACTTGACACTATTGCTATCATGGTCTATACGATGACCCGCACCTGTCCCGTTTAACATCCTAACACAAGGTTGTTCACCAAATACAATGATGAAACAACACTGTTAAAAGGGTTAAAAACATAAGAAAGATCTTTGAGTAAAATAGGGTAGACAACTCTTAGTTACTTGATCAAAACTTGCAAAAACATCCTTTCTATCTTCAAGACACACTTCACAACACAATTTCAAAACCCTACTTTCAAAACATTGAAAACTTTTCAAAAGACAAAAACATCTTTGTATACATTCAAACAAGAATAATTACAAAGGTTGCCACGACGATGGCCTCTTTTCAAAACATCTTTCAAAACCACACGCAAAGCACCATTTCAAACAATTGAAGAGCACCATTTCAAACAATTGGAAAGCAAAGCAAGTGATCTAAGCAAGTAACTAAGAACCCATAGATAACCATGGATAGAAAGGGTGCTAATACCTTCCCTTTCTATAATCTACTCCCCGAACCCAAGGAAACATCTCAAAGGTTTTTCCTGTGCTTTTTGACCTTTCCTTAGGATAAAATAAAAAGTCGGTGGCGACTCTTGCTAAACCGAAACATTTGCAAACACAAACGCAAAATCCCAAGTCAGTTCTCCCACCGTATCACAGGGTGCTAATACCTTCCCTTTTCATAATCTACCCCCCGAACTCAAGAAACAATCTCAAAGGTCTTTCTTGTGCTTTTTCACCTTTCATTTTGGATAAAAGAAAATTCGGTGGCGACTCTTGCTAACTACAACATTTGCGGTAAAACACAAAACCTTCAAGTCAGTTCTCCCACTGCATCACAGTATGGTTAAAACATCTTGGAACAACTTCCTGGAGGTTCACTAAGGCCCTCACAACTTCTTGAAAAGTATTCAGACTCAAAACACCAAGTGCAATCTCAAGGTAAGTCTCCTTGACTTTGCACTTTTCATACATCACTAATGATTCATTTTTGAAGATAAAGTGCAGTAATTATTCCCCTTTGAAGTTAACCATTTACTTGCTGTTCATTTTTATCAATTATATGTTGAAAACTGACTGATACATGCAAAAGAATGATGATAGAGGCAAAAAAATGCAGCATGAGTCGACACATACCCACACGGGTTGACTCATTCTAGTGGAAAAACAGGGTATGAGTCGACATATGTCCTTATGCATCGACTCATACTATTATCCAGGCCCCAAAGCAGAAGGATGAAAGGTGCATGAGCCGACACAAAACGCATATGTGTCGACACAAAAGGTGTATGAGTCGACACATCCCATTATGCATCAACTCATACTGAGTTGATTTTGTTTTACAAGAGCAAGAAGAGTTATGTGTCGATGCATAGCAGCATGTGTCGACACATAATAGTTCAAAATGCAATTTTTCTTTCTTTTTATACTATCTTTACTTTTTTCACATATTTTCTTCATTGCTAACCATTTATTCGACATGGTTGTAATGATTAAAGCTTCTACTTCATCTCCATTTGTAAATTGTACCCCTATCCCCCTAATGATGTAATATCGTAGGATTTTAATTTCTGTAAATTTATCGTTTTTCATATAAATTGTTAGTAATTAGGGTGTTTATAGCAAGATAAAATCAACCGCTAGAAAACCCTAATCTCAAAGACAAAAATGCATGCAATTAAACGCACTTCATACATGCGCACCTCTAGGGTAACCTCGCTTTTTGCCTCGGAAAATAGTCATGTCCCTCGAATATGGGAGCTTTAGTAAAAACCCTCGATAAAAAAGATCATAGTCCTTCAATGACCCTTCGATGTTGCCTTAGGTAAAACAATCTTAGTCCCTACGAAAATTGCTAAAGCGTCTCATGAGCTGCCTTTTATGACTATACGTTTGACCCACGCCCATCCCTTCACATCCAATGATAGGGCTTCTTACCAATCAATGGTAAGATACCAACATCTAAAGGAGGAGGAAAAGAACAAAGACCTTTTGTGTAGGTAGGATGCTCGTAGTTGCTTGCTCATAAACTAAAACCATTTCCACACTTACACTTTCAAAACATCTTTAAAAAAAACAAACATCTCTTTGAAATATTTTCAAAACCAACACTTTGTATGCATTCTTATAGAGACGAGAATCATTACAAAGTTTGCCGTAACAAAGGCGTTTTCAAAATATTTTCAAACTTACACGAATCACAAACACATTTGAAACAAAGCATTTTCAAAGTGATCAAGCAACTAAGAGCCTGTAGATAACTACAGATGAGAAGGGTGCTAATACCTTCCCTTGTCATAATCTACCCAGGGAACTCAAGAAAATATCTCGAAAGGTCTTTCCTGTTCTTTTCACCCTTTCCTTTATTGGATAAAAGAAAAGTCGGTGGCGACTCTTTCTATTCGCAACAATTGCGATAAAACGCAAAACATCCAAGTCAATTCTCCCACCGTATTACAGTGGCGTAATTCATTTGCGCTACGTCCAGAGTTCTACTTGCATAACATATGACATGAAGTTTTTAATCTTTCCGTTGTCCTAGGGCAACACCTACATCATAATCGCTTGCATCACACATTATTTCGAATGGTTCACTCCAATCTGAAGGTTGCATAACAGGCGCTGAGATTAATGCTTGTTTAAGTGTTTGAAATGCTTCTAAACATTTCTTATCAAAGATGAATTCAACGTCTTTCATCAATATATTATCACTACTAATATAGATTCACCTTTTTCATTATTGACAAATGTAACACCCCCCTTCTTTGGTATGACATGCACTGGGCTAACCCATTTATTATCGGATATCAGATATATGATTCCTTCTTCTAATAACTTTTGAACTTCTTTCTTAACTGCATCACTTAGAATGGGATTAAGTCTTCTCTGATGTTCTCTAGAGGACTTACAATCTTCCTCAAGTATAATGCGATGCATGCATATATAGGGATTTATTCCTTTTAGATATGATATTTTATAGCCTAATGCAGTTGGGTATTTTCTTAGCACATGTAATAATTTTTTCAGTTTCTATATGTCCTTAATCTGCATTGACTATAGTAGGTCGTTCAAGTTGTGTCTAGGAATTCATACCTTAGATCTTTGGGTAGTTTTTAAAGTTCTACAACTGCTTTCTTTGGGCAAGGCATAGGGACGAGAGTTAGTGCGAGACATTCACTTAAATTGTCGTCGTAGTATTCATCACACCAATTATCATCTTCAAAAATAAGAGGTATTGGAATTTTCAGTACTTCGGAATATGTAGTTTGTTGTTTCTCCATTTCTTTAACACATTCATAAATGACATTTAGGAAACAACATGAATCATCTATAGCAGGTGCCTTGAAGAATTTTGAGTAATAAACTCGACCTTTTCTTCGCCAACCTCAAAAGTTAGTTTTCCGCATTTTTACATCTATAATGGCTCCGACAGTGGCTAGGAATGGTCTTCCTAATATAATAGGGATGTTAGAATCCTCCTTAATGTCCATAACTATAAAATCAATAGGAATATAAAATTGTCCTATACGTGCTAGAACTTTTCTATCATACCTAAAGAAGATTTTACTGAACGATCAGCTAGTTGCACGATGTTGTACCCCAAAATTTGCCCTCTCATGTTTTCCAAGATTTTTCTTATATGGGTGGTCACAAGCATTTGATTAAAGGAAGAAATAAATTTTTTTGAAGACAAATAAGGAGTCTTCAATTGGCATCTTATCTAGGTATTTCAATTGGCATCTTATCTAAGTCCATCGATTGGCATGTTAAAAGGCCTTTCAATTTGGTATTTGGACAGGCTTCGATCGAGCGTCTAACCTCCTCCAAGCTTGCCTTAAATTTCCAATCTTAGATTGAAGACTTGGCCTTCTGCTGGTTTGCTGCACACCAGCTTCGACTGGGCATATTTTCCCATTAAAACAGCCTCCTTCGATCCAAAGGGGAAAGGCTTCTTCCCAGT
The DNA here is from genome assembly GCA_948472305.1 of Vicia faba. Lineage (NCBI taxonomy): Eukaryota > Viridiplantae > Streptophyta > Magnoliopsida > Fabales > Fabaceae > Vicia > Vicia faba. Next base: position 475,950,237 of record OX451737.1, read on the forward strand.
GCTCCCTTGATTGCACCATTGTTTTTGCATGCTGGCCTGACTCACAAACGCAATGGTTACCTGCATGCAAGTGGATCCCTGCTTCGATTGGGCATTTTTTTTCCTTGGAGAAAGTTTGTTTCCTGCTTCTACTAGGCAAACTGTCCCTCTGGGCGTGCCTTCAATACATAAAAGCAAGAACTTCTCCAAATTGGCCTTCGATTCACAAAGCTTCCACTGGGAAAAGACCCTTCAGCGTGTCACTAGCGCATGTGTCCCTCTTCAGTTTGTCTTCAGCACAAGGCCAAAACTCCTTCAAAGTTTCCTTTGACCCACAAGGCACTAGCTTCCTTTATGCCAACTTCGCCTAGGCAGTGGCCCCAGTTTAAAAAAATTGTACACACTTCAACAAGTGTGATAGTCATTTGAAGGACACATTTTGGTAGCCCATTCGAAGAGGGCTAGAGCATACATAGAAAGTCCATTCAAAATAGCCATGCGAAGGACACACAAAAGGCCCATTCGAAGGGTACACCAGAAGGACCATCTAAAGACCCAGTCGAAAGAGGCAACTTGAGCCCAATCGAAGGCTACATAAAAAGGCCCATTCGAAGGTGCATGGGAGGTCCAATCGAAGGGTAGAGACTGGGGGTATTCGAAAGCCAAAATTTTCCACATTTATTCAAATTTCAAAAAGAGGACAAGATCCCATGTTTTTTACCACAGTTACAAAACTTTATTCATGGCCTTGAAAACGTTTGTTTATGGCAGTTAAACTTTTGTCTTCTTGTCCCCTCCCTCCTACTCTATATAAGCATCATGCTTGCAAGCCAAAGACACACACGCATTGGAGATACACTATCTATAAACCCACCATAGTTATCAAAAATCTTATAAGTGATCCAAATCAAAGAAGCCCTTAAACAAAGGGTATCCACATCCAGAAGCCAAATCGAAGCAATCATCAAACAAGGATACCCACACTCATCATCACATATTCATCCATCAACCATTGGTAAGAATTGGTAAAAAAGATCAATCTCTACATTTTCATGACACATCAACATTTGTAATTTCATTCGATTTGTTGTTCAAGACTAAAGACCTGGGTTTGATCCCAGGTCTGCCTTTGTTTTTCTTCTAACGCTTGTTGCATATCCAGCATAAATAAGGCCAGTGTGCACAGAATAGAAGGACCTGGGCTTGGCACCCAAGTCATGCTTTTCGTTTTGGCTAACATACCTTTGTAGATTCAGGCCCCTCACAACATCCACCACTGGAACGAAGGACAAACATCCCTCCTTGATCGAAGGCTACCTTTTTTTCCCCTGGATCGAAAGCCATATTTCTCTGAATCGGATGCAACTTTTTCCTCTGAATCGAAGCATTGAGTCTCCCTGGATCGAAGGATCCCCTCACTCCTTCATATTTTATTTTTGGTTCTTTTTTGTTATTTCTTCATTGATTTTTTATTTATTTAAATTAATCTTAAATAAGAAATCACAAAAAAAAAATTTAGGATAGTTTTTATTAATCAAATTAATTTGTAAATAAATTAATTAAGTATTTTAACCCTTTCCTTAAATTAAAAATTACATAGACTTAGACTTCATTTTCATTTATACATAAAAAAACAAAACAAAAGATTTTTACTTAGGATATTTCTAGACGTTATTTTCAATTTCACACGCGTTTATTTAATTTCGTATTTTTATTATTAATGTACTTGCTCACTGGATGTAATAGATTAAAACTAGGATATTTATTGCTTTACCCCCCCTCATTTTTAGACATGTAAATCCCCTCCCCAAAGCATTGTAATAGCATTAGATTTAAATTCATGCACTTTAATATTCTGCAATATACATTAACTGCTAGTAACTAGGTATGTATGATAAGACTAATAATAAAACGCTAGCAAACTTAACAAAAAGACAAAAATATTTGAATTGAATCACTTGCACATATGCATCTCTAGGGTACCTCACTTTGGTTGCCTTCAGAAATAAAAAAAACAGTCATGAGACAGGAACGCTTTAGCAAAGACCCGTAAATCAAAAGATCATAGTCCTTCGATGACCCTACAGTTGCCTTCTCGGTAAATAATCTTGTCCCTAAACAAAATTGCTAAAGCGTCTCCACAAGTTGCCTTCGTGACTGCTACGTCCCTTTCGAATGTTCCTCATACATCCAACGATAGGGTTATCTACTCACCAATAGTAGTATAGCATTGTCTAAAGGATTGCAGGAAAAGAATGACCCTTTTCGAGTACAAAGTAGATAATTGTTAGAAGTTTGCTCAAAAAATTTTGCACTTACACCAAAAACTACTTTTCAAAAACATTTTGAAGATACTTTGTATAATTTCTCCACATTCCTGGGAAACATTACAAAGTCTGCCATACCAAGGTATTTTCAAAACCAACTTTCAAATACACAAAGTACAAAGGTATTTCAAAATGAGCAAACTTCTAAGAGCCCGTAGATAACTACGGATGGAAAGGGTGCTAACACCTTCCCTTTCCATAATTTACCCCCTTACTCAGAAATAATCTCAAAAAATGTCTTTTTCTGTTCTTTTCACCCTTTCTTTAATTTGGATAAAAGAAAATTCGGTGGCGACTCTTGCTTACCGCAACATTTGCAAACACAAACGCAAAACCAGTATTAACAGTCGGTTCGGCCACCGTATCACAGAACTGGAGACTCTGTTGGGGACAAATAAAAAGTGGGGTTACCTTAGAGCTTAGTTCATCTTTAAAATTTCTTTCATTTGTGTGTTTTTATGCTTTACTTTTGAGGGCTTGTTTGGATTGTTACTATAGATCCTACATCCGGATTTGGGGCACCTTATTAGGTAAGTAGAAATAAATCATGGAAGATGTACGACGTAGACCGATATGGACAAAGTGATAGCTATGTTAGCGTGATAATTTGGTTTGTACTAATGTTCCTTGAGTCAGTCAAGGATAACATTAGGCTTCCTTAGTGTCATTAAGCACTAACTGACCTTTAGAACCTTTAATTGACTCATCCTAAGCCATTAGAAAGTAGTGAGATGGCCGGCTTTGGTTCTGACCGATGATTGGCTGATACTCGATACTACACTCATTGAGACTAGACTTTTGGGATATTCTGGCCGCAATACTTTGGTGCTTGAGCTATAACAATGCCTAAAGGAAAGGTCAGTGATATGAGACTCCTTAGAACCGGTTACTATTAATAGGACAGGTTGAGCCAACTGAAACTTCAAGAGGGTACTTACCTTTAAAACTCATGCAAGCCTTTAAATCTAAGGTCTTTGTGTGACTTGTTTGTGTTTGATATACTTGTGATTTCAAAGTATAAACATAACATCATAAATAGCATAACATGTCATGTACACTAACCATTTCAAGGGCCTGTGGATTTATCTCTTATCTGTTTTGTAGGTCATGGATTCAACTCGCAGAAAAACCATTCGGATCAATTTTGTAGAGATCCCTCCCAAACTCAAAGAATTGGTTTCGAAGGTTCCTGAGAGTTCCTCATTCAACAAGAGATATGGCTACTTAATCAGTTTGGTTGCTACCGGTTTTGACGAAGGTTTGATGAGTGTCTTATTCCAGTTCTTTAACCCTAAGCACCACTGCTTCACATTTCCTTACTATCAGTTGGTGCCTACGTTGGAAGAATTCTCCAAAATACTCAATTTGGCTATATTGGAGCAGATACCCTTTACCGGTTTAGAATAAGATCCAACTGCTGAAGATGTTGCCATAGATTTGCATTTGAAACCATCTGACATTGAGTCCAATTGGGAAAGGAGGAGTGGAGTTAAGGGCCTCCTCACAAGTTTCTTGATGAAGAAAGCTCAGGTATTCCTAGACGATATGAGTTACCATGCCTTTGAATATGTATTAGCTCTTTTAATCTGCGGATTGGTTATGTTCCCCAATTCAGACCAGTTTGTAGATGTCAGTTCCATCAGCATTTTCCTTGCTCACAATCCAGTACCTACATTACTCGGGGATATTCTACACTCACTCCACACACGCACCATGAAGAAGCAAGGGACTCTTATGTGTTGTGTACCTCTACTCTATAGGTGGTTTATTTCACACCTTTCTCTATCAGTAATGAAGAATGAATTAGGCTTAAGATGGAACCAGAGATTAATTTCTCTTTCTCACTCTGACATCTATTGGTGCCCTCGCTCCCAAGAAGACATCTCTTTCATTGATCGCTGCGGAGAATTCCCCATTGTGCCACTCCTTGGAATTAAAGGAGGCATCACCTACAACCCCTCTTTAGCTTTACGTCAGTTCGGTTACCCCCGGAGGGATGGTCCTCATGATATGCTCATTCAAGATATTGTGTTTGACTACTCAAATGATCTACAAGGTTGTCATCAGAAGTTCATCCGCGCTTAGGGAATGGTTAAAAAGACTAATAGCAGGACTCTAGGGCACAAGAACTCCATCCCTTTGGAGCCATACCTCAAATGGGTGTGAACTCGTGCTCAAAATCTTATGATGTTGTATGCTGCTATCCTACCAGTGATTACAGAGCCTATTGTTCAAGGGGTCGAGTCTCGCATCATTCTTCATCCTGATATGCCAACAAACTTCGAAGAATTGCAAAAATCTTGGATACAACTCAAAGAAGAATGAGATACCTTTGACTCCCAATTCTATGCCAGTGAGAAGAGGGTGTTGGAACTGACAAAGCGGCTTCACGAAGAGCAGAATCTCAATGCCTACCTTAGCACCAAAAGGAAGCGTCCTTGGGAGACTTAGAAGTTTTAGAAGTTTCTTATTTGTTATTCCTTTGTAAAATTTGATTTCATTTGAGATTACTAATAAAAAGTCTTTGTTTCTGTTTTGGTTAAAAAAGTTTAAATCCTATAAAGCCCTTGGAAACATTGCATACATATATCATACATATCATTTCATGAACAGGTTTTCAAGACATGTTTCTTATCCTCTTCGCTGTTTATTTTAGCAATGGATCTTGAAAAACAGTCAAGGAACTTCAGGCACAAAATGCCCAATTCCAAGAAATGTTCCTGAGTCTGGACAAGGGACAATAAGACTTGAAAGCTCTGATCCTCAAGGACAAAAAGAAGAAGAAGAGGCCAATGGGTGTTCTGAATTTGGGAAGAAGGTTTAAAGGACCAGTGAAGCCAGTTTCAGAGATCGCAACTCTGTCAAGAGAGAGAGACAATCAGGATGGAGAGCCAAGAGAAGAAGACCACAGTATAAGGGAGTCTGAAGAAGATGAACCTGACTATTCTGAGGAGCAATATCCTCCTGCTGATTATAAATACAAACAGCTGGAGGATCGGCTCAACACCGTGGAGATCCAAAGGGTGCCCGGGTTGGACTTTGAAGAACTAGGACTGGTCTTAGGGGTGGTCATCCCGTGGAAGTTTAAGGTCCCTACATTTTCTAAGTACGATGGTGTCTCCTTCCCTAAGCTACGTTTAAGGTCGTATGTCAGGAAAATTCAACCCCACACTACTGATAGGGATTTGTGAGTACACTTCTTCCAGGAATGTTTGGCAGGGACTTAGTTGGAATGGTTCTATCAACTAGAAATAACCAATGTGCATAATTGGGAAGACTTGGTTACTGCTTTCTATAAGAAGTACCAATATAATGTTGACCTCGCCCCGACTCGTACACAGTTGCAAAGCATGTCTACGAGTTCCAACGAGGGTTTTAAGGACTATGCCCAAAAATGGAGAGACCTTGCAGGAAGAGTCCAGCCTCCATTGTTTGATAGGGATCTGGTGGACATGTTCTTGGGCATATTATCCGGGCCATTCTTTAACCACCTGATTGGAAGTTCTTCTGCTGGGTTTACGGAGTTAATCTTGACAGGTGAATGAGTAGAGGCTGATATTAAAAGTGGTAAGATACAGAGGGATACATCCTCCAACACTGAAAAGAAACCATTCACAGGGAAGAAGGAGGTCAATGTTGCTTATGGCCAAAGGAATATTAACAAAACTGAGCATTGTCTGATGGTAGGGGCTGTTATGATTTCCAACTCTACATCAAATCGGAAACAGAACAATCAGTCCAAAACAGATAAGCCAAGGAGACAGTTTACCTGGATTAATATGACGGTATCTCAAGTTTTACCACACCTGCTGAAGTCCAATTTGGTTACCCTGGAAGAGGCTCCCAAGAATCCCAACACTACATCTTCTCACTATAATGAAAATGCTCGGTGTGCTTACCATTCTGAAAGTTCGGGCCATGATACAAACGACTGTTGGGCTTTGAAGAAAAAAGTGCAGGATTTGATTGAGGAAAAGGAGATTGAGTTTGACGCTCCTGGAACTCCTAACCTTATTATTGCCCATATTCCCAAGCACAGTTGTTGTGTCAATTCTATTGATGATTACATGTTTGTTACTTCTGTTGATGAATTGGCTACTCTACTCCTAACTATTAAGGAGAATCTCTTTAAGGCCGGTTTATTTCTGGGTTATGGCGAAGGTTTCCATTTGTGTTTGTCCTTACCTAGTTGTTGTCACCTGTTGAAGGAAGGCGTTCAACGCCTGATGGATGATAAAGAAATCCTGTTTGAAAAGACCCCAATTACAAGTACTCCATGTGAAGATGTTTATATCATTACCATTTCCGCCAATCCTTCCAAGGTCTCCTCCAAAAGACCTGTCAGGATTACATCTGTTCCAAGAGTTGCTCCATTGATAATCACTTTCCCTGGACCTATACCATATTCCTTGGATAAATCTATTCATTGGAACTATGGGGCTAACTTCTATTACCATGGCATCAAGCAAGACTTGTTAGTCGTGAAAGACAAAGATGTTGAAGACTCTGATCCTGACATTAGAAATATTGTCGGGACCAGTAAGATAACAAGAAGTGGAAGAGTTTTATCCCCCAAGATCTCTCCTCCTAAAACGGTTGCTACTCCTGTGATCATCCCTGCTGCTACTCCTGTCAGTATTCCTATGACTACTCCTGCTGCTAGCCTTGCTACTACCCCTACCATCGAGTCGGACGAGACTCAGGGCAAAGAGATATTGGTTAAGCCTGTCTAGACGAAGGCGCACCCAAAAGCCACACTTGAGGCTTATAAGAAGGAAATGGAATAAATCTTAAAAATAATCAAGAAGAGCGACTACAATGTGGTTGAACAACTGGGACAGACCCCTTCCAAGATCTCAATGTTGGCCCTGTTACTGTACTCTGAAGCCCATGTCAAGGATTTAGTGAAATTCCTCAAGACTGCTCACATGCCTCAAGAAACCTCCGCTGATCAATTTGAAGACTGTATGGCCAGTTTGACTACTGACAACGAGCTAGGCTTCTCTAATGCTGATCTGACTCCCAGAGGAAGGAAACATAATAATGTCCTGCACGTCTCTATCGAATGTAGGGGCACTACTTTGTCTCATGTTCTAGTGGATACAAGTTCTTCACTGAATGTTCTGCCCTAGAAGGCCCTTGACAGGTTAGATTGCGAAGGATTGACTCTGAAGCCTAGCAACATTGTGGTGAGAGCCTTTGACGGTTCTAAAAGAATGGTGCATGGAGAGGTGGACATCCCTATCAAAATGGGCACTCAGACTTTTAATTCCACTTTCTATGTGATGGACATTCTCCCATCTTACTCCTATTTATTAGGTCGACCTTGGATCCATGGGGCTAGAGCTGTAACTTCCACCCTACATCAGATGCTCAAATACCCAGTCATTAGGAAAATTATCACGATCTATGGGGAAGAGGAATACATGGTAAGCCACCTGAACTCTTTAAGGTACGTTGAAATGGACGGCGAGTTCATTGAGACCCCCTGTCAGAACTTTGAGGAGGTTCCACAGACCATTGCTGCAACCAAAACCTCTGTCAGTATTCCGAAGACTACCAGGCCTCCGCTGAAGATAACTTCTCTGAAAGATGCCAGGGCAGTTGTTGAAGAAGGTGGGTGTATAATTTGGGGCCAACTTCTGGATATTCCCTACAAATATGACAAATTTGGTTTGGGTTTTACATCAGGAGCTCAAAGGGCTGTTCGTCGTGCTCGTGCCGGAGAACCACCCCTATGCATCAGCAATCATGGGGTTAATGCTTTGGAAGGCAATGACATTGACTGTTACATGGACCAGTGGATCTTCCCAACTGTCAGCGGAGGACTCACCAACTGGAAGGCTAAAGACTTTGTGCCGATTACTTATATTCAAGAGTAATTGTCCTATTTTGTTTTTGGATATGTAATAAATGAATAATACAAAGTCTAAAATCTTGTGTCTTGCCCGAGGCACAATGGTTATTTTGTGAGGGTTATCATGTTTTATTATCATATGTCATTAATAAAGCATTAGACGTTTTTTTCATACAAATTTTGCTCTCTTTTCCTTTCTTTTATGCTTTTTACTTTATTAAAAACAGCTAGCTCTTACACACACTCACATATCAAATTGCAGATCCACATCCACTATGGATCCCATTGATAACAGTTCTGCTATTTCTTATTATGAATTTGAAAATTCGATCAACCAAGTCAAGGACGAAGGTGAGGAAGATTGTGAGGTACCAGGAAAGCTTGCCAGACTGTTACAATAGGAAGAAAGGGTAATACAGCCTCATGAGGATCCAATTGAGACAGTGAACTTGGGTACTGAAGAGGACAGGAAAAAAGTCAAGGTAGGTGCTAACTTGGAGCCCAATGTAAAACATCGATTAATACAGATGCTACATGACTATGTTGAGGTCTTTACCTGGTCATACAAAGACATGCTAGGACTTGACACGAATATTCTGGTTCATCGTCTACCTACAAAAGAGGATTGTCCTCCAGTAAAATAAAAGGTTCGTCGTATGCGGCCGGATATGTCAGAAAAGATCATGGATGTAGTCATGAAACAGTTCAATGTCGGTTTCTTAGCTGTCATGTCATATCCTCAATGGGTTGCCAATGTTGTTCCAGTGCCTAAAGAAGGTCTGTAAGGTATGCATGTGTGTGGATTACAGAGACCTGAACAGGGCAAACCCCAAATATGACTTTCCGCTTCCCTATATTGATGTTCTAATTGACAACACCGTACAACATAAGGTATTTTCCTTCATGGATGGTTTCTCTGGATACAATCAGATCAAAATGTCACCTTAGTACATGGAGGAGACAACCTTCATCACAAAGTGGGGCACTTTCTGTTACAAGGTTATGCCATTTGGGTTGAAGAACATCGGGGCAACCTATCAGGCGCCATGGTAGCTCTGTTTCATGATATGATCCATCACGAGATAGAAGTCTACGTTGATGACATGATAGCCAGGTCTAAGACTGAAGAGGAGCACCTTGATCACCTACATAAGTTATTTGACAGGCTGAAGAAATACAAACTGGGGCTAAACCCGAATAAATGCACCTTTGGAGTAAGATCTGGTAAGCTCTTAGGTTTCGTTGTCAACAACAAAGGCATTGAAGTTGACCCCGCAAAAGTCAAATCTATACAAGAAATTCCAACTCCTCGCACTAAGAAGGAAGTTAGGGGATTCTTGGGATGCCTAAACTACATATCCAGATTCATTTCACATCTAACCGCTACTTTTGAGCCAATCTTCAAATTACTGAAGAAAGATCAAGCAGTGAAGTGGAATGACGATTGCCAAAACACCTTTGACAAAATCAAAGAATATCTTCAAGAGCTTCCAATTTTGATGCTTCCAGTTGAAGGAAGACTTTTGATCATGTACTTAACGATATTAGAGGACTCAATGGGGTGTGTGCTGGGGCAGCATGATGAGTCTGGTCGAAAAGACCATGCAATATACTACCTTAACAAAAAGTTTACCGACTATGAAACAAGATAATCACTGCTCGAGAAAACTTGTTGTGCTTTGGCATGGGCTGCTCACCGACTAAGGCAGTATATGTTGACTCACACTACCTTGTTGATATCTAAAATGGATCCTATCATGTACATCTTTGAGAAGCCCGCTCTCTCCGAAAGAATAGCAAGATGGCAAATGATCCTGACTGAATACGACATTCAATACACAACCCAAAAAGAAATTAAGGGAAGTGTACTAGCTGATCATTTGGCACATCAAGCTGTGGATGACTACCAATCCATGAATTTTGAGTTCCTGGATGAGAACATCATGTTAGTTACTTATTGTGAAGAACCTGGACTAGATGAAGGACCTGGAAAAGGATCCCGATGGACTATGGTTTTTGACGGGGCTTCTAACGCTCTTGGAAATGGCATCGACGTTGTGATCATATCTCCTGAAGAATGTCATACTCCTTTCATTGCCAGGCTATGTTTCAACTACACCAACAATATGGCTGAGTATGAAGCATGTATCATGGGTCTCAAAGCTGCAATTGATTTAAGGATCAAGTTCTTAAGTGTGTTCGAAGACTCGGCTTTGGTAATCATCCAGATCAAAGGAGAATGGGACATAAAGCACCCTAATCTCATCCCATACAAAGATCATGTTTTGACATTAATCCCATACTTTGAAGAAATTACTTTTTAGCATTTTCCACGAGAAGAAAATCAACTAGCGGACGCGCTTGCTATGATGTCATCCATGTTCAAGGTCAGGTGGGATAATGAAGCTCCTCAGATCACCATTGAAAGGATGGATGAGCTAGCATACTGTCACGAGATTGGTACTGAAGAAGTAGTGGACAAACCTTGGTTCCATGAAGTCAAAAGATATCTTGAAGTCCAAGAGTATCCTAAGGGAGCTTCAGTCAACGATAAGAAGTTCCTAAGAAGATTCTCTGCTAAGTTCTTTCTTAGTAACAGGATCCTCTACAAGCGTAATCATGACTCTACCTTGCTTTGGTGTGTAGACAAGAATGAGGTAGAAAGGATTATGGCTGACTTACACGAAGGTAACTTTCGCACTCACTCTAGTGGACATATGATGGCTAAAAAGATCCTACGGGAAGGATACTATTGGTCCACTATAGAAGCAGACTGTTATCAGCATTCACGAACTTGTCACAAATGCCAAATCTATGTTGACAAGGTACATGTACCTCCAGTTCCTCTGAACATCTTGACTGCTCCATGGTAGTTTGCAATGTGGGGCATTAACATGATTGGAGAAATTAGACCTACGACTTCTAATGGGCACTGCTTCATCCTGGTTGCCATTGATTACTTCACGAAGTGGGTCGAGGCAGCTTCATTTGCTTCTGTTACCAAGAACGTAGTGGCCTGATTCATCAAACATAACCTTATCTATCGATATGATATTCTAGAAAGGATCATTATAGACAACAGTACCAATCTCAACAACACTATGATCACCGAGCTTTGCATGCAATTCAAAATCCAACATCATAACTCTTCTCCCTACTGACCGAAGATGAATGGCACTGTAGAAGCTGCAAACAAAAACATCAAGAGAATCATATAGAAGATGACGGTGACGTATAAATGTTGGCATGAGATGCTACCATTTTCTCTTCATGGTTACGGCACCACAATGTGCACATCAACAGGGTCAACTTCGTTCACTTTGGTATATGGTATGGAAGTTGTCCTACCCATTGAAGTCCAGATCCCTTCTTTGAGAATCATGGAGGATGCAGGTTTAAATGAAGACGGATGGATACATACTCGACTTGATCAATTAAACTTGATTGACGAGAGGAGGCTCGCGGTTGTGTGTCACGGTCAGATGTACCAAAAACATATGATCAAAGCTTTTAACAAGAAGGCCAGGCATCAGGAATATCGGGCCGGTGATCTGGTAATCAAGCGCATTATATTTCCACAAGGTGATCCTAGGGGAAAATGGACTCCCACATATGAAGGGCCGTTTGTAATCAAGAACATATTCTCTGGTGGAGCCATGGTCCTAACCATTATGGACGGTGATGACCTTCCGCACCCGGTAAACGCAGACATAGTTAAAAGATACTACACATAAACAAAGACCCGCTAGGTCGACTGACCTAGGAAAAAATTAGGGCATCCCAACGAACCAAAAGGGTTCGGGAAAAATTAGGGATATACACACAAAAAAATCTGTACACCCAGCAAGTTGAAAACCTGAAAAGGCGACTTGGGCAAAAAAGGGTATCCTGGTGGAGTGAAACCCGAAAGGGAGGTCCAGACAAAAGTTAGGGATTTAAAGCATATAACTATGTCCCATTGTATCACCTTACAACCAGTCTTCAGTATCAACTATCAAACTCAAGCGGTACTAATCAATCTAATCAGCTTCGAAAAAGCAGTGAAAGTGATGAGACGCTCAAGGACATAAAGGCAATAGCAGAATGGGAATTCAATGGGATTATTTCACATAGCTGTTTTTACTTGTATATTATTTTTGTATAAATTCCATTCTTACGAAGGCATTCTCTTACTAGGATGTATGTCTTGTACAAAAACACTTATTTCAAAATAATACAAAACTACTTCTTTGAAAGTTGCAAATTTCTGTTTTTATTTTTTCTGTTTTGTGTGCAAAAATGTTTAGTGATTATTTTTGAACATATACATTTGAATATGATTACTGCTTACAAATATGCACCTAAAAACAGAAAGGCAATTGCTAATGACTTTAAGAAACGGGACAATATCTAAGGGCCATCCATAAGATCCTCGCAGATATCTTCCCCAGCAGATACCTTCTCCAGCAAATACAGGGGCAGGAGAATTCTACTACAAGGTATATGCCATATTCCCAATATGCAGCCTAAAAAGTGTCAAGTTCTCATATCCCCGGCAGAGCAAGAATCTCCAATTACTGATCCAAAAAAAATCCCCAGTGATGGCTCCAAGCTTCTCAGGATTCCCTACAGGATTTCAGCAGAATCCCCAAGCAATTTATGAAGTTCACCTTCCTGCAACAAAGTTTTGTAAATCTCAAGTAGTTTATAAAACCTTATCCCTAGTAGAGTTTATTTCTCTAGCTACGGAAATTCATCCCTCAGCGGAGTTTATTTCTACAAATTGGTGAAACATTTCAACAGAGCTTTTCCCCTTGGCAGAATCATTCTCAAACAGAAGTCGAAGATTCTTGGCAGAGAAAGGGAATCACCAACAAAATTATCTCCATTCATCATTTCCAACGGAAATTGAAGAATCACTTTCTTCACTCACCAACAATAGTCTGGGTTTTAGCTTCCCAGCAGCAGTCAGGGATTTATTGTCCCAGACAAAAAAATCCTGCACAACAGCATTACATGTTCATACATCATGGCATGTACATACAAATACATACATCATAATCTCAATTATTCTGGGATCATCATTCAATTCATACACTATGACATCGCATGAAACTGATTTTACCTTTTCAGGTTAAATTAGTAAACAGACAAATGCTATCAACTTTTACAACAGGTCAAAGATTATTGCCCGAAACTAGACGGGGAAATTATCGGCACGACCAAGTGGTATGAGCTCCTGAAACAAGACAGGTTTACCAAAAGCAATAGACTACAGATTAATGCCTGAAACCAGACGGGGAAGCTATCTATGTAACCAGCAAAATGAGTTCCATATTAATACCTGTAACGAGCCAGGCCAACTATCTGTGGACAGTTGATTATAGATTAACACCTGAAACAAGTCAGGAAAACTATCTACATGAAGAGATTGAAGATTACTATCTGTAACAATCCAGGAGAACTATCTTTCTTTCTCTAAGGTTAAAGATTAATACTTGAAAACAAACAGGAGAACTATCTCAACGACCGACAATTTTCATGTTCCAGATTAACACCTGTAACAAACCAGGAAAACTATCTTGCTCTCTTAAATACCAGATTAAAGCCTGTAACAAGCCAGGACAATTATCTGTGGATGACTGGAAAATAAGCAAGTTCCAGATTAATACCTGAAACCAGATAAGACAACTATATGTGAACGATTGATTGTAGATTAACACCTGAACCCAGACAGGAAAACTATCTATGTGACCACCCTAAAGTAATCTTACACGGGTTCCTTCCCAACATCCAGCTACAGTCTAACACATACTCATCTTGAAGCAGCCCTACACAGGCTCTTTCTAATACATCTCCAGGTAACGGTTAATTCCATTATCCCCAACAAATCACTGGAAACTTGGACTTCAACAAGGATACAACAAACTGTCATTTCTCCAAAGATAACTCTTCAGCAGAGCCTTGGACAACTGAAGGTCCTATACTCTATTCCCCACAAATTTTTCCTCAAACAGGAGAACAACAGAAACCCACATTCCCCAATGGACTCCTCCTCAGACATCAGGAACAACAACCCCCAAAGGGACCATGTGTGAAATCAGCATCTATTTTGGATGAAATCTTTAAGCCCATCTATGACGACTCTCTATCATCTCTTCCAAATTGCATCTATAAGCCCATTCCCTACATCACCAATCATCAGTGTTATTTCATGCGAGTGTAAATTTCTGGGCACTCTAGTGTTCAATCATCTTCCACCTTCAGATCACGAAAGGCAGACAAGCCAATCTAAATCCTCAAGTTTAAGAAGATTGAACAAGGGCAGCTGTTGTACCCCAAAATTTTCCCTCTCATGTTTCCACGATTTTTTTCTTATATGGGTGGTCACAAGCATTTAATTAAAGGAAGAAATATATTTTTTTGAAGATAAACAAGGAGTCTTCGATTGGCATATTAGCTAGGTATTTCGATTGGAATCTTAGCTAAGTATTTCGATTGGCATGTTAAAAGGCCTTTCAATTTGGTATTTGGACAGGCTTCAATCGAGCGCCTAACCTCCTCCAAGCTTGCCTCAAATTTCCAAGCTTCGATTGAAGCCTTGGCATTCTGCTAGTTTGCTGCACACCAGCTTCGACTTGGCATGTTTTCCCTTTAAAACAGCCTCCATCGATCCAAAGGGGAAAGGCTTCTTGTCAGTGCTCCCTTGATTGCACCATTGTTTTTGCATGTTAGCCTGACTCACAAATGCAATGGTTACCTGCATGCAAGTTGGATCCCTACTTCGATTGGGAACTTGTTTTCCTTGGATCAAGCTTGTTTCTGCTTCTACTAGGCAACCTATCCCTTTGGGCGTGCCTTCAGCACACAAAAGCAAGAACTTCTCCAAATTGGCCTTCGATTCACAAAGCTCCCGCTGGGCAAAAGACCCCTCAGTGTGTCACCAGCGCACGTATCCCTCTTCAGTTTGTCTTCAGTACAAGGCAAAAACTCCTTCAAAGTTTCCTTCAACCCAGAAGGCACTGGCTGCCTTTGTGCCAACTTTGCCTAGGCAGTGGCCCCAGTTTAAACAAATTATACACACTTCAACAAGCGTGATAGTCATTCAAAGAACACATTTTGGTAGCCCATTCGAAGAGGGCCAGAGCATATATAGAAAGTCCATTCAAAATAGCCATGCAAAGGACACACAAAAGGCCCATTCGAAGGGTACACCAGAAGGACCATCTAAAGACCCAGTCGAAAGAGGCAACTTGAGCCCAGTCGAAGGCTACACAAAAAGGCCCATTCGAAGGGTGCATGGGAGGTTCAATCGAAGGGTAGAAACTGGGGGTATTCGAAAGCCAAAATTGTCCACATTTATTCAAATTTCAAAAAGAGGACAAAATCCCATGTTTTTGGCCACAATTACAAAACTTCATTCATGGCCTTGAAAACGTTTTCTTATGGAAGTTAAACTTTTGTCTTCTTGTCCCCTCCCTCCTACTCTAAATAAGCATCATGCTTGCAAGCCAAATACACACACACATTGGAGATACGTTATCCATAAACCCACCATAGTTATCAAAAATCTCATAAGTGATCCAAATCAAACAACCCTTAAACAAAGGGTATCCACATCCAGAAGCCAAATTGAAGCAATCATCAAACAAGGATACCCACACTTATCATCACATATCCATCCATCAACCATTAGTAAGAATTGGTAAAAAAGATCAATATCTACATTTGCATGACACATCAACATTTGTAATTTCATTCGATTTGTTGTTCAAGACTAAAGACATGGGTTCAATCCCAAGTCTGCCTTTGTTTTGCTTCTAACACATGTTGCAGATCCAACATAAATAAGGCCAGCGTGTACAGAATCGAAGGACCTGGGCTTGGCACCCAGGTCATGCTTTTCGTTTTGGCTAACATACCTTTGTAGATTCAGACCCCTCACAATATCCACCCATGGATCGAAGGACAAACATCCCTCCTTGATCGAAGGCTACCTTTTTTTCCTCTAGATCGAAAGCCATCTTTCTCTGAATCGGAGGCAACTTTTTCCTCTGAATCGAAGGATCCCATCACTCCTTTATATTTTATTTTTTGTTCTTTTTTGTTATTTCTTCATTGATTTTTTTATTTAAATTAACCTTAACTAAGAAATCACAAAAAAAAACATTATGATAGTTTTTATTAATCAAATTAATTTGTAAATAAATTAATTAAGTATTTTAACCCTTTCCTTAAATTAAAAATTAAATAGACTTAGACTTGATTTTCATTTATACATAAAAAAAAAGATTTTTACTTCTTAGGATATTTCTAGACGTTACTTTCAATTTTACACGCGTTTATTTAATTTCGTATTTTTATTATTAATGTACTTGCTCACTGGATGTAACAGATTAAAACTAGGGTATTTATTGCTTTACCCACCCTCATTTTTAGACATGTAAATCCCCTCCCCAAAGCATTGTAATAACATTAGATTTAAATTTCTGCACTTTAATATTCTGCAATATACATTAACTGCTAGTAACTAGGTGTGTATGATAAGACTAATAATCAAACACTAGCAAACTTAACAAAAAGACAAAAATAACTTAATTGAGTCACTTGCATATATGAATCTCTAGGGTACCTCACTATGGTTGCCTTCAGAAATAAAAAAATAGTCATGAGACAGGAACGCTTTAGCAAAGATCAGTAAATCAAAAGATCATAGTCCCTCGATGACCCTATAATTGCCTTCTCGTTAAATGACCTAGTCCCTAAACAAAATTTCTAAAGCATCTCCACAGTTGCCTTCGTGACTGCAACGTCCCTTTCGAGTGTCCCACATACATCCAAAGATAGGACTATCTACTCACTAATAGTAGGATAATGTTGTCTAAATCATAGGAGGAAAAGAACGACCCTTTTTGAGTACAAAAAAGATAGCTGTTAGAAGTTTGCTCAAAACATTTGGCACTTACACCAAAAACTACTTTTCAAAAACATTTTCAAGAGACTTTGTATACTTTCTCCATATTTTCGAGAAACATTACAATGTCCGCCATACCAAGGCATTTTCAAAACCAACTTTAGAATACACAAAGCACAAAGGTATTTCAAAATGAGCAAACCTCTAAGAGCCCGTAGATAACTACGGATAAAAAGGGTGCTAACACCTTCCCTTTCCATAATCTACCCCCCTTACTCAAATAATCTCGAAAAAGGTCTTTTTCTATTATTTTCACCCTTTCCTTAATTTGGATAAAAGAAAAGTCGGTGGTGACTCTTGCTTACCGCAACATTTGTGAACACAAATGCAAAACCAGTATTAACAGTCGGTTTTGCCACCGTATCACACACGAAAATTCTTGTTGGTGTCAATTCTCCCATTTTGAGCCTTTTGTAAATTGATAAGGGAATTAGGCTAATAATGGATCCTAAGTCGCACATAGTTTTGTCTATGACAAACTTTCCAATTACACAAGGTATGGAAAAACTACCTGGGTCTTTTAGCTTAGGAGGCATGTTGCTTTGGATTATAGCGCTACACTCTGCAGTATGCATATTAGTTTTGTTGTCCTAGAGATTTTTCTTATTGGACAAGATTTCTTTAAGGAACTTAGCATAAGAGAGCATTTGTATGATAGCTTATGTGAAAGGTATAGTGATATTCAATTGTTTCAGAATTTTAACAAATTTCTTAAACTGCCCTACACTTTTAAACTTTTCTAACCGTTGAGGATACAGTTGTAGCGGTAGAAATGTTGAGACTAAGCCATTGGATTGACTTGACCCGCACAGATCAAAATAAAAATATCCACTGTGCTTTATTGTTTCCAAAGGAAATGGAAAAGAGCGAATAACCCAAAAAAGAGGGGGAGAGAATCTAAGTTCGTGGGTTGGTTATGTAAAGGGAGGGTATTATCACCCTAAACATATACGGTACTTCGCAGGAACCTCTTTGAAAAATTGTGTATTTTTTCTATAAAAGTTGTATAAAAAATAGATTGTGGAGATGAGAAAAGAAGTATATTTTTTACAATTTTTGCACCCGCCGCGGTTGCGAACTTTTAGTGCCTACATACCATCTTCCGTGCAATAGGGGATCAGGGTACTTGTAGTACACCTTTAAAAATTCAAAACACAACTATGTTGGTTAATTTTAATAGATGAGACATCCTCGTCTTATCCGAGTTGAAAATATACTTACTATCCACAATTGTGAGAAAGGAGACTTTGCATCATCTGAAAGTGGAGGATATAGCTTGGAGTTTAAAATCAACAAAGCCCCACTCAACACCCAAGTGGAAAATATCTCACTTCACTATATATCATAGAAGTATAGTAGTTTGCATCACTTCAAGGATTGACAATGGTCTAATATTTTGAGAAAATTTTAAAGTAAAAATCCCAAAGTGGCAAAATGGTTTGAATGAGATTGATTGACTTTTAGTCTTCTCACAAAAAAATGTCAAGGTATTGTTAAGTTGATTAAAGTTTGATTAAGAAAATATTTTGAAAAGGACATGGACCTAAGTCCAGGTTTATTGTGAAAGCGGTTCAAGTTTAAAACAAGAAGAGTTTTCAAAGGAGGGAGAAGATTTTTCAAATTAAAGAAGATGGGAGGAGATAAAGAGGCTATCCTAAAGCATAAAGGTAAAAGCTAGGGAAAAGAACCGTCTAACCAATAAAAATCCAACACTTGACATAATGAGAAAATGTAGAATTCCCATTCTTTAGATTGAAACCAAACAAGCAAGGACAATATAACCTCTTGAGAATCAAACTTCAAGTGCATTAAGTCTTCACAAAAATTGGGCAGAGTAACGGCTATCTACAAATGAATTCCCAATCACAGACAAATCATATACCAGAATAACATGCACACAAAGAAAAAAACAACCCAATGTCTTGAGGTAAACCCCAAGAACTCCAGACAAAATAGAAATTACAGTCACAAGGTCTCAAGGTAGGTCAAGGTCTCTAATCCTAAGTCCAAGAAGTCCATAACTCCAAAATGCCAAGGATAGTAACCAAATAGTCCAAGTAACATTAAAGTTTTTTATGGTTCAAGTTAATTATTAGGTATCTTCAAAAAGAAATGAGAGGCTCAAGTGAGCAAAATAAAAATGACATAAAATAAAATGCTCAAGTGAGCAAAGATGAAAATAACATGAAATGTAAATGCAAAAATAAAATGGTGCATAAGATAAAGGCATAAAATAAAAGCATAAAATAAAAAGTCAAATGTTAATGAGTTAGTAATTAGAGGTTAGTTGAATGACCATCTTGAAACTTGCATTTGAAACTCATTAGAGGACTGATAAAATCAAAGCCTCTCAATAACAAGTTTCATTTGCTTTTTGTCAAGTATATCATTTATTTTCAAAATCTCAAGGCATAATAAATGATCAATGATGTTTAAGTGATTCACTTTGACCAAAGCTTATAAAGATTCATTAGAGGATTGATAATACTAAAGTCTCCTAACAATGAATCTCAAAATTATTGGATCAAAGGTTTCAAATTAACATACTTGGGCTTGCAAACATAGGTTTGGGCCACGAATAATCATTTCTCAAATTGGGACAAAATTTAACGCTATATTAAGCAATCGTAGGTGGACTTATATAGAAGTCACACCTATTTTGAGGCCGGTCAATAGCAATTTATGTTCCATATATTTGGAGAGATGATATGTATATCATCCTCTAACAACATGTAACACAATAAGAATAGGATGAGATGAAGAGGAAGGGGAAATTTTTGAAATAAAAATTTAATCAAACTATCATTAAAATCATTCATCCATTATGGTGGAGTTAAATTCAACACCTAAGATCCAATGATGTTAATGAAGTCCATGATCAAAAGTCACAAGGTCGGAATATATACAAAAATAAAATTGCATTTAATGAATAAAATAAAAAAAGAAAAGAAAATGATTTTAAAATGTTTTTAAAATGAAAATAAAAGGGAAAATAGCAAACTATATTCAAAATATCAAAGAAAAAATGAAAAGAGACTATAAAAAAATCATAAATGACCTCAACTATTTTTACAAAATTTTTGGTAATTTTTCAAATCAGATTAGTATTTTTAAACTGATTAAAATTACTCAAATAAGTGAAAAAAGAACAAAAATAGTAAAAGTCAAAATAAAATTCTAAAAAAAATTCAGAAGGTCAGAAATAAGAGAAATGATTTTGATGAATTTTTCCAGAATTTAAAAATGTCAAAGAGTATTTTTAAGCAATTAAAAACAAACCAAAACAAAGAAAAATCATGAAAAATACCAAATCTGAAACTAAAATTATGAAAAAATAAAAATCAGAAAGAGAATATTTGAAAATATATTTGTGATTTTTTTCATAATTTTTGAGTCCGAAATGAATTTTCTATGATTTTTTAAATTTTAAAATAATTAAATATAAAAAATCAGAAATAAAAAATAAAATAAAATAATATAAACCATTGGATGAGAGTCAAAATGCATTAGTAAGATAATCCAATGGATCAGACGCATTGTGCATATCATGGTCCTTAATGTATAAAACACGTGATCAACTATTAAATCCGATTTGAAAAAATGCGTGGCAATTTCTCATTGGTTGAAGACAGAGACGTAGGTCGTCTTCAACCTCTGTACAGGTGATTTGCAGGTTCATGAAATGGAAAAATTAGAGCTCGATACTGGTACCATTCGCTTTGTCGCTCAAGACGATTCCAATGGTACCTTCGCGAAAAATTTATGTAAGGTGTAGCTCAGTCGTTTCAGAAGGAAAGTGTTGAAAGGGGATTTGAAAAATCATGGCCAAAACTCACTTCCAGTTGAAAACAAATGTTGCGAATAGGATCAGAATGATGAGAGCTTCAATACTGTACCAAAGTTTTAGAGAATTGATAAAGGAATATACCTATTGAAGTTCAAATTCAGAGCTCTGAAACTTGACTTGGCTAGCACGATTTAGGAAGTCTTAGAGCTTGGTTCTTCTTTTGTTAGCTTCAGTGAAGTTCAAGGATGAAGAATTGATAAAGAAAATGGATTAAGGAAAGCTAGAAAACCAAATTCGGAGTTGGAAAAAAGTAGGTTGAAGAGAAAGTTTGGCAGGGTGATTCTGGCTATCTAAGCTTGCGAAAATGAGTGGAATAGAGCATGTATTTATAGGGGAAATGAATGGGATCAAGAGGAGGGGTAGATGATCCAATTCTCCTTGAGTTCGTGCACACCTGTTATCATAAAGAAAGTGTGATCACATGTGCATCAAAACTCAATCAAACAATGTGTTTTATCCCTCTAAATGATCCAAACATCTTTTCTAATCAAGTTTAAGTGTAAAACTGGTGATTAGAAGCTACATTATTGATTTCAACTTCTAACTTGGAGGGAAAAATCAGTTTCAAATGGTTATTTTTCAATCCATGGCATTCATAGCTCAATGGCTCTTAGGGAATGATTCTTGAAGCAATTAAAATATAAGGTCACAAACTTTAAAATGTGCAAAAAATGGAATCAAATGGATGTTTGAGCTAAAAGTTGTGATGAGTCTATGTTAGGAAAAAGATGTTGACTTTTATACTTAGAAAAATTTCAAGTTTTTTCTTCAAAAATGACCTATAATGTTTTGATTCCAAACAAGGCCTTCCTCCAAAATCTTGCTTTGATCAATGATTCTAGATTGAAATAGACTTCCTGTTGTACCCCAAAATTTTCCCTCCCATATTCTTCAAGATTTGGCAAGATCAAGCTTCAAAATCCCTCAAGGGTTGCACATTCCAATTGCCTCCTAACACAGTCAAAATTAGGGTTTTGGTTCTTGCAAAGAAATTGAGGTTTCCAAGGGTCCAATCAAGCCCCCATATGCCTATAAACATTGTCAAGCATCCATATGTCAAGTTTCAAGACTCACAGCATCAAGTTGCCCAGTCAAAAACCCTAATTGCTCCACAGTCAACTGCAGGGGCAAAATGGTCATTTGACAGTCAAAAGTCAAAAATTTTGGTCAACATCTTATTTTGAAGCCACAATCATCATTTGATCAATTCTTGATCATGATTTCACAAGCATGGCTCAAAAAGTCTCAAGATGCAAAAGTTTCTATTTTTGGACAGCTGAAAAGTCAACTGCAAATTGACCAAGGCATAACTTCCTCATGGTTTATCAGAAAAATCCCATCCAAAGCTCATTTTGAAGGGAATGACATTACCTACAACTCATCTTCACACTTCAAGTCCAAGAAATGCTCTCACAAAAAGTTATCAATTTCAACATTATAGGTCATTTTCAAAAGTCAACAAAAAGGCACTTTAAGTCAAAGACCATAACTTGAGATTGGTAAATCAAAATGACATGGGCCCAAAGGCATTAGTTAGAGGACTTCAAGACCTTTCCAAAATGTCCAAGAACATGATCATAGCTTCAAAATTGAGCAAGATATGCATTGGAGAAGTTGGGAAATTTTTGGGAACTTTCAAAAGTCAACTTTGCCTAAAACACTTCAAATTTGCTAATGGGCCTCAAATTCTTCCTTGAATCATTACCCAAAGCCTATGCACGACCCATTGAGCTCAAAATAATTTATTTTCCTATTTTTGATTAATTAATTGGATTTATATTTATATTAATTGATTTAATTGGTTTTAAATATAAGAAAATTCAAAGATATGCTTTTTTAGATCTTTTTGTGCAGCAAATGTGACTAGGGCAAGCTGGCAATTCGTTTCTCAATCAACAAGGCAAGATCTTCCATAATTGGCAAAGTTTCCATGGAAAAATATTGAAAAAAGATATGATTAGCAATCAAATATTCCAAACATTAATTCATGGACTTATGGGCTTGTTTTTGACCTAGAATCCTTCACATACATATGCACAAGGAAGCCCTACTGAGGCATACACGAAAAAGCTGCTGAAAACTCATAACCAATTTGCAAAAAAATAGAGAAAAAGCTTGAAACTGATTTCATACTTGCAATACAATTCAAGGCCTAAAAAGGATTCTAACACATTGCTAGACCTTCCAGGAGTCTTTTGCAATCAAGAACCAGTCCAAACACGCAAAGAATAAGAAGATACAAGTGACACGGTTTGCTATATTTTCTAAATTCGTATATCATCATTCATGCGCTTTTAACAATTTTTTTGGATTGATTCATGCTCATAGGGACCTTCTGAAGCTGTTGGTACCATTCAATTGAATTATAGCCCCCTAAATCGAAATCCACCATGGATAAAATCTAGGGTTCATAAGCTTGAAAATTGGGTTTTTCTACAGGAAGAAAAATTGGACTAAGCCATGACCATGGTTGAATTCGTCAAGGCCAGACGAATTCAACCAACCTCTCGCGCTCAATTTATGTTGATTCCTCTTCTATTCGCTATTTTTCACTATTCCACTTAGTGGGGGTTTAAAACCCCCGCTACTTGTTTCATGTTTGCAGGAAGAACAAGGAAGAAGATGGACGTGGCATTACATAACTGGAGCATTTGAACAAATTCCACGCTTGCCACGCGCTCATGATGATCAATCCAATGGTTACAAGAACGAATTCCACGCTATGCCTGGGTCAACCAACGTGCACCCAATCATGGAAAGTCAGCAAGGCCTTTGTTCTAATGGGCCAGAATTCCACAAACACCTCCACATGGGCCAGACACCCCCCTTTGTTTGTATTTTAAATTTAGTTTTCTTTTCTTTTCTAATTCTTTTTAATTGTTTTTAATTGTTTTTATTTAATTCACCTAAAATAATTTTCTTTTCATAATAAAAACAGAAAAATCAAAAATACAAATATATTTAATTATTTATTAATTTCTTCACTAATTAATTTTTGTAAATAAACTCTAACAATTAATCCAGTTTAAATTAGGTTTTAATTCAATATTTTCTTAATAAATAAAATACATAGAATTAGGTTTTTGACATTTTATCTTTTTCTTAATTAATTTTTCCTCATTATTATTATTATTATTAATTATTATTTTTGTAAATAAACATGTAAATTAATTAATTAGTAATTACGTCAACTTTAATATTTTCCTTAATAATTAAAATAGATTTAGAATTAGGGTTTCCTTGTAAATTCTTTTCTTTATTTCCATAATAAATACAAAAACATAAAAAATACTTTCTTTTCTTTCTTTAAATAATTAATTAGGTTCTAATTCAATTTAATTTCAAGCAAAGGGTCAAAACCCTCGGACGTTCCAATTTATTTCTTTCGCGCATTATTTTCTATTGATTATTATGTAACTGCTTTCTGGATGTAATAGTAATTAGGTTTACCGCATTTTTTTACTTTCCGCATCTTTATCAAAAACGGGTCTTTGTATTTTGGCGATGTATAGACATGCGCCTTGTAATAGCGTAGCCTTTATTTTCCTGTATTTTAATTTTCCGCACTCTTAAATTCTAAACGTGCATGAAAGAATGTATGTCAATTAAAAACAACGCGTAGCTCACCATGCCCTGATCAAAGATAAAACATAACATGAAAACAACATACAAATACACACACCACTTCTAGGGTACGCTTCACTTGTTGCCTTCGAAACGTGGTCGTCAAGTATAAGACGTTTTAGCGGTCCTTATGTCCATGATCCAGTTGCCTCGAAACAGTTGCCTCGGATTAAAAAAGGATCAAGGACATAAGGGTAGCTTCTAAGGTGTCCTACTGTTGCTTTGGTGACCACACTGTCCCTACAATCGAATTGACCCGAACACCTCCAACGGTGGTGCTACCTACCTCTCAATGGTGGGATGGCACTACCTTAAGGACATCTACACAGCCTAATTCCTTAGGGTAGGTAGATGACTCATGGATACTTGCTCTCTAAAAAACAAACAAAAACCTTTTCACACCGACACTTTCAAAAAGCTTTCAAAACAATTTTTCAAACACTCTTGAGGACAGATACAAGAGTTATTCAGAAATCTTTCAATGAAACTTTTTCAAAACCCACTCACATTTGAAAAGCAAACATTTTGAAAACATAAGAGCAAGTATCTAAGAGCCCATGGATAACCATGGATAGAAAGGGTGCTAACACCTTCCCTTTCTATAAATCTACCTCCCGAACCGAGAAACTATCTCATAAGGAATTTTGCTATGCTTTTGTCCTGTCCATGTTGGAGAAAATAAAAGACGGTGGCAACTCTTGCTTCCGCGACATTTCGCGAAACCAGCTTTAAATAGTCAGTTCTAAATCCACCGATCACACTTCCCAAAGAGCATTGTGAAACTTGAATCACTCAAAAATACCAAGTATTAAAAGATTTATGGTCTTGCCAAAATTGGTGAAAATTAATGAGATGACCTATAATCTTTACATTCATTTTCAAGCTTTGCACATAAAAGAAGAGTTGAATTTCACATACTTTAGATCATTATGGAAACATAATAGGCTCAAGGAGATAAAAATTGGCCAATTTATGACCTTTTGAAGTCACATAAGGGAATTTGATGGCCTATATAGAGGACTTGTAATCTTTTTCAATCATTATGCATTTTCCATATAAAATTTTCTTGAAAGTTTTGAAGTGATTTGTTGATAACACTTTAAAGAGGAGCATGTCTTTTAAATCACTCAAAAATACCAAAAGATGAGCAAGATATAACCCTTAGGAGTTCAAAACCCTAGCTCCTAGAGCAACACAATGCTTTGGAAACCTTTTTCAATTTTGACAAACTTTCTTGTACAAATACTTTTGTCTTGTAAATATAAGTTTTTCAGGATAATAATGAGAAACCATATCATCAAAAACCAACTCCAAATATTAAGAATTGAGGGAATTATGCACTTGTGAACAAGAAAGCAAGAACTCGTCCAATTAGGTCAAACTTCTTCAATCAACTCTTGCATCCTTTGACTTTCTTTGACAAATTTAGGCATGATGAAACATTGTAGATCTTGTCATGATATCAATTCAAAGCATCTTTAATGATGAAGCTTGAATCTCAATGAAGCTTTATTGAAGAAAGCATGGAAATAAACTCATGAACCTATAGATCCACTTGATGGAATATGTTGTGCTTTCACCTATAACATCAATTAGGGCAAACATTCATTGTACTTATTAGTTAACAGTTAACCAATACAAAACATAGATGATCACAATATACAAGTCAATATTCTTGGTGATTCCCCATGAGCAAACCCAAAGGTAAGGAGAAGAACCAAACCCTAGTATGATCTTGTTGTGATTGAGTTAATATGAGATGATAGAGGAATCTTAGGGGGGAAAATTAGGGTACAATAGCAATATAGGTGGTTTGAATGGAGGCATAGGCACATAAGGTTTTTCTTTCTCTTTGGCCTCTTCGCTTTTATCTTCCTTCCCATTTTCTTTTGGTTCGTCTTCCTCTTCAGTTTCTTTACTCTGATACATGGCTAGGATTTTTATTCTTGGATCAGTTGGTCCATCTAAGTTCGTCCCACTCTGAAGTACTATAGCATTATCATGACCTTTTGGATGATTCAGTTATGGTTGTCCTGGAAAAGTGCCAGCTGGTGAAGTAGTAGCTGCTTGTTGTTGAGCCACTTGTGAGATTTGGTTTCTAGCATTTTGTTATGAGTGGCTAAGGCATCAACCTTGTTTGATAGTTGCTTGAGTTGTTCGCTAGTATGTATGTTATGATTTAGAAAATCTTTGTTTTGTTGAGCTTGAGTGGCTACTAATTTTTTTATCATGATTTCAAGGTTGGATTTCCTAGGAACATTTGGAACAATTGGGGCGGCTTTGTGATATCCTGACGGTGTAGAAGGAGCTTGGCCAGGTTCATACAATGAATTGTTGTTTTTATACGAAAATTTTGGATGGTTCTTCCAGGCATGGTTATAGGTATTACTGTTGTACCCCAAAATTTTCCCTCCCATTTTTTACAAAGCATATTCCTAGAGATTCTCCATTGCTTAAGATGACTAAGGATTGACCAGACAAGGAGCCTCAAACTAGGTTTTCACTCCTTATCAAGATGTTTGAGTTCCAAGGGTACTAAATGATTTCCATTGCCCTAATATGTTCTCAAGATCATCCATGCCAAGTTTCATGCCTTGCACAAGGAGTTTGCTCAGTCAACTGCTCAAATGCCTGAAAATCAACTATGATAGGTCAAAAGTCAATTGTGACCTTCGTACAGTCAAACTTCAAGATTTTTGGTCAATATCAACATTTTGAATTAATATGCATCATTTTATCAAGGGTTGATCATGATTCCTCAAGGAATGCCCCAAATTCATCAAAACTCAAAAGTTGCTAAATTAGGGTTTCTATAGGAAAAGTCAACCAAACTTTGATCAGGCATAACTTTCTCATACTTTATCATAAATTTCTCATCCAAGGATCATTTTGAAGATAATTAAATTCCTTACAACTCATCTTCATCCCTCAAGTTCAAAAAATGCACTCATGAAAAGATATAAATTCAGACATTATAGGTCATTTCAAAAAGTCAACAAAAACACCATTTGGGTCAAAGCTTCTTACATGAACATGGAAGATCCAATTGAGATGAAACCAAAGAGGTTTCTTAGGCAACATCCTAAGCTTTCTAAAAAGTCCAAAAACACCCTCTTAGGGTCAAAATTAAGAGAGATCTGCATTGTCAAAGTTGGCCATTTTTAAAAATTTGCCCAAAGTCAACAATGCTTAAAACTGCATTTTTTCCACATGGGCACATCTTTTCAAGATTGAGTCTCAATCCTAGCATGGTCCACGACCTATGGGACCCCCCATGCATTACTCACTCATTTATTTAATTTATTTTGATTTTTATTCATTTAAAAATCAAATAAATTCAAATTAAATCAAATTTGTGGAATGAGATTTGTTTTGCATTGAATTATAGATCTCATATGCTGTCAATGATCAAACAAATCGTGCCAAGCCAAAAACAAAAGGAAATCTCCAATTTTGGAAAGATTTGAATCAAAACTTCAAGACCACCAATCTTTTGATTCTTTCCAAATTCATTGCCTTAATTTGATTCAGTACTTATAACAAAGCTTTGTGAACCCTAAAGGGAGCATTCACGCGCAGCCTGCCTCAAGAGAACTCGTATCAAGCTTCCAAAAATTCAAGAAAAATCTAAACTCGGATTCCCTATTACAACCATCCTCAAGAGGATTTGAAGATCGCAATACATCCCTTGGTATTCCCAGAGGATTTTCCAATCGTTTCCCGGTTCTAAAGCGCCCAGAATCGCACCCTGGCACTCACGGTTTGTTCATGTTTTTTTCAATCTCGATTTCGCTCATTCATACATTATAAATATGATTTGACTGTACTTTTGTATTCATAATCATCACATGAATATTTTCTGGATAGTCCAATTTAAGCTTGATTGTAGGTATAATCATTTTCCATTGTTAGGGTTCCGAAGTTTCAAATTAGGGAACCCTAGCTAGAGGCAAAATTGGACAAAATTAAGGGCCCTTTGGTGTTCAGGGGATGATTTGCAGTCAATCCATGTATTTGGATGGAATTTATTATGCTTGAATCGTGTTTTAGAATGTTACAGATTTGCAGCTACGAACAAAATCCGTCACTATAGCCTATAGTGGCGGAAACAACTGTAGGTAAATGTCCATCACCTAAAATGATGGATCAGTGAAGAAGGTGATGGCGTGGTGTTCAGGGATTGGTTCATTCAAATAGAGGGGACCCACCAGGAGGCGCGCGTGTGACAAGCTGGGCATAGCACTTTATTTACTTTATGTTTATTTTGTGTTATTATATCAATGAATGAGTTAACTAGCGCAGATGGTCAAGGAAGGGAGGTGTAAAGCAAACGTCCTGGGTTCGATATCAGGCGTGTGCTTTTGTGTTTTTCTTGGTATTTCTTTGCAGATCTAATGCGTCACACAATCCAACGCTCACTGTTGTACCCCAAAATTTGCCCTCCCATTTCCTCAACATTTTCTCATCACAAGACCCTTGGAGCTCAAGATCCAGTTAGGGTTTCCTCTGCTCAAGACTTCTCCTTGCACTGTTGACCCAAATTAGGGTTTGTGTTTGCACAAGGATATTTTGACCTAAAATGCCTAAGATGACTTTCATGCTTCATGTTGGACTCCCAAGTTTATCCATACCAAGTTTCAAGTCTTGATTCCAAATTTTGCCCAGTCAATTGGACAGTTGACCTAGAAATCAACTGTATTGGGGAAAAAGTCAACTGTGGCCAATTGACAGTCAAATCTCATGAAAATTTACCCACATCAACATTATGAACTCACATGGACCATTTGATCAAGTTTGGATCATAATTCCACAAGAAATTTGATCAGATCACCAAAAGGGCAAAATGGTCATTTTTAGGGTTTTGACTGCACAAAGGAAATTTTTGACTGTTTGACCTAGCCAATGGCAAACCAAGCTCACATATGGACTCAAGGACCACATGGAATTGTCTTGACATGCTCAACAAGTTCAAAATATCCCAAATACACAAGATTGACAGTTGAATTTCCTAGTCAATTGATCAATTTTGACTGTATACTGAAAAGTCAAACTTTGACTTTTTGGTCAAAATCAAGTGTCAAGATTCACTTTTCATCAAAACATGCCAAATCATGAAACTTGTTCATCAAGAAATCAAGAATTGCAAATTAGGGTTTAAAATTAAGATTTTTCATAACTTAGAATTTTTCTAAGTTATGAAAAACCCTAATTTTTTCCTAACTTTGTCCCACTTTCTCACCAAGATTCATTTGGATTCAAGAAAAAGTCAAAACATGAAAGTTGTAGCCTATAGCAAAATCTACAACTTTGATTCACAAAGTTTTCCCAAAAGAAGCTTGTAGCTCAAGTTACAATTTTTGGAACAAGGGTACCAAACCATCTTAACTTAGAAAAAATTTGACCTATTTTAGGCAAGGTTTTTACCTAACTTCAAGACCATTTTTCATATGCTTCCACTTGGAATTTCAATTTGCATTTCAAATATGGATTGTATTACACATTCCAAGCTTTCCAAAATGTCCAAGAACTCATCAAACAACCTCATGGTTAGGGAGAATCGAATTTGGCAAGTTGGGAAAAACTCACTTTTGATTTGGCCAATTTACATGTTCATACATTTGTGCCATTTTGAATTCAGCATGCTTAAGCTAGATTACAGGTCTTTTATCTCATCTACACTCCATAATTTAATGTCAATCCTTTGTGCCAAAGTGTTGTTCTATGAGTTCAAACATTATATGCAAGTTTAATCCATTTTTAGATAAAGCATTATATCCATTTTGGAAAAGTTGCACTTTATGTCAAAATGCAAATCCAAGCAAGTACAGTTAAGATCTCTTTGGCACAAGTTTATGAGCTAATTACACTGATCAAGACTAAGTGGTTCAGCATAGAATGGGGTCCTGTACAGGCTAGAAACACCAAGTGGCCTTTTGTTGCTTAAAGTGTAAGAAACTTGCCATAACACATAACAACTCTCATATCAGCTAACACAACCTTAAGCAAACTTGTCAAACATATTCTAAACATCCATTTTGAGCTAGAACACGAGCCAACCATTCCCAACACCCTCTCATTCACAGAATCACCATTGAACTACCCAAAACAGGGCATCCCTGCAGTTTGAGTTCCATAGCTCAAACATTCCATGCATTCTTGCTAAAAACACTTCAAACACATCCCACAACATCCCTTGAAGCTATTCCAAACCTCAAACACGACCTGTAACACTCCCAGGCAACATCACCATTTTCATTTTCTTGTTTTGCAGTTGAAGTTCCATAGCACGATTCAAAAGGTTTCAAGACAAAGTAAAGCTTGGAATAGCATCCCTGGACATCAAGGAAGTTGTACCAATCATCACCTTGCATTGAAGACACCTCCATCACCAGATACAACTTCAACTGAACAGGTAAGTTCATGAACTCGTATCTCTCTATCCAGGCATTGTTAGCTTTAGGTTTGTGAAGAAAACATGTCACATTCATAGCCCTGAACATGCCCATGTAATTAGATTTCATTTATATTATGTGTGCTTAGAGAACTTTAAGTCTGAACATTGAACAAAAACTAGGTCAGGAATTGGGGGAGAAGAAATTCTCTCTCATCTTAGAGAGTTAAGTCAAGTTCTTTATATGGTTGGATTCGTCTTTTAATGCTCTATATTTTTCATGTTGTGAGTTTTGCTTGAAAGTCCAGGAATTGGGAGATAGAAAGCGCGTGGATGGTTGTTCAAACATTGTTCTGAGGTTGAAGATGAAGTCTTCTTGGGCTGGGTCTGAGTTGACTTTCTTTTTACACCATGCTTTTGCTTTTTCACCCCCTAGGCCCATTTTGCTTATTTTCATGATTTTTTGAATTTTCTTTTTTTGTTCTGACTTATTTATTTTTCCTCACAATATTAAAAATATGAAAAAATATTTTTACACCATTTTTATATTTATTAGGCTTTTATTTGTTTAAATAAGTATTTGTACATAAATAAATAAATAGATACACTTTTATTCAAAAATACTAAAAATAATGCAAACCCATTTTATTTTCCATTTTTATTTTATATTATCTTCTGAAAATATTTTATATAAAATTTACCTTTTAAAAAAAAATACTAAATATTATTATTTTTGTATATATAATATATAGTTAATAAATAATACAAATACATACATACTTATTAGCATATTTAGTAAATAATACAAAATATACACATTTTTATTTTTATTAATATTTAATATTAAAAATACCTTTTTTACAAATATACTTCATTTTTATTTTATTTTTGTACATAAATAATAAATATTATACATATTAAATAATTAATACTTTTATTTAATAAATTAGGGTTTTGCCCTAAACATAAAAAAAAAACTCCAAAAATAATACTTTTTATTTTGTTTATTTGACATATAAAAATACTTTTTTCCGTACATATAAAAGCCTTTTTGCATCTTGCATATTTATTTTATTTCTATTTATTTTGTGCAATTAAATATCTTGTAAATAATTCCAAATTGATGTAATAGTTTAGGTTTAAATTCCTTGTCAAAATACCCCCATTTGAACATTTGTACCCCCCTTCCCATATTGTGTTGTAATAACTTAGGAACTTTAAATTTCGCACTTTATTGCTTTCTAAATATACCATATTAGAATCAGGGTTAGTATGCGAAATCAATTAACCAAAAATAGTTTGACCTAATTTCAAGATAATCAAGCATGAAAATGGACAACACTAAATCGCACTTGCACCCCTAGGGTATTCCACTTGTTGCCTTCAATAAATGGGCCATATTGCATGTTAGGTCTCTTTGGGCAAAACAAAACAATCAAATGATCATAGTCCCTCGATGACGCTTTCAAAAGTTGCCTAAAAAATGATCAAGTCCCTTAAAGAAAACATTGCCCAAAGATACTTGGCACCATTGCAATTATGGTCTAAACGATGACCCGCGCCCGTCCCTTTCACATCCTAACACAAGATTGTCCACCAAATGCAATGGTGGAACAAAATTGTTAAAAGGGTTAAAAACATAGAAGAAATCTTTGAGAAATTTAGGAGTAGACAACCTCTTAGTTACTTGAATCAAACTTGCAAAACAAAACACTTGCCTATTTTCTAAAACCACACATCACAACACTTTCAAAAACAAACTTTCAAAAACAAATGAAAACATTTTCAAAAGACATACACCTTTGTATACATCCTAACATGGATCATTACAAAGGTTGCCACCACATTGGCTTCTTTTCAAAACATTTTCAAACCCACACACACAAAGCACCATTTCAAACAATTGAAAATTAAGGCAAGTTGATCTAAGCAAGTAACTAAGAGCCCATGGATAACCATGGATAGAAAGGGTGCTAATACCTTCCCTTTCTATAATCTACTCCCCGAACCCAAGAAAACATCTCAAAGGTTTTTGCTGTGCTTTTTAAACCTTTCCTTAGGATAAAATAAAAAGTCGGTGGCGACTCTTGCTCAACCGAAACATTTGCGAAAACAAACGCAAGTCCATAGTCAGTTCTCCCACCGTATCACAGAACTGGCGACTCTGCTGGGGATATAATCTAAAGTGGAGTAACCTTAGGGCTTAGATCACCTTTGTTTTCAATTGTTTGCTTTGTTTGCTTTTACATTTGTGGGCTTTGCATCAGAGTTTCATAGATCCTAACCCAGATCTGGGGGAATACCATTTTTAGGTAGCATAATCTGTGAGGGACCTGTCCGACGTAGACCGACATGGGTGAAGCAGTGGCTACGTTGGTGTGGCACCTTGGTCTGTACCGATATCCCTTGTGTTACAACGAGGGGAATATGGGTCTTCTAAGGAGTCATTAAACACCAACCGACCTTAGAACCCTAAATTGACCAAACTTGGCCATTAGAACAGTAGCAGTATGCTACACTCATTGAGGCTAAACTCTCGCGATGGTTCTGGCCGCAAGAAAAGATTGCGATGCTGGAGTTATGACCGATTGAGGGTAGTCAATGATTTGAGATCCTCTAGAACCCGGTTACTTTTTGATAGGACAGGTTTTAACCAACGAAACTAAAAGAGGGTAATACCTAAACTTCATGCTAGCCTGAAAACTAAGGGTTGTCTTGTGTGACTTGTGTGCCTTATCATACTTGTGGTGTGCTTCATCATAGCATCATGCCATCATACCATTGCATGCATCCTGTATAAGGACTAACCCATTTCAAAGACAAAAAAGTTTTATCTTTACTCTGTTTTGTAGGACATCATGATGCCCGTGCGTAGGAATACTATCCGGCTCAACTTTGTTCAACCACCAACTTTGCTCAAGGATTTGGTTGGTAGGATTCCAAACACTACTTCCTTCATCAACAAGCATGGTTCTCTCCTTGGCTTGATCACTGCAAAGTGGGACCAACAACTGATAAGTGTCCTGACCCAGTTTTATGATCCCCTGTATCATTGCTTCACTTTTCAAGACTTCCAACTGGTCCCTACCCTGGAAGAATTCTCTTATTTGCTTGGGATCCCTGTTTTAGAGCAAACTCCTTTCACTGGTTGGGAAAAGACTCCTAGGCCTGAAGAGGTTGCTGCAGTTCTCCCCTTGACCAAAGAAGAGGTATTGGCTAACTGGGAAACTAGAAGTGGAGTTAAGGGCTTTTTGGTCAAATTTCTGGTTGGCAAAGCTAATGATTTCTGGAATGACCTAGACTTCAAGGCGTACGAAGACATTCTGGCTCTCTTAATCTATGGTCTGGTATTGTTTCCCAATCCTGACACCTTTATCAGTATCCATGCCATAAGGATCTTCATGTCTCGGAATCTTGTACCCACTCTTTTGGGTGATATCCTGCAACAACTCTATGCTCGTACTGCTCGAAAACGGGGAACTCCGTGGTGTTGTGCTCCTTTGCTAGTGAGGTGGTTTATTTCGCACCTTCCTAAGTTCGTGCTGAAGAATGAAGAAGGAAAGGGTTGGGCTCATAGGCTAATGTCTCTCACTGATATTGACATCACTTGGACTCTTAGAGGTTTGGATGAGGTAGCTGTTATTGATTGTTGCGGAGAATACCCTAATGTCCCATTGATTGGAATCCAAGGAGGAATCTCTTATAATCCATGCTTAGCTCTCCGCCAGTTTGGAAGAGCCAGAAGAGTGGGGCCTCATGAGATGTTGGTTCCTCACGTCCATTTTGAATTTCAGGCAGACAGTGACAAACTATGCCATGGATTCATTAAGGCTTGGGACAGAATTCACAAAGCTGACCCACATGAGTTGGGACCAAAGACTTCTCTACCAATGGAACCCTATTGCAGATGGGTCCGCATCCGTGCTCAGAAGTTAGGTATGCCGTACGAAGCTGTCAGACCTATCATTCTTGAATCTCCTGATGAAGATGGGGTTCCTCCAACTGTCCTCCCTCCTCAGATACCCACTGATTTTGACACAATGAAAAGATCTTGGGCGCAGCTAAAGGAAGAACGGGATTTTTATCGGGAAAAGTTCAACGAACAGGAACGGAAGATCCAGAGGCTGACTAAGCAATTGGAGGAAGAGCGGGTTCTGAATGACTATATCCATACTGAGAAGAGGAGGCCATGGGAGCACTGATGGGCTTTGGATGTTTCCTTTTTACAGCTTTTATTTCCTTTTCAGTATTTTTCACTCCTGTAATGCCTAAGGGCAAGTTGTTGAACAATTTAAAATTCGAATCTAATGAAGTGTGTTTCCCTTTTTGTCTACAAAGTTGAATCTCGTTTGTCTTTGAAAACATAAAACATACGCATCTCATTGCACCATATGCATGACAGGTACCCTTTTTTCACAGGTTGCTTAATCTTCTTCGCTGTTTATTTGAACAGTCATCATGAATCCAGATTCATCCAGTGAGCAAGCAATCAAGGCCCTTCAGGCCCAAAGTGCCCAATTTCAAGAGATGGTGATGAACCTGGCCCAGGGGCAACAAGATTTGAAGGCTCTGCTCCTAAAGAAGAAGAAGAAGAAGAAGAGGACTGCGTTGTTCAATACTGGACGCAGGTTTGGGAACACACTCCATAACGAGGCTGATCCAACTACTTCCTCTACAGAGAAAGATAGTCCCCAAGGGGGAGGAGCTCCTAGTCCTGCAGTCTCTGACAACGAGACGGACTACAATGACGAACAATACCCACCCGCTGCTGACAGATACAAGCAATTAGAAGACTGCTTGAGCGCCATGGAGATTCAGAATGTGCCGGGGCTGGATTTCGGAGATTTGGGCTTATCTTCTGGGGTGGTAATCCCACACAAGTTTAAGGCGCCTGCCTTTGCCAAATACGATGGGGCTTCTTGTCCAAAGCTGCATCTAAGGTCGTACGTAAGGAAGATCCAACCTTACACGGCAGATAAGAACCTTTGGATTCACTTCTTCCAAGATAGCCTTTCGGGGTCACAGCTTGAGTGGTTCTATCAACTAGATGGAACTAGTATCCGACATTGGGAAGATTTGAAAACCG
Organism: Vicia faba; assembly: GCA_948472305.1. Lineage (NCBI taxonomy): Eukaryota > Viridiplantae > Streptophyta > Magnoliopsida > Fabales > Fabaceae > Vicia > Vicia faba. Next base: position 475,986,301 of record OX451737.1, read on the forward strand.
CATTTTATAGACAATATCAATACAATTCTGACCTTGCTCCTACGCGTACCCAACTTTAGGGTATGTCTCTAGGGACGGGCGAAGGGTTCAAAGAATATGCACAAAAATGGAGAGATTTGGCTGGCAGGGTGCAGCCTCCATTAACTGATCGTGAGCTGGTTGATATGTTTCTAGGGACCTTGTCTGGTCCATTTTTCAATCATTTGGTTGGTAACTCCTCCGTTGGGTTTATGGATTTGATTCTGACGGGTGAAAGAATTGAAGCTGGCATCAGATCAGGAAAGATACAAAAAGCTGCCTCCGCAAGTACTGAGAAGAGGCCTTTCAAGAAAGAAGCAAGTGCCGTCTATGGTCCTAGAAGACAAGTCAAGCCAGAAAGCCGCCAAGCCGTCAAGGCCTTGGTCATTTCAAAACCTGTTGCTGCTCCTCAGCAGTACAATCAACAAAGAGGTGAAAGGCCCAAGAGGCAGTATACTCGGCTGAGTATGACCTTATCACAAATCTTACCACAACTGTTATCAACCAACTTGGTGACCATCAAAGAGGCTCCGAAGGTCGTGAATACTGCCTCTCCTAATTATAACCCAAATGCCCGTTGTGCTTATCATTTTGATAGCCCCGGGCATACTACTGATGATTGCTGGGCCTTGAGAAATAAGGTGCAAGACCTTATTGATGCGAAGGAAATTCAGTTTGAGGCGCCTGAGAGGCCAAATGTTGTAACTGCTCCTATGCCCCAACATAGAGTGAATGCCATTGAGGAATATTTGTATGCTGTTTCGGTGAATGATGTTGCTACCCCTCTTTTGACTGTTAAGAGGAACTTACTACTGGCCGATTTATTTCCGGGTTGTAGCAAGGGTTGCCTCCTGTGTGCTGTTATCCCTACCGGTTGTCCGCTGCTGAAATCAGGCATCCAAAGCCTGATGGATAGCAAAGAAATTTTGTTCATGAAAACTACTGTTCCATTTGTTTCCGCTGAAGAAGTATCTGTCGTCACAATTTTCAATAATCCTACCAAGGCTCTCCCAAGGAAGCCAGTCCAAATTATGTTTGTTGCACCCATTACTATTACTGTTTCGGGGCCTCTCCCCTATGAATCTAACAAGGTTGTCCCATGGCATTATGGGGCAGACGTGTATATGCTTGGAGTGAAGCAGGAGTTCAACACCGGTACCAGTATCAGTAACATCACTGGTCCCGCCAAGATTACTCGCAGTGGCAGGCTCTTCTCGCTTGACATTGCACCGCCAGTTATCCGAAAACCTCTCATCATCACACCCGCAAGTGTGCGTGTTCCAATTCAAGTTCCTGTGTCTACTACTGCCGCCGAGTCCTCTGATGCTCGGGGCAAAGAAGTTGCTATCGATTTGCCTGCCCGGACGGAGGCACCAAAAAAGACCGCTGTTGAAGCCTCCCAACAAGAGATGGAGGAAATCCTTAAAATCATTAAAAAGAGTGATTCAATGTTGTTGAACAGTTGGGGCATACCCCCTCCAAAATCTCTATGTTATCATTGCTGCTTTGCTCAGAGGCCCACGCCAAGGCCCTGATTTCATTTCTGAAAACGGCTCATGTGCCGCAAGAGACCTCTGCAGATCAATTCACTGACTGTGTGGCTAATCTGACAGCTGACAATGGTTTGGGGTTCTCGGATGCTGACCTTACCGCCAAAGGGAAAAATCACAATGATGCCCTGCACGTCTCTATAGAATGCAGGGGCACTACTCTTGCACACGTGTTGGTGGATACCGGTTCTTCCCTGAATGTTTTGCCCAAGAAGGCGTTGGATCGCTTGGATTGTGAGGGCCTGGAATTGAAACCTAGTAACATCATTGTTAGAGCCTTCGACGGTTCTAAGAGGATGGTGCACGGTGAAGTAGACATTCCTATCCGTGTGGGTTCCCAAGTCTTCGACTCAATGTTCTATGTAATGGATATTCGTTCATCTTACTCCTGCTTGTTGGGTCGACCCTGGATTCACAAGGCTGGGGAAGTAACATCCACTCTACACCAAAAGCTCAAATACCCTGTCAAAGGGAAGATTGTTACTGTGCAGGGTGAGGAGGAATACATGGTTAGTCACTTGAATTCATTCTGGTATATCGAGATGGACGGGGAGTTTATTGAAACCCCCTTTCAGCATTTTGAGGAGGTACCTCCAACGTTGGCATCGGCTGAAACAGTGGTTGAAGAAGACTTTCCTCTGAAGATGGCTTCCTTGAAGGATGCCCGGGCTGTAATCAAGAAGGGCAATTGTGCAAACTGGGGTCAGCTTCCTGACTTCACTCAAAAGACCGACAAGTTTGAGTTGGGCTTCACTGCAGAGGCTCAGAGGGCTGTGCACAAAGAGAAGATCAGAAAGGCTCAGGTGTTCATCTCCAATCCAAGGGTGAATGCTATCGAGGAGGACGTAGAGGAAGCAGAGTTTGACAGTTGGATCTATCCAACCACCAACAACGGACCAAGCAACTGGACGGCAAAGGATTTTACACCTATCACATTTGTCACGCAGTAATTAACTCTTTTGATTTTCAATTTGTAACAAACAATGTGTTGAAACTTTATTGGCTCGGTGTCCTACCCGGGGCATCGTAGCTCCATTTGTGAGGGCTTTTTGTATGACATTTCCATATATTATTAATCAAAACATTGGACGTTTGTTGCATTTCAAATCTTGCGCTCTTTTTTCTTTGTGTTATATATTGCAAAACAGCTATATTTACACACACACACTTATACAGGTTTCAATCCACTCTGGATCTCACTGGTAACAGCTTTGCTACCACCAGTTATGACTTCGAGAATCCGATCAACTTGGCCGAAGACGAAGGTGAAGATGATTGCGAAGTTCCTGGTGAACTCGCAAGACTGCTACTCCAGGAAGAGAGGGCAATTCAGCCACATGAAGAGCCGGTGGAAACGATTAACCTGGGTACTGAGACAGATAGAAAAGAGGTCAAGATTGGTGCCAATCTAGAGCTCAGCGTGAAGCAACGATTGATCCAGATGCTACATGATTACATGGAGATATTTGCTTGGTCCTACGAAGACATGCCTGGTTTGGATGCCGACATTGTGGTCCATCACCTGCCTAGCAAGGAAGACTGCCCTCCGGTAAAGCAAAAGGTCCGCCGTATGCGTCCAGAGATGTCCGAGAAGATCAAAGCTGAGGTTATGAAGCAATTCGATGCCGGATTTCTAGCAGTGACTTCTTACCCTCAGTGGGTTTCCAATATGGTGCCAGTGCCGAAGAAGGACGGTAAGGTCAGAATGTGTGTCGACTACAGGGATTTGAACAGGGCCAGCCCCAAAGATGATTTCCCTCTACCTCACATCGACGTTCTTGTTGACAATACTGCTCAACACAAGGTGTTCTCCTTCATGGATGGTTTTTCAGGGTACAATCAGATCAAGATTGCTCCGGAAGATATGGAAAAGACTACCTTTGTGACTCAGTGGGGCACCTTCTGCTACAAGGTCATGCCATTCGGGTTGAAAAATGTTAGGGCAACCTACCAACGTGCCATGGTTGCTTTATTTCATGATATGATCCATCATGAGATTGAGGTATATGTTGATGACATGATTGCAAGGTCCCAAACTGAGGAAGAACACCTTGACCATCTGCGGAAGCTGTTCGACCGACTGAAGTTATACAAGCTGAGGTTGAATCCAAACAAATGTACCTTTGGGGTGAGGTCCGGAAAATTGCTAGGTTTCATTGTAAGCGATAAAGGTATTCAGGTGGACCCTGCCAAGGTAAAAGCCATACAAGAGATGCCGACTCCCAAGACAGAGAAAGAAGTCAGAGGCTTTCTGGGACGACTGAATTACATTTCCCGATTCATCTCACATCTAACTGCTACCTGTGAGCCAATCTTCAAATTGCTGAAGAAAGATCAAGTAGTACGTTGGAATGATGAATGTAAGGCCGCTTTTGAAAAGATAAAGGAGTATCTCCAAGAGCCACCCATTCTTATGCCACCAGTGGAAGGGAGACCTCTGATACTATACTTGACAGTGCTTGACAATTCAATGGGGTGTGTGCTGGGGCAGCATGACGAGTTTGGCCGAAAAGAGCACGCCATTTATTACCTGAGCAAAAAGTTTACCGACTGTGAGTCTCGGTACTCACTGCTCGAGAAAACTTGTTGCGCTCTGGTATGGGTTGCTCGCCGGCTGAGACAGTATATGCTGACTCACACTACTTTGTTGATTTCAAAGATGGATCCCATCAAGTACATATTCGAAAAGCCTGCTCTGTCTGGAAGAATAGCGAGATGGCAAATGATCTTGACAGAATATGATATCCAGTATACAACCCAGAAAGAAATCAAGGGAAGTGTATTGGCAGATCATTTGGCACACCAACCTGTGGACGACTACCAGTCATTGAACTTTGAATTTCCGGACGAAGATATCATGATAGTAACAGATTGTGAAGTGCCTGGACCGGATGAAGGACCTGAGGAGGGATCCCGATGGTCTATGCATTTTGATGGAGCCTCCAATGCTTTGGATAATGGAATCGGCGCTGTAATCATATCCCCCAAAGGAACTCATACTCCACTCACCGCCCGACTGTGTTTCAACTACACCAACAACATGGCAGAATATGAGGCATGTATCATGGGTCTTCAAGCTGCAATAGACTTAAGGATCAAGTTTCTGAGTGTCTTCGGAGATTCTGCTCTCGTGATCAATCAGATCAAAGGCGAGTGGGATATGAAACACCTAAATCTTATTCCTTACAAGGAGTATGTGCTGACTTTGCTTCCCCACTTTGAAGAGATAACGTTTAAGCACTTCCCAAGAGAGGAGAATCAGTTAGTGGACGCACTAGCTACGATGTCTTCAATGTTCAAAGTCAAATGGGACAATGAGGCTCCCCGGATCATTATCTGGAAGTTGGACGAACCTGCATACTGCTGCGATCTTGAGGCCGAAAAGGTGACTAAAAAACCCTGGTATCATGAGGTGAAGAGATACTTGGAAGCTCAGGAATACCCTGAAGGTGCATCTGTCAACGACAAGAAGTTCATGAGAAGTTTTACGGCAAAATTCTTCCTCAGCAACATCATTCTCTACAAAAGAAACCATGATTCAACTCTACTGCGTTGTGTGGATAAGGCTGAAGCAGAGAAGATCATGGTAGAACTACATGAAGGTACATTCAGAACACATTCCAGTGGACATACCATGGCAAAGAAAATCCTTAGGGCTGGATATTTCTGGTCCACAATGGAAGTCGACTATTACCAACATTCTCGAACCTGTCATAAGTGCCAGATCTATGCTAATAAGGTGCACATCCCTCCGGTTCCTCTGAACGTCCTGACGGCACCTTGGCCTTTTGCGATGTGGGGCATCGATATGATCGGCGAGATCCGACCGACGACATCCAACGGGCACCGCTTCATCTTGGTAGCGATCGATTACTTCACGAAGTGGGTTGAGGCAGCTTCCTACGCCACGGTAACCAAGAGCGTCGTGGCACGTTTCATCCGGCATAACCTGATCTGTCGGTACAGCGTCCCGGAAAGAATCATTACGGACAATGGTACCAATCTGAATAACAAGATGATCACTGAGCTCTGCGAGCAATTTAAGATACAACACCACAACTCTTCTCCTTACCGGCCGAAGATGAATGGGGCTGTAGAAGCAGCCAATAAAAATATCAAGAAAATTGTGCAGAAGATGACAGTGACCTATAAAGATTGGCACGAAATGTTACCGTTTGCTCTTCATGGGTACCGTACCTCAGCAAGGACGTCAACCGGGGCAACACCCTTTTCCTTGGTCTATGGCATGGAGGCAGTCTTGCTGATTGAAGTCTAGATACCCTCTCTCCGGATAATGAAGGATGCAGACTTGAGTGAAGATGACTGGATACAGACTCGACTTGATCAATTAAACCTAATTGACGAAAAGAGACTCACCGCTATCTGTCATGGTCAGACGTACCAAAAACGGATGATCAGGGCATTTAACAAGAAAGTCAGACCACAAGAGTATCAAGTTGGGGACTGGTAATCAAGCGCATCATCCTTCCTCAAAGTGATCCCCGGGGCAAATGGACCCCTACGTACGAAGGGCCATTTGTGGTTAAACATATGTTCTCAGGAGGAGCCATGATTCTGACCACCATGGATGGTGACGACCTTCCTCACCCCGCCAATGCAGACATAGTAAAAAGATACTACGCATGAATAAAAGACCCGCTAGGTTGACATACCTAGGCAAAAATAAGGGCTTCCCGGCGAACCAAAAGGGTTCGGGCAAAAATAAGGGATGAAATGAAAAAATCTGTACACCCGGCAAGTCGAAAACCTGAAAAGGCGGCTTGGGCAAAAATGGGTATCCCGGTGGACTGAAAACCCGAAAAGGCGGTCCAGGCAAAAGTTAGGGATAAAGCATAACACTATGTCTCATTGGATCACCTTGCATCCGGAATTCGGCGTCAACTATCTGGCTCAGACTTCGGCATCGATCAATCAGCTTCATCTTCAACTAAGCAGCAAAGTGATGAGACGCTTGAAGACATAAAGGCGATAGCAGAGTTGGAACCCAGTGGGAATATTGTGCACATAGCTGTTTTGTTTCCTTTTCAAAATTTTATAAACTTTAGGTTATTCGGCGGTGTTCTCTTACTAGGACGTCAGCCTCTTGTACAAAAAACGCCTATTTACAGGCAAATTTCAAAATCAATACAGATTCAGTTTTCCAAACAAATTGCCAATTGTTTTTCCTTTTTCTGTTTTGTCTTGCGAAGAACGTCCAATGTTCATTTTTGATATATGCATTTGACATTAAATTGCTGATTCATAAAAACTTGCATATGAAACAAAAGACTAATTACAGGTGACATCAGAGATAGGGGCAATGTAAAGTTGTCTGATGCAGTCTGGTTGCTTTTTCCGCCAAGGTACCAAGGTAGATTTAACTGAAAAATGGGACCAAGTTATCTCAACTCCCCATAGTAAGACAAGATATCAACATCCCCCAGTACAGTCTGAAAAGTTTCCCCAGGAAAATGGAATTCCTACCCCCAGCAGGTCTTGAAGCTTATCCCCAGTAGATTCTGGAAGCCTATCCCCTACAGAGTACGGACGTCTCTCCCGAGCTTTATTCAGAGTTATTCCTCACAAGGGCTTATAACTGGGTTATCCTCAGCTAATTACCACGGAAGATCGCCCTCGGTGAAGTTCTTTCAATCCCCAGCAGAGTTCATCAAAGTTCCCCAACATGGCTTATCAACACAATCCCCAGAGGAGTTTATCATTGTCATCCCCAGTGGAGTCCATCATTGAAATCCTCAGCGAAGCTCTCGTCAAACTTCAGTGAAGTATCTCTTCCCACAGAGTAATTTCCCTCAGAGTAATCTCTCCAATAAGTTTATTCCCCAACAGAGTCATCTTCTCCTACCAGTGTATTCTTGCAACCGTCATCCCCGGCGGAAACGAAGAGCTCTACTCTTCAACATCAGCCCAGATTTAATTCCACGGCCGATCGTCAAGGATTTATTTTCCTAGACGAAAATACATTCATAAACATTCTCATATTTCATACATCTTGCTTACATACATGATAAAGTGCATACAACACTATCTCATGTGGAACATCATGACATCATGCATTTCATACATCATGACATTGCATACAACTGATGTTCTGCCTTTTCAGGAAAAAGACAACTACCTTCAACTGTCATAATTCCAGATTTGATTCCTGTATCTAGCCAGGGCACATCTGTGAGTGATCAGTTTCCAGACTCGATTCCTGTATCTAGCCGGGGCACGTCTGAAGAGTTTGAAGATTCGATTCCTGTATCCAGCCAGGGCATATCTATCAATTGTCACAATTCCAGATTCGATTCCTGTATCTAGCCAGGGCACGTCTGAAGAATTTGAAGATTCGATTCCTGTATCCAGCTAGGGCACATCTATCAACTACAACAATTCCAGATTCGATTCCTGTATCCAGCCAGGGCATATCTGTTGACAACAATTCCAAATTCGATTCCTGTATCCAGCCAGGGCATATCTGTTGACAACTATTTCCAGATTCGATTCCTGTATCCAGCCAGGCATATCTGTTGACAACTATTCCATATTCGATTCCTGTATCCAGCCAGGGCATATCTGTGAGCAACTGATTGTAGATTCGACACCTGTACCTAGCTAGGGCACATCTGCATGAAGAGATTGAAGATCAACACCTGTAACAAGCCAGGAAAACACCTGTTTTTCTCAAAGCACGCAAGTTCTCGCTAAGGAATCTCTTATGCGATCAACACTTCCAAATGGCATCTATAAGCCCATTCCCGACAAGGTTCTGTCACATCTCCGGATGGCATCTATAAGCCCATCTCCCTATCCACCATCTCTCCAAATGGAATCTATAAGCCCATTCCCGACATCACATTGCTGATAGTCCAACATGCGAGTGCAAATTTCCGGGCACTCTAGTGTCCAATCTCCTTTTACCCTCGAGTCACGAAAGGCAAACTTGCCAATCTAACTCTTCAGGTTCAAGAAGATTGAACAGGGGCAACTGTTGTACCCCAAAATTTGCCCTCCCATTTCCTCAACATTTTCTCATCACAAAACCCTTGGAGCTCAAGATCCAGTTAGGGTTTCCTCTGCTCAAGACTTCTCCTTGCACTATTGACCCAAATTAGGGTTTGTGTTTACACAAGGATATTTTGACCTAAAATGCCTAAGATGACTTTCATGCTTCATGTTGGACTCCCAAGTTTATCCATACCAAGTTTCAAGTCTTGATTCCAAATTTTGCCCAGTCAATTGGACAGTTGACCTAGAAATCAACTGTATTGGGGAAAAAGTCAACTGTGGCCAATTGACAGTCAAATCTCATGAAAATTTACCCACATCAACATTATGAACTCACATGGACCATTTGATCAAGTTTGGATCACAATTCCACAAGAAATTTGATCAGATCACCAAAAGGGCAAAATGGTCATTTTTAGGGTTTTGACTGCACAAAGGAAATTTTTGACTGTTTGACCTAGCCAATGGAAAACCAAGCTCACATATGGACTCAAGGACCCCATGGAATTGTCTTGACATTCTCAACAAGTTCAAAAGATCCCAAATACACAAGATTGTCAGTTGAATTTCCTAGTCAATTGATCAATTTTGACTGTATACTGAAAAGTCAAACTTTGACTTTTTGGTCAAAATCAAGTGTCAAGATTCACTTTTCATCAAAACATGCCAAATCATGAAACTTGTTCATAAAGAAATCAAGAATTGCAAATTAGGGTTTGAAATGAAGATTTTTCATAACTTAGAATTTTTCTAAGTTATGAAAAACCCTAATTTTTTCCTAACTTTGTCCCACTTTCTCACCAAGATTCATTTGGATTCAAGCAAAAGTCAAAACATGAAAGTTGTAGCCTATAGCAAAATCTACAACTTTGATTCACAAAGTTTTCCCAAAAGAAGCTTGTAGCTCAAGTTACAATTTTTGGAACAAGGGTACCAAACCATTCTTAACTTAGAGAAAATTTGACCTATTTTAGGCAAGGTTTTTACCTAACTTCAAGACCATTTTTCATATGCTTCCACTTGGAATTTCAATTTGCATTTCAAAGATGGATTGTAGTACACATTCCAAGCTTTCGAAAATGTCCAAGAACTCATCAAACAACCTCATGGTTAGGGAGAATCGAATTTGGCAAGTTGGGAAAAACTCACTTTTGATTTGGCCAATTTACATGTTCATACATTTGTGCCATTTTGAATTCAGCATGCTTAAGCTAGATTACAGGTCTTTTATCTCATCTACACTCCATAATTTAATGCCAATCCTTTGTGCCAAAGTGTTGTTCTATGAGTTCAAACATTATATGCAAGTTTAATCCATTTTTAGATAAAGCATTATATCCATTTTGGAAAAGTTGCACTTTATGTCAAAATGCAAATCCAAGCAAGTACAGTTAAGATCTCTTTGGCACAAGTTTATGAGCTAATTACACTGATCAAGACTAAGTGGTTCAGCATAGAATGGGGGCCTGTACAGGCTAGAAACACCAAGTGGCCTTTTGTTGCTTAAAGTGTAAGAAACTTGCCATAACACATAACAACTCTCATCTCAGCTAACACAACCTTAAGCAAACTTGTCAAACATATTCTAAATATCCATTCTGAGCTAGAACACGAGCCAACCATCCCCAACACCCTTTCATTCACAGAATCACCATTGAACTGCCCAAAACAGGGCATCCCTGCAGTTTGAGTTCCATAGCTCAAACCTTCCATGCATTCTTGCTAAAAACACTTCAAACACATCCCACAACATCCCTTGAAGCTATTCCAAACCTCAAACACGACCTGTAACACTCCCAGGCAACATCACCATTTTCATTTTCTTGTTTTGCAGTTGAAGTTCCATAGCACGATTCAAAAGGTTTCAAGACAAAGTAAAGCTTGGAATAGCATCCATGGACATCAAGGAAGTTGTACCAATCATCACCTTGCATTGAAGACACCTCCATCACCAGATACAACTTCAACTGAACAGGTAAGTTCATGAACTCGTATCTCTCTATCCAGGCATTGTTAGCTTTAGGTTTGTGAAGAAAACATGTCACATTCATAGCCCTGAACATGCCCATGTAATTAGATTTCATTTATATTATATGTGCTTAGAGAATTTTAAGTCTGAACATTGAACAAAAACTAGGTCAGGAATTGGGGGAGAAGAAATTCTCTCTCATCTTAGAGAGTTAAGTAAAGTTCTTTATATGGTTGGATTCGTCTTTTAATGCTCTACATTTTTCATGTTGTGAGTTTTGCTTGAAAGTCCAGGAATTGGGAGATAGAAAGCGCGTGGATGGTTGTTCAAACATTGTTCTGAGGTTGAAGATGAAGTCTTCTTGGGTTGGGCCTGAGTTGACTTTCTTTTTACACCATGCTTTTGCTTTTTCACCCCCTAGGCCCATTTTGCTTACTTTCATGATTTGTTGACTTTTCTTTTTTTGTTCTGACTTATTTATTTTTCCTCACAATATTAAAAATATGAAAAAATATTTTTACACCATTTTTATATTTATTAGGCTTTTATTTGTTTAAATAAGTATTTGTACATAAATAAATAAATAGATACACTTTTATTCAAAAATACTAAAAATAATGCAAACCCATTTTATTTTCCATTTTTATTTTATATTATCTTCTGAAAATATTTTATATAAAATTTACCTTTTTTGAAAAAAATACTAAATATTATTATTTTTGTATATATAATATATAGTTAATAAATAATACAAATACATACATACTTATTAGCATATTTAGTAAATAATACAAAATATACACATTTTTATTTTTATTAATATTTAATATTAAAAATACCTTTTTTACAAATATACTTCATTTTTATTTTATTTTTGTACATAAATAATAAATATTATACATATTAAATAATTAATACTTTTATTTAATAAATTAGGGTTTTGCCCTAAACATAAAAAAAAACTCCAAAAATAATACTTTTTATTTTGTTTATTTGACATATAAAAATAGTTTTTTTTTCATACATATAAAAAGCCTTTTTGCATCTTGCATATTTATTTTATTTCTATTTAATTTGTGCAATTAAATATCTTGTAAATAATTCCAAATTGATGTAATAGTTTAGGTTTAAATTCCTTGTCAAATGGGCCATATTGCATGTTAGGTCTCTTTGGGCAAAACAAAACAATCAAATGATCATAGTCCCTCGATGACGCTTTCAAAAGTTGCCTAAAAAATGATCAAGTCCCTTAAAGAAAACATTGCCCAAAGATACTTGGCACCATTGCAATTATGGTCTAAACGATGACCCGCGCCCGTCCCTTTCACATCCTAACACAAGATTGTCCACCAAATGCAATGGTGGAACAAAATTGTTAAAAGGGTTAAAAACATAGAAGAAATCTTTGAGAAATTTAGGAGTAGACAACCTCTTAGTTACTTGAATCAAACTTGCAAAACAAAACACTTGCCTATTTTCTAAAACCACACATCACAACACTTTCAAAAACAAACTTTCAAAAACAAATGAAAACCTTTTCAAAAGACATACACCTTTGTATACATCCCAACATGGATCATTACAAAGGTTGCCACCACATTGGCTTCTTTTCAAAACATTTTCAAACCCACACACACAAAGCACCATTTCAAACAATTGAAAATTAAGGCAAGTTGATCTAAGTAAGTAACTAAGAGCTCATGGATAACCATGGATAGAAAGGGTGCTAATACCTTCCCTTTCTATAATCTACTCCCCGAACCCAAGAAAACATCTCAAAGGTTTTTGCTGTGCTTTTTAAACCTTTCCTTAGGATAAAATAAAAAGTCGGTGGCGACTCTTGCTCAACCGAAACATTTGCAAAAACAAACGCAAGACCATAGTCAGTTCTCCCACCGTATCACACTCACCATGCACCTCAAGATCCATCACCATTAGATCATAATTGCCCAGATCCAAACGTCCAGTAAAGAGCAGTGCATGGTATACTCTCTGAAGGTGACCCACACTGAATCAGGCGCAGCCTTGGGCCACCAGCAGGATTGGGCCTGGACAAATTCAATTTGCACCTCCCAGAATTACTTTCACACCAGGCCCATTATTTATTTATTTTATTTCTTTTATTTTCTTTCATTATTTGTTTAATTATTTTTACAAAAAAACAAAATATCTTTTTTTAAATAAAAAAAAATGAGAATTAGACTTTTTTTCATAAAATATTTTTTTAATTAATTCATTTGTAATTAGGATAACTTAAATTCTTTATTTTTATAATTAAAAACAATTATAAATTAGATTAATTTGCAAAATTAATTATTCTTCCTCAAAAAATCCAAAAAAAAATATTAGTTCCGTATTTTATTTTTTCGCGCGCATTTATTTCATTATTTTTCTAATTAATGTAATTGCTCCGAGTTTGTAATAGTTTTAACTTAGGTTCATTATTGTTTTCATTTACTGTTTTCTCCGGTTTTTGAATATGTAATCCACTCCCCAAAGCCTTGTAATAGTTAGGGTTAAATTTCTCGCATTCTATTTCCGTCATTATAAACTGTTAGATGATTGATAATAGGATTGTATGCGAAAGATAAATCCATTATTTTAAAAAGGTAGAAAACCCTAAATATGCAAATATAAATAACTGAAAAAACAAACACTTGCACATGTTTACTCCTAGGGTTTGCCCCATTTTGGTTGCCTTCGGTAAACAGTCATGAAGTATAGGGAGCCTTAGTTGTTGTCCTCTAGTCCCAAAAGATCAAAATGACCCGTTCGAATGTTTCCTCGGAAATATCTTTAGGACTTTAGGGTAATTACTAAGGTTTCCTAACCATTGCTTTAGTGATCGTAATTGTCCCTTTCGTCCCTTTCGATTGTCCCTTAAACTCCAACGATGGAGTTACCTACTTCTTAATAGTAGGATAGTGTTGTCTAAAGGAAATAAGAAAATGAACAGTTTTTTTCGAGTAGGTAGAAACTCTTAAGTACTTGCTCAATTTTTTTTTACACCATACATTTTCAAACACTTTTCAAACAAAAGTTTTCAAAAGCACTTTATCACACCCTTGAGGACTGATACAAGGGTTACCATAAGGTGAATCGCCGCACTAAGGCAATTTTAAAACTTTTTAAAAGCACATAAACACACAAAAGCAATTTAAAAATGAGCAAGTACCTAAGAGCCCATGGAAAACCATGGATAGAAAGGGTGCTAACACCTTCAATTTCTATAATCTACCCCCGTACTCAGAAACATCTTGAAAAAGGTTTTTTCTGTTCTTTTTCCTTTTCCTTTGTTGGATGAAATAAAAGTCGGTGGCGACTCTTGCTTATCGTACATTTGCAAACAAAAAAACACAAAACCAGTAGTAACAAAAAACAGCCAGTTCTGCCACCGTATCACAATTACCATAAGGGTTCCCTTGAGCATAATTTACTTGATCAACTGGTACTCCTGTCAAAAATGGATATTCAGAGGCAACATGTGTATGAAGTCCGCATAAATCGTAGGTTAGAGCTACTGCAACCACGGTGGCTACAGGAGTTGTGATCAAGATTTCTATCTTTTGGGTAAGAGCTTCTTCCTTGGTGTTAACTTAGTCTAAGCTACTAGCTTCGTACATATCGCCTTTCATTTGATGTTTCTACACAACGATTCTATCGCTTCCCTATTGGTAATGATTTTAAGCCATAATTTCGATATGTTGATAAGCATCTTGGTAAGTTTTATCCATCACTGTGCCGCCAACTGCAACATTTATTGTCAATCTTGTGTTATACAAGAGACTGTTGTAAAAGGTGTGGATAATCAGTCACTCTTCTAGATCGTGATGTGGACAATGCTGCAACATGTCTTTATATCTTTCCCATGCTTCAAAAAGAGATTCACTTTCCTTTTGTTTAAAACCATTGATATTGGCTCTTAGCATAGTCGTCTTACTTGGTGGAAAATATTGCGCTAGAAAAACTTTCTTCAACTCGTCCCATGTGGTAACAGAGTTGGATGACAGAGACTGGAGCCAGGCTCTAGCTCTATCTCTTAATGAGAAAGTGATAAGACGTAGTCTTATTTCTTCGGGGATGACACCATTTGCTTTTATCGTGTCTGCGTATTGAACAAACACCGATAAATGTAAGTTCAGGTAGTCTGTAAGACTTCCTGAAAACTGGTTCTGTTGGACAAATTGTAGCAATGAAGGTTTCAACTCGAAATCATTTCGGTTGATAGTTGGTGCAGCAATGTCGTTGTGAGGTTCTTTTTGTGATGGGAGAACATAGTCCTTGAGAGAATGATTTTGGGGTCCTTCAGCCATTCTTGGTTATGGTTTAGGAAAAGTAAAGTTAGGAAGATTAAACTCAGGAAGATTATACTTAATTTGGTATTTTCTCGTATTTGGCGTCTTATACTAACAAAATGCTCGATCTCTTTGATTGGTTACTCTAATTCCTCGCCTTGAGAGCGAGTGCTTGGCATACAATCAATAGATTCAAAAGAAATAAAATATTGTTTCCTTAGTCTATAGTGCGTAAAAATGGAATCACAATATCGACTAAATCAGTTCCCTGACAACGGTGCTAAAAACATGATCGCGACTTTAAGAGTCTATCAGATTTACTGATTGCAAGTGCACAGTCTAATTGTGTAGTTTTAAAAGTTATCGAACCCACAAGGAATGATAATTAAACTAATGTTATCTAATGTTACTGTGTAAATCTAAGGCTAATGATTAATCTCGGGTTTGAGGAAAATGAGAAATAAATTCGAACTTAATAAAAATATTCAATGATGGGACATCGGTATGTAACTTATCATACTTCGGGGATTTGATAAAATGTTGGCGTGTCAAAATTCTTTTATATGGAAAACATTGATTTAAAAGACTTTATCTCATACTATCGTGCTATTGACTCCGACTGTACTCTTAAGCCAAAATGATTTGTTGTCGCTCACTCATTTGAATTAAAAGCAATCTTTGAAAATTAATAATTTCTAATTAATCCAAAAGCAGTGTCGTTGTGTTTAAGATTAATGCCTAATTTCCATAATCTGGTTAAAATATTAAATTGTCTCTCTATTGATTCTAACCTTTATTGGCGTTTTACTTTCATAGAAAACTGTTTTTATTTTAGAATTAGAAACTAAAACCAGAAAAATAACTTATAACAGATAACGCCAATTATCGTCGAATCCCGTCCGGACGAATGCTATTACATATTGGTATCTAATTACTTAGCGGGACATGGTTCTATACACTAACATGCTAGTACGGTTATTAAGCAACAAACAAAACATTATTTTAGAAAACATAACAATACTGAGATAAGATTAAAACGAGAATCAAAACTAAAACTAAAAATGCAAATGCAAATAAAATAGAACCCGAAACAAAATTAAATCAGATTAAACTAGAAAACATCTCTGCGTACAAAAACTTGAACCCAATTGAAAATATGTCGGCACTCTCGAAGAATCCAGTACAAAATACAGAATTGAGAATAATAATGTCCTAAAACTAGAGTTGTGATAGTCCCCCGATGTGGAAGAGCTATCACTATTTGTGAGTAATTAACTGCCTAAAAATCAAAGAACGAAGCTCTGGCGAGTAAAAAAATGAGGAACCTTCTACTGTCAGTTTCTGTTCCAATTTATAGTGTAACCTCCTCCTTGAAAATCTGGCGAATATGTGCATTCAAGACAATTGTGTTGAACGAGAAAAACGGGACGCAGAGAGAATCTAGGAGATAAGTTGCTTAGTGGTGGGGGCAATGTATGGAAGTGGAAGGCACCACTTAGCTTAGAAATTGGACGTGGCAGAGGCCACACTAAGAGGTAGTGGGCGCCACTCTTCATGTGTGGCAGGTGCCACATGTTGAAGTGGTGGGTGCCACTTCTTTGTTAGCTTGGGCCTGGGATTTATAATTTCTCCTTTTTGCTAACACTTCACCCTATTCTTTGCTCTTTTATCACTTTGCTTGAATTTATTTATTTATTTTCTTCTTTTCACGCAAATCTCCAACTTACTCGAGATACCTGAAATAGGACAATAATACTGGCATAACAAGGCATAAATAAAGGAAAAATAAACTAAAAATTCATGTGAATCATACAATATAATTTCACGTTATCAACAAAGGTGATAATTAGTTTTTACCAGGATAGCATGCCCTTGGAAATAAGGTTGGTGTTTTCTTGTTATGGTGACAATGGCTAGTGTGAGATTCTCTATCTTCTGGTAGCGCATCTCAACACCCTTGAATACTTTGCTTACAAAATATATAAGTATATCTTTTTTGTCTATTTCTTGGGTAAGGAATGAGCTTATCGCACGCTCAGTGGCCGAGAGGTAAAGGAGCAAGGGTGAATCCTCCTTCGAGCAAGTGAGGATCAAGAGCGATATGAGAAACTCCTTGATCTTTGTGAAAGCTTCCTCACACTCAAGTGTCCATTCAAACTTATCCTTTTTCCTTAGGTCCACAAATAAAAGGAAAGCCTTGTCGCTCGCGCATGAGCGGAAGGGAAAAGGGCCACTAGGCATCTAATCAGTTGTTAACTTCCTTCACATTAGTGGGGCTACTCATATCGATGACTTCCTGGAATTTTTCTAGATTGGATTCAATCCCCCTCCTTGTCGTCATGAACCCCATAAATTTCCTCGCGTGTACTCCAAAAGAGCATTTGGTGGGATTTAGGCGCATGTCATACTTTCTTACTGATTGTAGGACGTCCTCTAGGTCATCAACGTTACTATGCTCTTCCTCTGTCCTGATGTTCAAGTCATCTCCAACACCATAAGGTTCCTCCTGATTTGATGGGCGAAGACAGTGTCCATGATTCGCTGGTATGTGGCGTAAGCATTTTTTAGGCTGAAGGGCATGACATTATAGTAGTAGCTGCCCTGGTTTGAGATAAAGGCGGTTTTAGGGGAATCCAGGGGATCCATCTTGATTTGATTATAACCTGAGTATGAGTCCATGAAAATCAACACACGACAATATGAGGATCCATCGATTAGGAGGTCATTATCTTACAACGGGTACAGTTATTTGGGGAAGGCAACATTCAAATTCGTGAAGTCTACCCACTTGATCCATTTGTTGTTGGCCTTACATACCAAGACTATGTTGGCCATCTAGGTGGGGGTACTTCGTCTCATTGATGAATCTGGCGCTGGATAACTTTCCCACCTCTTCATCAATGGAAACATTCTTCTCTTTGCCCATCTTCCACTTCCTTTGCACCACTGGTATGATGGATGGATGGCAAGGTGATGGATCATGACTTTGGTGTCTATACTTTGCATGTATAAGAGGCCCAAGCGAATGGGTCAGTCGACTAGCTCTCACTCCCCCCTTCCAGACAAGAAGTTTCTTATCTCTGTGACTTGATGGGCGTGAGGTCCTATTTGGACTTCATTCAAGTCTTCTATGGGCGTGAGTCGTTATGCCTATGTGCCCAATCTA
Source organism: Vicia faba (assembly GCA_948472305.1). NCBI lineage: Eukaryota > Viridiplantae > Streptophyta > Magnoliopsida > Fabales > Fabaceae > Vicia > Vicia faba. The sequence goes on from OX451737.1 coordinate 476,004,310, forward strand.
GGATCCGAACCCTCGAAGTTAGTATTTGTAACATTGAAAGGAAGGGAATCAAAGAGGGCGAGCTCTTCTCCGCCACTTGTTGATCTCCTCAGATGGTGCCCACTCTAGGAGCATATATTTCAAGGTTAAATATCAAATGGATATGACAACTCTCATAGCATTGGCGGTTGGGCGCTCCAAGATAATGTTGTAAGGCGATATGGTATACATTATATGGTATCTAACATCGATGGTTTTGGCATCAACACCCTCACCGCAAGTGGTTTCCAGGGTCATGTATCTATTCCCCAGATAATCCTGCCAGGGAGCCCGTGAACCCATGCATGTCGTCCTGATTCGGTTGTAACTTCTAGAAGACATACTAGAATAAGACATTGGTTGAGCTAACTAGGTCTATTAGGAAGTTCCTGATAACCAAGTTGACATGTCAGACACTGATGACCTAGGGATCATTGTCGTGAGGAATGATGCCCAGAGGATATCTTGTTAGTGGTAATCCATGCTTCGCCACCATCAGATAGTGGTAATCCCAACTCCTTAGTGTTTTTCAAAAGGAAGATCCTTATTAATTACAAGCTTCTTAAAAAGTCCTTTGCAATGAGCTTTTCTTGTAATTCCTTCTCTACAAAGCTTGTAATATTTTTTATATTCTGGATGAAAACAAATTTCTTTTTTGAAAGTTCACCTCAAGATCTTGTAGCACAAACTGCAAAAGTTGTTCAAATTATGACATGCCTAGTTTTTCTTCTCCATTTGCTCCGTGTTTTGTCAACAAGTCTTTTAACTGAGGATATTATGCTTATTTATGTTTAAAAAGTCAGTTACATCATACTAAAGTAATTGACATGCGTATCAGTGACAAATTAAACATATCCTACTATCATAATACATCACTAATAGTGGTCTGTTTCAAACAAGAATAAATATAGGTCAAAATTTCCATTGTACAGATATCAATATGTGCATCTCTACACTCTTGATCAATTAAATTGCAACATTAACAATGGCAAATAAGGCATTAACACATATTAATCAGTACAAGCACATAAAGTTTGACACAAAATAAGAATCGACAATTGCGAAAAGGAAGAGACATCAGATTTTTCTCACACTAAATCTACCAAGTTAGTCATAAATTATCACTATGTTCTATTAAAGGGGCATTATTAAAAGGTAGAAAAAATAATGCAATACATAAAATTGAGACCTTGAGAAAATTAGAAGATAAGAGACAAAGAGATCCAAATCCAAACCAAAGGGTTGATTTTGATACATCTTTCCATATAACCATATCTTCTTTTTCTAGATTTTCTGAAACATCATTTACACTATCTTCTTGAATCTTTACTTTGGGATGCGATTTTCTTGGTTTTTGAGTGTTGGTTTTAGTGGCTCTTGTTTTTCCAGGTCTTGAATCTTCTTCTGATAGGGAAAAGTGATGGTGAAGGCATCGATGATAGGGATTGGTTGGTGGTGAGAGGAATAAGATCTCTGATTGGTTTATCAGAGATGATTGAAAGTGATGAAGTTGGTGGTGGGGTGGATGAATCTCCACATCAGCAAATTAATCCCCACAGCAGTGCCATGTGTGCCTAATTTGGCTATTTCATTTGACTTTGACTAATAAAACTAACGAAAAGGACAAACACGAAATTGTTTGAAAATATAAGGGATCAAAATGGTCTTCTTAAAAGTTAATGGACCAAAATGAACCTGAGTTAAAGATAAGGGACCAAAAAAAAGGTATTTGGCCTTTAATGAAAGGGTTTCTAAATAGAGTAGTGCATCATAGACAATTAAATGAATGTCATATATGCCTAAGTTTAATGTAATAATTTGGAGTGCATATGACATTACTAAATTTTTATAATGTATAAAATTAAAGGATGATCTTAGTACCATGCAAAATGGTAGGGTTATGGTTGAAGCTGAATCTATGTAATTCTCTAGTTTTAAAGATAAAAATCGTGTACTGGTATCTAGAGCATACTTTGGGATTTAGGAGATTTTGGAGATTGATTATGTTACTCTTAAAGTGTGTTTATTTAAGTGAAAGCGGATTGATAGTAACACTGATGTAGAAACCGATGAATTAGGATTCACACGGGTTGATCTTCGAACGAGAAGCTATATGAAGGAAACATTCATCATAGCATCCAAAGAAAAACAAGTTTTTTATGTCACTGGTCCTTCTAACACAAGATGGTTAATTGTTATACAAGGAAAACATATTCCAGATAGTGGTGAAAATAAAAATTTAAATTTTGAGACCCCTTATTTTGCAACACATGTATGTCTATCATCTGAAGAAAATGATTCAGGCGATGTGCATGCTATTCGTCATGATCATCAAGATGAGATATGGGAAAAATAGTAAGTAAATATTTTATGTCACTTATTAGTATATATTTATTCAATTTACTTTTTTTATTCTTTTTTCTAATTTTTTTTACTACCTGTAGATATGTCGAAGGATACCCTATGTTGCATGATTTTAGAAGTAAAAGTCAAAAAATTAAAAACACCTAAAGTAAGTGATATATGATGCATGTTATTGATATTGAATTTTAAAGTTGTTGTTGAAGATTGAATTTTAAATGTTGTTCAGATTAATGGTTAAACATTTAATGTTGTTGTTTTTGTTGAGATTAATGGTTAAAGATTTAATGTTGTTGTTGTTGATTATCCTAGTTGGTTTCAAATTTTGTTTAAATATAGGTGTTCAACGACCGGTTACAAATCATATAAGAGAACTTTTGGATGGTCTACAAGAATTTGCATTTTGGTTATTGCTTTTGTTGCTTAATCATTTATTTTAGTTTTATTTTAACATTATAAGGTGTGTAAATAATGAATATTTATGATACAATGTTTATGTTCGAGAATTTCTGTTTGTAAAATGAGAAAAAGGTACAATTTTTCTATTTTGCAAATGGGGAAAAAGTTTTGTAATACATGTTAAAATGAATATATAGAAGAAAAAAATTAAATAACAATGATTTCCCCTCGGGTAATATTACAAACCGATGTAATAATATTGCTCTATTACTTCGATTTTTATTATAACCGTGAGAAAATGTGAGGCCCTCCGTCTAATTCAAAAAATAATAAAAATCCAGTTGTCGAGGATTAAACCCATGACCATTAAGTTTTTCCCCTTGGTGGAACCTCGCCTGAGGTAAAAAATGGTGCATATTTTATGACGCCCTTCATGACCTCGTATATCTAATTAAGGTTAACCCCCATATCTAACAGAGGCACAAGGACTTTTTTATTATTGTGATAAGGGAAATTAGAAGTTAAACAAGATATGCTTTAATGTGATGAGACCTAGAGATTTGTTCTCCTAATTTAATGCATGTGATTTATGTTTTAAACATACACCATTAGATCATTTTGTGCCTCATTTTTTATGATATATCTCATTAAACACATAGAAGAAATAAAACTTATTAAATGGATCATTTCCAAACATGTCTCTCATTATTGATTTTCTTATTTTACCCTTACATATTACTCCTCAACCTGAATCTATGACAACCAACAATTATTATCACCTCTTGCTCATGACTATTCACAAAGTTTTGCATTGAGAATCAACTTAAGTTATTACAATCTTTGTGGGATCAATACTCTTACTTTACATCACTTACTACTATTTGACTATATATACTTACACATATAAATAACACAACATGTGCTACCAATGCTTCAACTACTAGAGGGTTTAGATCGCCGGGCCCCTGTTAGATTAATTACCCACTGATAACCTACCCCAATGCATACAAAGGTACAATATTCTCTCAATAGGGTTATAATGGAAGATGTTTCGTGTCCAATGTCTTTCGTGGCTAGGAGGAGTTTGTTCATTAGTCCTGAGCAAGAGATGCTTCAGAAAGAAATGTTGTCCATTTACTAACTTCAGACGCTTGAGCAAGATTTAGGGGAGTTCCATCTACGGGAGGAACCTTGTCGACTCAAGTGGACATGCCTCCTTCACTCCTTCCCCGACCTATTTCTTAAATAATTGGGGAGTTTTGAGCTTCTTTTTTGAAGAGGACTACACACAATTTCTCGAGTAAGGATGAAGCCATTTGTTAGAATACATGGTGTATCATACTCTCCATACTTCAACCATTTTGGAATTTGGTGTTGTTGGGGGGGGGGAGAAGTATTTCTTTCTGACCATCTTCGAAAGGAAAAGTAAATAAATGAAAATGTTAATGCTCTCACAATAGAGTGAGACTGATTTGTAGACAAGCTTTAAGAATCTTCTTTCTCTCAGAGATATGGTATTCTTTAGAGCCTTTTAAGTATCCAGACACACTGGACAAGAAGGTACAGTCTCTCGTATAGGTAGTGAATAAGTAGCACAAATTTTATACCATTGCACAAACAACATTGACCAATGACGAGGCTGGCCTCTTTGAGGTTAAGAAGGAGTTAGACTCTTCTTGTAAGACGGTAGAGAAATTTGAGGCCTCTTTGAAAGAAGCCCGAGAAGATTGGAAGAAAATCTATCTTTGGCTAAAGAGTATGCGAAGATCGTGGAAAACTGTTTCTCCATTATTCATGTAGATTTTGAGAATGCATTGTATTTGGTGGAACATTTTTATCCTCACGTGCATATTTCATGAGAAAAAGTTTATCCATATCAAGAAATAGTGGACGGGATACCGGATAATGTTAGTGATGATTCAAGTGTGTAGTACCTCGTTGGGTTTCTTTTCTTCTTCTTTTTTTGCTTGAGGTGCTTGTACCCGGTGTAACTTCAATGAATATGTAAAATTTATGGTTTCTGATTGGCAGTTTATATTTTAATTTCTATTACTCACCATTATTTTTACATGTTATGGAATTCCTTTAAGTCTCGAGTTTGTTTCTATGGGAGATAGCTTGTTTTTTGATGTCGTGCTCAATGTTTTATTGGACGTTTCTGACCAAGGGTTGATCCCCCTTATTTGGCTCTAGACAGGCTAGCTACTAAGAAGTGGATGAGTTCTTAATTTCCATTTTGTGGTTTGTTGTCTTTATATGTAAGTTAGCATTGTGGGCTTTAAATGATATAGTGGTACATTTTGGGAATTCGTGATATCACCCCTTAGTTGTTTATAAATGGGATATGATTGCTTTAGTCGTACTCCTAGGGTGTTTGTGATAGCAACCCTGACTCATTGCTACCTTTTACGATCACACGGAAACAAAAGTTTAGTGAAGATTTATTTATTCCATGTTTGAAGAAATCAATACTTCATAGTAGCATGTGTGTTTTGCTTATGTAGTAAAGTAAATTTAGCAAATCAACTTAGCTCCTGCTTTTTGGCCACTATGGGCATTGGTAGGGCACATGATAGTCAACTTCCGCTTTCATCTAGAGTCTTCCTCTACAGTTGTTCGTTCAAAATAGTTTTCTTTACACGTTGGGGCCTTAACTTCCATATTTCTTAACTCTATGATGAGGGAGGCCTTATTGATCTCCTTAGTCTTCCCTTTGTTCTTATTTTGGTCGCGCTAGAGTGCCTTGTGTATATACCACCTGCCCTATAGAAGTTGGCGTATATTGTTACCAACTCATTATGGAGATCGTGATACTTTAGCTTGAGATGGACCAGGGAAGCCAGTGCGTCTAAATTTGTTTTGAAAGGCCTATCCAAAATACAATTATAAATGCTTTTGTAGGGAACCACCTGAAATTACATGCCAATTGTCCTGATATTTCTTCTCCTAGGGTGACCATCAACTTGATATACCATGAGGGGAAGCTTATGTTTCCATTGAAAGGTTGCGAATTGGATCCTTCATATGACCACAACTTATCCTACTTCAGCCCTAACTTTTCAAAGAGCTATGTGTACATGATGCCGCAAGAGCTTCTGTCGTCAATGGGGATTTTGGAGACATCAAAATTAGCTATTGTGGTTGTTAACCAGAGAAAATATCTCGTTCAGGATCCCACATACCTTTTCCCTATCCTGGAATCCAAGGATAGGTCTTCTTGGTTCCTCGGTCCAAGTCTTCTCCTCTTCCTTGCTTACGACCATCAACTTAGAGATTTTCCTCTTCATTGTCCTTTTGGAGGGTTCTTTTCCCTTGGAAGACCACCAGTAATGGATGTAATGTATTGACGCTTTCCTTTGTGGTATTCCTCTTATTCATTGTTGTTGTCTTTCCCCCCATTTGACTCCCATCACACCCTCAATAACTTTCTTAGGGGATGATTTTTCACTATGAGGGGATCATTTCCTTTTTAGCGACTCTTCTCGGCTCCTACAATATTTTTTATGCCCCCCCCCCCCCCCCCCCCCCTCTTTGACCATCATTTTGGGTGTACTTAGTAAGTCTCCCTTTCTTAAAAAATTCTTTTAGGACATCCTTCAGAAAGATGCACTCACTTGTGTTGTGACCGTGAATCTTGTGAAAATAGAAATATTTGAACTTGTCTGTCATAAATGATTCTCTAATTAGGTGGGGACTCATTATCCTAACTTCTTTAAACTTAGTGTTCTCACACCCTTTTTCAAATTCCTAATCCATTTTAGAAGAGTCTCAATTTTTTACGAACCAATCATATTAAAATTAGAGTTTGATATGATGAAATATGACTTTATATAAACTCTTTTTATCCTCTATCTATAATGAATGCTAGATTTCAGATTTTTCTAATAGATCACAATTTAAAAGTATGATTCATACTCCATAGAACGTTAGGATAAAAAATACATCCAATGAAAATGCTCATATGAACCAAGAGAATTTAACTGGATATCCCTTAATTATACCTGACACCCTCACATATTTTACTATTTCCCAAAATGCCCATGAACAAATTTGAGTCAAAAGTGCAATCGAAATTTTTGGTAGTTCGTGTTAAATTTCCGTAAACAGATCAAATTTTTGGCAGTTCATATTTAAATTGTTGGTATTAAATTTTATCGAAAATTTTAAAATTTTCGGTAAAAACATATATTTAGAAGTTTTTGTTAAAAAATACAAGAGTTTTTACCAAAATTTTGAATTTTCTAATAAAAATTCATGCATTTTGAAATTTCTAATAAAAAAATACATAAGTTTTTATTGGAAATTTCCAATAAAAACTTATGAAAGTTGTAATTTTTATCAAATATTTCGAAATTTCCAGTATAATTTTGAGATTTCCAGTTAAAACTCATGAAATTTATGATTTTTTATAAAAAAAATTCAAAAATTCAAATATTTTTTCAAAATTTTCAGTGTAATTTCAAAAAAAATTATATTTACTTATATCTTATAAAAAATGGGTAACTTTGAGCAAGAACACATGGGAAAATCACACCATATATGAGAGGACCAGATATATCTAATGGTGGCAGATTAAGTCCTCATGAACCAACTAGAAAGGGTTTTTTAATCTTGTAGTCTATTGTTAGAAGATAAAGTGAAATGTTTTGGACATGGACTTTAATTTCATGTCGACATAGCCCATGCTGTTGTTACGTCCATGGAATATTTTCAACCAAAATATTGAAACATCATGATGACTGATCCAAAATGATAGTAGTAATAATCGATGTGTCTTTTTCTCACACATGGTAGCGAGTTAAAAAGGTGAGTGCGCAAATTTTAAGCTCCAACATCCTATATCAAATTACCTCATATGCCAACCATTTTATCTTATAGAGTCGATGATATATTTTTTTGGGGGTACAAAAGAGTCGATGATATCGATGATATTTAAGGGCGTTATTTAGCGAAAAAACGTTGTTTTCTTGTAATTTACTCCCTTAATAATAACATTCTTGACAACGTTTTCTTCATTCATACGATACTTTTTATGCTATCTCTTAGTGTTCATGGAATGATTGGAAAAAATGCAATAATTAGTAGAAACATGTCCAAGAAAAAACTATAGATTTGATAGTGAATTGGAGTGGTAGGAGAGCTTTTTAGATTTAGAAGTGGATTATGATTTGACATTAAGTAATTGGATATATCTAAAATGTTTATAAAATTGATACATACTATAAATTTAAGAATTAGAAAATTTAAATTAAACTTAAAATATTTTAAGTTTAATTTAAAATATTTTAAAAATAATTGATAAATTATTGAAAATATTTGACTTTTATTTTAATCACGTCTAAAGTATCACTTATAAATGATTATGATGTATAGATTAAATAAACTATTTCACACGGATATTGTATGACAATTAACTTTAATTTATTAAAGAATTTAATTGATATACGTCGATAATATAAAGATATTTTATATTGTCGATTAATTTATAAATATGGATTACAACCGGAATCATCTCTTGTGAGTACTCACAAAAATTACTCACAAATACTTAAGATAAAAACTCATAAAATGAGTACGAGCAAAATAAGCAGATATGTATGCGGGTATAAGTACCTTAATATGGGTTCACTCCTAAAATGAGATTCATCATTTATTTAAAAAAAATATATAAAAAAAAGAATAAAAAATAAAAAAGATTTTATTATATTTATTTATTTAGGCCAAACTCTTTGGTATCTATTTAAAGGAATTTTTTAATCCCTAAACACAAGAGATAACCAACTCACAAGGATTTTAAAGAACACAAGGGTTTCGGAGAAGAGGAAACGACACAAGTGATAGAAGGATGTCTAACAAATCTTATGAGTTTGAGTTACAAATTTAGTATGTTGTTCATGCCACTTAATTAATTTTATTGATATTTTTATTGACTAGTTTTACCTTCTCTTAGAGCTACTTTAGTATACCCATATTTTATGGAGGAGTTGTTTGGAGTGTGTTTCTCACCTTTATTATTTAACGGCGAAAATTGTTGTTCCCTAGTGTTATTATGAAGACTTTTGTATATTCATTATTGATATAATAGAAAGTTTTACTGGATTAGGTCCCGTGGTTTTTATTCTCTCACTTTGAGAAAAGTTTTCACTTTAAAAATTTGTTGTTCTTGTTATTTTATTTTTTATATTATTATTATTATTATTGTGCTCTGGAATTGGTTCTGCTGTTTAAATTGCACAGGTTTGGAAAAGTATTCTGCTTGAAAAATATTTTGGTTATTTAATTATTTCCTAACAAAGAGGTATTAGAACTCTAGTTGACTTGTTTTTACATTTTAAATGGAGAAAAATCAAGTTCTCAATATGATTAAGCTCAACTCTACTAATTATACACTCTGGAAGATTGAAATGGAAGATATGTTATACAACAAAAAAATTTATGATTCTATTGAGAAGGGAAAAGATAAACCAAGTGATAAGTTTGATGTCAAATGTAAGATAATGAATCTGGAGACAGTCGTTATAATCAGACAATGGTTGGAATTTAGTGTATATCCACAAGTTGAAGTTGAAATTGATGTGTAGAAAATGTGACATACATTAAAATAATTGTATGAGCGCAAGAACGTGCAAAATAAAATATGTTTAAACAAGAAGCTGGTTAATATGAAATAAAAGGATGATAACTCAATGGCAGAGCATATGAGTGTATTTCATAATATTGTGAATCAGTTGGCAGCTATTGATATTAAGTTGGACGATGATGTTAGAATATAGTTTGGTTCTACATCTTAGTAATAGTTTTGATGATAACAAATACATGATATATATATATATATATATATATATATATATATATATATATATATATATATATATATATATATATATATATATATATATATATATATATATATATATATATATATATATATATATATTATATGTGTGTGTGTGTGTGTGTAAGAACAAATATGCTCTCTAATGATTTATTTGAATATGCAGAGAATTATGATAAAGAAGCATAGAAGTTGATGAACAAAATTACGCTAAGAAGATCTGATAAGAATTTCTATACAACTATTGAAATATCACGCTAAAAGAAGTTATAAATGCTAAAACTTCTGAAGCACCAAAGTTGCACGCTAAAACTCTAACGAAGTAAATATTCTGATGATCTAAAGTCTCAAGCATTCTTATTCTGATCATCGGTTAAAGAAGCAATCTCTGATGCGTTACAATTCAATCATTACAAATCAAAAAGTAGCGACTAATACCAAACAAGATCTTTATTTTTGGAAAGTATATTAACAACTTTTTATCAACCTACCAAAATCATCTTCTTATGTCTCATATGCTTCGCCTATATAAAGGAGTCTTGAAGAAGTGATCAAACACACTTGCGCATACAAAGATATACCTTCACAAGCTCTCTCTTGTCTATTCATTGTACTTTAACCTTGTGTATAAATCACAGTTGTGATATAGTTTTTCTAGAAACACCATTGTACATATTTTTTATTCATATTTTGTAATACTTTGAGAAACCAAGTTGTGGTTTATTATCAAGAAAATATTGACGGTAGTCATTGTGATTGTATAATCAAAGTTTTTTGTTAGTGGATTAAGACCTCATTTGAGAGAGGCAAAATCACTTTGGCGGGTGGACTGGAGTAGTTTGAGTTCAAATGAATTAGGATAACCAAACTTGTCATACTGTTTTAATTTTTGAAAACCCTAATTCAAACCCCTTTTTGTGTTTTTCTATCTTTCAATTAGCATTAGAGCGCCTGGTTCTGGGTGCCAACACTTAACAGTGTCAGAAAAAGATCCTAGCAAGAAAAACACTATAGTGGGACCAACTTAGATCAACAACAATGATAACTATGATGAGAAACACAGAATCAACGGCAAACCTCCAATATTTGATGGTGAGAACTTTGATTACTAGAAACATAGAATCAAAAGTTTTTTTTAGCTCATGACGCTGATCTCTGGGATATGGTAACTGATGGATACATTCATCCTGTTGACGAAAGTGGTCAAAAGATCGACAGAAAGAAAATGACAGATTAATAAAAGAAAGAATTCTGAAATCATCACAAGGCCAGAACAATCCTCTTGAGTGTTATCTTGTACCTCGAGTTTGAGAAGATCACGAACAGAGATTCAACTAAGAAAATGTTTGACTCTCTGAGAATGACGTATGAAGGCAACACGTAAGTCAAAGAAACCAAAGCTCTTGCACCTATTCAAAAGTATGAGGCCTTCAAAATGGAAGAAGATGAAACAATTGAGATAATGTTCTCAAGGTTTCAAATTCGGGTTGTTGGGCTAAAAGTTCTAGACAAAGGATACTCAACAACAGATCATGTAAAGAAAATCATCAGAAGCTTACCCAAGAAATGGAGACCCATGGTAACAACCTTAAAACTAGCTAAATATCTGAACAAAATATCTCTTGAAGAACTTATCAGCTCTTTGAGAAGTCACGAGATAGAATTAGAAAAAGATGAGCCCCAAAAGAAAGGTAAGTCTCTTGCTCTTAAATCTAATAAAAAATATGAAACTAAATCTTTTCAGGAAGAAGAAGAAAACTATGGTGGAACCTCGTCAGAAGAAAACGAACTATCTCTTCTCTCCAGAAGAGTTCATCAACTATGGAAGCACAGACAGAGGAAATTCAGAAACCCCATAAGAATAGGCAATAGCTCTGAATCATCCTCTGGATATAAAAAATATAGAAACAAAGATGTTGTATGCTACGTGTTGTACCCCAAAATTTTTCCTTCCATTTTTCAAGACAATGTGATTCAAAATACCTTCTCATACTCCTAAGGTTCTCAAGTACTCAAGACTACTCAAAGAATGATCAGATGAATCCTCCTCCTAAGCAATGGCCTGCAACTAGGGTTTTGATTTTCTTAATGAGAATTGGACTTCTAATGCCTCAAGTAGACTTCATGGTTTCTCATATGCTTATCCTCATGCCAAATTTCAAGCCTTGCAGCACAAGTTTGCTCAATCAAATAGTCAGATGATTGAAAATCAATTGTATTGGACAAAAAGTCAACTTTGACCAATTTACAATCAAACATCAATATTTTTGGTCAACATCAAGATTTTGAACTCATATTCATCATTTGATCAAAAATTGATCATGATTCATCAAGAAACCTCAAGATTCATCAAAAGTCAAAAGTTACTAAATTAGGGTTTTCTTGAGAAGTCAACTAAACTTTGACCAAGCATAACTTTCACATGCTTCATGAGAAAATTTTCAACCAAAGCTTATCTTGAAGGAAATTCAATTCTCTACATCTTGGTTTCTCTAAGCTCAGGGTCAAAAAATGCTTCATTTGAGAGATATGAGCCAAAACATTACATGTCACTTTAAAAGTCAACAAAAATAAACTTTTTTGTCAAAGCAATTTACATCAAGTTAAAACCTTCAAATGGAAAAATGACAAACATGAAAGTTGTAAGAGACACATTGAGGTTTACAAAAAGCTAAAGATCACCTTCATATGATGGAAATTGAGTGAGATGTGATTTGTAAAAGTTGGGCCATTTTGAGAAAATGCATGAAATTCAATTTGAAGCAAACTTGACTTTTCGGCTAATGGACCTATCTTTTAAGGTCTAAAAATGTTTATGATACCTTAGAAGACCTATAAGTCCCCTCATGCATTATTTTAATTTTTATTTCATTTATTTTGATTTTTATTCATTTAAATTCAAAATTAAATCAAATAAATATTAGATAAATGTGTAAGACATAAAAGGCTTGTGATTTGATTATTTTGGAGGCCCGAGATCATGATAGAAATCGTGCATACTTATTTTTCAACAAAATCTCCATAGTTTTGTCACTTTTCAATATATTTCCAAAACAAATCAAAGACATGCTTTGCATGAGGTCCAAACCCATGTTTTTGACCTAATCTTTTCATATATATATATATATATATATATATATATATATATATATATATATATATATATATATATATATATATATATATATATATATATATATATATATATATATATATATATATATATATATATATATCCATCATATTCATACCAAAAGATACACGAAAAGAGGCTGCAAGAAACAAGGGTTTGTGACCAAAAATTTGCAAGAAGAAGTTGGAAATCGAAACTCTATTTGCAAGCATCCTCAAGGACAGTCAATCATCCCAATCAATTCATGAGGTATCATAGAGTAAGTATGGATCATTCTTGATGGCCAAACATTCCTGAAACACGCAACCATGCATTAACGATTTAACATATTTCATGAATTTTGTATTTAATATTTATGATACTTTCTTAAAACTAACTATTCTAACATGTTACTGAGATCAATTAGTGCAGGTTTCACCCCTTGCATGAGTCCCATAATGCCAGAACACTCCATTGCTATAATCGTGTTGTTTTACTTTATTTAAGTCGTATCTTGTTATGCATATTGAATTAACCAAAAATAACATCACCGTTGGATTCAAGAGGGTTTATTTAGGGGGCTAGTGTCCTCCTATGGCTCTAACACATGTTATTCTTGCAGGGAAAAAAAGGCTTGGCCGGAGAAGACGACCGGAGCTAGGGCTCAGACGCTTCTCCGGTTCCCTGGTTTTATTTATTATATAATTATTTTGTTGTGTTATATTAACATATTAAAGGCATAACTCGGTCGGTGAAGGACGCGCGCGATGAATAAGAGGGTATGGGTTTGATCCCTGCGTTTTCACATCATTTTTGTTATTTTTCAGACTAACATGCAGGCTTCAAATATAATAATCATATTCTATTTCCTAACACCAACACGCACTTGGCCTAGTGGCATACAGTGCAGGTTGTGAACCTTAGGGGCATGGGTTCAACACCCACCCCTTACATTTTTTTACCTTGTTTTCTTTGCTAACCTATTTTCCTTTTCTTTTCTTAAAATAAACCCTAATTATTTCCTTAACAATCAATTAACTTGATTTTTCTCTTAATACTAATAAACTAGGATTAGGGTTTTAATTAACAATTAAATTCTGTCTTTTATTTTTTCTAATTAATTAACTAAATTAATTAAACCTTTTTTTAAAAAATTAAAATCAATTAGAGATTTAGGTTTTGTTAATTATTTTTATCACTTAAAATTATTTTCTAAAATACTAAAATATTTCCTTTTTTTAAAAAACTTTTTTCTCATATTTTCTTTTCTTTCTATTTAAATTCTTAGATAAAATATATAGGTCGTATTATTCGATTGTAATAACTTAGGTTTATTTTATCGCGTTTTTCCTAGTTATGTATTTGCTTCGAGGATGTAATAGTTATAGGTTTAATTTCTCGCACTCTCCTATTATGTAACTGCCCCAAAGCCATGTAATAGCGTAGGTATTTTATTTTCTACACCTTTATTTTCTATATACTTTATAACTGCTAGTAATTAGGATTGTATGGCAAGATTAAAAATAAACGTAGAAAACCCTAATATCAAGATAAATAACTGAAATCAATACACTCTTCACACTTGCACCTCCAGGGTACCCTCTCTTGTTGCCTTACGATTAATGGTCATGTCCCTCAAAAGTGGGAATGCTTTAGCAAAAGACTCTTACGAATAAAGATCATAGTCCCTCGATGACCCTTCGAAGTTGCCTATGAAAATGATCTAGTCCCTCTGATACAAATTGCTAAAGCATCATTACATGTTGCCTTCAATGACCATTCGATAACTCTACGTTTGTCCCTTCACATCCCATATATAAGGATACCTATCAACTAATGATATGAATAGCAATATCTCTAAAGGAGAAGAAAAAGAATAAGAACGACCTTTAGTGGGTAGGGAACTCTTAATTGCTTGCTCACAACTTTTCACACATACATCTTTCACACATCATACTTTCAAAACAAATATTTTCAAAACTATTTGTACGCATTCTTGAGGAGTGATACAAGAATCATTACAAAGTCATACTTACATTGGAGATTTCAAAATATTTTCAAACAAATCAAAAACACAAAGCAAGTCTTCAAAGTGAGCTAAGAAATTAAGATCCCGTAGATAACTACGGATGAAAAGGGTGCTAACACCTTCCCTTTTCACAACTTATCCCCCGAACTCAAAATCTATCAAGGTCTTTCCTGTTCTTTTCACCTTTCCTAATTGTTGGATAAAAGAAAAGTCGGTGGCGACAATAGTTATCAGCACATTTTGGATAAAACCAAAAAAGTCAATTCTCCGACCATATTACACTACGAATGCAAAGAGCCGGGTCACTAAAAAAGTGAATTCCCAAATATTCATAAAGAAAAACCAAAGAAGAAGTTCTCCAAAGAAAATAAGAAAAGTTTTATGGCAACATGGGATGGCTCAAAATCTTCTGAAGCTGAAATCGAATCCGAAGATGAACGAGCCAATATAGCTCTAATGGCCAACATATCAGAATACACATATACATCAGAATCTGAATCAAATTCAGAAGAGGTACTTTTAAAATTCTCTAGATCATAATCAGAAGAAAGTCTGTCTGAAATTCTTTAAAGATATCAGCAACTTCGAGTCAAATACAAAAACCAGAAATGTGTTCTTATATCTGAAACTGGAGAAACTAGGAAACAAAAAAAAAAAGATAACTCAGTGCTAAAAGAAATTAATTCTAAACTTAAAAATGAATTACAAAAAGCTCAGAAAGAATTTGTTTCAAAAGTTTCAAGTAGTTCTGATAACATCATAAAAGAATATGATCACAACTTTCAAAAATTTCTAACTAGAAACATAGATAGAAGAAAGATGGCTTCAATGATCTATGGAGTTAGCAGAAATGGCAGGAAAGGCGTAGTATGATACGGTGGGAGAACTGAATTGGTGTTTTGCATTTTATTGAAAATGCTTCGGATAGTAAGAGTCGTCACCGACTTTTCTTTTATCCAATAAAGGATAGGGTGAAAAGAACATGAAAGACCTTTTGAGAATTTTCTAGAGTTCGGGGGGTAGGTTATGAAAAGGGAAGATGTTAGCACCCTTTTCATCCATAGTTATCAATGGGCTCTTAATTACTAGCTCACTTTTGAAATGCTTTGTGTTTTGTGTAAGTTTGAAAGATGTTTTGAAGATGTTTTGAAAGTGGTAATTTTGTAATGATTCTCGTATCGTTGAGAATGTATACAAAATGTTTGTTTTGGAAATATTTTTAAAACGCCTTAGTACGACAAACTTTGTAATGATTCTCATATTGTTGAGAACGCATACAAAGTGTTTGTTTTGAAAATATTTGTTTGAAAAGATAGTGTTTGAAAAGATGTTTGTTTTTGAAAGTGTGATGTGTGAAAATGGTTTTAGTTTTTGAGAAAGCAACTACGAGCAATCTACCTACTCAAAAAGTGTATATTCTTTTCCTCCTCCTTTAGATAGTGTTATTTTACCATTGGTTGGTAAGGAGCCATATTATTGGGTGTGAGGGATAGGTGTGGGTCATCGTACAATCATAGAAGGTAACTTGTAAGATGTTTTAGCAATTTTGTCATAAGGGACTAAGACCATTTATTAAAGGCAACATCGAAGGGTCATTGAGGGACTACGATCTCTTAATCGAGGTTCTTTGCTAAAACATCCCACGTTCGAGGTACATGACTGTTTTTATCTGAGGCAACAAGTGTGGGTTACCCTAGAGGTGCATGTGTGCAAGGTGTGTTGTTTTCATGTAGTTGTCTTGGATTAGGATTTTGCTAGGTTTGATTTTAAGTCTTGGAATGCAAACCCAAATTACTAGAAATAATAAGGAAAGCTATAGATTGCGGAATTTAAATATCTTACGCTATTACAACGCTTTGGGAATGGGGGTACAAGTTTGGGAATGAGGGAGGAAAGCAAGTAAACCCTAATTATCTATTACAAACTTTGAGCAATAATAAGATAAAATGAGAAAAATAAACTTAAACTATTAACATCCAAAAGGACATCATATACAATTTTATCTAGGAAAATAAAAGATGAAAAATAAAAATGCAAGTGGATATGACTTCATGAATTTATTTGGCAAAAGTTGTGACAAAATGAATTTAATTTGAAAACATATTTTTGTTGTTTTTAGAAAGAAAACCCTAAAAGGTACTATCTTGATTTAATTATAAATAATGAAAATAAAAAATATTTTTTGTGATATATTTTTATATTCATAAAATAAAGATGATAAATGAGTAGTGTGCAAAAAATTAACTCAAAAGGAGTTGTTTTGATAGGTTAAAAAAATTGGTTGAAGCTTGTAAAAACCTAATGAAAAACAAGTGATATAAAAGAAGTTTAGGTCCTGCCAAGGTTTGAACTCAGGAACTCCAAGTTGTTGGCCCAAAATCTTACCACCTGACCACGCGCGTATGCTTGTCAAAAATATGCTTGCATGATATTATATGTGAAACCTTCCTTCTGTTATCACAAAATCACAAAATAACACAAAATATGCAAAAGGGGGGTTCACATTGGTTTGAACCCACAGTCTTATGGTCAGAGGTACTTGAAAACACGCGTGCTTTCCACTTGGATGGCTGTTTCATCCGTCCATAACACGGGTTGCATTAAACTTAAAATAAACTCATTTCCAAAAATTTGAAAATGGTGCCATCTTCTTCCTCGCCCCAGCAAGAACAACAACTCCATCCTTAAATCTGTAACTCCTTCATTTCTCAACCATTTTCAAAAATGTAAACATGAAAGTTACTTGATTTTTCATCACAAATTCAACCATGTAAATAACTAAAGCTATAAATCAAAGATGAGCATGAATTTTGTTTGGTACCAATTTAAAGCCTAATTTTTATGAAAGTTCAAACTCAAAATTCTCCATGTACAGTTAACATAAATGAAAACTAAAGGCATGGTTAGCTTCAGAGCAATGATGTCTACATTTTTCATTCACAAAGTAACCATTAGTGATGCTTGTATAAGAAGTTCAAAGTTGAGAAAACTTACCTCAAAATTGGAAATCGTGTTTGGAGTTTGAGCACTCCTGGAGGTGCTGTGATGATCTGGATAGCTTCATTGAACTCCTAGGAAGTTATTGCAATGCTTACTTTGTGCTAAAAGTGCCTGAATCTTTATAGAGAAGTCAAGTTGCAGGTGGCTGTTTTTGGAAATGGAGGATGGTGTTACAGTGATGAAACAGGGTCTTGGATAGGTTCTAAATGAGGTATGGAAGCTTTGTGATGGATTTAGAGTGAAAACGCACGAGTGGATTGTGAGTTTGCAATTCAAAGTCAGAATGTGCAACAATGGAGGTTTTGAATGAAAATTCTGATTTCAAAGTGTTTGAGTGGGTTAGAGGGCTCTTGAATTCGTGTGTTAGCTTGCAAACAACTTCTCTATTTATAGAGGAAAGGTTTGTGGGAAGGAGAACATCGATTTGCAAGTTGCAAGGTTATGGCTAGGAAACTTAGTTTTGAAGCAACATTGAGATTACATTATTCCAAGGCATAGTACAAGCATGATCTGAAATGGCTAGAGGCTTTAGATATATTGCTTCTGGCTTTGACATTATGTATATTCAGAATAAACAAGTGCAAGGCTCAAGGAGGTGGACTTTATGATTAAAGCCGCTTTTCCAAAATGGAAGTTTTGGCTTTCTTCCCTAAATGGCAAGTAACTTGGACAAAGCTTGAATCACTTGGACAATGGAACAATCAGTTGTGTAAACATTAAATTATGGAGTGATTTGAAAGTTAGAAGCCTGTAAAGCAAGATTATGCAGCATAGGCTTGAGATTCGATCATGTGTTCTTCATGAAAATGCCTTATGATTCAAGAATGAATGCTCAACTTCATCTCTGCGAACTATTAGCTCAAGCATGATATCTTCAAGTTCTTGGACTTTTTAGAAAGCTTGAAACATTGTATACAACCTTCATGTTGACCACTTTGGCTAAATCAACTTGTAACTTGGTGAAAAATTGCCAAGAAGTTGTGACAAAAACCTGATCAAACTTGTTGAAAATTTCACTAAGTGTTTTGATAAAAATGTCATGACTTCATGGACCTATATCTCCAAATCTAAGCATTTTTTGGACATAACTTAAGGACAAAGATGTAAAATTCATCAATATCTACAACTTTCATGTTGAAAATTTTCTTTGAATCATCTTGCATCTTGGTGAAAAATAGTCATGAAGTATTGAAATTATCAAGGTCAAAAACACTTAGAATTTTTCTAAGTATTGGAAATCTTGACTTTTGTTGACTTTTTTTTACTTTCTTGATTCTCTATGATCAATTTTGATATTTTTGAATGTCTTGATGATTCTTGATCTTTGAAATTCAATGTTCACCAAAAAGTCAAAGTTTGACTTTTGTGTGTTAGTTAACTTTTCATCAGTTGATCCAAATTTCAATTATCAATCACTTGATCTTAGAGGATTTTTTGGACCATGAAATTAGGTAAATATATTTTATTTGAGTCCTTAAGATCATGCTTCAATTCATTAGGCCATGTATTTGGTCAAAAGTCAATGATCAGTCATTCTCAATCAAAACCCTAATTTGGTCAATTTTTCCCCTTTGATGACTTGAATCCTTCCCTTGAGGAATCATGATAAAATATTGATCAATTGATTAATATGACTTAAAAATGTTGATTTTGGCCAAAAATCTTGAAGGTTGACTGTATGTTGACCGTAATTGACTTTTTACCCAATATCGTTGATTTTCAGTCATCTGAGCAATTGACTGGGCAATTTTGAGATGCAAGACTTGAAAATTGGAATTAGCATTCTTGGAGGTCTATGATGAACCATGAAAGTAATTTGAGGCATTAGAAGTCCAAATTTCCTTGTGAAAACCAAAACCCTAATTTGTGGTCTCAGTGCTTATGAGGTGAGCTTGTCTGATCAATTCTTTGAGAATCCTTGAGCATTTGAGATCTTTTGTGAGAAATGTATTGAAGAAAAGGGAGGGAAAATTTTGGGGTACAACAGATTCCCCTGTTCAATCTTCTTAAACCTGAAGAGTTAGATTGGCTTGTCTGCCATTCGTGATTTAAAGGTAGAAGAGGATTGAATACTTAAGTGCCCAGAAATTTACACTCGTCTGTGCACGTAGTAAAATTGTTGATTGATTATACCTGGAATGGGATTAAAGATGCCATTTGGAGAGATGATGGATAGTCTTTAGGGATGGGATTACAGATTCCATCTAAGGTAACCGTTGATAGAAATATCAGAATGAGTATATGTTCGACTGTATTTGAAGAATGCTTTCCAGAATGAACCTCTAGAAAGGTGTTTGAGTAGTTGCTTATCATATAGATGCTCATCCTGTCCTGTTTAGGGAATTGTTCTATAATCAGTTTGTTGGTAAACTCGTCCTATTTCGAGAGTTCATACCATTGGTGATAAAGATAGTCGCCCCGTCCTATCTCGGGAATTGATCTTTATCTGACCAAAGAGAAAGAAAGATAGTTTCCCCGTCTTGTTCTGAGAGTTAATCTTTAATCAATTTTTCACAGATAGTTGCTCTGTCTTGTTTCAAGAATTAATCTATTGGTGATAAAGATAGTTGCCTCGCCCTGTTTTGAGAATTGATCTTTATCTGTCCAGAGAGAAAGAAAGATAGTTCCCTCATCCTGTTTCGGGAGTTAATCTTCAATCAGTTTTTCATAGATAGTTGCCATGTCTTGTTTCAGGAATTAATCTGTTGGTGATAAAAATAGTCACTTCGTCCTGTTTCAGGAATTAATCTTTACCTGACCAAAGAGAAAGGAAGATAGTTTTCCTATCCTGTTTCGGGAATTGATCTTCAAACTGTTCATGTAGATAGTCGCCTCGTCCTGTTCGAGAATTGATCTACAATTAGTTTTTCATAGATAGTTGTCATGTCTTGTTTCAAGAATTAATCTGTGGCTGGTCATTCAGATAGTTGCCTCGTCTTATTTCGGGAATTAATATGGAACCTGCTTTTTGCCGTCCGTTGAGATAGTTGCCCTGTCTTGTTTTAGGAATTAATCTTTGACCTGGTCACATAGATAGTTGCCGTATCTTTTTTCAGGAATTAATCTTGGACCTAATTATGTAGATAGTCGCACCGTCCTATTTCAGGAATTGATCTACAATCAGTTTTTCCACAGACAGTTGCCATGTCTTGTTTCAGGAATTAATTTGTGGCTGGTCATTCAGATAGTTGCCTCGTCTTGTTTCGGGAACTAATTTGGAACCTGCTTTTTGTCGTCCATTGAGATAGTTTCCCTGTTTTGTTTCAAGAATTAATCTATGACTTGGTTACATAAATAGTTTCCATGTCTTGTTTCAGGAAATAATCTTGGACCTAATTTTGTAGATAGTCACCCAGTCTTGTTTCGAGAATTGATCTTTAATTTGTTTTTCACAGATAGTTGCCCTATCTTGTTTCAGCAATTAATTTGTTATTGGCCATCCAGATAGTTGCGTTGTCTTGTTTCAGGAATTAATCTGGAACCTGATTTTTGTTGGTCGTAGAGATAGTTGCCCCATCTTGTTTCGGGAATTAATATCTGACCTGGTCACATAGATATTTTCCTCGTCTTGTTTCAAGAATTAACCTTGGACCTATTTGAGAATTGTTGTTGATATTGGTCTGTTGATTGATCTTTCCTGAAAAGGTAAAGAGTTAGATGTATGCAATGTCATGATGTGTGAAATGCATTGCGTAACGATGTTCTTAAAATAAAGGAGACCATGCTATATGCGTTTCGTATGCATATGTTATGACGTATGAATATGAAATATTGTTGAAGGGTATTTGTAAACCCGTGCAATATTTTTGTCTGGGAAAATAAATCCATGACTGGTGCTGGGGATGAAGAGTATGTGTATCTTCAATCTTGTCTAGAATGCTTCCGCGGGGGGATTCTTGTCTTTTGTTTGAGGAAACTCTACAGGGGAGTGTTGACTCCTGCTTTTGGGGAGAAGAGTTTTAGGAACATTGGTTGTTCATTTCTCTACTGGGGAATTTAATACTTATATACCCTGACTAGGGATAAAAGAGATGGATAACCTCCCGACTCGTCTGGGGAGGATAAAGTTTAACTGGTATTTGGTTCGGTTCCATGTTTTATAGCGACTTTCCGGGGATAGTGGTGACTTTAGTGGGGAGAAGAATTTTGGCGGTGATTCGTAGCAATCTGGGGAGACTGTAATCTATTGGGGAAATAAAACCTGTTGGGGAAATACTCTGTTGAGGAAACAAATTCTCCTGGGGAAATTGATTTTTGCTAAATAGAGGTAATCTACAGGAGTTTTACAGTTTTCAAACTCAGTTAGGGAAGAGAATTTCCATGAACTGAACTGATTGGAACTCCGTAGGTGAGCGATATTTCTGAGGAGAATATCATTCTCCTTCATCAGCTAGGGGGATCTATTGGTGAGTATGACTATGTTATCAGCTGGAAGATTCCCCACTTTCTTTTTGAAGGAATTTTAGACTTGTCGGGAAATGTATCTTTGTTGAAGATGAGCTGGTGAAGATGACTCTATGGGGATAATCCCGTGGAGATTGCTTTGTAGGGATGACTTGAACATTGTCCTGTCTCCTAGAGTCATCGGTAAATGCTGATCAGAGTGATAAGTCTTTTATTGATAGACAAGTGATGAGATAACGGGACAAAGTCGTACGCTCTAATCCCTAACTTTTCCTGGATCATCTTTTCAGATTTTCAGTCCACCGGGATACCTATTTTTGCCCAAGCCGCCTTCTCAGGTTTTCGACTTGCCGGGTGTACCATTTTTATATGTGTATATATATATATATATATATATATATATATATATATATATATATATATATATATATATATATATATATATATATATATATATATATATATATATATCCCTAATTTTTTCATGAACCCTTTTGGTTCTCTTGGATGCCATTACTATTTCCTAGGCATGCCAACTTAGCGGGTCTCTTTTATGTGTAGTATGTTCCGACTATTCCGTGATCACGGGATGCGGAGAATTGTAACTATCCATAGTAGTAAGTCTTGTAGCAATGCCAGGAAATGTTTGCTTGATCACACGTGACCTTTCATATGTGGGAGCCCGTTTGTCTCTGGGGTTAGTCTGATGCACCTGATGTTTGAAGTTTTTGATCAAGTTTCTAATAGTCTTTACCTTCCTCAGTATTTTTTACGAACTGTCATGGAAGGATCTGAAGACATGATACTAACACCATATGATACTACTAGCACAAATAAGCAATTTGATGATACTGGAGATTCAAATTTCAAAGTGGTTTCTGCTGGAACCCCTGATCAATGTAACATGCCCCAAGTGATTCAGATGGAGATCTGCCCCTGGCTATTCAACACCTTTGAGAGATTATTTGAATCTCGACTTGACTACCACAGATTAGTTGGACAATAACATGTCACGCCCTTGATTATGGAAGGTTTTTCATTGGAAGTGTCTTTCTATTTGAAGTGATTCTGTTTATTGAGAGGATTTCCGTTCATTGGATATTCGTCGTGCGAATTTATCTGCTGTAGAACAATTAGTTATATGCAAACAGTGGTATTTAAAATGCAACGCTTATGTCTGTCTTGAAAAAAATGCATTTTTAGTTAAACAAAATTTGCAAGAATGTGATATTAACTCAAAATTTATAGCAAGCCTTACAGGAGTCAGGATACCTTTTTGTAACTGTATGCTTTCGAACTAACCCATGCTTCAGCTAGGACTTTTAAGGGTTGTAACGTGACCTGGTTCACGATTTAAGAAAGAAAGGATAAGGCTCAAATTTTATTTGTACCCAACCCGTTCTCCGTGATGTTCTTCAACCTTATACTCAATTAATTGTGCGTTTAGATTTTAATTGAGTCTGGAATGATATTTGGGTGATAGTTCAGATACTGGAAGTTTATTTGAGAAGGCAGTCATTTTCTGTTGTCGAGGATTTATAGCGACCTATTTTTGATTTTATTATCCTTACTTTTTGCTTGAACTATTTCTTTTGTGATTACAGTCAGTGGGATGCCCCGGTTTTTTTCTTAAATCTCCTTCATAGGTTTTCACTTAACGGGCTCTTCTTTTGAAAGATAATGATTGCCTGTTTTACGGGGAACCATCACCGTCTTTTGATTTGGAAGAACGTCTCCGATGCTATTTGCTGTGTACGAATTGAAAGCTTGCGACTGAATACGCATTTGAATTAACTGAGAAACTACCCTGCCCCAGGTTATGATTAAAGGTTTCAATTTATACGAAAAAGAAAACTCCTACTTCTTAGTCTCTAAGGGGTTGACTATGGATTATCTTCCTTATTACTCAATTGTTTAGGATTTGAAACAACACATGTACATCATTAGTAAGGTCTGTTCAAAAGCATACTGTAGAGATTACGATATTTTTTCGTCATCCTCCCTCTAAAGGCTTATAACTTTTAATCGAGAGTTGAATATCATAAAAGGAAGTAAAATCATAGTTTAAGTATAGTGGAAACGAATGGATTAATTCAAGACAAACATATGAAATGCATTAATGGGGACAACCAAAAGTCTTACATAAAGATAAATGTTTGAATCAACTAAAGAAATTACAAAAGAAAATTCGAATGAACAAAAAGGTTCTCCGCTTGAACTTGTCACTTTAGATGGTGTGCCTTCTAGCCTCGACATTCAGGGGATAACAGAAGAACTCGATTTGAAGGCCTTGCATGAACTCGACTATTCCTTTGTCAATCAGGTCCCATATCTAATGTTTCAACGCCCAACAACTGTCAGTGTCATGCCCAGGACTGTTGGAGTGGTATGCGCACCTTACATTAGGATTGTGACAGGAAGAAGAAGTATTGGGCTTTTGAGGAGGATCCTTCATTGTCACTAGCTTGGCCTTTAACATGTATTGCAATGCTTGAGCCAATGAGATTTTGATTTCGATAAATCATCTTTTGGGTATATTTTGCTTACACTGATTCCCCTGTTGTTCTTGGCGAGGATGTTGTTGGGCTTGTGATGTAGTAGCAATTCGGAAAGGCCTACTTTTACCCAAGCCAGCTTTCTATCTTATCGGAGGTTGATTAATGATTTGATCCCCAATTCTAGTCGTCCGTCCCATATGGTTGTATTCTTCTTGATGAAGTTTGTTGATGAGAGTTCTCAACTCTTCTTGTCCCCGAGCTAAGTTTTGGATAAGAGTCAAATGTCCCATCATCTGGATTCTCATTGTTGCCATATCAACTTGCAATTGTTCCAACTAGTCATCCTTGTTGTCCTCAAGATTCTTCTTGGTCATGCTGAGGAGTGCTTTCAATTCTTCTTACCCCTTGGATAGGTTCAGGAACATTTCTTTGAACTGAGCATCTTGAACTTGGAGATTTCTGACGGTCTGTTCGAGAGCCATCTTTACTGAAATAAATAGTAAGAAGATGGGAAAAATTGTATGGGGGAAAACCTGTTATGACATGATGCATGATATGTAGATGCAATGTTTTCAAGGATCTTGCGTGGTAAACAAAAGAAAATGTTAGAAGTCGAATTTGACTGCAGTTTTGATTGAAGAACTTTATATCGTTAAATGTCCTTCTACGAGAATCAAGCTCACCATGTCGAGTGGGCCATAGCCTTTGACTCAAGATAACGTGCGTTGGTCTTTGACATAATTGGTAAGAGGAAAATAAATCCCCTTTCCCCTTGCTAAGCGCCTGGCTCATGATGCTTTGACGGTATTCGGTTTAGAGGAAAATAAATCCTCCTGCCACTTGCTAGGTGTCTGGTTCATGATAACCTGCATCACTACCCCTTGAGATCCTTGAGTTGGTCAGTGAAAATGATATGGTATGATGTTATGATGTGTATGCTATGCACCAAGAAAAAGTGTAAGGTGATGAAGACAAGTTAGTCTTGCAAGAAACCCAGGTTATGGGATAATGACTACAAACAAGTCTTGCAAGGAATTCACATCGTTTGATAATGAATACAAACAAAACCTGCAAGGAGTTCAAGTTGTTAGATAATGCAAACAAGTCACACAAGTAACCTTAGGTTAAGGCTTGCATGGGGTTTATAGGTAAATATCATCTTGAAGTTTTAGTTGGTTCAACCTGTTCTAAAAGAAGTAACCGGGTTCTAAGGAATCTCAATATCATTAATCTTTCTTAATCGGGCATTGTTTTAGCACAAGCATCGAACTGCGACCGAAATATCCAGAAAGTATATTCTCAATGAGCGTAGTATCGAGTATCAACCAACTTCAATCTGCACCAAAGCTATCTATCTCACTACTTTCTAATGTCCAAATTGTTCAACTAAGGTTTTACGGTTAGTTAGTGCTTCATGACACCACACAGCGGCCCCATATTCTCCTTGATTTAACTCAAGGGAAACCGATACCAACAAATGTGTCACACTAACGTAGACATCACTTCAACCATATCAGTCTATGTCGTACAGTTTCCACGATCTATTGTTACTTACATAAAATGCCCCAGATCCCGGTATATGATCTATACAAGAAATAAACCCAAGCATAACCCAAAATGTAAAGCATACAAATCAAGCAAGTAAAGAAATAAAGGTGATCTAGATCTTAAGGTAACCCCTCTCTTAGTTTCATATCCCTAGCAGAGTCGCCAGTTCTGTGATACAGTGGGAGAACTGACTTGGTGTTTTGCATTTTATCGTAAATGTTGCAGATAGCAAGAGTCGCTACCGACTTTTATTTTATCCAATAAAGGAAAGGGTGAAAAGAACAGGAAGACCTTTTGAGAATTTTCTTGAGTTCTGGGGGTAGGTTATAAAAAGGGAAAGTGTTAGCACCATTTTCATATGTAGTTATCTATGGGCTCTTAATTTCTAGCTCACTTTTGAAATGCTTTGTGTTTTGTGTAAGTTGGAAAGATGTTTTGAATTGGTAATTTTGTAATGATTCTCGTATCGTTGAGAATGTATACAAAATGTTTTTTCAGAAATATTTTGAAAACGCCTTAGTACGACAAACTTTGTAATGATTCTCGTATCATTGAGAATGCATACAAAGTGTTTGTTTTGAAAATATTTGTTTGAAAAGATAGTGTTTGAAAAGATGTTTGTTTTTAAAAGTGTGAGGTCTAAAAATGATTTTAGTTTGTGAGCAAGAAATTACGAGAAATCTACCTACTCAAAAAGTCTACATTTTTTTCCTCCTCCTTTAGATAATTCTATTTTATCATTGGTTGGTAAGGAGCCATATCATTGGGTGTGAGGGACAAGCGTGGGTCATCGTACAGTCATAGACGGTAACTTGTATGATGTTTTAGCAATTTTTTCGTAAGGGACTAAGATCCTTTATCGAAGACAACATCGAAGGGTCATCGAGGGACTACGATCTTTTAATCGAGGGTATTGCTAAAACATCCCACGTTTGAGGGACATGACTGTTTTTATCTGAGGCAACAAGTGTGGGTTACCCTATAGGTGCATGTGTGCAAGGTGTGTAATTTTCATGTATTTGTCTTGGATTAGGATTTTACTAGGTTTGATTTTAAGTCTTGGAATGCAAACCCTAATTACTAGCAATAATAAGGAAAATGATAAATTGTGGAATTTAAATGTTCTATGCTATTACAATGCTTTGAGAATGGGGGGTACAAGTTTGGGAATGGGGGAGGAAAGCAAGTAAACTCTAATCATCTATTACAAATTTTGAGGAATATAAAATGAGAAAAATAAATTTAAACTATTTACATCCAAAAGGACATCATATACAATTTTATCTAGGAAAATAAAAGATGAAAAATAAAAATGCAAGTGGATGTGAATTCATGAACTTATTTGGAAAAAGTTGTGAAAAAATGAATTTAATTTGAAAACATATTTTTGTTGTTTTTTAGAAAGAAAACCCTAAAAGGTACTATCTTGATTTAATTATAAATAATGGGAAAAAATATTTTTTGTGATATTTTTTTATATTCATAAAATAGAGATGATAAATGAGTAGTGTGCAAAAAATCAACTCAAAAGGAGTTTTTTATTGGTTAAAAAAATTGGTTGAAGTTTGTAAAAAAAATAAAGAAAAACAAGTGATAAAAAATAAGTTTAGGTCTTGCCAAGGTTTGAACTCAGGAAGTCCAAGTTGTTGGCCTAAAATCTTACCACCAGGCCACGCACGTATGCTTGTCAAAAATATGATTGCATGATATTATATGTGAAACCTGCCTTCTGAAATCACAAAATCACAAAATAACACAAAATATGTAAAAGGGGGGGGGGGGGGGGGGGGGTTCACATTGGTTCGAACCCACGCCCTTATGGTCAGAGGTACCTGAAAACGTGTGCGCTTTCCACTTGGGTGGTTGTTTCACCCGTTCATAATACGGGTTGCATTAAACTTAAAATAAACTCATTTCCAAAAATTTGAAAATGGTGTCATCTTCTTCCTCGCGCCAGTAAGAACAACAACTCCATCCTTAAATCAGTAACTCCTTCATTTCTCAACCATTTTCAAAAATGTAAACATGAAAGTTGCTTGATTTTTCATCACGAATTCAACCATGTAAATAACTAAAGCTATAAATCAAATATGAGCATGCATTTTGTTTGGTAACAAATTAAAACCTAATTTTTCTGAAAGTTTAAACTTAAAATTCTCCACGTATAGTTAACATATATGAAAACTAAATGCATGGTTAGCTTCAGAGAAATGATGTCTACATTTTTCATTCACAAAGAAACCATTAATGATGCTTGTATAAGAAGTTCAAAGTTGAGAAAACTTACCTCAAAATTGGAAATCGTGTTTGGAATTTGAGCACTCCTGGAGGTGTTGTGATGATCTGGATAGCTTCACTAAACTCCTAGGAAGCTATTGCAATGCTTAATTTATGCTGAAAGCGCCTGAATCTTTCTGGACAAGTCAAGTTGCAAGTGGCTATTTTTGGAAATGGAGGATGGTGAAAATGGTTTTACTGTGATGGAATAAGGTCTTGGATAGGTTCTAAATGAGGTATGGAAGCTTTGTGATAGATTAATACTTAAAATGCACAAGTGGATTGCGAGTTTAGAATTCAAATTCAGAATATGCAACAATGGAGGTTTTGAATGCAAATTGTGATTTCAGAGTGTTTTAGTGGGTTAGAAGGCTCTCAAATTTGTGTGTTATCTTGCAAACAACTTCTCTATTTATATAGGAAAGGTTTGTTGGAAGGAGAACAACAGATTTGCAAGTTGCAAGGTTATGGCTAGGAAACCTAGTTTTGAAGTAACATTGAGATTACATTGTTCTAAGGCATAGTACAAGCATGATCTGAAATGGCTAGAGGCTTTAGATATGTTGCTTCTGGCTTTGACATTGTGTATGTTCAGAAGAAACAAGTGCAAGGCTCAAGGAGAGTGGACTTTGTGATTAAATCCACTTTTCCAAAATGGAAGTCTTGGCTTTCTTCCCTAAATGGCAAGTTAACTTGGACAAAGCTTGAATCACTTGGACAACAGATCAATTGAAGAATGAAAAAACACAAGAAAGAGGGGGTTGAATTGGGATCTTAAAAATTATGAAAGTGTGTTTTGCAAGTTGATCAAGTAACTAAGAGTTTGTCTACCCCTAAATTTACTCAAAGGTTTTTCCTATGTTTTAACCCTTTTAACAATTTTGTTCCACCATTGTATTTGGTGGACAATCTTGTGTTAGGATGTTAACGGGACAGGCGCGGGTCATCGTTTAGACCATGAATGCAATAGTGCCAAGTGTCTTTGGCAACTTTTCCTTTAAGGGACTATGATCATTTTTAGGCAACTTTCGAAAGCGTCATTGAGGGACTATGATCATTTGAATTGTTTTGTTTTGCCAAAGACACCCAACATGCAACATGGCCCATTATTGAAGGCAACAAGTGGAGTAACCCTAGGGGTGCAAGTGTGATTGGAGTTGTCCATTTTCATGCTTTTTTGTCTTTTAATTAGGTCAAGTTATTTGTTATTTGATTTGCATACAAACCCTAAGTCTATCATGGCATATTAAGAAAGCTTTAAAATGCGGAATTTAAAGTCCTAAATTATTACAAAATAATCATGGGGATGGGGGTATAAATGTTCAAATGGGGATGAGACTTTAATAGGAGAGTAGTGTCCAAATAATTTACAACCAAATCGAATCAATCGCAAATGTATAATGCATCAAATATACAAGAATAAACAAATGTAAATGTGTAAATGTATTTGTGTAAGTGTATGATTTATTTACAAGTGAAATAAAAATAATAAAAAAAAAGGTTAATTTTGGATATTTTCATGTTTAGGGCAAAACCCTAATTTTGTAAATAAATGGTATTTATTATTTATATTATATACAATATTTATTAAATATACAAAAAATAAATAAAAGAGGAGTATATTGTAAAAAAGTAATTTTTGAGGTCAAATATTAATAAAAATAAAAAATGTATTATTTTTATATTTTTATCCTAAATATCCTAATAAATATATAAGTATTTATATTATGTATTAAATATATTAAATATATACAAAAATAAAATATTTATTATTTACAAAAAAAAGTGTATTTTTTAGGAAATGTTTTCAAAAGATAAAATAAAATAAAATCAGAAAATAAAATGTATTTTGTGTTATCTTTTAGTATTTCAAATAAAAGTATATATGTTTATTTATATGTACAAGTTCAAACAAAACAAATAAAAATCCAAATAAAATGCAAAAATGGATGGAAAAATGTTTTTTAATATTTTTTATACTTTGACAAAAAATAATAAATCAGAATCAAAAAGAAAAAAATCAAAAATGATGAAAATAACACACAATGGGCCAAGGGGGTGTAAGTGTAAAAAGATGGTGTAAACAGAAAACAAAGCCAGACCCAACCCAATGAGGCTTCTTCAACCTCCAGCCATTGTTTGAAACAAAGAAAACATGCGCCCTTGCTCAACCTGCTAACTTCTGATTCCTTGATTTTCAAAAAAACTCACAACATCAAAAGTGTAGAGCATCTTGTCACGATTCTAGACATATAAAGAAGTTGTTCTAACTCTCAGAAATGAGAGAGAATTTCTCCTCCCCCAATTCCTGACCTAGCTTTTTTTTAAATGTTCAGCTTCAAAATTCTCTCAGCACACACAATATAAATGAAAAGTAATGATATGGGTGGCTTCAGGGCCATGAGTAGGACATAACTTCTTCACAAACCTAAGCCTAGATATGCTTGGATAGAGAGATAGAAGTTCAAACTTTTACCTGTTCAGGTTGAATTGTGTACAACAATGGAGGTACTTTCAATGCAATGTAAGGACTTGTACAACTTGCTTGGGGTCTAAGGATGCTCCTCCAATGCTTGGTGTGCCTTGAATCTTACTGTATCAAGCTATAGAAGTCAACCTGCAAGAGAGAAAAGTGAAAATGGCACACTTGGCTAGGGGTGTTACAACTTGTATCTAAGGCTTGGGACAACTTCAATGGATGGTAGGGAATGTGTTTGAACTGGTTTGGATGAAAACGCACGAGGGAAATGAACTGTGGAGATCAATCTGCAACAGGGACTCCGTTTTGCAGAAAAAAGGTGCTTTGATGGATGAGGAGGTATTGAGGGTCAAGGGCTCGTGTTCTAGGTCAGTTATGGAGTGTCAAATGTGTTCACAAGGTTTTCTTGAGTTGGTTCTTGCAGGAATGTCAGTTCTTGTTCAAAATGCAAGTTTTCTTCCTTCTTAAGCAAAAGTTGTCAAGTTAGGTTACAAACTCCTACAGGCCCCTCAAACATGCTGCAAAGTTTATTCTTGATCAGTGGGATATGCCCATACCTTTTTGCCTCAGAGATTTCCTTGTACTTCAAAGATATGGACTTTGACATAAAGTGGATCTTTTCAAAAATGGCTAAAATGCTTTTTCCATTTTAAGGTTAATCTTTTGTGTAATGGCTTAATGAACAAGATAATGCTAGGACACAAAGGTTTTGCATTAAATTATTGAGTGTGGATAAGATAAAAGGCCTGTAATCTAGCTTGGAACATGCTGACTTGAAAATGGCAATGTTATGAACATGTAATTGGCTTATGAACAAAGTGACTTTTGCCCATCTTCACAAATTCGATTCTCCCTAAACACAAGGGTGTTTAAGAAGTTCTTGGACAATTTGGAAAGCTTGGAATGTGTACTACAATCCATCTTTGTAATGCAAGTTGAAATTCCAAGTGGAAGCATGTGAAAAGTGGCCATGAAGTTAGGCAAAAATCCTGCCTAAAATAGGTCAAAAATTTTTTAAGTTAAGAATATTTTGCACCCTTGTTCCAAAAATCATAACTTGAGCTACAAGATTCTTTTGAGGAAACTTTGTGAATCAAAGTTGTAGATTTTTCAATGGACTATAACTTTCATGTTTTGAGTTTTGTTTGAATCCAAATGTATCTTGATGAAAAGATGGGACAAAGTTAGGAAAAAATTAGGAAATTTCATAACTTAGAAAATTTCTAAGTTATGAAATTTCTTCATTTCAAACCCTAATTTGTAATTTTTTGTTTCTTGATGAATATGTTTCATACTTTGGCATGTCTTGATGAAAAATGGATCTTGGCACTTGATTTTGACCAAAAAGTCAAAGTTTGACTTTTCAGTATACAGTCAAATTTGATTAGTTGACTGGAAAATTCATCTGTCAATCCTGAGCATTTGGGATCTTTTGAACTTGTTGAATGTGTCAAGACCATGTCATTGAGTCCTTGAGCCCATATGTGAGCTTGGTTTGCCATTGGCTAGGTCAAACAGTCAAAACTTGCCTTTGTGCAGTCAAAACCCTAAAAATGACCATTTTGCCCTTTTGGTGATCTGATCAAATTTCTTGTGGAATTGTGATCCAAACTTGACAAAATGGTTCATATGAGTTCATAATGTTGATGTGGGTAAAAAATCATGAGGTTTGACTGTCAATTGACCACAATTGACTTTTTCCCCAATACAGCTGATTTCTAGGTCCACTGTTCAATTGATTGGGCAAAGATTGGAATTAAATCTTGAAACTTGGTATAGATAAACTTGTGAGTCCAACATGAAGCATGAAAGTTATCTTGGGCATTTTAGGTCAAAACATCTTTGTGCAAACTCAAACCCTAATTTGGGTCAATAGTGCAAGGAGGAGTCTTGAGCAGAGCAAACCCTAACTTGATCTTGAGCTCCAAGGGTCTTGTGGTGAGAAAATATTGATGAAATGGGAGGGAAAATTTTAGGGTACAACAGTTGCCCCTGTTCAATCTTCTTAGACCTTAAGAGTTAGATTGGCAGGTTTGCCTTTCGCGTCTCGAAGGTAAAAGGAGATTGGACACTAGAGTGCCCTGAAATTTGCACTCGCATAGTGGAGTATCAGCAATGTGATGTCGGGAATGGGCTTATAGATGCCATTTGGAAGTGTAACGGATAGTGGTGGAGATGGGCTTAAAGATGCCATCCGGGGTGTCGATCGCGTAAGAGATTCCTTAGCGAGAACTTGCGTACCTGAGAAAGAAAGATGGTTTCCTGGCTTGCTACAGGTGTTGATCTTCAGTCTCTTCATGCAGATATGCCTTGGCTAGATACAGGTATCGAATCTCTAATTAGTTGCTCACAGATATGCCCTGGCTAGATACAGGAATCGAATCCGGAACTTCAAAAGGTTGCTTACAGACGTGCCCTGGCTGGATACAGGTATCGAATCTCTAAACTCTTCATGCAGATATGCCCTGGCTGGATACAGGTATCGAATCTGGAATTTGTCGTCTACAGATATGCCCTGGATGGATACAGGAATCAAATCTAGAATTTGTCATCTACAGATATGCCCTGGCTGGATACAGGTATCGAATCTGGAATTAGTCGTCTTCAGATATGCCCTGGATGGATATAGGAATCGAATCTGGAATTTGTCGTCTACAGATATGCCCTGGTTGGATACAGGTATCGAATCTGGAATTAGTCGTCTTCAGATATGCCCTGGCTGGATACAGGTATCGAATCTGGAATTTGTCATCTACAGATATGCCCTGGCTGGATACAAGTATCGAATCTGGAATTTGTCGTCTACAGATATGCCCTGGCTGGATACAGGTATCGAATCTGGAATTGCAATAGTTGATAGTAATCATCTTTGGATTGACCTTTTCCTGAAAAGGCAAAACATCAGTTGTATGCAATGTCATGATGTATGAAATGCATGATGCTCTCAAAAATAAATGAGATCGTGTGATATGATGCGTATATGCATGCGTCATGGTGTATGATAATGTGATGAATGTATTTTTGTCTAGGAAAATAAATCCTTGACGACTTCCGGGAGTTTGTGGAATCCTGGGCTGATGTTGAAGAGTAGAGTTCTTCGCTTCCGCTGGGGATGATGGTTGCAAGAATAAACCGGTAGGAGAAGATGACTCCGTCGGGGGATAAACTTGTTGGAGAGATTACTCTGCGGGGAATTACTCTGTGGGAAGAGATACTTCGCTGAGGTTTTGATGAGTGCTCTGCTGGGGATTCCACTGATGAGTTATGTTGGGGAATTTGATGAACTCCGCTGGGGATAGGAAGAACTTCGCCGAGGACGAACTTTCCATGGTAATTAGCTGAGGATAACCCAGTTATAAGCTCTGGTGGGAAATAACCTTTGAATGAAACCGGGGAGATGCGTTCGTACTCTGCAGGGGATAAGCTTCCAGAATCTACTGGGGAGGATGATTCAACTTTCCTGGGGAAATTTTTCAGACTGTACTGGGAAGGGGTTCCACTGGGGTGTCTGGTATTTCGTCGAGGAACAATCTTATATTAAGACTGCCGGGGATGCTTACTGAGGAATGTTTATACTCTGCTGGGGAATGTTGAGGTCTTCTGGGGATACCCAACTTCCTTAAGGTTGACAGTAGACTATCTCTACTTGGGGAGAGTATAGCTGACTTGCTGGAGATATTGTGCCTTTTTAGGGCTGATGGGAGACCAACTCTGCCTGGGGAGAGTATTGCTGAATCTTGTCTTACTCAACGGGGAGTGAAGGTATCCTGGTTACGTTCTTCAGCCGAACCTACCTTGGTACCTTGGTGGACAGAGCAACTAGATCGCTTAGATAATTCTTTATTGCCCCTGTTTCTGATGTCATATGTAATTAGTCCTTTGTTTCGCATGCAAATATTCATGATTAGCAATTAATGTCAAATGCATATATCAAGAATGAACATTGGACGTTCTTTGCAAAACAAAACAGAAAAACAAATGGCAATTTGTCTGAAAAGTGAATTTGTATTGATTTTTGAATTTGCCTGTAAATAGGCGTTTTTGTACAAGAGGCTGACGTCCTAGTAAGAGAACGTCGCCGAGAAAAATAGAGTTTATACAATTTTGTGAAAAGGAAACAAAACAGCTATGTGAAAAATAATCCCACTGGGTTCCAACTCTTCTATCGCCTTTATGTCTTCAAGCGTCTCATCACCTTGCTGCTTAGTTGAAGATGAAGCTGGTTGATTGGGTGCCGTCTGAGCCTGATAGTTGATGCTGAATTCTGGATGCAAGGTGATCCAATGAGACATAGTATTACGCTTTATCCCTAACTTTTGCCTGGACCGCCCTTTCGGGTTTTCAGTCCACCGGGATACCCATTTTTGCCCAAGCCGCCTTTTCAGGTTTTCGACTTGCCGGGCGTACATATTTTTTTTCATTTCGTCCCTTGTTTTTTCTCGAACCCTTTTGGTTCGCCGGGAAGCCCTTATTTTTGCCTAGGTGTGTCAACCTAGCGGGTCTTAAATTCATGCATAGTATCTTTTTACTATGTCTGCATTGGCGGGGTGAGGAAGATCGTCACCATCCATGGTGGTTAGAATCATAGCTCCTCCTGAGAAGATATATTTAACCACAAATGGCCCTTCGTACGTAGGGGTCCATTTGCCCCTGGGATCACTTTGAGGAAGAATGATGCGCTTGATTACCAGATCTCCGAATTGATACTCTTGTCGTCTGACCTTCTTGTTAAATGCCCTGATCATCCGTTTTTGGTACGTCTGACCATGACAAATAGCAGTGAGTCTCTTTTCGTCAATTAGGTTTAATTGATCAAGCCGAGTCTGAATCCAGTCATCTTCGCTCAAACCTGCATCCTTCATTATCCGGAGAGAGGGTATCTGGACTTCAATAGGCAAGACTGCCTCCATGCCATAGACCAAGGAAAAGGGAGTTGCCCCTGTTGACGTCCGTGCTGAGGTACGGTACCCATGAAGAGCAAACGACAACATTTCATGCCAATCTTTGTAGGTCACTGTCATCTTCTGCACAATCTTCTTGATGTTCTTATTCGCTGCTTCTACAGCCCCATTCATCTTCGGTCGATAGGGAGAAGAGTTATGGTGCTGTATCTTGAATTGCCCGCAGAGCTCAGTGATCATTTTGTTGTTAAGATTGGTACCATTATCCGTAATGATCCTCTCAGGTACACCGTGTCGACAGATCAGGTTGTGCCGAATGAACCGTGCCACGACATTCTTGGTTACGGTAGCGAAGGAAGCTGCCTCGACCCACTTTGTGAAGTAATCAATCGCTACTAAGATGAAGCGATGCCCGTTGGATGCCGTAGGTCTGATTTCGCCGATCATATCAATGCCCCACATTGCAAAGGGCCAGGGTGCTGTCAAGACGTTCAGAGGGACCGGAGGAATGTGCACCTTATCAGCATAGATCTGGCATTTATGACAAGTTCGAGAATGCTGATAACAGTCGGCTTCCATTGTGGACCAGAAATATCCTGCCCGAAGGATTTTCTTTGCCATGGTATGTCCACTGGAGTGTGTTCCGAAGGTACCTTCATGTAGCTCTGCCATGATCCTTTCTGCTTCAGTCTTATCCACACAACGCAGTAAGGTTGAATCATGGTTTCGCTTGTAGAGAATGCCATTGTTGAGGAAGAACTTTGCCGCAAACCTTCTCAGGAACTTCTTGTCATTAACAGATGCGCCTTCGGGGTATTCTTGAGCTTCAAGGTACCTCTTCACTTCATGATACCAGGGTTTTTCTGTTACCTCTTCGGTCTCGAGATCGCATCAATGTGCAGGTTCGTCCAACTTCTAGATAATGATCCGGGGAGCCTCGTTGTCCCATTTGACTTTCAACATAGAAGACATCGTAGCCAACGCGTCCGCTAACTGATTCTCCTCTATTGGGAAATGTTCAAAGGTTATCTCCTCGAAGTGGGGAAACAACATCAACACATACTCCTTGTAATGAATAAGATTCAGGTGTTTCTTATCCCACTCGCCTTTGATCTGATTGATCACGAGAGAGGAATCTCCGAAGACACTTAGAAACTTGATCCTTAGGTCAATTGCAGTTTGAAAACCCATGATACATGCCTCATACTCTGCCATGTTGTTGGTGCAGTTGAAACATAGTCGGGCGGTGAGTGGAGTATGAGTGCCTTTAGGGGATATGATCACGGCGCCGATACCATTACCCAAAGCGTTCGAGGCTCCGTCAAAGTGCATAGACCATCAGGATCCTTCCTCAGGTCCAGGTACTTCACAATCAGTCACTACCATGATATGCTCGTCTGGAAATTCAAAGTTCATGGATTGGTAATCGTCCACTGCCTGGTGTGCCAAACGGTCTGCCAATACACTTCCCTTGATTGCTTTTTAATTTGTGTACTGGATGTCATATTCCGTCAAGATCATCTGCCATCTGGCTATTCTTCCTGACAATGCGGGCTTTTCGAAGATGTACTTTATTGGATCCATTTTTGAAATCAACAGAGTAGTGTGAGTCAACATATACTGTCTCAGCCGGCGAGCAGCCCATACCAAAGCGCAACAAGTTTTCTCGAGCAGTGAGTATCGGGTCTCACAGTCGGTAAACTTTTTGTTAAGGTAATAAATGGCGTGTTCTTTTCGGCCAGACTCGTCATGCTACCCCAGCACACACCCCATTGAGTTGTCCAGTACTGTCAAGTATAAGATTAGAGGTCTCCCTTCTACCGGCGGTATAAGAATGGGTGGTTCTTGGAGATACTCTTTGATTCTTTTGAAAGCGGCCTGACACTCGTCGTTCCAACGTACTACTTGATCTTTCTTCAGCAGCTTGAAGATTGGTTCACAGGTAGCAGTTAGATGCGAGATGAATCGGGCAATGTAGTTCAACCGTCCTAGAAAGCCTCTGACTTCTTTCTCTGTCTTGGGGGTTGGTATCTCTTGTATGGCTTTCACTTTGGCAGGGTCCACTTGAATGCCTTTGTCGCTTACGACGAAGCCTAGCAACTTTCCAGATCTCACCCCAAAGGTGCACTTGTTTGGGTTCAACCTCAGCTTGTACAACTTCAGACGGTCAAACAGCTTCTGTAGATAGCCAAGGTGTTCCTCCTCAGTTTGGGACCTTGCAATCATATCGTCGACGTATACTTCTATCTCGTGATGGATCATGTCATGAAATAAAGCAACCATGGAACGTTGGTAGGTTGCCCCAGCATTTTTCAACCCAAAAGGCATGACCTTGTAGCAAAAGGTGCCCCACTGAGTAACAAAAGTGGTCTTCTCCATGTCTTCAGGAGCCATCTTGATATGATTATAACCGGAGAAGCCGTCCATGAAGGAGAATACTTTATGCTGAGCAGTGTTGTCAACCAGAACGTCGATATGAGGCAGAGGGAAATCATCCTTAGGGCTCGCCCTGTTCAAATCCCTGTAATCAACATACATTCGGACCTTACCATCCTTCTTCGGCACTGGAACCACGTTGGCAACCCACTGAGGGTAAGAAGTCACTGCTAGAAACCCGGCATCAAATTGTTTCATAACCTCAGCTTTGATTTTTTCGGACATTTCTGGACGCATACAGCGGACCTTCTATTTTACCGGAGGGCATTCTTCCTTGGTAGGCAGGTGATGAACCACGATGTCGGTATCCAACCCAGGCATGTCTTTGTAAGACCAGGAAAAGATTTCCACATAGTCATGCAGCATCTGAATCAACCGTTGTTTCACACTGAGCTCTAGATTGGCACCAATCTTGACTTCCTTTCTGTCTGTCTCAGTACCCAGATTTACCGTTTCCACTGACTCTTCATGTGGCTGAATGACCCTCTCTTCCTGGAGTAGTAGTCTTGCAAGCTCACCAGGAACTTCACAATCATCTTCACCTTCGTCTTCGGCTAAGTTGATCGGATTTTCAAAGTCATAACTGGCAGTAGCAGAGTCGTTACCAGTGAGATCCAGAGTGGATTGGAACCTGTATAAGTGAGTGTGTGTAAATATAGCTGTTTTGAAATATATAATAAAGAAAGAAAAGGAGCGCAATATTTTGAAATGCAACAAACGTCCAATGTTTTTATTAATGATATATGAAAATGACACACAAAAGCCCTCACAAATGAAGCCACGGTGCCCCGGGTAAGACACCGAGCCATAAAGGTTTCAAAATATTGTTTGTTACAAATTCAAAACAAAAGAGTTCATTACTGAGTGACAAAAGTAATAGGTGTGAAGTCTTTGGCAGTCCAGTTGCTTGGTCCACCGTCGGTTGTTGGGTAGATCCAGCTGTCGAATTCAGATTCCTCCATATCGTCTTCAATAGCATTTACTCTCGGGTTGGTGATGAACACAGGAGGTCTTCCAATCCTTTCCTTACGAACAGCCCTCTGAGCTTCTGCAGTGAAGCCCAGACCAAACTTGTCAGTATTTGGAGTGAAATCAGGAAGTCGGCCCCAGTTTGCACACTCACCCTTCTCAATAACAGCCCGAGCATCCTTTAAGGAAGCCATCTTCAAAGGAGAGTCTTCTTCAGTCACAGTCTCTACTGACGCCAGTGTTTGAGGAACCTCTTCAAAATGCTGGAATGGAGTCTCAATGAATTCCCCATCCATCTCTATGTACCAGAACGAGTTGAGGTGGCTGACCATATACTCTTCTTCCCCCTGAACTGTCACAATTTTCCCCCTGACTGGGTACTTCAGCTTCTGATGTAGTGTGGAGGTCACAGCTCCAGCCTTATGGATCCATGGACGACCCAGCAAACAAGAATAGGATGGTCGGATATCCATCACATAGAAAGTTGAATCAAAGACCTGAGAACCGACCCTGATTGGAATGTCAACTTCCCCATGTACCATCCTTTTCGAACCTTCAAAGGCCCGGACAACAATGTTACTAGGCTTGAGCTCTAAACCCTCACAATCCAACCTGTCTAGGGCCTTCTTGGGTAATACGTTCAACGAAGAACCGGTGTCTACCAACACATGGGCAAGAGTAGTGCCCCTGCATTCAATGGAGACATGTAGGGCGTCGTTATGGTTCTTTCCTTTGGCAGTCAGATCGGCGTCAGAGAAGCCCAACCCATTATCGGCAGTCAAGTTGGCCACACAATCGGTAAATTGATCAGCAGGCGTCTCTTGTGGCACATGGGACGTCTTCAGGAAGGAAATCAGGGCCTTGGCATGGGCCTCTGAACAGAACAACAGTGATAGCATAGAAATTTTAGAGGGGGTGTGCCCCAGCTGCTCAACTACATTGAAATCACTCTTCTTAATGATCTTGAGAATCTCTTCCATCTCTTGCTGGGAAGCTTCAACAGTGGTTGTCTTTGGTGCCTCTGTCAGGGCAGGCAAATCAGTAGCAATCCCTTTGCCCCGAGCGTCAGATGACTCGGCAGCAGGGGTAAAAACAAGAACTTGATCAGGAAGGGGAGCAGGCACACTTGCAGGTGTGATGATAAGAGGTCTCTGAATAGCTGGTGGCACAATATTTGGTGAGAACAGCCTACCACTGCGAGTAACCTTGGCAGGCCCGGTGATGTTGCTAACACCGGTACTAGTATCGAACTCTTGTTTAACTCCAAGCACATAAACATCAGCCCCATAGTGCCACGGGACAGCTTTGTCAGACGTGTAAGGGAGAGGCCCCGGAACAGTGATGATGATAGGAGCAATCTTCTGAGTGGACATGATTTTGACAGGCTTCTTTGAGGGAGCCTTGGTAGAATTATTGAAGATGGTGACAATGGAAACTTCTTCAGTAGGGGTAGCAGGAACAACAACCTTCTCAAACAAGATCTCTTTGCTATCCATCAGGTTTTGGATGCCTGACTTCAACAAATGACAACCAGCAGGTGAAACAGAACATAGAAGGCAACCTTTATTACATCCCGGAAATAAACCGGCTAGCAATAGGTTCCTTTTGATAGTCAACAACGGAGTAACAATATCATCCACAGAGGCTACATACGGGTCTTCTTCCACGGCATTCACTCCATGCTGGGGCATGGGAGCAGTTACAACATTGGGCCTTTCGGGCGCCTCGAACTGTATTTCTTTAGCATCAATAAGGTCCTGAACCTTATTTCTCAGAGCCCAACAATCATCCGTAGTATGCCCCGGGCTATCAGAGTGATAAGCGCAACGGGCGTTGGGGTTGTACTTTGGAGAAGCTGTGTTTACCACCTTCGGAGCTTCTTTGACAGTTACCAGATTGGTTGACAGTAGTTGCGGCAAAATCTGAGACAGGGTCATACTGAGCCGAGTGTACTGCCTTTTGGGTCTCTCACCCCTCGGTTGGTTATACTGCTGAGGAGCAGCAGCGGGCTTTGAGATTACCACCGCGTTGACAGCTTGGCGGCGTTCGGGCTTATTTTGTCTTCTGGGACCATACACAGCACTAGCTTCGTTCTTGAAGGGCTTCTTTTCAGTACTCGAGGAGGCACCTTTCTGTATCTTCCCCGACTTGATACCAGCTTCTATTCTCTCACCAGTTAAGATCAGATCTATAAACCCAACAGAAGAATTACCAATCAGATGGTTGAAGAATGGACCGGACAGGGTCCCCAGGAACATGTCAACAAGTTCACGGTCAGTCAAAGGTGGCTGCACCCTTCCAGCCAGGTCTCTCCACTTTTGCGCATACTCCTTGAATCCTTCGCCCGTCCCCAGTGACATACCCTGGAGTTGGGTACACGTGGGAGCGAGGTCGGAATTATACTGATACTGCTTATAAAATGCAGTAGCCAAGTCCTCCCAGTTTCGGATACTGGCTCCATTCAGCTGATAGAACCACTCGAGTTGAGCCCCTGAAAGGCTATCCTGGAAGAAATGGATCCAAAGGTTCTTGTCTGCAGTGTAAGGTTAGATCTTCCTTACATATGATCTGAGATGCAGCTTAGGGCAAGAAACCCCGTCGTACTTCGCAAAGACAGGTGCCTTGAACTTGTGTGGGATCACCACCCCAGAAGATAAACCTAGATCTCCAAAATCCAGCCCCGGCACATGTTGAACCTCCATGGCACTTAAACGGTCCTCTAGTTGCTTGTACCTGTCTTCAGCAGGAGGGTATTGTTCATCATTGTAATTTGTCTCGTTGTCGGAGACCGCAGGACTAGGAACCCTTCCCCCTTGGGGACTATCCTTCCCTACAGAGGAAGTAGCCTGATCAGCCTCATTCTACAGTGTATTCCCAAACCTCCGTCCGGTGTTAAACAACGCAGTCCTCTTCTTCTTCTTCTTCTTCTTCAAGAGCAGAGTCTTCAACTCCTGTTGACCCTGGGCTAAGCTCATGACCAGCTCTTGAAACTGGGCGTTCTGGGCCTGGAGGGCCTTGATAGCTTGTTCGGTAGTAGGCTCGGAAGACATGATGATTGAGTGCTGAAATAAACAGCGAAGAAGATTAAGCAACTTGTAGAAGAAGGGTACCTGTTATGCATATGATGCAATGAGATGCGTATGATTTATGTTTTCAAAGACAATCGGGATTCAACTTTGTAGACAAAAAGGAAACACACTTCATTAGATTCAAACTTTAAATTGTTCAACAATTTGCCCTTAGGCATTACAAGAATGAAAATACTGAAAAGGAAATAAAAGCTGTAAAAGAAACATCCAAAGCCCATCAGTGCTCCCATGGCCTCCTCTTCTCAGTACGGATATAGTCATTCAGGATCCGCTCATTCTCCAATTGCTTAGTCAGCTTCTGGATCTTTTGTTCCTGTTCGTTGAACTTTTCCCGATAATAATCCTGTTCTTCCTGTAGCTGCGCCCAAGACCTCTTTAGTGTATCAACATCAGTGGGTATCTGAGGAGGGAGGACAGTTGGAGGAACCCCGTCTTCATCAGGAAATTCAAGAATGATAGGCCTGACAGCTTCGTATGGCATACCTAACTTCTGATCACGGATGCGGACCCATCTGTAGTAGGGTTCCATTGGTAGAGAAGTCTTCAATCCCAACTCATGTGGGTCAGCTTTGTGAATTCTGTCCCAAGCCTTGATGAATCTACGGCGCAGCTCGTCACTGTCTACCTGAAACTCAAAACTGATGTGAGGTACCAACATCTCATGAGGCCCTGCTCTTCTTGCTCTTCCAAACTGACGGAGAGCTAAACATGGATTATAAGATATTCCTCCCTGGGTACCGATCAATGGAACATTAGGATATTCTCCGCAACGATCAATAATGGCTACCTCATCCAATCCTCTGAGAGTCCAAATGATGTCATTATCAGTGAGAGACATTAACCTATGAGCCCAGCCCCTTCCTTCTTCGTTCTTCAGCACGAACTTAGGGAGGTGCGAAATAAACCACCTCACTAACAAAGGAGCACAACACCAGTACGAGCATAGAGCTGTTGCAGGATA
Source organism: Vicia faba (assembly GCA_948472305.1). Classification (NCBI taxonomy): domain Eukaryota; kingdom Viridiplantae; phylum Streptophyta; class Magnoliopsida; order Fabales; family Fabaceae; genus Vicia; species Vicia faba. The sequence goes on from OX451737.1 coordinate 476,047,626, forward strand.
TCACCCAAGAGAGTGGGTACAGGGTTCCGAGACATGAAGATCCTTATGGAGTTGACATTAATAAAGGTATCAGGATTTGGAAACAACACTAGACCATAGATTAAGAGACCCAGAATGTCTTCGTACGCCTTGAAGTCTAAGTCATTCCAGAAATTATTAGCTTTGCCAACCAGAAACTTAGCCAAAAAGCCCTTAACTCCACTTCTAGTCTCCCAGTTAGCCATTACCTCTTCTTTGATCAAGGGAAGAGCTGCAGCAATCTCTTCAGGCCTAAGAGTCTTCTCCCAACCAGTGAATGGAGTCTGCTCCAAAACGGGGATACCAAGTAACTCAGAGAATTCTTCCAGGGTAGGGACCAGCTGGAAGTCTTGAAAAGTGAAGCACTGGTATAGGGGATCATAAAACTGGACCAGGACACTCATCAGTTGTTGGTCCCACTTTGAAGTGACTAAACCGAGAAGAGAACCATGCCTCTTGATGAAGGAAGTAGTGTTTGGAATCCTATCAACCAATTCCTTGAGCAAAGTAGGTGGTTGAACAAAGTTGAGCTGGATAGTATTCCTACGCATGGGCATCATGATGTCCTACAAACAGAGCAAAGATGAAACCCTCTTGTCTTTGAAATGGGTCAGTCCTTATGCAGGATGCATGAAATGGTATGATGGTATGATGTTATGATAAAGCACACCACAAGTATTCACAAAGGCAAACATGATAAGGCACACAAGTCACACAAGACAGCCCTTAGAGTTTAGGCCAGCATGAAGTTTAGGTATTACCCTCTTTCAGTTTCGTAGGTTAAGACCTGTCCTATCAAAAGTAACCGGGTTCTAGAGGATCTCAATATCACTGACTACCCTCAATCGGTCATAACTCCAGCATCGCAATCTTTTCTTACGGCCAGAACCATCGCGAGAGTTTAGCCTCAATGAGTGTAGCATACTGCTACCGTTCTATGGCCAAGTTGGGTCAATTTAAGGTTTTAAGGTCGGTTGGTGTTTAATGACTCCTTAGAAGACCCATATTCTCCTCGTTGCAACACAAGGGATATCGGTATAGACCAAGGTGTCACACCAATGTAGCCACTGCTTCACCCATGTCGGTCTACGCCGGACAGGTCCCTCACAGCTTATGCTACCTAAAGGGTATTCCCCAGATCCGGGTTAGGATCTATGAAACTCCGATGCAAAGCCCACAAATATAAAAGTAAACAAAGCAAGCAATTGAAAACAAGAGTGGTCTAATCCTAAGGTAACCCCACTTTTAAGTTTATCCCCAGCAGAGTCGCCAGTTCTGTGATACGGTGGGAGAACTGACTTGAGGTTTTGCGTTTGTTTCCGCAAATGTTTCGGTTGAGCAAGAGTCGCCACCGACTTTTTATTTTATCCTAAAGGAAAGGTTAAAAAGCACATCAAAAACCTTTGAGATGTTTCTTGGGTTCGGGGGGTAGATTATAGAAAGGGAAGGTATTATCACCCTTTCTATCCATGGTTATCCATGGGCTCTTAGTTACTTGCTTAGATCACTTGCCTTGTGTTTTCAATTGTTTGAAATGGTGCTTTGTGTGTGGGTTTGAAAATGTTTTGAAAAGAGACCATTGTGGTGGCAACCTTTGTAATGATCCATGTTTGAATGTATACAAAGGTGTGTATCTTTTGAAAAGTTTTCAATGTTTTTGAAAGTTGTTTTGAAAGTGTGTTGTGATGTGTGTTTTGAAAAAATAGGCAAGTGTGTTTTGCAAGTTGATCAAGTAACTAAGAGTTTGTCTACCCCTAAATTTACTCAAAGGTTTTTCCTATGTTTTAACCCTTTTAACAATTTTGTTCCACCATTGTATTTGGTGGACAATCTTGTGTTAGGATGTTAACGGGACAGGCGCGGGCCATCGTTTAGACCATGAATGCAATAGTGCCAAGTGTCTTTGGCAACTTTTCCTTTAAGGGACTATGATCATTTTTAGGCAACTTTCGAAAGCGTCATTGAGGGACTATGATCATTTGAATTGTTTTGTTTTGCCAAAGACACCCAACATGCAACATGGCCCATTATTGAAGGCAACAAGTGGAGTAACCCTAGGGGTGCAAGTGTGATTGGTGTTGTCCATTTTCATGCTTTTTTGTCTTTGAATTAGGTCAAATTATTTGTTATTTGATTTGCATACAAACCCTAAGTCTATAATGGCATATTAAGAAAGCTTTAAAATGCGGAATTTAAAGTCCTAAATTATTACAAAATAATCATGGGGATGGGGGTACAAATGTTCAAATGGGGATGAGACTTTAATAGGAGAGTAGTGTCCAAATAATTTACAACCAAATCGAATCAATCGCAAATGTATAATGCATCAAATGTACAAGAATAAAAAAATGTAAATGTGTAAATATATTTGTGTAAGTGTGTGATTTATTTACAAGTGAAATAAAAATAATAAAAAAAGGTTAATTTTGGATATTTTCATGTTTAGGGCAAAACCCTAATTTTGTAAATAAATGGTATTTATTATTTATATTATATACAATATTTATTAAATATACAAAAAATAAATAAAAGAGGAGTATATTGTAAAAAAGTAATTTTTGAGGTCAAATGTTAATAAAAATAAAAAATGTATTATTTTTATATTTTTATCCTAAATATCCTAATAAATATATAAGTATTTATATTATGTATTAAATATATTAAATATATACAAAAATAAAATATTTATTATTTACAAAAAAAAAATATTTTTTAGGAAATGTTTTCAAAAGATAAAATAAAATAAAATCAGAAAATAAAATATATTTTGTGTTACCTTTTAGTATTTCAAATAAAAGTATATATGTTTATTTATATGTACAAGTTCAAACAAAACAAATAAAAATCCAAATAAAATGCAAAAATGGATGGAAAAATGTTTTTTAATATTTTTTATACTTTGACAAAAAATAATAAATCAGAATCAAAAAGAAAAAATCAAAAATGATGAAAATAACACACAATGGGCCAAGGGGGTGTAAGTGTAAAAAGATGGTGTAAACAGAAAACAAAGCCAGGCCCAGCCCAAGGAGGCTTCTTCAACCTCCAGCCATTGTTTGAAACAAAGAAAACGCGCGCCCTTGCTCAACCTGCTAACTTCTGATTCCTTGATTTTCAACAAAAACTCACAACATCAAAAGTGTAGAGCATCTTGTCACGATTCTAGACATATAAAGAAGTTGTTCTAACTCTCAGAAATGAGAGAGAATTTCTCCTCCCCTAATTCCTGACCTAGCTTTTTTTTAAATGTTCAGCTTCAAAATTCTCTCAGCACACACAACATAAATGAAAAGTAATGATATGGGTGGCTTCAGGGCCATGAGTAGGACATAACTTCTTCACAAACCTAAGCCTAGATATGCTTGGATAGAGAGATAGAAGTTCAAACTTTTACCTGTTCAGCTTGAATCGTGTACAACAATGGAGGTACTTTCAATGCAATGTGAGGACTTGTACAGCTTGCTTGGGGTCCAAGGATGCTCCTCCAATGCTTGTTGTGCCTTGAATATTACTGTATCAAGCTATAGAAGTCAACCTGCAAGAGAGAAAAGTGAAAATGGCACACTTGGCTAGGGGTGTTACAGCTTGTATCTAAGGCTTGGGACAGCTTCAATGGATGGTAGGGAATGTGTTTGAACTGGTTTGGATGAAAACGCACGAGGGAAATGAACTGTGGAAGTCAATCTGCAACAGGGACTCTGTTTTGCAGAAAAAAGGTGCTTTGATGGATGAGGAGGTATTGAGGGTCAAGGGCTCGTGTCCTAGGTCAGTTATGGAGTGTCAAATGTGTTCACAAGGTTTGCTTGAGTTGGTTCTTGCAGGAATGTCAGTTCTTGTTCAAAATGCAAGTTTTCTTCCTTCTTAAGCAAAAGTTGTCAAGTTAGGTTACAAACTCCTACAGGCCCCTCAAACATGCTGCAAAGTTTGTTCTTGATCAGTGGGATATGCCCATACCTTTGTGCCTCAGAGATTTCCTTGTACTTCAAAGATATGGACTTTGACATAAAGTGGATCTTTTCAAAAATGGCTAAAATGCTTTTTCTATTTTAAGGTTAATCTTTTGTGTAATGGCTTAATGAACAAGATAATGCTAGGACACAAAGGTTTTGCATTAAGATATTGAGTGTGGATTAGATAAAAGGCCTGTAATCTAGCTTGGAACATGCTGACTTGAAAATGGCAATGTTATGAACATGTAATTGGCTTATGAACAAAGTGACTTTTGCCCATCTTCACAAATTCGATTCTCCCTAACCACAAGGGTGTTTGAGAAGTTCTTGGACAATTTGGAAAGCTTGGAATGTGTACTACAATACATCTTTGTAATTCAAGTTGAAATTCCAAGTGGAAGCATGTGAAAAGTGGCCATGAAGTTAGGCAAAAATCCTGCCTAAAATAGGTCAAAAATTTTCTAAGTTAAGAATGTTTTGCACCCTTGTTCCAAAAATCATAACTTGAGCTACAAGCTTCTTTTGAGGAAACTTTGTGAATCAAAGTTGTAGATTTTGCAATGGACTATAACTTTCATGTTTTGAGTTTTGTTTGAATCCAAATGTATCTTGATGAAAAGATGGGACAAAGTTAGGAAAAAATTAGGAAATTTCATAACTTAGAAAATTTCTTAGTTATGAAATTTCTTCATTTCAAACCCTAATTTGTAATTTTTTGTTTCTTGATGAATAAGTTTCATACTTTGGCATGTCTTGATGAAAAATGGATCTTGGCACTTGATTTTTACAAAAAGTCAAAGTTTGACTTTTTAGTATACAGTCAAATTTGATCAGTTGACTGGAAAATTCATCTGTCAATCCTGAGCATTTGGGATCTTTTGAACTTGTTGAATGTGTCAAGACCATGTCATTGAGTCCTTGAGCCCATATGTGAGCTTTGTTTGTCATTGGCTAGGTCAAATAGTCAAAAATTGCCTTTGTGCAGTCAAAACCCTAAAAATGACCATTTTGCCCTTTTGGTGATCTGATCAAATTTCTTGTGGAATTATGATCCAAACTTGACCAAATGGTTCATATGAGTTCATAATGTTGATGTGGGTCAAAAATCATGAGGTTTGACTGTCAATTGACCACAGTTGACTTTTTCCCCAATACAGCTGATTTCTAGGTCCACTGTTCAATTGACTGGGCAAAGATTGGAATCAAAGCTTGAAACTTGGTATGGATAAACTTGTGAGTCCAACATGAAGCATGAAAGTTATCTTGGGCATTTTAGGTCAAAACATCTTTGTGCAAACTCAAACCCTAATTTGGGTCAACAGTGCAAGGAGGAATCTTGAGCAGAGCAAACCCTAACTTGATCTTGAGCTCCAAGGGTCTTGTGGTGAGAAAATATTGATGAAATGGGAGGGCAAATTTTGGGGTACAACAGTTTCCTTCTGAGTATTTTGTAATTCATTTTCAAGTTTTGAAATTTTTTCTTTCAGTCAGAGTTTTCCAATCTCAGTGTCTTAGTTTCTTCAGAGCAGGAAACTAGATCCTTTTTCAGGTTCTTGTTTATGACTCGAAGTTTCTGATACCTTTCTAGAATTTCTGACAGACTCACTTCTAATTATGATCTAGAAAAGTTATAAAATGACTCTTCTGACTCTGAGTCTAATTCTTATTCAGATGATTCGTAGACATCTGATAAGTTAATCGTTTAAGCTATATTGGCTCGTTCATCTTCTGATTATGTTGCATCTTCAGAAGACTCAGAGTCATCCCATGTTTCCATAAGACTTTTCTTATTTTCCTTAGAGAGCTTCTTTTTAGGTTTCTCTATTTGAATATTTGGATAATCGCTCTTGTAATGACCTTGTTCATTGCATTCATAGCATGTAATGTTTCTGTTACTGGATTTTCCGTATCCAGAAGATTGTTCAGAGTGATTCCATGTTCTTCTTGAATTTCTGAATTTCCTCTGCATGTGCTTCCACAACTGATTGATTCTTCTGGATAGAAGGAACAATTCGTCTTCTTCTGACGAGGATCCATCAAAGTTTTCTTCTTCTGCTTTTTCTTGCAAAAAATTGGTTTCATATTTATTAGATTTCAGAGAGAGAGAGACTTACCTTGCTTCTAAGGCTCATCTTATTCTAATTCTATCTCATAACTTTTCAGGGAGTTGACAAGTTCTTCAAGAGATACTTTATTCAGATCTTTGGCCAGTTTAAGAGTTGTGATCACGGGTCTCCATTTCTTTGGTAAACTTCTGATGATCTTCTTTACATGATTAACGGTTGAGTACCCTTTATCCAGAACTTTTAGCCCAGTAACCAGAATTTGAAATCTTGAGAACATTGTTTCAATGGTTTGATCTTCTTCCATTTTGAAGGCTTCATACTTTTGAATAAGTGCAAGAGATTTTGTTTCTTTGACTTGCGTGTTGCCCTCATGTGTCATTCTCAAGGAATCAAACATATGTTTTGCTGACTCTCTATTAGTGATCTTCTCATACCCTGTGTATGAGATAGCACTTAAGAGAATAGCTTTGGCCTTGTGATGATTTCTGAAGTCTCTCTTTTGATGATCTGTCATTCTTTTTCTGTCAATCTTCTGACCGCTTTAATCAATAGGATGTATGTACCCATCAGTCACCATATCCCAAAGATCAGCGTCATAAGCTAGAAAGAAACTTTTGATTATGTCTTTCCAATAATCAAACTTTTCACCGTCAAATATTGGGGGTCTGTTGTTGATTTTGTCTTTCTCATCATGATGATCATTGCTGATGTTTTGATTTGGTCCAACCATAGTGTTTTCCTCTTTGGATCCTTTTCTGACACGGTTAAGTGTTTGCACCCAGATCCAGGTGCTCTGATACCAATTGAAGAATGGAAAAACACAAGAAGGGGGGTTGAATTGAGATCTTAAAACTTTATGAAAAGAACATGTTGGTTTTTATCCTGGTTCGTTTGAACTCAAACTACTCCAATCCACCCTCCTAGGTGATTTTGCCTCTCTCCAACGAGGTCTTAATCCACTAATCAATCTTGATTACAAATCACAATGACAACTGTCAATGTCTTCTTAAGTCTAAAACCACAACCCGGTTTTCTCAAGGAAATACAAAATAATATAATTGAGTGTGTACAAATATGTTTTCTAAATAAAACAATATCACAACCGTGATGTATTACATAATTTAATATTACTAGGTAGAGCTAGATAAATGATTTTCTCTTTTGTGCACAAAATGTTCGTCATTTGAATTCTTCTTTTCGTCTTATTTATATAGGCCTTGAAAGAATGACATAAGAAGATGCTTTTGAAATGTTCATAACACGAATTAATGATCATTCTAAACTAGGAGATTCTTGTCTCCTTATAGCCGTTACTTTTGATTTGCCTTTGATAAACTATAACACTTCATAACTTTATCACATCAGAGGATGAATGCTACTGTTAGAAGTCCCTTACTGCTTGTATTAGAACTTTACAGATCAGTGTATCAGAGATCCTGTTACACAGAGTTGGTGCTTTCAGAAGTTGTAACATAAATTCTTCATATAAGCGTGTCACGCAGATTTTCTTCTAAGAAGGATGTGTCTGATTATATCATAATAATCTCATCTTCTATGCTCACATAATCAGAACTTCTAGTGATGTCTAGTAGATCTTTTTCACATCAGAACATCCTGCATATAAGGATACTTTTATTAGCGAGTATATTTGTTCTTTATATATATATATATATATATATATATATATATATATATATATATATATATATATATATATATATATTTGTTATCATCAATACTCTTACCGAAATGTAGAACCAAATTATGTTCTAACATCAATTAGTTGTGTAAACATTAAATTATGGAGTTATTTGCAAGTTAGAAGCCTACAAAGTAAGATTATGCACCATAGGTTTGAGATTTGATCATGTGTTCTTCATGAAAATGCCTTGTGATTCAAGAATGAATGTTTAACTTCATATCTTCGAATCTTTTAGCGCAAGGATGATCTCTTCAAGTTCTTTGACATTTTGGAAAGCTTGAAACATTTTCTACAACTTTAATGTTGACCACTTTGGATAAATCAAATTGGAACTTGGTGAAAATTTGCCAAGAAGTTAGGACAAAAACCTGACCAAACTTGGTGAAACTTTGTCATGACTTCATGGACCTATATCTCCAAATCTAATCATTTTTTGGACATCAACCATCAAGGACAAAGTTGTAGAATTCATCAAGATCTACAACTTTCATGTTGAAAATTTTCTTTGAATCATCTTGCATCTTAGTGAAAAATAGTCATGAAGTAGTGAAATTATAAAGGTCAAAAACACTTAGAATTTTTCTAAGTATTGGAAATCTTGACTTGTGTTGTCTTTTCTTGACTTTCTTGATTATTGATGATCAAGTTTGATATTTTTGAATGTCTTGATGATTCTTGATCTTTGAAATTCAATGTTGACCAAAAAGTCAAAGTTTGACTTTTACGTGTCAGTTAACTTTTCATCAGTTGATCCAAATTTCAACTATCAATCACTTGATCTTAGAGGATGTTTTGAGCCACGAAATTATGTTAAGATATTGTGTTTGAGTCCTTAAGATCATGCTTCAAGTCATTAGGCCATGTATTAGGTCAAAAGTCAATGATCAGTCATTCTCAGTCAAAACCCTAATTTGGTCAATTTTTCCCCTTTGATGATTTGAATGCTTCCCTTGAGGAATCATGATAAACTCTTGATTAATTGATGAACATGACTTCAAAATGTTGATGTTGGCCAAAAATCTTGAAGTTTGACTGTATGTTGACCACAATTGACTTTTTACCCAATACAACTGATTTTCAATCATTTGAGCAATTGACTAAGCAATTTTGAGATGCAAGACTTGAAAATTGGCATGAGAACTCTTAGAGGTCTATGATGAACTATGAAAGTAATTTTAGGCATTAGAAGTCCAAATTTCCCTGTGAAAACCAAAACCCTAGTTTGTGGTCTCAATGCTTAGGAGATGAGCTTGTCTAATCAATTCTTTGAGAATCCTTGAGCATTTTAGATCGTTTGTGAGAAATGTCTTGAAGAAAAGGGGGGAGGAAATTTTGGGGTACAACACGTAGGATATGTGAAACCAAGAGGATAAGAATCATATCAATCAAATAAAGTTGATGATATGGTTATAAAATACACACCTTTAAACTCACACTTTACATATGGGCGCTCACATGATATAAAATATACTAGTGATTCTTACTCTGCGAAACCAAAATTCAATAAGAATTTTTGAACTATAACAAACAAGGACCTAAAATTCTATGGGTACCTAAGGATAAAATCATATATGTTGCAGATATCTTTAACAGCAAAGTTGAAACACCAACTTTGGTACCTGGACTCTGGATGCTCTCGACACATGACGGGAAGAAAGCATATGTTCCAAAGCCTGAAAGTTAAATTTGGAGGATACGTAGATTTCAGAGACAATAAGGAAGGAAATATTATTGGCCCTGGAACCATTGGTAACGATACACTTCCCTCTATAGCTAATGTTCTGCTAGTAGATGGATTAATGCATTACCTGTTATCCATAAGTCAATTAAGTGATAATGATTATGATATAATCTTTAATCAAAAGTCATGTAAAGAATTTATTCATAAAGATGGAACTATCCTTTATAATGGTAAGATAAAGAACAACATTTATAAAATAAAACTTTCTGAACTAAAAAGCCAGAATATAAAATGCCTTATGTCTATTAACAATGAGAAATGGGTCTGGCACAAAATATTAGGGCATGTTAGTATGAGAAGAATATCTTATATTAACAAACTCAATCAAGTCATAGGACTTCCTAACTTAAAGTTCAGATTAGATGCTCTGTCTGAAGCATGTCAAAAAGGAAAGTTTACAAAACCCTCTTTCAAATCAAAACATGTTGTTTCTACCTCTACACCATTAGAACTTCTGCATATAGATTTATTTGGACCAGTGAAAATTGCATCCATCAGCGGCAAGAAGTATGGATTAGTGATTATAGATGATTATAGCAGATGGACATGGGTAAAGTTCTTAAGACACAAGGATGAGTCACACTATGTATTCTCTACTTTCTGTAACCAAGTTCAAAATGAAAAAGAGTTTAGAATTGTTAAAGTCAGAAGTGATCATGGTGGGGAATTCGAAAACAAAAGTTTTGAAAAGTTTTTTAATGAGAATGGAATTTCTCATGATTTACCTTGTCCTAGAACTCCTCAACAAAATAGAGTTGTAGAACGAAAGAATATAACTTTACAAGAAATGGCCAGAACCATGACCAACGAGACTAACATTGCTAAAAACTTCTGGGCACCAGAAGTTAACACAGCGTGTTATATTTAGAGTAGAATATGAATAAGACCTATTCTAGAAAAGAGTCCATATGAATTGTGGAAGAACAAAAAGCCCAATATCTTTTATTTCCATCCATTTTGATATACTTGTTTTATATTGAATATTAAAGAACATCTGAACAAGTTTGACTCTAAGGCAAAAAAGTGTTTCATGTTAGGATACTTTGAACACTCAAATGGTTACATAGTATATAACATAGAAACACGAGTTGTGGAATAATCTATTGGTGTCAGATTCGATGATAAGCTTGGCTCTTAAAAGTTAAATCAGGGTGAATCTTTTGCAGATATAGAGTTCAAATTATAGGTACTGAAGACAAATCTTCAAAAAATAAAAGTTCAGAACTTCAGCCAAATACAGAAGAAGATATCACAAATATTACAACAACTTCTGAAGAATGCATCCAGAAAAGACAATCCAGAAGCAGCTTAGCACATCCTGAAAAAATTATTTTGGGAAAGAAAAATGATCCAATCAGAACAAGATCTACATTCAGAAATACTGAAGAATCTCTTATGGGGTTAGTATCTCTGGTTGAACCGACTTCCATAGACGAAGCACTTCTAGACAATGATTGGATCCTTGCAATGCAGAAAGAACTAAATCAATTTACCATAAACAATGTATGGGATATAGTTCCTAAACCTAAAGGCTTCAACATCATTGGAACTAAATGGGTCTTCAGAAACAAGCTAAGAGAACAAGGAGAAGTTGTCAGAAACAAAGCATGACTAGTTGCACAAGGTTATAGTCAGTAAGAAGGGATAGACTATACAGAAACCTTTGCTCCGGTCGCAAGGTTATAATCTATCAGACTCTTAATTTCATTTGTTGTAAATAATGGTATCACTCTTTATCAGATGGATGTCAAAAGTGCTTTTTTAAATGGTTACATTGATGGAGAAGTTGGTTTTGAAAATACAAAACATCTAGAATATGTTTATAAACTTAAGAAATTGTTATATGGTTTGAAATAAGCTCCTAGAGCTTGGTATGAAAGATTAAGCAAATTTATATTAGAAAATAAGTTTACCAGAGGGAAGGTGGACACAACTCTATTATGTAAACCATTTAAAAATGACATTCTGGTTTGTCAAATTTACATAGATGATATAATTTTTGGATCTACTAAAGCCTCCTTGGGGAAATAATTTGCTAAGACTATGCAGGAAGAACTTGAAATGAGCTTAATGGGTGAACTCAAGTTCTTTCTAGGAATTCAAATCAATCAAACTTAAGAAGGAACCTACATACACCAAAGCAAGTATGTTAAAGAACTTCTAAAGAAATTTGATTTGTGAGAAAGTAAGCCATCCAAAAATCCTATGCATCCTACATGCATTCTGGAAAGGGAAGAGGTAACTAAGAAAGTAGAACAGAAGCTCTACAGAGGTATGATTTGTTCTCTCTTATATTTAACAGCTTCAAGACCTGATATTCTATATAGCGTTTATCTTTGTGCCAGATTCCAATTAGATCCTAGAGAATCTCACTTAACAACAGTTAAGCGAATTTTCAAGTATCTGAAAGGTACTACTAATCTTAGTATTTATTATAAAAAATCCATAGAATATAAATTAGTAGGATACTGTGATGCTGACTTTGCTAGAGATAGAATAGAGAGAAAAAGTACTCCTGGAAGCTGTCAGTTTATGGGGGATAACCTAATCTCACGGTCTAGCAAAAGACAATCCACTATTGCACTATCAAATGTTGAGGTTGAATATATAGATGCAGCTGGATGTAGTACTCAGATGCTCTGGATGAAAAGTTAGCTTGAAGATTTTTCATATTTATGAGAGTAACATTCATATCCTCTGCGATAATACTTCTGCTATCTGTCTTTTTAAAAATCCTATTTTACATTCTAGGGATAAACATATAGAAATTAAACACTATTTCATTATGGACTATATTCAGAAGGGAACTCTTTGTTTAAATTTTATAGACACGGACCATCAATGGACTGATGTCTTCACTAAACCCCTTGCTGAAGATAGATTTAATTTCATTCTGAAACACCTTAGTATGGAATTATGCCTAGAAAAAAAGTGTAGTTTCTGTATATTTAATCCTCAGAATTTTTTAATTTGTTTTTCTGAACATCTGAACAACAGTTATTTAGAAGTGAGAAGGAAAATTGTATCAGAAACTATCCAAAAGATCTGAACATTTTTTGAAAACGCTTCATTTTTAAGATAGAAGCAAGCAGTTCACCATATCAATTTTTGTCAACTATAAACAATAAGTCACTCTATAAGGCTAAACACATATTCAAAATCTGAAAGGCTAAAACGATTGAGTTGATGCATTGAGGCGCGAGTCAAATTGGTAACTATTTAAAATCTTCACGACATCCCTCCTTTTCAGAAATAATTAATGCAGTTACTCATTTTGTTTATTTTATCAATTGAAATTAAAATTCATGTTTTCTCCCTGTTGGCTATTTATACCTCACTTTCTCACAAACTCTATCACACCTTCATTATCACTCACCCTATTCTCTTTGTATTTGTCCCTTTTCCTTTTTTGTGCTCTCAAAACCCTAATTCTGTGAACAGTGGCTTCCTTTCAACAAATGTCTCACGATTCCTAAATCAACATTCCTGGTTCATCTTCTACTACAAACAAAGAAAGGTATGTTGAACCTTCAAGAACTCTCCTCACTCATGTTGATTCTCTAGAAGTTCTTTGTGAACTCATAGTTGATTTTGAAATCATTAAAGAAAATGGTTATGACCTAACGCCTCATGTTGAATTTAAGGGTGGACAAAATATTATGATTGACTTATCAATTCAGTTTTCCCTAAACTAGTTAAAGAATTTTGGATTCATGCTACTGCATCATATCATCAAGTAACCTCTTATGTTATGGGAAAGAAGATCACCATCACCGAAGATCTTATTGGAAAGCTTATTGGTCATGTGGGAAGTGGTATAAGATGTAATGAAATGGAAGAAAAAGGTTCTGACCTAACCATCATATCAAAAGAAATCTTCTCCTTTGGACAACCCTTAAACAAGATCAAAGATTTGAAGTACTATCTCAGAATTTAGTCTAGAATAATTATGGGGTGCATATATCACAGAAAACCAACCAGTTCTCTTGACTACATCAATATTGATCAACAATACCTGTTGTACTTCATTGAAACTAAAGCCAAAGTCCACCTTCCTCATATTCTCTTCAATCATCTGAAGACAAGTGTCAAAGAAACAAGGGAAGAAGAAAGAAACAAAAGAGATTGGATTCTGTTGGGAAGACTTATCTCAGATATTATGACAGAGAATAAACTAATAGAACATCTGAGTGAGGCTCAACAAGCAAATGTTCTGGAACCATGTGCTGGAAAGCCTCTCAACGCCAAGAACCTGAATAAAATGAAGATAATAGAAACCATTAAGAAGGATCCCACACTTACTGCAAAGGAAGTCATCACCACCATAAGAGTTCCTCAGAAGGATTTTCCTCTCTTCACTCAAGCAGACTCATCTCCAGAAATTATCCTCAGATATCTGGAAGCATGCAAGAGTGATAGAACAATTCTAGATGTGAATATCCTTGATCTCAGGCAACAACCTCTGAAAGTTGCTACCAGAAAGACAAGAAAAAGGAAAGTTGTTGGAGAAGGAACTTCTCAGAAAACTCCCAAAGCTGCTAAAAATAAAGGTAACCCCTCTTTTATTTCTGTTATAGAATCAGTTTTCTTATCAACATCTGAAACCTTCTCATCTCCAAAGCCTGTTGAAAATCCTTCACCTCAAACCATTGATGACTTTGATATAGAAATTGATACCTCAATACCCACTAATTATCGTTTGATTAATCCGTCTTCTACCCAATTTATTCAAACTCATCCAAAACTTGCACAAGTTCTTTCTGATATTGATCAATTTAATCCATTTTTTAAAGCTCCTCAAACCAAAAATCCAAATACTGCCTCTAAAACCACATCATCCTTTCCAAGTATCACTTGCCCACTCAACACCTCTCAACCACCAGAAATATCTACCATGACATCACAAGACTTATCCCTTCCAGATATTCCATCTCCCTATAATTCAACACCACCTAAATCTCCTATAATTCTTTTTTATTCTCCCACTCCCACTGACTACTCAGAAGATCCCCTCAGATACATAATTGATCTAGAAGCATGGGACAATCTTGTCACAACTTCTCATAAAATAGTCATTCTAAAACCAACACCAAAACTATCCAAATCAGATGTTGGTAAATCTATGCTGGTTTTTGAAACAAAAATACATGAATGGGTAAACTCCTTAAAATAAGCTTGAATAGATAATCTTAACCCATTTGCTTTTGATTATCTCTGGACTCAATTCAGAAAATGGTTTAATTCTGAATCTCTGAAGCGGAAGGAGCTTAGTTATGAAATTGCTCAACAAAACTTTTGCGATCACCTGAAAATCTTCAAGGTTCGAGTTCTATGTCACTGGGTAAGGAAACCCCTTCTTCTTCTTCTTCTTCTTCTTCTGGAGAAAACCTATTGGTAAGCCTCAGAGGAATCATAATATAATGAACCATCTCCTGAACCTCAACCTCTTCCTTTAGTCGTTTTTAAAGACAAAGGCAAGTAAGTTGAAGAATCTTCTAAGAAAGAATCTGCTGCAACAACTTCTGAGAATGTGGGTTCCTCTGTTGAAACAACTTCCTCTTCTCTTGTGTGGAAAAATATGGATGAGTTAAAGAAAGAGAATGCAACTGTTAAGGAAAGGTTGAAAAAACAGGATGAAACAAACAAAGAAATTAAGGGTCTGCTAGGGAAGCAAGAGGAATCAAACAATCAGATCAAAAGTCTATTGGAAGCCTTGTTCACACGAATTCCACCTCCTCCACAACCTTAGTTCTGATCTTCATTTTGTTTTTGATATGCTTGTTTCTTGTTTAGAACCTTCTTTTCATCTTCTTCTATCTGTATTAATCTACTTTGAATGCATAACCCGTTTTGTTCTCTTTACGTGTTTCTATTGATTTTTGATTTATGACAAAAAGGGGGGAGAACGTAAGATATTTTGAATATAACAGTGTCGGGACTTAGTCTCAAACATTTTGAATATCATAACCTATGTTGTTTCACTTTTTGAAAGCAAAACAAGAAAAATTCAAAATAGGAAAAGTCTCTTGAAAGTAACTTTTGTCAAATGGACTTATCAGAACTTCCATCCAAGCTCTGATCAAACATCTTTAGGGAAGTATATATTTTTTCTTTATCTGAGTATTCAACTCAGAGGGAGACCCTAATTATGTATGTTCTTACGTGATCTATCAAAATATATAAGTTTTTGTCATCATCAAAAAGGGGGAGATTATTAGACATAGTTTGGTTCTACATATTAGTAATAGTTTTGATGATAACAAATACATAATATATATATATATATAAGAACAAATATGGTCTCTAATAATTTATTTTAATATGCAGAGAAGTTCTGATAAAGAAGCATAGAAGTTGACAAACAAAATTATGCAAAGAAGATCTGATAAGAGCTACTTTAGTATACCCACATTTTATGAAAGAGTTGTTTGGAGTGTGTTTCTTACCTTTATTATTTAATGGCGAAGATTGTTATTCCCTAGTGTTATTATGAAGACTATTGTATATCCATTGTTGATATAATAGAAGGTTTTATTGGATTAGGTCCCGTGGTTTATATTCTCTCACTCTGAGAAAAGTTTTCACTTTAAAAATTTGGTGTTCTTGTTATTTTATTTTTATATTATTATTATTATTATTATTATTATTATTATTATTATTATTATTATTATTATTATTATTATTATTATTATTATTATTATTATTATTACTATTATTATTATTATTATTATTATTATTATTAATGTGCTCTGGAATTGATTCTGCTAGTTGTCTATTTAAATTGCATAGGTTTGGGAAAGTATTCCACTTGAAAAATATTTTGTTTATTTGATTATTTCCTAGCAAAGAGGTATTAAAGCCCTGGTTGGCTTGCTTTTTACATTTTAAATGGAGAAAAATCAAGTGCTCAATATGATTAAGCTCGACTCTACTAATTATACACTCTAGAAGACTGAAATGGAAGATATGTTATACAACAAAGATTTGTATGATTCTATTGAGAAGGGAAAAGATAAACCAAGTGATAAGTTTGATGCCAAACGTAAGATAATGAATCAGGAGACAGTCTTTATAATCAGATAATGGTTGCAATTTAGTGTATATCCATAAGTTGAATTTGAAAGTGACGTGTAGAAAATGTGACATGCATTAAAATAGTTGTATGAGCGCAAGAACATGCAAAATAAAGCATGTTTAAACAAGAAGCTAGTTAATATGAGATACAAGAATGATAACTCAATTGCAGAGCATATGAGTGTATTTCAGAATATTGTGAATCAGTTGCCAGCTATTGATATTATGTTGGACGATGATGTTAGAACATAGTTTGGTTCTACATCTTAATAATAGTTTTGATGATAACAAATACATGATATATATATATATATATATATATATATATATATATATATATATATATATATATATATAAGAACAAATTTTCTCTCTAATAATTTATTTGAATATGTAGAGAAGTTCTGATAAAGAAGCATAGAAGTTGGCGAACAAAATTACACTAAGAAGATCTGATAAGAATTTATGTACAACTATTGAAATATCTTGCTCAAAGATGTTCTAAATGCTAAAACTTCTGAAGCACCAAAGTTGAACGCTAAAACTCCGATGAAGTAAATACTCTGATGATCTAAACTCTTAAACATTCTTATTCTGATCAGCAGTTAAAGAAGCAAGTTCTGATACGTTACAATTCAATCATTACAAATCAAAAAGTAACGGCTGGTACTAGACAAGATCTTTATTTTTGGAAAGTACATTAACAACTTTCATCAACCTTCCAAAATCATCTTCTCATGTCTCATATACTTCACCTATATAAAGGAGTCTTGAAGAAGTGATCAAACACACTTGCGCATACAAAGATATACCTTTACAAGCTCTCTCTTGTCTATTCATTGTGCTTTAACCTTGTGTATAAATCATAGTTGTGATATAGCTTTTCTAGAAACACCATTGTACATATTTTTTATTCATATTTCATAATACCTTGAGAAACCAAGTTGTGGTTTAGTCTCAAGAAGAAATTGACGGTAGTCATTGTGATTGTGTAATCAAAGTTTTTGGTTAATGGATTAAGACCTCGTTTGAGAGAAGCGAAATCATCTTAGCGGGTGGACTAGAGTAGTTTGATTACAAACGAACTAGGATAACCAAACTTGTCATACTATTTTAATTTTTGAAAACCCCAATTCAAACCCCCTTTCTTGTGTTTTTCTATCTTTCAGATGAGTTGCCAACCTTATTTGTTCTTAGTTCCTTTTTTGATAATCAGGAAGTTCTTGTTGTGACACTTATTAATTTAGATCCGAATGGGAAATTAGTAGTGTCAACAGTTAAAGATAGCATGTTTAGAAAATAAGTTATAAGGAAAGAGTGTGAGTTTATTTTTACTTCTAATCAGTCTTAATCTCTAGTTACTGAGTCAAGAGAGAGAAGCAAAACCAAAATTTTTTATAAGTGTGAAAATATTAGAGTCGCAGCAAGCCAAGAGTTAGAAAAGAAATTATATGCTACAATTGTGGCAAGATGGAACACATAAAAATGAATTACAGGTTTCTCAAAAGAGAATATTCAAGGGAAATATATGAAGGTGATGAGAAGAAAAATGATAAAGACAAGGAAATAGTTGCACATGATAGTGATGTTTACATTGGTTAATGATAATTCCATAAATCTTGCATGTCAAGATTCAACTTGGATTATTGATTCAGGTGCCTCGTACCATGTTACTATTAGGTGTGATTATTCTCATCTTATATTGTAGGTGAGTTTGGAACAGTAAAAATAGGAAATGAGAGAGTTTGTGAAATTGTTTGTATGAGAGATATTTGGGTTGAAACAGTTGTTAGATGCAAGCTTAAATTGAAGAACATGATACATGTTCTTGATATACGTCTCAACTTGCTTTTGGTTAAAGCCCTGGATATTGAAAGTTGTCACACTTGAAGGTGAGAAAACACTTAGAGGGGGGGGGGGTTGAATGAGTTTCTCTTTTTCTTTTTCTTAAATGCTCAACAATAATGGAAAGACACAATTATTTTTATCATGGTTCGTTTGAACTCAAACTACTCCAATCCACCCGCCAAGGTGATTTCGCCTTTCTCAACAAGGACTTAATTAATTATAATCAAACTGATTACAATCACACAACAACTGTTGTTACTAACAATACAATGCACAAGTAAACTTACAAGTGACTAACACCACTAAGACTCAAACTAGTCCTAGCCTTCTTGAGAAATCTGACCAAACTTGGTCTCTCAAGGAACAATTACAAGAATTAAATCTTTACAGATAGTGAAACAAATTGCTTCTTAGAAAGCTATATCATAAACTGTGATTTTTCACTAAGATTAGTTTTGCACAAAGTGTTTGTAAAATGATTTTTGATCAGTAGAATATTTTCACGTAGTTGGGAAGTTGACTTGCAATAAATGATCTTCTATTTATAGCATAAAGAAAATTACCGTTGCTGCCTTCAAAAGTGTGGAGCAATAAATGTTTGCGTGTTTGCTTGCAGTATTGCATTTTCCAATGAGCTAGCGTAGACACTTGAGTGCTTGTAGCCGTCCTTGCATTTAATGAACAAATGGCACTTGTCAGAGCATGTTTCCTGAAACTTGACAAGTCTTGTTAGCTTCTTCTTTCAGAACTAGCTTCACTTCTTGCTTCAGAGTATGCTTGCAAATAACTCTTTATCAGCGCTTGCTTTCAAAGTACTTCTGATCAGCGCTTGCTTTGTAGAAAACTTCTGAACATAGTTTACATGGAAACTTGCTAAGCTTTATAAGATGCATAAAATAGTTTCTTATCAGAGTCAGCATCAGAACTTGCGCTAAAACAAATAGTTCTTTCATTAAAGAACTTCTTCATTTATTTTCAGCTCAGCACATCAAAATGATTTTCATCTAGGAAAATACTTCAGTCAGAACATTATCTGAAACAAATAAATACACTCATCAGAGTATCAAATATATAAAATATATTTTATTGTTATCATCAAAACTCTGAGATATGATCAAAACCAATCTTGTTCTAACAATCTCCCCCTTTTTGATGATGACAAAAATATTCAGATTTAGAAATAAAATTGAACAAGAGATAAGAATCTCCCCCTGAAATAAATATTTCTATAAGAAAAACTTCCTGATATTTTTCATCAGAGCTTTAAGATTTTTCTTTTAGGATTTCTCCAGCAAGTCTTCTGAAGATAATGTTCAGATGATTAAACTTCCAGAGTTTAGTGATACCTGCACAATTCTTTAAACAGAGAAATAAATCTTTGTATTTTGTTAGTAATGTTTGACTTAGTCCCCTAACTGTTAATCAAAGATTAGATCAAAATACTCATTTTCTCCCTCTTTTTGTCATAATCAAAAAGTATATAAAATTAAAGAGCGTAAAAAGTTTTAATAAAAAAGATTCAGAGGTACAACAAATAAAAAACAAGAATCAGAATGACACTAATATTTTTATATGAAAGAGAAGGTTGAATTTTGAAAGAGAAGGTAAAAAGTGAGAAAGGGTTTTTACAAAGGTATTTATATGAAAACTTAAGAAATTTTTTTTAAAAAAATGAAACTGTAAAAAGAGTTTAAGAAAAAATTAATTAAAAAGAATCTAGTCATTACTAGCATTTAATGATATTGAAAATTGAGGGGAAAGCGTGAGATGTAAGCAAATCATAATAGTTACCTTGGAACAACGTCAATAGCTTAGCACGCGTGACCTTTTAGAAACACACCACGTGTTCATCTCCTGAAGGTTGCATGGGCTAGATATTTGATATAATGAACTGCTGAACTATACTTGTAATGAAACGTTAGAGCATTTCATAACTTTATATATAGCTTCTTATGTAACTTCTCTTCTAACTTCTGAAGAGTTGTTAATCAGAACATTCTGAAGGCAAACACAAAGGATAAATACAATTTTATTCAGGACATAATTCCATACAAATATTTTTCGAAATGAATTTAAATCTATCTTTTGAAAGGGGTTTGGTAAAAATATCAGCCCATTGATGGTCTATTTTTACAAAGTTTAAATTTAAAATTCCTTTCTGAATGTAGTCCCTTATAAAATGATATTTAACTTTTATGTGTTTAGATTTAGAATGTAAAATGGGATTTTTAGAAAGAAAAATTGCAGAGGTATTATCACAGAAGATAGGAATCTTACTTTCATAAAGATTAAAATCTTCTAGCTGACTTTTCATCCAGATCATCTGAGAACTACATCCAGCAGCATATATAAACTCAGCTTCTGTTGTTGAAAGTGAAATTGTTTCTTGCTTCTTGCTGTACAATGAGATAAGGTTGTCACCCAGAAACTGACAGCTTCCAGAGGTGCTCTTTCTTTCAATTTTATCTCCAACAAAGTCAGCATCATAATAACCTACTAGTCTGAATTCTTTTGATCTTCTGTAACACAGGCCCAGATTAGTAGTACCTTTCAGATACCTCAGAATTCTCTTAACATTAGTTAAGTGAGATTCTCTAGGATCTGATTGGAATCTAGCACATAAACATACGCTTAATAATATATAAGGTCTAGATGCAGTCAGATAGAGAAGGGATCCAATCATACCTCTATAGAGCTTCTGATCTACCTTCATACTTACCTCATCTTTTCCCAGAATGCATGTTGGATGCATTGGTGTCTTAGAATATTTGCTTTCTGACATATGATTTTTCTTCAGAAGTTCTTTAACATACTTCATCTGATGTATGTAAGTACCTTCTGGAGTCTGGTTAATTTGTATTCCCAGAAAGAACTTTAATTCTCCCATCATGCTAATCTCAAATTCTGCCTGCATGGTCTCAGCAAATTCTTTTCCAAGAGAGATATTAGACGTTCCAAAAATAATATCATCAACATATATTTGACAAATTAAAATGTCATTTTAAACGTCTTTCTGAATAAAGTTGTGTTCACTTTCCCTCTAGTAAAATCTTTTTCTAAAATAAAATTACGCAAACGTTCATACCAAGCTCTAGGAGCTTGTTTTAAACCGTATAAAGACTTTTTTAATTTAAAAACATGTTCTGGATACTTTGAGTCATTAAAGCCAGGAGGTTGATGGACATAAGCTTCTTCTTCTATATAGCCATTTAAAAATGCACTTTTAACATCCATTTGATATAATGAAATGTTATTTTGAACAGCAAAAGAAATTAATAATCTAATAGATTCTAACCTGGCAACTGGGGCAAAGGTTTCATTATAATCAATTCCTTATTGTTGACTATAACCCTGTGTAACCAGTCGTGCTTTGTTTCTGACCACCTCTCCTATTAAGTTTGTTTCTGAAAACCCATTTAGTTCCTATAATGTTGAATCCTTTGGGTCTTGGAACTAGATCCCACACATCGTTTCTGGAAAATTGATTGAGTTCATCTTGCATTGCTAGGATCCAATCATTGTCTTCTAAAGCTTCATTGATAGAGGTTGGCTCAATCAGAGATACCAATCCAAACAATGATTCTTCATTGATTCTGAGAGAGGATCTTGTCTGATGGGATCTTCTTTCCTTCCAATAATCACATCTTCTTTATGAGATGAAGATATTCTGGGAAACCTTTTCTGAGTGGGTTGTTCAGAGATTCTGAAATTATCTAGAGAATTATCAAGAGGAGGATATTCTGAGTCTTCCTTTGCTTCTGAGTCTTCCTTTGCTTCTGAGTCTTCCTTTGCTTCTGACTTTTCCTTTGCTTCTGACTTTTCAGAGTTTGAGAGATGATCTTCTGTACCTACAGAAGTATCAATTTTCTTTGGTTGTTGCTGGCCAAGCTTGTCATCAAACTTGACTTTGATTGATTCTTCAACAATCAGAGTTTGTGTTGTATACTCTATAGCCTTTTGAGCGTTCAGAATATCCAAGCAGAAAACACTTTTGTGCTTTAGAATCAAACTTGTTCAGATTATCTTTAGTGTTCAGAATAAAACAAGTACATCCAAAAGGATGGAAATAAGAAATGTTGGGTTTTCTATTTTTCCACAATTCATAGGGAGTCTTTTCAAGAATAGGTCTTATAGAGATTCTATTCTGAATGTAACATGCTGTATTCATAACTTCTGCCCAAAAGTGCTTAGCCATATTTGTTTCATTGATCATGGTTCTGGCCATTTCTTGTAACGTTCTATTCTTTCGTTCTACAACTCCATTTTGTTGGGGAGTTCTAGGACAAGAGAAATTATGAACAATACCATTTTCTTTAAAATATTTTTCAAAATAATGGTTTTCAAATTCTCCACCATGATCACTTCTGACTTTTATAATTCTGAAATCTTTTTCGTTTTGTACTTGGTTACAGAAGTCAACGAACACAGAATGTGACTCATCCTTGTGTTTTAAAAACTTAACCCATGTCCATCTGCTGTAGTCATCAACACTGACCAATCCATACTTCTTGCCTCTGATGGATGCAGTTTTAACTGGCCCAAACAAATCAATATGAAGTAGTTCTAATGGCCTAGAGGAAGGAACAACATTTTTGGATTTAAAAGAAGGTTTTGAAAATTTTCCTTTTTGACATGCTTCGCACAGAGCTTCTGAGTTGTACTTCAGATTGGGAAGTCCTCTGACTAAATTTAGTTTATTTAATTGAGATATTTTTCTCAAGTTGATATGTCCCAATATTCTGTGACAAACCCATTGCTCATCGCTAACAGACAAAAGGCATTTAACATTCTGAGTTTTAAGATCTGACAAATCAATTTTGTATATGTTGTTCTTTCTCTTGCCAGAAAAGAGGATTGTTCCATCTTTTTGACTAACAGCTCTACAGGAATTTTGATTAAAGATAATGTCATAACCGTTGTCACTTAATTGACTTATGGACAGCAGGTTATGCGTTAATGCTTCAACTAATAAAACATTAAAGATAGAAGGAAGGTTATTGTTTCCAATGGTTCCAGAACCAATAATCTTCCCTTTCTGAGTCCCTCCAAACTTGACGTCTCCTCTAGCTTTAAATTCAAGGTTTTGGAACATAGACTTTCTTCCCGTCATGTGTCGTGAGCACCCAGAGTCTAGGTACCATGACTGGTGTCTCAATTAAGCTGTTAAGGACATCTGCAACAAATATTATTTTGTCCTTAGATACCCATATCTTTTTGGGTCCTCTTGGGTTAGAGTATTTAAAGTTTTGTTTGAACTTTGGATTAGCATAAGAGTTTCCAGAATGTGATGTATATTTAATATCATGTGTGTGTCCAAATTTTAATTGTTTGTTCAGAGGTTTATATGTGAAAGTCATCTTAGCAACAGGTTTTGGTATATATGTCTCCTTCCCTTTGGGAGTTTCATATCCAATTTCTCTTCTGTTGTTCCCACTGACTCCATAGATCATTGAAGCCATTTTGCTTCTATCTATGCTTTTAGCGAGAAAAGTTTGAAAGCTACACTCATATTCTTTAAGAATATCTTTTGAACTTGACACAAAATCAAAAACTAGAAATTTTTTGAACTTTTTGAATTTCCTCTTTAAGTTTAAAATTATTTTCTTTTAGTTCATATTTTTCAGTTTCATGTTTCTCAAGATCATATGCAAGACTCTTTTTGAGTTTCTTGTATTTGATTTTGAGTTGACTATAGTTTTCCAGAAGTTCTGATAAACTTTCAGCAAGTTCAGCTCTAGTAAATTCAGAGAATACCTCTTTTTGTCTTGACTCACAGTCTGATTCATCTGCTATAGTAGCCATCAGAGTTAGGTTGGCGTTCTCATCTTCAGAATCAGATTCATCTCCAGAGGATTCTGAATCGTCCCAGGTTGCCATCATACCTTTCTTTCTACCAAACTTTTTCTTTGGTTTTTCTCTTTGATGTTTTGGATAATCACACTTGTAGTGTCCAGGTTTTTTACATTCATAACAAATTATCTCTCTTCTGTTTGACTTTTTGTGTCCAGAAGATTCTGGTTTATCTTCTGACTTCTTGAAGTTCCTGAACTTCTTTTGTCTGTGCTTCCACATCTGATTAATCCTTCTGGAGATCAAGGATAGTTCATCTTCTTCTGAAGCAGATTCTTAAGAGTTTCCTTCTTCAGCCTGAAAAGCGTTAGTTTCATATTTTTTAATTGATTTAAGGGCAACAGACTTACCTTTCTTCAGAGAGTCGTGCTCATCAAGTTCTATTTCATGACTTCTTAAAGCGCTGATGAGTTCTTCAAGAGACACGTTGTTCAGATCTTTTGATACTTTGAAAGCAGTGACCATAGGTTCCCATCTTTTGGGTAAACTTCTGATGATCTTCTTAACATGGCCTGCCTTAGTGTATCCCTTGTTCAGAACTCTCAGGCCAGCGACCAAAGTTTGGAACCTTGAGAACATAGCTTCTATAGATTCACTTTCTTCTACTTTGAAGGCTTCATGCTTCTGGATGAGAGCCAGAGCTTTAGACTCCTTCACTTGAGCGGTTCCTTCATGAGTCATTTTGAGAGACTCAAACATATCATGTGTTGTATCTCTATTTGTGATCTTCTCATATTCCATTTTAGAGATAGCGTTTAGAAAGATATTTCTAGTTCTATGGTGATTTTTGAAATCAGCTTTTTGTTGTCTATCCATAAAATTTCTATCAATCTTGTTTCCTTCTGAGTATGTAGGATGTGTGTAACCATCCAAGACTATATCCCATAAATCACTATCATGACCTAGAAAGAAACTTTCTAGTCTATCTTTCCAATATTCAAAATCTTCTCCATCAAATACAGGAGGTTTGTTGTAGCTATTGTTGTTTTGTTCAGTTGCCATTTGTGTTTTCTTTCTGGATCTTTTCCTGACATGGTTAAGTGTTGCACTCAGATTCAAGCTCTGATACCAATTGAAGGTGAGAAAACACTTAGAGGGGGGGGGGGGGGGTTGAATAAGTTTCTCTTTTTCTTTTTCTTAAATGCTCAACAATATGGAAAGACACTGTTATTTTTATCATGGTTCGTTTGAACTCAAACTACTCCAGTCCACCCGCCAAGGTGATTTAGCCTTTCTCAACAAGGACTTAATTCACTATAATCAAACTGATTACAATCACACAACATCTGATGTGACTAACAATACAATGCACAAGTAAACTTACAAGTGACTAACACCACTAAGACTCAAACTAGTCCTAGCCTTCTTGAGAAATCTGACCAAACTTGGTCTCTCAAGGAACAATTACAAGAATTAAATCTTTACAAATAGTGAAACAAATTGCTTCTTAGAAATCTATATCACAAACTGTGATTTTTCACTAAGATTGGTTTTGCACAAAGTTTTTGTAAAATGATTTTTCATCAGCAGAATATTTTCACGTAGTTGGGCAGTTGTCTTGCAATAAATGATCTTATATTTATAGCATGAAGAAAATGACCGTTGTTGCCTTCAAAATTGTGGAGCAATTAATGTTTGCGTGTTTGCTTGCAGTATTTCATTTTCCAATGAGATAGCGTAGACACTTGAGTGCTTGTAGCCGTCTTTGTATTTAATGAACAAACGGCACTTGTCAGAGCATATTTCCTGAAACTTGACAAGTCTTGTTAGCTTTTTCTTTCAGAACTAGCTTCACTTATTGCTTCAGAGTATGCTTGCAAATAACTCTTTATCAGCGCTTGCTTTCAAAGTACTTCTGATCAGCGCTTGCTTTGTAGAAAACTTCTGAACATAGTTTACATGGAAACTTGCTAAGCTTTAGAAGATGCATAAAATAGTTTCTTATCAGAGTCAGCATCAGAACTTACGCTAAAACAAATAGTTCTTTCATCAAAGAACTTCTTCATTTATTTTCAGCTCAGCACGTCAAAATGATTTTCATCTAGGAAAATACTTCAGTCAGATCATTATCTGAAACAAATAAATATGCTCATCAGAGTATCAAATATATAAAATATATTTTATTGTTATCATCAAAACTCTGAGATATGATCAGAATCAATCTTGTTCTAACAACACTTACATTAGTAGTGATGGAATATGTAAAATTACCAAAGGGTCACTAGTGGTAGAAAACGAGCAAAGTCCTACAACTCTTTACAATGTGTCTATAAATTTATGCAAGGAGGAAACCAATGCAGTTGAATATGCTTCTAATGATCTATGAAATACATGCCTTGGTCGCTAGAGTGAGAAAAGACTCAACATTATTGCAAAGAAAAATTTTCTTCAGGTGAAAGGTACTCCTCTAAAAACATGAACTCATTGTTTGTCTGGTAGGAAACATAGAGTTTACTTTAATAGTAATTGTCCTCAAAGGAGGCCAAATATTCTAGATTTAGTTCACACTGATGTTTTCATGATGGATGGTAAATCCTTAGGTGGTGCATCATACATTGTTACTTTTATTAACGACCACTCCAGAAAATTGTGAACTTTTGTTTTGAAATTTAAAAACCATGTACTCTGTTTTTAAGAACTTTCATGCAACTGTCAAAAGAGAAAAAAGGAAGGAAGAAAAAATGTGTTAGATTTGATAATGGTGTGAATATAGAGGTCTGTTTGGAGATTAATACAAAGAGTATGGAATGAATCTTGATAAGATTGTTCCAAAGATGCCTTAACATAATGAAGTTGTAGAGAGAATGAATCGTACAATTAATGACCGAAGAGCACTCAAGAATAAATGGGTATACAAGATAAAGTTTGAAGATAATAAATATCAACCAATATATAAAGCAATATTGATTTTGAAAGTTTTTAATCATAAAAAAAGGTATTGACTTTGAAGAAATTTTCTCACGTGTGTTGAATATGACATCTATTTGAGTTGAGCCGGGATTAGCAGCTAGCTTGAATCTAGAGGTTGAACATCTTGATGTGAAGACAAATTTTCTTCATGGAAGAGATTGTTTGTATTGAGAAACTTAAGGTCTTTGAAGTCAAAGGTAAAAAAGAGCTTGTTTGTATATTGAATAATATTTTATATGGTCTCAAGCAACCTCTGCGACAATGGTATAAGAAGCTTGATTCTTTCATGGAAAGAAATGGTTATGGTAAAACTAATGTAGACCATTGTGTGTTTATGAAGAAATTATCTAATGGTGGTTTTATTATTCTTTTGTTATATGTTGATGACATGTTGATTGTTGGTCATGACATTAAGAAAAATCAAAGCTTGAAGAAAGAGTTAAGTAAGTCCTTGTAATGAAGGACTTGGGTCCTGCACAACAAATCTTTGGCATGAGAACTTCTTGTGACAGGAAGAAAGGTAAATTATGGTTGTCTCAACAAAATAACATTGAGAAGGAGTTATAGAGGTTTAACATGAGTAATTCAAAACCCGTGAGTACTCCACTTGCTAGTCAATTCGGGATAAATTATGAACAATATCCTACAAGTTAAGAAGACAAAGAATATATGAAGAATGTTCCTTATGCATCTGCAATTGGTATTTTGATGTATGTTATACTATGCACAAGGCTAGATATTGATCACGTTGTTGGTGTTGTCAGTTAGTTTCTCTCTAATCTTGACAAAGATCATTGGTAATTAGTTAAGTGGATTCTCATATATCTTAGAGGTACTTCCAAAGTGTGCTTATACTTTGAGAGTGATGATCATGTGTTAGATTGTTACACAAATGTAGATATGACTGGTGATATTGATTCTAAAAAATCTACTTCTGGATACATGATGACTTTTGCAGGGGGGAGAGGTGTCTTGGCAATTATGGTTACAAAAGTGTGTTGCTTTATCAACTACCGAGGGTGAGTATATTGCAATAATTAAAGCGGCTAAATAACTTTTATGGATGAAGAAATTCTTTCAAGAGTTGGGTGTTGAGCAAGAGAAGTTTGTGTTGCTCTATGACAGTCATAGTGAAAACCATCTTGGTAAGAACTCGACATTTCACTCTATGTCAAAGCACATTATGGTGCAATATCATTGGATACAAGATGCATTGGAGACGAAGTTGCTTTCACTTGAAAAGATCCATACTAACAAGAATGGTTCGGGTATGATGATAAAGACTTTGTCTGAGATAAAGATGATCAATTGCAAAAAGAAGGAAGACATATTGGAGCAGCTCATTTTCACTTAAGTCGTGAGGGGAATATTTGTAGGGCAGACTCACTCCTAAAGTGGGACCCATAATTTATTTTGGAAAAAAAGAAAAAGAATAAAAGAAAAAATGTTTTATTATATTTGTTTTATTTGTGCCAAACTCATTTGACATTTATTTAAAGGGGTTTTTTAATCTCTAAATCAACACAAGAAATAAGCAACTTACAAGGATTTTAGATAAGAGCACAAGGGTTTCAGAGGAGAGAAAAAGACACAAGTAATAGAAGGGTGTGTAGCAAACTTTATTAGTTTGAGCTACAAATCTAGTATGTTGTTCATATCACTTAACCAATTTTATTGATATTATTGTTGAGTAGTTTTACCTTCTCTTACAATTGTTTTGGTATACCTACATTTCACGAGACTTGTGGATTGTCGTTGTTTGTCTGGACTTATATCTTATGCATGACTATTATTTGGTATTCAAATATGCTTGACTCACTTTCCGATTGTGATTTATTTTCATATTGACGATGCTTTGACACTTATCACGTGCATTCAATTTCTGACTATTTTGTTTGTTGATGATGCTTTTGTGAAGGTTTTCGGGTTTCTTACGCTTTGTTAGGAAGAGGCAACAAACATTTTTTTCGTTTGGTACCTCTTCTCATTTATCTTATTCCTGCACTGTCTTTCAATTATTTTGCCATGAGAAGTAGGAATAGATTTACATGTCTGGAAGTCCTACTGTTGTAGGAAATTTTTGATCGGGAAGTCCTACTTTGTAGACAATATTTCTTGATTGTTAGTTTGTTTTCTATTTTTACTTTGTGCTTGCAATCGAGTCAATAAAATGAAAGAAGGGCTCGCAATCAGCCCCCACATTTCAAGTCCCTTGGTCATTCTTAGATCGCGTTTTATGTTGATGCTTTGAAACATGATCTTCTCTTGTTATCGAGTCAATAAAGTAGAAGGATGGCTCACAATCGACCCTCATATTTGTCTTTGTTTCGATGATACTTAGCTCATGTTTCTTAAACATTGATGCTTTGAGTTTTTACTCGATTTGTGCTTGTGCTATTCTAGTGGAAGAAGAGTCTTTCGACTCCCATGCTGAAAGGTGCCTTGGATTCTTGTTTTTCTAGCTCATGCTTAGTGCTTAGGTGGTCACCTAATAGCATTGGTGTTTGTTGCTTTGATATTTTCTTGGTTAAGTAGGTATGCTTTGGGTATCTTGGTTAAGTGTCTATTTTGTGAGTAAGTGGTTACTTCTCATGTGTTGTGTGCTTGCTTTCATATCTTGTTTAAGTTCTTGATTGCTTGCATTCTTCTCTTTATTTCTCTCCTTGTGTGATCACATGTTCCCCATAATATCTTTATTTCATTCTTGGTCAAGATTGAACTAAGTAGACCTTAGGATTGATATCCATGCATAACAATATTAGGTAGAATTCCCTTGATCCCAATGTTAGGTCCACAAGCATGACAACAAGTAGCATCGAGATTCCCCTTTTGTTAGTCTTTTCTTTTTGCAACCCTTCTAAAACAAAAACTGTTTTTTTAATCAAATTCATAAAACACTCTAACATTACTTAAACCCTTTCAAAATTAAGAGGGAAGTACTCAGATACCCCTACCTTATGAGGGACCATTTGATGTATTCTCTCAACAAAAACACTAAACAAATGCAAACTATTTTTGTCTTCAGACTTTTTCTTTTAAAACCTTTTCATAATAAGAATGTGTTATTTCCTCTCCGCGCATAAGACTCATAAAATCCCCAAAGGTCGAGCAACCCTATGTCAATTGATAGAGTATGAATGTAACATTATCCGCCTAAAAAACACACAACAAACTAACATTTTTTAGAAGAACTACGAGTGCCCTGATCCCTTATTGCACAAAAGGTGGTACTAGTCACAAAGGTTCACAACTGCGGAGGGCACACTAATAAAACCTTTTCTTTTGTATATAATCCATTGCATCCATGCATTCCCTTTACAACCTGGCTTTAGATTTAAACTCACCCGTTAGATTAGACAACAAGCGTGGTCCCCATGGAGTACCACAGACGTGAGGGGTCCTAATACCTTCCCCTTGTATAATCGACTCACTTACCCGTTCTCTTGGTCGCAAGACCTTGATTTTCCCCTTCCCTGGTTTTCTTTGATGTTTTCCTTTTCCTTCTGTGGGATAAATAAATATTCAATGGCGACTTCATTATGTTTCCTAGTTGCTTCACCTGACACGCACACAATGAGGCAGTGAAATACTTGGCCTTATAAAAAGAGAGTGTCACCATAGGTTAATTTTTAGAATACAAAGAGATTGGTACTCCTCCGAACATAAATACATAACCAACAATATACTTTGGATCATCCTTATCTCCACACTAATTAAAATATATGCAACCGAGCAAATCATATTTTCTGCCCGTATTAGCTGCGGGAAAGAGAATTCTGCAGCCAAGAGTTCCTTTGATGTATCTTAGGATCCTTTAACTACTTCCAAGTGAGACACCTTTGGTCTCTCAATGAATCTACTTTCAATACTCACACTAAACACAAAATCTGGCCGCGTATTGCACAAGTAACATAACGATCCAATCAATCTCCTATATTGTGTTGGATCCATGTTCTG
This sequence comes from Vicia faba, assembly GCA_948472305.1. Lineage (NCBI taxonomy): Eukaryota > Viridiplantae > Streptophyta > Magnoliopsida > Fabales > Fabaceae > Vicia > Vicia faba. Next base: position 476,078,742 of record OX451737.1, read on the forward strand.
CTCATCATCACTTTTGGAAAGTTGCAACCTCGCTTCAACAGGTGTATTGGCAGCATTATAATGCTCTATATGACACCTTTTCAAAATCTCAAGAGCATACTTTCTTTGATGCATGAGCAATCCCAATTTTGACTTGTGGAACTCTATACCAAGAAAGTAAGTCATGGTTCCAATGTCACTCATTTAAAACTCCTCCATAAGTTCACTCTTGAACTTAGAAATACTTAATTCATTGCTTCCCTTAATCAATTAGTCATCCACATATAAGAAAAATATGATCACATCTTTGTTTGCATTCGTTTTCACATAGACACCATGTTCGGAAACACATTTCTTGAAGCCAACATTAACTAGGAAACCATCAATGTGTTTGTTCCTAGCTCTAGGAGCTTATTTCAAACCATAAAGTGATTTCTTCAATTTGTAGACACTTCCCTCTTGATTTGTCACAACAAAACTACGGGTTGTTCTACAAAAACTTCCTCCTTAAGTGGACCATTCAAAAACGCGGATTTCACATCCATTTGATAAATCGACCAATTATTGTTATTCGCAATACCAATAACCAGCCGTATGGTTTCTATCCTAGCAACAGGTGTAAACACCTCATCAAAGTCTATACCTTCTCTTTGTAAAAATCCCTTCACAACTAGTTGAATCTTATGCTTGACAACTTCACCTTTGGGATTTGTCTTCACTTTATAGATCCATCTTACTCCGATTGGCTTATTTCGTTTCGGTAAATCGTCCAACTTCCAAGTATTGTTTTTCTCAATTGATTCCAACTCCTCTTTTATCACAGGTGCCCACTTTGTATCGCTTAATGCCTCTTCCGTGCTAACAGGCTCGGATTCATCCATAAGCACAAAGTGAATGAGATAACCATCATTATTGATCTCATTATCATGGAATACTTCGTAATATTGGAGTCTCTGACGCAAACATATTTTCCTAGTTGGTCATCTACTATTGTCTCTGATTTCGACTTTGACCGACTGTTGTTCAGGACCAGAAGATTTCTGAAAATTCTGATTTTCCTGCTGGAAATCGATTTCAACATATGGGAAATCAATTTCAGATGCACCAGAATCAGACCCAAGAGCCTCATTATGCAGAAATCACAACGGAAATCGATTTCCCTCATCCTAGAAATCGATTTCCACACATGTCATGCCCATTTTTCTACTGTCAAACAGCCTTACCTCATTAACTACCACATCTCGACTTATTATAATCTTCTTGCTATTCACATCAAATAATTTGTAACCATTGGTAGGATGATAACCAACGAGCAACATCATATCACCTTTGTCATCCAACTTCTTTCGAAGCTGACCCAAAATATGTCGAAATGCTATCGAACCGAAAACTTTCAAATGACTTAAAATTGGTTTAAATACAGACCATACCTCTTCTGGAGTCACTTTATGAAGCTTCTTTTTAGGGCACCTATTCATCAAATAGGCGGTTATAGAAGTGACTTCTCCCCATAGTTCCTTCGACAAGCCTTTTCCCTTTAACATGCTACGAACCATGTTTATTATCAAACGATTTTTCCTCTCGGCAACATCATTTTGCTGAGGCATATAGGGTGGCACAACCTCACACATTATACCCTCCTCATCATAATTATTCCCAAACTCATTCGAGGTATACTCACCTCCACCATTTGTTTTGAGAATTTTAATTTTGTGACCACTTTGACGCTCAACCATGTACTTAAACTTATTAAACACACCAAATACCTTATCCTTCCTCTTGATTAGTTGTGTCCATAGTTTCCTACTAAAATCATTGATAAATGTGACATAGTACCTATTGCCACCATATGAGTCGACTTGCATTGGACCACACACGTCGGAGTACACCACCTCAAGGTGATGTTTAGTCCTATAACCTACATTCTTGCTGAAATTACTCTTGTATTGCTTTCCTTGAACACACTCTTCACATATCTCAGCTTGAATATTGATTTTTGGTAACCCGGTTACCATACCATTCCTTTGTAACGCGCCGAGGTCTCAAAAATTGATGTGTCCATGATGGTAGTGCCACAACCACTCATCATGACTTGCCTCTGTAGCAAGACACCCGTGCTCCATCACTTTTATATCTATCTTGAAAGTTCGATTGGCAGCCATGGGTGCTTTAAGGACTAAAACCCCGTTTAGGTTTAAAACGCGCAAAATCTTATTTTCCATGCGAATCATGCAATTCTTCTCTAGTAATTGGCCAATACTCAAGAGAATAAATTTAATTCTAGGAATTTATATCACATATTTGATCAATAAATGACCTCCATCCCTTTTTATGATCAAAACATCGCTGACCCCGTCGGCCGTTAAAGTGGTGTCATCAGCGAATTTCACCTTATTCTTTGTGGCTTGATTGATTTTGATAAACAATTCCTTTATACCTATCATATCTGTTGAAAAACTGAAATCCAAGTACCACTCGTCACTTACTTGGACTCCATCTCGAACCGTTACCATTACATTTTGCTTCGAACAAGTTTCTGCAACATTTTTCGAACCGTTGCCACTGTTGTCCAGAAATTTGCAGTTGTTGTTCAATAACTTACTACTGTCATAATTCTCCTCTGTGATCATGACTAGAATCGTTTTTTCATCATCCACCTCCTGCCGAGCAACCTTAGCCTAGTCTCTTTTATTTTCCCTTGATTTCACATTACAATCCCTTGCGAAATGACCAAGTCTATGGCAATGGTGACACTTCACATTACTCTTGTCAAAAAATTTAGTGTAGTTGCCTTGACCACTACCTTTGGATCTGCTTTCACCTATTTTCCCCATTGAAGCCTTTGAATTTTATGGATATTTTCCACCAAAATTTTGGAAATTTGTCTTCCCTTTGAAAGACCATTTTCCTTTCGATCTTTTACTCTTCTCATTGAACCATGCTTGCAATGCAATCTCCGCTATAACTTTGTCATTTCCCCTTTCATCCATCCTTTCTTCATGAGCCTTAAGAGAGCTTTGAAGCTCTTCCTTCCTCAATGTCAGAAGGTCATTTGATTATTCAATTACAACCATAATGTTGTCAAATATTAACATCAAAGAATGTAAGATCTTTGATACAACATTCTGCTCCAAAATATTTTCTCCGTGTTTACCGTGAAAATTGGTAAACAACCGCTAGTCTTCCAAAACAAAGATAATTTGTTGTTTACTCATAGGATCGACTAGGTTGATCCTAGGAAATGTGTCTAAAGTTATTTTACTAGTGTTTCTAGATATTTGTTCTATGTCGAAAAGATAAATACAACAAAGGTAAAAGTAAAGACAAAAGGCTTAAAGATAAATGCAAAAAAAGTTTTAAAGTAAAACTGGAATATAAAGAATTCGACTTAAACTTAAACGAAAAGTAAAATACTTGATTTAAATGTAAATGACTTTGAATATAAATTGATGTTTCTATACATACATTCTCAATGACTCTTTTCTCTGACACTGGTACTTCGAGTTTGTATGAGTGATTTGTGCAAAAGTGAACACACATAATCCTAATACAAAGATCCTAATTTATACTAACTCGACCCTAACGATCTTTTGTCTGTGCTTCCACATCTGATTAATCCTTCTGGAGATCAAGGATAGTTCATCTTCTTCTGAAGCAGATTCTTAAGAGTTTCCTTCTTCAGCCTGAAAAGCGTTAGTTTCATATTTTTTAATTGATTTAAGGGCAACAGACTTACCTTTCTTCAGAGAGTCGTGCTCATCAAGTTCTATTTCATGACTTCTTAAAGCGCTGATGAGTTCTTCAAGAGACACGTTGTTCAGATCTTTTGATACTTTGAAAGCAGTGACCATAGGTTCCCATCTTTTGGGTAAACTTCTGATGATCTTCTTAACATGGCCTGCCTTAGTGTATCCCTTGTTCAGAACTCTCAGGCCAGCGACCAAAGTTTGGAACCTTGAGAACATAGCTTCTATAGATTCACTTTCTTCTACTTTGAAGGCTTCATGCTTCTGGATGAGAGCCAGAGCTTTAGACTCCTTCACTTGAGCGGTTCCTTCATGAGTCATTTTGAGAGACTCAAACATATCATGTGTTGTATCTCTATTTGTGATCTTCTCATATTCCATTTTAGAGATAGCGTTTAGAAAGATATTTCTAGTTCTATGGTGATTTTTGAAATCAGCTTTTTGTTGTCTATCCATAAAATTTCTATCAATCTTGTTTCCTTCTGAGTATGTAGGATGTGTGTAACCATCCAAGACTATATCCCATAAATCACTATCATGACCTAGAAAGAAACTTTCTAGTCTATCTTTCCAATATTCAAAATCTTCTCCATCAAATACAGGAGGTTTGTTGTAGCTATTGTTGTTTTGTTCAGTTGCCATTTGTGTTTTCTTTCTGGATCTTTTCCTGACATGGTTAAGTGTTGCACTCAGATTCAAGCTCTGATACCAATTGAAGGTGAGAAAACACTTAGAGGGGGGGGGGGGGGTTGAATAAGTTTCTCTTTTTCTTTTTCTTAAATGCTCAACAATATGGAAAGACACTGTTATTTTTATCATGGTTCGTTTGAACTCAAACTACTCCAGTCCACCCGCCAAGGTGATTTAGCCTTTCTCAACAAGGACTTAATTCACTATAATCAAACTGATTACAATCACACAACATCTGATGTGACTAACAATACAATGCACAAGTAAACTTACAAGTGACTAACACCACTAAGACTCAAACTAGTCCTAGCCTTCTTGAGAAATCTGACCAAACTTGGTCTCTCAAGGAACAATTACAAGAATTAAATCTTTACAAATAGTGAAACAAATTGCTTCTTAGAAATCTATATCACAAACTGTGATTTTTCACTAAGATTGGTTTTGCACAAAGTTTTTGTAAAATGATTTTTCATCAGCAGAATATTTTCACGTAGTTGGGCAGTTGTCTTGCAATAAATGATCTTATATTTATAGCATGAAGAAAATGACCGTTGTTGCCTTCAAAATTGTGGAGCAATTAATGTTTGCGTGTTTGCTTGCAGTATTTCATTTTCCAATGAGATAGCGTAGACACTTGAGTGCTTGTAGCCGTCTTTGTATTTAATGAACAAACGGCACTTGTCAGAGCATATTTCCTGAAACTTGACAAGTCTTGTTAGCTTTTTCTTTCAGAACTAGCTTCACTTATTGCTTCAGAGTATGCTTGCAAATAACTCTTTATCAGCGCTTGCTTTCAAAGTACTTCTGATCAGCGCTTGCTTTGTAGAAAACTTCTGAACATAGTTTACATGGAAACTTGCTAAGCTTTAGAAGATGCATAAAATAGTTTCTTATCAGAGTCAGCATCAGAACTTACGCTAAAACAAATAGTTCTTTCATCAAAGAACTTCTTCATTTATTTTCAGCTCAGCACGTCAAAATGATTTTCATCTAGGAAAATACTTCAGTCAGATCATTATCTGAAACAAATAAATATGCTCATCAGAGTATCAAATATATAAAATATATTTTATTGTTATCATCAAAACTCTGAGATATGATCAGAATCAATCTTGTTCTAACAACACTTACATTAGTAGTGATGGAATATGTAAAATTACCAAAGGGTCACTAGTGGTAGAAAACGAGCAAAGTCCTACAACTCTTTACAATGTGTCTATAAATTTATGCAAGGAGGAAACCAATGCAGTTGAATATGCTTCTAATGATCTATGAAATACATGCCTTGGTCGCTAGAGTGAGAAAAGACTCAACATTATTGCAAAGAAAAATTTTCTTCAGGTGAAAGGTACTCCTCTAAAAACATGAACTCATTGTTTGTCTGGTAGGAAACATAGAGTTTACTTTAATAGTAATTGTCCTCAAAGGAGGCCAAATATTCTAGATTTAGTTCACACTGATGTTTTCATGATGGATGGTAAATCCTTAGGTGGTGCATCATACATTGTTACTTTTATTAACGACCACTCCAGAAAATTGTGAACTTTTGTTTTGAAATTTAAAAACCATGTACTCTGTTTTTAAGAACTTTCATGCAACTGTCAAAAGAGAAAAAAGGAAGGAAGAAAAAATGTGTTAGATTTGATAATGGTGTGAATATAGAGGTCTGTTTGGAGATTAATACAAAGAGTATGGAATGAATCTTGATAAGATTGTTCCAAAGATGCCTTAACATAATGAAGTTGTAGAGAGAATGAATCGTACAATTAATGACCGAAGAGCACTCAAGAATAAATGGGTATACAAGATAAAGTTTGAAGATAATAAATATCAACCAATATATAAAGCAATATTGATTTTGAAAGTTTTTAATCATAAAAAAAGGTATTGACTTTGAAGAAATTTTCTCACGTGTGTTGAATATGACATCTATTTGAGTTGAGCCGGGATTAGCAGCTAGCTTGAATCTAGAGGTTGAACATCTTGATGTGAAGACAAATTTTCTTCATGGAAGAGATTGTTTGTATTGAGAAACTTAAGGTCTTTGAAGTCAAAGGTAAAAAAGAGCTTGTTTGTATATTGAATAATATTTTATATGGTCTCAAGCAACCTCTGCGACAATGGTATAAGAAGCTTGATTCTTTCATGGAAAGAAATGGTTATGGTAAAACTAATGTAGACCATTGTGTGTTTATGAAGAAATTATCTAATGGTGGTTTTATTATTCTTTTGTTATATGTTGATGACATGTTGATTGTTGGTCATGACATTAAGAAAAATCAAAGCTTGAAGAAAGAGTTAAGTAAGTCCTTGTAATGAAGGACTTGGGTCCTGCACAACAAATCTTTGGCATGAGAACTTCTTGTGACAGGAAGAAAGGTAAATTATGGTTGTCTCAACAAAATAACATTGAGAAGGTGTTATAGAGGTTTAACATGAGTAATTCAAAACCCGTGAGTACTCCACTTGCTAGTCAATTCGGGATAAATTATGAACAATATCCTACAAGTTAAGAAGACAAAGAATATATGAAGAATGTTCCTTATGCATCTGCAATTGGTATTTTGATGTATGTTATACTATGCACAAGGCTAGATATTGATCACGTTGTTGGTGTTGTCAGTTAGTTTCTCTCTAATCTTGACAAAGATCATTGGTAATTAGTTAAGTGGATTCTCATATATCTTAGAGGTACTTCCAAAGTGTGCTTATACTTTGAGAGTGATGATCATGTGTTAGATTGTTACACAAATGTAGATATGACTGGTGATATTGATTCTAAAAAATCTACTTCTGGATACATGATGACTTTTGCAGGGGGGAGAGGTGTCTTGGCAATTATGGTTACAAAAGTGTGTTGCTTTATCAACTACCGAGGGTGAGTATATTGCAATAATTAAAGCGGCTAAATAACTTTTATGGATGAAGAAATTCTTTCAAGAGTTGGGTGTTGAGCAAGAGAAGTTTGTGTTGCTCTATGACAGTCATAGTGAAAACCATCTTGGTAAGAACTCGACATTTCACTCTATGTCAAAGCACATTATGGTGCAATATCATTGGATACAAGATGCATTGGAGACGAAGTTGCTTTCACTTGAAAAGATCCATACTAACAAGAATGGTTCGGGTATGATGATAAAGACTTTGTCTGAGATAAAGATGATCAATTGCAAAAAGAAGGAAGACATATTGGAGCAGCTCATTTTCACTTAAGTCGTGAGGGGAATATTTGTAGGGCAGACTCACTCCTAAAGTGGGACCCATAATTTATTTTGGAAAAAAAGAAAAAGAATAAAAGAAAAAATGTTTTATTATATTTGTTTTATTTGTGCCAAACTCATTTGACATTTATTTAAAGGGGTTTTTTAATCTCTAAATCAACACAAGAAATAAGCAACTTACAAGGATTTTAGATAAGAGCACAAGGGTTTCAGAGGAGAGAAAAAGACACAAGTAATAGAAGGGTGTGTAGCAAACTTTATTAGTTTGAGCTACAAATCTAGTATGTTGTTCATATCACTTAACCAATTTTATTGATATTATTGTTGAGTAGTTTTACCTTCTCTTACAATTGTTTTGGTATACCTACATTTCACGAGACTTGTGGATTGTCGTTGTTTGTCTGGACTTATATCTTATGCATGACTATTATTTGGTATTCAAATATGCTTGACTCACTTTCCGATTGTGATTTATTTTCATATTGACGATGCTTTGACACTTATCACGTGCATTCAATTTCTGACTATTTTGTTTGTTGATGATGCTTTTGTGAAGGTTTTCGGGTTTCTTACGCTTTGTTAGGAAGAGGCAACAAACATTTTTTTCGTTTGGTACCTCTTCTCATTTATCTTATTCCTGCACTGTCTTTCAATTATTTTGCCATGAGAAGTAGGAATAGATTTGCATGTCTGGAAGTCCTACTGTTGTAGGAAATTTTTGATCGGGAAGTCCTACTTTGTAGACAATATTTCTTGATTGTTAGTTTGTTTTCTATTTTTACTTTGTGCTTGCAATCGAGTCAATAAAATGAAAGAAGGGCTCGCAATCAGCCCCCACATTTCAAGTCCCTTGGTCATTCTTAGATCGCGTTTTATGTTGATGCTTTGAAACATGATCTTCTCTTGTTATCGAGTCAATAAAGTAGAAGGATGGCTCACAATCGACCCTCATATTTGTCTTTGTTTCGATGATACTTAGCTCATGTTTCTTAAACATTGATGCTTTGAGTTTTTACTCGATTTGTGCTTGTGCTATTCTAGTGGAAGAAGAGTCTTTCGACTCCCATGCTGAAAGGTGCCTTGGATTCTTGTTTTTCTAGCTCATGCTTAGTGCTTAGGTGGTCACCTAATAGCATTGGTGTTTGTTGCTTTGATATTTTCTTGGTTAAGTAGGTATGCTTTGGGTATCTTGGTTAAGTGTCTATTTTGTGAGTAAGTGGTTACTTCTCATGTGTTGTGTGCTTGCTTTCATATCTTGTTTAAGTTCTTGATTGCTTGCATTCTTCTCTTTATTTCTCTCCTTGTGTGATCACATGTTCCCCATAATATCTTTATTTCATTCTTGGTCAAGATTGAACTAAGTAGACCTTAGGATTGATATCCATGCATAACAATATTAGGTAGAATTCCCTTGATCCCAATGTTAGGTCCACAAGCATGACAACAAGTAGCATCGAGATTCCCCTTTTGTTAGTCTTTTCTTTTTGCAACCCTTCTAAAACAAAAACTGTTTTTTTAATCAAATTCATAAAACACTCTAACATTACTTAAACCCTTTCAAAATTAAGAGGGAAGTACTCAGATACCCCTACCTTATGAGGGACCATTTGATGTATTCTCTCAACAAAAACACTAAACAAATGCAAACTATTTTTGTCTTCAGACTTTTTCTTTTAAAACCTTTTCATAATAAGAATGTGTTATTTCCTCTCCGCGCATAAGACTCATAAAATCCCCAAAGGTCGAGCAACCCTATGTCAATTGATAGAGTATGAATGTAACATTATCCGCCTAAAAAACACACAACAAACTAACATTTTTTAGAAGAACTACGAGTGCCCTGATCCCTTATTGCACAAAAGGTGGTACTAGTCACAAAGGTTCACAACTGCGGAGGGCACACTAATAAAACCTTTTCTTTTGTATATAATCCATTGCATCCATGCATTCCCTTTACAACCTGGCTTTAGATTTAAACTCACCCGTTAGATTAGACAACAAGCGTGGTCCCCATGGAGTACCATAGACGTGAGGGGTCCTAATACCTTCCCCTTGTATAATCGACTCACTTACCCGTTCTCTTGGTCGCAAGACCTTGATTTTCCCCTTCCCTGGTTTTCTTTGATGTTTTCCTTTTCCTTCTGTGGGATAAATAAATATTCAATGGCAACTTCATTATGTTTCCTAGTTGCTTCACCTGACACGCACACAATGAGGCAGTGAAATACTTGGCCTTATAAAAAGAGAGTGTCACCATAGGTTAATTTTTAGAATACAAAGAGATTGGTACTCCTCCGAACATAAATACATAACCAACAATATACTTTGGATCATCCTTATCTCCACACTAATTAAAATATATGCAACCGAGCAAATCATATTTTCTGCCCGTATCAGCTGCGGGAAAGAGAATTCTGCAGCCAAGAGTTCCTTTGATGTATCTTAGGATCCTTTAACTACTTCCAAGTGAGACACCTTTGGTCTCTCAATGAATCTACTTTCAATACTCACACTAAACACAAAATCTGGCCGCGTATTGCACAAGTAACATAACGATCCAATCAATCTCCTATATTGTGTTGGATCCATGTTCTGCTCATCATCACTTTTGGAAAGTTGCAACCTCGCTTCAACAGGTGTATTGGCAGCATTATAATGCTCTATATGACACCTTTTCAAAATCTCAAGAGCATACTTTCTTTGATGCATGAGCAATCCCAATTTTGACTTGTGGAACTCTATACCAAGAAAGTAAGTCATGGTTCCAATGTCACTCATTTAAAACTCCTCCATAAGTTCACTCTTGAACTTAGAAATAATTAATTCATTGCTTCCCTTAATCAATTAGTCATCCACATATAAGAAAAATATGATCACATCTTTGTTTGCATTCGTTTTCACATAGACACCATGTTCGGAAACACATTTCTTGAAGCCAACATTAACTAGGAAACCATCAATGTGTTTGTTCCTAGCTCTAGGAGCTTATTTCAAACCATAAAGTGATTTCTTCAATTTGTAGACACTTCCCTCTTGATTTGTCACAACAAAACTACGGGTTGTTCTACAAAAACTTCCTCCTTAAGTGGACCATTCAAAAACGCGGATTTCACATCCATTTGATAAATCGACCAATTATTGTTATTCGCAATACCAATAACCAGCCGTATGGTTTCTATCCTAGCAACAGGTGTAAACACCTCATCAAAGTCTATACCTTCTCTTTGTAAAAATCCCTTCACAACTAGTTGAATCTTATGCTTGACAACTTCACCTTTGGGATTTGTCTTCACTTTATAGATCCATCTTACTCCGATTGGCTTATTTCGTTTCGGTAAATCGTCCAACTTCCAAGTATTGTTTTTCTCAATTGATTCCAACTCCTCTTTTATCACAGGTGCCCACTTTGTATCGCTTAATGCCTCTTCCGTGCTAACAGGCTCGGATTCATCCATAAGCACAAAGTGAATGAGATAACCATCATTATTGATCTCATTATCATGGAATACTTCGTAATATTGGAGTCTCTGACGCAAACATATTTTCCTAGTTGGTCATCTACTATTGTCTCTGATTTCGACTTTGACCGACTGTTGTTCAGGACCAGAAGATTTCTGAAAATTCTGATTTTCCTGCTGGAAATCGATTTCAACATATGGGAAATCAATTTCAGATGCACCAGAATCAGACCCAAGAGCCTCATTATGCAGAAATCACAACGGAAATCGATTTCCCTCATCCTAGAAATCGATTTCCACACATGTCATGCCCATTTTTCTACTGTCAAACAGCCTTACCTCATTAACTACCACATCTCGACTTATTATAATCTTCTTGCTATTCACATCAAATAATTTGTAACCATTGGTAGGATGATAACCAACGAGCAACATCATATCACCTTTGTCATCCAACTTCTTTCGAAGCTGACCCAAAATATGTCGAAATGCTATCGAACCGAAAACTTTCAAATGACTTAAAATTGGTTTAAATACAGACCATACCTCTTCTGGAGTCACTTTATGAAGCTTCTTTTTAGGGCACCTATTCATCAAATAGGCGGTTATAGAAGTGACTTCTCCCCATAGTTCCTTCGACAAGCCTTTTCCCTTTAACATGCTACGAACCATGTTTATTATCAAACGATTTTTCCTCTCGGCAACATCATTTTGCTGAGGCATATAGGGTGGCACAACCTCACACATTATACCCTCCTCATCATAATTATTCCCAAACTCATTCGAGGTATACTCACCTCCACCATTTGTTTTGAGAATTTTAATTTTGTGACCACTTTGACGCTCAACCATGTACTTAAACTTATTAAACACACCAAATACCTTATCCTTCCTCTTGATTAGTTGTGTCCATAGTTTCCTACTAAAATCATTGATAAATGTGACATAGTACCTATTGCCACCATATGAGTCGACTTGCATTGGACCACACACGTCGGAGTACACCACCTCAAGGTGATGTTTAGTCCTATAACCTACATTCTTGCTGAAATTACTCTTGTATTGCTTTCCTTGAACACACTCTTCACATATCTCAGCTTGAATATTGATTTTTGGTAACCCGGTTACCATACCATTCCTTTGTAACGCGCCGAGGTCTCAAAAATTGATGTGTCCATGATGGTAGTGCCACAACCACTCATCATGACTTGCCTCTGTAGCAAGACACCCGTGCTCCATCACTTTTATATCTATCTTGAAAGTTCGATTGGCAGCCATGGGTGCTTTAAGGACTAAAACCCCGTTTAGGTTTAAAACGCGCAAAATCTTATTTTCCATGCGAATCATGCAATTCTTCTCTAGTAATTGGCCAATACTCAAGAGAATAAATTTAATTCTAGGAATTTATATCACATATTTGATCAATAAATGACCTCCATCCCTTTTTATGATCAAAACATCGCTGACCCCGTCGGCCGTTAAAGTGGTGTCATCAGCGAATTTCACCTTATTCTTTGTGGCTTGATTGATTTTGATAAACAATTCCTTTATACCTATCATATCTGTTGAAAAACTGAAATCCAAGTACCACTCGTCACTTACTTGGACTCCATCTCGAACCGTTACCATTACATTTTGCTTCGAACAAGTTTCTGCAACATTTTTCGAACCGTTGCCACTGTTGTCCAGAAATTTGCAGTTGTTGTTCAATAACTTACTACTGTCATAATTCTCCTCTGTGATCATGACTAGAATCGTTTTTTCATCATCCACCTCCTGCCGAGCAACCTTAGCCTAGTCTCTTTTATTTTCCCTTGATTTCACATTACAATCCCTTGCGAAATGACCAAGTCTATGGCAATGGTGACACTTCACATTACTCTTGTCAAAAAATTTAGTGTAGTTGCCTTGACCACTACCTTTGGATCTGCTTTCACCTATTTTCCCCATTGAAGCCTTTGAATTTTATGGATATTTTCCACCAAAATTTTGGAAATTTGTCTTCCCTTTGAAAGACCATTTTCCTTTCGATCTTTTACTCTTCTCATTGAACCATGCTTGCAATGCAATCTCCGCTATAACTTTGTCATTTCCCCTTTCATCCATCCTTTCTTCATGAGCCTTAAGAGAGCTTTGAAGCTCTTCCTTCCTCAATGTCAGAAGGTCATTTGATTATTCAATTACAACCATAATGTTGTCAAATATTAACATCAAAGAATGTAAGATCTTTGATACAACATTCTGCTCCAAAATATTTTCTCCGTGTTTACCGTGAAAATTGGTAAACAACCGCTAGTCTTCCAAAACAAAGATAATTTGTTGTTTACTCATAGGATCGACTAGGTTGATCCTAGGAAATGTGTCTAAAGTTATTTTACTAGTGTTTCTAGATATTTGTTCTATGTCGAAAAGATAAATACAACAAAGGTAAAAGTAAAGACAAAAGGCTTAAAGATAAATGCAAAAAAAGTTTTAAAGTAAAACTGGAATATAAAGAATTCGACTTAAACTTAAACGAAAAGTAAAATACTTGATTTAAATGTAAATGACTTTGAATATAAATTGATGTTTCTATACATACATTCTCAATGACTCTTTTCTCTGACACTGGTACTTCGAGTTTGTATGAGTGATTTGTGCAAAAGTGAACACACATAATCCTAATACAAAGATCCTAATTTATACTAACTCGACCCTAACGATCTTTTTCTACAAAAGTTCCATGTTCGAGTCTTGCACGCTTCTTCGAATCGTCAAGCTTCCATGCGTCCTTCTCGATAAGATCAATCCATTTGAAGTCGAATTCTTCTTCAATTCGAAGCACCAAAACAACATGACGTATCGAAACAATTTGAATTCAAATCTTCACATAATTTAAGTCCCATATATTCTACAATAAGACTTTCTCCATTGCTTAACATAATCAAACTGTCCATAATTTGGTCAGTCGAAATCCCTTATGAAATATTCTCATATTCTCTTCCATGGCTAAACTTCTTTCGATTTCTTCATTTTCCTCAATGTCATATGTCGTCAAAGTTCTCAGGTAACAAATTTCACCTCAAAATATGTATTTCGAATAACTTGAAGATATAGACATTTTTTTACAAAAACCTTCCATTTTGACGCAACAGTTGCTTCATGATGACCGTTATTGTTGTGACATCCTGGTTATGATGACTATATTTCCAAATGTCTCATCAAGATGTGTGTAATTTAGTTTCCGTCATTGCTACACTAAAGTAGGTTCAAAACGTGGCTTTCCCAAAAAGTAACCCCCTGGTCATCTTAATAAATACCAACACGTGTCCCATTATCTCTTTCATTTGAAAAAATGAAACTGGAGCATTTGTTCACTATAAATACTCCTTTCATCCTCAAAAACACTTTTTAACGCTCATTTTCTCTTATCTTCTCAGAAAAACCTATGAACTTCTTCCATCTCCTTCCTTCAAAATCAATGGCACCCACAAAGAAGAGCAACAAATTTAGAAAAGCGTGAAGAACACTAAGGATGTTACTTTCACTCCTAATCAACACGTCACCAAACCCATTCCTTCTAGAAATCAAGAAAAAACATGTGAACTTCTTCCACCTTTAAGCTTTCTCATCAATGGCGTTGTGATACGGTGGGAGAACTGACTTGGGTGTTTTGCGTTTTATCGCAAATGTTATGGATAGGAAGAGTTACCACTGAATTTTCTTTTATCCAATAAAGGAAAGGGTGTAAATCACAGGAAAGAAGTTTTGAGATATTTTCTTGAGTTCGGGGGGTAAGTTATGAAAAGGGAAGGTGTTAGCACCCTTTTCTTCCGTAGTTATCTACGGGCTCTTAATTGCTTTATCACTTTGAAAATGCTTTGTGTTTGTGTAAGTTTGAAAATATTTTAAAAAACACCTTCGTACGGAAAACTTTCAATGATTCTAGTATTGTTGAGAATGTATACAAAGTGTTGGTTTTGAAAATATTTGTTTGAAAAGGAGTGTTTGGAAAGATGTTTTGAAGGTGCCAATTGAAACAACCGGCTGAAAATCATCAAACAGTGAAGTCGCCATCGAACGTCTTTTATCCCGCGTGGAGGGAAAGGTAAACATAGACAAAACCTAAGAAGGGAGAAGTCACGGTCTTGTGACCGAGAGATCGGGTAAGGGAGTATGTTATGCGAGGGGAAGGTATTAGCACCCCACACGCCCGTAGTACTCTACGGTATCCACTCTTGTTATCTATCTTATGGGTGTGTTTAATCTATGCTTACTGTTTACGGGGGAAGAATGCATGCAAAATAAAGGAGAAAAGAATGTAGGGAAAATAAAGTTGTACTCGGTTGGGCCCTACCCCAATGCCTACGTATCCTTTTTGAGGAATCAGAGCTATCGTAGTTCAGCTAACATGTTTTTGTTCTCTTGTGTTTTTTATGGATGATGATAAGTCCACCTTCTGCCGCAACTCGGCCTTTGGAGACTTACGCGTTGGCACATAAGTAAATTAATCATGTCCTTACTTGAAAAGGTTCCGAGTTACGCCCTCAAGGCAAGGTGCCACATTTGATTGGTTTGTATTTTGTTACCTTGAAAAAGGGTTTAGGTATGATTAGCATGTTTATGATTCACTAAGAAAAAGGAAGTTTTAGTTTTAAATGCAAGGATGCAAAATAAGAAGAAAATAGTCTATGGGGGACTAGCCTATTTCTAATCTGATGTTATCATACAATGGTAGCCCTAAGTTTGGATTAACAAAAGGGAAACGTCTACCTAATGTTAGCATGCATGGTTTGCAACCTAAGGTCTAACTTACATCCGAAAGAAACAAGCATATCCTAAGGGAACATGGTATGTACAAGGGTAAAACAAACAAGCTCGAAAGAGCATACACATAAATTGGTAAAGAAAAGAAGTGAAATGCTTTAGCCAAGGGGAGTTGTGATCGGTGGGAATAGAACTGACTGTTTTTGGAATGCTGGTTCGCGTTTTGCGTTTTTTTTCCGCAAAATGTCGCGGTAAGCAAGAGTCGCCACCGTCTTTTATTTTATCCAACAAGGAAAGGAAAAAAGCACAGAAAAATTCCTTTTTGAGATATTTCTAGGGTTTGGGAGGTAGATTATAGAAAGGGAAGGTGTTAGCACCCTTTCTATCCGTGGTTATCCACGGGCTCTTAGGTACTTGCTCATTGTGTTTTCAAAATTTGCTTTTCTTTGTGTTTGTGGGTTTGAAGAAGTTTTTGTTTGAAATGAGTGTAAGTGCGAAAAGTTTTGTTTTGTTTTAAAAGGAGAAAGTACTTAAGAACCATCTACCTACTTGAAAAAGGAATTAGTCTGTACAAATGTCCTCTAGACGATGCCATCCCACTATTGAGGAGTAGGTAGCACCGTCGTTGGAGTTTTTGGGTCAATTCGATTAAGGGACGTGTGGTCACTAAAGCAACGTTAGGACGCCTTAACGGTAACCCAAATGTCTTTGATCATTTTTTTCGAGGCAACCGTTTCGAGGCAACTATGACCTTTGGACAAGAGGGCAACCTCTAAAACTTCCTATACTCAATGACCACGTTCGAAGGCAACCAAGTGAGGTGTACCCTAAGAGTGCGCATGTGCGAGTGTTTTATTTCGATTAATTTTATCTTTGTATATGTCATGGGTGAGCTATGTTGATTTTAAGTTCATACATTGGATCTTGTCATGCATTCCCTATTATCAAACATCTAACAGTTAATATTATGTGGAAATTAAATTGCAGGAAATTAAATCTAAGCTATTACAAGGCATCGGGTATTTACATCGCCAAAAACAACCCTTTAATTTAAATTGCGGAAAATAAAATAAAGCGATAAATAAATAAAGTCCTAATTAAAAAAAACTATTACATACTGGAAGCAATTACAATATTGGAAATATAGATCGCTTGCGAGAAAATTAAATCGGCGCATTTTTAGGGTTTTGACCCTTTTTTTTATTAAAGAAAAGATTTTTGCTTATTTTTTGAATTAAATAGGATTAAATCGAATGAACAATTAAATTAAATTAAATGATGAAAATATTTTTGGATTTTTGGTTATTTTAGGAAATAAAATAAAATTGATTAAAATTATTAAAAACCTAATTCTACATTGATTTTAATTTATTGCAAAAATATTAATGTTAAACCTATTTAAAACTAAGCTAATTAATTAATATTTATTTACAAAATAAAATAATTAAATTAATAATGTTTTTTTATGTTTTCTGATTTTTATTAAGAAAAATATTAATTTTTTGGTTAGTAATTAATTAAGAATAATAAAAATGAAACAAGTAAATAAATAAAATATTAAAAGAAAAGAAGTAACCAAAGGGGGGTGCTGGGCCCAATCTGGAGGTAAATCTGGCAATTCCAAGCCCAAAACGTCCAAGCCTGCTTTGACTTTTCCAACTCCCTATGCGCTTGTTGACTAGAGTTCATGGTGAACCTTCAATCCTGGCCTTAAGATTTGGCCTGAAGGCCATCTGGCGCCTGGATCTTTGAGGAGTATGGTAGTCCACACACTAAGCTTTGCACTGGATCTCCTGGAACAAAACAATAATAAGCGTTTGGGGGGACCTGGGATTCGAACCCAGGTCCCAAGGCGTTTTTCACTAGCCTGCTTGCCAACTCAACCAACGCGTTTATTTGTTATTATGATACACAATGAATATTATATTTGAAACTCAATTAATATGGTGGAAATAAAAAAAAGTGGCGCGAGATTTGAATTGGCCAATAGGAAGAAGACACACCTTCGTCTTCTTCGTTGAAAAACCAGGGTTTTTACCGGCGGATTTTATCCGTAGCTGATTCCATGGCTGCCTTCTAAAATCACCTATAGGCCTTGGAAACGAGTTTTAAGAGCATCATCATACTCGTTTATTTCCACTGAACACAACCATGGTCATCGTTTGTCCTAATTATTCCTGCAAAACAAAACCCCAAATGCAAACCTCCAAAACCCTAGATTCGGGCAAGGTGATATAGGCTACAAAAACAAAATTAAATAATGCAGAAATACTCTAAATGAATCGACTAACATGATAGTTTCAAGGTTTTGGCAAAAAGATGCAAGATTCAGAGGTTATGAATTCATGCACAGGTTCGTGTTTAGGACGACTTACAGTGAGTTTGGGGCTGACTCAGGGCTTGATTATGATTGTTTTAGCTTCGTTGGATGTCAGGCAAGAACACCACGCTGAGCTTTGGCCTCCAATTTGCCTCTAGGGTGGATTTCAGTTTTCAATTTTCCAAGCTTTTTCTCCAATTTGGTTTGGCCATTTTGGGCAGCTTCAGGTCATGTTCTTGATGCCTTTCGCTTGTGTGAGTAATAAGGAATGCATTCGGTTAGATCTTTGGGCTTGAGTCCATGTGCATTGAAGAATTGAGATATGATATGATCTTCCATTAACAAGTTTCCAAAAATGCCTCAAATCAAATATTTTGTGCACTACAATGCTTGATACGAATTTGATTGAGTGTATCATGATAATGAAGACCTGTAATGATCAAAAAAATCTTATTCCATCAATTTTTGGATTTTATTTGAATTAATATTGGTTTAAAATGAATTAATTCAATAAAAATTAAATAAAATAGAAAAATAAATGAATGGACATGAAACTGAAGATAGGACACGTGTGTGGTGTGATAAGATCATATCAAGTGGGAAAAAGTGGGCCCTTTTGTCAAAAATTGGAGTTTTGAGGATAGTTGACTTTTGGCAAATTAGGAAAAATTCCCAACTTCAACAATGCATAACTTCTTCAATTTTGAACTTTTGGAAGTGTTCTTGGACTTTTTAGAAACCTTGATATGTCCTCTAACCAACCCTTTTGGTCTAATCTCAATTTGATATTCCATGATCTAGTTATAAGCTTTGGAAAAAAAGGTGTTTTTGTTGACTTTCAAAAATGACCTATAATGTCCAAATTTGTAACTTTTTGTGAGAGAATTTCTTGAGCTTAGGGTGTGAATATGGATTGTAGGACATTGCATCCTCTTCAAAATGAGCTTTAGATGGGTCATTTCTAATAAAGTATGAGAAAGTTATGCTTAGTCAAAGTTGGGTTGACTTTTCCTACAAAACCCTAATTTAGCAACTTTTGAATCTTGATGAATCTTGAGCAATCCTTGATGAATAATGACCAACCCTTGATCAAATGATGAATTATACTTAAAAATGAGAATGTTGACAAAAAATCTTGAGGTTTGACTATTTGTAGGTCACAGTTGATTTTTGCCCTAGCACAATCGATTTTTGGGCCTCTTGAGCAATTGACTGACCAAACTTCCTCTGCAAGGCTTGAAATTTGACATGGATGAACTTAAGAACATATTAGGACATTTGGGAGCACTTGAGGTCATTTGGATGTAAGGACCTTGATGCAACACAAAACCCTAATTTTGAATTGACTGCCTTAGGAGATGATTTGACTGTCCAACTCTTGAGCCATCTTGAACACTTGGAGATTATTCTTGATATGTCTTGAGAAATATGGGAGGGAAAATTTTGGGGTACAAAAGTTTCACCTGTTCAATCTTCTTAAACCTGAGGATATAGATTGGCGTTCGGGCCTTTTGTGATCCGAAGGTGGAAGGTGATTGAACACTAGAGTGCCCAAAAATTTGCACTCGCATGAAGTAGTATCAGCATTGTGATGTCGGGAATGGGATTACAGATGCCATTTGGAGATTGTTGGTAGGTGGTTTTGTCTTCGTTGACAGGTTGTCTCTTTTGATGGGATGTCTCCTTTGACGGGTTGTCTCTTTTGACGGGTTGTCTCCATTGACGGGTTGTCTCTATTGACGGGTTGTCTCCATTGAAGGGTTGTCTCTATTGAAGGGTTGTCTCCATTGACGGGTTATCTCTTTTGAAGGGGTGTCTCCTTTGACGGGTTGTCTCTTTTGACGGGTTGTCTCCATTGACGGGTTGTCTCTTTTGACGGGGTGTCTCCTTTAACGGGTTGTCTCTTTTGACGGGTTGTCTCCATTGACGGGTTGTCTCTATTGACGGGTTGTCTCCATTGACAGGTTGTCTCTATTGACGGGTTGTCTCTATTGACGGGTTGCCTCCATTGACGGGTTGTCTCCATTGACGGGTTGTCTCCATTGACGGGTTGTCTCCATGACAGGTTGTCTCTATTGACGAGTTATCTCTATTGACAGGTTGTCTCCATTGACTGGCTTTGCCTCAGAAAAATCTTTAGGAATCGATTTAACTGATTTTGTCTCCATTGACATGGTTGAGAGTTTAACTGCATCCTTCCTGAAAGGTAAAGGTCAGTCATATGCAATTCATGATATGGATCAAGCAATGATGTTCTCAACATAAATGAGATTGTATGGTATGATGCGTATATGCATGCATCATGATGTATGGATATGTAATGTTTTAGCTGGGGAAAATAAATCCCGGAGCTGCTGGAGAATAGAGTTGAGTTCTTCGTTTCTGCTGGGGATGATGAACGAAGATGACTGTGAAGATAAACCAGTAGGAGGAGATGACTCCGTTGGGGAATAAACTGATGAATAGATTACTCCGAGGGGAATTACTCTGTGGGGAAGAGATGCTCTACTGAGGATTTTAATGATAAACTCCGTTGGGGATTCCGCTGATAAACTCCGCTGGGGGTTTCAACGATAAACTCCGCTGGGGATTCCGCTGATAAACTCCGCTGACGGTTTCAACGATAAACTCCGTTGGGGATTCCGCTGATAAACTCTGCTGGGAATGGGTTACCGTTGCTGGTGATATTGAATCTGTTGAGGATTGAATTCCTGTCGGGGGAAAGAAAGAACTTTGTTGGGGGATGATCTTTCAATTGTAACTTGCTAGGGATAATCCTGTTAGACTCTTGTGGGGATAAACCTCTAAGTTCTTCTAGGAATGCTCCTCTGAACCTGGCTGGGGAGGTTTATTGTACTCCGTCGGGGATAAACTTCCAGAGTCTACTGGGGAAGATGATTCAACTCTGTTGGGAAAGCTTTTTTAGACTGCGCTGGGGTAATGGCTCCACTAGGGGTATCTTGTATTCCGCCGGGGAACATTCTTATACTCCGTTGAGGAATATTAAGACTGCCGGGGATGCTCTTATACTTACTGGGGAATATCTTTATACTCCGCTGGGGAAGATTAAGACCTTCTGGGGATACCCAACCTTTTTAGGGCTGATGGTAGGCTAACTCTGCTTGGGGAGAGTATTGCTGATTTGTTCATAGTTGTAAGTCTCAGCTGGGAGAGCTACCATTACTATCTTATTATGCGGGTAGTGAAGGTATCTTAGCCATATTCTTCAGTTGAATCTACCTTGGTACCTGGTGGACAGGGCAACTGTACAACTTGGACACTTCTTATGCCCCTGCTTCTGATATTACCATTAATTTATCTTTTGCTTCGCATGTAAGTATTTACGAGCAGCAATTAATGTCAAATGCATATATTGAAAATGAACATTGGACGTTCTTTGCAAAACAAAACAGATAAAGGAAAATCAGTTTGAAATTTCTTTGAAAACGAATTTGTATTGATTTTGAAGTTGGCCTGTAAATAGGCGTTTTTGTACAAGAGGCTGACGTCCTAGTAAGAGAACGCCACCGAACAAAGAGAATTTATATAATTTTTGAAAAGAAAAGAAAACAACTATGTGAATAATCCCACTGGGTTCCAACTCTGCTATTGCCTTTATGTCCTCAAGCATCCCATCACTTTGTTGCTTGGTTGAAGATGAATCTAATTGATCAGTGCCTTCTGAGCTTGATAGTTGATACTGAAGCCTGGATACAAGGTGATCCAATGAGACATAGTGTTACGCTTTAATACCTAATTTTTTCTTGGACCGCCCTTTCGGGTTTTCAGTCCATCGGGATACCCTTTTTTGCCCAAGCCGCCTTTTCAGGTTTTCGACTTGCCAGGTGTACAGATTTTTTTCATTTTCATCCCTTATTTTTGCCCGAACCCTTTTGGTTCCCCGGGAAGCCATTATTTTTGCCTAGGCCAGTCAACCTAGCGGGTCTTTGATTATGCATAGTATCTTTTCATTATGTCTGCATTGACAGGGTGAGGAAGGTCGTCACCATCCATAGTGGTTAGAATCATAGCTCCTCCTGAGAAAATGTTCTTAACCGCAAATGGCCCTTCGTAAGTAGGGGTCCATTTGCCCCTGGGATCACCTTGAGGTAGAATAATGCGCTTGATTACCAGGTCCCCAACTTGATACTCTTGTCGTCTAACTTTCTTGTTAAATGCCTTGATCATCCGCTTTTGGTACGTCTGACCATGACAAATAGCAGTAAGTCTCTTTTCGTCGATTAGGTTCAGTTGATCAAGTAGGGTCTGAATCCAGTCGTCTTCGCTTAAACCTGCATCCTTCATGATCCGAAGAGAGGGCATCTGAACTTCAATAGGCAAGACTGCCTCCATGCCATAATCCAAGGAATATGGTGTTGCCCCTGTTGACGTCCGCGCTGAGGTACGGTACCCATGAAGAGAAAACGGTAACATCTCGTGCCAATCTTTGTATGTTAATGTCATCTTTTGCACAATCTTCTTAATGTTCTTATTTGCCGCTTCGACAGCCCCATTCATCTTCAGCCGGTAGGGAGAAGAGTTATGATGTTGTATCTTGAATTGCTCGCAGAGCTCAGTGATTATCTTGTTATTAAGATTGGTACCGTTGTCAGTAATGATCCTCTCTGGTACACCGTATCGACAGATCAGATTGTGCCGAATAAACCGTTCCATGACGTTCTTGGTTACAGTAGCAAAGGAAGCTGCTTCAACCCACTTTGTAAAGTAATCAATCGCTACCAGGATGAAACGATGTCCGTTGGATGCTGCAGGTCTGATCTCGCCGATCATATCAATGCCCCACATTGCAAAAGGCCAAGGTGCCGTCAAAATGTTCAGAGGAACTGGAGGTATGTGCACCTTATCAGCATAGACCTGGCACTTGTGACATGTCCGAGAATACTGATAACAGTCAGCTTCCATTGTGGACCAATAATATCCTGCCCGTAGGATTTTCTTTGCCATGGTATGTCCACTGGAATGGGTTCCGAAAGTACCTTCATGTAACTCTGCCATGATCCTTTCTGCTTCATTCTTATCCACACAACGCAGTAGAGTTGAATCATGGTTACGCTTGTAAAGAATGTCATTGCTGATGAAGAACTTCGCTACAAACCTCCTCAGAAACTTCTTGTCATTAACAGATGCAACCTCGGGGTATTCTTGAGCTTCAAGATACCTCTTCACCTCATGATACCAGGGCTTTTCCATTACTTCTTCAGTCTCAAGATCGCAGCAATGTGCAGGTTCGTCCAATCTTTCAATGATGATTCGGGGAGCTTCATTGTCCCAATTTACTTTGAACATAGAAGACATCATAGCTAGCGCGTCCGCCAACTGATTCTCCTCTCTAGGAAAGTGTTCAAAGGTTATCTCCTCAAAATGGGGAAGCAACGTCAACACATACTCCTTGTAAGGAATAAGATTTGGGTGTTTCATATCCCACTCGCCTTTGATCTGACTGATCACGAGAGCGGAATCTCCGAAGACACTCAAAAACTTAATCCTTAGGTCAATTGCTGCTCGAAGACCCATAATGCATGCTTCATACTCCGCCATGTTGTTGGTGCAGTTGCAAACATAGTCGGGCGGTAAACGGAGTATGAGAGCCTTTACGAGATATGATCATGGCGCCAATGCCATTACCCAAAGCGTTTGAAGCTCCATCAAAGTACATACACCATCGGGATCCTTCCTCAGGTCCTTCATCCGGTCCAGGTGTCTCACAATCAGTTATCAATATGATATTCTCGTCCGGAAATTCAAAGTTCATAGACTGGTAATCATCCACTGCTTGATGTGACAAATGGTCTGCCAATACACTTCCCTTGATTTCTTTTTGGGTCATATACTGGATGTCATACTCAGTCAAGATCATCTGCCATCTTGCTATTCTTCCGAACAAGGCAGGCTTTTCGAAGATATACTTGATTGGATCCATCTTTGATATCAACAGAGTAGTGTGAGTCAACATATATTGTCTCAGCCGGCGAGCAGCCCATGCCAAAGCGCAACAAGTTTTCTCGAGCAGTGAGTATCGGGTCTCACAGTAGGTAAACTTTTTGCTAAGGTAATAAATAACATGCTCTTTTCGGCCAGACTCGTCATGCTGACCCAACACACACCCCATTGAGTTGTCGAGTACTGTCAAGTATAAGATCAAAGGTCTCCCTTCAAATGGTGGCATCAGAATAGGTGGCTCTTGGAGATACTCTTTGATCCTTTCGAAAGCGGCCTGGCATTCATCGTTCCAACGTACTACTTGATCGTTCTTCAGCAGCTTGAAGATTGGCTCACAAGTAGAAGTTAGGTGCGAGATGAATCGGGCGATGTAGTTCAGACGTCCCAGAAAGCCTCTGACTTCTTTCTCTGTTTTGGGAGCTGGCATCTCTTGTATAGCTTTTACCTTCGCAGGATCCACTTGAATACCTTTGTCGCTTACGACGAAACCCAGCAGCTTACCAGACCTTACCCCGAAGGTGCACTTGTTCGGGTTCAACCTCAGCTTGTATAACTTCAGCCTGTCAAACAACTTCTGTAGATGGTTAAGGTGTTCTCCCTCAGTTTGGGACCTTGCAATCATATCGTCGACGTATACCTCAATCTCATGATGGATCATGTCATAAAACAAAGCAACCATGGCACGCTGATATATTGCCCCAGCATTCTTCAACCCAAAAGGCATGCCCTTGTAGCAAAAGGTACCCCACTGAGTAACAAAGGTCGTTTTCTCCATGTCCTCGGGAGCTATTTTTATCTGATTATAACCGGAGAAGCCATCCATGAAGGAGAAGACCTTGTGTTGAGCCGTGTTGTCAACCAGAACGTCGATATGAGGCAGAGGGAAGTCATCCTTGCGGCTTGCCCTATTCAGATCCCTGTAGTCAACACACATTCGGACCTTACCATCTTTCTTCGGCACTGGAACCACATTGGCAACCCACTGAGGGTAAGAAGTCACTGCTAGAAAACCGGCGTCAAACTGTTTCATAACTTCAGCCTTGATTTTCTCAGACATCTCTGGGCGCATTCGGCGGACCTTCTGTTTTACTGGAGGACAGTCTTCCTTGGTAGGCAGGCGATGAACCACAATATCAGTATCCAAACAAGGCATATCTTCGTAGGACCAGGCAAAGATCTCAACGTAGTCACGCAACATCTGAATTAACCGTTGTTTCACACTAGGCTCCAGATTGGAACCAACCTTGACTTCCTTCTTGTCTGTCTCAGTACCCAGATTCACTAATTCTACCGGCTCTTCGTGCGACTGAATAACCCTCTCTTCTTGAAGTGACAGTCTTGCAAGTTCACCAGGCACTTCGCAATCATCTTCACCTTCGTCTTCAACTAGGTTGATCGGATTTTTGAAGCCATAACTGGTAGTAGCAGAGTCGTTACCAGTGAGATCCAGAGTGGATGTGGACCTGTATATGTGAGTGTGTGTAAAATAGTTATTTTTCAATATATAATAAAGAAAGACAAGGAGCGCAAAATTTGAAATGCAAGAAAACGTCCAATGCTTTTATTAATGATATATGAAAAATGACACACAAAAGCCCTCACAAATGAAGCCACAGTGCCCCGGGTAAGACACTAGGCCATAAAGTTTAAAACATTGTCTATTACAAATTCAAAACAAAGTTTCATTACTGAGTGATCATAGAAACGGGCATAGAATCCTTCGTTGTCCAGTTGATTAATCCACCGCTGGCAGTCGGGTAGATCCAACTGTCGATATCAAACTCTTCATCATCGTCATCCCTGATAGCATTTACCCCTGCATCTTGTTTAGGCTTCTCTGGTGCTTCGAACTCGATCTCTTTCGCATCAATCAAGTCTTGTACCTCGTTTCTCAGACTCCAACAATCATCTGTATTATGCCCCCGGCTATCGGAGTGATAACCACAGCGGGCGTTAGGGTTATACTTCGGTGACGTTGTATTTGAATTCTTCGGGGCTTCCCTTAGAGTCACCAGATTAGTCTTCAGCAACTGTGGCAGAATCTGAGATAAGGTCATGCTGAGATGAGTGAATTGCCTCTTAGGTCTCTCGTCCTTTTGTTGATTGTTGTACTGAGGAGCACCAGTAGGTTTTGAAATAACAACCGCATTAACAGCTTGGCGGTGTTCAGGTCTATTTTGTCTTCTTGCACTGTAGACAGCATTGGACTCTTTCTTAAACGGCTTCTTCACGGTGCTGGATGAGGCACCCTTCTGTATCTTCCCAGCCTTAATACCAGCCTCATTCCTCTCACCAGTCAAAATAAGATCTGTAAACCCAGATGAAGAGCTTCCAATCAAGTGGTTGAAAAATGGACCAGACAGGGTCCCCAAAAACATGTCAACAAGTTCCCGATCAGCCAAGGGTGGTTGTACTCTTCCGGCGAGGTCCCTCCACTTCTGAGCATAATCTTTGAATCCTTCACCTGTTCCCATTGATATACCCTGGAGTTGGGTACGCGTGGGAGCGAGGTCAGAGTTGTATTGGTACTGCTTGTAGAAAGCAGTAGCCAAATCTTCCCAACTGCGGATACTGGCTCCGTCCAACTGATAGAACCACTCAAGCTGAGTCCCTGAGAGACTGTCTTGAAAGAAATGGATCCACAGGTTCTTATCAGCTGTGTACGGCTGAATCTTCCTTACGTATGACCAGAGGTGCAACTTCGGACAAGAAACTCCGTCATACTTAGCAAAGGTTGGTACCTTGAATTTGTGGGGAATGACTACCCCAGATGATAGACCTAAATCACCGAAGTCCAGACCAGGCACCTTTTGAACCTCCATAGCACTCAACTGGTCCTCTAGTTGCTTGTATCTATCCTCGGCAGGAGGATACTGTTCTTCATCATAGTCCGTCTCGTTGTCGGATACCACAGGGCTAGGAGCCCTCCTTTCTTATGGACTATCTTTCCCTCCAGATGAGGTAGTCAAATCAACTTCATCCCGTAGCCTGTTTCCAAACCTAGGACCAGTGTTGAACATGACTGTCCTCCTCTTCTTCTTCTTCTTCTCCTTCAGAATCAAGGTCTTCAGGTCTTGCTGACCCTTAGCTAGACTCATTAACAACTCTTGAAATTGGGCATTCTGGGCCTTGATGGCTTGCTCAGTTGAAGGTTCAGCAGACATGATGAGTGAGTGCTGAAATAAACAACGAAGACGGTAAGAGACCTGTAATGGGTACCTGTTTATGAAGTGCATGGGATGAAATGCGTATGCTTATGATTTCAAAGACAATCGAGATTCAAATTTGTAAACAAGAAAGGAAACACACTTTATTAGATTTAAACTTCAAAATTTAAATTGTTCAACAAATTGCCCTTAAGGCGTTACAAGAATGGAAATACTGGAAAGTAAACAAAAACTGGAAAGGAAATCATCAAAGGTCCATCAATGCTCCCATGGTCTCTTCTTATCAGTGCGGACACAGTCGTTGAGAATCCGCTCGTCCTCTAACTGCCTAGTCAGCTTCTGGATCTTTTGCTCTTGCTCGTTGAACTTTTCCCGATAAGAATCCCGTTCATCCCTCAGCTGCATCCAAGACCTTTTCAGTGCCCCAATGTCAGTGGGCATATAAGGATGGAGGATGGTTGGAAGAACCCCTTCTTCATTAGAAACTTTAAGAGTGACAGGCCAGACGGCTTCATATGGCATACCCAGCTTTTGGGCACGGATGCGGACCCATCTGAGATATGGTTCCATTGGCAGAGAAGTCTTTGGACCCAGCTCATGTGGATCAGATTGGTGATCTCTATCCCAAGCCCTTATGAATCTGCGACGTTGCTCGTCACTATCCCCTTGAAAATCAAAGATGATATGAGGCATTAGCATCTCATGAGGTCCTTCTCTTCTGGCTCTTCCAAATTGACGGAGAGCTAAGCATGGGTTGTAAGAAATTCCTCCATGGGTTCCTATCAATGGAACATTAGGATACTCTCCACATGGATCAATAACAGTCACCTCATCCATACCTTTGAGAGTCCAAATGATGTCATTATGAGATAGAGACATCACCCTATAAGCCCAGCCCATTCCTTCTTTGTTCTTCAGCACTGACTTGGGGAGGTGCAAAATAAACCACCTCGACAATAAAGGAGAACAACACATTAAAGTTCCCCGCTTTCGGGCAGTACGAGCATAGAGCTGATGGAGAATGTCACCCAAGAGAGTGGGTACAGGATTCTGAGAGATGAAGATCTTTATGGTATTAACATCAACAAAAGTGTCAGGATTCAGAAACAGTACCAAGCCATAAATCAGAAGAGCCAGAATATCCTCGAACGCCTTAAAGTCTAGGCTATCCCAGAAGTAGTTAGCCTTGCCAATCAAGAACTTAGTCAGAAAACCCTTAGCTCCACTTCTAGTCTCCCAATTAGCCATTACCTCCTCTTTGGTCAAATGAAGGGCTGCAGCAATCTCTTCGGGCCTAAGAGTCTTCTCCCAACCAGTAAACGAGGTCTGCTCCAGAACAGAGATACCGAGTAGCTCAGAGAACTCTTCTAGGGTGGGAACCAACTAATAGTCTTGAAAAGTAAACAATGGTACAACGGATCATAGAACTGGACTAGGACACTCATCATCTGCTCGTCCAATTTGGAGGTGACCAAACTGAGAAGAGAACCATGCCTCATGATGAAGGAAGTAGTGTCAGGCATCTTGGCAACCAATTCTTTAAGCAAGGTAGGGACTTGGAAAAAGTTGATCCGGATGGTATTCTTACGCATGGGCATCATAATGACCTACAAAACAGAGCAAAGATGAATCCCTCATGTCTTTGAAATAGGTTAGTCCTTATGCAAGATGTATGCAATGTTATGATGTCATGATGTCATGATAGTAAGCACACCACAAGTACCAACAAAAAGCAAACATGGCAAAGGCACACAAGTCACACAAAGAGCCCTTAGATTTTAGGCTGGCAAGGAGCTTAGGTACTACCCTCTTTCAGTTCAGTTGGTTTAAACCTGTCCTAAAAATAGTAACCGGGTTCTAGAGGATCTCAATATCACTGACTACCCTCAATCGGTCATAATTCCAGTTTAGCAACCTTTTCTTGCAGCCGGAATAATCGCGAGAGTTTAGTCTCAATGAGTGTAGCATACTGCTACTGTTCTATGGCCAAGTTGGTCAATTTAAGGTTCTAAGGTCAATTGGTGCTTAATGACCCCTTAGAAGACCCATATTCTCCTCGTTCCAACACAAGGGATATCAGTACAGACTAAAGTGTCACACCAACGTAGCTACTGCTTCAACCGTGTCGGTCTACGCTGGACAGTTCCCTCACAGTTTATTGCTACTTACCTAAAGGGTATCCCCATATCCGGGTTAGGATCTATAGAACTCCGATACAAGCCCACAAAATTAAAGAATACAAAGCACACAATTGAAAACACAATGATCTAATCCTAAGGTACACCTCACTTATACAATCCCCAGCAGAGTCGCCAGTTCTATGATCGGTGGGAATAGAACTGACTGTTTTTGGAATGCTGGTTCGTGTTTTGTGTTTGTTTTCGCAAAATGTCGCAGTAAATAAGAGTCGCCACCGTCTTTTATTTTATCCAACAAGGAAAGGACAAAAGCACATAAAAATTCCTTTTTGAGATATTTCTCGGGTTCGGGAGGTAGATTATAGAAAGGGAAGGTGTTAGAACCCTTTCTATCTGTGGTTATCCACGGGCTCTTAGGTACTTGCTCATTGTGTTTTCAAAGTTTGCTTTTCTTTGTGTTTGTGGGTTTGAAGAAGTTTTTGTTTGAAAGGAGTGTAAGTGCGAAAAGTTTTGTTTTGTTTTAAAAGGAGCGAGTACTTAAGAACCATCTACCTACTCGAAAAAGGAATTAGTCTGTACAAATGTCCTCTAGACAATGCCATCCCACTATTGAGGAGTAGGTAGCACCTTCGTTGGAGTTTTCGGGTCAATTCGATTAAGGGACGTGTGGTCACTAAAGCAACGTTAGGACGCCTTAGCGGTAACCCTAATGTCTTAGATCATTTTTTTCGAGGCAACCGTTTCGAGGCAACTATGATCTTTGGACAAGAGGGCGACCTCTAAAACTTCCTATACTCAATGACCACGTTCGAAGGCAACCAAGTGAGGTGTACCCTAAGAGTGCGAATGTGCGAGTGTTTTATTTCGGTTAATTTTATCTTTGTACATGTCATGGGTGAGCTATGTTGATTTTAAGTTCATACATTGGATCTTGTCATGCATTCCCTATTATCAAACATCTAACAGTTAATATTGTGCGGAAATTAAATTGCAGGAAATTAAATCTAAGCTATTACAAGGCGTCAGGTATTTACATCGCCAAAAACAACCCTTTAATTTAAATTGCGGAAAATAAAATAAAGTGATAAATAAATAAA
Source organism: Vicia faba (assembly GCA_948472305.1). Taxonomy (NCBI): domain Eukaryota; kingdom Viridiplantae; phylum Streptophyta; class Magnoliopsida; order Fabales; family Fabaceae; genus Vicia; species Vicia faba. The sequence continues at coordinate 476,109,265 of OX451737.1, forward strand.
GTCCTAATTAAAAAAAAACTATTACATACTGGAAGCAATTACAATATTGGAAATATAGATCGCGTGCGAGAAAATTAAATCGACGCATTTTTAGGGTTTTGACCCTTTTTTTTATTAAAGAAAAGATTTTTGCTTATTTTTTGAATTAAATGGGATTAAATCGAATGAACAATTAAATTAAATTAAATTAAATGATGAAAACATTTTTGGATTTTTGGTTATTTTAGGAAATAAAATAAAATTGATTAAAATTATTAAAAACCTAATTCTATATTGATTTTAATTTATTGCAAAAATATTAATGTTAAACCTATTTAAAACTAAGCTAATTAATTAATATTTATTTACAAAATAAAATAATGAAATTAATAATATTTTTTTATGTTTTCTGATTTTTATTAAGAAAAATATTAATTATTTGGTTAGTAATTAATTAAGAATAATAAAAATGAAACAAGTAAATAAATAAAATATTAATAGAAAAGAAGTAACCAAAGGGGGGTGCTGGGCCCAATCTGGAGGTAAATCTGGCAATTCCAAGCCCAAAACGTCCAAGCCTGCTTTGACTTTTCCAACTCCCTATGCGCTTGTTGACTAGAGTTCATGGTGAACCTTCAATCCTGGCCTTCAGATTTGGCCTGAAGGCCATCTGGCACCTGGATCTTTGAGGAGTATGGTAGTCCACACACTAAGCTTTGCACTGGATCTCCTGGAACAAAACAATAATAAGCGTTTGGGGGGACCTGAGATTCGAACCCAGGTCCCAAGGGGTTTTTCACTAGCCAGCTTGCCAACTCAACCAACGTGTTTGTTTGTTATTATGATACACAATGAATATTATATTTGAAACTCAATTAATATGCTGGAAATAAAAAAAAGTGGCGCGAGATTTGAACTGGCCAATAGGAAGAAGACACGCCTTCGTCTTCTTCGTTGAAAAACCAGGGTTTTTAACTGCAGATTTTACCTGCAGCTGATTCTATGGTTGCCTTCTAAAATCACCGGTAGTCCTTGGAAACGAGTTTTAAGAGCATCATCATACTGGTTTCTTTCCACTGAACACAACCATGGTCGTCGTTTGTCCTAATTATTCCTGCAAAACAAAACCCCAAATGCAAACCTCCAAAACCCTAGATTCGGGAAAGGTGATATAGGCTATAAAAACAAAATTAAATAATGCAGAAATACTCTAAATGAATCGACTAACATGATAGTGTCAAGGTTTTGGCAAAAAGATGCAAGATTCAGAGGTTATGAATTCGTGCACAGGGTCGTGTTTAGGAAGACTTACAGTGAGTTTGGGGCTGACTCAGGGCTTGATTATGATTGTTTTAGCTTCGTTGGATGTCAGGCAAGAACACCACGTTGAGCTTTGGCCTCCAATTTGCCTCTAGGGTGGATTTCAGTTTTCAATTTTCCACGCTTTTTCTCCAATTTGGTTTGGCCGTTTTGGGCAGCTTCAGGTCGTGTTCTTGATGCCTTTGGCTTGTGTGAGTAATAAGGAATAAATTAGGTTAGATCTTTGGGCTTGAGTCCCTATGCATTGAAGAATTGAGATATGATATGATCTTCCATTAACAAGTTTCCAAAAATGCCTCAAATCAAATATTTTGTGCACAACAATGCTTGATACGAATTTGATTGAGTGTATCATGATAATGAAGACCTGTAATGATTAAAAAAAATCTTATTCCATCAATTTTTGGATTTTATTTGAATTAATATTGATTTAAAATGAATTAATTCAATAAAAATTAAATAAAATAGAAAAATAAATGAATGGACATGACACTGAAGATAGGACACGTGTGTGGTGTGATAAGATCATATCAAGTGGAAAAAAGTGGGCCCTTTTGTCAAAAATTGGAGCTTTGAGGATAGTTGACTTTTGGCAAATTTGGAAAAATTCCCAACTTCAACAATGCATAACTTCTTCAATTTTGAACTTTTAGAAGTGTTCTTGGACTTTTTAGAAACCTTGAGATGTCCTCTAACCAACCCTATTTGTCTCATCTCAATTTTATATTCCATGCTCAAGTTATAAGCTTTGGAAAAAAAGGTGTTTTTGTTGACTTTCAAAAATGACCTATAATGTCCAAATTTGTAACTTTTTGTGAGAGAATTTCTTGATCTTAGGGTGTGAAGATGGATTGTAGGACATTGAATCCTATTAAAAATGATATTTGGATGAGTCATTTCTCATAAAGTATGAGAAAGTTATGCTTGGTCAAAGTTGGGTTGACTTTTCCTATAAAACCCTAATTTAGCAACTTTTGAATCTTGATGAATCTTGAGTAATCCTTGATGAATCATGATCAACCCTTGATAAAATGATGAATTATCCTTAAAAATGAGAATGTTGACAAAAAATCTCGAGGTTTGACTATTTGTAGGTCACAGTTGACTTTTGCCCTAGCACAGTCGATTTTTGGGCCTCTTGAGCAATTGACTGACCAAACTTCCTCTGCAAGGCTTGAAATTTGACATGGATGAACTTAAGAACGTATTAGGACATTGGGGAGCACTTGAGGTCATTTGGATGTAAGTAACTTGATGTAACACAAAACCCTAATTTTGAATTGACTGCCTTAGGAGATGATTTGACTGTCCAACTCTTGAGCCATCTTGAACACTTGGAGATTATTCTTGACATGTCTTGAGAAATATGGGAGGGAAAATTTTGGGGTACAACAGGAGCGTATCACCCGGGACAAACAAGCGGGAGTAGGATGTAAAACAAAAATGTGATGTCCAAAGCGATTTAACACCTAATATAATGGGGGGGTGATTGTGAACCCTTCTCCACTTGATAGACTCGATACACATGATCTTAGGAACATATTCGGTGTAACTCCCCAATAATTTAATTAATTATTTAATTAAAATTATTAGTTGGAGTTGAGCAATGTTGTGAATTATTGTTAAGTTGTCCTGTGACATTATTTGATTAAATGGTGGTTTAATAATATTAAATATATTGGAACATTATAAGATTAATTGTTGGGCTTATTTAAGTGATGTCATGTAGTAAATATGGGAGTGTGGATATTGGACCAATAAGAATTACTAGAATTACAAGGTTAAGAGGATAAAAAAGGAATTAGGTTAATTGCGAAAAAATGAGAGAATATATGGGAGAAACTCATTCCCGTTTTTATTGCAGCAGTCTCACTAAATCGGCAATCTCCGATTCGTTAACTGTTGGATCATGCTCAAATTTTGAGGGTAGGTTCGTAGTACCTACATCTAAATTTTGACCGTTGGGATCTTCAAAATAAGGTCTGAATCAGGAGATATCATCATCACACTGTAGCTGCATATTTGGGAAAATTTTCAGCTTTGATTCTGATCTAGAGAAAAAAAACCTTGGAAGATTTTGGTACAAGAGAAGTTGCAGAGAAGAGAAAATAAGGGTTTTGAGGAGAAGAAGAGGGATACGTGGAAGTTACACCAAGCGGCCAAGAGGAGATTCAATCGGAGACCCTTCGAGTTACCTTCAATCCAAACCAGGTAAGGGTGGGGTTCAATCTCTATAACCGGGAATATGGTAAACTGTATGTGGGGTTGGGTTGTATAAATTTGTGCCATGAATTGTTGTCGATTATGTTATATTGTGATTCTGTGAAGATTATCAGTCCTGCAATTTTAGTTGTCATTGAATGTTCATAATGTGTTGATGAAGTTGTTCTACAATTTATTTAAATCGTATTTCTGTTATGGTGTTATTATAGCTATTATTGAGTTGTTGTCCTGAGATAAGACTCGAAAGAACATATAGGCGTGGTGGAAAGATTATGTCATATCTTATATTATTAATAAGTTAATATAATGAGTAAAATAATTTAGTATCAGATTAGATTAAAGAAGTTGCAGGAACAAATTTTAATGCTTTAGTCAAATGAATAGCAGGATGTATATGTAAGAGTAGCTGAAATAATAGTGTATGGACTAATTTAGCTGAGCATTGTTAGGAAGTATCAGTAGATGTAGAAATTGCAAATTATCATACAAAAAGTATAACGGAGAATTTCAGTAACAGGAGGAATAAGTTGAAATTGGTTTTGGTTTATAACTAATATTTGTCACTAGCAGGAAGTTGTAGTAATAGAAGTTGTAGATAGAAAACAAGTAGTTTTGGAGGAGACCAATAATAACAGTAAGCTAAATAACAGAGGTAGCATAATTTAGTAGAATAAATTGATTAGTAGAAGGATAAATAAATAGTAGTAATAATAGTAGATAAAACAATACCGATTAGACAAATTTGTAGATTTAGGCGGTAAAAGTAGTTAACCAGAATTAGTTAAAATTGTCGGAGTGAGTCGTATTAAGTAGAATAAAGTTGATTTGCAGGTGGAGTCGAATTAAGTTGAATGGTTCTGGTTTATGGAATTGTGTTGTATACCTTGCTAAAAAATATGAAATTGCAGGTGATGATGAATTTGGTTAAATTGCCTCTATTTATGGGCAATATTATGTTGTAGACCTACGGCCAATGTTGAGATATTGTGTTGTTGTGATTGTCTCTGTGAATTCTTGTTGATAATGTGAAGTTGCAGAGATTTTGGATGATGATGAATTACCTCTATTTATTGGTAATAATGGTGATGTGGGCTTATGCCTTGCGATGAATGATAATTGTTGTTAGTATGTGATGGTGCATTCATTGAGTCACATACATTTGCATACTCTGTGTTGGCCTGTATTGGAAAACTGCAAAGAAAGCTTATGCCTTGTTGATGCCTCTATTAATTGGCAATTTTTAAGTTGGGAGTTTTGCTCTGATGGTACCACATGCATGTGCATTGTGATTGAGTCGCATTTGATGTTGCATCTTGAGTTGCGGTGAAGATAGATTCGTTGTTGCTTTATGTTGTTGACTTGTTGTGACAAGTATTATCTAAAAGCTGTGAATTTAGTAGTTATGTTGTGTTGATGTTTTATTGTGATTAAAGTGGTTTGTAAGTTGTGAAGTGGTGATTTTATATGATCTGATTTAATATATTATTTAACATATGACTAATTATATAGTTTGATATCTCATCCCTTCTGTTTGAATGTTTCCCTCTGTTGGTAACGTGCAGGTAATCAAGAAGGATAGTTATTACCTCGTTAGTTTGAGTCGGTGTTGTCGCTCTGATACGTAGCACTCGGGGGGATGAACGCTTGATGTTTAGTTATTGATTATTATTTCAGTTGCTGAATTTTTAAGTTGATTACATGAAATAATTGTTGTCTTGAGGTTGTTTTAGTTAAATAAAAGATGTTAAGTGAATTGAAGTTGAGTATGTATATTTCATTTCTTATCAATAAAAAGTTGTTTGATTTTGAAGAATAAATCAAATTGTTATTGGTTCATCCGAGTTAAGTGTTATATATCTATTTGTATGCGATTAAATGAAGATTGATTTTTAGTTAAAAATGTAGCATCCTATTTATGTTGAACTCTGATTTTCTTATTATCTGCCGGGTAGAAATGGGGTGTTACATTAGTGGTATTAGAGCAAGTCAGTCAGTCCAACCAAGTTATCTAATGTTATTTGTTCTTTAGTGCGTGACAAGTGTGTGAAACACTGTCGGTACTTGTTTTCCTTAATTGCAAGAAGTTGGTTGAAGATAAGTGGGGGAGAAGCTTTGCTTCTCGGATATGTTCAATTGAAAGGTGTTGGTTCGGTGTGCTGCCGACGATGACAATACAAGAATTGTTGGAGTCTTGTTGTTTCCAAATTTGAATGTGACTTGGATTCAAGGTCTCGTTGTTTGTCAAGTTAGAGCGCCTTGAGAGAAATTGATCAGACATTGTTGGTGCTTACTTCTCGAAGAATGAAGAGCGATGTAATATTTGTTGATTTACGAAGCAAGTGTAAGATGTCAATGTTTGAACAACGATGGAGTAATAAAGTTGTTGTAACTTTTGCGTTGGGATCACATAAGTGATTGTCAGAAGTAGTTGACATTGATAAGTAGTTGTGAATCGTGAGTCTGAGTCGAAACTTGAAGAAGTGAGTAGCGTTGCGAAAAGAATTGTTGCCCTAGTGTTTTAGAACTTGAACTTTGGCGAAAGAATGCATCTCTCGAGTTATAAGAAGTTTGGGAGCATAAGATATGTTAAGAGTTGTTTGGAATATGTCTAAGTTGAACACAAATGAGTTTCGGAGTGGAATTTTCGTAAGTGAATCGCAGGAAACTGTATAATTATTGTGGGACTTCAAAAATTCATAACTAGAGTTCTGGGCATCCGATTTGAGTTCGATTTGAAGCGTTAAAAAGCTAACAAAATGAGCTTCATTTTAAAAATGGGTCCAATAGCTGTATTATATTAATTTATCACGTGATGATATTGGAAGTAGGTGCAGTTTGTTGTTAAGCTTGTTTGTGGGACTAGACTTGTTCTTCAGTGTTGTACGGAACGTCAGCGATCGAGTTTGGTGAATTAAATGAGGATTTGGAAGATTTATTTAAAGTAATTTGTGAAATAAAATGTATCATTTGGAAAGCTTTGGTGTTATTAATTAGAACGAAATACGATGGTGCAAAGTTATGTGGAATCTACGGTGTCAAAAAGGAGGAAGATTTATGCTAAGTTATCAGGATGTATGTTATAGTTTTGGGAGAAGAGTTCTCTTGAGTAATTTTATTTCCAAGTGAAAGTGTATGTAGATCCATTCATGGTGGATGCAGTTCTAAGTTGGAGAACGACGGAGTCTGTAATAGAGATTAGTAGCTTGTTGAGCATAGATGATTAATATCGTAGTTGTTTGAGGTGTAGATATACATGAAATATTGTTAGATAAGATGATAATGTTGAGAGTGTGATTGGAATGAGTTTGAGAGGTGGAGATACATGCATTTTTGATGTTGTGAAATTCAGAAGAGGATTAAGAGTTTAAGAATGTTGTTAGAATCTTTTATGTAGATAAAGACTCAGACTAGAGTGGAAGGATTTATAATGTATTGATATGCCAACAGATCTCGAGTTAGAAAATGATTGATCATCATTGGATGGTGGGTGAATGAGGATTAAACATGTTTTGTTTTAGAAAACTTGAATACGAGTTTTAAGTTAACGCTATTATAGTTTGGTACGATGATTTATACTCCCTTATGGTTGTCGAATATTAATTGACAAATTGAGGAACTGATCACCCTCAATCTATTGTTAATAGTACACGAGATTATATTGGATGTTATAGATTTGTCTTGCTATCTTAATGGTGTGAAAAAGTATGGATATTATATCGCGAGAATAATCGCTCACCAGTTTGTGTGAAATTAGTAGAGGAGTCGTTGAGTGAGAGTTGAGATGTAATGAACAATTCAGAGTAGTGGGTTTGTATGCGAGCTAACATCGCAAAGTGGAAGATTGAGAATATCAAGTGAACAACGATTTTATGATAGATGTTAAAGAAAGTTTTGGATTAGATTGAAACTTGTAAACCATATAATCGACGAAAAACTTAATGAGGACGATGACTTAAGATGGATGATCAGAGTTGTGCAGCTGAAGTGTGATGTGGCACAATTGCTATGCGTGTACGACTCGTTAGAAGTGAATGATTAAAATATCAGAAGCCTATGGGAATGGTGTGTCTTAATTTACATGCTTGATTTGGTGTAAGGATTGATATAGAGATGTTGTGCCAGGGCACTATGTTTGCTAGTAAATATTTGTAGATTTTATAAGAAGATTGTTGTGGATTGTTGGTTGATGGTGAGCTATGGGTATGCTTGATGAGTTATAAATTTACGTTGATGTTGTAATGATTTTGTTATCATTGTTGAGATGTTATTGTTGGTTACCGTAAGTGATGAATAATATCCTATAATATGACGAAGTTAATTTTGTTGACTATGTTGATGTCACTATAATGGTGAATAGAGTTGTTGGTATTTTGTTGATAGTTGACATACATATACGTATGAGAATAAAGTTGTATACTCTCTTTGATATTGGGAAAGTTGTTAAGAGGTGACGTGGTATATCCAAGTATAAGTGAGTTATGGTTGTTACATTTCTACTGTGAGAGTTGTTATGTCAGAGTGTTACCGAAAAGGTTGGTAAGTTATTAACAGGTATGTCGTGAGGGTGTTGAGTGATTAGCATGTGTGTAGTAGATTTACATCATGATTGAGTTGTTACTATGTCAAAAATTAGTGGCCGAAGTCTTGGTAAACGCGAAGTTTGAGGATTAGAGAGTTGGATACGAGGTTCGCGTTAAGGATGGAAGTATCGAGTAGATTTTCGAGGACGAAGATATCCTAAGGGAGAGAGTTGTAACGCCTCGATAATTTAATTAATTATTTAGTTAAAATTATTAGTTGGAGTTGAGAAATATTGTGAATTATTGTTAAGTTGCTCTGTGACATTATTTGATTAAATGGTGGTTTAATAATATTAAATATATTGGAGCATTATAAGATTAATTGTTGGGCTTATTTAAGTGATGTCATATAGTAAATATGGGAGTTTGGATATTGGCCCAATAAGAATTACTAGAATTACAAGGTTAAGTGGATATAAAAGGAATTAGGTTAATTGAGAAAAAGTGAGAGAATAAATGGGAGAAACTCATTCCCGTTTTTATTGCAGCAGTCTCACTAAATCGGCAATCCCCGATTCGTTAACCGTTTGATCATGCTCAAATTTTTAGGGTAGGTTCGCAGTACCTACATATAACTTTTGCCCGCTGGAGTCTTCCAAATAAGGTTTGAATCGGAAGATATCAGCATCGCACTGTAGCTGCATATTTGGGGAAATTTTCAGCTTTGATTCTGATCTAAAGAGAAAAAAATCTTGGAAGGTTTTGGTACAAGAGAAGTTGCAGAGAAGAGAAAAATAAGGGTTTTGAGGAGAAGAAGAGGGATACGTGGAAGTTACACCAAGCGGACAAGAGGAGATTCAATCGGAGACCCTTAGAGTTACCTTCAATCCAAACCAGGTAAGGGTGGGGTTCAATCTCTATAACCGGGTATATAATAAACCGTATATGGGGTTGGGTTGTATATATTTGTGCCATAAATTGTTGTCAATTCGATTATATTGTGATTCTGTGAAGATTATCAATCCTGCAATTTTAGTTGTCAGTGAATGTTCATAATGTGTTAATGAAGTTGTTCGACAATTTATTTAAATCGTATTTCTGTTATGATGTTATTATGGCTATTATTGAGTTGTTGTTCTGAGATGAGACTCGAAAGAACATAAAGGCGTGGTGGAAAGAATATGTCATATCTTATATTATTAATAAGTTAATATAATGAGTAAAATAATTTAGTATAAGATTAGATTAAAGAAGTTGCAGGAATAAATTGTAATGCTTTAGTCAAATGAATAGCATGATGTATATGTAAAAGTAGCAGAAACAATAGTGTATGGACTAATTTAGCTGAGCATTGTTAGGAAGTATCAGTAGATGTAGAAATTGCAAATTATCATACAGAAAGTATAACAGGGAATTTCAATTACAAGAGGAATAAGTTGAAATTGGTTTTGGTTTATAACTAATATTTGTCACTGGCAGGAAGTTGTAGTAATAGAAGTTGTAGATAGAAAACAAGTAGTTTTGGCGAAGACCAATAATAACAGTAAGCTAAATAACAGAGGTAGCGTAATTTAGTAAAATAAATTGATTGGTAGCAGTATAAATAAATAGTAGTAATAACAGTAGATAAAACAATACCGATTAGCCAAATTTATAGATTTAGGCGGTAAAAGTAGTAAACAAGAATTAGTTAAAATTGTCGGAGTGAGTCGTATAAATTTGATTTGCAAGTGAAGTCGAATTAAGTTGAATGGTTCCGGTTTATGGAATTGTGTTGTATACCTTGCTGAAAAATATGAAATTGCAGATGATGATGAATTTGGTTAAATTGCCTCTATTTATGGGAAATATTATGTTGTAGGCCTATGGCCAATGTTGAGATGTTGTGTTGTTGTGATTGTCTCTGTGAATTCTTGTTGATAATGTGAAGTTGCAGATATTTTAGATGATGATGAATTACCTCTATTTACTAGTAATAATGGTGATGTGGGCTTATGCCTTGCGATGAATGATGATTGTTGTTACTATGTGATGGTGCATTCATTGAGTCACATACATTTGCATACTCTGTGATGGCCTGTATTGGCGGATTTTGTGATGGCCTGTTTTGGCATACTGTGAAGAAGGCTTATGCCTTGTTAATGCCTCTATTAATTGGTAATTTTTAAGTTGGGAGTTTTGCCCCGATGGTACCACATACATGTTGTGATGCGGTGGGAGAACTGACTTGAGGTTTTGCGTTTGTGTTCGCAAATGTTTCGATTTAGCAAGAGTCACCACCGACTTTTATTTTATCCAAAAGGAAAGGTAAAAAAGCACAGGAAAGACCTTTGAGATTGTTTTTGGGTTCGGGGGGTAGATTATGAAAAGGGAAGGTGCTAGCACCCTTTTCATCCTTGGTTTTCCATGGGCTTTTAGTTACTTGTTTTAAATCACTTGCTTTTACTTTTCAATTGTTTGAAATGGTGCTTTTGTGTGTGGTTTTGAAAGTATTTTGAAAAAGAGGCCTTTGTTTAGGCAACCTTTGTAATGATTCTTGTTTTGATAGTATACAAAGGTGTTTGTCTTTTGAAAAATGTTTCAATGTTTGAAAGTTTGTTTGGAAAATGCTTTGAGATTGTATTGTGTGTTTTTGAAAATAGCAAGGATGGTTTGCAAGTTTGATCAAGTAACTAGGAGTTGTCTACCCTACTCAAAGATCTTTCCTACACATTTTTATTCCTTTGATATTGTTGTTTTACCATTGCATTTGGTAAACAACCCTATCTTTTGGATGTTAAACGGGACGGGCGTGGGTCATCGTATGACCATGATAACAATGTTGCCAAGTATCTTAGCACATTTTTAAGGGACTAGATCATTTTTGTTTAGGCAACCAAAATAGCGTCATCGAGGGACTATGATCTTTTTGTTTCGATTTTGTTTTGCCAAGATACCTAGCATGCTTACCATGGCCATTTTTAAGGCAACAAGTGGATGAAACCCTAGGGGTGCTTGTGTGTATTGTGTTGTCATTTTTCATGCATTTTTGTCTTGTGTTTAGTCATGTTATTTGTTTGATTTTGGTCTTTTGCATACAAAACCCTAATCTTACTATCATGCATATAAAAAGAAATAAAATGCGTAAAAGTAAATCTAAGACTATTACAACATTATTATGGAAATGGGGATACAAGTTTGAATAGGGGATATTGCACAAAATAAAACCCTAAAACTATTATTACAACCAAATTGAAATATTGCAAAAAATAAATAAATAGACAATTATTTAAATATGCAAATAAATGTAAGTATGCAAAAAATGTTTTTGTATTTATTTTATGTATGTAAAATAAATTTATTTAATGTCCTAAAAAATAAGAAAATAAAATGCTTATTTTTGGAAAGGGTGAAAACCCTAGTTTTGTTTTAAAAGAAAAGATATTCTAATATTATTTTATTTCATTTATGTACAAAGAAATAATAAAAATAATATATACAAAATGATAAAAAAGTAAAATATGTAAGAAAATATTATTTTATATGTATAATATAATAAAATAAAATATGTAAGTATTTTAATATTATTTATAAGTTTTAATTAAGAAAATAAAGTAATATTAACCTAATAATTATTTATTATGCAAATAAAAATAAAATAAAAATATGATAAAATGCCAAAAATAAAGAAAATATTTTTTGTGATTTTAAATGTTGAAGAAAAATAGTAAAGTCAGAAAATAAAAAAAAAAGAAATGAAAAATATGCAAAATAAAGAAAATGGGCTAGGGGGTGCAAATAACACAATGGAGGGTGCAAAGAGCAAGGCAAGCCAGGCCCAGGCCCACGTCACACTTCATCCCTGTCCTTTGAACCAGAAAATGCGCGCGCCATGTACAAACTTGTAACTCCTGCATACGTGCTTAAAAACAAAATCTTGCAACATGAAAGTTATAGCTCATCATCACACGATTCTAATGATATAAAAAACTTGATCTAACTCTCAAAGACCAGAGAGAATTTCATTGGCCCTAAATTCTGACCTAGTTTTTTCAGCATGTTCATCATCCAAATTCTCCAAGCTCAGTTAATATAAAAACAAGCTATGCATATGTACAACTCAAGCACATTGAAGACTACATTTTTGCTTCACAAACCTAAGCTTAATGATGCCTAAATAAGGAGTTAGAATCTTGACAAATACATGTTTCAGTTGAAGTTGGCTATGGTAATGTAGCAGCTTTGAGTGAGGCCTGAAGGTCTTTTGAGCTTGCTTGATGTTCCCTTGACCTTTCCCAATGCTTAGCTTGCTTTGAAATGGCATGAATGTCCCTATTGAACTCAACCTGCAAACTCAGAAATTGAAAATGGTGAAGCTTGAAAATGAATATACAGTTGCTGGACAGGGACTTGGGTAGCTTGGATGGGATGTATGCAATGTGTCTGAAGTGGTTTGGGACAAAACGCACGAGTGGAATTTGTTTTGGCTTGAGTTTTGCAGAGCTTGCCCTGTTTTGGGCAGAAATGGAGTTTTTGTGCTTAAGGGTGTTTGAGAGGCTTGGAAATCGTGTTTCAGGCTTGGTACAATATGTTGAAGTTGTTTCAAATCATCTCAAGTCTTGGTTTTAACAGATGCACAAGTTATGTTCACTTTTGCAAGTTGGCTTGTTTTTGAAGAAAAGGTTGAGTTGACAAAGCCAAAGCCTGTACAGGCCTGCTCTTTAGCTGCAGTGTAATTTGCCTCAAGTTTGTGGACTTTGTTTGCAGCAATAAGTTGGGTCCATGGCTCAAGATAATTAAAATGACATAAAGCATGCTTTATCAAAGTAGCAATGTTGCCTTTTTGCCATTTTTGGATTAACTCTTTGTGTAATGTTCTAAAGCTCAGAACAAAGCCTTTAACCAATGTATTTGCATTTAATTTATGAGTGTAGAAAGGATTATAACCTGTAAACCAAGTACAAGCATGATCCAAACTGATTTGCAAGTTGTAACATGGTGCAAAATGCCTTGGACAAAAGTGATAATTTGCCATTTTCAAACTTTCGATTCTCCCTATCCACAAATGATTTTGGAGAGTTCTTTGACATTTTGGAAATATTGTAACATTCTCTACAATCCATATTTGAAATGCATTTTGATATTCCACTTGGAACTATGTGAAAAATTGCAATGAAGATAGGTCAAAATCCTGCCTAAACTAGGGCAAAATTTCACTAAGTTAAAAGTTTCATGGACCCTTGTTCACAAAATCATAACTTGAGATCCAAGCATCTTTTTGGAAAACTTTGTGAATCAAAGTTGTAGATTTTGTGGAGGAATACAACTTTCAGGTTGGAAGTTTTGTTTTAATCCAATTGCATCATGGTGAAAAAGTTGGGCAAAGTTGGGAAAAAATAAGAAATTTTCATAACTTAGAAAATTTCTAAGTTATGAAAATTTTCCATTTTAAACCCTAATTTCCAATTTTAGGTTTCTTGGTGAACAAGTTTCATGTTTTGACACATCTTGATGAAAAATGACCCTTGGTACTTGATTTTGACCAAAAAGTCAAAGTTTGACTTTTCAGTGTACAGTTGATTTTGATCAGTTGACTGGAAAATTCATCTGTCAATCCAATGCATTTGAGATCTTTTGAACCTTGTGATTAGGTCAAGATGATGCCATTGAGTCCTTAAATCCATGCTTGAACCCAATTTTCCATTGGCTAGGTTAAAAATCATAAATTGCCCTTCTGCAGTCAAAACCCTAAAAATGACCATTTTGCCCTTTTGATGATCTGATCAAATTTCTTGAGGAGTTGTGGTCCAAACTTGATCAAATGGTTCATATGAGCCTATAATGTTGTTGTGGATCAAAAATTATGAGGTTTGACTGTAAATTGGCCACAATTGACTTTTTCCCCAATATAATTGATTTTTAGGTCAACTGTCCAATTGACTGGGCAAAAATTAGATTCAAGGCTTGAAACTTGGTATGGGCAATCTTATAAGTCCAACATGAAGTATGAAAGTCACATGAGCCATTGGAAGTCCAAAAATTTTTGTGCAAACTCAAACCCTAATTTCAGGTCATCAGTGCAAGGAGGTGTCTTGAGTTGAGCAAACCATAATCCTGTCTGGAGTCCAAAGAGTCTTGTGAGGAGAATCTTTATAAAAATGAGAGGGAAAATTTTGGGGTACAACAGCTGCCCCTGTTCAATCTTCTTGAACCTGAAGAGTTAGATTGGCGAGTTTGTCGTTCGTGACTCGGAGGTAAAAGATGATTGGACACTAGAGTGCCCGTAAATTTGCACTCGTCAAATTGTGGTTGAGGGAATGGGCTTAAAGATGAAATTTGAGATGTGATAGAATCTTGTTAGAGATGGGCTTAAAGATTCCATCCAAGACTGTTTGTTGAAAATCAGGAGAATGAACATCAGAATGGTATCCTTATCTGGAACGTATCTGAGTTGTATCTGGAGATTGAGTCTGTATGAGCAATGGAATGGCATCCGTGTTTGGAGCGTATCTGAGCTATAACTATATTTGATTCTTGAATGAATAATAGAATGCTTGTCGTGTCTGGAGTGTATATGTATTGTATCTGAATCTAAAATCTGAATATGCGACAGAATGACATCCGTGTATGGAGCATCTCTGGGCTGGGGAAATGGTCTGAATGAGTGACAGAATGGCTTTCGTGTATGGATCGTATCTGGACTGTATCTTGACTTTGAATTCTGAATGAGTAGTAGAATGACCTCCGTGTCTGGGGTGTATCCATATTGTATCTGAATAAGAGATCTGAATAAGCGGCAGAATGACTTCCGTGTCTGGAGTGTATCTGTATTGTATATGAAATCTTTGAATATTTGTTAAAGATAGCTTTTAATCTCATCCTAAAAAGGGTAAAATATTAGTTGAAATACAAAGTTATGTTGCATGAAATGTATGATGCAATAAAATGTGTTCTATCAATGTTTATGATATATGAATGTAATGTATGCGCATGTAAGCTGATTAGTTGTATTGCTGAGGAAAATAAATCCTTAACGGCTGGAGATAATAAAATCCTTGATTGTTACCGGGGAAAAGAAATCCTTGACCGATGCTGTAAATTCAAAATCTTTGATTGCTGGGGATGAGAAATCCTTGCTGACTACTGTTGGGGATAGAAAATCCTTAGCAACTCGCGGGGATTACCAAAACATTGACAACTTCTGTGGGGATGTGAGAATCCTTCATGACTTTCCTGGGGATATAGGGATCCTTCAAGACTGCTTGAGAAACCTGCTTGGGGAATCCAGAGATTTTTGGCAACTATGGCTAGGGATTACACCATGGGAATCCTTACTCGGCTGGGGAATAAGGAAACTCTGATGATCTCTACCGGGGATCAAACAAAGGAAAACCCTGATCTGCTGGAGAAATAGGGAAGACTCTGATGGCTTGTGCTGGAAACTAAGAATGAGAAACTTCAATCTCCTGGGGAAAATGAACCCTTGGGGGCCTCACTGGAGAAATGAGAATGAGAATCTTCGATCTGAAGGGGATTAAAAATTCTGACAAATTCATGCTGTAACACCCTCTAACCCCGCATATAATTTTCGCAAATATTCAAAATTATAAACTCAGAGTACATGTAATAATCGAGGAATGCTACAATTCTCTTTTAATAAAATAAATTTCTGTCATGCATAATTTTAGTGGTAACTCATACATGTCTACACAGCGGAATAATTTATTTAATAAAATCAAATGTTATAATATTTTCCAAAATCATCAGGGATTAACACCTGGAAAGGTCAACGTCATATCATAACAATTAAAAGAAAATAAACGAGTCTGACTAAAGCAGCTCGACAACCAAACGTTCCCGGAGTTACAACTATCAGAGCATGACCCGGACACACTAAAACGAAACTAAACTAGACACGATAAGCCTTCGCCAAGCACCTGAGCGAAACTCCTCAATCTGAAATATTCAACAGTAAGGGTGAGCTTCTCAAATATACATTTGGTTATACATTCATAACAATCAATTCACGAAATCATAAGCATCACCCAATCATTAGCATATTTCATAGTTTACAAAACCTTTACAATTCATATATCCATGACATATTGCCTTTCATATTTGCAAACATTCATCAAACATCATCAACCATTTATCAAATCATACGTGCATACAAACAATCAAATATAACATTGGAAAAATCATCCATTCATGTTATATTCGAGTAATGCAACACACCCATGCATGTGGTACCACTTCACCGCCCCATTAAATCGCGGGTCACGGATAACTCACCGTTCCATTATATCGCGGACACGGCTACCACCTCAACGTTCCATTAAATCGCGGACACGTATATTGGCCACCATGTTAATTCCACACAATGGGAATTAACAAATGCAACATGATATGTAAGTATGTAACACTCAGCATACTATGAACATCGATCAACATATCATGCACATCAACAATATCAAACATAACATGATATGAAATAGCATGTAACCACTCAGCATACCATTTAAACATCAATCATATCAAGTTACGAATAGCATGTAATCACTCAGCATACTATTCAAACATCAACCAATCACATCAATTATATCATAATTCATGCTCGATAACATATCTAAAAGCATGGCAATAAAATCCAACATCAAAACACTGAAACCAAAAATTCAGAAAATCATCACAGCAGAGCAACACGGGTACCCGTGTTGTGCAACACGGCCCGTGTTGTGCAGCACGTTCAGAAAAACGCACATTTTATTTTTATCAGTACAGGGGGTCTGACACGGGTGCCCGTGTTGTGCAACACGGCCCGTGTCGTGCAACCAGAGCACAACATCTCCCAACACAGAAGAGCAACACGGGCACCCGTGTTGTGCAACACGGCCCGTGTTGCTGAGCGCGTACAGGATTTTCCTGAACCTGCAGCAGCTCAGAAACAGCAGTCCAAACGCGGGAAAACGTCCGCCAAAACGCGCATTTCAGTACCTAACGCATCGAGTTTGTACAATTTACAACAACACCACAATATCCAAGTTACCAACAATTATTATAATAACCTTAATCGGGGATTAACCGTCCTTTTGGGGAATTCTACTGACACTAAGGTTATCCCTACAACTTCCAAGGTAAATTCACGATCATGATATATACTCCCAATTCCTCATTTGGGACCTAAAACTCTTAATCGATTCATAAAAATTGGGAACCTAACCCTTTTCTAACAAGGTTCAGTCCTACGGTTATCGATCCCTAGAAACATCTAACAATTGGGATTTTCCTACAATTACCCGAATCAACCGTACATAAACCCATAAACAAATATAAATCGAGTATAAACCCCCCTTACCTTATCAATTAGCAGCTTTGAGTTCTTGAGCGATGTTCTTCGTTCTCCGTTCTTCAGAGCTCTATTTTCCCAAATTCCAACTTCTGTTCTTACGTGAAAACCAAAAATGAGAAAATGGCCTAAGTCCCAAACATAACTTTATTTCTCTGCACCCCCACTCTTTACTAACAACATCTAAGCCCAATAACATAAAAATCCCAATATTCCTTATTTCTTTTATTTTTCCTCAAATACTCCAAAATAAATAATTCTTTTTATTTTATTAATTCCAATAAAATAAATTCCCAAATTTAAATAAATCAATTAATTGAAAACGGGGTGTTACAACTCTCCCCCACTAAAAGAGTTTTCGTCCTCGAAAACATACCTTAGACGAACAGCTCCGGATAAGCCTCTTTCATCTGGCTCTCCAGCTCCCAAGTGATATTTCCATCTGCTGGACCTCCCCAAGCAACCTTCACTAATGCTATCTCTTTATCTCTTAACTGTTTCACTTCCCGATCTTCTATCCTCATAGGCAATGCTTCTACTGTCAGGTTATCTCTTACCTGTACATCATCTATTTGGATTACATGAGATGGGTCTGGAATGTATCTCCTCAACTGAGAAACATGAAAAACATCGTGCAAATTCGCAAGTCTCGGAGGTAAAGCAATACGATAAGCAACTTCTCCAACTCTTTCCGTAATCTGAAACGGACCAATAAAACGCGGAGTCAACTTCTTAGACTTCAATGCCCGACCAATACCCGTCATCGGAGTAACTCTCATAAACACATGATCTCCAGCACTGAATTCTAAATTCTTTCTCCTCTTATCATGATAACTTTTCTGACGACTCTGAGAAGCTCTCATCTTCTCTTGAATCAATTTGATCTTTTCGGTAGTCTGCTGAACAATCTCTGGCCCAACTACCGAACTCTCTCCAGATTCATACCAACACAAAGGTGTTCTACACCGTCTACCATACAATGCCTCAAACGGAGCCATACCAATGCTTGAATGGTAACTATTGTTATAAGTAAACTCAATCAATGGCAAATAGCTATCCCAAGCTCCACCTTTCTCTAAAACACAAGCACGCAATAAATCTTCCAACGATTGAATCGTCCTCTCCGTTTGTCCATCAGTCTGAGGATGGTAAGCTGAACTCAACCTCAATTTAGTACCCAAAGCCTTCTGCAATCCTTCCCAAAATTTCGAAGTGAACCTCGGATCTCTATCTGACACAATACTAGAAGGAACTCCATGCAAACTCACTATTTTCTCAATATATAACTGTGCCAATCTCTCCATCGAGTAATCCATTCGCACCGGTATAAAATGAGCAGACTTAGTCAACCTATCCACAACGACCCATATTGCTTCACAATTCGTAGGAGTTCTCGGCAACCCAGATACAAAATCCATAGAAATACTATCCCACTTCCATTCTGGAATAAACATTGGTTGCATAAATCCAGACGGCTTCTGATGCTCAATCTTCGATTTCTGACAGATTAAACATGCATACATAAATTCAGCTATTTCCTTTTTCATTCCCGGCCACCAAAACAATTTCTTCAAATCATGATACATTTTCGTGGCACCAGGATGAATACTCATCCCACTGCGATGTCCTTCCTCTAATATACTCTTCTTGATTTCTGCAACATCCGGAACACAAACTCTATCGCCAAATCTCATAACATCATTTTCATCAATTCTAAACTCGCCACCTTGGCCTTGGTGGATCAATGTCAATTTATCAACTAAATTAACATCAGATCTTTGCCCGATCCTGATCTCTTCTAGAATACCACTAGTAAGTTTCAACATACCCAAACGAACACACTTCGGAGTACTTTCACAAACTAAACTCAAATCTCGGAATTGTTCAATTAAATCCAATTCACGAACCATCATCATAGACATATGCAAGGACTTCCTGCTCAAAGCATCTGCAACTACATTTGCCTTACCAGGATGGTAATTCAAACCAAAATCATAATCTTTGAGAAATTCCAACCACCTTCTTTGCCTCATATTGAGCTCTTTCTGATCGAAAAGATACTTCAAACTCTTATGATCACTATACACTTCAAATCTCGAACCATACAGATAATGTCTCCACAATTTCAAGACAAACACAACTGCTGCCAACTCTAAGTCATGAGTAGGATAGTTCCTTTCATGAACCTTCAACTGTCTCGAAGCATACGCAACTACCTGTTGATTCTGCATTAAAACACCACCTAAACCCAACAGAGATGCATCACAATAGACCACAAAAGATTCCACCGGATTCGGCAAAATCAGAATAGGAGCACTAGTCAATCTCCGCTTCAATTCTTGGAAACCTTTCTCACAATCAGAATCCCAAATAAACGCTTGTCCTTTACGAGTCAACTTCGTCAACGGCAATGCTAACTTTGAGAATCCTTCGATAAACTTTTTGTAATAACCTGCAAGACCAAGAAAACTTCTGATTTCAGAAACAGTCTTCGGCGCTTCCCACTGAGATACCGCTTCTACTTTCGTAGGATCCACTGCAATACCATTCTTAGAAATCACATGTCCAAGAAAACTAACTTCATTCAGCCAGAACTCACATTTGGACAACTTTGCATACAACTTCTTATCTTTCAACAACTCTAACACAATTCTGAGATGTTCCGCATGCTCTTGGTCATTCTTGGAATAAATCAGAATGTCGTCAATAAAAACCACAACAAACTTATCCAGATACGGATGAAAAATCCTGTTCATATATTCCATGAAAACACCAGGTGCATTAGTAACCCCGAACGGCATAACAGAATATTCATAATGCCCATACCTCGTTCGAAAAGCAGTCTTTTGAATATCTTCCGCTTTCACACGAATCTGATGATATCCAGATCTCAAGTCAATCTTACTGAATACACTAGCTCCAATTAGTTGATCCATTAAATCATCAATCCTCGGTAACGGGTACCGATTCTTAATGGTTACCTTGTTCAATTGCCTGTAATCAACACACAGTCTCATAGAACCTTCTTTCTTCTTAACCAACAATACCGGGGCACCCCAAGGTGAAACACTTGGACGAATAAACTTCTTCTCCAGTAAATCTTCCAACTGACTCTTCAATTCAGCCAATTCAGACGCAGACATACGATATGGCGCCATCGACACCGGTCTCGTACCAGGAATTAAATCTATAGAAAATTCCACTTCTCTCTCAGGAGGTAACTCGCCAACATCATCAGGAAAGACTTCTGGAAAATCACACACCACTGGCAATTCACTACTCCTGACCTTTCCTGTTGCATCTAACGAAGCAAGTAACATAAACACATTAGCACCATCTTTCATTGCTTCTTGCACCTGCCTAGCAGTCATAGTCAAATTCTCGACACCAACTGCTTCTGGGAAAATCACCGTCTTAGCAAAGCAGTTCAGATGAACCCGGTTAAATTCCAACCAGTTCATCCCAAGGATAATATCAATTTGTTCAAGCGGTAGGCACACTAAATCCATACCGAAACCTCTACCAAAAATCTCAATAGGACAATTCCTACATACGAGTGAAGTTGTCACTAAACCCGATGCAGGAGTATCAACAACCATGCTACCTCGCATACCAGATATGTCCAGTTTCAACCTCTCAGCACAATCCAAAGAAATGAAAGAATGAGTTGCACCAGTATCAATAATTGCAACTAAAGGTGTGCCATGAATAAAACACGTACCTTTAATCAATCGATCCTCTGGGGTAGTCTCAGATCCAGACAAAGCAAACACTTTTCCACCTGACTGATCCTTCCTAGGCTTGGGACACTGCAGACGAATGTGACCTTCTTCGCCACAATTGTAACAAGTAACAGACTTCCCTTTGCAATCAATAGACAAATGACCAGCCTTTCCACATTTATAGCACTTCTTCTCATCACTCTTGCAATCTCGAATGTGATGACCAGACTCACCACACCTGTAGCATCTGATAGGAGCCTTAGAATCTCCCCCACTAGGCCTTTTCCAACCGCCTGATCTCTGGTTATCTCTACCATATGGCTTGCCACGGTCCATATATTGCTTTCCTCTTTTGTCAACAGCCCCACGAGAGTGAGACGACCTATTCTTGGTAATATCTTCTTCCAAGATCCTGCTACAATCCACCAGATCAGAAAATCTACGAATACGCTGATACCTGATTCCCTGCTTAATCTCATCTCGGAGACCATTCTCAAATTTGATACATTTAGAGAATTCTCCAGCCTCATCATTGTTGTAGTGTGCATAATACTTTGCCAGCTCAGTGAACTTAGTAGCATATTCACTAACAGTCAGATTGCCCTGCTTAAGCTCCAAAAATTCAATTTCCTTTCTTCCCCGAACATCTTCAGGAAAGTACCTCCTCAGAAAAGCCCTTCTGAAGTTAGCCCAAGTCAGTGCCTCTCCATCCTGAACCATTTCAGTCCTTGTGGCAACCCACCAGTCGTCGGCCTCTTCTGCCAACATATGCGTACCATATCTGACTTTCAGATCTTCAGCACAATCAATCACACGGAAAATCCTTTCGATTTCCTTCAGCCACTTCTGAGCACCTTCAGGGTCATGTGTACCTTTGAACAACGGAGGATTGTTCCTTTAGAAATTTCCCAATTGCCTATCAGCACCAATCACGCCTCCAGTTGGGTTTCCAGCAAGTACACCAGCTAACATCCCCAAAGCCTCAGCGAGTGCAGCATCATTTCGTCCATTACCCCTTCCAGCCATATTCCTGAGAATTAAAACATACTCCACATCAGAATACAGTATCGACAGTGTTACCTTGCACTAGTCGCATACGAAAAGGAATGACTGACTCAAGACTCTGGTCACAACGACCGACTATGCTCTGATACCACTATTGTAACACCCTCTAACCCCGCATATAATTTTCGCAAATATTCAAAATTATAAACTCAGAGTACATGTAATAATCGAGGAATGCTACAATTCTCTTTTAATAAAATAAATTCCTGTCATGCATAATTTTAGTGGTAACTCATACATGTCTACACAGCGGAATAATTTATTTAATAAAATCAAATGTTATAATATTTTCCAAAATCATCAGGGATTAACACCTGGAAAGGTCAACGTCATATCATAACAATTAAAAGAAAATAAACGAGTCTGACTAAAGCAGCTCGACAACCAAACGTTCCCGGAGTTACAACTATCAGAGCATGACCCGGACACACTAAAACGAAACTAAACTAGACACGATAAGCCTTCGCCAAGCACCTGAGCGAAACTCCTCAATCTGAAATATTCAACAGTAAGGGTGAGCTTCTCAAATATACATTTGGTTATACATTCATAACAATCAATTCACGAAATCATAAGCATCACCCAATCATTAGCATATTTCATAGTTTACAAAACCTTTACAATTCATATATCCATGACATATTGCCTTTCATATTTGCAAACATTCATCAAACATGATCAACCATTTATCAAATCATACGTGCATACAAACAATCAAATATAACATTGGAAAAATCATCCATTCATGTTATATTCGAGTAATGCAACACACCCATGCATGTGGTACCACTTCACCGCCCCATTAAATCGCGGGTCACGGATAACTCACCGTTCCATTATATCGCGGACACGGCTACCACCTCAACGTTCCATTAAATCGCGGACACGTATATTGGCCACCATGTTAATTCCACACAATGGGAATTAACAAATGCAACATGATATGTAAGTATGTAACACTCAGCATACTATGAACATCGATCAACATATCATGCACATCAACAATATCAAACATAACATGATATGAAATAGCATGTAACCACTCAGCATACCATTTAAACATCAATCATATCAAGTTACGAATAGCATGTAATCACTCAGCATACTATTCAAACATCAACCAATCACATCAATTATATCATAATTCATGCTCGATAACATATCTAAAAGCATGGCAATAAAATCCAACATCAAAACACTGAAACCAAAAATTCAGAAAATCATCACAGCAGAGCAACACGGGTACCCGTGTTGTGCAACACGGCCCGTGTTGTGCAGCACGTTCAGAAAAACGCACATTTTATTTTTATCAGTACAGGGGGTCTGACACGGGCACCCGTGTTGTGCAACACGGCCCGTGTTGCTGAGCGCGTACAGGATTTTCCTGAACCTGCAGCAGCTCAGAAACAGCAGTCCAAACGCGGGAAAACGTCCGCCAAAACGCGCATTTCAGTACCTAACGCATCGAGTTTGTACAATTTACAACAACACCACAATATCCAAGTTACCAACAATTATTATAATAACCTTAATCGGGGATTAACCGTCCTTTTGGGGAATTCTACTGACACTAAGGTTATCCCTACAACTTCCAAGGTAAATTCACGATCATGATATATACTCCCAATTCCTCATTTGGGACCTAAAACTCTTAATCGATTCATAAAAATTGGGAACCTAACCCTTTCTAACAAGGTTCAGTCCTACGGTTATCGATCCCTAGAAACATCTAACAATTGGGATTTTCCTACAATTACCCGAATCAACCGTACATAAACCCATAAACAAATATAAATCGAGTATAAACCCCCCTTACCTTATCAATTAGCAGCTTTGAGTTCTTGAGCGATGTTCTTCGTTCTCCGTTCTTCAGAGCTCTATTTTCCCAAATTCCAACTTCTGTTCTTACGTGAAAACCAAAAATGAGAAAATGGCCTAAGTCCCAAACATAACTTTATTTCTCTGCACCCCCACTCTTTACTAACAACATCTAAGCCCAATAACATAAAAATCCCAATATTCCTTATTTCTTTTATTTTTCCTCAAATACTCCAAAATAAATAATTCTTTTTATTTTATTAATTCCAATAAAATAAATTCCCAAATTTAAATAAATCAATTAATTGAAAACGGGGTGTTACACATGCTGAGAAGTAATGAAAACTCTGGCAACTTCATTGGGGAATCAGGAGTGAGAATCTTCAATCTTCTAGGGGAACTTGAATCCTTAGGGACTTCAAGCTGGGGAGTTAAGAATGAGAATCTTCATTCTGTTGGGGAGTAAAAACTCTGTGGGGAATAGCTATACTGCTGGGAAGTAGTTATCCTGCTGGAAAGTAAGTTCAAGACTCTCTGGGGAAAAAGCTTATTCCTGTTTGGAAAAAGTTCAGGAGTTTGGGTTATATGCCAATCTACTGCGGAATTATCCGAAGGTTGGGGATAAAAGTTAATTGTTATCTGGTTGATTTCCAGGCTTTAAGACAACTTGTTGGGGAATCTGGGAAAACTGAATGGTTTCCGCTGGGGATTGGTAGTTGGAAATTTGACTTGACTGGGGAAGAAGGTTTCATCTCCGCTGAGGGTCTGTAGTTCAAAGGTTTTGCTCCGCTGAGGATTGGGAGTTTAGAGGTTTAACTCTGATGGTGGATTAAGGGTTTGAAATATGACTTCGCCGGGGATTGGGAGTCTGAAGTTTGGACTCTGGCAGGGATTTTGAATTTTAATTCCGCTGGGGATATGTATTTCAAGGTTTTAGCTCCGCTCGGGATCTAGATGATGTACTGCAGGGGATTTCTCTTGGAATAGCCTAAAGACGTTTTCCTATCCTTTCAACCTGTCAGTAATTACTCTTTCACATTTCGTTTATTTGTAAACAGTGATTATATTCAAATGCATATGCTCATTTAATAAATCATTGGATGTTTTCAAATAAACACAAGTGTAAAAATGAAGAAGAGGCAAATGGTTTTCTGCACTTTGAAGTATCTTTGTATTAACTTTGTGTAAGTATTTTGTACAAGAGAGACAGACATCCTAGTAAGAGAATGTTGTCATAAAAATTAAGAAAAATTTATACAAAGAAAGATGGCTATGTGTAAAAAATTCCATGGGGTTCCCATTCTGCTATAGCCTTCGTAACTCTGGATATCTTGTCCATTCGTCGCTTCATCCGAAGATGATTGGATTGATCAGTAGTCCGGAGCTTGTCTGTGAAGAAATTGTCCTTAAATTGATCCGACGAGACATAGTCATACGCTTTAATTCCCTAACTTTTTCCTGGACCGCCCTTTCGGGTTTTCAGTCCACCGGGAAACCCTTTTTTGCCCAAGTCTCCCTTTCGGGTTTTCAACTTGCCGGGTGTACAGATTTTTTTTGTTTATCCCTAATTTTTGCCTGAACCGCCCTTTCGGGTTTTCGATTCACCGGGATGCTCATTTTTGCCCAAGTCTCCCTTTCGGGTTTTCGACTTGTCGGGTCGTTTATGTGTAGTATCTTTTGACTATGTCTGCATTCGCAAGGTGCGGCAGGTCGTCGCCGTCCATCGTGGTCAGGATCATTGCCCCACCAGAAAAGATGTTTTTGATCACAAATGGTCCTTCATAGGTAGGAGTCCATTTTCCCCTGGGATCACTTTGTGGCCAGATGATCCGCTTGATTACAAGGTCCCCGACTTGATATACCTGGCGTCCTACTTTCTTGTTGAAAGCCTTGATCATTCGTTTCTGATACGTCTGACCGTGGAAAACAACAGTAAGTCGCTTTTCATCAATCAAGTTAAGTTGATCATGTCGGGTCTGAATCCAATCGTCTTCACTCAAACCAGCATCCTTCATGATTCTCAAGGAGGGAATCTGAACCTCGATAGGTAGAACAACTTCCATGCCGTATACCAAAGAATAGGGTGTTGCCCCAGTTGATGTTCGTGCCGTGGTACGGTATCCGTGCAGAGCAAACGGTAACATCTCATGCCAGTCCTTGTAGGTGAATGTCATCTTTTGTATGATCTTCTTGATATTTTTGTTCGCAGCTTCGACAACACCGTTCATCTTTGGCCGAAAGGGAGATGAATTGTGATGTTGAATCTGGAACTGCTCGCACAAGGCAGTGATCATAGTGTTGTTAAGGTTTGTACCATTGTCAGTGATGATTCTTTCGGGGATGCCGTACTGACAAATAAGGTTCTGCTTGATGAAGCGGGCAACAACATTCTTTGTAACGGATGCGAAGGAAGCTGCTTCGACCCACTTGGTAAAGTAATCAATGGCCACTAGGATAAAGAGGTGTCCATTGGATGCTGTAGACTTGATCTCTCCAATCATGTCGATTCCCCACATCGCGAATGGCCAAGGAGCTGTTAAGACATTGAGAGGAACTGGAGGTATATGTACCTTGTCTACATAGATTTGGAATTTGTGACAAGTGCGAGAATGTTGATGGCAGTCAGCATCCATGGTAGACTAGTAATAGCCTGCCCGCAGAATCTTCTTAGCCATCGTATGTCCGCTAGAGTGAGTGCCAAAGGTACCATTGTGCAGTTCATCCATGATCTTCTCAGCTTCAACCTTGTCCACACAACGGATTAGAATGCAATCATGATTGCGCTTGTATAGGATACCATTGCTCAGGAAGAACTTAGCTGAGAACCTCCTTAGGAACTTTTTTTCATTGACCGAAGCTCCTTCAGGGTATTCCTGAGTCTCGAGATACCTTTTGACGTCATGAAACTAAGGTCGGTCCACTACTTCTTCGGTATTAATCTCGTGACAATGTGAAGGTTCGTCCATCCGTTCAATGGTGGTTTGAGGAGCCTCATTATCCCAGTTAAGTTTAAACATGGATGACATTGTAGCTAGAGCTCTGCTAGCTGATTTTCTTCTCACGGGAAGTGCTCGAAGGTAATCTGCTCAAAATGAGGTAACAATTTCAAGACATGTTCTTTGTAAGGGATGAGGTTTAGATGTTTAGTATGCCACTCTCCTTTGATCTGACTGATGACCAAAGCTGAGTCCCCAAATACAGTCAAAAATTTGATTCCCAAGTCAATAGCAACCTTGAGACCAAAGATACAAGCTTCATACTCGGCCATGTTATTGGTGCAGCTGAAGCAGAGTCTGGCAGTGAAAGGTGTATGTCAACCTTCTGGAGATATGAGTACCGTGCCAATACCGTTTCCAAGTGCATTGGAGGCACCATCAAAGTACAGGGTCCATCGGGATCCTTGTTCATGTCTGTCATATGGTCTGAAATCTTTAATATTGTCCAAAGTCATGATATCCTCGTCGGGGAAGTCGAACCTCATGGATTGGTAATCTTCGACAGCATGATGGGCTAGATGATCGGATAGCACACTCCCCTTTATAGCTTTTTGGGTCGTGTACTGTATGTCATATCCGGTCAGGATCATCTGCCATCTAGCGATTCTTCCGGATAGAGCAGGCTTTTCAAAGATATATTTGATCGGATCCATCTTAGAGATCCGCAAAGTGGTATGAGTCAACATATACTGCCTTAGCCGGCAAGCAGCCCATACCAAAGCGCATCAAGTTTTCTCGAGCAGTGAGTATCGGGTCTCACAGTCGGTAAACTTTTTGCTAAGGTAATAAATGGCATGCTCTTTTCGGCCAGACTCGTCATGTTGGCCCAATACACACCCCATTGAATTCTCCAGGACAGTCAGATACATGATTAGCGGCCTTCCTTCGACGGGTGGCATCAAGATAGGAGGTTCTAGCAAATACTCCTTGATTTTATCGAAAGCAAGTTGACAGTCATCATTCCATTTAACCACCTGATCTTTCTTCAACAGCTTGAAGATTGGCTCACAAGTAGATGTTAGGTGAGAAATGAACCTTACAATGTAGTTTAGGCGTCCCAAGAAACCTCTGACCTCCTTCTCAGTGCGAGGGGCGGCATTTCTTGTATAGCTTTGACTTTGGCAGGATCAACCTCGGTGCCTTTGTTGCTGACGATGAAACCCAAAAGTTTACCAGACCTGACTCCGAAAGTGCACTTGTTAGGGTTCAGTCTGAGTTTGTACTCTTTCAACCTGACAAACAGCTTTTGCAGATGGTCGAGATGTTCTTCTTCCGTTTGTGATCGGGCTATCATGTCGTCTATGTAGATCTCTATCTCATGATGTATCATATCATGAAACAAAGCTACCATGGCGCGTTGATAGGTTGCCCCGACATTCTTCAGTCTGAATGGCATCACTTTATAACAGAATGTACCCCACTGTGTAACGAAAGTAGTTTTATCCATGTCTTCAGATGCCATTTTGATCTGGTTGTAACCCGAAAATCTGTCCATGAAAGAAAATACCTTGTGTTGAGCTGTATTGTCAACGAAGATGTCAATGTGCGGTAGTGGAAAATCATCTTTAGGGCTGGCCCTATTTAAGTCTCTGTAATCCACGCACATTTTGACTTTGCCGTCCTTCTTAGGCACGGGCACAATGTTAGCAACCCATTATGGATAGGAAGTAACAACAAGAAATCCAGCATTGAACTGCTTCATAACTTCTGCTTTGATCTTTTCAGACATGTCGGGCCTCATGCGGAGAACTTTCAGTATAACTGGTGGACAATCTTCTCTTGTAGGGAGACGGTGAACCATAATATCTGTATCCAATCCCGACATGTCTTCATAAGACCAGGCGAAAATCTCAACATATTCATTCAACAACTGAACTAAGCGCTCTTTGACACTTGGCTCTAGGTTGGCACCCACTCTAACTTCTTTTCTGTCTTTCTCTGTACCTAAGTTGATTGTCTCTAACAACTCTTCATGAGGTAGAATAGCCTTTTCTTCCTATTTTAGCAGTCTAGCCAATTCTCCCGGCACTTCACAATCTTCATCACCTTCATATTCGGCATGGTAGACCCGATCTTCAGAGTCACTGAAGGCCATAGCAGAATTATTACCCATGGAATCAGGAATGGAAGGGTACCTGCATTTGTGAGTGTGGGTGTGTGTAAGGGATATCACCCTTTAAACAAATAAAATGTAAAAAGAAAGACAATGAACACAAAAGTTTATATGTGAAAACGTCCATGATTCATTAAAATGGCATATGAAGATGAAAAATCAAACCCTTACAAATGGACCGATGTACCTCGGGTAAGGCACATGGTTAAAAGTGTACGAATTGTTTAAGAATTATTACAAACCAACAGAAATGTTTGAAAGATAAATTACTGATTGATAAAATTAATGGGAATAAAATCCTTTGCCTCCCAATTGCACAATCCTCCTTCAACAGTAGGGAAAATCCAGTCTTCCAGATTACTCTCCTCTTCACCATCCTCCAAAGCACTGACTCCATGATGGGTGATCTTCACTGGTGGTCCTCCAGCCCGGGAGCGACGCACAGCCTTTTGAGCAGAAGCAGTGAAACCCAGGCCAAATTTATCAGATTTAAAGGGAAAGTCGGGAAGCTTCCCCCAGATTATGCTTCTGCCTTCTTCAATCACAGCCTTTGCATCTTTGAGAGACGACATCTGAGGCGGAGGTCGGGTAATCACGGGTATAAAAGGCACTGTCTTGGTTGCCGCAATCTCCTGAGCTACCTCCTTAAAATTCTGAAAGGGGGTTTCGATGAATTCACCATCCAATTCCATATAACGGAAATAATTTAGATGGCTTATCATGTATTCCTCTTCACCGTGAACTATTACAATTTTCCCCTGGACAGGGTACTTGAGCTTCTGATGCAGAGTTGAAGTGACGGCTCCAGCATGATGAATCCAGGGTCTTCCAAACAAGCAAGAATAGGAGGGACGGATGTCCATGACATAGAATGTGGAATTGAAGGTTTCAGTTCCCACTTTAATGGGGATGTCCACCTCCCCGTGGACCATCCTTTTAGAACCATCAAAGGCTCTGACAATGATGTTGCTGGGCTTCAAGGTTAAACCTTCACAATCTAGCCTATCCAATGCTTTTTTTGGTAAGACGTTCAGCGATGAACCAATGTCTACCTGAACGTGTGCTAGAGTAGTCCCCCTGTATTCCACCGAGACATGCAAAGCGTCATTATGTTTTCTCCCCTTGACTTTTAGGTCAGCATCGGAGAATCCTAAACCATTGTCTACTGTTAGGCTAGCTACACATTCCTGGAATTGGTCCGCGGAGGTTTTCTGGGGCACATGGGCCGTCTTCAAGAATCTGATTAAAGCTTTGGCATGAGCTTCTGAACAAAGCAGCAAGGCCAACATCGAGATCTTTGAGGGGGTTTTCCCCAGTTGCTCAACAACATTATAATCGCTTTTCTTAATTATTTTCAAAATCTCCTCCATTTATTTTTGAGTGGTTTCAGGGATGATCAACGGCTGAGCCTTCATCCTGACAGGCTCTTCTTGGATCCCTTTCCCTCTATCATCAGCAACAGCAGAGGGGATAACCATAGGAGTTACAACTTCTTCAATAACTGGAGTTCTCGCAGATATGTTGACCGGTACAAGGGTAACTTTAGGAGCGGCTGAGGGTCCGAAGATTGCCTTTGGAGGCGCAATCTCCGGAGAGAAAATTCTTCCACTGCGGGTGATTTTACTCGTTCCAACAATGTTTCCAATCTCGGAAGTCTCTTCATCAGAACTCTCTTAAGTTGATTCAATTTGTTTAACACCGTCGTAAAAGATCTCTCCCCCATAGTTCCACGGTATTGATTTGTTGGACTTGTACGGGATAGGCCCCGACATGGTTATCTTCAAAGGTACAATCTTTGGATCGGATGTAATCTTAACAGGTCTTTTGGAGGTGTTGTACCCCAAAATTTGCCCTCTCATATTTTTCAAAACATTGCAAGAAAATCTCCAAGTTGCTCAAGTTTGCTCAAGAGTGGGTCAGACAAATCATCTCCTAAGGCAGTCAACCCCAAATTAGGGTTTTGTGTTGCATCAAGATCCTTGAGTCCAAATGACCTCAAGTGCTCCCCAATGTCCTAATATTTTCTCAAGGTCATCCATGTCAAATTTCAAGCCTTGCAGAGGAAGTTTGCTCAGTCAATTGCTCAAGGGGTCCAAAAATCGACTGTGCTAGGGCAAAAGTCAATTGTGACCTATAAACAGTCAAACTTCAAGATTTTTTGTCAACATTCTCATTTTGAAGGATATTTCATCATTTTATCAAGGGTTGATCATGATTCATCAAGGATTTCTCAAAATTATTCAAGACTCAAAAGTTGCTAAATTAGGGTTTTGTAGGAAAAGTCAACTCAACTTTGAACAAGCATAACTTTCTCATACTTTATGAGAAATGACCCATCCAAAGATCATTTTGAAGAGGGTGAAATTTCATACAATCCATCTTCATACCCCAAGATCAGAAAATACACTCACAAGAATTTATAAATTTGGACATTATAGGTCATTTTTGAAAGTCAACAAAAACACATTTTTTGCCAAAGCTTATAACTTGAGCATGTAATATCAAAATGATATTATACCAAAAGGGTTGGTTAGAGAACATCTCAAGATTTCTAAAAAGTCCAAGAACATCTCCAAAAGTTTAAAATTGAAGAAGTTATGCATTGTTGAAGTTGGGAATTTTTGCAAAATTGCCAAAAGTCAACTATCCCCAAAACTTCAAATTTTGTCAAATGGGCCCATTCTTTTCCACTTGATTTGAACTTTCCACATTGCACACGTGTCTTAGCTTCAGCCTTGTGTCCATTTATCAATTATATTATTTTATTTGATTTTTTATTGAATTATTTCATTTTAAATCAAATTAAATCAAATAAAATCCCAAAACTTGATTACATGAGATCTTTTGCTATTTTCAAGACTCAATCATCATCATGGTCAGCATCAAATTCGTATCTCATCATATCATGTACCAAAAGATGGATTTTTGACAAATTAGGCAAGCTTTCAATGGTGAATCAAATCAAATCCCATGGCATTGATGTGCAAAGATTCAAAGCATAATTCTTGACCTAATACATTCCATAATACATATAGAAGGAAAAGGCACGAAATTGAGACCTAGAGGCTGCAAGAATCAATCAAAGAAAACTTGCAAAATTCACAAAAAAAGTGTGAAACCAAAATCCCACTTGGAGGCGTTTTCAGAAGCAAAACTCAACACCAATCGATTGCTGGAGGATCACTGAGTCAGAACCAATCCCTAGAAAGCTCCCATACACGCTCAAAAGCTCTGTAAGTATCTCAAAAAACCGCTCTTCTTTTGAATTCACAAATATTGATTCCTACACCTTTTGTATAAACTATGGGCATATTCATAATCTTCATCAAATTTCCAAGCGTTCTGCATTAGCCAATTGTGTTTTTCTGGCCTAGATGAAGAACCCCCATAGCTAGGGTTCTTCGTTCGTGTTTTAGGGTTTTCTTTTTCAGGGGAAATCAAGACTCAAGAAGGGCATGGGGTTAATCAGGAATCCCAGACGAACTCAACCATGTGCTTGGAATTGATTTTCATGGACTGGGATGGGTTTTAGAGTGAGCCTGCGCATTTAGCTGCGGATCTAAATCCGCAGGTAAAGTTACAGGGTTTGAAGGACAGGGACGACAACGTGTCTCCCTCTGATTGGCCTGATTCAATTTTCGCGCACTTTTTTTTAATCTCTGGCATATTAACACGTTTTCCCTTATTATTTTAATTGCCTAATATATTGACAAATAGAACAAAGTGGTTGAGTGGTAAAGGCGTGTATCCAACATCCAACAGGACCTGGGTTCGAATCCCAGGTCCCCCATTTTCATTTGTTATTTTTCTTCAGGTATTCCAGCGCGCCTAAGGAGTAGCAGTACATCATACACCATCATCTAATCAATGGACAAATGGCCAATGGCCAGATCTGATGGATGGAGATGGAACGTCCACCATGGAACAAGTCAACCAGCATGCATGGAATCCAGGGAGGTCAAACGAGGCCAGCTTGTGATGGGTCTCTGAATTGCTATGTTGAACCTCTTATTTAGGCCCAAACCCTCTTATCCCTCCTTATTTTATATTTTTTTATTTTATTGTTTTGTTATTATTTTTATTATTAACTAACCAATCAAATCTTTTTCTTCATAAAATTAAAACCAAAGAAAAAATATTTTTTCTTTATTAAATTAAATTTCAGTATTTTATTTTTATTAACAAAATTATTAATTGATTTAGGCTTTAATTAGACAATAATTTTAATATATTTTTGTCAATAATTAAAATTAACTTAGTCATAATTAGGTTTTTATTAACATTGATCAATTTTATTTCTCTTTCTAAAAATACCAAAAACCCAAAATATTTATTTTATTAATTGGTTTAATTAATTTACTTTAATAATTAATTTAGATTAATTTATTTCTTAATTCAAAAAATAACCAAAAAAATATTTTCTTTAAATAACAAAGGGTCAAAACCCTAGAACTCGCATTCGATTTAATTTCCTGCACGCGATCCATTTTATTCAATATTGTATTTGTTTCCGGAATGTAATAGATAATTAGGACTATCTTTACCGCTTTATTTATTTTCCGCATTTAAATTTCAAAGGGTTGTTTTTGGCGATGTAAATACCTGACGCCTTGTAATAGTTAGTTTAAATTTTTGCAATTTAATTTCCGCAACTTATAAACTGATAGATGTTTGATAATAGGGATGCATAACAAGAATGAATGTTTAACCTAAAATCAATATAGATAACCATTGACATGTACAAAGACAAAATAACTGAAAACAAAACACTCGCACATGCGCACTCTTAGGGTACACCCCACTTGGTTGCCTTTGTACGCGGTCATTGAGTATAGGTTATTTTAGAGGTCGCCCTCTTGTCCAAAGATCATAGTCGCCTCGAAACGGTTGCCTCGGATATTGTTGCCTCAAAACAAATTATCTAAGACATTAGGATTACCACTAAGGCGTCCTAACATTGCTTTGGTGACCGTAAGTCCCTAAATTCGAATTGACCCTTAAACTCCAACGACGATGCTCCCTATTCATCAATAGTGGGATAGCATTGTCTAAAGGAAGATAGCATAAAACGATTCCTTTTTCGAGTAGGTAGATGGTTCTTAGATACTTGCTCTTTCAAAACAAAACAAAATTTTCACACTTATACCTTTCAAACAAAAACTTTCTTCAAACCCACAAACACAAAGAAAAGCAATTTTGAAAACAATATGAGCAAGTACCTAAGAGCCCGTGGATAACCACGGATAGAAAGGGTGCTAAAACCATCCCTTTCTATAATCTACCCCCCGAACCCGAGAAATATCTCAAAAAAGGAATTTTTCTGTGCTTTTTTCCTTTCCTTGTTGGATAAAATAAAAGTCGGTGGCGACTCTTGCTTACCACGACATTTTGCGAATACAAACGCAAAACGCAAACCAGCATTCCAAAAAAAATCAGTTCTTTCCCACCGTATCACAGGAGGCCTTAGAAAGATTGGCGAATATGGTAATTATCGAAACATCATTGACAGGAGCCGGTGTAACAGGAGTCTTTTCAAATAGGATTTCTTGATTATCCATTAGGCGTTGGATGCCTAACTTCAACAACGGACAGTCGATTGGTAAGGATGAACAAAGGCAACAATCTTCTTCACATCCTGGGAAAATCCCAGCCTTCAGCAAATTCAATTTGATTATCGATAGCGGAGTCATCAAATCATCAACAGTAGCAACAAAAAGATCTTCTTCAACAGCATGGGCATTGTGGCCATGCTTTGGCATCGGAGTAGAGATTACGTTAGGATTTTCAGGGGCGTCGAATTAAACTTATTTAGCATCTATCAAGTCCTGAATCTTATTTTTTAGGGCCCAACAGCTGTTGGTGTCATGCCCCAGGCTGTCTGAATGATAAGCACACTTGGCATTTGCATGGTAGTAAGGAGAAGTTGTATTCGGATTCTTCGGTGCCTCTTTCAAACTTGCAAGGGTTAACTTCAAAAGATGAGGGAGAACCTGAGCAGGTGTCATATTTATCTGGGTGAATTGTCGTGCATGCCTTTCCACCCTTGCTTGATTGGTTCTGGGTTGATTGTTTCTAGGCTGATCAATTGCGGACTTATGAATCATTACAGCCCCCACCGCTGGCCGGCGCTCAACTCTTCCTTGACCTCTTTTGGAGTAGACAGCTGAGACTTATTTCTTTGCTGGAAAAGTCTTTTTGACGGCAGCGGAAGCAGATGTATCCTTTTGAATTTTCCCGCTCTTGATTCCGGCTTCAACTCTCTCACTAGTTAGAATTAACTCGGTGAACCCTGCAGATGAACTTCCAATCAGGTGATTGAAAAAGGGGCCTGACAGTGTACCCAAGAACATATCTACCAGCTCCCTCT
The DNA here is from genome assembly GCA_948472305.1 of Vicia faba. Classification (NCBI taxonomy): domain Eukaryota; kingdom Viridiplantae; phylum Streptophyta; class Magnoliopsida; order Fabales; family Fabaceae; genus Vicia; species Vicia faba. The sequence goes on from OX451737.1 coordinate 476,144,713, forward strand.
CAGATAGAGGTGGTTGTACTCATCCCGCCAAGTCTCTCCATTTCTGGGCATACTCTTTGAAACCTTCATTTGAGACCATGCCCATACTCTGTAATTGAGTACGGGTTGGTGCTAAATCCGCATTATATTGATATTGTCTGTAAAAGGCGGCTGCCAAATCCTCCCAATTGTGCACATCAGACCTCTCTAGCTGGTAGAACCAATTTAACTGCATCCCCGAAAGACTGTCCTGGAAGAAATGAACCCATAAATCCTTATCAGAAGAATGCGGTTGAATTTTTCTGACGTAAGATCGCAGATGCATCTTTGGACAAGACAAACCATCGTACTTAGCAAATATAGGCACCTTAAACTTGGGGGGAATAACAATCCCAACAACCAGCCCTAGCTCCTCAAAGTCCAGCCCAGGCACTCTTTGTACCTCCATAGCTGCCAGACGCTCTTCCAGATTCTTGTATTTGTCATCTGCAGGAGGGTACTACTGTTCAGAATAGTCTTCATCCTCCTCCTCTTCTTCTTCCTCAGACTCAGATGGCATTGTAGCTCCCTTTCCTTTTCCTACCCCTTCATCAGATGTTGAGGGGAAATCAAGGACCCTTCTAGCTTGACCTTCAAATCTTCTACCCAAAGTAGCCACACCAACCCTCTTCTTTTTCTTCTTCTCTTTTTCCTTTTCCAGTAGAGTTTTGAGCTCCTCCTGACCCTTTACCAAGGTCATGAGTAGCTGTTGGAACTGGGAATTTTGCGCTTGTAAGTCTTTGACCGTCTGCTCTATATCCATCTTGCTGAAATAAACAGCAGAGAGATAAGGAAACCTGGTGTGAAGACCTGCTTATGCATATGATGAATGATGTGTATTCATGTAATGCATTCAAGGATTCAGAAATTCAAATTTGTTTTAAACAAAAAGAACACACGTCATATTAATAAGATATAATTGGTTAGTACATCAATGCCCCATGGGCAAAATAATACAAAATTCTAATGTAAAAATATGCTGCGCATCCTCTTTGGTGCTATATAGGTGTTGAGAGTCTGCTCTTCGTGAAGTTGGCGAGTAAGTTCCAAAACCTTTTTCTCACTGGCGTAGAATTGGGCTTCAAAAGTATCGCGTTCTCCCTTGAGCTGTATCCAACTCCTTTGTAAATCTTCAAGTGATGTTGGCATGTCAGGATGTAGGAGGGTGTATGGAACCTCTCTTTCCATAACAGGCTCTTTGATCACAGGGAGAATGTAGGGGTAAGGCATCATAAGACTCTGGGCGCGGGTTCGTACCCACTTGAGGTAAGGGTCAAGGGGGATGGAATTCTTGTGTCCCAAGGTCTTACTGTCCACCTTGTTGAGCATCCTCCAAGCTCGGATAAACCTTTGTCGGAGTTCTTGATCGTTGTTGTCGAAGTCAAAAACCAAGTCTGGAATCAGCATGTCATGTGGGCCATCCCTTCGGGCATACCCAAACTGTCTCAGAGCCAAGCAGGGGTTGTAGGTGATGCCTCCCCTAATTCCAAGTAGAGGGACATTAGGGAATTCCCCACAATGATCAATGATGATAACATTTTCTCTGGATCGACAACACCAATGAACATCTGAATGTGTAAGAGTCATCAATCGTTGTGACCACCTCAAACCTTTCTCATTCTTCAAGACTGATTGGGGAAGATGAGAAATAAACCATCTTGCTAGTAAAGGAGTGCAGCACATGAGAACACCTCTTTTCCTCATTGTTCGAGTGTGAAATGAGTGGAGGATATCCCTAAGCAATTTAGGCACCGGGTCGCGAGCCATGAAAATTTTGACAGCACTGACATCTATAAGCTGGTCAGGGTTTGGGAACAAGACTATCCCATAGATGAGAAGAGCTACAATCTCCTCAAAAGCTTGTAAGTCCAATGAATTCCAGCAGCTTTGGGCCTTCTCAAACAGAAACTTTGACAAGAAGCCCTAGACACCACTTCTAGTTTCCTAATGGCCTATGCTATCAGATGGTTGCAAGTGTAAGGCTTGAGTAACATCTTCAGGCTTTGGATCTCTTTCCGTACTGTTGTAGGGTAGTTGATGGAGAATAGGAATCCTCAGGAGTTGAGAAAATTCCTCCAAAGTAGGCACAAGCTAGTAATCAGGAAATGTGAAGCAGTGGTGTAGGGGGTCAAAGAACTGGAAGAGAACTTTCACCATGTCTTCCTCAGTATTGGTGTTGACTAAGTTGAGAAGACTACCATGCCTCTAGTGAATGGAGAATCCTCAGGAATCCTTGAAGCTAGCTCCTTGAGTTGAGGAGGAATTCTTACAAGGTTGACTTGAATGGTTTTCCTGCAAAGTGAATCCATTACCTACAAAACAGGAACAAAGATGAAGATCCAAATCCTTGAAATGGTTAGTGGATGCATATTATGCTTCATGATGTACATGATGTTATGCACAAGTATATATGTACAAACAAATCATACAAGTTCCTAGTTTCAGGCTTGCATGGGGTTTCATAGGTAAGTACCCTCTTGAAGTTTAGTTGGCTCAACCTGTCCTAAAAATAGTAATCGGGTTCTAAGGAGCTCAATATCACTGGATTATATTCTGTGTTCATTGTTTCAGTTTAGTCACTTTACTGGCGACCGAAATATTCCAAGAAAACAGCCCTTAATGAGTGTAGTATTGAGTATCTACCAACTTCGGACTGCACCAAAGCCGGTCATCTCACAACCTCTAAAAAGGCCAAGTTGGTCAAGTAAAGGTTCTAAAAGTCCATTAGTGCTTCATGACATCACTCAGCGGCCCCATATTCTCTTTGATTAACTCAAAGGCTACCGGTACCCACAAATATGTCGCACTAATATAGCTTTTGCTTCAGCCATGTCGGTATACCCCGCACAGTTTCCACAATGTATTGCTATTTACCTATGAATGTTTCCCAAATCCGGGTAGAGGATTCAAACCCAAACAATAGAACCAAATGTAAAGCAGTCAAATCAAGCAAGATAAGCATGTAAATGTGATCTAAAACCCTAAGGTAACCCCACTTTTAGAATTCTCCCCAGCAGAGTCGCCAGTTCTGTGATGTGGTGGGAGAACTGACTTGAGGTTTTGCGTTTGTGTTCGCAAATGTTTCGGTTTAGCAAGAGTCGCCACTGACTTTTTATTTTATCCAAAGGAAAGGTCAAAAAGCACAGGAAAGACCTTTGAGATTGTTTTTGGATTCGGGGGGTAGATTATGAAAAGGGAAGGTGTTATCACCCTTTTTGTTGTACCCCAAAATTTGCCCTCCCATTTCCCCAGTATTTTCTCATCACAAGACCCTTGGAGCTGAAGATCCAGTTAGGGTTTCCTCTGCTCAAGACTTCTCCTTGCACTGTTAACCCAAATTAGGGTTTGTGTTTGCACAAATATATTTTGACTTAAAATGCCTAAGATGACTTTCATGCTTCATGTTGGACTCCCAAGTTTATCCATACCAAGTTTCAAGTCTTGATTCCAAATTTTGCCCAGTCAATTGGACAGTTGACCTAGAAATCAACTGTATTGGGGAAAAAGTTAACTGTGGCCAATTGACAGTCAAATCTCATGAAAATTGACCCACATCAACATTATGAACTCACATGGACCATTTGATCAAGTTTGGATCACAATTCGACAAGAAATTTAATCAGATCACCAAAAGGGCAAAATGGTCATTTTTAGGGTTTTGACTGCACAAAGGCAATTTTTGACTGTTTAACCTAGCCAATGGCAAAACAAGCTCACATATGGACTCAAGTTCCCCATGGAATTGTCTACTCAACAAGTTCAAAAGATCCCAAATGCACAAGATTGACAGTTGAATTTCCCAGTCAATTGATCAATTTTGACTGTATATTGAAAAGTCAAACTTTGACTTTTTTGGTCAAAATCAAATGTCAAGATTCATTTTTCATCAAAACATGCCAAATCATGAAACTTGTTCATCAAGAAATCAAGAATTGCAAATTAGGGTTTGAAATGAAGATTTTTCATAACTTAGAATTTTTCTAAGTTATGAAAAACCCTAATTTTTTCCTAACTTTGCCCCACTTTCTCATCAAGATGCATTTGGATTCAAGGAAAAGTCAAAACATGAAAGTTGTAGCCTATTGAAAAATCTACAACTTTGATTCACAAAGTTTTCCCAAAAGAAGATTGTAGCTCAAGTTACAATTTTTGGAACAAGGGTACCAAACCATTCTTAACTTAGAGAAATTTTGAACCATTTTAGGCAGGATTTTTGCCTAACTTCAAGACCATTTTTCACATACTTCCACTTGTAATTTAAATTTTCATTTCAAAGATGGATTGTAGTACACATTCCAAGATTTCCAAAATGTCCAAGAACTCATCAAACAACCTCATGGTTAGGGAGAATCGAATTTGGCAAGTTGGGAAAAACTCACTTTTGATTTGGCCAATTTACATGTTCATACACTTGTGCCATTTTGAACTCAGCTTGCATTCCTTGATTACAGGTCCTATATCCCATTTGCACTCAATAATTTAATCCTAACTCATTGTGCCAAGGTCTTATTTTGTGTGTTCAAACATTATATGCAAGATTAAGCCATTTTTAGATAAAGCATTTTTGCCATTTTAGAAAAGTTAAACTTTATGTCAATTGCAAATCCAAGCAAGTACAAGGCAGATCCTTTTGGCACAAGTTTATGAACTAATTACACTGATCAAGGCCAAAGTATGCAGCATAGATTGGGGGCCTGCACAAGCTAGAAACACCACTTGACATTTTCTTGCTTAAAGTTGAAGTAACCTAGCATAACAACACACAACTCTCATTCCTGTGAACCAGACCTTAAGCAAAGTTATCAAACACTTTCTAATCATCAAACCTAAGCTGAAACACAAGCCAACCAAGTTCTACACCTTCTCAAACACAGAATCACCCTAAAACTGCCAAAACAGGGGACCTGCTGCAGATTGAGTTCCATAACTCAATCCATTCGTGCATTCTTGCTGAAACCACTTCAAACACATCCCACATCATCCCTAGAAACTATTCCAAGCCTCAAACACGACCTGTAACACTCCCAATCAACAGCACCATTTTCATTTTTTTGTTTTGCAGTTGAAGTTCCATAACACGATTCACTTGGTTTCAAAGCAAACTAAAGCTTGGAATAGCATCCCTGGACATCAAGGAAGCTATACCAATCATCACCTTGCATTGAAAACACCTCCATCACCAGATACGATTCCAACTGAACAGGTAAGTTCATGAACTCTTATCTCTCTATCCAGGCATTGTTAGGTTTAGATTTGTGAAGAAATTATGTCACATTCATGGCCCTGAACATGCCCATATAATTAGTTTTCATTTATGTTATGTGTGCTGTGAGAATTTGATGTCTGAACATGGAACAAAAGCTAGGTCAGGAATTGGGGGAGAAGAAATTCTCTCTCATTTCTGAGAGTTAGATCAAGTTTTTGGTATGTATGGATTCGTTGTTTGATGCTTAACATTTTTGATGTTGTAAGTTTTTGTTAAAAATCAAAGAATCAGGATGTTTGAACAAGCCTGAGAAGCGCGCGTTTTTGGGACAAGAATGGCTAGAGGTTGAAGAAGCTCCATGTGGGCTGGGCCAGATTTGTTATTTCTGTTTACACCCCATTTTTACTTTTACACCCCCTAGGCCCTTTACGCTTATTTTGATCATTTTTTTATTTTTTTCTTTTTATTTCTGGTTTGTTTATTTTTTCTCATAATATTAAAAATATAAAAAAATATTTTTTAAACCACTTTTGTATTTATTAAGCATTTATTGGCTTAAATAGATATTTGTACATAAATAAATATCTAGATATACTTTTATTTAAAAAATAGCAAAAATAATGCAAACATGTTTATTTTCTGATTTTTATTTTATATTACCTCTTGAAAACATTTTACATAAAATATACTCTTTTTTTAATAAATATTAAATAGTTTATTTTTGTACATATAATATATATATTTAGTAAATAATACAAATACATACATATATATTAGTATATTTAGGTTAAAAAATACAAAATATATACATTTTATTTTTATTAATATTTAACATTAAAAATACCTTTTGACAAAAATACTTCTCTTTTATTTATTTTTTACATAACTAATAAATATTGTACATATTAAATAATTAATATCTTTTATTTAATAAATTAGGGTTTTGCCCTAAATACATAAAAACTCCAAAAATTAATACTATTTATTTTCGTTTCCTTGACACATAAAAAACATTTTTTACATACACATAAAAAATCATTTTTTGCATCTTGCATATTTATCTTATTTTATTTAATTATTGCATATTAATTAATTTGTATAATTCCATTTGGATTGTAATAGTCTAGGTTTAAATTCCTTGTCAAAATATCCCCATTTGAACATCTGTACCCCCCCTTCCCATATTTTGTGTTGTAATAACTTAGGAACTTTATTTTTCGCACTTTAATGCTTTCTAATTATGCCATGTTAGAATTAGGGTTTGTATGCAAATCAATTAACCAAAATAGTTTGACCTAATTTCAAATATAATCAAGTATGAAAATGGACAACACCAATCACACTTGCACCCCTAGGGTATTCCACTTGTTGCCTTCAATAATGGGCCATATTGCATGTTAAGTCTCTTTTGGCAAAACAAACACAATTCAAATGATCATAGTCCCTCGATGACGCTTTCGAAAGTTGCCTAAAAAATGATCAAGTCCCTTAAAGAAAATTGCCCAAAGATACTTGGCACCATTGCAACTATGGTCTAAACGATGACCCGCGCTCGTCCCTTTCACATCCTAACACAAGATTGTCCACCAAATGCAATGGTGGAACAAAATTGTTAAAAGGGTTAAAAACATAGGAGAAAATATTTGAGAAATTTGGGAGTAGACAAGCTCTTAGTTACTTGAATCAAACTTGCAAAACAAAACACTTGCCTATTTTCAAACCACACATCACTACACTTTCAAAACAACTTTCAAAAAAACATTGAAAACCTTTTCAAAAGACATCCACCTTTGTATACATCCCAACATGGATCATTACAAAGGTTGCCACCACATTGGCTTCTTTTCAAAGCATTTTTCAAACCCACACACACAAAGCACCATTTCAAACAATTGAAAATTAAGGCAAGTTGATCTAAGCAAGTAACTAAGAGCCCATGGATAACCATGGATAGAAAGGGTGCTAATACCTTCCCTTTCTATAATCTACTCCCCGGACCCAAGAAAACATCTCAAAGGTTTTTACTGTGCTTTTTAAACCTTTCCTTAGGATAAAATAAAAAGTCGGTGGCGACTCTTGCTCAACCGAAACATTTGCGAAAACAAACGCAAAACCTCAAGTCAGTTCTCCCACCGTATCACACTTTTCATCCATGGTTTTCCATGAGCTCTTAGTTACTTGTTTTAGATCACTTGCTTTTGCTTTTCAATTGTTTGAAATGGTGCTTTTGTGTGTGGTTTTGAAAGTATTTTGAAAAGAGGCCATCGTTGTGGCAACCTTTGTAATGATTCTTGTTTGAATGTATACAAAGGTGTTTGTCTTTTGAAAAATGTTTCAATGTTTGAAAGTTTGTTTTGGGAAATGTTTTGAAATTGTGTGATAGTTTGAAAATAGCAAGGATGGTTTGCAAGTTTGATCAAGTAACTAGGAGTTGTCTACCCTACTCAAATATCTTTCCTACATATTTTTAACCCTTTGACATTGTTATTTTACCATTGTATTTGGTAAACAACCTTGTATTTGGATGTTAAACGGGACAGGCGTGGGTCATCGTATGACCATGATAGCAATTGTGCCAAGTATCTTAGCAAGTTTTTTAAGGGACTAGATCATTTTTGTATAGGCAACCAAGATAGCGTCATCGAGGGACTATGATCTTTTGTTTTGTTTTGTTTTGCCAAGATACCTAGCATGCATACCATGCCCGTTTTTAAGGCAACAAGTGGATGAAACCCTAAGGGTGCTTGTGTGCATGGTGTTGTCATTTTCATGCATTTTTGTCTTGTATTAGTCATGCTACTTGTTTTGATTTTTGGTTATCATACAAACCCTAGTTTTACTATCATGGCATTTGAAAGCGATAAAATGCGTAAAAGTAAATCTAAGACTATTACAACATGATTATAGGGAGAGGGGTACAAGTTTGAATAAGGGGATATTGCTCAAAAATAAACCCTAAAACTATTACAACCATATTGAATTTATTTGTACAAATAAATAAATAGACAATTATTTAAATATGCAATTAAATATGAATATGCAAAAAATGTTCTTGTATTATTTTTATGTATGTAAAAATGAAATTATTTAATATCATAAAAAGGGAAAATAATATGATTATTTTTGGAAAGGGTGAAGAAACCCTAATTTTTGTTTTAAGAAAAATATATATTCTAAATATTTATTTATTCATTTTTTTATGTACAAGAAAATAAAATAGAATATATACAAAAATGTTAAAAAATAAAATATGTATGACAATATTATTTTTAACTGTATAATATAATAAAATAAAATATGTAAGTATTTTAAAATTATGTGCAATTTATTTAAGAAAAATAAAGTATATATTATTAGTAAACTATTTTTATGCCCAAATAATAATAATAAAAATAAAATAAAAAATGTAAAAATTAAGAAAATGTTTTTTGGTGATTTTTTATATTTAGAAAAAATAATAAAAGTCAGAAAATGTAAAATAAATGAGAAAATATAAAAAATAAGAGAAATGGGCCAGGGGGTGCAAATATTAGAATGGAGGGTGCCAAAAGCAGAAACAGCCAGGCCCAGCCCAAGTTGCCTTCATCCTTGACCTTGAGACAAAGAAAACGCGTGCGCCATGTTCAAATCTGGAACTCCTGCATACATGCTTAAAAACAAAAACTTGCAACATGAAAGTTATAGCTCATGATCACACGATTCTAACCATGTAAAAAACTTGATCTAACTCTCAAAGACCAGAGAGAATTTCATTGGCCCTAATTCTTGACCTAGTTTTTTCAGCAACTTCAACATCCAAATTCTCCTAGCTCGGTTAACATAAATGAATTCTAAGCATATGTACAGTTCAAGGACAATGAGGACTACATTTTTGCTTCATAAACCTAAGCCTAATGATTCCTAAATAAGGAGATAGAAGTTTGAAATTTACCTGTTTCAGTCAAGCTCGAGTATGGCAATGCAGCTACTTTCAGTGAGGCATGAGGTTCTTTGGAGCTTGCTTGATGTTCCCTTGACCTTTCCCAATGCTTAGCTTACTTTGAAATAGCTTGAATCTCCTTGTAGAAGTCAACCTGCAAACTCAGAATTTAAAAATGGTGAAGCTTGAAAATGAAGTTACAGTTGATGAACAATGGCTTGGATAGTTCAGGTGTATTGTTTAGAATGTGTTTGGAGTGGTTTGGGTCAAAACGCACGAGTGGATTTTGTTTTGGAAGTGAATCTGCATAAGCTGCCCTGTTTTGACAAGAACTTGGTGTTTTGGTGTTTAAGGGCGTTTGAGAGGCTTGTAGCTCGTGTTTCTGACCTTAGGCAATGTGTTGAACTTGTTTGAAATGAACACAAAGCTTGCTCTTATCAGATTCCAAAGATGTGTGGACTTTTGCAAGTTACTTGCTTTTGAAGCAAAAGTTGAAATGACAAAGCTTAAGGGTTGTACTTGCTAGCTCCAAGCCTGTCCATAGTTGGTACACCTTTCCTGTTATTAGTGAACTTTGTTTGCATAAAGAAATCAGGTCCATGGCTCAAGACAAACAAAATTGCCAAAAGCATGCTTTATGTAAATGGTATTGCCACCTTTATGCCATTTTTGGAATAGTTCTTTGTACAATGCCCTAAAGCTCAGAACAAAGCCTTAATCCAATGTGTTTGCATTTAATTTATAAGTGTATAAAGGATTAGAACCTGTAAACCAAGTACAAGCAAGGTTTGGACAGAATTGCAAGTTGTATCAATGTGCAAAATGCCTTGGCCAAAAGTGAGAAATGGCCATTTTCTTTTCTTCGATTCTACCTATCCACAAATGATTTTGGAGAGTTCTTGGAAATTTTGGAAATCTTGTAACATTCTCTACAATCCATATTTGAAATGAATTTTGAGATTCCATTTGGAACTATGTGAAAAATTGCAATGAAGATAGGTCAAAATCCTGCCTAAACTAGGGCAAAATTTCACTAAGTTAAAAGTTTCATGGACCCTTGTTCACAAAATCATAACATGATATCCAAGCATATGTTGGGAAAACTTTGTGAATCAAAGTTGTAGATTTTGTGGAGGACTACAACTTTCATGTTGGAAGTTTTGTTTGAATCCAATTTCATCATGGTGAAAAAGTTGGGCAAAGTTGGGAAAAAATAAGAAATTTTCATAACTTAGAAAATTTCTAACTTATGAAAATTTTCCATTTTAAACCCTAATTTCCAATTTTAGGTTTCTTGGTGAACAAGTTTCATGTTTTGACACATATTGATGAAAAATGACCCTTGGTACTTGATTTTGACCAAAAAGTCAAAGTTTGACTTTTCAGTGTATAGTTGATTTTGATCAGTTGACTGGAAAATTTATCTGTCAATCCAATGCATTTGAGATATTTTAAACCTTGTGATTAGGTCAAGATGATTCCATTGAGTCCTTGAACCCATGCTTGAACCCAATTTTCCATTGGCTAGGTTAAAAATCAGAAATTGCCCTTCTACAGTCAAAACCCTAAAAATGACCATTTTGCCCTTTTGATGATCTGATCAAATTTCTTGAGGAGTTGTGGTCCAAACTTGATAAAATGGTTCATATGAGCCTATAATGTTTTTGTGGATAAAAAATTATGATGTTTGACTGTAAATTGGCCAAAGTTCACTTTTTCCCCAATATAGTTGATTTTTAGGTCAACTGTCCAATTGACTGGGCAAAAATTTGATTCAAGGCTTGAAACTTGGTATGGGCAAACTTATAAGTCCAACATGAAGTATGAAAGTCACATGAGGCATTTGAAGTCCAAAAATCCATGTGCAAACTCAAACCCTAATTTCAGGTCAACAGTGCAAGGATGTGTCTTGAGCTGAGCAAACCCTAATCCTGTCTGGAGTCCAAAGAGTCTTGTGAGGGGAAATCTTGATAAAATGAGAGGGAAAATTTTAGGGTACAACACTCATTATCCCAGTTAAGTTTAATCATGGGTGAAATTGTACCTAGAGCATCTGCTAGCTGACTTTCTTCTCGCGGGAAGTGCTCGAAGGTAATCTGCTCGAAATGTGGTAACAATGTCAAGACATGTTCTTTGTAAGGGATGAGGTTTGGATGTTTAGTATCCCACTCTCCTTTGATCTGACTGATGATCAAAGCTGAGTCCCCAAACACAATCAAGGATTTGATTCCCAAGTCAATTACAACCTTGAGACCAAAGATACAAGCTTCATACTCGGCCATGTTGTTGGTACAACTGAAGCAAAGTCTGGCAGTGAAAGGTGTATGGCAACCTTATGGAGAGATAAGTACCGCGCCGATACCGTTTCCAAGTGCATTATAGGCACCATCAAAGTACAGGGTCCATCGGGATCCTTGTTCAGGTCCGTCATACAGTCTGTTCTCTTCAATGTTATCCAAAGTCATGATATCCTCGTCGGGGAAGTCAAACCTCATGGATTGGTAATCTTCGACAGCTTGATGGGCCAGATGATCGGCTAGCACACTCCCCTTTATATATTTTTGGGTTGTGTACTGTATATCGTATTCCATTAGGATCATCTGCCATCTAGCTATTCTTCCAGATAGAGCAGGCTTCTCAAAGATGTACTTGATCGGATCCATCTTAAAGATCAGCAAAGTGGTATGAGTCAACATATACTGCCTTAGCCGGCGAGCAGCCCATACCAAAGCGCAACAAGTTTTCTCGAGCAGTGAGTATCGAGTCTCACAGTCGGTAAACTTTTTGCTAAGGTAATAAATGGCATGCTCTTTTCGGCCAGACTCGTCATGTTGGCCCAGTACGCACCCCATTGAATTCTCTAAGACGGTCAGATACATGATTAGCGGTCTTTCTTCGACGGGAGGCATCAAGATAGGAGGTTCTAGCAAATACTCCTTGATTTTATCGAAAGCAACTTGATAGTCATCATTCCATTTAACCACTTGATCTTTCTTCAATAGCTTGAAGATTGGTTCACAGGTAGATGTTAGGTGAGAAATGAACCTTGCAATGTAGTTTAGGCGTCCCAAGAAACCTCTGACCTCCTTCTCAGTGCGAGGGGTAGGCATTTCTTGTATAGCTTTGACTTTGGCAGGATCAACCTCGATGCCCTTGTTGCTGACAATGAAACCCAAGAGTTTACCGGACCTGACTACGAAAGTGCACTTGTTAGGGTTCAGTCTGAGCTTGTACTCTTTCAACCTGACAAACAGCTTTTGCAGATGGTCGAGGTGTTCTTCTTCTGTTTGTGATCGAGCTATCATGTCATCTACATAGACCTCTATTTCATGATGTATCATATCATGAAACAAAGCTACCATGGCGCGTTGATAGGTTGCCCCAGCATTCTTCAGTCCGAATGGCATCACTTTGTAGCAGAACATACCCTACTGTGTAACAAAAGTAGTTTTCTCCATGTCTTAAGGGGCCATTTTGATCTGGTTATAGCCTGAGAATCCGTCCATGAAAGAAAATACCTTGTGTTGAGCTATGTTGTCAACCAAGATGTCAATGTGCGGTAGTGGAAAGTCATCTTTAGGGCTAGACCTGTTTAACTCTCTGTAATCCCTGCATATTCTGACTTTGTCGTCCTTCTTAGGCACGGGCACAATGTTAGCAACCCATTATGGATAGGAAGTAACAGCAAGAAATCCAGCATTGAACTGCTTCATAACTTCAACTTTGATTTTTTCAGACATGTCGGGCCTCATGCGGCGGACTTTCTGTTTAACTAGTGGACAATCTTCTCTTGTGGGTAGACGGTGTACCACAATGTCTGTATCAAGTCCCGGCTTGTCTTCATAAGACCAGGCGAAGATCTCAATATATTCATTCAACAACTGAACTAAGCGCTCCTTGACACTTGGCTCTAGGTTGGCACCCACTCTAATTTATTTTCTGTCTTCATCAGTACCCAAGTTGATTGTCTCTAACAACTCCTCGTGAGGTAGAATAGCCCTTTCTTCCTATTGTAGTAGTCTAGCCAATTCTCCCAGCACTTCACAGTCTTCCTCACCTTCGTATTCGGCATGGTAGACCAGATCTTTAGAATCACTGAAGGTCATAGCAGAATTGTTACCCATGGAATCTGGAATGGAAGGGTACCTGCATTTGTGAGTGTGGGTGTGTGTAAGGGATAGCCACCTTTAAATGAAATGTAAAAAGAAGGACAATGAACACAAACGTTTATATGTGAAAACGTCCATGATTCATTAAAATGGCATATGAAGATGAAAAATCAAACCCTTACAAATGGACCTATGTGCCTCGGGTAAGGCACAAGGTTAAAAAGTGTACGAATTGTTTAAGATTTATTACAAACCAACAAAAATGTTTGAAAGATAAATTACTGATTTATGAAAGTAATGGGAACAAAGTCTTTTACCTCCCAATTGCATAGTCCTCCGTCCACAGTAGGGAAAATCCAGTCTTCCAAGTTGCTCTCCTTTTCACTATCCTCCAAAGCATGGACTCCATGATGGGTGATCTTCACTGGTGGCCCTCCATCCCGGGAGCGATGCACAGCCTTTTGAGCAGAAGCAGTGAAACCCAAGCCGAATTTATCAGATTTGAAAGGAAAATCGGGAAGCTGCCCCCAGATTGTGCTTCCTCCTTCTTCAATCACAGCCTTTGCATCTTTGAGCGACGACATCCGAGGCGGAGGTCGGGTAATCATGGGTACAGAAGGCATTGTCTTGGTCATCGCAATCTCCTGAGCTACCTCTTCAAAATGCTGAAAGGGGGTTTCGATGAACTCGCCATCCAATTCCACATAGCGGAAAGAATTTAGATGGCTTATCATGTATTCCTCTTCGCCGTGAACAATTACAATTTTACCCTGGACATGGTACTTGAGCTTTTGATGCTGAGTAGAAGTGACGGCTCCAGCATGGTGAATCCAGGGTCTTCCCAACAAGCAAGAATAGGAAGGACGGATGTCCATCACATAGAATGTGGAGTTGAAAGTTTCAGTTCCTACTTTAATCGGGATGTCCACCTCCCCATGGACCATCCTTTTAGAACCATCAAAGGCTCTGGCAATGATGTTGCTGGGCTTCAAAGTTAAACCTTCACAATCCAGCATATCCAAAGCTTTCTTTGGCAAGACGTTCAGCGAAGAACCAGTGTCTACCAGGACGTGTGCTAGAGTAGTCCCTTTGCATTCTACCGAGACATGCAAAGCGTCATTATGTTTTCTCCCTTTGATTGTTAGATCAGCATCGAAGAATCCTAGACCATTGTCAGCTGTTAGGCTAGCTACACATTCCTGGAATTGATCCGCGGAGGTTTCCTGTGGCACGTGGGCCGTCTTCAAAAATCTGATCAAAGCTTTAGCATAAGCTTCTGAACAAAGCAGCAAGGCCAACATAGAGATTTTTTAGGGGGTTTTCCCCAGTTGCTCAACAACATTATAATCGCTCTTCTTGATTATTTTCAAAATCTCTTCCATTTCTTTTTGAGAGGTCTCAGGGATGACCAATGGCTAAGCCTTCATCCTGACAGGCTCTTCTTGGACCCATTTTCCCTCTATCATCAGCAGCAGCAGAGGGGACAACCACAGGAGTTACAATTTCTTCAATAATCGTAGTTCTTGCAGATATGTTGACCGGTACAGGGGTAACCTTAGGAGCAGCTGAGGGTCCGAAGATTTCCTTTGGAGGGGCAATCTCCAAAGAGAAAATTCTTCCACTGCGGGTGATTTTGCTCGTTCCAGCAATGTTTCCAATGTCGAAAGTCTCTTCATCAGAACTCTCTTCAGTTGATTCAATTTGTTTAACATCGTGGTAAAAGATATCTCCCCCATAGTTCCACGGTATTGATTTTTTTGACTTGTACGGGACGGGCCCCGACATGGTTATCTTCAAAGGTGCAATCTTCGGATCGGATGTAATCTTAACAAGTCTTTTGGAGACCTTGGAAATATTGGCGGATATGGTAATTATTGAAATATCATTGACAGGAGTCGGTGTAACAGGAGTCTTCTCAAAAAGGATTTCTTGGTTATCCATTAGGCGTTGGATGCCTAACTTCAACAATGGACATTCGGTTGGTAAGGAGGAACAAAGGTGGCAATCTTCTTCACAACCTGGGAAAATCCCAGCCTTCATCAAATTCAACTTGATTATCGGTAGCGGAGTCATCAAATCATCAACAGTAGCAACAAAAATATCTTCTTCAACAGCATGAGCATTATGGCCATGCTTTGGCATTGGAGCAGAGATTACATTCGGCTTTTCATGGGCGTCGAATTCAACTTCTTTAGCATCTATCAAATCCTGAATCTTATTCTTGAGGGCCCAACAACTGTTGGTGTCGTGCCCCAGGCTGTCTAAATGATAAGCACACTTGGCGTTCGCATGGTAGTAAGGAGAAGTTTTATTCGGATTCTTCGGGGCCTCTTTCAAACTTGCAAGGTTTAACTTCAAATAATGGGGGAGAACCTGAGCGGGAGTCATGTTGATCCGGGTGAATTGTCGTACAGGCCTTTCCACCCTTTCTTGGTTGGTTCTGGGTTGATTGTTCCTAGGTTGATCAGCTGCAGACTTCTGAATCATTACGGCCCCCACTGCTGGTCGGTGCTTTACTCTTCCTTGACCTCTTTGGGAGTAGACAACTGAGATTTCCTTCTTTGCTGGAAAATTATTTTTGATGGCAGCGGAAGCAGATGCATACTTTTGAATTTTCCCGCTCTTTATGCCGGCTTCAACTCTCTCACCAGTTAGAATCAACTCAGTGAACCCCATAGACGAACTTCCAATCAGGTGATAGAAAAAGGGGCCTGACAGTGTACCCAAGAACATATCTACTAGCTCCCTCTCAGATAGAGGTGGTTGTACTCGTCCCACCAAGTCTCTCCATTTCTGGGCATACTCTTTGAAACCTTCATTTGAGACCATGCCCATACTCTGTAATTGAGTACGGGTTGGTGCTAAATCTGCATTATATTAATACTGCTTGTAAAAGTCAGCTCCCAAATCCTCCCAATTGTGCACATCAGACCTCTCTAGCTGGTAGAACCAATCTAACTGCGTCCCTGAAAGACTGTCCTGGAAGAAATGAACCCACGGGTCTTTGTCAGAAGCACGTGGTTGAATATTTCTGATGTAAGACCGTAGGTGCATCTTGGGACAAGACAACCCATAATACTTAGCAAATATAGGCACCTTAAACTTAGGGGGAATTACATTTCCAAAGACCAACCCTAGCTCTTCAAAGTCCAGCCCAGGCACTCTTTGTACCTCCATGGCAGCCAGACGTTCTTCCAGATTCTTGTACTTGTCATCTGCAGGAGGGTACTGGTGTTCAGAATAGTCTTCATCCTCCTCCTCTTCTTCTTCCTCTGAATCAGATGGCACGACAGTCTCTTTACCCTTTCTCACCCCTTCATCAGATGTTGAGGGGAAATCCAAGACCCTTCTAGCTTGACCTTCAAATCTTCTACCCATGGTAGCCACACCAACCCTCTTCTTTTTCTTTTTCTCTTTTTCCTTTTCCAGTAGAGTCTTGAGCTCCTCCTTCCCCTTTGCCAAGGTCAGAAGTAGATGTTGGAACTGTGAATTCTGCGCTTGTAAGTCTTTAACTGTCTGCTCAATATCCATCTTGCTGAAATAAACAGCAGAGAGATAAGGAAACCTGGTGTGAAGACCTGTTTATGCATATGATGAATGGTATGTATTCATGTAATGCATTCAAGGATTCAGAAATTCAAATTTGTTTTAAACAAAAAAGGAACACACGTCATATTAATAAGATAGAATTTGTTAGTACATTAATGCCCCATGGGCAAAATAATACAAAATTCTAATGTAGAAAGATGTTGTGCATCCCCTTTGGTGCAATGTAGGTGTTGAGAGTCTGCTCTTCGTGAAGTTGACGAGTAAGTTCCAAAACCTTCTTTTCACTGGCGTAGAATTGGGCTTTGAAAGTATTGCGCTCTCCCTTGAGCTATATCCAACTCCTTTGTAAATCTTCTAGTGATGTTGGCATGTCAGGATGTAGGAGGGTGTATGGAACCTCTCCTTCCATAACAGGCTCTTTGATCACAGGGAGAATGTAGGGGTAAGGCATCATAATACTTTGGGCATGGGTTCGTACCCACTTGAGGTAAGGCTCAAGAGGGATGGAATTCTTGTGTCCCAAGGTCTTATTGTCCACCTTGTTGGGCATCCTCCAAGCTCGGATAAACCTTTGTCGAAGTCCTTGATTGTCGTTGTCGAAGTCAAAAACCAAGTCTGGAATCAGCATGTCATGTGGGCCATCCCTACGGGCATAACAAAACTGTCTCAGAGCCAAGCAGGGGTTGTAGGTAATGCCTCCCCTAATGCCAAGTAGAGGGACATTAGGTAATTTCCCATAATGATCAATGATGATAACATTTTCTCTGGATCGAGAACACCGATGAATATTTGAATGTGTAAGAGTCATCAATCGTTGTGACCACCTCAAACCTTGCTCATTCTTCAAGACTGATTGGGGAAGATGAGAATTAAACCATCTTGCCAGTAGAGGAGTACAACACACGAGAACACCTCTTTTCCTCATTGTTCGAGTGTGAAAAGAGTGGAGTATATCCCCAAGCAATGTAGGCACCGGGTTGCGAGCCATGAAAATTTTGACAACACTTATATCTATAAGCTGGTCAGGGTTTGGGAACAAGACCAAACCATAGATGAGAAGAGCTACAATCTCCTTAAAAGCTTGTAAGTCCAATGAATTCCAGCAGCTTTGGGCCTTCTCAAACAGAAATTTTGACAAGAAACCTTTGACACCACTTCTAGTTTCCCAATGGCCTATGATATCAGATGGTTACAAGTGTAGGGCTTGATCAACATCTTTAGGCTTTGGATCTCTTTCCGTACCGTTGAAAGGTAGTTGATGGAGAATAGGAATCCTCAAGAGTTGAGAAAATTCCTCCAAAGTAGGCACTAGTTGGTAGTCAGGAAATGTGAAGTAGTGGTGTAGGGGGTCAAAGAACTGGAAGAGAACTTTCACCATATCTTCCTCAGTGTTGGTGTTGACTAAGTTGAGAAGACGACCATGCCTCTCGGTGAATGGAGAATTCTCAGGAATCCTTGAAGCTAGCTCCTTTAGTTGAGGAGGAATTCTCACAAGGTTGAATTGAATTGTTTTCCTGCGAAGTGAATCCATTACCTACAAAACAGGAACAAAGATGAAGATCCAAATCCTTGAAATGGTTAGTGGATGCATATGATTCTTCATGATGTCCATGATGTTATGCACAAGTATATATGTACAAACAAATCACACAAGTTCCTAGTTTCAGGCTTGCATGGGGTTTCATAAGTAAGTACCCTCTTGATGTTTAGTTGGCTCAACCTGTCCTAGAAATAGTAACCGGGTTCTAAGGAGCTCAATATCACTAGATTATTTTCTGTGTTCATTGTTTCAGTTTAGCCACTTTACTGGCGACCAAAATATACCAAGAAAACAACCCTCAATGAGTGTACTATCGAGTATCTACCAACTTCGGACTGCACCAAAGCCGGTCATTTCACTACCCCTAAAAAGGCCAAGTTGGTCAAGTAAAGGTTCTAAAAGTCCATTAGTGTTTCATGATATCACTCAGCGGCCCCGTATTCTCTTTGATTGACTCAAAGGCTATCGGTACCCACAGATATGTCGCACTAATATAGCTATTGCTTCAACCATGTCGGTATACCCCGCACAGTTTCCACAATGTATTGCTATTTACCTATGAATGTTTCCCAAATCCGGGTAGAGGATTCAAACCCAAAAAATAGAACCAAAATGTAAAGCAATCAAGTCAAGCAAGATAAGCATTGAAAGGTGATCTAAAACCCTAAGGTAACCCCACTTTTAGATTAATCCCCAGTAGAGTCGCCAGTTCTGTGATGCGGTGGGAGAACTGACTTGAGGTTTTGCATTTGTGTTTACAAATGTTTCGGTTTAGCAAGAGTCGCCGCCGACTTTTATTTTATCCAAAAGGAAAGGTAAAAAAGCACAGGAAAGACCTTTGAGATTGTTTTTGGGTTCGGTGGGTAGATTATGAAAAGGGAAGGTGCTAGCACCCTTTTCATCCATGGTTTTCCATGGGCTCTTAGTTACTTGTTTTAGATCACTTGCTTTTGCTTTTCAATTGTTTGAAATGGTGCTTTTGTGTGTGGTTTTGAAAGTATTTTTGAAAAATAGGCCTTTGTTTAGGCAACCTTTATAATGATTCTTGTTTTGAATGTATACAAAGGTGTTTGTCTTTTGAAAAATGTTTCAATGTTTGAAAGTTTGTTTGGAAAATGTTTTGAGATTGTATTGTGTGTTTTTGAAAATAGCAAGGATGGTTTGCAAGTTTGATCAAGTAACTAGGAGTTGTCTACCCTACTCAAAGATCTTTCCTACACATTTTTATTCCTTTGATATTGTTGTTTTACCATTGCATTTGGTAAACAACCCTATCTTTTGGATGTTAAACGGGACGGACGTGAGTCATCGTATGACCATGATAACAATGTTGCCAAGTATCTTAGCACGTTTTTGAGGGACTAGATCATTTTTTTTAGGCAACCAAAATAGCGTCATCGAGGGACTATGATCTTTTTGTTTCTATTTTGTTTTGCCAAGATACCTAGCATGCATACCATGGCCATTTTTAAGGCAACAAGTGGATGAAACCCTAGGGGTGCTTGTGTGTATTGTGTTGTCATTTTTCATGCATTTTTGTCTTGTGTTTAGTCATGCTATTTGTTTGATTTTGGTCTTTTGCATACAAAACCCTAATCTTACTATCATGCATATAAAAAGAAATAAAATGCGTAAAAGTAAATCTAAGACTATTACAACATTATTATGGGAAGGGGGATACAAGTTTGAATAGGGGATATTGCACAAAATAAAACCCTAAAACTATTATTACAACCAAATTGAAATATTGCAAAAAATAAATAAATAGACAATTATTTAAATATGCAAATAAATGTAAGTATGCAAAAAATGTTTTTGTATTTATTTTATGTATGTAAAATAAATTTATTTAATGTCCTAAAAAATAAGAAAATAAAATGATTATTTTTGGAAAGGGTGAAAACCCTAGTTTTGTTTTAAAAGAAAATATATTCTAATATTATTTTATTTCATTTATGTACAAAGAAATAATAAAAATAATATATACAAAATGTTAAAAAACTAAAATATGTAAGAAAATATTATTTTATATGTATAATATAATAAAATAAAATATGTAAGTATTTTAATATTATTTACAAGTTTTAATTAAGAAAATAAATTAATATGAACCTAATAATTATTTATTATGCAAATAAAAATAAAATAAAAATATGATAAAATGCCAAAAATAAAGAAAATATTTTTTGTGATTTTAAATGTTCAAGAAAAATAATAAAGTCAGAAAATAAAAAAAAAGAAATGAAAAATATGAAAAATAAAGAAAATGGGCTAGGGGTGCAAATAACACAATGGAGGGTGCAAACAGCAAGGCAAGCCAGGCCCATGCCCACGTCACACTTCATCCCTGTCCTTTGAACCAGAAAACGCGTGCGCCATGTACAAACTTGTAACTCTTGCATACGTGCTTAAAAACAAAATCTTGCAACATGAAAGTTATAGCTCATCATCACACGATTCTAATGATATATAAAACTTGATCTAACTCTCAAAGACCAGAGAGAATTTCATTGGCCCTAAATTCTGACCTAGTTTTTTCAGCATGTTCATCATCCAAATTCTCCTAGCTCAGTTAATATAAATACAAGCTATGCATATGTACAACTTAAGCACATTGAAGACTACATTTTTGCTTCACAAACCTAAGCTTAATGATGCCTAAATAAGGAGTTAGAATCTTGACAAATACCAGTTTCAGTTGAAGTTGGCTATGGCAATGTAGCAGATTTGAGTGAGGCCTGAAGGTCTTTTGAGCTTGCTTGATGTTCCCTTGACCTTTCCCAATGCTTAGCTTGCTTTGAAATGGCCTGAATGTCCCTATAGAACTCAACCTGCAAACTCAGAAATTGAAAATGGTGAAGCTTGAAAATGAAGTTACAATTGCTAGACAGGGACTTGGGTAGCTTGGATGGGATGTATGCAATGTGTCTGAAGTGGTTTGGGACAAAACGCACGAGTGGAATTTGTTTTGGCTTGAGTTCTGCAGAGCAGGCCCTATTTTGGGCAGAAATGGAGTTTTGTGCTTAAGGGTGTTTGAGAGGCTTGGAAATCGTGTTTTAGGCTTGGTAAAATATGTTGCAGTTGTTTCAAATCATCTCAAGTCTTGGTTTTAACAGATGCACAAGTTATGTTCACTTTTGCAAGTTGGCTTGTTTTTGAAGAAAAGGTTGAGTTGACACAGCCAAAGCCTGTACAGGCCTGCTCTTTAGATGCACATAGTTGGTTTACTTTGCCTCAAGTTTGTGGACTTTGTTTGCAGTAAGAAATTGACTCCATGGCTCAAGATAAACAAAATGACATAAAGCATGCTTTATCAAAGTAGCAATGTTGCCTTTTTGCCATTTTTGGATTAACTCTTTGTGTAATATTCTAAAGCTCAGAACAAAGCCTTTAAGCAATGTATTTGCATTTAATTTATGAGTGTAGAAAGGATTAGAACCTGTAAAACAAGTACAAGCATGATCCAAACTGATTTGCAAGTTGTAACATGGTGCAAAATGCCTTGGACAAAAGTGATAATTTGCCATTTTCAAACTTTCGATTCTCCCTAACCATAAATGATCTTGGAGAGTTCTTGGACATTTTGGAAATCTTGTAACATTATCTACAATCCATATTTGAAATGCATTTTGATATTCCACTTGGAACTATGTGAAAAGTTGCCATGAAGATAGGTCAAAATCCTGCCTAAACTAGGGCGAAATTTCACTAAGTTAAAAGTTTCATGGACCCTTATTCACAAAATCATAACTTGAGATCCAAGCATATTTTGGGAAAACTTTGTGAATAAAAGTTGTAGATTTTGTGGAGGAATACAACTTTCATGTTGGAAGTTTTCTTTGAATCCAATTTCATCATGGTGAAAAAGTTGGGAAAAGTTGGGAAAAAATAAGAAATTTTCATAACTTAGAAAAATTCTAAGTTATGAAAAATTTCAAACTTAAACCCTAATTTTAAAAATTAGGTTTCTTGGTGAACAAGTTTCATTTTTTGACACATCTTGATGAAAAATGACCCTTGGCACTTGATTTTGACCAAAAAGTCAAAGTTTGACTTTTCAGTGTACAGTTGATTTTTGATCAGTTGATTGGAAAATTCATCTGTCAATCCAATGCTTTTGAGATATTTTGAACCTTGTGATTAGGTCAAGATGATGCCATTGAGTCCTTGAAACCATGCTTGAACCCAATTTGCCATTGGCTAGGTGAAAAATCAGAAATTGCCCTTCTACAGTCAAAACCTTAATTTTGACCATTTTGCCCTTTTTGATGACCTGATCAAATTTCTTGAGGACTTGTGGTCCAAACTTGATCAAATGGTTCATATGAGTCTATAATGTTTATGTGGATCAAAAGTTATGAGGTTTGACTATAAATTGGCCATAGTTGACTTTTCCCCAATACAACTGATTTTTAGGTCAACTATCCAATTGACTGGGCAAAAATTTGATTCAAGGCTTGAAACTTGGTATGGGCAATCTTATAAGTACAACATGAAGTATGAAAGTCACATGAGGCATTGGAAGTCCAAAAATCCCTTTGCAAACTCAAACCCTAATTTCAAGTCATAAGTGCAAGGAGATGTCTTTAGCAGAGCAAACCTTAATCCTATATGGAGTCCAAAGAGTCTTATGAGGGGAAATCTTGATAAAATGAGAGGGAAAATTTTGGGGTACAACACATGTGCATTGTGATTGAGTCACATTTGATGTTGCTTCTTGAGTTGTGGTGAAGATAGATTCGTCGTTGCTTTATGTTGTTGACTTGTTGCGACAAGTATTATCTAAAAGCTGTGAATTTAATAGTTATGTCATGTTGATGTTTTATTGTGATTAAAGTTGTTTGTAAGTTGTGAAGTGGTGATTTTATATGATCTAATTTAATATATTATTTATCATATGACTAATTATATAATTTGATATCTCACCACTTCTGTTTGAATGTTGCCTTCTGTTGGTAACGTGCATGTAATCAAGAAGGATAGTTATTACCTCGTTAGTTCGAGTCGATGTTGTCGCTCTGATACGTAGACTCGGGGGCATGAACGCTTGATGTTTAGTTGTTGATTATTATTTCAGTTGCTGAATTTTTAAGTTGATTACATGAAATAATTATTGTCTTGAGGTTGTTTTAGTTGAATAAAAGATGTTAAGTGAATTGAAGTTGAGTATGTATATTTCATTACTTATCAATAAAAAGTTGTTTGGTTTTGAAGAATAAATCATATTGTTACCGGTTCATACGAGTTAAGTGTTATGTATCTGTTTGTATGCGATTAAATGAAGATTGATTTTTAGTTGAAAATATAGCATCCTATTTATGTTGAACTCTGATTTTCTTATTATCTGCTGGGTAGAAATGGGGTGTTACATTCGGAGCTCGGAACTCCAAAGCTTCATGGTGCGTCACGAGCTAAGGATGACACGAACGAAATTGCGGGAGTTGATTGCAAACCCTCCTAGCTCGCCTCTTTTTGAGGACTTATCATTTGTACATATGCAGGCACAAATATAAATACACCTGCATAATACCTACTCAAAGGAAGGGTTTTAAACAAACCACACACAAGTAGCAAATAAAATGTACACAATGCGGAATTTACCTAAACAGGTCTTTAAATAAACCAGAGAGGTTCCTGACATGATCAGTAATGGAGACCCTCGTCATACATCTCTACCTTATTTCTCATGGCATCAGAAAGCAGTAAAGCCTTACTTCTCATGATTTCTAGAAAAGTGGTAAAGAAATACGATAAAGTGAAGAAATGAGGAATTAAATGAAGTTGCGATGATACTGAACGGAAAAGGTCTGTTGCCTCTTCGAAACCATGAAAGTGATAAGAAAAATATACCGAGCGCTTCCTCAAATTTATCTTAATGGAGATTGCGTTCTTAGTTAGCTTCAAAACATCTCAAACCCAAGTCTCTTTTCATTTCAAAGTCTCACACAAAATTGGCATTAAAATCTACCAAAAACATGGCTAAAATAATAACAAACAAAATTAATAAAAGAATTAAGATTCTATTCTAATATTTTTTGAATTTTTATCATGTTTATTGTGCAATGAAATAACATGTCAACATTAATAGAAAATAAAAAAAGCTATGTAAAACATTAAAAGAAAATTAATAAGAAATTGAAATAGTGGAGGGTATTGGACCTAAAAATATAGGTGTGTATAGATCAGGTCTGGTGCTAGGCCCATAGTATTGAGTCCAGAAGCCATGAGCTATTACCAG
Source organism: Vicia faba (assembly GCA_948472305.1). Taxonomy (NCBI): domain Eukaryota; kingdom Viridiplantae; phylum Streptophyta; class Magnoliopsida; order Fabales; family Fabaceae; genus Vicia; species Vicia faba. The sequence goes on from OX451737.1 coordinate 476,169,292, forward strand.
ATTTCGTGGAATGAACAAGACACAAAAGATTGAAGTATCTTAAGCCTTGACGATACTGTTGAAGGGGACGATTTTAAACGAGTTTCAAAGATTTCAGGTATGCAAGCTTAAAATTATTCCTCATCTTCTTTTTATTTCCGCAATTTCTCTATGTATCTGAAATTTTTTTTCTTACGATGTTGAAACGATTTGCAGTCACAGTTTGCAAAGCGGATTTGAGATATTTCAGTGGTGATGCTGGGAAGAAATCGCGAAACATGATTCAGTCGTTATTGTTGTGGTTGTTGCAGTGACTCTGAGGAAGAGTGCAAAGAGGAGGTTTTGGGAGATGGAGGAAGAAGGTGAATTTTTCTAAGTTTTTTCTGTGATATGCAATGATGAAGATGAGAAGAAAGTGCAGAATTGAAGATTGATGAAGCAGATTAAGATGGATAAATGGAGAGTGTTGAGAGAGTTTGTTAGAGTTTTTCTGAGATTTTCTAAAGAATGATCCTCCGAATCATTTTGTGGTTATTCTGTGTATAATGATAAGGGTGTATGAATGATGAAGATGGAAAGGATGCAGAGAAGAGAGATGAAGATTGAATTCCCGATGAAGGTGAGTTTTTGTGTCAAAAAAAATATGTTCTCCCTTTTTTCCCTTTCTGCTTTCTGTTATAAGTCAATCGTGAATTTTCCCTTCCCTCTGTTTTCTGTTATCTCTTTTTTGAAGTTTGTTAGCGAGACAGTTAGAAGTATTAGTTATTAAGAGGTTTGTTAGAGAGTTGTTTTCTGTTGGTTATAGGCTTTTCTATTAGAGCTGGAATCTGGTTAGCTAGATGTCAGTTAGAAGAGTCAGTTACTAAATTCTAACTCTATTAGTTATATTTGGTTATTTTGTTATGATGTATGGTTTATTGTACTGTTAGGGATTGAGGAAGTTTTTGAATTCTGTTGAGTTATTTTGCTACTGGAAGTTGGTTGAACTGATATTTTAATAAGAGGGAAATGAGAGGAAGTCATAAGGGTTCGGAATTATGTTTATTTTTTCCTGTTATATAGTTGTCTGTTTTGACAGTTAAAATAGTGAGGAATTTGTTAGAAGAAGTTTTGGATTATGTTTCAGATTTTCTCTGACTTAACTCTTTTCTTCTAATTTGTGTAGAACCTTGGATCAAGCCGTAGAGACACAATAGCGGTATTAGTGTGAACTGACCCTTTTGTTTGTTGCGCAGGGATGTAATTGTTTCAAAAGCAAGATGATGTTAAGCCATGTCCGATTAAAGATGGAATATGGACAAAAGGCGTCATGTTCTTCACTTCGAGCATGAGAGAAGAATCAGGTAGACACATGAAGCAAGGCTGCTACTTGAAACTTGGTTATGGCATGGTTTTTGGAGGAAATAATGAGTTTATGATTAGGTTCAGGCTAAAGACTTTGTATTGGTTTTTTTGTGGTAATTTGTGAATATAACTTGTAATGAATCATGACTATGGTGTAATATTGTAACGGTCTTGGATGTAATCTTGAATGATGTATTGTTCCCTAAACTTCAAATTTCCAATTATCTTGCAAATGAAGTACCATGAAATTCTTGGGATGACCCCAATATGAACATGGATAATATTGCATGCCACAAGCATGAACTTTCTAAACTTTCAACGTTGATCCATTTGACAAACTTGTACCAAAATAACACTTAAATGAACTTTGAATGGACTTGGAACGAATGAGAAATGTCTTTCCATTTGGTGTCTTGTTCCTTGTATTCAAAATGAATCATGAATGTCTTTCTCCCATCTTAAGATACCTTAACAAATTTCGAACAAAATTTGAAGTAACAGAGGCACTTGAATTGATTTCATATCTAATCATCTCGGATTATTGATAAATTCCAAATTTAATCTTTAATCCAAAACAAACTTAAATGACAAGCGATAAATTTTATCAATGGATTTTATTACAATTTAAATCCACAACATCATCTTCACCATAATTCATGATTTGTAATTCAATCCACCAAGACTTTTCAACTTGGTAACTAATTATCTTATCACAAAGTGAATGCCTTGAGAAATCTCTGAAGATGATAAGACCTGAAGCAGTAGAAGTGATGATGATCACAAAGACCTAATAAATCTTCCCTTGATGAAGAAATAATCCATAATAACCATGAACCAAACCCTAATGCCAAAATCCAATGCTTGAAGGAGATTCAGATGAAATCAAATTTAATGGATATATACATCTCAGTCACTGTGAGACCCAAATACTGCACGACCAATAAACCTTGAACCTCATGCGCTTTATTGAATTCAATTTTATGTTAGATGGCCTAATGAATGGTATGCAGATGAAATGAGAATTGAAAAATGCATAAGCCAGATAAAAGTGAAAGGGTAGGACAAATTTGGGGTATTACACCAATGTACAGAAATTTTGTAATGATTCTCGTATCGTGGAGAATGTATACAAAATGTTTGTTTGTAAAATGTTTTGAAAGTTTGAGGTGTGAAATGGTTTTAGTTTGTGAGCAAAGCAATTACGAGCAATCTACCTACTCAAAAGTCTTTGTTCTTTTCCTCCTCTTTTAGATGGTACTACTTTACCATTAATTGATAGAGGGTCATTGTACAGTCATAGAAGGCAACTTAGGTAATTTAAATTAAGAAGAAAACAAACCTAAGTCTAATAATTTTTTTATGAAATAATTTGAATGTTAAATTTGAAAAAATACTTTAAAGTGTGGAAAATAAACAAAACCTAGTTCTAAATATTAACAAAAATAAAATAAGTGTTTAAATTAAAATATTTTTAATTTAATTATTTAAGAAAATATATTTTTATATTTTTAGTTAAATAAAATTAAATAAATAAATGAAACATAAAAAATATTAGGCTGGAGTCGGAAATAAAAGTAAGGGTGTAAAAGTCGATTGTTTGGCCCAATAGGTTTTATGTTGGAATCAGAAAATAAAATAAAAATAAAAAGTGAATGGGCATGCATTGTCATGAGCAATTAGGAAGGTGTATGGAAGAAAAAACAAAAAGGGATGAGGCCCGATTTCTGAGAGGCCCAACGCTTTATTTGATTCTGTGTTACTGATTCCTAAAGGTGCATCATAGGCTACACGTGTAGAACATTTGATCTTTGCTGCTTACACATCTGATGGTGATGGCATGAAGTCCATGGTAGGCGCACATGGCTTGTATGTATGAAATCTGAAAGAAGAAAATGTGAAAAAACAAAAGGGTACCACTGGGGATCGAACCCAGGTCCCTACACACTAATGCCTTACACGCGCTTCCTCTACCACTGGGGTGGCTAGTTCATCCGGTAATAATACAACATGCAATAAACTTAAAATAAACTCAATTCTAAGATTTGAAAATGACTTCATCTTCAACCTTGCGCGCGCAGAGAAGAACAACACCATGGCCAAAACTATAACTTCTTCATTTCTCAACCATTTTAAAAATTGTAAACATGAAAGTTGTTCCATTTTTCACCACGAATTCAACCATATAAATAACTAAAGCTATAAATCAAAGATGATCACGAATTTTGTTTGGTGCCAAATAAAACCTAATTTTTTCAAAAAGTTCAACTTCAAAATTCACATCACTCAGGCAACATAAATGAAAACTAAAGGTATGGTTAGCTTCAGGGCAATGATGTCTACATTTTTCATTCACAAAGTAACCATTAATGATGCTTGTAGAGAGATTTCAAAGTTGAGAAAACTTACCTCAAAACTGGAAATTGTGTATGGAGTTTGAGCACCCTTGGAAGTATGGTGATGATCTAGATAGCTTCACTGGACTCCTAGGAAACTAATGCAACTCTTACTTTGTGTTGAGAGTGGCTGAATCTTCTTGGAGAAGCAGAGCTGAGTTTTTGAGTTTGGAGGATGATGAAGATGGAGTTACAGTTATGAAACAGGGGTGGGATGAGTTCTAAATAAAGTATGGAATCTTTGTGATTGATTAGAAATGAAAATGCACAATGGAATTAGGAGTTTTGAGTTTATGGTCAGAATGTGCAACAATGGAGGTTTGAAATGCAAAATATGACTTCAGAGAATTTGAGGGTGTGTTAAGGATTGTAAATTCGTGCTTTAGCTTGCATATAACTTCTTTATTTATAGATAAGAGGTTTGGGAGCTTGAAACAATCAGAATCAAGAGATCACATGTTATGGTTATGTGACTTAATTTTGAAGCAAGCTTGATAAACATTGTTCTATTGCAATAGTACAAGGGCCTGTAGGGTGGATAGAGGCTTTAAACATGTTGCTTTTGAGCATACATGTTGAGTGTGATCAGAACAAACAAGTTAGAGGCTCAAGACAAGTTAACTTTGTGATAAAGTTTGCTTTTCAAGAATGGCAATGGCGCCTTTCTTCCAAAAATGGAAAATTGCTTTGGACAATCGCTTAATCACTTGGATCATACCTCAATAAATTGTGTAAAAAATTAATTATGGATTTATTTATAATTTAAAAGCATGCAAAGCAATATTATGCAGCATAGACTTGAGATTTAGTCAAGTGTTCTTCATGAAAATGCCTTGTAATTCAAGAATGGATGCTCAACTTCTTCTCTTTGATTCTCCTAGCTCAAACATGATCTCTTCAAGTTATTAGATATTTTGGAAAGCTTGAAACATTGTATACAACCTTCACGTTGACCACTTTGGCAAAATCAAATTGGAACTAGGTGAAAATTGGCCAAGAAGTTGGGACAAAATCTGCCTAACTTGATGAAAATTTCACTAAGTGTTTATACAAAAATGTCATAACTTCATGAGCTTACATCTTCAAATCTAAGCATTTTTTGGACATCAACCATCAACGAAAAAGTTGTAGAATTCATTAAGATCTAAAACTTTCATGTTGAAAGTTTTCCTTGAATCATCTTGCATCTTGGTGAAAAATTGTCATGAAGTAGTGAAATTATCAAGGTTAAAAAACACTTGGAATTTTTCTAAGTCTTGAAAATCTTGACTTTTTGTTGATTTTCTTGATTCTCTTGATTCTGGATGATCAAGTTTGATATTTTTGAATGTCTTGATGATTCTTGATCTTTGAAATTCAATGTTGATCAAAAAGTCAAAGTTTGACTTTTTGTGTATCAGTTGACTTTTCATCAGTTGATCAAATTTCAACTATCAATCCATTGATCTTGAGAAATGATTTGAGCCATGAAATTAGTTAAATATATTATGTTTGAGTCCTTGAGATCATGCTCCAAGCTATTAGGTCATGTACTAGTTCAAAAGTCGTTCTCAGTAAAAACCCTTATTTTGACAATTTTGCCCCTTTGATGATTTGAATGCTTTCATTGAGGAATTATGATCAACCCTTGATCAATTGATGAATATGACTTCAAAATGTTGATGTTGGCCAAAAATCATGAAGTTTGACTGTATATTAACCACAATTGACTTTTTACCCAATATAGTTGATTTTCAGTCATTTGAGCAATTGACTGAGCAAATTTGTGAAGCAAGACTTGAAACTTGGTATGAGCATTCGTGGAGACCTATAATGAATCATGAAAGCCACTTGAGGCATTATAAATCGAATTATCCTTGAGAAAACCAAAACCCTAATTTGTGGTCTCAATGCTTAGGAGATGAGCTTGTGTGATCAAACTCTTGAGAAACCTTGAGCATTTGAGATCTTTGGTGAGAAATGTCTTGAGAAAAGAGGGGGAAAATCTTGGGGTACAACAGGCACCCACAAAGAAGAGAAACAAATCTGGAAAAGATGTGAAGAACACTAAGGATGCTGCTTTCACACATATTCAACACGTCACCAAAGCCATTCCTTCTGGAAATTAAGAATTTGTTCCAACGTCAACACTTTCTACTGAACAACGGGATATCTACGAGTCTCAGGTAATAATTCGTTTTACTCTTGCTGATAAAACCCTAGGATACATAGTCCCTATGGTCCATGCTAGTGATCTAAAAAATCTCAAAATATTTTCCCATATACCATGGAACCAAATCCATAAAAAGTAAGATTAGTTCCCCCAAGAAAGCAGATGAAAATGCTGACAAGACACTAAAGAATCCACTGTAGAAAATGATCAAGAAGGATCCTCTCCAAGTTCTACAAATGTAGAAAAACCTTTTCACCTAAATCATATGAATGATTCCTTTAGGACCTTTAGGTCATGTCCAGCGAAAGATAGTAAACAATATCTCGATTGTCTAGCTAAATTCAAACAGAAAAAATCCCAAGTCTGGAAAGACATGGGTATTTTCGACTTAATCCAATTATCGAAAGTTGGGTTCAATTATTGCCAACACATGTTGATGGCATCTTTATATTTCATGGATGGTACCTATAATACCTTTCACCTTCCTTGTGGAATGATTACCCCTACCTTTTTTGATGTTGATTCCATTACCGGGCTTTGACCTATTGGGGAAACTTTTGACCCCTCTGAGCAAGCTGAAAACACAATTAACTTCAAAGTCGAACATGTTGGCTTCACCAAATACATCGACCACTACCATGCAGAAGGAGATGAAGTGTCAAATGTCAAACATATAGATTTTACATCCTTGTGGCTATCTAGATGTATTTTCTGCAGCAAATCTTTGCAAGTAACCAAGAGATTTCTAACTTTATCCAATTAACTTCACTCTGGTAGAAACATATGCCTTAGTAAATTGATACTAGCTAGATTGTATTAATGTCTTGGGGAAGCTACTATAGCTCTGAAAGAGTATGAAGTAGGTGCCAATTTACTACTAGTTGGAGCATATTGGCTTCTCCAATTGTGGCTTAATGCCATGTTAGAACCTTCCCTTTCTACCTCTAGAAAAGTAGATGAAATGGACCCTGAGATTCAGAGTCGAACTATTGAATTAACTAGGTTAGTTCTATTGACCCCAAATGATGATGGAAAGGACTTAGAGAAGTGCTTCAAAAGATATGTTATAATGTTTGATAAATGTCATAACTTTACTCCTTCGATGGCTCCCTTTTCTAAGAGAACTCTTGGTCCTGAATGGTTTACAAGGTCTCTTTCTGACATTTCACCAACTCAAGAGGCAAAAACCTTAGACATCTGGAAAGCCTTTTTTCTCCCTAGGCTGATTGTCACAAGACTTATGCCCATGAAAAGTCATATTTGTTTACTTTCTTACCAACCCAATTTTGTCTCTCGATAATTTGGACTTTTCAAACTTATCGCCGAACCACTCTTTGAAAGGAAAAGTGCCCTTTACGTTCAGGGAATGAATTTTTCTCTTTATGATCGAGATAAATGCATGGCTCGTTATGCCAACTTTGTTGGGTTTACCCCTATCCCTTTTCATCCATCCTTATACCGCATAAAAGACTTCAATTCCTGGTGGAAGAAATATTATTCTGGAAACATGTTTGACGTAAACCTCTTCTAACAACATCTGACAAAAGCTTTTGCCTCTATGCAAGATCAAGTCAAGAAAGGTACATAGAAAGACATCAAGGAGATCTAGACGTTCCAAAAGAACTCTGAAACTGTCTATGACCCAACTAATCTTAGTCTAACCATACATAATGCAACAAAAACTTTAAAAGAGAAAGCTTCCTCATTTAAGTATTCCCGCATATGTCAAACCTGAAGATACGTATGACTTAACTTTCAAGCTCGAACCACCAAAATTTCCCAATGTTGATTTTGGAATGACATTTTATCCGACTTATCCAGACTGGTTTGTTTGTGGGAATTATTTTAACTTTTTAAAACAACAGTCTAAAAAACCTGCTGAATGAGTGGTTTCGACTAAGCATACATTGGACAATTTCAAAGGCTTCCTTCATATTGACCTGGATCATGTCACAGTGCTTTCTCCATAATGTGAAGGTGTGGAACCAAAGAATATCTTGATCCCTTCGATCATATTTATTGTTTCTCTTTTGCAGTTGATACTAACATGTATTATCTTGTAATGTTCTTTTAGCTGTCAAAAAGAAACAAGAGAATAAAGAAAAACTTACTTCAATGAAGAATCGACGGATGCACCTAAGCAAACTACTACTTCATCGAAGAGTGCTATCCTAGATATCGAAAAACCAAAGACAACAACTAAGGTATAATTTGGCATTTTTTTCTTCTTATGTTGCATTACTTCTGCTAATTCCTTTGCTTTTTACAGGTTAGTCAGAAGCCTCCTCTAACTCCAAGGAAACGAAAAAAATAGTTTTGAGCCCATAGGTTGTTGAAGATGATGAAGACGCATCCCCCACTCCTTCAAAAACCAAAAATTTAAAGAAGAAGAAAGCAAAGCTCTCTAATGCAGTTTCTTCCCAACCACCAAAAACTATTGCAGTCAAAATACTGTCCCCAACACCAAAAAAGTAAAACAGTTCCCAACCATCTGGCAACATTGTCCTAGAGCGGATTGAGAGAGGTAATTCAAGTCCTGGAATCAAAGGACTAAACGTATGATATTTTCATATTATTTCCTTCAATAATCGTTGTCCTTAATTTGAACTATCTTACATTCTTCTTTTTGCAGGACACTAAACCAGTTCCTACTGAATCTCCAATTTAGTGCAAATTTCCTCCTAGTTGCGGCCCTGCTTCGTATCACCCTTTGTTCACCAATAAAGATTCCAACAAAGGATCTTCTACTGATGTGAACCAAATTAACACTGTTGTGCAGCCTGAGAAAGAACCTTCTCCTCGATCTGAAAGCGATCATGAGGAACATCAAACTGCAACCAAGAAAGTTTCTGTCAATGAGGAACAAAATGATGATAGCCCCACTAATTCCTCTCTGAAAAGGGAGAAATTTAACGAATAATTGCTTGATAAAGATGAGCATCTATCAGATGATGTCAAGAAATACTTCCATGATGAAGAAGAAGAGGAGACACATACTCATGCTGATTCCAAAGACAATAATATTTCTTCCAATCAACAAGATGCCATCAATATTCGACCACAACTCTCTCAAGAGGAACGGGACACTTTGATGAAAAATAATTCGCTTGAGTATATCAAGCTAATGATTTCTAAAAGAGGGCCATCTTCAGAAAAAAGTCAATATATCCCTTAGACTACTTCCAATGGAAATTGAATGTGGGAACATTTGAACAACTTCTTCAAAGGGTGAAAGAAAAGATATTAAAAGCTAATTTATTCGATACCTTGAAGAAGGATTCCATTGTATGTTATGGGTTGAAGAAATTGATTAATCAAATCAACATAGTCACCTGTCTGGCTGAAGTTGATGAGGTCCTCATCGACATAAGCAGTTTGATTAATCAGGTAAGTGCAGATTACAGTCGGGAATAAGACTTAGGTCGAATCTTCAAGAAAAACAAGCCAATCAAGCAGTTGAATGGGAAAAAGCCCTCAAAACCTCCAACAAGGCTGAACAAATGGAAAAGACTTTCAAAACAGCACAAGAGGATTTCGATGTGTGTACTCGCTCTATATATCTTTGGAAGGAGCAAATCCAACAAGTGCAGGCTAAAATTTCTCAAGTAGAGGCTCGTCAACAGGAGACCAAGAAAATGGACCGTACTGAGATCGACAAGGAAACTGCTCAAAGCGTTCATCAAGTTGAAGAAGCTGAGAAACTGGGAGAAGAAGTCTCTGCCCTTCAGGCTACATAATCTTCTATTGACTATAGGTTAAGGTTGGTGAAGATCAAGTATGACAGGATGAAGATGAAGTTGCCATTTTGATTCCCTGACATTTGTAATTTGTCACTTCTACTTTTTATGTATCTTTTAATATGTAACTCTGAAACATATCCATTTTTGCATTTTTGATTTATGAACACCATATTGGATTTTATTCTTTCAATTTAATACTTTGTTGAAATCTTTAATTCCTGAAGCATAAGTTTATACATCTTTAAGTACTTGTCATTTATCTTCAGAATTCTTCAATCTTCTGCCAACTTTTCTATTTCATAAGCATTGTTTGAGAATGCTTGAATGATTAGAAAGGGTCCTTCCCAATGTGGGGACCATTTCCCCAATAATTTATTCTTTCGATACATTGGTAGTATTACCTTCCAAACCAAGTCATCAATTGAAAATACTTTGCCACTGACTCTTTTATTGTAAGCTTTGGTTATTCTTTCTTTTTGTCTCCTTAGTATTTCCAAAGCATGTAATCTTTCTTCATCCAAGTCGACTAATTTGTTCATCATCAATTCCCAATAATAGTTAGAAGGGATTTCATTCTGCCTCTGGATTCTCACTGATTGTAGATGTATTTCTACTGGCAGAACTGCATCATGCCCAAACATCAGTAAAAAAGGTGTAGTATTAGTTACTTCTTTCGGAGATCTTCGACAAGCCCAAAAAGCTTAATCCAATGTCATATGCCAATTCTTTGGCTTTCTTCCCACATTCCTCTTTATCAAACCAATAATCACCTTGTTAGCAGCTTCAACTTGTATGTTCTCTTGGGCGTAACATGGTGTAGAAGTTAACAATTAGAATCCCATTCTCTTAGCAAATTCCTACATCTTTTGACCGGTGAAAACTAATCCCTGATCACTTGTAATTGTTTCTGGGATTCCAAATCTATAAATTAGTTATCTTTGGATGAACTCAATGATAGTTTCTTGATCCATGTTCACCAAAGGTATTGCCATAATCAATTCCCACTAGAATATATCTCTGACCTTTGGATAAGGATGGTTGAATTTCTCCAACCAAGTCCAGTGCCCAACCTCTGAAGGGTCATGGCTTAATTATTGAATGCAGTTTACTTGCAGAAGCATGTTGAATTCATGTATGAGTTTGACATTCTTGGCATCCCTTAGCGAATTCTATACAGACTTTAAACATGGTGGGCCAATACATGCCATATCGATACAAAAGCCACTTCATCTTGTGACCTACTTGGTGTGCTCCACATGCCTCACTATGCACATTCGACAATGCCAAGTATGCTTTAACTTATCCTAAACATTTGAGTAAGACTCCTTCTGGTGTTTTCTTAAATAATTCGTTGCACCTCAATACGTAACTTAGCGCACAATACTTAACCTTCCTTTCTGCATTTGCTGAAGGATTTTTTAAGTAATCTATTATTGGACTTCTCCAATTTGTATCTGCTAAACTATTGATGGCTAACACTTCCATACTTTCTTCGTTTTCAAATCTTAAACTTGAGTTTTCCAAATATGGTGGAGAAATTTTGGTAGCCATTACCTTTCCTCGTACTTCGATCAAATCTTATAATTTTTCTTTTGATACTTTGTATCCTGAGGCTATTTGTGCTAAGTCATTGGCTTCCTGGTTCTTCATTCTAGAAATGTGTTTGATATCCACATATTCAAATTTTTGAAGTAGCCTGTTAGCAATGACGAAGTACATTATCAAATTTTCCTTTATACACTTGTATTCCTTCTTTATTTGTTTGATCACCAGTTCAGAGTCTCCTTTTATTTTTACTATAGTTGCCCCTAATTCCAACAAGACTTCAAGTCCTGCTATCAAAGCCTTGTATTCAGCTTCGTTATTCGAACAAGGGGGACTTTCGATTTTATACTTGAATTTTGTTGGAATTTTTATCAGGAGAAATAATCACAACTCCAACTCCAGTTCCATATTTATGAGTAGAACCATCGAAGAACAACTTCCAAGGTTCTAATTCCACATAATTTTGAGGAACTTCGACCATTGCATGATCCATAATGAAGTCTGATACTACTTGTCCTTTCATATATTTTAAGGGCATAAAAGTGAAGGAATACTCAGTTAGGGAAAGTTCCCATTTGCCAATTCGACTGTGCAGGATTGGCTTTGAAAACATGTGCTTAATGACATCAAAATGAGAAGAGATGTACACATAAACTGGTTTTATATAATATTCAACTTTGTACAAGAAAAGTATAAACAAATACATAACTTTTCTACAATATTATACCTAGTCTCTACATCATTAAGTACTCGACTAAGGTAGTAAATGGCTCTTTCGATGCCATTCTCATCCTCTTGAGCGAGCATACTTCCTATTGTTACATCTGATGCAGATATGTACAATCTCATACATCTATTCCTACAAGGTGGTGCCAATAATGTAGGTTCAACAAGATATTGCTTGATCTTGTCGAATGCTTGTTGACGTTCCTGCCTCCATTCGAAGCTTCCTTGTTTCAAATGTATAGGGGGGGAGAAATCCTGAGTGCGTCAACTTAAATTTGAGATGAATTTTCTCAAGAAATTTATCTTCCAAAGTAAAGACTGCAACTCTTTCTTCATCTTGTTTTGGTTAATCTCTATTCCCTTCTTATGAACTAAAAAGTCCAGGAAATCACCTGCCTGCACAAAAAATGCACACTTAAGGGGATTCATCTTCAACCCATGTTTCCTCATTCTTTTGAATGATTGTCGAAGATGATCCAAATGACTTTCATCTAACACAGATTTTACAACTATGTCATCAATGTACACCTACTAGAAAGTCTTAGTGAAATCATGGAATATAGAATTCATTATCCTTTGGTAAGTTGCCCCAACATTTTTTAATCCGAAAGGCATAACCACCCATTTGTAGGTGCCTAATTCCCCTGGGCATCAAAAATTTGTTTTGGGAACATCTTCTTCAGCAATGAAAATATGATTGTACCTAGAGTATCCATCAAGCATTCTAAGATACACATAGCCTGCAGTTGAATCAATCAACATTTCTGCCACAGGAATTGGATATTCATCCTTTGGGGTTGCAGAATTTAAGTCACAAAAATCAATGTAAACCCTTAAGGATCCATTCTTTTTTATCACATGTACTATATTTACAATACATTCGATATACCTTGTAGTCCTGATGAATTTGCATCGGATAAGTCTTTAGATTTCTTCCCTTATCCTCGAAAGAATCTCTGGCGCAAATATTCTTGGAGTCTACTTGATGGGCTTCTTGCCATCCTTTATAGGCAGCTTCAATTCGACCAGATCTTTGCTCAACCCTGACATTTCGTCATAGTCCCAAGCAAAGAAATCCTTGTATTTCTTCAGCAGTTGGACCACTTTGTCATTCATTTCTGGGTTGAGTGTGGCGCTGATGCACATGGGTCTTTTAGTGGACCCATTGCCTAAATCAATTTCTTAGAGAGGATCTTCTATCATCATTTTGGCAGCTTGTGTTGTTGGATCCTTCTCGAATTCCAAAGGCTCTTCATCATATATTGCATCTAGCCTCTGGTCTTTTTCCTCCATATATTTTATTTTGTCAGAAGACTCTGGCTTAAAGTTTATCCTAGGTCCCTTTGTGTGACTTTCTTTATTAATGGCTTCGACAACCATATTTTTTACTTCAGCCTCCAAGGCCGTTTTTAATTTATTTTAGGCTAAGTAAGCCGAAATATTTTTGAACTAATCTAACTCTGACATCATTACCATGTTCGTCACTCCAGCCAGTTGGCTAAAGTCCATGTATTCCCTCTATATCATTTTCTTGCCCCATTATTTCCCTATCCCATTGAAATCTATGGGTTAGGTTTAGTGTGAGGAAGTAGAAAGCATTATTCGTTGGGGAGTATGCAACATCTACAAGATTACATAGGCCCATGTTGGCTAAGTTTCTGTCAAATTTTCTCCTATCGACATGGTTGATCTCCGCCATATAATGGCTTTGATCTTCCTCTATGTTCTCCATAATCCAATCTCCTCTCCATATTGCTACCCTTTGGTGCAATGATCATGGGACCGCTCCTACGCCATGAATTCATTCACGGCCCAACAAAAAATTGTAATTTTCCTTCGATTAATCACCATGAACATGGTGGGTCTTGTAGTGGATCCTACAATGAGATCAACTTGGATTACACCCAAGGTGTGACCCACTTTTCCTGGATAATTTGATAGGACCATACTGTGAGGTTTAAGGTCCGCATTAAACATCTCAATCTTTTGGAGCATGAATTATGGCATCAGATTAAATGTTGCTCCTCCATCAACCAAGATTTTATTTATTCCCATGTTCTCCACCTTTCCCCTAATGAACAAGGGTTTGAGACAGTTCTTCATACCTGAATCTGGGTGTTCAAAGAACACATTTTGCCCTTCCACCGCTCCATTGTTCATAACATAGTAACAAACTAGCATATGCATGGCCATAAAGATACCACATTTCAGTTCAAACCCATAGATAATTCGTCTTTTGAGTCGAAGTTGTCAGTTAGCATTTCTTCATCCTCTATGGACTTTTCTGGTCTTTTTTCACTGATTTTTTCCTTCTTTGGGGAAAAGAGTTTTCTCTCTACTGGTTATCTCTCCTCTGCTTTGTTTGGAGGAGGGATTTGATTTGATCTTGATTCACCCATATCTTTTACAGCCAATTCCCTTTGAGCTTTCTTAAGCATCTGGTGTCTCAACCATTGAGACCTTGACATTGGATGCTTTCCTTTATAGTTTTCAGACTGCTAAGCTTTCTGCTTCGACACATGGAATTCCTTCCTGTATGCAATGGACGAACCTTTTCCAAATTAGAATCTCTTCCATTTCTCTTGCTCTTATCCTCTATTCTGCACTGGTTTCACCCGCCTGTCATTTGGAATATTACCAGGTGGTTTAAATGTCGCCTTTCGATTCACCTGAGGGTAAGGACTATCTGGCCTTCGAGTGATCCCGGGCTTGTTGAACACGAAGCCACTTCTGGCGTTTCTCCAGTTTCCCCTCTTTCGAGCGACATGTACCCTCTTATAATTTTCTATATCCTTTCTATCATACACTTAGCTGCACCTTGGTCACATCAAGGCTTCAGAGTGTTTTTTTGGCATCGAATGAGAAAATCTAGCAGACTCTCTCCTGACTCTGGGTATGCCTTGTTCATCTGGTCCTCCTCAACACGTTGGTTCATTTCTACCATGTTAACTTAAAGGCTAGGATCATCATTGATCATGGCTCCTTCAAATTAGACTCTAAGGCCCTCAGTGGATTCTCCATATCAGCACTTGGAACAAAACCATCAACAATTTCCCCCTCAACATCTTTGGTGATGAAGCCTTCAGTAGCCTCTACCATATTAATATCTGCATGTTCAGCATAGTTAATCTCTATCATCTGTAGAGGGTCATCATCGACTTTCATCTTACTCTTCTCGTCAAACTTCAATCTTTCGTGGTGATAGCATTCTGAATTAGATCCCTGAAAAGAAAACATTGTGAGGTTTTTTGTCCTAAAAAATTATGATATTTGCGAAAACCTATTTTCTTCCGTTGTTCTAACAAAGGAATTTTGGCGCCAGGTGGCACAATCATTTAGCCATCCTTCACCAATAAATAAAAAATTTCATCACACTTTGTTACATTAAAAGTGTGTGTTTTCTTAGGAAATTTATCAATCTTCTCTGGTTTAATTTGATTCTTCTCATTCGAATGGGCTAATACTTTACAACAATAGGGTGGGGCTTGCTTTAATTCATCCAAATCCACTTCAATTTCTTCAAAATCTATAGGGTCACTATAGATCTCTTATTCCTCCTCTTCAGCTTTGACATATGCCACCCTTTCTTTTCTATTTTTTTTATTTTCCCTAGCCTTTTCAACCTTCAAACTTTTTACTTGTCGAACTCTATCTGCTAATTGGCCCATTTCCCTTAAATATTGGGTATCTAACTTCTTTCGAATGGAATAATCTAAACCGCCTGCGGCCATTTCAACCAACTCATGTTCAGGCACCTGTGTAAAACATCTTGCCTTCAATAAATGGAACCTATTTAAGTAATCATCAATTGGCTCGGTAAACTTTCTCTTAATACTAGCCAATTATTTGAGACTAATCTTTGATTGTCCCATGTAAAACTGCTCATGGAATAACCTCTCTAAGCGAGTCCAATCATGGATAAAATTCGCTGAGAGGGTAGTGAACCATTGTTTACAGTGATTTCTGGTAAACAACCGCTAGTCCTCCAAACTATCAAATAATCTTAATGACTGTTATTTAATCTCTTTGGTAACTTGCAGGATCGACTAGATTGATCCTATGGGGTATTGGTCGTTTGGACAAATCTAATTGCAAAACTGATATTCATAGTTAAGATTTGTATTTAGAATGTTTTATAGACGTTCAATTCACTTCAATTACCATGTTAAAAGAATCTAATGACATGATCAAGTAAAGAAATACGAAACTGAAATGAATGAATAAAGATTCGATTGCAAAGAAATGTTTAAATGCATAAATAAGTAAATGACTTTGAATGTAAAGACTTCAATGTAAAAAGCATGAATATAAAAGCATGAAATGTAAAGGAGTTTCTGAAATGTAAAGGATTCGAATAGAAGAAAAGCGTTTAAATGCAAGAAATAAGTAAATGACTTTGAATGTAAAGACTTCAATGTAAAAAGCATGAATATAAAATCATGAAATGTAAAGGAGTTTCTGAAATGTAAAGGATTCGAATAGAAGAAAAGCGTTTAAATGCAAGAAATAAGTAAATGACTTTGAATGTAAAGGTATTTGAATGACATTGACATGAAAATGGAAGAGAAACTGGAAAAGATAAAGAGTTTTACTGAATTGTAAATGTTTGGTGTTATCATACGTACATTGTTCGAGCATTCGTTTCCCTATCCATGTGGTATTTTGAATGTTTACTGAATTTTGTACAATAGATATGACACACGAAATCCTAACGCTAAGACTTCTATTTATACTACTTCGACTATAACAGTCTTGCTTATAAGATTCTGCCACGTTCGGAACATGCAGAGCACTGCTCCTCTCTAGCTTCCACGCGTCTTCGAATGCTCCAGCGCATATATATTTAAATTCCATCATCCCGCTCGCGTTTGAATTTCAAATTCCTTGGCAATCTTTGCTTCGAACTCATTTCACAAACACAGTCTCGTTACCACTTTGAGGCTTCTTTTAAATATATCTTCACAACTGTCACTCGAAGCTCCGAGCTTTGACATGTCCGTTCGAAGAACCGCTTCTACCATTCCAAACTGTAACATTTTGCTTTATTCCAACGAAACATCCATATTGCTTCCTTTCGAACTGTATCATCAAAATCTTCAGCCAACAAAATGCCCCTTAAAATATGTATTTCGATCCTTTGAGAAACACTTATTTTAAATATATTTGCAAGATTTTGATGTGACTTTTGAGTAATCATAACATTGATTGTGTATGACTTCAATCACGTCAATCACGACGCCTCTTGGATTTCTTAACCGTCTTGAATCAGTATTTCACAGCATGGTGCAGTTATAAAACAATGATTATTATTAATCACGCTTATTACCAATATCAGCCTTTACGCCACCTCCTCCTCAGTCCAACCCACGACTCCCACGTATCCTAGTCTCACTTAGTGGATGATTAAACTTCCATACTATAAAAACTAATCAACTTAGTCTTTTATTCTTTTATTCAACAACATCATCCCAACTGAAGAAAACTTCCAAGAAGAAAAGTAAGAACACAGGAACGATTATGGAAAGCAAGGTCGGTACTTATCAAGGTCAATCTGTGCTTATCCCTCAAATGATCTCCAAGGAAAAGGAAATGCTCTACGCCTCTCAGGTATTGATTCCAACTAACGCTGCTGGAAAGAGGTTTGCTCTAATGGGTCCTCTTACAGTTTTTGAAATCTTGAAAGATACTAGAAAAATCTTCCCTGTCTGTTACAACTTTAAACCCTTGTTTAATAAGATGGATATCCCTAAGATAGGCGAGTCTTCTGATTCGACAACCATAGAAACTCCAATCGTTCCCCCAAAAGATCCCTTTGTGTTAGACTATGTGAAGAGCAACTTTAAACCATTCCGATCATGCCCTACCTCTGATATAGCTTACCAAAACTGGCTCACCAAAGTAGAAGCCAAGAAATCCCAGCAATGGGAGGAATTAGGAATCTATAATCTGATTAAGTTATCGAAACCAGGCTTCACCTATAGTCATCCATTGTTATTTGCATCCTTATATTTCTGGGACAACACCTACAACACCTTTCAACTCCCTGGGGGAATGATAACACCCATGTTTTTTGATATAGCAGCCATCACTGGTTTGTCACCAGTAGGAGAAACCTACATCCCTGATAATGAAGAACACTCCAGCATTATTGACTTCGATGTCAAATTAGCCAGTTTTTCCAAATTCATTAGCCATTACTGAAGAAGTGAAAAACACAAGAAGGGGGGGTTGAATTGTAAAACTGAAAATCAAATGCAATGAACACGATATTTTTATCCTGGTTCGTTTGATCTCAAACTACTCCAGTCCACCCGTCAAGGTGATTTCGCCTCTCTCCAACGAGGTCTTAATCCACTATATTCAACTGAATATTACAATCTGCTTTAACAACTGCTAAAGCCTTCTTGATGCAAACCACAACCCGGTTTGTCAAGGAAACACTTTCTTACAAAGAAGAGAAATAGGTGTGTGAATGTTTTCTACAAAACTGTTTATCACAACAGTGATATTACACAACTTAAGCTTATTGAAACTAGATTGCTAAAGATAATTGAGTAAGGAATTATGGAGCTTTTTAGCAAACTGAGAATGAGAAGATGATCAGTAGCTTTTAGGCGTGTAAATTGATGTCGAGCATTAGCCAATTCAATCTTCATTGTCTTGTTTATATAGCACTGAATTTGTTGAACGTTGGAGCAATAATCTTGATTCAATGCCAATAACAAACTTTCCTTATTGAGCATATCTTGTCTGGAATGATGTCGTTGGTAATAATTCGCTTTGAATGCACAGTACCGTTGCTACTTAAAGCGTGTTCCGGCTTTGGCTCATTCTGACTCTGCTTAAGTACTGATGAACTGTTGTTGTCTTTATCAGAGTGTTGAGCGCAGTTCTGTTCATCAAGCTTCAGCATTCGCGTGAGTTGTTCTTCTGATTCTGGTATTCTGATATAGCATCTTCTGATGCTGATGTTAATAACCAATATTCTGATGCTGATTAAGTGTACTCTTGCTGATACCTATCAGAGTTTCTGCAAAACAGAAGGTAATACTTTAGGTAGCAAAATAGTTCTTACATGAATCACATAATTAATATATCATTTCATTTTGTTATCATCAAAACTTAAACTTAGGGTAGTAGATTCAAACTTTGTTCTAACAATCTCCCCCTTTTTGATGATGACAAAAACTAGATATTTTTAATTGAAAATAACGTGAAAAGTATCAGAGATAACTATATGATAAGATGTTATCAGAGTTAGAATATATCAAAGATAAGGGATAAAGAGATATGAGAGTTGGGATCAGAGATACTCCCCCTGAATTTGTAACTTCCCCTTTTAATTCCAAGAGTTCTTCAGGATCAGATCTTTATTGCCTTTCTTTGAACATCAGAATATCAGAGCTTTGACTGTCAGAAGCTTTAGATCAAAATATTAGAGCAGAGCTTCAGATCAGAATATCAGAGCTTTATCAGAGCTTTGCTTTGGATCAGAGTATCAGGACTTTGGTCTTCAGAGTATCAGAGAGCATTCTTGTACCTGTAGACTTAAGCAAAAACAGAAAACATATTCAAGTATATCAGAGTTAGAATGTTTGATATTTTCTGTCTTAGTAATCCGTTATTGAAAAATATCATTCTTGTTCTCCCCCTTTTTGTCAGCAATCAAAAAGTGTAAGTGATGTGCTAAAACATTTAGATCAGAAAAACTTGTCATATTAAAATAGTCAGAGCCAGACAAAACAGTACAGAAGATATGCAAAGAAAACATGAAGATGGCATGAATGAAAATCTAAGGTTGGGGAGGAATGCGTGTGAACAGAGTCTCCAGCATTGCCTTAATCTGATCAGCAGTCTCATTCTGCTTGTGCACCATGCTGACTACTGTGTCTATCTTGTTATCCTGCACATCCATCCTTTCCTTCATCTTCTGGTCATTTTCATCCATCCTTTGCTGCAGACGGATATCATTCAGCTTCAGCTCTTCCAGAGTCTGCCTGTCCAAGGCAGCTTGAGAAACATCAGAAGCAGGGAGCTTCTGAGAGCTTTCTGCAACATCTTCAGCTTGACTGGCTTCAGCTTGAATAGTCTGATCTTCTTCTGGCTGCATCTTTGAAGCTGGATGCTTCTCAGACCATGGCTTACTATCCAGAAGGAGCACGTCTTCTTTCAGCAGCTGACTTCCTACTTCGTTAAGAAGCTTGCTGAAATTCTGTTGTGCTTGCTCGTAATTGATGTCTTGTAATTTTAGAGCTTCAGCATGTACCCAAATTCTGAATTGTGACCAGAGCTGGTCAGAGGCAGCTGGATCAATCATTCCAGGACAGACTTGCTTCAGAGAAGCAATCCACTGCTGCAAACCTGTTTCAAAATTCATAATGCCAGAGCCAACATCTGGCTGTTTTGGTTTTGGAATCGCTATTTTATTTTTCAGATCAGCAAGACGGTCAAGGGTAGTTAAATCTATGAAGGTCCTGCTGGGGTCTTCTGTGGTTTGTTTGGGAGCTGTTTGTTTGGGAGATGGAGTGGGAGAATCAGAAATAATGATTGGACTGTTTGGGGTTTTGGGAGTATTTAGTGGGGTAGATTCTGGCGAGGATGGAAGCTGGGCCATGGTTACTGTTGTTCCACATGGCAGCTGGATTGCCAGAGGTTGTGGCTCAGAGGATTGAGGTGAATGAGGTTCAGAAGGTGGAGGAGATGGAGTTTCAGAATGATGAAACTCAGGTTGAGGTGATGGTTGAGGTGATGGTGGATGAATTTTTGGTTGAGGAGAGGGAGAAGGAATTGCTGGTTATGGAGAAGGAGGAGGAATTTCTGGTTGTTCAGGAATATGTGGTTCTTCTGGAATGGGTGGAAGAGGTTGTTCTGGTTGAGGAAAAGTGGCAATATCTGGTTCAGTGTTTGGATTGTTGGGAAGGTTATAAGAAGCACGTTGATCAATGTCAGACAGAACTTTGTCAAGTGCTGATGTTGTTGAAATTGTTGGTTTGGGATGTTTGGTGCGGGGTCTTCTGAGTTGTAGTGCCTCAGAAGGGTCATCTTCTGGTTCGGTTTCATCTATTGTTTGGATGGGGATTGGGATATCATGAGAAGCTGGAGTGGGAATTGATGTTGGAATAGCAGAAGAATTTAAAACAGAAGCAGCAGATAAATTACCTCTTTTCTTGGGTGTCTGTTGGGATGTTCCTTCTGAAGGGGCCTTCCTTTTCTTTGTCTTCTTTAGTGTAACTTCTAGTTGAGGTTGGTGCAGATCTTTGATATTCAGCTTGGGATCTGTACCATCAGCCTTGCACGCGTCTAGGTATCTGAGAACCACCACTGGTTTAGATTCTATCTCAGAAAATAAAGGAAAGTCACTCAGTGGGACTCTTTTTCTTGTGATGTCAGCAATAGGAGTAACGCTGGGTTCCTTTCTGATATTCTCTATTAACTTCATTTTCTTCAGATTCTTCGCGTTCAGAGGCTTGCCAACAGTTGGTTCAATGGTGCTTAACTCTTGAGCTTCTATCAGGTGCTCTATCATCCTATTCTCAGTCAGAATATCTGATATTAACCTTCCAAAGGGTATCCAATCCCTCTTTGTTCTTTCTTCTTCCCTGGTTTCCTTCACGCTTGTTCTGAGGTGATTAAACAGAAGATGAGCCAAGTTGATTTTTACCTTCTGATTGATAAAATAGATCAGAAATTGCTGATCTATATTTATGTAATCAGGGGAACTAGTAGGCTTCCTATGATTAAAACACCCCAGAATGATCTTCGCCCAAACTCTGTGGTGATCCTTGAGGTCTCTGATTTTGCTGCTGGGCACCCCATGGGTGAAAATCCTTTCTGCTATGACACCCACGTCAGAGCATCTTTCAGCCATATCTATACAGCAGACGCCACCGCCACTGTAACCAATTAGTTTTGCTATGTGATCCTCAGTGATCACAATCTTCTTTCCCATTATGTAGGAGGTGACTTGATGCGTTGAAGCAGATGCATGAATCCAGAACTCCTTTACTAACATTGGGAATGTTGGTCCAACCAACCTGTCAAAATATCTCTCCCATTTCTGTGCCCTAATTCCTTCTGTCAAGTCAAAACCATTCTCTTTCAGACTGCCAAAATCAATAATCAGTTCAGACAACACTTCTAGATTCTTCACTGGTGTAAGGAGTGTTCTGAATGGAACTTGGTACTGTTCAGAGGAAGCTTTCTTCTGAGAACCTGCAGAAGCACTGCTGGAGGTTGCCATGTTCACACTTAGGGTTTTTCTGAGAAAACTGAGAAAAAGGGTTTAAGGTTGAAAGAGATGAACACAGAAAATGCAGAAAATATTTGAGAGATAATGAGAAACTGTAAAAGATTAATGTGAGAAATTAACGTGCTTAAATAGATTTCAAAATATTTTGAAAGAGTAAACGGTTTCAAGAAAGAGAAATAAAATCATGATTACGTTTTAAAAAACATGATTACTTTCATTTAATGCTTGCTGATTTTGGGGGATTTGAGAAAGATACTTGAAACGGTTACCAGACATGTGTCTCAATGCACCCAATCAGCGTTTTGCCTTCTTAGAAGCGTGCACGTGTTCTACTTCAGAGATTTGCTGATGATTGGATGACACTTGTTTGATTTAGTGATCAGCACGTCTATCCTTGAGCTGAAACGCTCAGATCTTTAAGACTAGCATCTGATACAATCTGCATGTTCTATCTTTCTGAAAAGAGATTGATCAGAAGTTCACAGTAAAACAAGTACATTCTGAAGATAAATATATAGACTTAAAGCATTTTCACTCTGGGCAGATTTTCATGCTGAGATGTTTCAGAATGAAATTGAACCTATCTTCAGAAAGGGGTTTAGTGAAGATATCAGCCCATTGATGGTCTGTATCTATAAATTTTAAATTCAAAATTCCCTTCTGAATGTAGTCCCTAATGAAATGATGTTTTATTTCTATATGCTTAGCTCTAGAATGTAAAATAGGATTCTTACTTAAGCAAATAGCAGAAGTATTGTCACAGAGTATAGGGATGTTACTCTCAAAAATCTGGAAGTCTTCAAGCTGACTTTTCATCCAGATCATTTGTGTGCTGCATCCTGCTGCTGCTATGTACTCAGCTTCTGTTGTTGATAGCGCAATTGTGGATTGCCTTTTGCTGGACCAAGAGATCAGATTGTCTCCCAGAAACTGGCAGCTTCCAGAAGTACTTTTATGCTCTACTCTGTCTCCAGCAAAGTCAGCATCGCAGTAGCCTACTAAACTGTAATCACTAGATTTTCTATAAAACAAACCCAGATTAGTAGTACCTTTCAGATACTTGAAAATTCGCTTAACAACTGTTAAGTGAGATTCTCTAGGATCTGATTGGAATCTAGCACAAATACATACGCTGAATAATATATCAAGTCTTGAAGCTATCAGATAAAGGAGGGAACCAATCATACCTCTGTAGACTTTCTGTTCTACCTTTTTGCTTACCTCTTCTCTTTCTAGAATGCACGTGGGATGCATTGGAATCTTTGATGGCTTACATTCTGAGAGGTCAAATTTCTTCAGAAGATCTCTGATGTATTTGCTCTGATGAATGTAAGTTCCCTCTGGGGTTTGATTGATCTGAATTCCTAGAAAGAATTTCAGTTCCCCCATGAGGCTCATCTCAAATTCTGCCTGCATACACTTAGCAAATTTTCTTCCAAGAGAAGGATTAGTAGAACCAAAAATAATATCATCAACATAAATTTGACAGACTAAGATGTCATTCTTAACTGACTTACAGAATAAGGTAGTGTCCACCTTCCCTCTGGTGAATTCATTTTCTAACAGAAAGTTACTTAGTCTTTCATACCAAGCTCTGGGAGCTTGTTTTAGACCATATAGTGACTTCTTTAGTTTGAAAACATGTTCTGGATGTTTTGTATTTTCAAAACCAGGGGTTGGTGCACATAAACCTCTTCTTCTATATAACCATTTAAGAATGCACTCTTGACATCCATCTGATACAGAGTGATGCCTCTATTAACAGCAAATGAAATTAAAAGTCTGATAGATTCTAACCTGGCGACTGGAGCAAAGGTTTATGTATAGTCTATCCCCTCTTGCTGACTATAACCTTGTGCAACCAGTCGTGCTTTGTTTCTGATGACTTCACCTTGTTCATTTAGCTTGTTTCTGAACACCCATCTTGTTCCAATGACGTTGAATCCTTTTGGTCTGGGAACAAGATCCCATACATCATTTCTGGTGAATTGATTCAGCTCTTCTTGCATTGCCAGAATCCAGTTATTATCCAGAAGTGCTTCATCAATAGAAGAAGGTTCAATCAGAGACACAAGTCCCATGAGGGTTTCTTCAGAGTTTCTGAAGCTTGCTCTTGTTCTGATTGGATCTTCCTTTCTTCCTAAGATAGTCTCTTTTGGGTGATCCAAGCTGCTTCTGGGTAATCTCTTCTGAGGTTGATCAGCAGCTGTTATAGGATTTCTAGCAGTGCTCCTTTCAGACGTTGAAGGAGTGTCTGTGTTGAGAGCTTCTGATGACTTGTCTTCAGAACCTGTAAATTCAATTTCCATACCTGCAAAAACTTCATTCTGCTTTGACTTTTCAGAGTCAAGCTTATCATCAAAACGAACACTGATTGATTCTTCCACAATCTGTGTTTCTGTATTGTATACTCTGTACCCTCTTGAGCGTTCAGAGTATCCTAACATAATACACTTCTGTGCTTTAGAGTCAAACTTGTTCAAATAATTCTTTGTATTTAACATAAAGCAGGTACATCCAAAAGGATGAAAATATGAAATGTTGGGCTTTCTGTTCTTCCACAATTCATATGGAGTCTTTTCCAGAATAGGTCTTATTGAGATTCTATTCTGAATGTAGCACGTTGTGTTTATTGCCTCTGCCCAGAAGATCTTAGCAACGTTTGTCTCATTAATCATGGTTCTGGCCATTTCTTGCAATGTTCTGTTCTTTCGTTCTACAACTCCATTTTGTTGGGGAGTTCTAGGACAAGAGAAATCATGCAGAATGCCTCTGTCATTAAAGAATGACTCAAAATCTTTGTTTTCAAATTCTCCACCATGATCACTTCTGACTTTAACGATTCTAAGATCCTTTTCATTCTGAACTTGGTTACAGAAGGTAACAAACACAGAGTGTGACTCGTCCTTGTGTCTTAAGAACTTTACCCATGTCCATCTGCTATAGTCATCTACGATTACTAACCCATACTTCTTGCCACTGACTAAAGCAGTTTTAACTGGTCCAAATAAGTCAATGTGCAGAAGTTCTAATGGCTTAGAGGTAGAAACAACATTTTTAGATTTAAAAGAAGGTTTTGCAAACTTGCCTTTCTGACATGCTTCACACAGAGCATCTGAATTGAACTTCAAATTAGGAAGTCCTCTGACCAGATTGAGTTTGTTAATCAGAGATATTCTTCTCATACTAACATGCCCCAATCTTCTGTGCCAGATCCACTGCTCGTTGTTAACAGACAGAAGGCACTTTACATTCTGACTTTTCAGTTCAGAAAGTTTGATTTTGTAAATGTTGTTTTTCCTCTTTCCATTAAACAGGATAGTCCCATCTTTCTGACTAACAGCTTTACATGATTTTTGATTAAAGATTATATCATAACCGTTATCACTTAATTGACTTATGGATAACAGATTATGCATTAATCCATCTACTAGCAGAACATTATTAATAGAGGGAAGATTTCCATTACCTACAGTTCCAGAGCCAATGATCTTTCCCCTCTGATTGCCTCCAAAGCCAACGTGGCCTCCAGGCTTAAGTTCCAGGCTTTGGAACATATGCCTTCTTCCCGTCATGTGTCGCGAGCAGCCAGAGTCCAGGTACCATGACTAGTGTTTCTGATTTGCTGCTAAAGGTATCTGTAACATGTATTATTTTATCCTTAGGTACCCAGATTTTCTTGGGTCCTGATTTGTTAGATTTACCAAAACTCTGGTTGAATTTTGGTTTCACAGAGTACTTACTGCTAGTGTATTTAATATCATGTGTGTGACCATACACAAAATGTGAATTCAGAGGAGTGTGTTTAATGGTTAAATCCATGACATTATTTGGTGTAGGAACCTTACCTTGGTATCCTATTCCCTTCCTGTCGTTTCTGCTAACTCCATAGATCATTGAAGCCATTTTGCTTCTATCTATGCTTTTAGCAAGGAACTTCTGGAAACTGTGATCATACTCCTTGATGATCTCATCAGCGTTGCTGGGAGTTTCAGAAATTGGTTCCTTCTGAGAGTTTTGTAAAGTATTTTCTAATTTTGAAATTTTAATTCTCAGCTCAGAATTCTCCAATTTAAGACTCTCAGTCTTATTAGAGTCAGATTCAAGATTCCTTTTCATGTCTCTGAATTTAACTCTAATATGCTGATACCTTTCCAGAATTTCATTAAGGCTTTCAGCAAGTTCAGCCTTGGTAAAATTAACTGCAAAGTCAGGAAATACCACTTCAGTATCTGATTCTGAGTCTAATTCAGAAGCTTCACTATCTTCTGAAATGTTGGACATGAGAGCTATGTTTGCTCTCTCATCATCTGATTCTGAGTCAGCTTCAGACGAGTCAGAGTCATCCCATGTAGCCATGAGACTTTTCTTCTTTTCTCTTCCAAACTTCTTTTTGGGCTTTTCCCTCTGAAGCTTTGGGCAGTCACTCTTGTAGTGTCCTTGCTCATTGCACTCATAGCAGATGATGTCCTTGGTGTTTGGCTTTCTGCTTCCTGAGGAGCCTTCAGATCTTCTATATCCAGAGGAAGAATCTGTCCTTCTGTATCTGGAAGAAGACTCGTTCTGATCAGATCTTCTGGGATTCCTGAACTTCCTTTGTCTCTGCTTCCACAGTTGATTCACTCTTCTGGAGTGGAGGGAGAGTTCGTCTTCTTCTGATGAGGATCCATCAGATGTTTCTTCAACTGCCTGCAAAACTTTAGACTCAGATTTTTTGTTAGATTTTAATGCTAAAGGCTTACCTTGCTTCTGGGGTTCATCAGCTTCTAGCTCTATCTCATGACTTCTGAGGGAGCTGATAAGTTCCTCCAGAGAAATTTTGTTGAGATCTTTTGCTAGCTTCAGAGCTGTAACCATTGGCCTCCACTGCTTGGGTAAGCTTCTGATGATTTTCTTGACGTGATCATCAGTAGAGTAACCTTTGTCCAGAACCTTGAGACCAGCTACCAGAATCTGGAATCTTGAGAACATTGTTTCAATGGATTCACTTTCTTCCATTTTGAACGCCTCATACTTCTGAATGAGCGCCAGAGCTTTAGTTTCTTTGACCTGAATGTTGCCCTCATGCATCATTCTGAGTGAGTCAAACATGTTCTTTGTTGTGTCTCTGTTGGAGATCTTTTCATATTCAGCATACGAGATGGCGCTGGGAAGGATGGTTCTGGCCTTGTAGTGATTCTTGAAGTCACGCTTTTGTTGGTCAGACATGGTTTTCCTATCAATCTTCTGACCGCTTGCATTCACAGGGTGCGTGTATCCATCTGTCACCATGTCCCACAGATCAACATCATGTGCCAGAAAGAAGCTTTCAATTCTGTCTTTCCAGTAATCAAAGTTTTCTCCATCAAAGACTGGAGGTTTGCCGCTGAATCTGTCTCTGTCCTCATGGTTGTCATTGCTGGTGTTAGAATAATTTCCTGCCATTGTGTTTTTCTGACGCTGGATCTTGTACTGACACGGTTAAGTGTTTTAGCTCAGAACCAGACGCTCTGATGCCAATTGAAGAAGTGAAAAACACAAGAAGGGGGGGTTGAATTGTAAAACTGAAAATCAAATGCAATGAACACGATATTTTTATCCTGGTTCGTTTGATCTCAAACTACTCCAGTCCACCCGTCAAGGTGATTTCGCCTCTCTCCAACGAGGTCTTAATCCACTATATTCAACTTAACATTACAATCTGCTTTAACAACTTCTAAAGCCTTCTTGATGCAAACCACAACGCGGTTTGTCAAGGAAACACTTTCTTACAAAGAAGAGAAATAGGTGTGTGAATGTTTTCTACAAAACTGTTTATCACAACTGTGATATTACACAACTTAAGCTTATTGAAACTAGATTGCTAAAGATAATTGAGTAAGGAATTATGGAGCTTTTTAGCAAACTGAGAATGAGAAGATGATGAGTAGCTTTTAGGCGTGTAAATTGATGTAGAGCATTAGCCAATTCAATCTTCATTGTCTTATTTATATAGCACTGAATTTGTTGAACGTTGGAGCAATAATCTTGATTCAATGCCAATAACAAACTTTCCTTATTGAGCAGATCTTGTCTGGAATGATGCCGTTGGTAATAATTCGCTTTGAATGCACAGTACCGTTGCTACTTAAAGCGTGTTCTGGCTTTGGCTCATTCTGACTCTGCTTAAGTACTGATGAACTGTTGTTGTCTTTATCAGAGTGTTGAGCGCAGTTCTGTTCATCAAGCTTCAGCATTCGCGTGAGTTGTTCTTCTGATTCTGGTATTCTGATATAGCATCTTCTGATGCTGATGTTAATAACCAATATTCTGATGCTGATTAAGTGTACTCTTGCTGATACCTATCAGAGTTTGTGCAAAACAGAAGGTAATACTTTAGGTAGCAAAATAGTTCTTACATGAATCACATAATTAATATATCATTTCATTTTGTTATCATCAAAACTTAAACTTAGGGTAGTAGATTCAAACTTTATTCTAACAATTACCACACTGAAGGAGATAGTGTGTCAAATGTGGAACATATTGCTTTTCTCACTTTATGGTTATCAAGATACGTATTCTGTAGCAGGTCCTTACAAGTAGCAAGCAGGTTCATCCCTTTATCTAGAGACTTACATGAGAATAGGAGGGTATGTTTGAGCGAACTGTTACTTGTTGATCTTTACGATAGCTTAAGATCAGCCGTTTCGAGTTTGAAATCCCATACTCCCAAAAACATCCTTCTAGCTGGCCCCTTCTGGTTACTCCAATTATGGCTTAATGCCATGTTTGAATCCTCATTATCAATTGCTGACACCGTTGTTGAACAAGATCCGGAGATAGCGGATAGAATTATTGAAGGTACAAGGCTGCGAAAACTCACCCTGAATGATGACAAAGATGACTTCAAAGTCCTTTTCTCAAACTACATCATGATTTTTTCCAAAAGACACAAATTTGAAGAGACCATGGCACCCTTTGCTTCAAGGACTCATGGACCATCATGGTTCACCATGTCTCTTTCAGAAGCAGTTAAAAGTAAAGAAATTCAAGATATTTGGAAAGCCTTTTTGCTCCCTAGATTAATTTCCTCATGAATCGCTCCTTCCAAGAATCAAATCTTCCTATTTGCCTATCAACCTAACTTTGTTTCCAGACAATTTGGCATGTGCCAATTAATCCCTGAACCTCTATTCCAAACACAGAGTGCCATCACTTCTGGTCGAACCTTTAAAGCAAGAGAAGCCAAACTGCAACAAGAACAATATCAAGACTTCGCTCAATTCGAACTACTACCTTTTGAACCCACACACTTCAGAGCGAAGGGTTTTCTGGAATGGTGGACTAAGTTCTACCAATCTTATATGTTTGATACCCTCTCCATTCAACAGAAATTAACTGATGCGTTCGATGTGCAGGTACACTTCAAGAAAGGTATGTTCACTCACGCCAAAGAGATTAGAGCTTTTCAGAACTATTTCGAAACAACTTATGATCCTACATGCTTGGAAACCACTGTGTATCGAGCATCCCAGACCTTGAAGGAAAAATTTAAATAAAAAATTTCTAAGTTCAAACTTCCTTCAGGGTTGTCACCTGAGGATAGGTATAGGTTGGCACTCGAAATGCATCCACCTATATTTCCTAGATTGCCTACCTCAGAACTGGCTCTGGCTTGGTTTCCTCCATACCCTTGGTGGTTCACATGCAAAGAAATGTTCAAATACCTTCAAAAGAAACCAAATTCATCTGAGACTTTGACATGGGCTCGCCATTGTCTCCATGATTTCCCAGGACATCTTCGCTATGACCTTTCTGCCATGTCGATTATATCTAATCAAGGCGCAGGTGCGAATGCTTGGGAAAATCCCAAATGCTTCTTACTTTCTTCATTTTTAACTTTTACCTTAATTTTTTCGATTTTCAGCCATCAGGATAAAGTCCGTTGCTTCGAAGTCTAAAGAAGGAAGTACCTCCCAACAATCTGTCGAAACCACTGATGATGTGCCCTTAGCCATACCAACAACAACTACTGCAACAACCACAACACCAGCAATAACAACTGTTCCAACTCCAGAGGTAATCAATTAGCCCTGATGTTTCGAATAAAGTGAAATTCATGATTTGGATCTAACTCATGTTTAAATCTTTTCAAACTAACAAACTCCCATCAACCACTCCGAAGAAAAGGAAACCAAGCACTACTGAGAAGAATCCCAATGCTGGAGGGAATTCACCAACCGCTTCGAAGAAGAAGCAGAAGAAAGAAGTTTCCAAAGGCGCTGAACCAACTGGCATTTCTGGACTCGATTCCAGAGATGCTGCTCCCTCAACAAAATCCAAAAATCCACCTTCGACCTCCAACGTAATATTGGAACATATAGATAGTAACCTTTCCTCTGAGAATCCACAGGTAAATTGAACTCGAATCTTTAACAAAAATAGTTATTCATTACCTTGGTGCATGCTCTTAATATTCTTTGTCTCTGTAGGACATTTCGAACCCAACTCTTACTACTTCGACTTCTCCATCAAAGACTGCTGCTCCCATCAACTCTTCTCCTCATGGGGACTCCAGTAACCTGGTGCAAAACAAAGGATCCTCCAACATGGCGGTTCCGACTGGGGCTTCAAAGCAACAAGATAACCAAGGCACTTCTCCTCCTTTGAAAGAAACGAACGAAGCAACGCCTCATGAGTCTGCAAAGATTTTACCAGAAACTTCTCTTCCAAAGTCTTCTCTCGAAACCCTTCAAGAGAGCCCAAAGGACATTCATGCTGAAGAGGAGAAGGTTGATTCTGATCAAGAGAATGAAGAATCTGCAGAGGAAGGATCCGAGGAAAAACATGCCCAGAATGGTTCGACTGATGGAACAGAGTCAGATGTCAATAGCCGTGAGAACAATGATATCGAAGTGGTGGATCTGGTTGATGATGAAGAAGGCAATGAGCAAGAAAAAAGTGAAGGTGATGGTGACCAGACCAATGAGCCTATGGAAGTCGAGATGGATGTGACTCCCTTGCGTATGGAACTTCCTCAATCGTCTCAATCTCAAATGACTGAAGAGGAGTTAGCTCTCCTAAGACGAAATGACCCAATTGGGTATATGAAGGCTAAACTACCTCAAAGGGACACTCCTCTTGCTAGGGCTGGTACTAGTTCGACTAACAATCCATTGCCCTCAGATGATAGAGTTGTACTCCTTAACAAAATTAGGAGAAAAATCCTTGATGTGGACTTGTTCGAAGTGCTCAAGAAGGATAGCACAACTTGCTATACCATGAAGGAGCTACTTACGCAAGTTAACCTCGCCACCTGCTCTTTGCCAGCCAGCACCATATCATTCGATCTTCAAGCTTTGTTAGATAACGTGACTGGGTGTCTTCTTCAAGACGAATTTGCTACTAAAAAGGTCCAGGAGAAACGAACTGCCATGGATGCTGCTTATGAGCATGCTTCGAAACTCTCTAAAGAAGCTGAAGACCAAGCCATGCATATAAAGCAAGCCAAAACTGACTATGAAGCTCGAGCTTAGTCTATTCTTCTCTGGGAAAAGAAAATTCAAGAGCTCCAACAAAAGGTTAAGGAGGCTCAACAACAACAATTGGCATATGAAACCAATACTGCTGGCAATCAGTTCGAAGAGCTCCTCAACAAAGGACTTGCAGAAATGGAAGCAGCAGAGCAACTTAAGGGAGAAGTAGCTACCCTGGAAGGAGCAAGGCGCTTCACTCAACAAAGTCTTGAGTCCTTTCGGAGTACTTTTAATAGATTGAGGAACAATGCCTATTTTTAAATCTCTGTTTATTTAATTAGTTTTGAATCTTGGTTGAATTTTGGTCTGTAATATCCAAACAACGCCATTTTGGCAATCTATATTACCATTTTGGCATTCCTTTATGATGTTTCGATTATGTTGTTATTATTCGAATCTCCTGCAGGCGTGGATTATATTTCTTTAAATATTTCCCATTAACCTTTAGGATTCGCTTATCATCAGCCAACTCTTTGATTTCATATGCATTGTTTGAAAATATCTTTACTATTCGAAAAGGTCCTTCCCAATGAGGTGACCATTTACCTAATGTTTTATTTTTCTTGTCCATGGGCAATATGACTTTCCAGACTAAGTCATTAATAGTGAATGCTTTTCCTTTCACCCTTTTGTTATATGCCCTGGCTACCCTTTCCTTTTGTCTCATTAGGATTTCCAATGCATGCAATCTAACTTCATCTAACTCAACTAACTCATTCATCATCATCTCCCAATATAATGCAGATGGGATCTCGTTTTGTCTTTGAATTCGAACTGATTGTAGATGAATTTCTACTGGTAGAACTGCATCATGACCAAATGTTAGTTGGAAAGGCGTGGTGTTAGTAGCTTCTTTAGGAGATGTTCTACAGGCCCATAGTATTTGGTCCAAAGTCTTGTGCCAATTCCTTGGCTTTTTACCAACATGTTTCTTAATTAACCCTATTATCACTCTATTGGCTGCTTCGACCTGACCATTTGCTTGAGCATAATATGGTGTTGATGTTAGTAATCTAAACCCCATCTCTTGAGCAAATTCTTGCATCTTCCTACCAGTAAACACAGAACCTTGGTCTGTGGTTATGCTCTCTGGCAATCCGAACCTATAGATAATTTGTTTCTGTATGAACTCAATAATAGCCTCTTGATCAGCAGCTATTAATGGTATTGCTTTGATCCACTTGGTAAAATAATCTATTCCTACCAAGATATATTTCTGTCCTTTAGACAAAGCAGGATTAATTTCTCCTATTAAATCTAATGCCCATCCTCTAAAGGGCCATGGTTTAATGATCGAATGTAACTCACTTGCAGGAGCATGTTGAATCCCTACATGTTTCTGGCATTCTTCACACCCTTTAGCAAAGTCTATACAATCTTTGAGCATGCTGGGCCAATACATGCCATATCGAAATAACAACCATTTCATTTTATGACCTGCTTGATGTGCCCCACATGCCCCATTGTGGACTTCTGACAATGCTAAGTATGCCTCACTTTCTCCTAGGTATTTCAGTAATACGCCTTCCTGGGTCTTTTTAAACAATTCATTTCCCATGAGGACATATGATAATGCTCTATATTTTATCTTCTTATCAACATTCAATGTTGGATTTGTTAAATAACTCACAAGTGGACTTCGCCAATCCGCATCTGATAAGGTGTCTATGGCTAGTACTTCGAATCCCTGTTTATCAGCATAACCTAATTTTATATTCTCTAGATCTGATGGTATGAATCTAGTAGCCATAACCCTACCTCTTAATTCGACCAAATCCCAAAAGTTTTTGGTAGAAACTTTATAACCTGAAGCCAACTGTGCTAAGTCATTTGCTTCTTGGTTTTCTATTCTTGGTATATGTTGAATATCCATGTATTCGAATTTTCTAAGTAGCCTGTTAACTATGACGAAGTATGTCATCAAATTTTCCTTTATGCATTTGTACTCCTTTGTTATTTGCTTGACCACTAACTCTGAGTCTCCTTTAATTTCGACTCTAGTTGCCCCCAATTCCAATAAAGCTTCAAGTCCAACAATAAGCGCTTCGTACTCAGCTTCGTTGTTCGAGCAACGAGGACCATCTAACTTATACTTGAATTTTGTTGGAATTCCTTCAGGAGAAATTATAAGAACTCCAACACCACTACCATCCCTATGGGTCGAACCATCAAAGTATAATTTCCAAGGTTGCATTTCAACGTAACCCATGACAGTCTTTTCGACCAGTGAATGGTCCACAATGAAATCAGAAATTACTTGACCTTTCACAGCTCTTAAAGGCATGAAAGTCAAAGAATATTCTATTAAGGCTAAAGCCCATTTACCAACTCTTCTATGCATTATTGGTTTCGAAAGCATGTGTTTGATAACATCGAAATGAGATGAAACATAAACATCAACAAGCTTTATATAATACTTAAGTTTCATACAAGAAAAGTACAAACAGAGACATAGCTTTTCTATATTGCTATATCTAGTCTCTGCATCATTCAATACCCTACTTAAATAGTATATGGCTCTTTCGATGCCATTGCTATCTTATTGTGCTAACATACTACATATACTAACTTCCGAGGCGGATATGTACAATCTCATGGGCTTTCCCCATGAGGGTGGAGACAAGATGGGAGGCTGAGAGAGATATCTTTTTATCTTGTCAAATGCCTCCTGATGGGCTTCGTTCCACTCGAAGGCTTGGCCTTGCTTCAAACGAAGCAACGGAGAGAAAGCTTGGGTTCTTCCACTTAGATTTGAAATGAACCTTCTGAGAAAGTCAATCTTCCCTAGAAAAGATTGCAGCTCCCTTTTTGATGTAGGTGCTTTTGTCTCCATTATGGCTTTGGTCTTATTTTGGTTGATCTCGATTCCTTTTTTATGAACCACAAAGCCAAGGAAATCTCCAGCCTTGTGGTACTGATGAATCTGCAGCGCGGCAACCTTTCGATCTCAGCTTTGATCTTTGTGAGAACCGCTGGTGCGAATCTTCTAGGAGTTTGCTTGATGGGCTTCTTGCCATCCTTGATTGGAAGTCTGTGCTCCACTAACTCCCTATTTAAACCAGGCATTTCATCATAGTCCCACGCAAATCAATCTTTGTTTCTCTTGAGGACATCGATCACTTCCTGCTTGAGGCCTGGATTAAGTTTTGCGCTTATGTAGGTTATTATTTTCGTGTTCTCATCCCCCAAATTCACTTCTTCAAGCGGATCCTGCGCCAACATTTTGGCACCTGAGTCTGTGGGGTCCTTCTCGAAGCCTAAGGGTTCTTTATCATAGATGGCATCTAGACTTTGATCTATTTCGTGTTCTTCAAAGGGTGAGACTTTCGAACCATCCCCATTTATTTTGTTCACTTCTACAGCCAATTTATCTACTTCAGCCTCTAAGGCCGCTTTCCATTTGTTCTCAGCCATATAGGCCGAAATCCTTTCGAAGAAGGAGGACTCAATCATGAGCAAGGTTGTCGAACTCCCAGCCTGCTGGCCGTCTTTGCGTAGTTCCTTCGACTCCTTTATCTTCACTGACTATTCTTCTATCCCAATACAAGCCATCATGGCGAAGGGGCATATAATAGTGTGTGTTCCTGGTTTCGTTGATTTCGTCGTTAGGGGCACAAGGAGCAATCTTGGCCAAGTGTTTGTCATAATTTCTCTTATCGACTAAGTTGACTGATGTCATGAAGTAGCTCTGGTTCGCTTCGATGTTCTCCATAATCCCATCTTCTCTCCATAAAACCAACCTCTGATGCATTGACGAAGGAACTTCCCCTACGCCATGGATCCACTCTCTTCCCAACAATAAGTTGTAGTTGGCTTTGGCTTCGATCACCATGAACATGGTGGGCCTGCAGCTCGATCCTACAGTCAAGTCCAGTTGAACTACCCCCAATGTTTGACCTACTTTCCCTTCATAGTTGGATAGGACCATGTTGTGTGGTTTGATGTCACCCTCGTGTATTCCTAACTTTTTCAGCATGAAATGGGGTATTAAGTTAACTGCAGCGCCCCCATCCACTAAGACCTTATTTACGCCAT
The DNA here is from genome assembly GCA_948472305.1 of Vicia faba. Classification (NCBI taxonomy): domain Eukaryota; kingdom Viridiplantae; phylum Streptophyta; class Magnoliopsida; order Fabales; family Fabaceae; genus Vicia; species Vicia faba. The sequence goes on from OX451737.1 coordinate 476,204,952, forward strand.
GGGTACCAACCTTTACTCGAATGAATAATGGCTTCAGATGATTTTTCATAGCTGGCTCTGGGCGCTTGAAGAAAGCATTCTGCTCTTCGACAGCTCTGTTATCCATTATGTAGTAACACACTGGCCTATGCTTCATCAGATCTATTATATCATCCTCCTCGTGCTCTTCGATTTCAGTTTCCTGTCCAAACTTACAAGGTAGTACAGATACCACGTTGCAATTGATATTGAGTGAAGACTCCCCCTCTAATTCGAAGTTGTCCGTTAGCATATCCTCGTCTTCTTCTGGACCTGGTGTGTACTCCTTCGATTCATTTGGTTGTGTTTCAGAGAAGAGTCTCCTACTAACTGGGGGTTTGTCCTCGGGTTGATTATTTGGTGTAGGTTTGTTGGTGCTTGATTCTCCTTGGTTTTTGATCGAAGTTGCTCCTTTATCTGCCATAGCTTCCCTTTCAGCCTTTCGAATTCTCTGTTGCCTTCGCCATTGTGATCTTGACATAGGGTTTCTTCCTTTGTAGTTTTCTAACCTCACTTCTTCCCTCTTCGCCATGTTGAACTGCCTTCTATATGTCATGGCGTGGCGTGCGTTTCGTTCATTGTTTCTCCATTTGTCTTTGCCCTTGTCAGTTCTGACTTGCAGCCATTTGTCTGTTGGTATTTCAGCAGGAATTTTGAACGTTACCCTTCGAGTGCCTTTGGGATGAGGACTATCAGGCCTTCGTTGAGTATAGTTGCTCTCGAAATGTTGGCTCATCTGACCAGTCTCTTTGTGGTTCCAGCATGGGGAGAAAAGGATTGTTTCGAAGGCTCCGGCCATATTTTGATCGTACACTGCAGAACACCTTGGGCATATTAGGCATTTGGCTGCCCCTTTGTGACGGCGAACCAAAAACTCCAACAAACTTTCTCCAGCTTTAGGGTAACATCTGAATAACTGGTTATCCTGGCGCCAGTTGATGCCAGTTCGTGCCATTTGTTTCCTTTCGAAGTTTGCAGCAATTCTCTGGTTGCAGATGATGCTGCATCTAGGGCATAGTATCATTTTGGCATCTCCTTTGTGGCACAACATGAGGTAGCCTTTAAGACTGGCATCCCTAGCATAATTATCCTCTATTTTGTATTTTTCTTCTTCTAAGTATCTTTCCATCTCCTCCATTTCAGAACGAGGTCTCTCCATATCCACCATGTTGACATCTACATCCTCCCCCTTTATGTCATCATCTCCCCATCCTGTAGGTTTGACATCTTCGATTTGGATTTTTGAACTTTCTGGGGCAGAATACTTCACCAAGTAGTCAAACTTTCCACTGGGCTCTCCCAAAGTATCCCATATTTCTTTTTTAGGGGAGGCTGGCTTCGTGATCTGGACTTTCTCCAATTTTAGCCTCAGGCCTTCAGTAACCTGTGTCAACTCTTGCTTTTGGTTCTCCTGGCCTTCAGTAGCCTGGATCTCTTTCGAAACAGCCAAAGGTATTGCTTCAATCGAAGCCTCTGGTTGCTTGTGGACGTCCTCAGTGACCCCTTTGTTGACTTTGACTAACACACAGTTTTTATTCTCAGTGTTTTTTCTCCTAATGGAGTTTCATCTTGATCTGCTTCCACCATATTGATTTCTCCAATGCATGCAGGCTCGGAGTAATTGGTGTCTACAACATCCAAAGGGTCTTCATCTACTTTCATTTTTGGTTTGTCAGCGAATTTCAATCTGCCATCCTTAATTGCATTTTGAATCAGATCCCTAAAAAGAAAACACTGTGAGGTTTTGTGGCCTAGGAAACTGTGATACTTACAAAATCCTCTTTTCTTTCTTTGATCTAAAGGAGGTATTTTGACATTCGATGGCACAATTAGTTGGCCATCTTTGATAAGCAAATCAAAAATCTCGTCACACTTTGTTACATCGAAAGTATACACCTTCTTTGGGAATTTGTCACTTTTCTCATTTTCAATAATTTCTTTCCTTTTTCTGGGAACTAGTAATTTACAGGAATAAGGGGGGGCCTGTTTCAATTCAGCGAGATCAATTTCGACCTCTTCGAACTCAGGGTAATCTTCTGCTTCCTCAGTTCCAACATAGGAGACCCTTTCTTTCTTGTTATTTTTAAAAACTCTGGCCTTCTCGACTTTTAGTCTTTCGACTTGTCGAACCCTGTCTGCTAGTTGGGCCATATCCCTCAAGTGTTGTGTATCCAATTTCTTTCGAATGGAGTAATCTAGGCCACCAGCATCCATTTCGACTAACTCATGTTCAGGAACTACTGTGAAACATCTAGATTTCAAGAGTCTGAACCTATTCAGATAATCATCTATGGGTTCAGTAAACTTCCTCTTGATACTGGCTAACTCTTTTAGGCTTATTTTAGATTGTCCCATGTAGAATTGTTCATGAAATAACCTCTCCAACAGAGCCCAAGTATCTATGGACCCAAGAGGCAAAGTGGTGAACCATGTGAAAGCGTTCTTAGTTAGGGAACTTGGGAAATATTTAATCCTAAGGTCTTCATTATTTGCTATATCTCCTGCTTCGGTTAGATACCTGGCTATGTGTTCGACTGTTGATTCATCGGTGTCTCCAGCGAACTTTGTAAATTTAGGGACTTTATATCCCCTTGGTAAATCAGTGTGCATCACATAATCTATTATGGGAGAGGAATAGTTTGGCCTTCTAATACCTGTATTGAGACTGTTTTGAGCCATAATCCTTTCTATCATGGTGGTTAAATTATTTTTTGCCAAGATGTTGTCATTTCGAATTCTATGAACGACTTCATCAGCATCTTGGTGTCGTCCCACCATGACAACTCCTCTAGGTTGTTCTTCTCGAAACTCTGGGACTTCTAACCTTTCGACCCTTGCCTCTGGTTCCATAATTTCCCTTTGTGGGTCTCGAATCACTGGGGCTTCTAACCTTTGTGCCCTTGCCCCCAAGTTAACCCCCTCTCTGGCTGGTCTATAGGGTGGGTCATCAACAATTTGCTCTATGATGGGCATGTTCGCTCGAACCCCCACCTGATTCTGCCTACGCCTTTCTGGCGGAGCGAAAAAATCTGTTATTCGACTCATGTTGTCCGCGTTTTCTCTGTTTGTTACAGTTACGTTTTGTACTATTGGGGCAAAGATCTCTTGCAGAGTTTGTGCTAACACTCCTATCATATTATGGTTACTATCATCCATTAATTGCCTAAAAGCCATCTGATTTTCTGTGGTTAAGATAGGCAACACACTATAACCTACTGACCCTTGGTTATTTGTCATAAATTGATTAGCCCCAGATCCAGACCCTAATTATGGTGACGTATTCGATGTCGAAGTGTGCAGACCCGCCATAAAAGATGTTGGCATCCCATAAGAGGGATTTCTGTGTCTGTTACCATCGAAACCGGGTGGTCTAGTTAGTGGGGTGGAGAAATGGGTTTGTGTCCCTGATGGTGGGACGAATCCCCCAGGATGAGTAGTGGTTCCTGTATTTCCTATGATCAAACTGTTAATCGACGTGCCACTTGTTCCATTCGTGGCTACACTACTGGTAGAGGATGCAACAGACTGCGCGCTCGAAGGGATCGCATTAGACGTTCCCGTCGAAGCAGACATATTAGTGCCTGTTCCATGTGGGGCATTTTGTTCCCCTTGTTGATTGTTTGGATTAGACATCTTGTTATTACGTTTTCTTCTGGGTAAGGGTTGGTTGCTATTGGTTATTCTACCACTTCTAAGGTTCATATGACAACGAACTTATCACCCAGAAAGAACTTTTACAATGATTATATCCTAACAATCTTTACTTTGTTTTAAATTTCGTAACGACCAATGACTGTCCCACCGGGTGTGCCAATTTGTTTACAGTGATTTCTGGTAAACAACCGCTAGTCCTCCAAACTATCAAATAATCTTAATGACTGTTATTTAATCTCTTTGGTAACTTGCAGGATCGACTAGATTGATCCTTTGGGGTATTGGTCATTTGGACAAATCTAATTGCAAAACTGATATTCATAGTTAGGATTTGTATTTAGAATGTTTTATAGACGCTCAATTCACTTCGATTACCATGTTAAAAGAATCTAATGACATGATCAAGTAAAGAAATATGAAACTGAAATGAATGAATAAAGATTCGATTGCAAAGAAATGTTTATATGCAGAAATAATTAAATGACTTTGAATGTAAAGACTTCAATGTAAAAAGCATGAATATAAAAGCATGAAATGTAAAGGAGTTTCTGAAATGTAAAGGATTCGAATAGAAGAAAAGCGTTTAAATTCAAGAAATAAGTAAATAACTTTGAATGTAAAGACTTCAATGTAAAAAGCATGAATATAAAAGCATGAAATGTAAAGGAGTTTCTGAAATGTAAAGGATTCGAATAGAAGAAAAGCGTTTAAATGCAAGAAATAAGTAAATGACTTTGAATGTAAAGGTATTTGAATGACATTGACATGAAAATGGAAGAGAAACTGGAAAAGGTAAAGAGTTTTACTGAATTGTAAATGTTTGGTGTTATCATACGTACATTGTTCGAGCATTCATTTCCCTATCCATGTGGTATTTTGAATGTTTACTGAATTTTGTACAATAGATATGACACACGAAATCCTAACGCTAAGACTTCTATTTATACTACTTCGACCATAACGGTCTTGCTTATAAGATTCTGCCACGTTCGGAACATGCAGAGCACTGCTCCTCTCTAGCTTCCACGCGTCTTCGAACGCTCCAGCGCATATATATTTGAATTCCATCATCCCGCTCGCGTTTGAATTTCAAATGCCTTGGCAATCTTTGCTTCGAACTCATTTCACAGACACAGCCTCGTTACCACTTCGAGGCTTCTTTTAAATATATCTTCACAACTGTCACTCGAAGCTCCGAGCTTTGACATGTCCGTTCGAAGAACCGCTTCTACCATTCCAAACTGTAACATTTTGCTTTATTCCAAAAAAACATCCATATTGCTTCCTTTCGAACTGTATCATCAAAATCTTCAGCCAACAACCATGTAAAAGCATTTTTCGTTAGCGAACTAGGGAAGTATTTTATCCTTAGGTTTTCATTATTTGCTATGTCTCCAGCCTCAATAAGATACCTGGATATATGTTCGACAGTAGATTCACTAGTGTCACCAGAGAATTTTTGGAACTTTCCAATCCTTGGGTAATTTATCCTGTAGAACATACTCAAGCAAAGCGGGTGTGTAATTTGGCCTTCGAAGGCCTATATTTACACCATTTTGAGCCATTATTCTTTCGACCATGACTGTCAGATTATTTTTCCATGGGTATTCGTCTTGTCGGACACGCTGAAGGATTTCTCTGCGTCCTGATTTCAGGTTACCATCACAACCCTTTGGGCTGGGATTTCTCTTGGTATGGCTTGTTCGACCCTGGCTTATTCGACCCTGGGCTGTTCAATTCTGGACCCCTGATTGAGTTCATCAGCATTCTGCGGAATTGGTTGCGGTCGGTTGATTGTTGGGTCCTCTTCGAATACTAACCCTTGGTTTTCTCTCATCAAATCTCGAAGGGCCTATCAACTTGGGACTTGGGGAGCGCCAAAGAAATCTACAATTCGCTCCATCTACACTGCCATTTGTGCTGCCAACTACTGATTTGTTTGGGCATTTTGTTGGTTGAATTGAGTAGCACTTTACATCAATGGGTTAAAGATTGTACCCATTTGTTGGGCTAGAACACCAACCATTTTATGATTGTTGTCATCTATTTGATGTTGGAATGTCGCTGCATAATTTTTTGTTAGGTTAGGTAATTGAGCAGTGAATCCTATGGGTAGAACATTTTGACCCATATTATTAATTCCTGATCCTGATCCTTGTAGTGACGAAAATGTTGACATTCTTGGGTCAGGAAATGTGGATGCACTATTATTTGGGCTCGCCATCGCAAATGCTGGCATGCCATAAATTTGTTTGTGGTCGTCCATTAGCATTGTGAATCTAGACGCAAAATGCCTGAAATTATGCGTCTCTGGTGGTCTTGTGTTCGCCGGGGAACCCTGCGTATGCACTGGGGATAGAACTGGACCACTGAAAGTATTTGTTGAAATTCCTATTGTACTTGCTTGAACAAGTAATGATTCGATTGTAGATAACACAACTGTATTTTCCCCTGTCGAAAGGGGGTAGTTGTTATCCATTGTTATTGTGTGGGTTAACCATCTTCCAAGTGTATTACCTCTTGGGTATAGGTTTGTTAATTTTGGCTAATTTTCGACTCCTTAATCTCATACAAAAATGTTAAGCAATTGAAACGAAGAACACAACACAAATATTTGTGACAAAACATAGACACTGGTTCCACTGGGCGTGCCAATTTGTTTTCCGCGAAATTTGGTAAACAACCGCTAGTCTTCTAAAACAAAGATAGTTTGTTGGTTACTTGCAGGATCGACTAGATTGATCCTAGGACATGTGTCTAAAGTTGTTTTACTAGTGTTTTTGGATATTTTATCTATGTCCAAAAGATAAATATAACGAAGGTAAAAGTAAAGACAAAGGCTTGAAGATAAAGGCAAAAAAGGTTTTAAAGTAAAACTGGAATATAAAGAATTCGACTTAAACTTAAACGAAAAGACTTGATTTAAATGTAAATGACTTTGAATATAAATTGGTGTTTCTATATGTACATTCTCAATGACTCTTTTCTCTAACATTGGTACTTCGAGTTTGTATGAGTAATTTGTATAAAAGAGAACACATTGAATCCTAATACAAAGATCCTAATTTATACTAATTAGACCCTAATGGTGTTTTTCTACAAAAGTGCCACGTTCGAGTCTTGCATGCTTCTTCGAATCGTCAGGCTTCCATGCGTTCTTCTGGATAAGATCAATCCATTTGAATTTGAATCATTCTTTAATTCAAAGCGTCAAAGCAACAATATGACGTGTTGAAATGATTCAAATTCAAATCTTCATATAACTTAAGTCCTATATATTCCGCAATAAGACTCTCGTCATTGCTTAACATAATCAAACTGTCCATAATTTGGTCAGTTGAAATCCCTTATGAAATATTCTCATATTCTCTTCCACAGCTAAACATCTTTTGATTTCTTCATTTTGCTCAATGTCATAGTCGTCGAAATTCTTAGCTAACACTCTGCAAGATTTCATTTGATTCACCAAACGCTTAATGCGTGTTACGTAGTCGTTGATTGACTCCTTCTCTTCCATTTGAACCACTTCAAGCTATCGCTCGTGAGTTTGTAACCTCATCACCTTTGCTTTATCAGCCCCTTCATATGTTTTCTTCAAGATCTCCCATGCTTGCTTCGCCGAATCACAATCGCCAATCTTTTCGAAGTTGTCATTGTCGACACAAGAATGAATCAAGAAGAGTGCCTTGTAGTCTTTCTTCTTCTCTTTCTTGAATGCAACCTTCTGAGCATCTATAGCTTTTGCCCCAAGTGGTGTAACACCATTGTTAACCACTTCAAGAACGTCTTGATACTCAAACAAAATTTTCATTTGTTTGCACCACTTATCATAGTTCTTTGAATCAAGAGTTGGAAGATTGGTAGGGACTCGATAATTGGAAACAATAGTCATCTTTGCAGCACATTAATGGATCAGAATCAGGCTCTGGTACCAAATGTTGGAACAAGCACAAAGCTTGAGTGGTGAATCAATGGAGAAAAGTGGTTAATTGGAAAAGATGAAGTGAATTTGGAGAAAAATAAGAGAGAGAGAGTAATTGAGGAGAATATTCATAAACTGACATTAACAAAACAACATTACATGAGGGAGTATTTATAGGATACTAAAATACAATTTGGAACCAAAACAGGCCCAAAAAACAGAAAATATGGAGCGGAAATCGATTTCCCAAAATCTGAAGATCGATTTCCTTTTCGTTAAATAGAAATCCAAAACTAAAATAAGTTGTGGAAATCGATTTTCTAAAACCTGAAAATTGATTTCCTCTTTGAAATTTCTAAATTCCAAATTTTCAAAAAATACTTATTTTTAAAGTTGTTTTCAACATAATACTTCCAGAAATTTTCACAATACATTTGAATTATTAAGGATCAATATTTATGAATGATTATGATATCCCGACAAATATTTTACAATTATTATCAAATTTAGTTTAAGAAATGTAAGAGACTTTTTAAATAGAAAAGTTAATACTTATTATAAAATTAATACATACTATAAGTTACTTGATTTTAACATGTGGTATCACATTATTCAAGGCTTAAAATTTGTGAAATTTAAGTAGAATCAACTTTATAAAATTTTTATTAAACTAATCTTCACACAAACACCTATAGAGCCAGAATTAATGTTCGAACTTGGAAGAGTTTTCTCTCTTTTCTTTGTTTTACTTAAGCAAAAAGCTTATAAAAGTTATGTCAATTCCACTTAAAATAAATGCATCTCAAATAAAGGTAGGCCAATAGTTTTTGGAGATGAAGAAAGAACAAAGTAGTAGGGATTGGGAGAAAGATGAAACAGTGTTAATAATTGTAAGTTTGTGAAAGAATAAAAAAACTCATGTGTTTGCAATATTTTCAAATATGTCACTATCTAAAATATTTGTTGAATTCTCTTCCCTCTAAAAATAAAGAAAATATGAAAGTACTACCATTTCGAACTTAGTAATCATGTCTTTCGGTTTTAACCGTCAATGAACAATATAAATTTTATCAACAAGGGGTTTAAATTATAAGACATTGACTTTGAAACTTTTTTTAATTAAGCAAGTTGTACACTTGTACTAAATAGTAGCCAAAGAGTAGTATATTAGTACTTTTTCTTTTTTTGACAAATAATTTCACTAGCTGTTGTTGACTTTTCACTACTAATAAATTAGGAGATAATATCTAAAACAATGTACTACATTTCACTAGCTGTTGTTGACTTTTCACTACTAATAAATTAGGAGATAATATTATTTAGCTAATATCTAAAACAATGTACTACATTATAATGTGACAACTATGAATTTCTTTTTTATTTGGAATATTAAATGTACCTGAAATTTTTTGTCTACGAAATCAGAGATAATTGTTTGGTTGAAAATAAGAGAGCCGATATGGATTAGGTGAATCGACCTAAGCTACTATTAGGAACGTTCAAAAATAAATCGATCTAATAAAAATTTATTAATTAAATTAAATTAAACTAAAATTGTAAAAAAATTATATTTGATTCAAATATATTTAGATCATTTTCTAACAGAATCGTGCAGTTTGATTTCTTTTGTAGTTTGTATTTTATAAATTAAATTAAATCGAATGAAATCGTATTATGTTACATAATATTAGTAATTATTATATATTTTTAAAATTTTTTAAGATATCAATAAATATTTTATATATATTTTATCATATTTTTTGTATGATATTTATTTTAATTTATCAATAAAAAAAATTAAATATTATTGATTTATAAATATTATTTTGATAAAATATATTTTATCTTATTTTTTATATGATATTTATTTAAAAATATAATTTCATGTATATTATTTTTTAAATTTAAGATAAAATTGTAAGATATAATTTTATACATCAAATTATAAATTTATTTAATAATTATATTTATTTTATGATAAGTATAAATAATTAAATATAAAATTATATTTTCTACGTGATTTAATAATTTTTTTATAAAAAATCGAACCAATTAAAATCAATTTAATTTAATTTAATTTAGTTTTAATTTTAAAAATTAATCAAACCAAACTATGATTTTAACGCTAAAATTGGTGAAACCGCGAACACACATAGCTACTAATAATCACAATCCACACCTAGTGTAATTCATACTCATGAGACATGTTGATGAGTGTGACTAATCCCTATAACTAAGAAAGTGACCTAAAAAGGATATATAGCATCACGGCTCTAGGGTTTGAGATTGCATCCTATTTTTGTCACCCCGCCTATCAACTTTAAACTAAAGACAAAACTTTATTTCTTTTTGTGATTCAAAGGTTCAAACGACATTGCATTATAAGTACTTTTTTTTAGTTGTCTGTTTTAAAATATTCATTAGCACTAGCAAGTCAAAGCTGGCAGCTTTCATGTTTCAAGTGAGCATAACACATGCATTATAATGGTTGAATTATATAAAGGAGTTTGTTAATTTACGGCATATCATTTTTATGGGTGTAAATTAATAACTTAGACTTTATTTTAAGACATCATACGTATAAAGTGTTGATTTATGACTACTCAAAATTAATAAAAATAGCTTCTCATTTGAAAAATATAAAAATTGTTTAAAGGTTGGCTCTATTAGAGTTCAAAAATACCACATGTATTTTGAAGCATTTAAAAGTAGTTACAAATTGAAAGGGGAGTTATGTCAAACAGTTAAAAAAAGTTTGCAAGATGATAAAGAGTGGTTAAAAGACATGTGATATTCATGAAAGAAGAAAATTAATTTTTCAGTTTTCGAAAAGACTTCTCTAGTAATAGGAATCTCATTGCGGTGCACACACAAATTTTACACTTTTTTATATATTTGAAACTAACATGTAAGAGTTACTCGAAGTTTGATCAAAATTTAGATCAATAAAACTATCAATTAATAATTTTAAAATGATCTAATAAGAAAATAAATATTTTTTTTTGGTTTCAATTGTTTGAAACTGACACGTAATTTCTTGAGAGTTAAATAAATTTTTTTTTAAAACCTATCATTTATTTCATTTTCTCCACAAAAAGTGTTGTTTACAAAAATAAAATAAAATCTCCTTCTCAATATTCCACTACAAGACTCTCCATGTTCTATAGCGGTTATAATCTAAATCGATATTTTACCTTTAGAACCTAAATAAATTTTCACTAAGAAAATTGATTTCTACTTCATATTATTATTGTTTTTCATTTCTCATTTGTTCCATTTTCAAACCAAAATTGTTAACCCAAATCGATTTTATCGGGTGAGAAATCGAAGTCGTTCTTATTTTTTCTTCATATCGTTGAGATTGAAATCGTTCTTCTTCCTTGTTGATGTTTTATGTTGATTTGGGTGTTGGAATAGTGATCGGGTCGAATAGGAGTTCAAGATGTGTGAAACATTTATAGGTAATAGATTTAAATGAGGTAATTGATTTGGTTGCTTGGATATTTCTTAATCTGAATAATGTTATAATAACCGGTTGAAAATTATAGAGTCGCCACCATTAATTTTTATCTTAAGAGGAGAATATAACAGAATAACCCTAATTGATGATACAGAGATTCTAAGTCTTGACTCCCTTTAGACGAATGGAAGGTGTTAGACACTATTCATCTACCTTGTTCACAAGGATACTAGGGTTTGAGTTCAAGGTTTAGAAATAGGGTTTTAGTTTTAACTAGGTGAAAAAGGGTTTTAGTCTTTTAATTAGGGGAACTCGCCACGATTTTTAAGTCGTATGCCTACGTATCCTCTTGTGAGGAATCAGAGTCTCAATTTGTACGTAGTTGTTTGGTTAATTTTTTTATGGACTATGGAAATATCTCGAATTCTCCTTGAACCAAGTCTGAGTTTGTAAATTGCGGAATACTAAACGAAGTCCGCAATCGATAAGAGAAGTCTTCATAATCCTTTTTGGAAAATAAATATGTTTGAATTATGTTAGTAAAAAGACAAGTTAGTATTTGATTGGTTAGATATTTTCGAGTATATGATGCAATATGAGAAAATAGATTTTTAATGCATGAGAAAAATATTTAATGCAATTAAAAAAAGGTTAGTGTTTTAAAAAAATATTTAATTAATAAATAACTATTTTTTAATTATTAAAAATATATTAAATATTTTCAATAATAGTCTAATAATTATTCATTAATAATTATGCTAAAACTATTCTTAATGAAAATGCTAAAAACACGTGATATGCAAACTAAATAAAGAAAATAAAATAGATTAACTAAATAATATAATAAAAATTAGTTATTTAAGTTTAGGAGGTGTAGAAATTACGATCTGGGGTGTACTAGAAATATATTTAGGCCCAAAAGAAAATCTGAGCCCAAGTAGCAGAGGTGCGAATTGGCGTTGTGTAGTAAAAACCAGAGTGTGAAAATAGCAGGGGTTCAAGTTCAGAAATTGAACTTAGCCAAATTAATTAGAAAGATTTAGTAATATCTTCAAGAAATTAATCTAATTAAATTAAATAAATAAGCTACTAAAAAAATGATGTGTTATATATATTGTTAGAACAATGTTTGAATCTAGTACCCTATATTTAAGTTTTGATGATAACAAAGTGAAAAGATATAGTATTTATATGTTTCATGTTTTGAACTATATGCTACCTAAAATTACCATGCTCTGACTTGCAGATACGCTGATTAAAATAAGCAAGATCACTTCTTCAGCATCAGAATTTAATTTGATACACCAGCATCAGAAGTTGCTGAATCAGAACGTCAAGATCAGATGATCAACTCTTGTACATGCTGAAGCTTGATGAACAGAACTGCGCGTAAAACACTCTGATACAGAAACAAAATAGTTCATCAGCAGCGAAGCAGAATCAGAATGAGCCAAGCCAGAACGTGCATTGAAGAAGCAACGGTACTGTGCATTGAACGCTAATTAATTCCAACGGCATCATTCTAGACAAGATCTGCTCAAAAAGGAAAGCTTGTTATTAGCATTGAATCAAGAATATTGCATTCAACGTTCATCTTCTCAAGTGCTATATAAACAAAGCTTTGAAGATTATAATGGCTAATGCTCTCCAATTCTCTACACGCACAAAGCTGAACAATAATCTTCATCTACCAGTTTTGCTAAACCACAAACTCTGATACTCCATTAGTGTTTAGCAACCTAGTATTCTAAGCTTAATTTGTGTATACATCACAGTTGTGATAAAGTTTTGTAGAAAACATTCACACACATTGTTTTATACCTTTGTAAGAAAGTGTTGCCTTGACAAACCGGATTGTGGTTTGAATCAAGAAGGCTTTAGCAGTTGTTAAAGCAGATTTGTATTCAGTTGAATATAGTGAATTAAGACCTCGTTGGAGAGAGGCGAAATCACCTTGACGGGTGGACTGGAGTAGTTTGAGATCAAACGAACCAGGATAAAAATATCTTGTCAATTGCTTTAAGATTTCAGTTTTACAATTCAACCCCCCCTTCTTGTGTTTTTCACCCCTTCAATTGGCATCAGAGCGCCTGGTTCTGAGCTAAAACACCTAACTGTGTCAGTACAAGATCCAGCGTCAGAAAAACACAATGGCAGGAAACAACTCTCATTTCAGCAATGACACCAATGAGGACAGAGACAGATTCAGCGGCAAACCTCCAGTCTTTGATGGAGAAAACTTTGATTACTGGAAAGACAGAATTGAAAGCTTCTTTCTAGCACATGATGCTGATCTGTGGGATATGGTGACAGATGGATACACGCACCCTGTGAATGCAACTGGTCAGAAGATTGAAAGAAAATCAATGACTGATCAACAAAAGCGTGATTTCAAGAATCACCATAAGGCCAGAACCATCCTCCTCAGTGCCATCTCCTATACTGAGTATGAAAAGATCTCCAACAGAGACACAGCTAAGAACATCTTTGATTCTCTCAGAATGACGCATGAGGGCAATGTTCAAGTCAAAGAAACAAAAGCTCTGGCGCTCATTCAGAAGTATGAGGCGTTCAAAATGGAAGAATCTGAATCCATTGAAACTATGTTCTCTAGATTCCAGATTCTGGTAGCTGGTCTCAAAGTTCTGGACAAAGGATACTCTACTGCTGACCATGTCAAGAAGATAATCAGAAGTTTACCCAAGCAGTGGAGGCCTATGGTTACTGCTCTGAAGCTAGCGAAGGATCTCAACAAAATCACTCTGGAGGAACTTATAAGCTCCCTCAGAAGTCATGAGATAGAGCTAGAAGCTGACGAGCCTCAGAAGCAAGGTAAGCCTTTAGCTTTAAAATCTAACAGAAAATCTGAATCTAAAGTTTTGTAGGCAGTTGAAGAAACATCTGATGGATCCTCATCAGAAGAAGACGAACTTTCCCTTCTCTCCAGAAGAGTAAATCAACTGTGGAAGCAAAGACAGAGGAAGTTCAGGAATCCCAGAAGATCTGATCAGAACGAGTCTTCTTCCAGATACAGAAGGACAGATTCTTCCTCTGGATACAGAAGATCTGAAGGCTCCTCCGGTAGCAAGAAGCCAAACACAAAAGACATCATCTGCTACGAGTGCAATGAGCAAGGACACTACAAGAGTGACTGCCCAAAGCTTCAGAGGGAAAAGCCCAAAAAGAAGTTTGGAAGAGAGAAGAAGAAAAGTCTCATGGCCACATGGGATGACTCTGACTCGTCTGAAGCTGACTCAGAATCAGATGATGAAAGGGCAAACATAGCGCTCATGGCTAACATTCCAGATGATAGTGAAGCTTCTGAATCAGACTCAGAATCAGACACAGAAGAGGTATTCCCTAACTTCGCTGTTAATTTTACAAAGGCTGAACTTGCTGAAAGCCTCAATGAAATTCTGGAACGTTATCAGCAGATTAGAGCTAAATTCAGAGACCTGAAAAGGAATCTTGAATCTGACTCTAATAAGTCTGAGAGTCTCAAATTGGAAAACTCTGAGCTGAGAGATAAAATTTCAAAATTAGAAAACTCTTTACAAAACTCTCAGAAGGAACCAATTTCTGAAACTCCCAGCAACGCTGATGAGATCATCAAGGAGTATGATCACAGTTTCCAGAAGTTCCTTGCTAAAAGCATAGATAGAAGCAGAATGACTTCAATGATCTATGGAGTTAGCAGAAACGGCAGGAAAGGAATATGATACCTAGGTAAGGTTCCTACACCTAAGAATGTCATGGATTTAACCATTAAACACACTCCTTTAAATTCACACTTTGTGTATGGTCACACACATGACATCAAATATACTAGCAGTAAGCACTCTGTGAAACCAAAATTCAACCAGAGTTTTGGCAAAACTAACAAATCAGGACCCAAGAAGATCTGGGTACCTAAGGATAAAATAATACATGTTGCAGATATCTTTAGCAGCAAATCAGAAACACCAGTCATGGTACCTGGACTCTGGCTGCTCACGACACATGACGGGAAGAAGGCATATGTTCCAAAGCCTGGAACTTAAGCCTGGAGGCCACGTTGGCTTTGGAGGCAATCAGAGGGGAAAGATAATTGGCTCTGGAACTGTAGGTAATGGAAATCTTCCCTCTATTAATAATGTTCTGCTTGTAGATGGATTGATGCATAATCTGTTATCCATAAGTCAATTAAGTGATAACGGTTATGATATAATCTTTAATCAAAAATCATGTAAAGCTGTTAGTCAGAAAGATGGGACTATCCTATTTAATGGTAAGAGGAAAAACAACATTTACAAAATCAAACTTTCTGAACTAAAGAGTCAGAACGTAAAATGTCTTCTGTCTGTTAACAACGAGCAGTGGATCTGGCACAGAAGATTGGGGCATGTTAGTATGAGAAGAATATCTCAGATTAACAAACTCAATCTGGTCAGAGGACTTCCAAATTTGAAGTTCAATTCAGATGCTCTGTGTGAAGCATGTCAGAAAGGCAAATTTGCAAAACCTTCTTTTAAATCCAAAAATGTTGTTTCTACCTCTAAGCCATTAGAACTTCTGCACATTGACTTATTTAGACCAGTTAAAACTGCTTCAGTCAGTGGTAAGAAGTATGGGTTAGTAATCGTAGATGACTATAGCAGATGGACATGGGTAAAGTTCTTAAGACACAAGGACGAGTCACACTCTGTGTTTGTTACCTTCTGTAACCAAGTTCAGAATGAAAAAGATCTTAGAATCGTTAAAGTCAGAAGTGATCATGGTGGAGAATTTGAAAATAAAGATTTTGAGTCATTCTTTAATGACAAAGGCATTCTGCATGATTTCTCTTGTCCTAGAACTCCCCAACAAAATGGAGTTGTAGAACGAAAGAACAGAACATTGCAAGAAATGGCCAGAACCATGATCAATGAGACAAACGTTGCTAAGACTTTCTGGGCAGAGGCAATAAACACAGCGTGCTACATTCAGAATAGAATCTCAATAAGACCTATTCTGGAAAAGACTCCATATGAATTGTGGAAGAACAGAAAGCCCAACATTTCGTATTTTCATCCATTTGGATGTACTTGCTTTATATTGAATACAAAGAATTATTTGAACAAGTTTGATTCTAAGGCACAGAAGTGTATTATGTTAGGATACTCTGAACGCTCAAGAGGGTACAGAGTATACAATACAGAAACACAGATTGTGGAAGAATCAATCAGTGTCCGTTTTGATGATAAGCTTGACTCTGAAAAGTCAAAGCAGAATGAAATTTTTGCAGTTATAGAAATTGAATTTGCAGGTTCTGAAGACAAGTCATCAGAAGCTCTCAACACAGACATTCCTTCAACGTCTGAAAGGAGCAATGCTAGAAATCCTACAACTGCTGCTGATCAACCTCAGAAGAGACTACCCAGAAGCAGTTTGGATCACCCAGAAGAGACTATCCTAGGAAGAAAGGAAGATCCAATCAGAACAAGAGCAAGCTTCAGAAACTCTGAAGAAACTCTTATGGGACTTGTGTCTCTGATTGAACCTTCTTCTATTGATGAAGCACTTCTGGATAATGACTGGATTCTGGCAATGCAAGAAGAGCTGAATCAATTCACCAGAAACGACGTATGGGATCTCGTTCCCAGACCAAAAGGATTCAACGTCATTGGAACAAGATGGGTGTTCAGAAACAAGCTTAATGAACAAGGTGAAGTCGTCAGAAACAAGGCACGACTGGTTGCACAAGGTTATAGTCAGCAAGAGGGGATAGACTATACAGAAACCTTTGCCCCAGTCGCCAGGTTAGAATCTATCAGACTTTTAATTTCATTTGCTGTTAATAGAGGCATCACTCTGTATCAGATGGATGTCAAAAGTGCATTCTTAAATGGTTATATAGAAGAAGAAGTTTATGTTCACCAACCCCCAGGTTTTGAAAATACAAAACATCCAGAACATGTTTTCAAACTAAAGAAGTCACTGTATGGTCTGAAACAAGCTCCCAGAGCTTGGTATGAAAGGCTAAGTAACTTTCTGCTTGAAAATGAATTCACCAGAGGGAAAGTGGACACTACTCTATTCTGTAAGACAGTTAAGAGTGACATTTTAGTCTGTCAAATTTATGTTGATGATATTATTTTTGGTTCTACTAATCCTTCTCTTGGAAGAAAATTTGCTAAGTGTATGCAGGCAGAATTTGAGATGAGCCTCATGGGGGAACTGAAATTCTTTCTAGGAATTCAGATCAATCAAACTCCAGAGGGAACTTACATTCATCAGAGCAAATACATCAGAGATCTTCTGAAGAAATTTGACCTCTCAGAATGTAAGCCATCAAAGATTCCAATGCATCCCACGTGCATTCTGGAAAGAGAAGAGGTAAGCAAAAGTGTAGAACAGAAAGTCTACAGAGGTATGATTGGTTCTCTCCTTTATCTGACAGCTTCAAGACCTGATATCTTATTCAGCGTATGTATTTGTGCTAGATTCCAATCAGATCCTAGAGAATCTCACTTAACAGCTGTTAAGCGAATTTTCAAGTATCTGAAAGGTACTACTAATCTGGGTTTGTTTTATAGAAAATCTAGTGATTACAGCTTAGTAGGCTACTGTGATGCTGATTTTGCTGGAGATAGAGTGGAACGTAAAAGTACTTCTGGAAGCTGCCAGTTTCTGGGAGAAAATCTGATCTCGTGGTCCAGCAAAAGGCAATCAACAATTGCTCTGTCAACAGCAGAAGCTGAGTACATAGCAGCAGCAGGATGTAGCACACAAATGCTCTGGTTGAAAAGTCAGCTTGAAGACTTCCAGATTTTTGAGAGTAACATTCCTATTCTTTGTGATAATACTTCTGCTATTTGCTTAAGTAAGAATCCTATTTTACATTCTAGAGCTAAGCATATAGAAATAAAACATCATTTCATTAGGGACTATATTCAGAAAGGTATTTTAAACTTGAAATTTATAGATACAGACCATCAATGGGCTGATATCTTTACTAAACCCCTTTCAGAAGATAGGTTTAATTTCATTCTGAAACATCTCAGCATGAAAGTATGCCCAGAATGAAAATGTTTTAATTCCATGTATTTATCTTCAGAATGTAATTATATTACTGTGAACTTCTGATCAATCTTCTTTCAGAAAGATAGAACATGCAGATTGTATCAGATGCAAGTCTAAAGATCTGAGAGTCTAATCTCAAATACAGACGTGCTGATCACTACATCAAACAAGTGTCATCCAATCATCAGCAAATCTCTGAAGCAGAACGCGTGCACGCTTCTGAGAAGGCAAAGCGCTGATTGGGTGCATTGAGACACATGTCTGGTAACCGTTTTTAAGTATCTTTCTCAAATCCCCCAAAATCAGCAAGCATTTAATGAAAAGTAATCACGCTTGTTAATGGCAATCATTATTTTTTTCTCTCTCTTAAAAACGTTTAATTTTTCAAAATAATTTTTGAAAACTCTATTTAAGCTCATTAATCCTTCATTCTTATTCTTTACGCTTTCTCATAATCATCCAAGTATTTTCTGCATATTTCTGAGTTTATCTTCTTCAAACCTTTTTCTCTCAAATCATTCTCAAAGCTTCTGAAAAGATTCAAGCGATGCTGGAAAGCCTGTTCTCACGCATGCCACCTCAACCTTAAATCTTTTTCATGCATAACTTTTTCATGCTTTCTTCATTTTCTGATGTACTGTTTTGACTATGTTTTGTAATGTTCTTTTGCTCTTATTATGAACTATTTTAATATAATTTGTTTTTCTGATCTAAATTGTTTTTAGCACATCACCAACACTTTTTGATTGCTGACAAAAAGGGGGAGAACAAGAATGATATTTAAAATCAATAACGGCTAACTAGACAGAAATTCTCAAACATTCTAACTCTATTACTTGAAATGTTTTTCTGTTTTGTTTTTAAGTCTACAGGCACAAGGAAGCTCATGAACACTATGAAGACTAGAAGCTAGAAGCTCTGATCAAAATGTAGAAGCTCATGTTGCTCTGATCAAATATGATGTTCTGATCGTCCTAACACTCTGATCCAAAGCAAAGCTCTGACAGGAAAAGCTCTGAAGCTCTGCTCTCTGATAAGTCAAAGACTCTTAATCTGATGTTCAAAGAAAGACAAAGATCTGATCCTGAAGAACACGTATCATCAAAGGGAAGTAATCAACTCAGGGGGAGTATCTCTTAACTCTGATTTCTCCTTACGTCTTAACTCTGAAACATTTCCTAGATACCTTTTCACGTTATTTTTTATTTAAAATATCTAGTTTTTGTCATCATCAAAAAGGGGGAGATTGTTAGAACAATGTTTGAATCTAGTACCCTATATTTAAGTTTTGATGATAACAAAGTGAAAAGATATAGTATTTATATGTTTCATGTTTTGAACTATATGCTACCTAAAATTACCATGCTCTGACTTGCAGATACGCTGATTAAAATAAGCAAGATCACTTCTTCAGCATCAGAATTTAATTTGATACACCAGCATCAGAAGTTGCTGAATCAGAACGTCAAGATCAGATGATCAACTCTTGTACATGCTGAAGCTTGATGAACAGAACTGCGCGTAAAACACTCTGATACAGAAACAAAATAGTTCATCAGCAGCGAAGCAGAATCAGAATGAGCCAAGCCAGAACGTGCATTGAAGAAGCAACGGTACTGTGCATTGAACGCTAATTAATTCCAACGGCATCATTCTAGACAAGATCTGCTCAAAAAGGAAAGCTTGTTATTAGCATTGAATCAAGAATATTGCATTCAACGTTCATCTTCTCAAGTGCTATATAAACAAAGCTTTGAAGATTATAATGGCTAATGCTCTCCAATTCTCTACACGCACAAAGCTGAACAATAATCTTCATCTACCAGTTTTGCTAAACCACAAACTCTGATACTCCATTAGTGTTTAGCAACCTAGTATTCTAAGCTTAATTTGTGTATACATCACAGTTGTGATAAAGTTTTGTAGAAAACATTCACACACATTGTTTTATACCTTTGTAAGAAAGTGTTGCCTTGACAAACCGGATTGTGGTTTGAATCAAGAAGGCTTTAGCAGTTGTTAAAGCAGATTTGTATTCAGTTGAATATAGTGAATTAAGACCTCGTTGGAGAGAGGCGAAATCACCTTGACGGGTGGACTGGAGTAGTTTGAGATCAAACGAACCAGGATAAAAATATCTTGTCAATTGCTTTAAGATTTCAGTTTTACAATTCAACCCCCCCCTTCTTGTGTTTTTCACCCCTTCATATATATATATATATATATATATATATATATATATATATATATATATATATATATATATATATATATATATATATATATATATAAGCTAAGTTAAATAATTAAATAAACTAAATAAATTTAATTAACTTTTATTTGACTAAACTTAATACAAAAATTAGTAAATAAAAAAGAAGAGGAACTAAAGAAGAGTGTAATGACATAACATGAATTAAGACCTAAAGCCTAAACTAAACTAACTCTAAATTATTGTAACTTAAAAATTAAATAAAGAAGAATATAGGTTAACCAACCTGAACACATTAGGGGCCGCCCCTCCCTTATCACATTCCTCCATGCTTTCAGTTTTATCTTTTGAAACAACGCCGATGTCAAACGACACTTGGCAATTAAAAGGAAAAAAAGAATAAATAAAAAAATAATAACAACATATATTATATTTAGATGTCAGTGAGAGAAAAATATAAAATAAAAATTAAAACAAGTTTTGCGTAGAAAAAAGTTTGTGAAAGAGAGAGATAGATAATTGTTAATGAATTATTGATGAATTTGTTGATAGAAAAATTTTAGGTGTTCTGTTTAAAATCTTAAAATAAATAAATAAAAAGCGTAGAAATAATATTTGTGAGAGAAAGGTAGAAAATTGTTGATTTTTAGATATGTTTCAAGAGTTTCTGTTCAGAAACCCTGGAATAAACCAAAAGTAAGAAAAAAAATGAGATTGTAAAATTGTGGATGAAAAATTATGATGGACAATAGTCCTATTTTTAGATTTAGAATTAAGTTTAAAAAAACCTATAAAGTAAGTTACTCAAAAAACACTGAAAATCTCAAAGTCTGATCTCTAAAAAAGGAAAAAAAATTAGTAACAAAAATAGAAAAAGAAAATGTTTAAAAGTACAACACAAGAGATTTAAATCCATGACCTCATACTTGCAAGCTTCATTTCCTACCAATTGTGCTATGTTACTCATTTGAAATAAAAAGCCTAATTGAAAGTATACGAAAGCGAACAAGTATTTACTATTTAAAATACAAATAATTTGAAATAAACTATTATACGTTTTTAAATGAGAGAAATAAATTATTCTTAAAATGTTAATAAAATTGAACCAAAGGATATTGTAAAAACCAATTTTGAAAATATTTTTGACTTTAGAAATAAAGGGCAGGAAATTTTGGGGTATGACAGCTGCCCCTATTTAATTACTCTTTGATTGAGGATGCGATAATACGTAGATCTCGCACATTCGAATCAGACGGTTATTAAATAACGGAAGACCCCACAATTTGACCAAAGGTTTACTAGATAAGGATACATCGTACAATGTTCCCAAGAGTGTGAAAAATAGGCATAGATGATGATATATCATCTTACCAGAGTTTGAACAAAAGTTTTGATTCGACTTAGATACGATGATGCAGATAACTCGTCTATACCTAAAAAAGATAGTAAATTTTTTGTGTATTTACCGTAACACAAGTTTGAAAAGTGACTTACTAATGCTTCGAGACTAACATAGTAAATTTATAACGCAGATTTTGTCTATTCATCACAACCTAGAGGGTGAATAAAACAGATCTTGATAATTCATTTTCGCATGGAGACTAACGCAATGGATTATATCGCAAAAATATATATAACATATTGCTGCTTTGAGACTAACATGAGGAGTTATATCGCAGATTTCATATATTTACTACAATCTAGAGAGTAAACAATACGAGGATGAACTTGTGCATTTATCACGACCTAGAGGATAAATGAGACTAGGATAGGCTTATGTATTCATCATGGCCTAGAGGATAAAAAACATAAACCTGATAATTCGCATACCTACCACAGCCTAGAGGATAGATAATATGAGGATACACTTGTGAATTTATCACGACCTAGGGGATAAATAACACGAGGATAGATTTATGTATTCATCATAACCTAGAGGATGATTAACATAAACCCGATAAATCACATACCTACCACAACCTAGAGGATGGATAATACGAGAAGACCTTGTGCATTTATCACAACCTAGAGGATAAACGACACGAGGATAGACTTACATATTCATCATGACCTAGAGAATAAATAACGTAATCCACATAATTTGCATATCTACCACAACCTAGAGGATAGATATTTGAAAAGTGTTTCGATAATCGAATCTTAGATAACTAAACCAAAGATAAGATCAGAGTTTATCGGTTGTGTCTGTTTTCAATCAAGGTGTTTGTTTGTTTTGTGGATAAGATAACTCAACAATGGGCCCCAAGAAAAGTTTGTAGTTTAACTAAAATGACTTTGGAAAATTCCATGCATGATGTATATGCATGATTCCCTAGATTGATATGGAACCCGAATGTATATGCACTGAATTTTTTCTGTTTATGCACTGAATTTTTTCTGTTTATGCACTGAATGTTTGTATATGCACCAAATGTTTGTATATGCATCAAATATTTGTTTATGCACCAAATGTTTTTTTTTGTAAATGTTTTAATATTTTTCTCCTTTTGAACCATTGATTTTTCTTTCTTTTGTCAAACTAATTCACTGTAATCTCTTCTGCAATATGAGCAGAACTTAGAACCTTCATTAGAGAGTCTCGACGTGCTTTTGAATTAAGGAGCAACAAGAGTATTAAAATCTTGGCTGGGTTTTGGTGTAGCTGATCCACCATCCTATAATCACTTTTCTTGATTATTTTCAAGAATTATTCTGCCTCTTGGTCAGTAAAATTCTTACTTGGAGGTTCTTGTTATTGGCTTGCCTCCATCACAACTTTCCCCTTATCCTTAACCACAACATCATTCTTTTTTTTTGGTTCGGGACCATAGATTCGACCACTGCGAGTCATGCCCCCTATTTCAGCTATATTTGTGATCACAGGTCCTTGACGTATCGATGGCTTAAATTCTTGCTTTAAACCATTAGCATAGATAGTAGAATCATAACTCCATGATATCGCTTTGTTACTTTCGTAGAGTGGGAGATGGCCCCCTAATCACCATTGTTGTCTTTGGAGTTAGTGGAATTCTCAGAGTCGGGCATGGTATCATCACGGGTTCTTTTGTTGACTCTCTCCATGGAATCACTGGAGTTTTCTTATTAGGACCTGACCCTTGGCAAGGAATTACCAATGGCTTCTTTATACTTCCATCGGTTTCAGCTACATGTTCTTCTTTAGGGTATTGCCTGAATTGGACTATCCCCTGATCTACCAATTTTTGTAACGTCTTCTCAAAAGCTTCATCGTGTTCCAAGAGGAACCCACATTCAAACAAATACTCTTTTAAGAGATTTATCAGAGCTTTTACTCGTCTAGATGCTCCAAAGTCAGTCATCACTTCAATTGCATTCACAGTTGGCCCACCATGTGGAGGCATGGGGTTTGCCTTGATGTTTGGCTTGTCAAAAGGGATATCCTGGGAATCCAATAAATATTTAACCTTATGTCTGAAAGCCCAACATTTTTCTATGGTATGCCTCAGAGAATTGGCATGATATTCACACCTACAATTTGCATCATACTTTGGTGGGAGTGCCCCAATTGGAGGAGCTAGAGGTTTCAGCTCTACCAAAGATGCTTTAAGTAAGTGTTGCAACAATTGACTGTGAGGCATGGGGAGAGGATTAAACCTTCTCGGAGGCCTTTCAAACCTGTTCTATTGTTATTGTTCTCATGGAATCACCAATGGTTGTTATGTTCTTGGATGTGATGCCACAACATTAATTTCTCCTTCCTTCTTTCCCGAGAAGTTAGGGATATGTCTCTTTGAATTATAAGGGGTATTGGATGATGCCATTTGTATCTTTCCACTCCTTATACCTGCTTCGATCCTTTCACCAATGGTTACCAAATCATAAAATCTGGAAGAGACGTTTCCTACCATCTTATCATAGTACAGTCCTTGTAAAGTACCCATGAACATATCGACCAATTCTTTCTCCAGGAGTGGTGGTTGCTCATGGGCTACCATTTCTCTCCATCTTTGAGCATATTCTTTGAAGGACTTGTCTTTCTTTTGAGATAAATTTTGGAGCTGCATACGATTAGGAGCCATGTCCAAGTTGTACTTATACTGTCTTAAGAAAGCATTGGCAAGATCTTCCCATGTTTGGATATGAATTCACTCCAATTGCATGTACCAATCTAGAGATGCCCCACTCAAACTATCTTGGAAATAATGGATCATCAACTTCTGATCTTGAGCATAGGCATGCATTTTTCTGCATGCGTAGATGGTTCCTCGGGCATGTGAGTCCCTTATACTTTCCAAAGTCAGGTACCTTGAATTTTTGAGGGATCACCACATCTGGAACTAGGCTCATTTTGAGAACATCGACATCGAAAGCATTGTAACCCTCCACAACCTTTAATCTTTCTTCAAGAGCTTTATACTGATTGAGCTCCAAGAAATTCTCAATAATATTAGGTTGGTGCGTCTGAGTAACACCTTCCAAATCAAGGTCTTTATATTGTAGATCTACGTAGTTGTCCGCATTGTTGACCAGAATTTGCAAACTATGGGATGCCCCTATCTTCGGTGGAGGTGGGACAAATCCTTTAGTATCATCTTGTCTGACCTCTTGTTGAGATATGGTTGACTTTAGAAGTCCTGATTCTGGCTCTCCTCTTGGTTGGTGACTGCTTGATGCACCAATAGTTTGGGCTACTCCTTCAAAGGCTGCCTTAGGAATTTTTTTTGCCTCTCAATGATGTTCTTCAAGGCTAGAAGAACATGGATCATGTCTCCTTTCATCTAGTCTATATTACCCTTTACTTGCTCCAAATCTTCCTTGAATACAGATTGATTCTCTTAGATATGTTCAATCACTTTCTTTTGATGGGCTCTTGCTTGATATAGCGGTCGGAGAGGCGATGCTTTCTTACCAATGATTTAACTGGAGAATGTTTTTGAAAAATGAGAAGTTTTTGTATGAATTTATGAAATGCAATGTTTGGGAATGCATGGATGTGTATGAATATGCTAAGAGTTTCATTTTTTTAATGTCTTATTCACTTGGATTCACTTTCAAAAAAATTTATAAATATTTTTCATGTTTTTATTTTTCATTGGCGAGCATCAAAAATAAATACACAAACAAGATATAGAAACAAAATACTTTTATTGAAATGATACTTGTCTTAACGAGAGAATAAAATTCAGATATTGAAAAATATTCTATCCAAAATATCAAAATTAAATTGCTCAAGGAAATAACAAAGGGAAACAAAATGTTCTAAGTGTGCCTGCAGATATTTACTCTGAAACCATCAACCACAATCCTACAAAGCTTGAGGAAGTCTTCAACATCTTTTAAAATCGGGACCATCACATTTTCCTCATCTCTCAAACTTCTAGGGATGTCACCAATGAGGTTGTTGGCTAAGAAGACGAGTCTTGCATGCTTGTCTTTATAGAAATGATATTTCAGGTAGAGGTCTGGAATTATCTTATGATTATCCTTTCATGCTTTGGATCTTTGTATACTGCTCTTTCCAATATAATTTTTCATCCCTCATCTCTGTATAGAGTCTCCTTTGTATGAGGAAATTATTTCTGAGGTTTTCTAACTCATGACAAACTTGCTCATATTCATCAGTGTTTTGGACGAGAAGTCTTTCTTCTCTCATCCTCTTGAGATGTTCTCCTGCATCCGATTCTTGGCTATCTTGGAGTCTCGTAGTAAGGTACTTAATTTTCTCTTATTGATCTAAATAAGCTTGTGCCAAACTTTGAATTTGAGCCCTCAAATTTTATTCCATCTCCTTTTTGTCTTGCATCGCCTTTTTGTACCACCTACATATCCTGCCGATTTCACTAGCAGCATCTTCCAAATGTTGGTTGTGAGAATCCAAGTTAAAGGTAGCACTTAACAACCCTTCGGTTGAATGTTTTCGTTTAAGATTCTCCTTTTCAAAAGCTTCATGATCTTTCTGAATCTGTTGGTCTTTTTCTCAAGCTCGCGTTACATCAGTCTTTTCTCCTTAGCTAAGTTATGAAGGTTAAGCTCTAATTCCTCTTTCTCCTTTTGAGCTTGATTCAAGGCTTTTTTTAAGTTGTCTATTTCTTCTAAGGACATAGGCAAAGGATATGGGACATATGGCTTATACTCAGATCAATGTCAAATGGTAACTTAACAACTTGCACCCTATCTAAAACCCATTGAATGTAAGGTTCTTTCGCCACAACATTTTTCCTTTCAACCTTTCTTTTATTATTCCAAGCTCGGATGATCTTGATGAGAAACTCAGTCATTTTTGCCCATGAAGTAAATGATTAATTGTTGAAGTTGTTAATCAAAGGGTTTATCCTCTAAAGGGTATCCAAGATGTTGCAAATCCAAAATAGGGTTGTAATTGATGCAACCACGTGATCCAATCAACGGAACATAGAAAAATCTCCAAAACTGCAAATGATATCCCCAATATTTAGCTTCTTGACATACCACAATACAAAATCAACAGTAAGAGACCTTAACTTTTGAGGCCACTCAAATCGTGTCAGAGTTTTAATCATGTAGCCCTCTTTATACCTGTGAGTCATAAACCAAGAATATAGAAGTGGGATACAACATTTTAGTTTACCCTTCCCCTTTTCATAACGAGTGTGAAGAGTGTAGTAAATATCAGCAAGCAAAGCAGGAGTTGGATTTGCATTCAAAGTTTTTGCACCCCAAAACACACTAATAGCTGTAGGGTCAATATAGTCCAAAGTAAGTTGAAACAGAATTACACCAAAGACCAGTAGTCTTAAACAATCAACACAATAATCCCATTATTTTTTATTAGCAAAAGAAAGGGCTTTAGCCTCCAAAAATTGTCTTTTAATCCATTGTACATCGCCTTATTTTTTGTAATTAAGTGAAAACTCAGGATAAGAGATCCCTAAACCCTTTGCTAAGTCCTTAACATTAATAGTTTGTCCAATTCCCACATATCCCTTTCCCTTAGAAAAATTTAAAAACTCTACCAAATTCTTCCAAAGTCGGCGCTAGCTGAAAGTCTTGGAAGGTGAAACACCTTAATGGAGGATCGTAGAATTGAACCAAGGCAGAGATGGAATCTAACTATATATCCACTTTTGTCAAATCAAGGGTATCCCCATAGCAATGAACAAACATCTTCAAAGCTTTCTCAGACAGTTTCCCTTTGATGATCTCGATCTTCGTCATATATGGCTTGACGACACTAACACGAACAAGTTGTTTCCCTCTGACATTCATTTTTAAGATACTCACCAAAACCTTTAATTATTTTTTCTAACTCTGAATAAGATAAACAAACAAAGAATGGGGAATAATGAATATGTGAGATGCAAAATGTATGAATGCATGATAATAATAATAACGGGTTTTATAAAAGGTATCATTAGTTGGTAGGTTCCTAGTTTTGGCCTAGGTATATTCCCCTCCCCATAAGGTGGATTCCTTAAGGGTATCATGGATTACACTATAGGGAAAGACACGAGGGCCTCCCTTAAACGGAGCCTGTAACGCCCTAGGTTGCCTTCGGGATTATCGACTGACCCTACAAACCAACATGAGTCTTTTCAGCATGTTTTATCCTCACTCACACGCTTTTCGAGAAACTTCCAAGAAGGTCACCCATCCCAGAATTTCTCCAAGTCAAGCACGCTTAACTGTAGAGTTCTTATGAATGGGCTACCGAAAAGAAGATGCATCTTATTGGTATAGGAAGTACCAATTAATCCTTATAAGTCTTCCTTCAACCATGCAGTCCCATACCTGCATAGCCTCAGGATCCCTCTCATTCCGATGTGGTGACCACCTTTTCCCTCTTAGGCCTTAGGTGTTACATGCGGTGCAACCACTCCTCGCCCTTTTCGGTCTCGAGTGTTACAGAGCCTCTTTGTAGAACAAAACTTTCGTCTCTAAGGTCGTAAAAGGTCTCACCATGAGTTTTTGTTTTAGGGTTATATAAAAAGTCATAGGTTTAGTTCCAAAGTCCTACCCCCCAAGAGGATACCTCTTGAGACATATTCATTTATTTTGAATTTCACCGACTCTAAGCGAAATCGTCACAAAAACTCATAGTGATGATGTACCCTTTTAGCCAATAGATGAACCTTCTTTCTAAGGTTTTTTTAAAATATATTTTAAATTAAATCCCTCCAAAAAATAAAATAAAAACAACAATGGTAATAATATCACGATAGGTAAATAGACCAAAATAAACAAATAAAGTAAATAAATAAAGAAAATATTGAAAAATACCAAAAACAAGAAACCCTAAAACCAAAAGGAGAGACTTCTAAACCCTATGGTTGAGTCTCCAACATAGTCGTCAGCTGTAATAACCAGATAAAAATTATAGAGTCGCCACCATTAATTTTTATCCTAAGACGGGAATATAACAGAATAACCCTAATTGATGATACATAGATTCTAAGTCTTGACTCGCTTTAGACCAAGGGAAGGTGTTAGGCACCCTTCATCTACCTTGTTTACAAGGATACTAAGGTTTAGGTTTAAGGTTTGTGAATAGGGTTTTAGTTTTAACTAGGGAAAAAAGGTTTTAGTATTTTAATTAGGGGAACTCGCCATGATTTTTAAGTTGTATGCCTACATATCCTCTTGTGAGGAATCAGAGTCTCAATTCGTAGTTCGTAGTTGTTTGGTTAGTTTTTTTATGAACTATAGAAATATCTCGAATTCTCCTTAAACCAAGTCTGAGTTTGTAAATTGCGGAATAGTAGACAAAGTTCGCAGTTAATAAGAGAAGTTTTCATAATCGTTTTTTGAAAATAAATATGTTTGAATTATGTTAGTAAAAAAATAAGTTAGTATTTGATTGGTTAGATGTTTTCGGGTATATGATGCAATATGAAAAAATAGATTTTTAATGCATGAGAAAAATATTTAATGCAATTAAAGAAAGGTTAGTATTTTTAGAACATGTTTAATTAATAAATAACTATTTTCTAATTATTAAAAATATATTAAATATTTTCAATAATAGTCTAATAATTATTCATTAATAATTATGCAAAAATTATTCTTAATGAAAATGCTAAAAACATGTGATATGCAAATTAAATAAATAAAATAAAATAGATTAACTAAACAATATAATAAAAATTAGTTATTTAAACTTAGAGGTGCAGAAATTAGGATCTAAAGAAGGGTGTAGTGGCAGAACATGAACTAACGCCCTAAGCCTAAAGTAAATTAATCCTAAATTATTGTAACTTAAAAATTAAATAAAGAAGAATTGAGGTTAACCAACCTGTACACATTAGGGGCCTCCCCTTATTACACTCCTCCATGCTTTCAATTTTATCTTTTGAAACAACACCAATGTTGAACTGACATTTGGCAATTAAAAGAAAAAAAACAAAAACCAAAAAAATAATAATAACAACATATATTATATTTAGATGTCAGTGAGAGAAAAATATAAAATAAAAATTAAAACAAGTTTTGCATAGAAAAAGGTTTGTGAAAGAGAGAGATAGAGAATTTTTGATGAAGTTGTTGATAGAAAAATTCTAGGTGTTCTGTTCAAAACCCTAAAATAAATATAAAAAATTGCGTAGAAAGAATGTTTGTGAGAGAAAGGTAGAAAATTATGGATTTTTGGATATGTTTCACATAGTTTCTGTTCAGAAACCCTGGAATAAATCAAAAGTAAGAGAAAGAATGAGATTATGAAATTATGGATGAAAATTTATGATAAACAATAGTCTTATTTATAGACTTAGAATTAGGTTTAAAAACATAGAAAGTAAGTTACCCAAAATATTGAAAAGCCCAAAGTCTGATCTCTAAAAAAGGAAAAGAAATTAGTAACAAAAATAGAAAAAGAAAATGTTTAAAAGTGCAACACAAGAGATTCAAACCCACGATCTCATACTTGCAAGTTTCATTCATTACCAATTATGCTATGTTACTCATTTGAAATAAAAACTCAATTGAAAATATACGAAAGCGAACAAGTATTTGTTATTTAAAATACAAATAATTTAAAATAAATTATTATACGTTTTTAAAATAGCGAAATAAATTATTCTTAAAATGTTAGTAAAATTGAACCAAAGAATATTATAAAAACCAATGTTGAAAATATTTTTGACTGTGGAAATAAAGAGCAGGAAAATATGGGGTATGACAAATGTTGTATTAAATTTTATCTTATTTTGTGTTGTAGAGACACTGCAAAGTACCGTCCATTGATGAAGACAAACAGTTTCAGCCATTCGCTCAAGTATCTTACCAGAACATATCTAGGGAACTTGCATTTTTCCCTCAAGCTTCTTCAAGTCTTGAATTGCTTCATCGAATCTCGAGTTTTCCTTTCTCTTTTATATAACCACACCATATATCGACCTTATTTGATTAAAATGACCTGCTTGTGTGTATATTTATTGACCTTATTTGATTGAGCTGCATAGATTGGTGCAGTTACATTTCTCTTAGTATCATCTACAATGTTTTAATCTATCTTAAATATAATTATGGTTTTGCTTTACAGTTATGATATCCTAACCGGCCCACACGACCCAATGAGGATTGTAAGGATGCTTGTAATCTATTATGCAACCTATTATGGTCTTGCTGCAAGGATGCTTGTAATAAGTGGAATTTATTATATTTTTTATCCATTTTTTTGCAAGGATGCTTGTAATAGGTTGCAGAATAGATCTGTCTTAGCATTTTGTAGGATGTTAAGACTCCAGACATAATCTTAAGGATTTTTCGGGCGGATTTTCCATCTGTATTTTGATATTTTGGATTGAATTTACTTTTGCATGTATTTAATTTAAAAAGTCAAAATTGGATTACTTTGATCGTGAAAGATTGAAATGATAATCAGTTTTCTTATTGTAAGTTGAACTCTAACCAAATTTCACCTTTTGCAGGGGAATGAGTTGGTGTGGCTCTATCTTCATTCACAAAGGGTGTTGAATTATGGATATGTCGAATTTAGATGCCCGATTTTCAAGAAAGACAAGTCATTTACTGCAGGACAGTTTGAAGTAATTATTAATACCGGTCAAACTATCTATTTTTTATTTTGTTTCATGATTTTCACCTTTTGTTACAATGAACTTTATAGCAACATTTGAAATGTTATCCCCCAGGTTACAGAGTATGTGAGTAAATATTTGGTGCCATTCGAGAAACTTATGATACATTGGACAAGCACATAAAAGCGGAACCTGCAACTCCATTCTTGGATGCAAATCAAGCACTTAGAGATTTTTTATTCATCACATCTGAAAGTTGTTGAGGAAGCTGTTGAGAAAGTGTTGCATATAACTTTCCACGAGCTTAATGGTAAAATGGTTGAGTATAAATTCCTTCCTAACTATGTTACGTGTTGTGCGTTGCATTTTGATTTCAGTCAGTTGAGAAATAATCAAAATTACAACGACAAATAATAGTCCACTTTTACAGGAAACTATTTATTTTTGATAATTCCAAAATACTTTTTGGTGTTGTGATGAATTCTAATCAAACCGATAAATTTTGTAACTTGCAGATCATGAATGGTTGTTGCTCCAGTCGAGCGAATGAAAAATTTGTAGCTACCGGTTAGTTTATTTGGTAGTTTAGATTTACATAGGTATCATTTCTTCTTGCTTTTATATGCAAGTACAAAGATTAGATTGCAGACCAACATGCTTGTTTAGATGCATCTTAATTTATACATATTGCATGTCTCTTGGTCTTGCCATGTGCAAGTCTAGAACTCTCATAACATAAAATACAATTGAACAATACAATGCCTGAAATATACATGGAGAACAAAAGGATTGAGTAGACTGTTCAAGGGAAATGGTGCTAATTGTGCTCGAATTGTCCCAAATTTATATGTGAAGTTTTTCAGTTATAAGCAAGCTTCTAAGTATTTTTTAATGTATATAAAATGAAACACTAATTTTGTTTTTGTCTAGAGTTCTCTCTTATTTTCTTGGAAAACAGTCATGCAAAGTGGGCAATTTTTTATGTTCGGTCTCTTTACGCCGATTCACTTGTCTCTTTACGCCATTTTTTTCTTTTAAGCATGTCTGTCTACTTAATCCACATGGCACTTACAACAGTTGAATTGAGAAAGAAATTGTTTGGCAAGAGATTATCTCCTAATGCAGTGGAGGAAGTGATAAACAAGCTCCAGAGACAGTATGTAACTAACTTCATATAAAAATTATTCGGCTATTTATCAGCCATTTCCAAGCATATCATTATTTCAAGTTCTAATTGTTTTTCCTAAATTCAATTTTCGTCACGTTCCATTCAACTTAACTAAGTGAGAATATATACTTTACGTGATTATTGGCCTTGAAAATTAGATGTTTGCAATAACATATACAAATGAGAAACCTTCTCTTCAGTTTGACAAATAATCATAAGCTTGTCATCCAAATGGAGGCCTATGGTAATTGCACTCAAGCTTGAAAAGGATCTAAACAACACTTCTCTATAAGAACTAATAAGTTCTGTAAGAAGTCATGATATCGAGCTAGAGCAAGATGACCCACAAAAGAAGACAAAATCTATTACGCTCAAGCCCATCAAGAAATCTAAGAAGTCCAAATCTCTTCAAGCAGAAGAAATAAAGGATTCAGAAGAAGATCTTGATGATGAAGAAGATGAGTTGTCTATGCTGTCCAGAAGGGTTAACCGTATCTGGAAGAAAAGTCAAAGCAACAGGTTCAGAAGCTCAAGAAGGACTAGAGGTCAATTTGAATCAAATTTTGATCAAAGAAAGTTTTGTTGTTTCAAAGTCACTTGTTATGAGTGCAATGAGCCAGGACACTACAAATTGGAGTGCCCTAAGCTCCTGAAGAACAACATCAATAGGAGAGATCTCAAAGATAAAAAACACATGAAAACAAGGGATGACTCAAACTCAGCAGAAGAACATGCATACGTAGTACTGATGGCTCCTGTTAGAACATTCAATTAAGAAATCCAGTCAGAAGATGAATTTAATTGAGAAGCAAAAGAATTTGTCGGCAAAGGGTATCCTTAGTTGCTCAGCTAAAACACCAATCTTGGTACCTAGACTCTGGCTTGTTGCAAAACATGATAGGAAAAAGGCACATGTTTGTAAGCTTGGATCTTAAGCATGGAGACGTCGTAGGTTTCAGAGAGATCATAAAGGAAGGATCATAGGCTCAGGTACAATAGGTAATGGTTCTCTCCCTCTATAACTAATGTTTTACTTATTGAAGGATTAAAGTATAATGTATTTTCTATAAGTCAATAAGTGATAATGGGTATGATATAATATTTAATCAAGATTCCTGTAGTGTTGTGAGTCAAAAAGATCACGCTGTCCTTCTCAATGGAAAGAGAAGAAACAACACCTATAAGATCCGACTTTCTGGCCTTAAAGAACAAAATTTAAAATGTCTAATGTCCGTTAATGAAGAGCAATGGATATGGCACAAACGTACAAACTTGAACTCGTTACAGGCCTACCAAAACTAAAGTTTACTTCAGATGC
Source organism: Vicia faba (assembly GCA_948472305.1). Classification (NCBI taxonomy): domain Eukaryota; kingdom Viridiplantae; phylum Streptophyta; class Magnoliopsida; order Fabales; family Fabaceae; genus Vicia; species Vicia faba. The sequence goes on from OX451737.1 coordinate 476,238,733, forward strand.
TCTTTGTGAAGCATGCCAGAAAGGAAAGTTTTCGAAAACTTCTTTCAAAGTAAAAAATGTTGTTTCCACCTCCAGACCATTGGAACTTCTTCATATTGATTTTTTTGGGTCAGTAAAAACCGTGTCAATAAGTGGAAAGAAGTATGGATAAGTCATTGTAGATGACTACAACAAATGGACATTGGTAAAGTTTCTCAATCACAAGGATGAGTCACACTCTGTTTTCACTACCTTCTGTACTCAAGTTCAAAATGTGATAAATCTCAAAATTGTCAAGGTTAGAAGTGATCATGGTGGAGAATTTGAAAACAAATATTTTGAAAAGCTATTTGATGAAAATGGAATTTCCCATGATTTCTCCTGCCCAAAAAATCCATAGCAAAATGGATTTATTGAGAGGAAGAATATGATTTTGCAAGAAATGGCTAGGACCATGATCAATGAAACCAACATGGCAAAGTACTTCTGGGCAGAGGCTGTAAACACAACATGTTATATCTAGAACAGAGTCTCCATTAGACCTATTCTTGGAATGACTCCCTATGAATTGTGGAAGAAAAAAACCTAATATTTCATATTTTCATCTATTTGGAGGCTCTTGTTTTATTATGAACACTAATGAAAGTCTAAACAAGTTTGATTCAAAAGCTCAAAGTTGTCATGTTAGAATATTCTGAATGCTCAAAAGACTACAAGATATATAACACTAAAACTCTCATTGTTGAGGAATCAATTCATGTTAGATTTGATGATAAGATTGACTTTGAAAAGTCAAAGCTAGTTGACAGGCTTGCATATATGGAAATCACCTACTCAGAATCTGAAGGAACTGCTGCTGAAGTTCAAGAAGTGAAAGAGTCAGAAAACGATCAACCATAAGTCTCTAATTTTGAGACTCCTCCAAAAAGGCTAAGATAAAGGTTATCACATTTTGAGGAACTGATTATAGGAGATGAGGCATAACATGTTCAAACCAAATCTCACTTCAAGCCTTCTGAAGAAATGCTTCTAAATCTGGTATTGATGGTAGAACTTGTCTCTACTGATGAAGCTCTTCTTGATCAATCCTGGATTCAATCCATGGAAGAAGAACTTAGGTATTTCTCAATCAATAATGTTTGGGATCTTCTACCAAGACCCAAAGGAACTCATGTGATTAGAACCAAATGGGTTTTTTGGAACAAGTTAAATGAAAAAGGTAAAGTGGTAAGAAACCAGCTTGAATGGTTGCACAAGGATATAGTCAGCAAGAAGGAATAGACTATGCATAAATCTTTGCACCAGTTACTAGGTTAGAATCTATTCATCTTTTAATTTCATTTGTTATTAATCACAACATCATCTTATATCAGATGGATCTTAAAAGTGCATTTTTGAATGGTTACATAACTGAGGAAGTTTATGTACACCAACCTCCTGGTTTTGAAGACAGTAAAAATCCTGATTTTGTTTTCAAACTTAGAAAATCCATGTATGGTCTAAAACAAGCTCCAATGGCTTGGTATGAAAGACTAAGCAACTTTCTTTTAAAAAATGACTTCAATAGAGGGAAGGCTGACACTACTTTGTTCTGTAAAAATTTCAAAAATGATATCTTGATAGTTCAAATATATGTTTATGATATTATATTTGGTTCTACTAATGCCATTCTGTGCGAGAATTTTGCCAAGTGTATGCAGAATGAGTTTGAAATGAGCTTAATGGGAGAACTCAAGTTCTTTCTAGGAACTCAAATCAATAAAGGAATGGGTCAAACCTTTAGTCACCAGAGAAAATATGTTAAAGAACTTCTGAAGAAGTTTGACTTATCTGAATGCAAGACAACAAAGACTCTTATGCATCCTACTTGTGTTCTAAATCAGGACGAGGTAAGTGGCAAAGTTGATCAGAAGATGTACAGAGGTATGATAGGTTCTTTACTTTATCTGAATGCCTCTAGGCTTGATATATTATTTAGTGTATGTCTATGTGCTAGATTTCAATCAGATTCCAGAGAATCTCACTTGACTGTTGTCAAACAAATTTTTAGATACCTAAAAATACTGCTAACCTTGGTCTATGTTATATAAAATCAATATAATACAAGTTAGTAGGTTATTGTGATGCTGACTATGCTACTATGCTGGTGATAGACTTGAAAGGAAAAGTACCTTTGGAAGTTGTCAATTGCTGAGATAAAACCTTATATCATGGTCCAGTAAGAGACAATCAACAATTTCTCTCTCAACTGCAGAAGTTGAATATATTTTTGCAACAAATTGCATCACTCAAATCCTCTGGATGAAAATTAAGATAGAGGATTATCATTTATATGAAAATAATATTCCTATCTTTTGTGATAATACTTCTTCCATTTGTTTATCCAAGAATCCTATCCTACATTCTAGGGCAAAACATCGTGAAATTAAACATTGTTTCATTAGAGAATATGTCCAGAAGGATGTCCTTTCTTTAAAATTTGTAGACACTGATCATCAGTGGGCTGACATCTTTACAGAACCCCTTGCTGAAGATAGACTTGTTTTCATTCTAAAACACTTAAACATGGTTCCATGTCCAGAATGAAAAAGGTGTTGTTTCAATCTGATGATGCACTAAAATGTAATATATGCTTCTAATATTTAAGGTGTAGGTTTCTGAAACATGTGACTTTTGATTAAGTGAAGTCCTCATGAATCAGTTGTACTCATGAATCATCTATTCTTCGAATGGATAATTTATGTGAATACTGAAGAACCTACTTTATCAGACAAGTTACTAAAAATTAAAAGGACTCTTGTTCGAATAAAAGATTGTTGTCGTTTAGAATCACCTTGCATTTTTTGTAACATCCTGATAAAAATAACATTCTTTGGAATATACAAAAATCTTCATGCTTTACCCTATGTTAGTAATTGATTTTATCCTGTCATATCCTTGTATGATATGCCTTATGGTCTATGTCATTCATCAGGTAAATCATGTCTTCCATGTTTCATTTCTTTCGCCTCTCACCCATTTCTCCATCTCATTGTCGTCTCTTATAATCTAAAAACCATTTTCCATCTTTCTTATATCATTCCCTTTCAAATCCTTCTTTGTGAAAACATCTTAATCAACTGTTCATGTTATGGCAATTGTTATCTTCAAAAATTCATTTTTTGTCTCTTCATCACCTTTTTGATTTCTGAAAAAGGGGGAGAAAGCAAAATGATTTTGATAATGTTTATTCTCAGAGTATTAAACTCAAACATATAAAATATTGTCACTACTAACTGTTTGTTTAATGTTTTTTATCCAAGAACTCTAAACAAGTTCACTGAGTTTATTCTAAGATAGGTTGAAGATGAAGATCTTATGGATGACATCAACTATGCTTTTATATAAAATATGTTGTACACTTTGTGAATATATGAATATTCAAATTGATGTACCAAACACAATTAAGGAGTTATAGACTTACTGAAAGTAAGGTAGTCTTGCTTGATATCATAGTATTTAGAAGTTATTAACTTTCTGAAAGTATGAAATTCAGACTTAAAGCTCAGAAGTTGTGCTCTCCTCAAAGGAAGACATGTTAACATTTAGATGCATGCTCTCATGCAGAGATGCCACTCAGAAGTTATGCTCTGATACATGTGCTTCTACAATGTACGCTCTATTCAGAAGTTGTGAACTATTTAAATGTCTGATACAATGGAATATATCAAATTAAATGTTGATGCTTGAGAAATATAGTGTTTTGGTTGTGATATTAGAATCAGGAAACAAAAGCACTGATACATAATGCATTAATGTATGGAAGTTCTGCTTATCTATTCTATATTCTGAATGCTCAAAACTTATTTTATGAGTCTTGGGCTTAGGGGGAGGCTCTGAACAAGCTTAAAAGAAATTTTGGATTTAACAAATTTAGGGGGAGCTGTGAGCTTAACTCTGAATTTTTCAGTTACAGTGATTACCCTGTATAAATTGTTCTATCAAAATACATGATTTTGTCATAATCAAAAAGGAGGATATTGTGAGAACAAGAAGTGTTTCTACATCTGGCCTTGAGATTTTGATTATAACTTTACATGTTATCTTAGAGAATAATTGTATACACTACTTGTTTCGTTCTAGTATGTAGCTACTGCTATAATGTTCTGACTTTGGTACAAGGCGTGTGGTGTCATCATGTTCTGAACATACGATATTGGAATAAAACATGTGGTTACGTGTTACAGTTGAAGTCGAGGTTCTGAATCTATCTTCTCCAATGAGTCTAAGGAACGTTAGTACAAGAGGTTCTGATTGTGACTTTGTGGTTAAGCTTTGGAGGCCTTCTAAAGCTTTTCTTCTATGTGTTACAAGTTCTGAAGATTATGAAGACGGGGTTCTGCTGAACAAGTTCTGATGATCTGAAGAAAAGCAAGTTCTTACAACCAAGTGCTGAAGACTCTGAAGACAAGATTTTGTGTGCAAGTTATGAAGACTCCAAGACTTAGGTTCTAAGACTTAAAGAAAGATTCTTCTACAACAAGCTTCAGCATTCAACATTCAAATATCCAAAGCCTCTGAAGATAAGAAGAAAAGTTCAAAATGGTTAATGTGTGATAGTGTACAAAAGGTATATAAAGTTTCTGTGACCTCTACTCTTCTAGAGTGGCACAAGGCAGTCCTTTTGTGCTTGACTGTGACTAATCTCATTATAACGTTTGAGAACTAACAAATAGATTTCCGATTTACCTTTATACCCTTTCAACATATCTCTTTTAAAATTTATAAAAGAGAGAGTTGGAAGTTGAAGAAAAGTAAAAATCAACACTACAACGACAAATCTATCAGATTAAATCAACTTCAACAAAACTACACAAAAGCGTTGTGCAAACTCTATAGAGAAATCATCTGTGTATAATTTTGTAAATAAGCAAGGAGTTGTTGCTCGTATCTTGTAGTAGAACACTTAGGTATTTTTCATTGTACTGAAAAGTCTGTGTAATCTGCTTACAAGAAGCAAATCTGTAATACACTAAAAGTACTCACATGTTGTTGAATGATACCTTCAGAGACTGAGTGAAGGTCTGATCTCAAGAAGACTCTTGTTGCGGCTTGAGTGGACTTACAATAAGGATCGACAGACTTATTGGGGGTGCCAATAAGGTTGATCAGACTTATTGTGGGTTCTGTTAGAACATAATTTGGTTCTACATCCTAGTAAGAGTTTTGACGATAACAAACACATGATATAAATAACAACTATGCTCGCTAATAAAAGTATCTTTACATGAAGGAAGTTCTGATGTGAAAAAGATGTTCTGATGCAACTAGAAGTTCTTCCAGAACATCACCAGAAGTTCTGATTATGCGAGCACAGAAGTTGAGAGTACCATGAAAGATTCAGACGCATCAAATCTGTGTGACACGCTTTTATGAAGAAGTTCTGTTACAACTTCTGAATGCACTAGTGCTATGAAACGGGATCTCTGATACTCTGATTTGAAAAGTTTTGATACAAGCTGTAAAGGACTCTCAACGGTAATATTCATCCTCTAATGTGAGAAGCTCGGAAGCGTTACAATCCCATCAATGCAAGATCATAAGTAACTGCTACAAACAGACAAGGATCTCCTGGTTTGGAAAGCTCATTAACTTGTGTTATGGACATACCAAAAGTATCTTCTTATGTCACTATTGCAAGGCCTATATAAAGTACACAAAAAGAAGATTTCAGGTGATGAAATACTGCGCATAAAAAGAAGAACTCACGTGAAAAGTCAGTAACGCCGCAATTATTCTTCATCCTCAACGTTCAATATTAAACTGTGTAAAATATCACTGTTAGTGATACTGTTTATTAGAAACATCATTGTACACATTTATTCAATTAACTATTTAGTGAATTTCCTTGAGAAAACCAGGTTGTGGTTTTGGACTCAAGAAGACTTTGGCAGTTGTCAAAGTAGATTTATAATCAAGTTTGATTAGTGAATTAAGACCTCGTTGGAAAGAGGCGAAATCACCTTGGCGGGTGGACTGGAGTAGTTTGAGTTCAAACGAACTAGGATAAAAATAAACATGTTCTTTACTCCATCGATTTTTAAGATTCCAATTCAACCCCCCCCCCCCCCCCCCCCCCTCATTCTTGTATTTTTCACTTCTTCAGGTTCTTCTGTAATCGGTTTGGTTATAGTGGATTGAATCCTTGTTGAAGGTGAAGTCACCCTTTAGGGGGTGGACTGGAGTAGTTTAGTTAACAACGAAGCAGGTTAAAAATAATTGTGTCATTTATTTTTATGTTCTAAGCTTACTTAGGTTCTGTCACCAATGAAAATAATTATTTTGGTGAAACCCAATTTAAATTCCCCTTTCTTGTGTTTCTCACACCTTCAAATGTAATAAAATATCATTGTCCATTCTTATAGCATATGGGGAAAGGACCACGTATATCGATATGAATTAGTTCTAAAACATTCTTAGCTCTTTCAACATAGAAATTCCTTTTATTTGTCTACTTACCCTTAATACATTGAATGCGGATTTGAAAGTCCGGAAAATTAAGGATCCAAGAATACCCTACGAACTCTCTATTTAGAGATTTGTCTTAATCGTTTATGCCATAAAGTGGCAGAATTCTCATTTAATTTTCATTTTCTATCATGTAACTCTATTTGCATTAATTTGACATAAGGAGAATGTCAAGCATATAAAGATTAATATTAAAAGAACCATAACCAACAACAAATGAGACTAAACTTATCATTTTTAAATGAACCAGCATAACCTGATTTGTCCAAAATAGAAATAGAAATTAAATTTCATCTAATAGATGATGAAACAAAAGTCTCATCCAGATCCAAATGAGCTAAGTATCCTTAGGTATCCTTTAGGTACATAACCTAAATTCATTTCAGAATAAACAAAAGAGAGAAAATTGCCCTTCTTTTCATGCCATGTGGCGTACTTGGAACATTCCTTCTTCACGTGTCCAATATTCTTGCAAAATAAGAAATTGGACTCCTTAGGTTGTTTCTTTGCCTTCTTATTTTGAGAAAAAACCCCATGGACTTGTCATTCTTAGTAAATAATTGCTCCACATTTTCGACAAACCTCTTGGCACTTTCACTCTTAGTAATATAACCCCTAATCATTTTAGGTATGGATCTTTTAATTATCATAAGGCACATCGGGTTAGATCGGTCCCATTTTTCTATTTTAGTTTATTTTGTGTTCTCCTTAGTGGCAGTGGGACATTCTTCCCTCAGGGATAAGTCTAAGTTTATGCATCCAAGAGCGGTCTTCGCAAATTCTTTCCAGGACTTAAAGTTTATCCTACTCAGCATAGGGATAGAGTTAATCTGAGTAGAAAAATTTGGAGCGATAGCAGGAACAACTAGACCAATTGAAAATAACAACAAACATACAACCTTAGTAGGCATGTCAAATAACCATACAGACATGTACAATATTATTTATATGCAAATTAAATAAGACCTGGACAAGATACCAAAAACACCATCAATTCATAATCTTTGATTGTAAGAATTAGTTGTAAGCAGTACTCTCACACAATGATCAAATATTAGTAATAATTCTTGTCAGATAATGGACACTATTGACACAAATCATTAGCCACATGAATAAACTTAATAATTACTACATATTTACCATCACGGGTATGCAATTATTCGGCCAAACCGTGTCTTCCTTTTGACCGACCATAATAGTTTGCATGAACAATTACATACTACATCTTTTGTGAGTCTGATTTTATCAAATGTACACAATATTTACACAACAAAGGTTACTTTTGAAACTTATTATTTCAACCAACTAAACTAAAATCACTAGACAATTTTAATTTAATAAATTAAATGGGAAGGTATTAATATTCAGACAAACATTACCTACAAATTTAATGTCAAAGTTGTATGTTTATCTAGTCCCTTAATAATCAAATAACTATTAAACTGTTCTAATTATGCCAGAAAATACTCACATGATTTAAACTGGGAAATTAAACTGTTCTAATTATGCCAGAAAATACTCGTCGGCGATGAAACCTAACCAAACACCTTAGTAAACATGAAGAGAATAAACATATACACTAAATTTACAAGTATACAAAACATGTAAATTTCACAAATATGGTAAACATATATAAGTGTCAATATAAACAAGTGAAAATAGAAAATATATACGATATCTATAAAACTATAAAAAAAGAGACTATCGCAATACGGTCCAATAAAACACCAATCTCCGGCAACAACGTCATTTTGTTGAAGCGGTAAAGTGGAAGCAAAAAGTAAGTATTTATTTGGTTTTATCATATCACCTCCCCAGGTATTAGTGGTTACTGAATTTCCGTTCAACAAGTCTCGTGTTTATGAGTTTGGTTTTGAATGGGTTTAAAGTAAATGCGGGAATTAAACATATTAACAGAAAAAGAATACATTCTTTGGAAAGGAGAAACTTATCAGCATGAATTTAAATTACTCATCACAAACTTAAACCTATCGATCAGTTGTACGCAACATATAATACTCGTCAAAATTAACATGTATCTCTCACATCAGTGTCCATCTCTGCAACACCAACAAGACGTATCACAACAAAGGTTATGTCTAACCCAAATTCCTAGAACAACTATATTCTATGTCTCGCGCGAAACAGCAGCACAGAAGAATTAAGCTTCGATACCCAAGTGATTTTTAGCTCTAAATCTATCTCTAGAATCTAGAAACTAACATATTTCCTTCCCTAATTAAGATTTTTGTGGTCAATTTCTACAATAACGCAAATCCAAACATAAATGCAAAAATATCAAGGAAAGCAACAATATTGATTTGTAAATCATATATTATACAACACCATGATCAATACATATACATATATTTAGAGTAACTATACAAACACAACCCAATAAAAAAGAAATACATAGAGAGGAAGAGAAATGAACCAAACATCTCACGGGTTGTTGTCGCAACCGGCCAAAAATAAGAGAGTCGCCACCATTATTTTTTATCATAAGGACGGGAAAAGAACGGAAAACCCTAATTGTTTAGAGATTCTAGATTCGAGAGTTGGTTAGACAATGGGAAGGTGTTAGACACCCTTTATCTCCGTTGTTTTCAAGGGGCTACCTACTTAAGTTTAGAACATATCAGGAATTTTCTATTTAAAGTATGTTATTATCATGTGTATATGAAAAGGTTTAATTTTTTAATTATGGGTCTCGCCTTGGTTTTAACCGCGTGCCTACGTATCCTCGTGCGAAGAAATCATAGTCCATTTCGTAGTTTGTTATGTGTTTGGTTAGCTTTTTTATAGGATTGTGTAATTGCTTTCGAACGATCCTTGAAATTCGTCCGTGTTTAAAAGTTGCGTAGTCGTAGAGGTAGTTTGAAGTTTTATTTGAAAGCAAGTTCACAATCATCTTTTTGAAAATAATATTGAGTTTTTGATTAAGTTAGTGAAAAAAATGATAATTTAATTGGTTAGCTATTTTAAATTAATTCGAATTTTGACAATTGAATATATATATATATATATATATATATATATATATATATATATATATATATATATATATATATATATATATATATATATATATATATATATATATATTAGAAAGTAAATTAGATGATAATAACAACTATGTACCAAGTTATCATTTTTCTAACAAGAATATATAATACATTTATCAAAAATAAATAAAATATTTATTAAAATATTATTTATTATTTTAATGCAAAAAGAAATATGAATAATTTTGGAAAAGATAAATAAATAAATAAATAAATACCAAAATAATAAAAAGAATTATAAATAGTAGAAGGTTAAGCCCAACCATTGTTTGGAGCCCAAAAGCGCAAGGGGGTTTTATTTTTAGCCAACATAGTAATTAATGGTGTGTGGATAGTATTGGACTTGGCTCAAATATTTGTTTGAAGTCTGTTTGGAGAAGGTAAGGTCACTCCAGGACGTAATGGTTGGCTATCAAAATTGAGAATGTTTGATTCTAATCAAATGGTTACCAAAAGTTCATTCTGGGACACTGATCAGAGGTATTCTAAATGGAGCATCCTGATCACGCGTTGACCGTGCTTATTATATGAACGGGTGTATGAGACTCGTCAATAGTCGTCTCATCATGTGGCCAATGAATGGTCACACTTCACAGATCGAGAGCTTGAGGGATGGAGTACTTAAAGAAAATTGCTTCATAATTCCTCATTTTCTGTCTTCAGTCTCTCTCTACTCTAATCGTTCTCTCAAACACAACGAAACGCTGGCCTGCCGAAAATTGCTCTGCCAGCTGCGCCACCCCAAAACCATTATCATTTCCAGTTTCTGGTTGAATAGCAACCGGAAAACTCATAGTCTTCAGCCATTCCTCCCCATAATGCATGAACCCTAGCCATGAACAAGAACCTTATCCATGAATCCCACCATGAGCGTCCGTTTAGACTGTCGTCCTAGATGATAGTCTGCCATAGACTTCATCTATTTCCCAGAAACCAACACAACCCTAGAAACCCGAACAACTTTTAACCTAACCCTTAGAACCCTAACCCAACATCACATGAACCCTAATAATATTAAAGAACCCTAACCCTATGTCATTAGAACCCTAACCCTAATCCCCAATTTTTTTAGAATTTCTCCAATTGAAACCCCAATTGTTCATTAAACAAACATCAACAACAATAATTAATTAACCCTAAGCTAAGTCTTAGGCTTACTTGATCCTTGTCGTGAATCTTCTTGTTTCCCTTTTGTATGATTCCCCCTTCTAATCCATTTGTTTATTATGTTTGCTGGTACAAGGGTGAATGGAAGCAACGAGGGTGTGAGAGCTTCAAGGGTTATCTGAAGGAACTTTGTTGGGGAAAGTAACTCCTGTTTGGGGAAGCCGATGTCAAAGCTTTAGTTTCCTCTACTATGTGGGGAGTTGTCACTGTCCCTAGTTTTATGTTGTGGTACTATCAAAAATGTTTTCTTGATGGCACATGATTCGTTGCTGGAATGCGTGCGTAATTCCCCAAGTGATTCAGATGGAGATCTGCCCCTGGTTATTTGGCACCTTTGGAGAGACTTCCCCAGGTGTGTTAGACATCATGTCATGCCCCTTGCTCATGAAAGACCTGTTACTGGAAGTGTCTTTCCCGCTGAGATGATTCTGTCCATTGAGAGGATGTCTGTTCATTGAATATCCATTGTGAGGATTTCTCTGCTGTTAAACAATTAGTCATATGCAAACAATGTCATTTAAAGAATGCAAAACTCATGTCTGTCTTGAAATTTTTTTTTTTTGAAAATGTGTTTTGTGTAGTAAAACAAAATTTACAAGAATGTGATATTGTGATACGGTGGGAGAACTGACTTGAGGATTTTGCGTTGGATCGCAAATATTGCAGTTAGCAAGAGTCGCCACCGACTTTTCTTTTATCCAAAAGGAAAGGTGAAAAAGCACAGGAAAGACTTTTGAGATTATTTCTTGAGTTTGAGGGGTAGATTATGAAAAGGGAAGGTATTAGCACCCTTTTCATCCATGGTTTTCCATGGGATCTTAGTTACTTGCTAGATCACTTGCTTTTGTTTGAAATTGTTCTTTCTGCGGTTTTTGAAAGTATTTTGTAAAGAGGCCATTGTTTAGGCAATCTTTGTAATGATTCTTATTTGTAAGAATGTATACAAAGATGTTGATCTTTTGAAAATGTTTTCAAGTTTGTAAGATGTTTTGAAAGTGTGGGTGCTTGTTTTGAAAATAACAAGGATGTTTGCTTGAAATTGAGCAAGTAATTAGGAGAATTCTACCTACTCAAATGTCTTTATTGTTCATTTTCTTTTCCTTTGACATTGTTATCTTACCATTGATTTGGTAAGTAACCCTATCTTTGGATGTAAACGGGACGGGCATAGGTCATCGTATAACCATAATTAGCAATGTTGCAAGGTACCTTAGCAATCTTTTAGAGGGACTAAGATCATTTGTAAGGCAACTTAGATAGCGTCATCGAGGGACTATGATTTTGTATTTGCTTGGTTTTGTTAAGATACCTTACATGCATAATATGGCCATTTTGTATAAGGCAACCAAGTAGAATAACCCTAGGGTTGCTTGTGTGCAAATGTATTGTTTTCATGCTTGTTTTTGTCTTGAATTAAGGTTTTCTAAGTGTTAATTTTAGTTTTTTCATGCAAACTCTAATTACTAGCATTTGTATATAAAAGCGATAAATGGTGGAATTTTAAAGTTACTACGCTATTACAACATTTGTGGGGATGGGGTGTAAAATTTGTAAATGGAGATTGCAAGAATATAAACCTAGTTAATCTATTACAACCAAATTGAATGGGTATTAATGTACAAGAGATTAGATAAATATAATGTGCAAAAAGAATAAATATGCATTAATGTAAAGGTGAAAAAAATGAATATTTTGTTTGGTTTTCATAAAAAAAGGATTTTGTCTTAATATAATTAATTTAAGAAAATAATTAATTAAAATTGAATTTTATTAAGAAAAGCTTTTAAATAAAAACCTAGTTCTATTAATTAATCAAAAGAAAATAAGTTTAAGAAAGGTATTTTTATCTTGAAAATATTTATAGCATTATAAAATATTTTTAGTCTTTTTTATATAAAAAATAATGTATTTAAATTAGTATGAAGGAAAATAACTAATAACCTAATTTTATTTATATTTACAAGATAATAAGTAAAAAATAAATAAAGTATAATTAATAAAAATATTTTTTGTGAGAAAAATAAAATAAACCAAGTCAAAATATAAATATATAATTTTTTTGGATTTTATGATTTTTTTAAGTGCTTAGAAAATATATTTAAGAAAATAAAAATGAAATAAATAAATAAAATAAACAAACTTGGGCCAGGGGTGCCAAGAGCCTGCAAGGGGGTTAGTCAGTAAAAAAGAAACAAAGCAAGCCCCATAAAGGCCCAGGCGCTCAAAAAAGGTCAGAAATGCCAAAATGTGTGAAAAATGCAAAAAGGGTACCACTGTGGCTCGAACCCAGGTTCCATAGGTTTCAGGCGCGTGCTTCTACCACTGGGGTGGCTATAAATCCATTAATACAAACAAAATAATAAATATGTAAGGCAAAAAGCGCCCTGAAGACTTCATCTTCAACCTCCAGCCAGACCAACTGTAACTTGCTCATTTCTCATCAAAAATGAAAACTGTAAACATGAAACTTGTAGCAAATTTTCTCACGATTCCAGAAATGTAAAGTATTAAAACTATAGATCAAAGATAAGCATTAATTTTAATGTCCCTAATTTGAACCCTAAAAATTTCATAAATTTCAGTTTCAAAATTCTCTAAGCTCAAGCAAAATTAATGAAAACTAAGGACATGGTTAGCTTCAGGGCAATGATATCTACATGTTTTGTTCACAAACAAAATATTGATGATGCCTGTATGAAGAGTTCCAAGTTGAGATAACTTACCTCAAAACTGGAAATCGTGTTTTGAGTTTGAGCTTGTTTCAAGTGATGGTGATGATCATGTTAACTTCCTTGAGATCCTAGGAAGCTAATACAATGGTTTGCTTGAGTTGAGAGTGGTTGAAATGACTTGGAGAAGTCAATGTGCAATGCTCTGTTTTTGGTTATAAAAGATATGGTAAATGATGTTACATTAATGAAACAAGGATATTGTAGCGATAAAAAATGTAGCGGGGTAAATCGGAGATCGAATTATTTATTAACTCGTCTCACAAAAGCAAGACTCGCCACCGCGCTTTATTGTTTCCAAGGGAAAAGGGAAAAGAGCGAAATAAAACCCTAAATATGCAATGTAAATAATACTTTTTAAAAGTAATAAAAATACAAGGCGTTTTTGAAAAGAGATCTATGGTTCGGGGGTTGGTTATACAACGGGAAGGTATTAGCACCCAATGTATCTATAGTACTCTATAGGAACCTTTTGAAATATCTGTTTATTAAAATGTTCGTTTGATTGAAGAAAATAAATTGTTTTGGCCGAAAGGGGGTACGGACGGGTTTTTTTTGAAGATACGACAACCTAACGTCGAAGTTTTTACTTAAAGGGTATAAGTTTTGAAAAGATTGAATATTTGAGGAAAAATTATCCTAAGTTTTAATGAAATGCGAATGTTCGCGCGATTAGACTTGAGGACATGAAGTCGTCAAATTTAATCGTTTTTCCCTTGGATTTAAACGTAAACAGAATAATCGAGTAAACAAAAAATTATGATAATAAATGATATACAACAATTTAAATAAAAGACTAAGTGTGTGAACGTGCATTTTTTTGTATTTTTATTAATATTAATAACGCAAGAGAATTAATTAAATAAAATGTTTTAGTTCTTAAATTCTATTCTTTTTATATTTGTATTAATATTAACTGAAGCGAGGGAAATAATAAAATGTTTTAATTTTTTTTACTATTTTTTATGTTTTTAGAGTTTTTATATAAAGTATTATTATGAGAATTATTAAATGATTTTAAACTAATTAAAACCTAAAAGCTACTTAACTTAAGTCTAATTAAAAAAGGGGATACTAAAATTATTAAATTAAACCTAAAGTTAAACTTAATAAAAAAAGGTCAAATATTAAAATTATCCAATTAGATTACGTATCTATTATTTGATTAACCAACTAATTAACTAAACTAAAAAATATTCTAAAAAAAACTAATAGAAAATAAAATGAAAGGAAAGGTGTATTAGAAAAAAAAAGAGGGTTAAATAGACAAATATGTGGGCTAAAGGTTTTGAGAGCCTAATCAGAAATTGAAAAAAGGGGGGTGCATAAGGGAGAGCACTGGGCTTTAGGCAGAACAGGTTGGTCCAAGCAATGTTTCAATTTCGTTTTAGGGTTAACACTGATTTGTTTAGTTGAATGGGATTAGGTTTTGGTTTAACAGTGACGGCGCTGTTCGCTTGCTCATGCGTTCTTCTTCTACCGTTCGCGTTCTTCTTCGTCTTCTTTGATCTCCCTTCGTCCTCCTCATGCTTGCTTCTGTGGCTCTCATGAAAGCGCCTTCTTCTATGCCTTCCCCTTGCCCGAGCCACCAACATCTCCTCTCCCCATGCGTCGCTCAGTGATACAGTACAGAGGTAATGCTCTCGCTTCTTAACGCATTATATTTTTATGATTTTTCTTGCATGTTATGAATTTGTGGCAATTTTGGATTCTGATTTATCTTTTACATGGGATTTCGTTGAGATGATGAAAAGGGAAAAAAGGAAACAAGGTTACCTTCGTTTTTGATATGGAGAAGAGGTGGGGTCGGAGGATCGCTGGCGGAGGGAAAGGCGATGAGGCTATGCTTGCTTTGATGACCCTGGTACTCTGTACTCTTTATCTCCTTTTGTTGCCTTGATGTTTATGTTGCCTTGAACGATTACTTTGATGCTTTGAACGATTGCTTTGATGCTTTCTTATGTTGCCTCCGTTAAGATGCTTTTTCTTCTTCTTCTTTCTGCTATTGTATGTTGGGTTGTTGGCCAATGATGATTACTGTGAGGCTTTTCTGGTTTGGACAATTTCATGTAAGTTGCATTGTGGTTGTGGTGTTCATGCTGGTTTTCAGCTTTTAGGCCATGGCTACTGGTTTATTGGTTAGGTAATGGCTTGACAGGTTTAGGCCATGGTTATGTTGGTTTTACGCAGGTTGATGGAAACAGGGGAATTGGTTTTCGTTGTTAGGCCATAAGGTTTTGGTTATATGCAGGCTTATGGTTTATGACAGTAGGCAGGTTTGGTAATGCAGTTGCATGGTTTAGGCCATATGTTTATCGTTTTGAATGATGCTTGTGATATTGGTTTGAGGGCTCAATCAGGTTAATGAGGTTTAGGCCAAGGTTGTTGGTTTTGACATGGTTTAACAGGTTATGGAAACAGGTTTGGTTTAGGCCATGGTCGTGTTTTGGGTTTATGCAAGTTTAGGCCATGGTTGATGTTACTATGGTTTGACAACAGGCGGAAGGCTTTTTGCTTTGAGAATTTTTGTATATGTTTGACAGTTTTGGTTTTTTGCTTGAAGGTTTTGATGAACAGGTTGTGTACCTCTCGATTTTTGAAGGGGTTTGGTAGGTTATATCAGTTTGTCTTTTTTGAGGCTTATGGTATCAGGCTTGAATATTTAATATATTTTCTTGGTACTTCTGCACCCTTACTGCTCCATATGGTTTGTCTCTATTCCTATTTCAAGTTTTCCTTTTCTCTTATTGTATGCTGCTGTTCTGTTTGCATTCTATTTCCTGCCTAAGGCCAAAACCTGTAAAAACCAACTCTCTTCTCTCTTCTCTCTCTCAGTACATTTGATACATCAAAATGATATACTGTACTTTCTTGTTCTGAAAAGGCATAGGCTTGAACATGATGAAATGTGGAATATTACTTGCTTGCAAAATGGTTTTAACTGCATATCTCTTTGTCTTTTGCATTTGTACAGTAGAGGAGCCTATGTTTTTTGGCCTCTTCCACACTTGGGGCATGGTTTACGTTGGCTTTTGCTTTGTGTTGAAAATGCATATGCTGTTTGCTATGATTGCTATGTTGATTTTGAAATTATGCATGGACTTTTTGTAAAATGCAATTAATTTTTAATTATGCAGTCTTTAAAAATAAAAATGAATTTGTGCATGTTTTAAAATGTGCATTCATTTATGAAAATAATAATTCCCCCCTTTTTGTGAACCGGGAGAAATCCCGTGATTTGCAAAAAAAGGGTAAACTGATTCTAGCCGTTGCTTTTAATGATGAACACTAAATAATTTTCTACTTTTAATTATTTATTCAATTATGACTTTTCTTTTTAATTGTTTTTTTTTGCAGGTAAAATCAAATGAGCAGGCAAAAGCATTGGATAGAAGATTTAGAATTAGAATCTTAGAAATATAGTTCTATTTTCCTTTAAACTTTTATGTAATTTGTTATTATAAATATTTTGTAAATAATACAATATTTAAATAACAATTGTAATAAAATAGAATAAAGTGAAATAAAATTCTATTGTTTCCCGATTAATTCTTTTTCTTTCCAATTATTTATTTATTGTTTATAATTCTTTAACTTACAATAATTGAAAAATTAATTTCAATTACTTAAATTCCGAATAATAAACAAATAAATAAATATCATTGATCAAATAACAATTTCAATTATTTAACTCATTATTCATAATTTTCTAAATTATAATAATTGAAAATAGAATTTCAATTATTTAACTTAGAATGATAAATAATTAAATAATCACTGTTGACCAATTAATAAACCTCTCTTCAAATGTTTATTTCGTTATTCATAAATCTTTAAATTATATAATAACCGAAAATAGATTCTAATTATTTAATTTTAAGATAATAAACAATTAATAAACATTGTTTTAACATGAATCGATTAAATAATTTAGTGTTCAAAATAAATAGCTCTCGGCCTGAAAAAGTTATGAATTTTAAAAATCAAAACGCTTACAATGTAATGATGCAGATAGGAGATGATATCTTAGGTCAAAATTTGGGTACTGTCGACCAATACGTCAATGTGAGGTAATGGGAAGTCATCCTTCGGACTAGATCTATTCAGATCATTGTAGTCTACACACACCCGAACCTTGCCATCCTTCTTAGAAACAGGCACTATGTTGGCTAACCATTGAGGATAGACCGATGTAACAAGGAAACCTGCATTAATCTGCTTCTGAACCTCCTCTTTGATCTTGTCAGCCATATCAGGACGAGTCCTTCTCAACTTCTGCTTGATCGGCGGACATTCAGGTCTCAACGGTAAACGATGCTCCACAATATTGTTGTCCAAACCTGGCATATCTTGGTAGGACCAAACAAACACATCAACATACTCTTTGAGAAGCTCCAACATCTTCTCCTTAACTTCCGGGATAAGCAATGCTCCGACTTTGACTTCCTTTCTATCCTCTTCATCACCCAAGTTGACCAACTCTAAAGGTTCTTCAAATGGTTGAATGACCTTCTCCTCATGCTCAAGCAAACGAGAAATCTCAACAGGAATCTCTTCCTCATCCTCTTCTTCGGCTCTGAACACAGGGAATTCAAAGTTGGGAGAGGGCATAGGATCATTGTTTTCGATGGTTAAGTCATGGATTAATCTGCACATATGATTATGCTTTATTTTAGAAATCGATTTGTGCAAATAAAACAAAAGGTTATTAATTAATTTTCATTACTATTTCCCAGAAAAAGTGAAAAATAAAACAGTAGTGGACAAAATAATATTTTTATTCATTAAAGGGAAATACTTGAAACAAGGAGCCCAGACATTTCTCTTTTGCCTTGGGCAGAGCAAAAGGAATTATTTTTCATAGCCTGACACAAAATACGTTTCGCCTTGGGCAGAGCGAATTTTTTCAAAGAAAACGAACAAAACATTACTCGGAAATGTGCATAACCACAGGAACATCAACAGCTATCCAGTTTTGGCAAGCCAATCCAGGCGTCACGAAAACGGGCAAATCTTCCTCAGAATCATCTTCTATGATAGCATCAACCTCAGGATGTATAAAACCTGCACTTCAAAAAACCTCTTGAATCGGACGAACAACCACCTCCTTCTTGACTCTTGCAGACACTGGATGAAAACCCAGACCTTCCCCAGACTTGTTCTCGGGTAACGTCAACACCTGGCCCCATCCTCCGGCCGAACCACTTTCCACCACTCGCCGCGCATCCTCAAAAGAAGAGATGGATGCCCCTTTCTTCTCCACTGTGTCCTTAGCAACAGAAAGACCTTGGAACTGGGTTCCAACATCCTCGTCCGCATCAATAAAAGAGAATGATGATAAATGGCTTACCACCATAGCCTGCTCTCCACCGATCATCACTAACTTCCCATGCCTTACAAACTTTAGTCTCTGATGGAGCGTGGAGGTGACTGCCCCTGCATCATGGATCCAAGGACGACCCAATAAGCAACTGTAGGCAGCACGAATATCCATCACTTGGAAAGTGATTTGAAAAGTGTGGGGACCAATTACTATAGGAAGATCCACTTCACCAATGACTGTCTTCCTAGAACCATCAAACGCTTTAACAATTACTCCGCTAGGTCTCATAGGAGCACCCGGATATGAAAGCCGAGATAATGTAGTCTTGGGCATCACATTCAACGACGAACCTGTATCCACCAACACACTTGATAAGGTATCATTTCCACATCTTACTGAGATATGCAAAGCCATATTATGGTTTCTCCCCTCCTCCGGGAGTTCTTCATCACTGAAACCAAGATTGTTACATGAAGTAATATTTCCCACAATTCCATCAAATTGGTCAACCGTCACATCATGATCCACAAACGCCTGGTCCAAGACCTTCATCAAAGCTTCTCTATGGGCACCAGAATCTCTCAGTAAAGCAAGCAAAGAAATCTTGGAAGGTGTTTGCAAAAGTTGGTCCACAATCTTATATTCACTTCTCTTGATAAGCTTCAGAATCTCATCATCCTCAGGGCGAGGGATAGGTTCACTGGATCGGCCTATCTCAACCCTTGGTTCAACATTTCTCACTGGAATCTCCGCCGGTATGGGTCTCCTGACTTGAACTTCTGGTCTCTTCAAAGGTACTGCTGCAAAAACACGTCCACTTCTCGTAACTCTACTCACATCAGCAATGTTAACAAAAGACGGTCTTGTCAGTATAGGGACTTCTACCCCATTCTCAATAATTGTGGCATTATACTTATACGGTACAACTTGGTCTGAGTTGTAAGGCACAGGACCAGGTGGGTAAATAATCAAAGGATCAACAGGTGCAGTCTGACTGTCGTAAGCAATCTCTACTGATTCAGGCAAATTGAATTGTGGTATGATAACATTCACTTCATCCTCCGGATTTCTGTCATACGTAATGGTGATAACTCTCTGGTCGAGCAACTTCTGAATATCCTCCTTCATAGTAGGACAATCAACCTCTCTTGAACAAAACTCACAAACATAATAATCATGCTGGTGCCTAAAAAAGGCAAGTCTTCTCAAACTCTGATGTAACCTGATCAACGACTCTCTTATGTGTTCAACTTGAAAAACTCGAAACTTCCCCGGACAACCTTCCACCATATTCACTGAAGCTGCCCCATGTCGAGGCAAAGGGTTATCTCTAACATTTGGATTAACATCCTTAAAAGACAAGATGCCATTCTTAATCAATCTCTGCACGTCCGCCTTCAGAGCAAAACAGTTCTCAAGGTTGTGCCCCGGCGACCCTTGATGATATTCACAAAACTGATCCGCCTTGTACCACGGAGAAGTACTGTTCGGTGCAACAAGAGGAGGCTTTGTCGTTATGAGATTCTTTCTGATAAGAGCAGGGAACAATTCAGTATACGTCATAGGAATGACATTGAACTGCGGTTTTCTAGGTGAACGGTTTTGATTGTTGAATGGATAAGCCTGTTGTCGAGGCTGCTGCTGAAATGGCCATTGTTGAGTTGGTGGGGTTTGATGAGCTGGGGTCATCAAAGCTGGGCGGACAGCCGGAGTGACTGCCGCAACGTGAGAGTAACCTCTCCTAGGTCTACCTGGGAACAAAGCGCTAACATCCTGCTCTTTTCTTTTCGGGAAAACACTTCCAAACTTCTTAGCACTGCTAGACGGACTTCCTTCTTTAACCAAACGCCCTTCACGAATCCCTTCCTCTAACCGCATGCCCATGCTTACCATTTCGGTGAAGTCACTGGGTGCGCTGGCTATCATCCTTTCATAGTAAAAGGACCCTAAAGTCTTCAAAAATATCTTAGTCATCTCTTTCTCCTCAAGAGGTGGATAGATTTGAGCAGCAATTTCACGCCACCTCTGGGCGTACTCCTTAAAAGATTCTCGGCCTCTTTGCGACATCGCCCGGAGTTGATCCCTGTCTGGTGCCATGTCAACGTTATACTTGTACTGATGGACAAAGGCTTCGCTAAGGTCGTTGAAGTTGCGGATTCGAATACTGTCTAAACCCATATACCACTTTAGAGCAGCACCCGTCAAACTATCTTGAAAATAATGAATCAACAAGTCATGATCATCGGAATACGTAGACATCTTTCTCACGTACATTGTCAAATGTCTTCTAGGACACGAATCACCCTTATATCTCTCAAAGTCTGGCACTTTGAATTTTGCTGGAATCTTGACATTCGGAACTAAACAAAGGTCATGCGTATTCTTCCCAAACAAATCCTTCCCCTTTAACGCTCTAAGCTCTTTCTGCATTTCCTGGAACTGATCTTGAAATTCTTCCATTCTATCAAAGAGACCTAAACTTTCAGCAGGCTCGGCAGGATAAGTAGGTTCATTCAAGTATGGCACGGAGTGGACCATAGGAGCAACGGTTGTCATAATCGGTTGCGGAAAAGGTGTCACAGACAGAATTACTGGAGGCATGGCAGTTGTCTCTGACTGAGGAAGAGACAAGGCAGGTTGAAACAAAGGTTGTACGGCAGGCTGATACCCCTCTGGCACAAAGTTGTAAGGCATTCTCCACGGAAAACCTTTCGGCATCTGATGTTGAAGCAGAGAGTTGATTTGAGTCACAGATGTAGGAACGGTGACAATCTCGGAAACCACTAGAGTTGAGGTCTGAATCTCGGCAGCTGTAGTTGATGGCTGATTCTGAACAGCCACCAAACTTTCCACTAACGCAGTTAACTTTTCCATCTCGACACGAAGAGTAACAACTTCCCCACGAAGCTCATGATTTTCCTGTTCCAAATCTTCCATTTTCCTCTGACGATTGGCTCGAGTGTCGTATTGGTGAGACAGCTTGACAACCTTTTGAGTGGAAAAAGGAACAAGGATAAGACTCTAGAAAACATGTGAAGTGGAATGTGGAATGATGCATGATGTGAGATGCAAATGATGATTCATTTTAAAAGTTTTTCAAGGAACTTTAATAATTTTGCATACATCAATGGTAAAGGAATTTGGAACAACAAAAACTCAATCCATTAACCGAAAGCGATAAATTACAACTTACAATTTGGAATATCAAAACAGTAAATTACAACCTTGGGATAACAACCCAATTACAACTTCGAAACACAGAATCCATAATAAAGCGATAAATTACAATTTTAAAACATGAAGTCTAAAATAAAGCAATAAATTACAACTTTGGAGCATGAAGCTCATAATAAAGCAATAAATTACAACTTTGGAGCATGAAGCCCTTTTACATAGTTTTACAAAATGACATCAATAAAATAAAACTAAAAGCTAAAGATCACTCGAAATCCTCAGATGAAGGACCAAACGCCAACTGTAACTGGAGCTTCTTGATCTTCTCTTCATAAAAGTCTTCCATCTCTTCCTTCTCAGCTACCATTCGATCGATGATTTCCTTCTGCGGATTAGGAACGAGAGCCACGTTTACCGAACCTTCCCTCTTTCTCTTCCTTTCACTAGCGTACTTCTTCAGCAAGGCATCCTTTTGACGAAGCTTCTCATCGTGATCAATGAACCAGCCGTCTTGAATAAACAGCAACTCCTCCTTTTCCTTTAACTGTCGAGTCAGGACTCGATTCTCATATTCAGACATATGGTACTTTTCCTTCCAAGCATCCCTCTTGGACTTCATCCTGGCCAGATTTCCTTGGTATTCTCCTATATTCGCGATAGGGATAACAACAGATGATGGTGCAATGGTAGGGAATAAAGGTTTCTCAAGTTTATAGGGCATCTTGAGAGCACAAGCCCGAGCACGGACCCACTGTAGGTAAGGCTCCAAAGAAACGGCACCTCTATGTCCTAACATATCTCTCCCTTTCCTATGGATGTGGCGCCAAGCTCCTTCGATCTCCCTCTTATCTGCCTGATGATCTTGTCCTTCCTGAAGAAAGAAACCACTCACATGGATGTTGTTTAGCTTATCTCTCATTGGGTACCCGAACTGACGGCGCGCGAGAACAGGGTTATAGTTGATTCCACCTTTCGTACCGAGAAGAGGCACGTTAGGAAAAGCACCACAGCTATCGATGATCTTCACGTCATAGTAAACTCGATTATACCAGTCAATGTCGAAATGAGTGAGAGCCATAATCTTTGGCGCCCAACGCGGTTCCTTCTCGAGATCCCAGAAAATATCAGACCCAGGTAGATGCGAAACATACCACTGATACAACAGCGGTGCACAACAAATAATCATCCCTCCTTGATAAGAGTTTCGAAGATGGATGGAGTAGTAGGTATCTCCTAGCAGCGTAGGGACCGGATTTCCAATCAGGAAAATTCTGATGGCGTTGATATCCACAAACTTATCAATGTTAGGGAACAAGAATAGACCATACGCGAGTAAAGCAAACACGTCTTCGATGGCAACAATATCCTTTATCTCAGCAAAATGACGAGCTTTCTTCAACAAAAACTGCGCAGACAAACCCCGGATTCTCCCTTTCGTAGTCATGTTCTCCTCTATCTCTGACTTCTTCAAGTGGGTGATGGTTGCTATCTCGTGAGATTTGGGCTCCTCTTCTAATCCAGAAAAAGGAACACAGTCGGTGATCGGCAAACCAAGTATGTAGGAATACTCCTCTAAAGTGGGCATCAACTGGTAATCCGGAAAGGTGAAACATCGGTACAAGGGATCGTAGAATTGAACCAACGTGTTAAGGATGCCTTCCTTCATCTTGCGCTTCATGAGAGGTATAATAGACCCATACTTCTTCTGAAAATCCGTCGGGTTCTCGATCTTCGGAATCAAACTCTTCAGCTCTTCGATCTCGGGCTCCTTAAAACTAAAGCTTCGAGTGTTTCTCCTTCCAAGTTCCATAATAACCTGAGATGTCTGCAAAAATCATTCTGAAGTTCCTTGAAAAACAAGTTTTTTACAAAGATGTTGATGAATGCATGGATGAATGATAATGCAACAGTCACACACAGGCTTGCAAACATGGGGTTCAACGTTTCAGCATGGAGTCAAAGGTAAAATCCACCCAAAGGTATGTACTAACGGTTCAATCACACCTGTAAGACAAGGTTCTAAAAGTTCCCAGAGTCCACATTCCTCCTTCGGATATTACCAACGTCTTGATTACTCAATAATTAGCAATATTCTCAAGAGAAACTCGTCCGAGCGTAGCATCGCGTAACAACCACTTTTGAATTACTCCGTTATAGTCTCCGCGCTACACCTAAAAAGGCCAAGATGGGTTAGGGTTCTATGGTCCTCAACTTCTCGGGCTCCTAGGTCGAAAATAATAATGTCTTCCCGATTACTCGGTAAACAAATATTAAGTTCAAGAGGGCCTTCCATTGAGTGGGGGATCTCATGCCTCCTTCTTCGGGATTACTCCCTCAAAGTTAACATGACTATACCGCCCGTCCTATTCCTTAAGTGTTACTTAATCCGGGTATAGGATTCGTCCTTTGCAAAACAACCCAAACACCCCAATTTAAACACATAATCAAACAAATCAAATAATAATAAACAGATAAGACAAATTAGGCTTAACCCACTTAGGGATGGACCAGCAAGAGGTCAATCTTTCCCCAGCAGAGTCGCCAATTCTGTAGCGATAAAAAATGTAGCGGGGTAAATCGGAGATCGAATTATTGATTAACTCGTCTCACAAAAGCAAGAGTCGCCACCGCGCTTTATTGTTTCCAAGGGAAAAGGGAAAAGAGCGAAATAAAACCCTAAATATGCAATATAAATAATACTTTTTAAAAGTAATAAAAATACAAGGCGTTTTTGAAAAGAGATCTATGGTTCGGGGGTTGGTTATACAACGGGAAGGTATTAGCACCCAATGTATCTATAGTAATCTATAGGAACCTTTTGAAATATCTGTTTATTAAAATGTTCGTTTGATTGAAGAAAATAAATTGTTTTGGCCGAAAGGGGGTACGGACGGGTTTTTTTTGAAGATACGACAACCTAACGTCGAAGTTTTTGCTTAAAGGGTATAAGTTTTGAAAAGATTGAATATTTGAGGAAAAATTATCCTAAGTTTTAATGAAATGCGAATGTTCGCGCGATTAGACTTGAGGACATGAAGTCGTCAAATTTAATCATTTTTCCCTTGGATTTAAACGTAAACAGAATAATCGAGTAAACAGAAAATTATGATAATAAATGATATACAACAATTTAAATAAAAGACTAAGTGTGTGAACGTGCATTTTTTTGTATTTTTATTAATATTAATAACGCAAGAGAATTAATTAAATAAAATGTTTTAGTTCTTAAATTCTATTCTTTTTATATTTGTATTAATATTAACTGAAGCGAGGGAAATAATAAAATGTTTTAAATTTTTTTACTATTTTTTATGTTTTTAGAGTTTTTATATAAAGTATTATTATGAGAATTATTAAATGATTTTAAACTAATTAAAACCTAAAAGCTACTTAACTTAAGTCTAATTAAAAAAGGGGATACTAAAATTATTAAATTAAACCTAAAGTTAAACTTAATAAAAAAAGGTCAAATATTAAAATTATCCAATTAGATTACGTATCTATTATTTGATTAACCAACTAATTAACTAAACTAAAAAATATTCTAAAAAAAACTAATAGAAAATAAAATGAAAGGAAAGGTGTATTAGAAAAAAAAGAGGGTTAAATAGACAAATATGTGGGCTAAAGGTTTTGAGAGCCTAATCAGAAATTGAAAACAGGGGGGTGCATAAGGGAGAGCGCTGGGCTTTAGGCAGAACAGGTTGGTCCAAGCAATCTTTCAATTTCGTTTTAGGGTTAACACTGATTTGTTTAGTTGAATAGGATTAGGTTTTGGTTTAACAGTGACGGCGCTGTTCGCTTGCTCATGCGTTCTTCTTCTACCGTTCGCGTTCTTCTTCGTCTTCTTTGATCTCCCTTCGTCCTCCTCATGCTTGCTTCTGTGGCTCTCATGAAAGCGCCTTCTTCTATGCCTTCCCCTTGCCCGAGCCACCAACATCTCCTCTCCCCATGCGTCGCTCAGTGATACAATACAGAGGTAATGCTCTCGCTTCTTAACGCATTATATTTTTATGATTTTTCTTGCATGTTATGAATTTATGGCGATTTTGGATTCTGATTTATCTTTTACATGGGATTTCGTTGAGATGATGAAAAGGGAAAAAAGGAAACAAGGTTACCTTCGTTTTTGATATGGAGAAGAGGTGGGGTCGGAGGCTCGCTGGCGGAGGGAAAGGCGATGAGGCTATGCTTGCTTTGATGACCCTGGTACTCTGTACTCTTTATCTCCTTTTGTTGCCTCGATGTTTATGTTGCCTTGAACGATTACTTTGATGCTTTAAACGATTGCTTTGATGCTTTCTTATGTTGCCTCCGTTAAGATGCTTTTTCTTCTTCTTCTTTCTGCTATTGTATGTTGGGTTGTTGGCCAATGATGATTACTGTGAGGCTTTTCTGGTTTGGACAATTTCATGTAAGTTGCATTGTGGTTGTGGTGTTCATGCTGGTTTTCAGCTTTTAGGCCATGGCTACTGGTTTATTGGTTAGGTAATGGCTTGACAGGTTTAGGCCATGGTTATGTTGGTTTTACGCAGGTTGATGGAAACAGGGGAATTGGTTTTCGTTGTTAGGCCATAAGGTTTTGGTTATATGCAGGCTTATGGTTTATGACAGTAGGCAGGTTTGGTAATGCAGTTGCATGGTTTAGGCCATATGTTTATCGTTTTGAATGATGCTTGTGATATTGGTTTGAGGGCTCAATCAGGTTAATGAGGTTTAGGCCAAGGTTGTTGGTTTTGACATGGTTTAACAGGTTATGGAAACAGGTTTGGTTTAGGCCATGGTCGTGTTTTGGGTTTATGCAGGTTTAGGCCATGGTTGATGTTACTATGGTTTGACGACAGGCGGAAGGCTTTTTGCTTTGAGAATTTTTGTATATGTTTGACAGTTTTGGTTTTTTGCTTGAAGGTTTTGATGAACAGGTTGTGTACCTCTCGATTTTTGAAGGGGTTTGGTAGGTTATATCAGTTTGTCTTTTTTGAGGCTTATGGTATCAGGCTTGAATATTTAATATATTTTCTTGGTACTTCTGCACCCTTACTGCTCCATATGGTTTGTCTCTATTCCTATTTCAAGTTTTCCTTTTCTCTTATTGTATGCTGCTGTTCTGTTTGCATTCTATTTCCTGCCTAAGGCCAAAACCTGTAAAAACCAACTCTCTTCTCTCTTCTCTCTCTCAGTACATTTGATACATCAAAATGATATACTGTACTTGCTTGTTCTGAAAAGGCATAGGCTGGAACATGATAAAATGTGGAATATTACTTGCTTGCAAAATGGTTTTAACTGCATATCTCTTTGTCTTTTGCATTTGTACAGTTGAGGAGCCTATGTTTTTTGGCCTCTTCCACACTTGGGGCATGGTTTACGCTGGCTTTTGCTTTGTGTTGAAAATGCATATGCTGTTTGCTATGCTTGCTATGTTGATTTTGAAATTATGCATGGACTTTTTGTAAAATGCAATTAATTTTTAATTATACAGTCTTTAAAAATAAAAATGAATTTGTGCATGTTTTAAAATGTGCATTCATTTATGAAAATAATAATTCCCCCCTTTTTGTGAACCGGGAGAAATCCCGTGATTTGCAAAAAAAGGGTAAACTGATTCCAGCCGTTGCTTTTAATGATGAACACTAAATAATTTTCTACTTTTAATTATTTATTCAATTCTGACTTTTCTTTTTAATTGTTTTTTTTTTGCAGGTAAAATCAAATGAGCAGGCAAAAGCATTGGATAGAAGATTTAGAATTAGAATCTTAGAAATATAGTTCTATTTCCTTTAAACTTTTATGTAATTTGTTATTATAAATATTTTGTAAATAATACAATATTTAAATAACAATTGTAATAAAATAGAATAAAGTGAAATAAAATTCTATTGTTTCCCGATTAATTCTTTTTCTTTCCAATTATTTCTTTATTGTTTATAATTCTTTAACTTACAATAATTGAAAAATTAATTTCAATTACTTAAATTCCGAATAATAAACAAATAAATAAATATCATTGATCAAATAACAATTTCAATTATTTAACTCATTATTCATAATTTTCTAAATTATAATAATTGAAAATAGAATTTCAATTATTTAACTTAGAATGATAAATAATTAAATAATCACTGTTGACCAATTAATAAACCTCTCTTCAAATGTTTATTTCGTTATTCATAAATCTTTAAATTATATAATAACCGAAAATAGATTCTAATTATTTAATTTTAAGATAATAAACAATTAATAAACATTGTTTTAGCATGAATCGATTAAATAATTTAGTGTTTAAAATAAATAGCTCTCGGCCTGAAAAAGTTATGAATTTTAAAAATCAAAACGCTTGCAATGTAATGATGCAGATAGGAGATGATATCTTAGGTCAAAATTTGGGGTACAACAGATATGGATAGGTTACACTTAATATAAGGAAGCTTTAGAAACTAAAAGGCCAAGAAACGCACGAGGGAAATGTGAGTTGTATGTTCAAGGTCAGAAACTGTGAAACAATGGAGTTTTTGGGAAATTTATGATTTGAGAGAGTTTTTGTGTATTTCAGAGTGCTTAAGCTCGTCCTTTAGCTCACAAATAGTGACTCTATTTATAAGCAACAAGTTTGGAGACCTCTTGTTGATCAACATTCAAAATCACAAGTTTATACATAACATGTGATTTTTGAGAAATTCAAGTTTCAAAGCCTTGTGTACTTGCTAAGATAGAGTGGTTATGCTTTAAACAAACTTGCTTCTGACATTGTGGATGGAGTGTGATCATAGGGAACAAGTTAGAGGCTCAAGAATGAACTTTATGCAAAAGCTTGCTTTACAAGAATGGCAATGTTAACTTTGTGCCATTAATGGAAATGCAACTTGGATAATAGCTCAATTGCTTGGATTAAAGCCCTAACAGTTGTGTAAACATTTAATTATGGAGTGGCAAACAAGTTTGAGGCCTGAAAATCAAAGATTATTCAGCCTAGCATGGATTTGGTTCATGTATTCATCAAAAATGACTTGTAATTCAAGTGACAAAACCCTAACTTCATCTTTTCGATTCTCCCTACTCAAGAATGATCTCAAGGAGTTCTTGGATATTTTGGAAAACTTGCAATGTGATCTACAATCCATCTTTGAATTTATTTTGAATATTACCCTTGGAACTATATGAAAAAGTGCCATGAAGTTAGGTCAAAATCCTGGCCAAATTAGGGCAAAATTTCACTAAGTGATTAGTTTCATGACCACATGTTCATAAAATTATAACTTGAGATCCAAGCATTTTTGGAAGGAGTTGTGTAAAGTAAAGTTGTATATTTCATGTAGATCTAAAACTTTCATGTTTGGAGTTTCTCTTGAATCATCTTGCATCATGGTGAAAATTTGGCTCAAAGTTATAAAAAAACATTAAATTTCCAACACTTAGAAATATTTCTAAGTTTAGAAATTTTGACTTTTCAAAATGAAATCTTGACTTTTTGATTTCTTGATGAATAAGTTTCATATTTTGACATGTTTTGATGAATTGTGATCTTTGGCACTTGAATTTGACCAAAAACTCAAAGTTTGACTTTTCAGTATAGAGTTGACTTTTGATCCGTTGACTGCAAAATCCACCTGTCAATCCAATGGACTTGCAATGTTTTGAACCATGTCATTAGGTAAAAATGATGCAATTGGACTCTTGAGATCATGCCTTAAACCAATTGACCATTTGCTAGGTCAAAAATCAGAAATTGCCCTTTCCTAGTCAAAACCCTAGTTTTGACCATTTTGCCCTTTTGGAGATTTGATCAAATTTCTTGAGGAGTTGTGGTCCAAACTTGATCAAATGATACATGTGAGTTTAAAATGTTGATGTGGATAAAAAATTAAGAAGTTTGACTATGAATTAGCCATAGTTGACTTTTTCCCCAATACAATTGATTTTTAGGTCAACTGCTCAATTGATTGAGCCAAAGTGTGATCCAAGGCTTGAAATTTGACATGAGTGATCTTGGGGGACCATAATGATCCAGGAAAGTCATATGGGACATTGGAAGTTCAAAAATCCTTGTGCAAATTCAAACCCTACTTTTGGTCATCAGTGCTTGAGGAGGTGTCTTAAGATGATCAAACCCTAGTGCAGTCTTGAGTCAAAGAGATCTTGTGAGCAATTTCTTGATAAGTGAGAGGGAAAATTTTAGGGTACAACAGATATCAACTCAGGATTCGTAACAAGTCCTATAGGAGTCAGGATATCTTTGTAACAGTATGCTCTCAACCTAACCCGTGCTTCAGCTAGGACTTTTAAGGGTTATAACGTGGCCTGGTTCACGGTTTAAGAAACAAAGGATAAAGGCTCAAAATTTATTTGTACTCACCCGTTCTTCGTGATGTCCTTCAGTCCTATCCTCAGTTAATTGCGCGTTTAGAATCCCAGCTGAGTCCTGGAGTACTGTCCTTGATGTTCCGGTGATGGTTTGGATACTGAAAGTTTATTTTGAATAGGCAAACATTTTTTTAATCTTCTTTCTATTGAGGATTTGTAGGACCTATTTCTTTTTTGATTTTGTTATCCCTTCTTTTTCCTGAACTATTTCTCTTTGTGATTACAGTCAGCGGGATGCCCCAGTTTTTTTTCTTAAGTCCCTTTCATGGGTTTTGACTTGACGGGCTTTTATTTTGAAAAATAATGACTGCGTCCCTTGATGATTATGCGGAACCATCACCATCTTCTGATTCAGAAGGATGTCTTCGAGGCTGTTCTTTATGTGCGAAGAGGAAGATTGCGACTGAATGCGCCTCTGAATTAACTGAGAAAACTACCATGCCCTAGGTTATGATTAAGGGTTTTAATTTGCGTTAAAGAAAAACTCCTACTTCTTTGGCTCAAAGGGGTTGACTAGGGATTATTTTCCTTATAACTTCATTGTTTAGAATTTGAAACAACGCATGTACATCGTTAGCGGGGTCTGTTCAAAAGCATACTGTAGAGATTGTGGTATCGTTGTCGTCATCATCCCTCTAAGGCTTAGAGCTTTTAATCGAGAGTTGAATATCCCGAAAAGGAAGTATAAAGCAGTTTAGGCATAGTGAAAACAAATTAATTCAAGACAAACATGTGTAATGCATTAATGAAATAACAAAGTTTTGACATGACAATAATTGTTCAAATAAACAAAGAAAATACAACTTGAGAATTCAAATGAACAAAAATGCTTTCGATCCTAGCCGTGATTTGGCATGGGAGCAGTGATCACATTTGGAGTCTCAGGAGGGTATAATTCAATCTCCTTGGTGTCAATCTGAATCTTATATTTCAGCGCCCAACAATCGTTAGTATCGTGCCCCAGGATGCCAGAATGATAAGCACACCTTGCATCCAGATTGTAGTTAGGAGAGGAAGTCTTAGGGTTTGGATAAGGGTCTATCACCATAATCAGATTCATCTTCAACATGTGTTTCAATGCTTGTGACAATGGCATGTTGACTTGGGTGAACTTCCTTTCAGGTCTTTCTACCCTTGGCTGATTTTTCCGTTGTTGTGGTCATTGTGCGCGTGCCAAATTAGAGACCAGCACTACCCCCACAGATTGATGGTAGTCTTCCTTATTACGCCCCTTCTGGCCGTGCATAGCATTGGCTTCCCTCTTACCACCAAATGGCTTCTTCTCAGCACTAGAAGATGCAGCCATCAGGATCTTCCTGTTCCTGATACCATTTTTGATCCTCTCTCCTGTCAGAACCATCTCTGCGAACCCGGATGAGGAACTCCCAATCAGAAAATTGAAGAATGGTCCTGTCAGAGTACCCATGAACATGTCTACCATTTCACGATCAGTCAGGGGAGGTTGTACTCTACCATCTAGATCCCTCCATTTTTGTGCATATTCCTTGAACCCTTCTTTCGAGCCCATGGACATATTCTGCAGCTGCACTCGAGTTGGTGCCAGGTCAGCATTGTATTGGTACTGCTTGTAGAAAGAAGTAGCCAAGTCTTCCCAGGTATGGATGTTGGTTCCCTCCAACTGATAGAACCAATCCAGTTGAGTGTCGGCCAAACTTTCTTGGAAGAAATAGACCCATAACTTCCGGTCAGTAGTGTGAGGCTGGATCTTCCTGACATAGGATCTTAAATGCAACTTAGGGCATAAGACACCGTCGTACTTAGCGAATGTGGGGACCTTGAACTTTGGTGGTATGATAACCCCAGATACCAAACCCAGCTCTTCAAAATCCAGCCCCGGTACTCTTTGGATCTCCATTAAGCTCAAATGATCCTCTAACTATTTGTATCTATCCTTAGTGGGAGGATATTGTTCATCATTGTAATCAGATTCATCCTCAGAAACCCTTGGACTAGGGTCTTCCTACCTTGTTTCACCCTCTTGATTCTCTCCTTCTTTGGATGAGGAGGTCAGATCAACCGGTTGCTTCAATGGTCCTGTTGCACCCCAAAATTTTCCCTCTCATATTTCTCAAAACATTACAAGAAAAATCTCCAAGTGGCTTAAGATTGCTCAAGAGTTGGACAGTCAAATCATCTCCTAAGGCAGTCAACCTCAAATTAGGGTTTTGTGTTGCATCAAGGTCCTTTCATACAAATGAAATCAAGTGCTCCCCAATGTCATAATATGTTCTCAAGTTCATACATGTCAAATTTCAAGCCTTGTAGAGGAAGTTTGCTCAGTCAATTGCTCAAAGGGTCCAAAAATCGACTGTGCTAGGGCAAAAGTCAACTGTGACCCAAATACAGTCAAACTTCAATATTTTTTGTCAACATTCTCATTTTGAAGTATATTTCATCATTTTATCAAGGGTTGATCATGATTCATCAAGGATTGCTCAAAATTCATCAAGACTCAAAAGTTGCTAAATTAGGGTTTTGTAGGAAAAGTCAACTCAACTTTGACCAAGCATAACTTTCTCATACTTTATGAGAAATGACCCATCCAAAGCTAATTTTTAAGAGGATGCAATTTCCTACAATCCATATTCATACCCCAAGATCAATAAATGCACTCAAAAAATGTTACAAATTTGGACATTATAGGTCATTTTTGAAAGTCAACCAAAACACCTTTTTTGCCAAAGCTTATAACTTGAGCATGGAATATCAAAATGCGATGAGACCAAAAGGGTTGGTTAGAGTACATTTCAAGCTTTCTAAAAAGTCCAAGAACACTTCCAAAAGTTCAAAATTGAAGAAGTTATGCATTGTTGAAGTTGGGCATTTTTGCAAAATTGCCAAAAGTCAACTATCCCCAAAACTTCAAATTTTGTCAAATGGGCCCATTCGTTTCCACTTGATTTGATCTTGTCATACTACCCACATGTCCTAGCTTCATCCTTGAGCCCATTTATCAATTTTTCTATTTTATTTGATTTTTATTTGAATTATTTCATTTTTAATCAATTTAAATCAAATAAAATCACAAAACTTGATTACATGAGATCTTTTTCTATTTTCAGGACCTAATCATCATCAATGACATGATCAAATTCGTATGAAGCATTACATGTGCAAAAAGATTAGATTTTTGGCAAAATTGGAAAGCTTTTAATGGAGGATCAAATCAAATCTCCAAGCATTGATGTACAAGGATTCAACCCACATTTGTTGACCTAATGCATTGCTCATTACTTATACAAGACAAAGCACACGAATTCAAAGGCTAGAGACTGCAAGAACCTCAAGAACAAAACTTGAAAATTGACTAAAAAGTGTGAAACTGAAATCGTGCATAGAGGCATTTTCAGGGGTAAATCTCAACACTAATCCATTGTTGGACATCCACTGAAGCGAAGCCAACTCAAAACCAATCTCCATACACGCCCTAAAGCTCTGTAAGTCTCTCAAAAAACTGCTTTTCATTTGAAATCGCAACTCCATGTTCTTGCATTTTTCTGACAAATCATTGACATATTCATGACGCTTGTGCAATTTCTGGACTTTTGGCATTATTTGATTGCATTTACATGAACTCTAACCCCATAACCGTATAGCTAGGGTTTTGCATTATATTTTAGGGTTTTCTTTTTCAGGTGAAATCAAGGCTCAAGAGAGATATAGGTTTGCTCAGGAGGCCTAGACGAGCACAACCATGTGCTTGGAATCAATTTCCATGGCCTAGAACGGATTTTAGGTTGAGCGTGCGAATTTAGCTGCGGATATAAATCTGCAGGTAAATTTACAGGGTGAACGAGGAAGACGATGACGCGTCTCCCCTTGGTTGGATGGTTCAGACTTCACGCGTTTTTATTTTTTATTCTAGCATATTATTTGATTTCCAATATTATTATTATTATCCAGTGTAATAACAAATGAAGCGCATTGGTTGAGTGGTAGAGGCGTTGTTCAGTGACTAACATGACCTGGGTTCGAATCCCAGGTCCCCCATATGCTTTGTATTATTTTTCAACAGGTTATTCAGTGGGAACTCAAGCGCGCAGTACATGATACTCCCTCACTCAAATGCTTTCCAGATGGCCCCAGGCCAGATCTGGTGGTCCAGATGTGATGTCCATCATACTCTCAAGTCAACGTGCCACATGGAATCAGAAAGTCAAACGAGGCCTACATATTAATGGACCACAAAATTGCCATTCCAACCTCCAATTTGGGCCCAAAACCCCCTGAGTCTTTCTATTTATTTCCCCTTTATTTCTTTCATTTATTTATTATTATTATTTTTATTATTTAACTAACCAACCGAAACTTTTTCTTAATAAAATTAAAAACCAAAAAAATATTTTCTTTATTAAAATTAAATTCCAGCATTTTTATTTTTGTTAATAAATATCAATTTAATCAATTTAGTTTTAATTAGGAATAACTTTAATATTTTTTGCAATAATTAACATAGATAATTAGGTTTTATTAACATTGATCAAATTATTTTTATTTCTTTAAATATAAAAAATCCAAAAACATCATTAATTAATTAATTAATTTATTAATTTAATAATTAACTTAGTTTAATTCCTTTTTTTTTTAATTCAAAAATAAACCAAAAAAAATCTTTTCTTTAATAAACAAAGGGTCAAAACCCTACAAAACTCGCATTCGATTTAATTTCCCGCACGCGTTCCATTTTTTTTATTCAGTATTGTATCTGTTTCCCGGAATGTAATAGCTTAATAGGACTTTAATTATTTTATCGCTTTATTTATTTTCCGCATTTTAATTTCAAGGGTTGTTTTTGGCGATGTAAATACCCGACACCTTGTAATAGTTAATTTAAATTCCGCAATTTAATTTCCGCAACTTATAAACTGTTAGATGTTTGATAATAGGGAATTCATGACAAGATCAAATGTTTAAACCTAAAATCAACATAGATAACCATTGACATGTACAAAGATAAACTAACTGAAAACAACACACTCGCACATGCGCAATCTCAGGGTACACCTCACTTGGTTGCCTTCGAACATGGTCATTGAGTATAAGAAGTTTTAGAGGTCGCCCTCTTGTCCAAAGATCATAGTTTCCTCGAAATGGTTGCCTCAGAAAAATGATCTAAGACATTAGGGTTACCGCTAAGGCGTCCTAACATTGCTTTAGTGACCGCACGTCCCTTAATCGAATTGACCCTTAAAACTTCAACGACGATGCTACCTACTCATCAATAGTAGGATGGCATTGTCTAAAGGACATTAGCACAAATTGATTCCTTTTTTCGAGTAGGTAGATGGTTCTTAAGTACTTGCTCTCTCAAAACAAAACCAAACTTTTCGCACTTACACCTTTCAAAACAAGAACTCTTTTCAAACCCACGAACACAAAGAAAAGCAATTTTTGAAAACACTTTGAGCAAGTACCTAAGAGCTCGTGGATAACCACGGATAGAAAGGGTGCTAACACCTTCCTTTTATATAATCTACCCCCCGGACCCGAGAAACATCTCGAAAAAGGAATTTTTCTGTGCTTTTTTCCTTTCCTTGTGGATAAAATAAAAGTCGGTGGAGACTCTTGCTTACCGCGACATTTTGCGAAAAAAACGCAAAATGCGAACCAACCTTCCAAAAACAGTCGGTTCTCTCCCACCGTATCACAGAACTAGCGACTCTGCTGGGGATGATTTATAAGTGGGGTGTACCTTAGGATTAGACCATGTGTTTTCAATTGTTTGCTTTGTATGCTTTATATTTGTGGGTTGTATCGAAGTTACTATAGATCCTAACCCGGATCTGGGGGATACCCTTTAGGTAAGTAACAATAAACTGTGAGGGAATTGTACGGCGTAGACAAATACGGTTGAAGCAGTAGCTACGTTGGTGTGGCACTTTAGTCTGTATCGATATCCCTTGTGTTGGAACAAGGAGAATATGGGTCTTCTAAGGGGTCATTAAGCACCAACTGACCTTAGAACCTTTAAATTGACCAATTTGGCCATAGAACGGTAGCAGTATGCTACACCCATTGAGACTAAACTCTCGCGATGATTCCGGCTGCAAGAAAATGTTGCTAAACTGGAATTATGACCGATTGAGGGTAGTCAGTGATATTGAGATCCTCTAGAACCCGGTTACTATTTTTAGGACAGGTTTGAACCAACTGAACTGAAAGAGGGTAGTACCTAAGCTCCTTGCCAGCCTGAAATCTAAGGGCTCTCTGTGTGACTTGTGTGCCTTTACCATGTTTGCTATTTGTGAATACTTGTGATGTGCTTTCTATCATGACATCATGACATCATAACATTACATACATCTTGCATTGGACTAACCTATTTCAAAGACATGAGGGATTCATCTTTGTTCTGTTTTGTAGGTCATGATGCCCATGCGTAGGAATACCATCCGGATCAACTTTGTACAGGTTCCTGCTATGCTTAAAGAATTGATTGCAAAGATACCTGATAGTACCTCCTTCATCAGAAGACATGGGTATCTTCTCAGTTTGGTTACCTCCAAATTGGACGAGCAGATGATGAGTGTTTTGGTCCAATTCTATGATCCGCTGTACCATTGCTTTACTTTCCAGGACTACCAGTTGGTTCCCACCTTAGAAGAGTTCTCTGATCTGCTCGGTATCTCTATTCTGGAGCAGACCCCGTTTACTGGTTGGGAGAAGATCCTTAGGCCAGAAGAGATTTCTTCAGCCCTTCATATGACAAAGGATGAGGTAATGGCTAGTTGGGAGACTAGAAGTCGAGCAAAGGGCTTCCTGACTAAGTTCTTGGTTGGTAAGGCTAATTATTTCTGGGATAGTCTAGACTTCAAGGCGTTCGAAGATATTCTGGCTCTTTTGATATATGGCTTGGTATTGTTTCCGAACTCTGACTCCTTTATTGATGTGAATGCGATAAAAATCTTCATCTCTTGTAATCCTGTACCCACTCTCTTGGGTGACATTCTTCATCAGCTTTATGCCCGTACTGCCCGAAAGCGGGGAACCTTGATGTGTTGTGCTCCATTATTGGCGAGGTGGTTTATTTCGCACCTCCCCAAATCAGTGCTGAAGAACAAAGAAGGCATGGGCTGGGCTTATAGGGTTATGTCTCTCTCTCATAATGACATCATCTGGACTATCAAGGGTATGGGCGAGGTGGCTATTATTGATCGATGTGGGGAGTACCCCAATGTTCCGTTGATAGGAACCCATGGAGGAATTTCTTACAATTCATGCTTGGCCTTACGTCAGTTTGGGAGAGCCAGAAGAGAAGGACCTCATGAGCTGCTGATGCCCAGTATCATCTTTGATTTTCAAGGGGATAGCGACGAGCAACGCCGCAGATTCATAAGGGCTTGGGATAGAGTTCACAAATCTGATCCACATGAGCTGGGTCTAAAGACCTCTCTTCTGATGGAGCCATATCTCAGATGGGTCCGTATCCGTGCCCAAAAGCTGGGTATGCCATATGAAGCCGTCCTACCTATCATTGTTGAAGTTGCTAATGAAGAGGGGGTTCTTCCTACCACCCTCCATCCTTACATGCCCACTGACATTGGGGCAATGAAAAGGTCCTGGATGCAGCTGAGAGAAGAACAGGATGCTTACCGAGAAAAGTTTAACGAGCAAGAGCAGAAGATCCAAAAGTTGACTAGGAAGTTGGAGAACGAGCGGATTCTCAATGACTATGTCCGCACCGACAAAAAGAGACCATGGGAGCACTGATTGTCCTTTGATTATTTCTTTGATTATTTCCTTTCCAGTTTTTATTTACTTTTCAGTATTTCCTTTCTTGTAACGCCTTAAGGGAAATTTGTTGAACAATTTAAATTTCAAGTTTACCTAATAAAAGTGTGTTTCCTTTTTGGTTTACAAATTTGAATCTCTCGATTGTCTTTGAAATCATATCAAACGCATTTCATCCCATGCACTTCATAACAGGTACCCATTACAGGTCTCTTATCTTCTTTGTTGTTTATTTCAGCACTCATCATGTCTGCTGAACCATCAACCGAGCAAGTAATCAAGGCCCTACATGCCCAGAATGCCCAATTCCAAGAGCTATTCATGAATCTAGCTAAGGGTCAGCAAGATCTGAAGACCCTGATTCTGAAAGAGAAGAAGAAGAAGAAGAAGAAGAAGAAGAAGAAGAAGAGGACTGTCCTGTTTAACACAGGTCACAGGTTTGGAAACAGGCTACGGGATGAAGTTGATTTGACCACCTCATCTGGAGGGAAAGATAGTCAAGAGGAAAGGAGGGCTCCTAGCCCTGTGGTCTCCGACAACGAGACAGACTTCGACGAAGACCAGTATCCTCCTGCAGAGGATAGATACAAACAACTGGAAGACCGGTTGAGTGCGATGGAAGTTCAGAAAGTGCCTGGTCTGGACTTTGGTGATCTGGGTGTATCATCGGGGGTAGTGATTCCCCACAAATTCAAGGCACCAGCCTTTGCTAAGTATGACGGAGTTTCTTGTCCGAAGCTGCACCTCCGGTCATATGTAAGGAAGATTCAGCAGTACCTTGCTGATACGAACCTATGGATCCACTTCTTTCAAGACAGTCTCTTAGGGACTCAGCTTGAATGGTTTTACCAGTTGGACGGAGCCAGTATCCGCAGTTGGGAAGATTTGGCTACTGCTTTCTACAGGCAGTACCAGTACAATTCCGACCTCGCTCCCACGCGTACCCAACTCCATGGTATGTCAATGGGAACGGGCGAAGGTTTCAAAGATTATGCTCAGAAGTGGAGGGACCTCGCCGGAAGAGTGCAACCCCCCATGGCTGATCGGGAGCTTGTGGATATGTTTCTGGGGACCTTGTCTGGTCCATTTTTCAACCATCTGATCGGAAGCTCTTCGTCTGGGTTTACAGAGCTAATTATGACCGATGAGAGGATTGAGGCTGGTATTAAGGCTGGTAAGATACAGAAGGGTGCCTCATCAAGCACCGAGAAGAAGCCTTTTAAGAAAGAGTCCAGTGCTGTCTACAGTTCGAAAAGCCAGAATACACCTGAACGCCGCCAAGCTGTTAATGCGGTTGTTATTTCAAGACCCGCTGGTGCTCCTCAGCACAACAATCAACAAAAAGATGAGAGACCTCGAAGGCAATTCACCCGTCTCAACATGACCTTATCTCAGATCCTGCCACAGTTATTGAAAACCAACCTAGTGATTCCAAGGGAAGCCCCGAAGAATCCAAATACAACATCACCGAAGTATAACTTTAATGTCCGCTGTGCTTTTCACTCTGATAGCCCGGGGCATAATATAGATGATTGTTGGTCTTTGAAGAACAAAATACAGGACTTAATTGATGCTAAGGAGATTGAGTTCGAGGCGCCCGAAAGGCCTAATGTTGTGACTGCTCCTATGCCCAAGCATGGAGTGAATGCTATAGATGAAGACTCGTTTGTGGTTTCTGTGAACGATATTGTTACCCCTTTGATGACTGTGAAGAAGAACCTTTTGCTAGCCAGTTTATTTCTGGGCTGTGACGAAGGTTGCCGTATGTGTTCTGTTCTACCTACCGGTTGCCATCTTTTGAAGTCAGCTGTCCAACGCCTGATGGATAGTAAAGAGATTCTGTTTGAGAAGACTGTTGTTCCCTTAGTTCATACTGAAGAAGTTGCTATTATTACCATTTTCGACAATTCTTCCAAGGCTTCCTCGAGAAAGCCTATTAGAATTACATCTGTTCCAAGAACCGCACCATTGATCATCACTGATCCTTGGCCTATCCCCTACACATCTGATAAAGTTGTCCCTTGGCATTACGTGGCCGATGTTTATTTTCATGGAGTTAAACAAGAGTTGGATGCTGATACTGACGTCAGCAATATTGTTGAACCTCGCAATATAGTTTAAGCGTCCCAAGAATCCTCTAACCTCCTTTTCAGTGTGGGGGGCAGGCATTTCTTGTATAGCCTTCACGTTAGCTGGATCAACCTCAATGCCTTTGTTGCTGACAATAAACCCCAAAAGTTTACCAGACCTAACTCCAAAAGTGAACTTGCTTGGGTTTAGTCTGAGCTTATACTCCTTCAACCTGGCAAACAGCTTTTGCAAATGATCAAGGTGTTCTTCTTCTGTCTGTGATCGAGCTATCATGTCGTCTACGTAAACTTCGATCTAATGATGTATCATACCATGAAACAAAGCTACCATGGCGCGTTGATAAGTTGACCATGCATTCTTCAGTCCGAATGGCATCACTTTGTAGCATAACGTACCCCATTGCGTGACGAAAGTAGTTTTCTCCATGTCCTCGGGGGCCATTTTGATATGGTTATATCCCGAGAATCCATCCATGAAGGAAAACACCTTGGGCTGAGCTGTGTTGTCAACCAAGATGTCAATATGCGGTAGCGGAAAATCATCTTTGGGGCTATCCCTGTTCAAATCCCGATAGTCCATGCACATTCTGACTTTTCCGTCCTACTTAGGCACAGGCACAATGTTAGAAACCCATTGTGGATAGGAAGTAACAGCGAGAAAGCCAGTGTTGAATTGCTTCATTACCTCATCCTTAATCATCTCAGACATGTCAGGCCTCATTCGGAGAACCTTTTGCTTGATCGGTGGACAGTCTTCTCTTGTAGGGAGACGGTGAACCATAATATCTGTGTCTAAACCTGGCATGTCTTCATAAGACCAGGCGAATATTTCAACATATTCATTCAACAATTGCACTAAGCGCTCCTTGACATTTGGTTCCAGGTTGGCACCCACTTCTACTTCCTTCCTGTCTTCCTCTGTCCCCAAGTTGATGGTTTCTAGCAACTCTTCATGAGGCAGAATGACCCTCTCTTCTTGTTGTAGAAGTCTGGCTAACTCTCCCGGCACTTCACAATCTTCGTCAACTTCGTACTCAGCATGATTGACCAAATCTTCAGAGTTATCAAAGGCTAAAGCAGAATAGTCACCCATGGAATCCGGAGTGGATGTGTACCTGCATTTATGAGTGTGGGTGTGTGTAAGGGATAGCCATCCTTAAACAAACAAAAATGCAAAAGGAAAGAAAATGAACACAACAGTTTAAAGATGAAAAACGTCCAATGATTCATTAAAACATGGCATATGATTATGAAGAAAATCAAGCCCTTACAAATGGACCTACATGCCCCGGGCAAGGCATGAGGTGAAAATAGTGTGTGAATTGTTTTAGTTATTACAGACCATAAAAATGGGAAATTGTTCAAAGATAAAATTACTGGTTGATAAAGATGATGGGAACTAAATCCTTTGCTTCCCAGTTGCTCAAACCCACTTCGACGGTCGGAAAGATCCAATCTTCAAAGTGGCTCTCTTCATCTTCATCTTCTACAACATTGATTCCATGGTGTGAGATCTTGACGGGTGGTCCTCCAACCTTGGAGCGACGCATAGCCTTTTGTCTTGCAGCAGTAAACCCTAACCCAAACTTGTCTGTCTTATGGGGAAATTCAGGCAATTGTCCCCATACTGTACTCTTCCCTTCTTTGATCACCGCCTCTACGTCCTTGAGAGATGCCATCCTAGATACATGCTTGGGAACGATAGGCACCTCAACCGTTATCTTTGCAACTGCTACCTCAGGAGACACTTCCTCGAAATGTTGGAAAGGAGTTTCGATGAACTCGCCATCCAACTCCACATAGCGGAAGGAATTGAGATGAATTATCATGTATTCTTCCTCTCCGTGCACTGTTATAATCTTACCCTTAACAGGATATTTCAGCATTTGGTGCAAAGAGGAGGTAACTGCCCCGGCATAATGGATCCACGGTCTCCCTAGCAAACACGAATATGATAGACGGATGTCCATCACGTAGAAGGTGAAGTTGAAAACTTTTGTGCCTACTTTGATAGGAATATCAACCTCTCCATGAACCATTCTTTTGGAACCATTAAAAGCCCTAACAACGATGTTACTAGGTTTGAGAGTCAGCCCTTCGCAGTCTAAACGGTCTAAGGCTTTCTTCGGCAGCACATTCAAGGAAGAACCAGTATCAACTAAGACATGGGCGAGGATGTTTCCCCTGCATTCAAATGAGACATGTAGTGCGTCGTTGTGTTTTCTTCCTTTGGGAGTTAAGTCAGCATCGGAAAAGCCAAGGCCATTATCAGCAGTAAGACTGGCCACACATTCTTGGAACTGGTCAGCCGAAGTCTCTTGGGGTATATGTGTCGCCTTTAAGAATTTGATTAGGGCCTTAGCATGGGCCTCAGAACAGAGCAGAAGAGACAACATTGAAATTTTAGAAGGGGTCTGCCCTAACTGTTCCACAACGTCGTAGTCACTTTTTCTGATTATTTTCAAGATTTCATCCATTTCTTTCTGAGTGGTTTCGGGGATAACCACAACATGAGCCTTCGTCCTGACAGGAACTTCCAGTATCCCCTTACCCTTGTCGGTAGTATCAGCAGATGGTCTTACTTCAGGAGTATCCAATTCATCAATCACTGGGCCTTGCACAGATGGTCCAACAGGTACAGAAGCTTTCAAGGGTCAGAAAACTGCTCGAGGGGGAGCAATCTCCGGAGAAAAGATCCGGCCGCTGCGGGTTATCTGGCTTGTACCCGCAATATTCCCTATATCAGGGCTTTCTTCTTCAGAAATCTCTTGGACTGTTTCAATTTGTTTGATACCATGGTAGAAGATCTCTCCCCCATAGTTCCATGGTATCGTTTTGCTGGATTGGTACGGGACAGGTCCCGGCATGGTGATCTTTAATGGTACACATTCAGAGTTGGGTGTAATCCTGACAGGCCTTTTGCAAGCCTTGGGAGGATTGTCGGAAATGGTTATAATTGCAATATCGTTGGTTGAAGTAGCAAAAGTATCAGGAGTAACAGGATTGAAGGTATCAACAGGGGTTTTCTGGAAAAGTATCTCTTGGGTATTCATCATGCGTTGGACACCTGACTTCAACCTTGGGCAATCACCTCATATGTTCAAACAAAAAATAACAGTCTTTACCACAACCAGGAAAGATCCCGGCTCTCAACAAATTTTCTTTAATCACAAGTAACGGCGTCAGTAGGTCAACAACATCAGTAACATGAGTGTCCTCCATAACAACATGAATATTGTGGCCGTGCTTGGGCATCGGAGCAGATATAACATTGGGCTTCTCAAGAGCATCAAATTCTACTTCCTTAGCATCAATCAGATCCTATATTTTGTTCTTAAGCGCCCAACAATTATTGGTATCGTGACCAGCACTGTCGGAATGGTAAGCACACTTGGCATTGGAGTGGTAGTATGGAGAGGAGGTGTTAGAGTTCTTTGGTGCTTCCTTCAAACTGGTCAGATTCAGCTTCAACAAATGAGGAAGTACCTGAGTGGGCGTCATGCTGATGCGGGTGAACTGCCGTTGTGGCCTTTCCACCCGTTGTTGATTAGGTCTCGACTGATTATTACGAGGTTGATCATTTGACGAGTTTTGAATCATCACAGCCCCTACAGTCGGTCGGTGCTCAGTTC
The DNA here is from genome assembly GCA_948472305.1 of Vicia faba. NCBI lineage: Eukaryota > Viridiplantae > Streptophyta > Magnoliopsida > Fabales > Fabaceae > Vicia > Vicia faba. Next base: position 476,282,512 of record OX451737.1, read on the forward strand.
TTCCCTGTCCCTTCTGAGAATACACAGCAGATGCTTCCTTCTTGGCTGGGAAGGGTTTCTTAACAGTCGTGGATGCGGAAGCATCCTTTTGAATCTCTCCACTCTTAATATCGGTCTCAACTCTTTCGTCAGTCAAAATCAGTTCAGTAAATCCCGCGGAAGAACTTCCGATCAGATGATTGAAGAAGGTTCCAGACAGGGTCCCCAGAAACATGTCAACTAACTCCCTATCTGATAGCGGTGGCTTCACCCTTCCAGTCAGATCACGCCACTTCTGGGCGTACTCTTTAAACCCTACATTGGAAGCCATCCCCATACTTTGTAACTGAGTACGAGTGGGCGCCAAATCAGCATTGTATTGATACTGACGATAAAAAGCAGCTGTCAAGTCTTCCCAATTATGAACCTCTGATCTCTCGAGTTAATAAAACCAGTCTAACTGCGTGCCAGACAAGCTGTCTTGAAAAAAGTGTACCCAGAGGTCTTTATCGGATGAGTGGGGTTGGATTTTTATGACATACGACCTCAGGTGCATCTTTGGGCATGACAGACTGTCATACTTGGCAAATGTTGGCACCTTGAACTTTGGAGGGATAACAATCCCAGCTACCAGCCCTAGTTCTTCAAAATCCAATCCGGGCACCCTCTGCAACTCCATAGCTTTCAGTCTACCTTTAAGGTTCTTATATTTATCATCCGCTGGTGGATACTGTTGTTCGGAGTAGTCTTCGTCTTCTTCCTCTTCCTCCTCTTCAACCTTAGATTCAGAAGGCACAGCAGTCCTTTTCCCTTTACCGGCCCCTTCGTCAAACGTTGAGGGGAACTCAAGAACCTTCCTAGCATTGCTCTCAAACCTTCTTCCAAAAGTGGCCACCCCAGGTCTCTTTTTCTTTTTCTCTTTATTCTTCTCCAACAAAACTTTGAGGTCCTCTTGACCCTTTGCCAAGGTCATGAGGAGTTGCTGGAACTGTGAATTTTGTGCCTGCAGATCCTTTACCGTCTGCTCCAAATCCATCTTGCTGAAATAAACAGCAGAAAGATAAGGAAACCTGGCGTGAAGACCTGTTTATGCATATGATGAATGGTATGTTATTCATGTAATGCATTCAAGGGTTCAGAAATTCAAATTTGTTGCAAACAAAAAGAACGCACGTCATATTAAGAATAAATTTGTTAGTACATAGGTGCCCCATGGGCGAAATATTACAAAATTCTTAACGTAAAAAGACATTGCGCATCCTCTTTGGCACGATGTAAGTGTTGATAGTTTCCTCCTCGTGAAGTCGGCAGGTAAGCTCTAAAACCTTCTTCTCACTGGCATAGAAGCTGGCTTCAAAAGTATCCCGTTCTTCCTTGAGTTGGATCCAACTCTTTTGCATTTCTTCCCATGATGTTGGCATGTCAGGATGTAGGATGGTGTATGAAACCTCTACTTCCATAACAGGCTCTTTGATCAAGGGGAGAATGTGAGGGTATGACATCATAAGATTCTGGGAGCGGGTTCGTACCCACTTGAGGTAAGGCTCAAGGGGGATGTGTGATCGCTGGGAATGAGAACTGACTGTTTTGGAATGCTGGTTCGTGTTTTGCGTTTGTTTTTGCAAAATGTCTCGGTAAGCAAGAGTCGCCACTGTCTTTTATTTTATCCAACAAGGAAAGGACAAAAGCACAGAAAAATTCCTTTTTGAGATGTTTCTCGGGTTCGGGAGGTAGATTATAGAAAGGGAAGGTGTTAGCACCCTTTCTATCCGTGGTTATCCACGGGCTCTTAGGTACTTGCTCATTGTGTTTTAAAAAGTTTGCTTTTCTTTGTGATTGTGGGTTTGAAAAGAGTTTTTTTGTTTGAAAGGAAAGTGTAAGTGCGGAAAGTTTTGTTTCGTTTTAAAAGGAGCAAGTACTTAAGAACCATCTACCTACTCAAAAAGGAATTAAACTGTGCAAATGTCCTTTAGACAGTGCTATCCCACTATTGAGGAGTAGGTAGCACCGTCGTTGGAGTTTTCGGGTCAATTCGATTAAGGGACGTGTGGTCACTAAAGCAACGTTAGGATGCCTTAGCGGTAACCCTAATATCCTAGATCATTTTTCCGAGGCAACCGTTTCGAGGCAACTATGATCTTTGGACAAGAGGGTGACCTCTAAAACTTCATATACTCAATGACCACGTTCGAGGCAACCAAGTGAGGTGTACCCTAAGAGTGGCATGTGCAAGTGTGTTATTTCGGTTAATTTTATCTGTACATGTCATGGGTGAGATATGTTGATTTTAGGTTAAAGATTGATCTTGTCATACATTTCCTAGTTATCAACCATCTAACAGTTAATATTATGCGGAAATTAAATTGCGGAAAGTTAAATCTAAGCTATTACAAGGCGTCGGGTATTTACATCGCCAAAGACAAACCCTTTAATTTAAATTGCAGAAAGTAAAAATAAAGCGATTAAAAGTCCTAATTAAAACTATTACATTCTCGAAGCAATTACATTATTGGATAAAAGAAGAAACGCGTGCGAGAAAATTAAATCGGCGTGTTTTTAGGGTTTTGACCCTTTTTTATTAAAGAAAGTATATTTTTTTGTTATTTTTAATTAAAATGGAAATTAAATCTAAGTTAATTAATTAATTAATTAAATGAAAATATTTTTGGGTTTTTTATAACTAAGGAAATAAAATAAAATGATTAAAAATGTTAAAACCTAATATTCTAGTTAATTTTAATTTATTGCAAAAATGTTAAAATTATAACTAATTAAAAAGACTAAATTGATTAAATTATTTATTTATAAAAATAAAGTGAAATTAGTTTTAATAAATAAAAATATTTTTTTTTTATTTTCTGATTTTATTAGGAAAATATTAACTGGTTAGTTTTTTAATAATAATAATAATAGTTAACAAAATAAATAAATAAATAAATAAAGAAAAGAAATAAAAAGTAAAAGAAATACTCAGGGGGTATGGGCTTAATTTGATGGTGGAATCAGCAATTTCCAGGCCCAATTTCAATCAGCCTGCTTGACTTTTTGGATCGCCCACATGCCTGTTGACTTGAGACCATGGTAGTCCTCCATCCTTTGGCCACTGGATTAGATCTGAAGCCACCTGGCGTGTTGATATCTGAGGCATATGGTGCACTACACTCTAGGCGCTGCATGTGAATACCTGAAGAAAAATTGTAACAAATATTGGGGGACCTGGGATTCGAACCCAGGTCCCAAGGGGTTTTGACACGCCTCCTTCACCAACTCAGCTGGCTTACTCATCTGTTATTCGAATAAGCAACAAATAATATATGTAAAACAACGCACTAAGCCTGAAATAAATAAAAAATAAGCGCCAATAATTTGAAATGGACAATTATGCCTAGCCACGTTATCATCTTCTCCAAATATCCCTGGTTATTTACCTGTGGATTTTTATCCGCGGGAAAGTTCGTGGGATGTTTCAAAAATCATTCCCAGGCCATATAGACGCAAGCTAAGGGTACCAATGTGATCGTCTCTCTTCCCTGGGCACGAATATGGCCATAGTTTGCCTTGATTGTACCTGTGCCAAGAATTCCTAAAAACAAAACAAGAAAACCCTAGATTCAGGTGTTACAGTATAGGCCATGAGAATGAAATTGAGTATTACAGAACGCTTAGAAATCACATAAGGAACAAGAATATGCTAATGTTTGGTCAAAAAGATGCAAGAATGATGAGTTATGTTTTCATGTACAGGGGTATATTCAAGAACACTTACAGCGCGTTACAGGTGGTCTCAAGGCCTGGTTTTGGTTGCTACAGCTTCAGGTGATTGCCAGCAAGAGAGCTATGTGAAGATTTTGCCTTGAAAACATCTCCAAACAAGAATTCGATCTCTCACTTTTCACACTTTTTTTTAAATTCTGAGTTGGCCGTTTCTGCAGTCCTTAGGGCCTGTTCTTGATCTCTATGGCTTGTGTGTACATAAGGGAATCAGTTTAGGTTAAAATTTGGGCCTTATTCCATGAATATTGAAGAATCAAGATTTGATTTGATCACCATTAACAAGTTTCCATATTTGCATCAAATTTGAGATTTTGTGCATGTTTTGACTTGGCACGAGTTTGAATGAGTGTATCATGGTATTTTCAAGCTGTAATGATCACAAGAATCTCATTCCATTAATTTTTGGATTTTTTTTTTGAATTAATATTGATTTAAAATGAATTAAATCAATAAAATTAAATAAAATAGAAAAGTAAATGATTGGTCATGAAATTAAAGATGGGACACGTGTGTGGCATGACAAGACCAAATCAAATGGAAAAAAGTGGGCCCTTTTGTCAAAAATTGGAGTTTTGAGGATAGTTGACTTTTGGCAATTTTGGATAAATATCCAACTTCAACAATGCATAACTTCTTCAATTTTGAACTTTTGGAGGTGTTATTAGACTTTTTATAAACCTTGAGATGTCCTCTAACCAACCCTTGTGGTCTCGTCGCATTTTGATCTTCCATGCTCAAGTTATAAGCTTTGGCAAAAAAGGTGTTTTTGTTGACTTTCAAAAATGACCTATAATGTCCAAATTTGTAACTTCTTGTGAGTGCATTTCTTGATCTTGGGGTGTGAATATGGATTGTAGGAAATTTCATCCTCTTCACAATGAGATTTGGATGGGTCATTTCTCATAAATTATGAGAAAGTTATGCTTGGTCAAAGTTGAGTTGAATTTTCCTACAAAACTCTAATTTAGCAACTTTTGAATCTTGATGAATCTTGAGCAATCCTTGATGAATCATGATCAAACCTTGATCAAATTATGAATTATACTTCAAAATGAGAATGTTGACAAAAATCTTGAGGTTTGACTGTATTTGGGTCACAGTTGACTTTTGCCCTAACACAATCGATTTTTGGACCTCTGAGCAATTGACTAACCAAACTTCCTCTGCAAGGCTTGAAATTTGATATGGATGAACTTGAGAGCATATTAGGACATTGGGGAGCACTTGATACCATTTGTATGTGAGGACCTTGATGCAACACAAAACCCTAATTTTGAATTGACTGCCTTAGGAGATGATTTGACTGTCCAACTCTTGAGCCATCTTGAACAACTTGGGGATGATTCTTGACATGTCTTGAGAAATATGGGAGGGAAAATTTTGGGGTACAACAGTTGCCCCTGTTCAATCTTCTTAAACCTAAGGATATAGATTGGAGTTCGGGCCTTTCGTGATCCGGAGGTGGAAGATAATTGAACACTAGAGTGCCCAGAAATTTGCACTCGCATGAAGTAGTATTTGTCTTGTGATATCGGGAATGGGCTTACATATGCCATTTGGATATTGATGATGGGAGATGGGCTTAAAGATGCCATCCGAAGGAGCGTCGATTGCGTAAGAGATTCCTTAGCGAGAGCTTGTATACCTGTTGTTAGGGGAGATTCCGCTGGGGAACACTGTCCTTTGTCTTCGGAGAAATAGAATTTTAGGAGCTTCGGTCGTCCGTTATTCTACTGGGGAATCATCTCTGTTGAATTTTAGGAGCTTCGGTCATCTGTTATTCTACTGAGGAATCATCTCTGTTGAAGAGGTGAGAGTGAACTACTATCTGGTCGCAACCCAGGCTTCATAGTGATAAGACCGACTGCTATCTGGTCGTAATCCAGGCTTTACAGTGACTTACTGGGGAGATGAGATTAAACTTGCTATCCGGTCGTAATCCAGGCTTTGCAATTTCTCACTTCTTATCTGGTCGAAATCCAGGCTTCAAAATAAATCAAGTGGTTATCCGGTCGCGTCCGGGCTTCAACTTGAGTTTAGGGCATACTAATATCCGGCTGACTCCGGGCTTCTTAGTAACCGTTCATGTAAGCTTCTATTTTTTCGGAATCCAAGTTTCAGTGTCTTGTACCGCTATCTGGTCATAATCCAAGCTTCATGGTGTCACGTACTGCTATTTGGTCGAATCCAAACTTCACAATACCTCACTTCTTATCTGGTCGAAATCCAGGCTTCAGAACAAATCAAGTAGTTATCCGGTCGCATCCGGGCTTTCCTCTGACTGTTGGGTTTACTAATATTCGGTCGAATCTGGGCTTCATAGTAACTGGCTGGGTAAACTATTATTTGGTCGTAATCTAAGCTTCACAATGTCCCTTAACGCTTATCTTGTTGCAATCCAGGCTTCACGATGTATCATACCACTATCTGGTCGAAATCCAGGCTTCGTAGTACTCTTGGTTGCTATCTGGTCGTAACCCAGTCTTCACAACATCTTCTATCATTATCCGGTCGTAATCCAGGCTTCATGATGTATCATACCACTATCTGGTCGAAATCCAGGCTTCGTAGTACTCTTGGTTCCTATCTGGTCGTAACCCAGTCTTCACAATCATCTTCTATCATTATCTGGTCGTAATCCAGGCTTCATGGTCTTGTATTGCTTTCTGGTCGTAATCCAGGCTTCACAATAACTTGCTGAGCTGTTATCTGGTTGTAATCCAGGCTTCACGGCTCACTGGGGAATAAACTACTATCTGGTCGTTCTCCAGGCTTCATAGCTTGCTTTTGAGAGATGTCACTATCTGGTCGTAATCCAGGCTTCGCGGTAGTCTGATATTGTCATCCGGTTGCAATCTGGGTTTCACAATATACCGTAGAAATCAAGATACTATTCGGTCATACCCGGGCTTCATAACTTGAATTTTGATTGTATCTTTCCTGAAATGGAAGGGTTAGCTGTATGTAATGCATGACATGTATCAGGCAATGATGTTCTCAAAATAAATGAGATTGTATGGTATGATGTGTATATGCATGTATCATGATGTATGGACATGTAATGTTTTAGCTAGGGAAAATAAATCCCGGAGCTGCTGGAGAATAAAGTTGGATGCTTCGCTTCCTCCAGGGATGGTGAACGAAGATGATTGTGAGGGTAAACCTGTAGGAGGAAAGAACTCCGTTGGGGAATAAACTGATGAAGAGATTATTCTGAGGGGAGTTACTCTGTGGGGAAGAGATGTTCTGTTGAAGATTTTAACGATAAATCCACTGGGGATTCTGTTGATAAGCTCTGTTGGGGATTTTAATGATGAACTCCGCTGGGGATAGATTACCATTGCTGGTGATACAAAATCGGTTGAGGATTGAACTCTTGTTTGGGGAAAGAAAGAATTCCGCTGGGGATGATCTTTCAGTTGCAACTTGTTGAGGATAACCCAGTTAGACTCTTGTGGGGATAACACTCTGAATTTGGATGGGAAGATTTATTTGCGCTCTGCAGGGGATAAGCTTCCAGAATCTACTGGGGAAGATGGTTCAACTCTGTCGGGGAAGCTTTTTAGACTGCGCTGGGGAAATGGCTCCACTAGGGGTGTCTTGTATTCCGTCGGGGAACATTCTTATACCCTGTTGAGGAATATTAAGAGTGCCGGGGGTATTCTTATACTTGCTGGGGAATGCCTTTATACTCCGTTGAAGAATATTAAGACCTTCTAGGGATACCAAACCTTTTTAGGGCTGATGGTAGACTAAATCTGCTTGGGGAGAGTATTACTGATTCATTCATGGTTGCCAGTTTCAGCTGAGAGAGCTACTATTACTGTCTTACTCTGCGGGGAGTGAAGATATCTTAGTCCTATTCTCTAGCCGGATGTACCTTGGTACCTGGTGGACGAAGCGACTACACAGCTCTGGACATTTCTTATGCCCCCTGTTTCTGATATTACCAGTAATTCATCTTTCGTTTCACATGTAAATATTTATGATCAGCAATTAATGTCAAATGCATATATCAAAAATGAACGTTGGACGTTCTTTGCAAAACAAAACAGATAAAGGAAAAACAGCTTGAACTTTCTGAGAATGAATTTGTATTAATTTTGAAGTTTGGCCTGTAAATAGGCGTGTTTTGTACAAGAGGCTGACGTCCTAGTAAGAGAACGCCACCGAACAAATAGAATTTGTACAATTTGAAAAGAAAACAAAACAGCTATGTGAACAATCCCACTGGGTTCCAACTCTGCTATTGCCTTTATATCTTCAAGCATCTCATCACTTTGTTGCTTAGTTGAAGATGAATCTGATTGATTAGTGCCGTCCGAGCTTGATAGTCGGTACCGAAGTCTGGATGTGAGGTGATCCAATGAGACATAGTATTACGCTTTAATCCCTAACTTTTTCCTGGACCGCCCTTTCGGGTTTTCAGTCCACCGGGATACCCATTTTTGCCCAAGCCGCCTTTTCAGGTTTTCGACTTGCCGGGTGTACAGATTTTTTTATCTTCATCCCTTATTTTTGCTCGAACCCTTTTGGTTCATCGGGAAGCCCTTATTTTTTCCTAGGCCAGTCAACCTAGCGGGTCTTTGATTATGCGTAGTATCTTTTCACTATGTCTGCATTGACGGGGTGAGGAAGGTCGTCACCATCCATGGTGGTTAGAATCATAGCTCCGCCTGAGAAAATGTTCTTAACCACGAATGGCCCTTCGTAAGTAGGGGTCCATTTTCCCCTGGGATCACCTTGAGGTAAGATAATGTGCTTGATTACCAGGTCCCCAACTTGATACTCGTGTCGTTTAAATTTCTTGTTAAATGCCTTGATCATCCGTTTTTGGTACGTCTGACCATGACAAATAGCAGTAAGTCTTTTTTCGTCAATTAGGTTTAGCTGATCAAGCCGGGTCTGGATCCAGTCATCTTCACTCAAACCTGCATCCTTCATGAGCTGAAGAGAGGGTATCTGAACTTCAATAGGCAAGACCGCCTCCATGCCATAAACCAAGGAATATGGTGTTGCCCCTGTTGATGTCCGTGTTGAGGTACGGTACCCATGAAGAGAAAATGGTAACATCTCGTGCCAATATTTGTATGTTACTGTCATCTTCTTCACAATCTTCTTGATGTTCTTATTTGCTGCTTCGACAGCCCCATTCATCTTCGGCCGGTAGCGAGAAGAGTTATGATGTTGTATTTTGAATTGCTCGCAGAGCTCAGTGATCATCCTGTTGTTAAGATTGGTACCATTGTCCGTAATGATCCTCTCTGGTACACCATATCGACAAATCAGATTGTGCCGAATGAACCGTGCCACGACGTTCTTGGTTACGGTAGCAAAGGAAGCTGCTTCAACCCACTTCGTAAAGTAATCAATTGCTACCAGGATGAAACGATGCCCGTTGGATGTCGTAGGTCTGATCTCTCCGATCATATCAATGCCCCACATTGCAAAAGGCCAAGGTGCCGTCAAAACATTCAGAGGAACTGGAGGTATGTGCACCTTATCAGCATAGACATGGCACTTAGGACATGTCCGAGAATGCTGATAACAGTCGGCTTCCATTGTGGACCAGTAATATCCTGCCCGGAGGATTTTCTTTGCCATGGTATGTCCACTGGAATGAGTCCCAAAAGTACCTTCATGTAACTCCGCCATGATCCTTTCTGCTTCATTCTTATCCACACAATGCAACAAGGTTGAATCATGGTTACGCTTGTAATGTATGTCATTGCTGATGAAGAACTTCGCCGCGAACCTCCTCATAAACTTCTTGTCGTTAACAGATGCACCTTCGGGGTATTCTTGAGCTTCAAGGTACCTCTTCACCTCATGATACTAGGACTTTTCTGTTACCTCTTCAGTCTCAAGATCACAGCAATGTGCAGGTTCATCCAATCTTTCAATAATGATCCGGGGAGCCTCGTTGTCCCAATTGACTTTGAACATAGAAGACATCGTAGCCAGCGCGTCCGCCAACTGATTCTCCTCTCTAGGGAAGTGTTCAAAGGTTATCTCCTCAAAATGGGGAAGCAACGTCAATACATACTCCTTGTAAGGAATAAGATTTGGGTGTTTCGTATCCCACTCGCCTTTGATCTGACTGATCACGAGAGCGGAATCTCCGAAGACGCTTAGAAACTTAATCCTTAGGTCAATTGCAGCTCGAAGACCCGTGATGCATGCTTCATACTCCGCCATGTTGTTGGTGCAGTTGAAACATAGTCGGGCGGTAAACGGAGTATGAGAGCCTTTAGGAGATATGATCATTGCGCCAATGCCATTACCCAAAGCTTTCGAAGCTCCATCAAAGTACATAGACCATCGGGATCCTTCCTCAGGTCCTTCATCCGGTCCAGGTGTCTCACAATCAATTATCAACATGATATTCTCGTCCGGAAATTCAAAGTTCATAGACTGGTAATCATCCACTGCCTGATGTGCCAAATGGTATGCCAATACACTTCCCTTAATTGCCTTTTGGGTCGTATATTGGATGTCATACTCAGTCAATATCATCTGCCATCTTGCTATTCTTCCGGACAAGGCAGGATTTTCGAAGATATACTTGATTGGATCCATCTTTAAAATCAACAGAGTAGTGTGAGTCAGCATATACTGTCTCAGCCGGCGAGCAGCCCATGCCAAAGCGCAGCAAGTTTTCTCAAGCAGTGAGTATCGGGTCTCACAGTCGGTAAACTTTTTGTTAAGGTAATAAATAGCATGCTATTTTCGGCCAGACTCGTCATGCTGCCCCAGCACACACCCCATTGAATTGTCAAGTACTGTCAAGTATAAGATCAGAGGTCTCCCTTCAACTGGTGGCATTAGGATGGGTGGCTCTTGGAGATACTCTTTGATTCTTTCGGAAGCGGCCTGGAATTCATCGTTCCAACGTACCACTTGATATTTCTTCAGTAGCTTGAAGATTGGCTCACAAGTAGCAGTTAGGTGTGAGATGAATCGGGCAATGTAGTTCAGTCATCCCAGAAAGCCTCTGACCTCTTTCTCTGTCTTGGGAGCTGGCATCTCTTGTATGGATTTCACCTTGGCAGGGTCCACTTGAATACCTTTGTCTCTTACGACGAAACCCATTAGCTTACCAGATCTCACCCCGAAGGTGCACTTGTTTGGGTTCAACCATAACTTGTACAACTTCAACCTGTCAAACAGCTTCTGTAGATGGTCAAGTTGTTCCTCCTCAGTCTGGGACCTTGCAATCATATCGTCGACGTATACTTCAATCTCATGATGGATCATGTCATGAAACAAAGCAACCATGGCATGCTGATATGTTGCCCCATCATTCTTCAGTCCAAAAGGCATGACCTTGTAGCAAAAGGTACCCCACTGAATAACAAAGGTGGTCTTCTCCATGTCTTCGGGAGCCATTTTAATCTGGTTATAACTGAGGAAACCATCCATGAAGGAGAATACCTTATGCTGAGCAGTATTGTCAACCAGAACATCGATGTGAGGTAGAGGGAAGTCATCCTTAGGGCTCGCCCTGTTCAGATCCATGTAGTCAACACACATTCAGACCTTACCATCTTTCTTCAGCACGGGAACCACATTGGCGACCCACTGAGGGTAAGAAGTAACTGCTAGAAAACCGGCATCAAATTGTTTCATAACTTCAGCCTTGATTTTCTCAGACATCTCCGGACGCATTCGGTGGACCTTCTATTTTACTGGAGGACAATCTTCCTTGGTGGGCAGGCGATGAACCACAATATCAGTATCCAACCCAGACATATCTTTGTAAGACCAGGAAAAGATCTCAACGTAGTCACGCAGCATCTGAATCAACCGTTGTTTCACACTAGCTTCCAGATTTGCACCAATCTTGACTTCCTTCTTGTTTGTCTTAGTACCCAGATTCACTGTTTCCACTGGCTCTTCATGTGGCTGAATAGCCCTCTCTTCCTGGAGTAGCAGTCTTGCAAGTTCACCAGGCACTTCGTAATCATCTTCACCTTCATCTTCGGCTAAGTTGATCGGATTTTCGAAGTCATAACTGGCAGTAGCAGAGTCGTTACCAGTGAGATCCATAGTGGATGTGGACCTGTATATGTGAGTGTGTGTAAATAGTTGTTTCGCAACATATGATAAAGAAAGACAAGGAGCGCAAGATTTGAAATGCAAGAACGTCCAATGCTTTTATTAATGATATATGAAAATGACACACAAAAGCCCTCACAAATGAAGCCACAGTGCCCCGGGTAAGACACCGGGCCATAAAGTTTCAAAACATTGTCTAAAACAAAAAGTTCATTACTGGGTAATAAAAGTAATAGGGATGAAGTTCTTTGCGGTCTAGTTGCTTGGTCCACCGTCGGTCGTAGGATAGATCCAGCTGTCGAATTCAGACTCTTCCACATCATCTTCAATGGCATTTACTCTTGAGTTGCTGATGAACACGGGAGGTCTTCCAATCCTTGCACTTCGAACAACCCTTTGAGCTTCTGCAGTGAAACCCAAACCAAACTTGTTAGTCTTCTGTGTAAAATCAGGGATTCGGCCCCAATTTGCACACTCACCCTTCTCAATAACAGCCCGGGCATCTTTTAAGGAAGCCATCTTCATAGGAGAATCCTCCACCACAGTCTCAGCTGATGCCAATGTCTGGGGAACCTCTTCAAAGTGCTGAAATGGGGTCTCAATGAACTCCTCATCCATCTCTACGTATCAGAACGAATTGAGGTGGCTGACCATGTACTCTTCCTCCCCTTGTACTGTCACAATCTTCCCTTTGACCGGGTACTTCAACTTCTGGTGGAGCGTTGAGGTTACGGCCCCAGCTTTATGGATCCATGGACGACCCAGCAAACAAGAGTAGGATGGTCGAATGTCCATCACATAGAACATAGAATTGAAGACCTGTGAACCAACTTTAATTGGAATATCAACTTCACTGTGCACCATCCTTTTAGACCCATCAAAGGCCCTGACAACGATGTTACTTGGTTTTAGCTCCAACCCTTCGCAATCCAACCGGTCTAGAGCTTTCTTGGGCAAGACGTTCAATGAGGAACCAGTATCAACCAATACATGTGCAAGAGTAGTGCCCCTGCATTCAATGGAGACATGCAGGGCATAGTTATGATTTTCCCCTTGGCAGTTAAATCGGCGTCGGAAAAACCCAAGCCATTATCAGCAATTAAATTAGCCACACAATCGGTAAACTGATCAGCTGATGTCTCTTGTGGCACATGGGCAGTCTTCAGGAAGGTAATCAGAGCCTTGGCATGGGCCTCTGAGCACAGCAATAGTGACAACATAGAAATCTTAGATGGGGTTTGCCCCAGTGGTTCAACTACGTTGTAATCACTCTTCTTAATAATCTTCAGAATCTCTTCCATCTCCTGCTTGGAAGCTTCAACAGTAATTGTCTTCGGTGCCTCCATCTGGGCAGGCACATCAGTGGCGATCCCTTTGCCCCGAGCGTCAGATGACTCGGCGACAGGGGTAAGGATAGGAACTTGATCAGGAATAGTGGTAGGTACACTTGCAGGTGTAATAACGACAGGTCTTCGGACAGTTGGTGGAGCAATATCAGGTGAGAAAAGTCTACCGCTGCGGGTGACTTTAGCAGGTCCAATAATGTTGCTGATGTCAGTATCAGCATCCAACTCTTGCTTAACTCCATGAACATAAACATATGCCCCATAGTGCCAAGGGACAGCTTTGTCAGAGGTGTAGGGGATAGGCCCCAGAACAGTGATGATTACAGGTGCGATCTTCGGAACAGATGTAATTCTAACAGGCTTCCTTGAGGGAGCCTTGGAAGAATTGTCGAAAATGGTCATAATGGCAACTTCTTCAGAATGAATGGAAGGAACAACAGTCTTCTCAAACAGAATCTCCTTACTATCCATCAGGTTTTGGATACCTGACTTCAGGAATGGGCAACCGGTAGGTAAGACAGAACACATATGGCAACCTTCGTCACAGCCCGGAAATAAACCGGCTAGTAACAGGTTCTTCTTGACAGTCATCAGAGGGGTAACAATGTCATCCGCAGAAACTACAAACAAGTCTTCTTCTACAGCATTTACTCTATGTTTGGGCATGGGAGCAGTCACAACATTAGGCCTCTCGGGCGCCTCAAACTCAATCTCCTTTGCATCAATTAAATCTTGTATCTTGTTCTTCAAAGCCCAACAATCATATGTATTATTCCCCGGGCTATCGGAGTGATAAGCACAGCGGGCGTTAGGATTATACCTTGGTGACGTTGTATTTGAATTCTTTGGGGGTTCCCTTTGAGTCACCAGATTACTCTTTAGCAACTGTGGAAAAATCTGAGATAAGGTCATGCTGAGACGAGTGAATTGCCTCTTAGGTCTCTCGTCCTTTTGTTGATTGTTGTACTAAAGAGTACCAGCGGCTTTTGAAATAACAACCGCATTGACAGTTTGGCGGTGTTCAGGTCTATTTTGTCTTCTTGCACTATAGACAACACTGGACTCTTTCTTAAACAGCGTCTTCTCGATGCTCGATGAGGCACCCTTCTGTATCTTCCCAGCCTTAATACCAACTTCAATCCTCTCACCAGTCAAAATAAGATCTGTAAACCTAGCAGAAGAACTTCCAATCAAGTGGTTGAAAAATGGACCAGACAGGGTCCCCAGAAACATATCAACAAGTTCCCGATCAGCTAAAGGTGGTTGCACCCTTCCGACAAGGTCTCTCCACTTCTGAGCATAATCTTTGAATCCTTCACCCATTCCCATTGACATACCCTGGAGTTAGGTACGTGTAGGAGCAAGGTCGGAGTTGTACTGATACTGGTTATAGAATGCAGTAGCCAAATCCTTCCAACTGTGGATACTGGCTCCGTCCAACTGATAGAACCAATCAAGCTGAGTCCCTGAGAGACTGTCTTGAAATAAATGGATCCATAAGTTCTTATCAGCAGTGTAAGGCTGGATCTTCCTCACATATGACCGGAGGTGCAGCTTCGGACAGGAAACTTCGCCATACTTGGCAAAGGCGGGTGCCTTGAATTTATGGGGAATCACCACCCCAGATGATAGACCTAGATCTCTAAAGTCCAAACCGGGCACCTTCTGAATTTCCATAGCGCTCAAACGGTCTTCCAGCTGTTTGTACTTATCCTCAGCAGGAGGATACTGTTCTTCATCGTAGTCCATCTCATTGTCGGAGACCACAGGGCTAGGGGCCCTCCTTTCTTGTGGACTATCTTTCCCTCCAGATGAGGTGGTCAGATCAACTTCATTTTGTAGTCTGTTTCTAAACCTGCGTCCAGTGTTGAACAGGACGATCTTCTTCTTCTTCTTCTTTTTCTCCTTCAGAATCAAGGTCTTCAGGTCTTGCTGACCCTTGGCTAGATTCATGAACAGCTCTTGAAATTGGGCATTCTGGGCCTGGAGGGCCTTGATGGCTTTCTCAGTTGAAGGTTCAGTAGACATGATGATCGCTGAAATAAACAGCAAAGAAGATAAGAGACCTGCAAAGGGTACTTGTTTATGAAGTGCATGGGATGAAATGCGTATGATTTATGATTTCAAAGACAATCGGGATTCAAATTTGTAAACAACAAAAGAAACAGACTTTATTAGATTTAAACTTTAAACTTTAAATTATTCAACAAATTTCCCTTAAGGCGTTACAGAAATGGAAATACTGAAAAGTAAATAAAAACTGTAAAGGAAATCATCAAAGGTCCATCAATGCTCCTATGGTCTCTTCTTCTCAGTACGAACATAATCATTCAGGATCCGCTCGTTCTCCAGTTGCCTAGTCAGCTTCTGGATCTTCTGCTCTTGTTCATTGAACTTCTCCCGATAAGAATCCCATTCTTCCCGCAGTTGCATCCAAGACCTCTTTAGTGGCCCAATGTAAGTGGGCATATAAGGGTGGAGAATGGTTGGAAGAACCCCTTCTTCATTAGCAACTTCAAGAGTGACAGGCCGGACAGCTTCATATGGCATACCTAGTTTCTGGGCATGGATGCGGACCCATCTAAGATATGGCTCCATTGGCAGAGAAGTCTTTGGACCCAACTCATGTGGATCAGATTGGTGAACTCTGTCCCAAGCCCTTATGAACCTACGATGTAGCTCGTCGCTATCTCCCTGAAAATCAAAGATGATATGAGGCATCAACATCTCATGACGCCATTCTCTTCTGGCTCTTCCATACTGACGGAGAGCTAAGCATGGGTTGTAAGAAATTCCTCCATGGGTTCCTAGTAGGGGAACATTGGGATACTCTCCACAGCGATCAATGATAGTCACCTCGTCCATACCTTTGAGAGCCCAGCCCATTCCTTCTTTGTCTTTAGCACTGACTTGGGAAGGTGCGAAATAAACCACCTCGACAATAAAGGAGCACAACACATCAAGGTTCCCCGCTTTCGGGCAGTACGAGCATAGAGCTGATGAAGGATGTCACCCAAGAGAGTGGGTACCGGGTTCTGAGAAATGAAGATCTTTATGGCATTAATATCAACAAAAGTGTCAGGATTTGGAAACAATACCAGGCCATAAATCAGAAGAGCCAAAATGTCCTCAAAGGCCTTAAAGTCTAGGCTATCCCAGAAGTAGTTAGCCTTGCTCACCAAGAACTTAGTCAGAAAACCCTTAGCTCCACTTCTAGTCTCCCAATTAGCCATTACCTCCTCTTTGGTCAAGTGAAAGGCTGCAGCAATCTCTTCAGGCCTGAGAGTCTTCTCCCAACCAGTAAACGGAGTATGCTCCAAAACAGAGATACCGAGCAGCTCAGAGAACTCTTCTAGGGTAGGAACCAGCTGGAAGTCTTGGAAAGTAAAACAATGGTACAGCGGATCATAGAACTGGACTAGGAAACTCATCATCTGCTCGTTCAATTTGGAGGTGACCAAACTGTGAAGAGAACCATGCCTCCTGATGAAGGAAGTAGTGTCAGGAATCTTGGCAACCAACTCTTTAAGCAAGGTGGGGACTTGGACAAAGTTGATCCGGATAGTATTCTTACGCATGGGCATCATGATGACCTACAAAACAGAGCAAAGATGAAACCCTCTTGTCTTTGAAATAGGTTAGTCCTTATGCAAGATGTATGCAATGCTACGATGTCATGATGTCATGATAAAGGCACACCACAAGTATCCACAAAAAGCAAACATGGTAAAGGCACACAAGTCACACTGAGAGCCCTTAGATTTCAGGCTGGCATGGAGCTTAGGTACTACCCTCTTTCAGTTCAGTTGGTTTAAACCTGTCCTAAAAATAGTAACCGGGTTCTAGAGGATCTCAATATTACTGACTACCCCCAATCGGTCATAATTCCAATTTAGCAACCTTTTCTTGCGGCCGGAATCATCACGAGAGTTTAGTCTCAATGAGTGTAGCATACTGCTACTGTTCTATGGCCAAGTTGGTCAATTTAAAGGTTCTAAGGTCAGTTGGTGCTTAATGACCCCTTAGAAGACCCATATTCTCCTCGTTCCAACACAAGGGATATCGGTACAGACTAAAGTGTCACACCAACGTAGCTACTGCTTCATCCGTATCGGTCTACGCCGTACAGATCCCTCACAGTTTATTGCTACTTACCTAAAGGGAATCCCCAGATCCGAGTTAGGATCTATAGAACTCCGATACAAGCCCATAAAATTAAAGCATACAATTGAAAACATAATGATCTAATCCTAAGGTACACCTCACTTATAATATTCCCCAGCAGAGTCGCCAGTTCTGTGATCGGTGGGAATGAGAACTGACTGTTTTGGAATGCTGGTTCGCGTTTTGCGTTTGTTTTCGCAAAATGTCGCGGTAAGCAAGAGTCGCCACCGTCTTTTATTTTATCCAACAAGGAAAGGACAAAAGCACAGAAAAATTCCTTTTTGAGATGTTTCTCGGGTTCGGGAGGTAGATTATAGAAAGGGAAGGTGTTAGCACCCTTTCTATCTGTGGTTATCCACGGGCTCTTAGGTACTTGCTCATTGTGTTTTCAAAAGTTTGTTTTTCTTTGTGATTGTGGGTTTAAAAAGAGTTTTTTTGTTTGAAAGGAAAGTGTAAGTGCGAAAAGTTTTTTTCATATTAAAAGGAGCAAGTACTTAAGAACCATCTACCTACTCAAAAAGGAATTAAACTGTGCAAATGTCCTTTAGACAGTGCTATCCCACTATTGAGGAGTAGGTAGCACCGTCGTTGGAGTTTTCGGGTCAATTCGATTAAGGGACGTGTGGTCACTAAAGCAACGGTAGGATGCCTTAGCGGTAACCCTAATATCCTAGATCATTTTTCCGAGGCAACCGTTTCGAGGCAACTATGATCTTTGGACAAGAGGGCGACCTCTAAAACTTCCTATACTCAATGACCACGTTCGAGGCAACCAAGTGAGGTGTACCCTAAGAGTGGCATGTGCAAGTGTGTTATTTCGGTTAATTTTATCTATACATGTCATGGGTGAGCTATGTTGATTTTAGGTTAAAGATTGATCTTGTCATGCATTGTCTAGTTATCAACCATCTAACAGTTAATATTGTGCGGAAACTAAATTGCGGAAAGTTAAATCTAAGCTATTATAAGGCGTCGGGTATTTACATCGCTAAAGACAAACCCTTTAATTTAAATTGCAGAAAGTAAAAATAAAGCAATTAAAAGTCCTAATTAAAACTATTACATTCTCGAAGCAATTACATTATTGGATAAAAGAAGAAACGCGTGCGAGAAAATTAAATCGGCGTGTTTTTAGGGTTTTGACCCTTTTTTATTAAAGAAAGCATATTTTTTTGTTATTTTTAATTAAAATGGAAATTAAATCTAAGTTAATTAATTAATTAATTAAATGAAAATATTTTTGGGTTTTTTATAATTAAGGAAATAAAATAAATTGATTAAAAATGTTAAAACCTAATATTCTAGTTAATTTTAATTTATTGCAAAAATGTTAAAATTATAACTAATTAAAAAGACTAAATTGATTAAATTATTTATTTATAAAAATAAAGTGAAATTAGTTTTAATAAATAAAAAGAATTTTTTTTTATTTTCTGATTTTATTAGGAAAATATTAATTGGTTAGTTAATTAATAATAATAATAATAATAATAATAATAGTTAACAAAATAAATAAATAAATAAAGAAAAGAAATAAAAAGTAAAAGAAATACTCAGGGGGTATGGGCTTAATTTGATGGTGGAATCAGCAATTTCTAGGCCCAATTTCAATCAGCCTGCTTGACTTTTTAGATCACCCACATGCCTGTTGACTTGAGACCATGGTAGTCCTCCATCCTTTGGCCACTGGATTAGATCTGAAGCCACCTGGCATGTTGATATCTGAGGCATATGGTGCACTACACTCTAGGCGCTGCATGTGAATACCTGAAGAAAAGTTGTAACAAATATTGGGGGACCTAGGATTCGAACCCAGGTCCCAAGGGGTTTTGACACGCCTCCTTCACCAACTCAGCTGGCTTACTCATCTGTTATTAGAATAAGCAACAAATAATATATGTAAAACAACACACTAAGCCTGAAATAAAAAAAATAAGCGCCAATAATTGGAACTGGCCAATTACACCTAGCCAAGTTATCATCTTTTCCAAATATCCCTGGTTATTTACCTGCGGATTTTTATCCGCAGGAAAGTTCGTGGGATGTTTCAAAAATCATTCTCAGGCCATATAAACGCAAGCTAAGGGTACCAATGTGATCGTCTCTCTTCCCTGAGCACGAATATGGCCATAGTTTTCCTTGATTATACCTGTGCCAAGAATGCCTAAAAACAAAACAAGAAAACCCTAGATTCGGGTGTTACAGTATAGGCCATGAGAATGAAATTGAGTATTACAAAACGCTTAGAAATCACATAAGGAACAAGAATATGCTAATGTTTGGTCAAAAAGATGCAAGAATGATGAGTTATGTTTTCATGTACAGGGGTATATTCAAGAACACTTACAGCGTGTTACAGGTGGTCTCAAGGCCTGGTTTTGGTTGCTACAGCTTCAGGTGATTGCCAGCAAGAGAGCTATGTGAAGATTTAGCCTTGAAAACGTCTCCAAACAAGAATTCGATCTCTCACTTTTCACACTTTTTTTCAATTCTGAGTTGGCCGTTTCTGCAGTCCTTAGGGCCTGTTCTTAATCTCTATGGCTTGTGTGTACATAAGGGAATCAGTTTAGCTTAAAATTTGGGCCTTAATCCATGAATATTGAAGAATCAAGATTTGATTTGATCACCATTAACAAGTTTCCATATTTGCATCAAATTTGAGGTTTTGTGCATGTTTTGACTTGGCACGAGTTTGACTGAGTGTATCATGGTATTTGCAAGCTGTAATGATCACAAGAATCTCATTCCATTAATTTTTGGATTTTATTTGAATTAATATTGATTTAAAATGAATTAAATCAATAAAAATTAAATAAAATAGAAAAATAAATGATTGGTCATGAAATTAAAGATGGGACACGTGTGTGGCATGACAAGACCAAATCAAGTGGAAAAAAGTGGGCCCTTTTGTCAAAAATTGGAGTTTTGAGGATAGTTGACTTTTGGCAATTTTGGAAAAATGCCCAACTTAAACAATGCATAACTTCTTCGATTTTGAACTTTTGGAGGTGTTCTTTGACTTTTTAGAAACCTTGAGATGTCCTCTAACCAACCCTTTTGGTCGCATCTCATTTTGATCTACCATACTCAAGATATAAGCTTTGGAAAAAAAGGTGTTTTTGTTGACTTTCAAAAATGACCTATAATGTCCAAATTTGTAACTTCTTGTGAGTGCATTTCTTGATCTTGGGGTGTGAAGATGGATTGTAGGAAATTGAATCCTCTTAAAAATTAGCTTGGGATGGGTCATATATCATAAAGTATGAGAAAGTTATGCTTGGTCAAAGTTGAGTTGACTTTTCCTGCAAAACCCTAATTTAGCAACTTTTGAATCTTGATGTTGACAAAAATATTGAGGTTTGACTGTATTTGGGTCACAGTTGACTTTTGCCCTAGCACAGTCGATTTTTGGACCTCTTGAGCAATTGACTTACCAAACTTCCTCTGCAAGGCTTGAAATTTGATATGGATGAACTTGAGAGCATATTAGGACATTGGGGAGAACTTGAGACCATTTGGATGTGAGGACCTTGATGCAACACAAAACCCTAATTTTGAATTGGCTGCCTTAGGAGATGATTTGACTATCCAACTCTTGAGCCATCTTGAACAACTTGGGGATGATTCTTGACATGTCTTGAGAAATATGGGAGGACAAATTTTGGGGTACAACAGGATGGAATTCTTGTGCCCCAGTGTCTTACTATCCACCTTGTTAGGCATCCTCCAAGCTCTGATAAACCTTTGTCGAAGTCCTTGCGCATCGTTGTCGAAGTCAAAAACTAGGTCTGGAATCAGCATGTCATGAGGGCCATCCCTCCGAGCATATCCAAATTGTCTCAAAGCTAGACAGGGGTTGTAGGTAATGCCTCCCCTAATTCCAAGTAGTGGGACATTAGGGAATTCCCCACAACGATCAATGGTGATGACATTTTCTCTGGACCGAGAACACCAATGTGCATCAGAATGTGTGAGGGTCATCAGTCATTGTGACCACCTTAAACCCTGCTCATTCTTCAGAATTGATTGTGGAAGGTGATAAATAAACCACCTTGCTAGGAGAGGAGTACAGCACATGAGAACACCTCTTTTCCTCATTGTTCGTGTGTAAAATGAGTGTAGGGTGTCCCCAAGAAATGTAGGTATAGGATTCTTGGACATGAAAATCTTGACAGCATTCACATCTATAAGCTGATCAGGGTTTGGGAACAAGACCAACCCATAGATGAGGAGTGCCACAATTTCTTCAAAGGCTTATAGATCA
Organism: Vicia faba; assembly: GCA_948472305.1. Lineage (NCBI taxonomy): Eukaryota > Viridiplantae > Streptophyta > Magnoliopsida > Fabales > Fabaceae > Vicia > Vicia faba. Next base: position 476,304,097 of record OX451737.1, read on the forward strand.
AGAGAATTCCAGTAGTCTTGTGCCTTCTCAAACAGAAATTTTGCCAAGAATCCCTTAACACCACTTCTGGTTTCGCAATGCCCCTTGATGTCAGATGGTTGCAAGTGTAATGCTTGAGCAACATCTTCAAGCTTCGGTTCTTTTTCCGTACCGTTGTAGGGTAGTTGATGAAGAATAGGAATTCTCAGGAGTTGAGAAAATTCCTCCAAAGTAGGCACCAATTGATAATCAGGGAATGTGAAACAGTGGTGTAGGGGGTCAAATAACTGGAAGAGAACTTTCACCATGTCTTCTTCAATGTTGGTGTTGACCAAGTTGAGGAGTCTACCATGTCTTTCATTAAAGAGAGAATTCTCTGGAATCCTGGAGGTGAGCTCCTTGAGTTGAGGAGGGATTCTCACAAGGTTGACTTGAATTGTTTTCCTGCAAAGTGATTCCATGACCTACAAAACAAGAACAAAGATAAAGATCCAAACCCTTGAAATGGTTAGTGGATGCATATGATGCTTTATGATGTTCATGATGTATGCACAAGCACATGTACAGGCAAGTCACACAAAACCCTAGTTTCAGGCTGGCATGAGGTTTCATAGGTAAGTACCCTCTTGAGTTTAGTTGGCTCAAACCTGTTCTATAAATAGTAATCGGGTTCTAAGGAGCTCAATATCACTGGATTATTTTCTATGTTCATTGTTTTGGTTTAGCCATTTAACTAGCGACCAAAATATTCCAAGAAAACAACCCTCAATGAGTGTAGTATCGAGTATTTACCAACTTCGAACTGCACCAAAGTCGGTCATCTCACTACCCCTAATAAAAGGCCAAGATGGTCAAGTAAGGTTCTAAGAGTTCATTAGTGCTTTATGACATCACTCAGCGGCCCCGTATTCTCTTTGATTGACTCAAAGGCTACCGGTACTCACAAATATGTCGCACTAATATAGCTATTGCTTCAACCGTGTCGGTATACCCCGCACAGTTTCCATAATGTATTGCTATTTACCTATGAATGTTTCCCAAATCCGGGTGGAGGATTTCAAGCCCAAAATAGAGAACCAAAATGTAAAGCAAGCAAAGCATACAATAATCATGCAAAGGGTGATCTAAGCCCTAAGGTTACTCCACTTTTAAAGTTTTCCCCAGCAGAGTCGCCAGTTCTGTGATACGGTGGGAGAACTGACTTGGGATTTTGCATTTGTGTTCGCAAATGTTTCGGTTTAGCAAGAGTCGCCACCGACTTTTTATTTTATCCTAAGGAAAGGTCAAAAAGCACAGGAAAGACCTTTGATATGTTTTCTTGGGTTCGGGGAGTATATTATAGAAAGGGAAGGTATTAGCATCCTTTCTATCCATGGTTATCCATGGGCTCTTAGTTACTTGCTTAGATCACTTGCTTTGCTTTTCAATTGTTTGAAATGGTTCTTTTCAATGGTTTGAAATAGTGCCTTGTGTGTGATTTTGAAAGATGTTTTGAAAAGAGGCTATCCTTGTGGCAACCTTTGTAATGATTCTTGTTTGAATGTATACAAAGGTGTTTTTGTATTTTGGAAAGTTTTCAATGTTTGAAAGTAGGGTTTTGAAATTGTGTTGTGAAGTGTGTTTTGAAAAATAGCAAGGATGTTTTTGCAAGCTTGATCAAGTAACTAAGAGCTATCTACCCTATTTTACTCAAAGATTTTTCTTATGTTTTTAACCCTTTTAACAGTGTTGTTTCACCATTGTATTTGGTGAACAACCTTGTGTTAGGATGTTAAACGGGACAGGCGCGTGTCATCGTATAGACCATGATAGCAATAGTGTCAAGTATTTTTGGCAATTTTCTTGAGGGACTTGATCATTTTATTTAGGCAACTCAGATAGCGTCATCGAGGGACTATTATCTTTGTTTTGTTTTTGTTTTGCCAAAGTACTTGACATGCAACCATGGCCCATTTTTGAAGGCAACTAGTGGATTGAAACCCTAGGGGGTGCAAGTGTGCATTGTGTTTGTTTTTCATGCATGTTTATCTTGGATTAGGTCAAGCTAGTTGTTGATTTTATTTGGCATACAAACCCTAAGTCTAATCATGGCATAATTGAAAGCATAAAAAGGTGCAAGAATTTAAATTTTACACTATTACAACATGATATAGGGAGGGGGTACAAATTTGAATTGGGGGTATTTGACAAGAAATTAAATTCTAAATTATTACAACCAAATCGAATGTATAAGACAATATTTAAATGTGCAATAATTAAATAAAATACAACAAATAAATGTTAAATAAAATGTATTATGCAAAAAGTTTTTATGTATGTAAAAAGTATTTTTTAATGTAAATAATAATAAAAGGGGTCAATTGTAAGTATTTTATTATTTAGGGAAAAAAACCTAATTTTTAAATAAATAGTATTATTTATTATTTATATGCAATAATGTATTGGTTTGTAAAAAAAATAAAAGTATATTGTAAAAAATGATATTTTTAGTGTAAAATATTAATAAAAATGAAAATGTAATATTTTTGCCCTAATTATTTAATAAAATAAAGTATATATATATATATATATATATATATATATATATATATATATATATATATATATATATATATATATATATATATATATATATATATATATATATATATATATATATATATATATATATATATATATATATATATATATATATATATATATATATATATATATATATATATATATATATATATATATATATATATATATATATATATATATATATATATTAAACATATTAAATATATAAAAAATAAAAATTAATTATTTACAAAATGTGTATTTACAAGAAATTTTTTTTAGATATAAATAAAATGATAAATGAAAATGAACATATTTTTTACATTATTCTTTAAGTTTTAATAAAAGAAAATAAATTATTTACATATTTATACTAGTAAAATAAAAATAAATATCAAATAAATATGAAAAAATATAAAAAAATAATTTTATGGCATTTTTTATATTTGGACAAAAAATGATAAAGTCAGAATAAAAAATAAAAATATCAAAATCACAAATATACAAATAAATGGGCCAGGGGGTGTAAACTGAAAAATGGGGTGTTAGAAGCAAAAATGACCAGGCCCAGCCCAATCAGACTTCATCTTCTTCCTTGGTTCACAAAAACGCGCGTTCTGTACATCAACTGCTATCTCCTGATTCTTTGATTTTTTGACAAAACTCATAACATGAAACTTGTAGAGCATCAAATAATGAATCTAACCATATAAAAAACTTAAGCTAACTCTCAAAGACCAGAGAGAATTTCTTTGGCCCTAATTTCTAACCTAGTTTTTTCAGAAAGTTCATGGATGAAATTCTCCTAGCACGATTAATATAAATTAAAACTAAGCATATGTATGGCTTCAGGGCTATGAATACAACATCTTTCATTCACAAACCTAAGTCTAACTATTCCTAAATAGAGAGATAGAAGTTCATGAAATACCTGTTTTAGTTGACTTCGAGCTGGACAATGCAGCGACTTCCAAGGGTGCTTGAGCTTCTTTTGAGCTTGCATGAGGTCCACTGAAGCTTTTCCAATGCTTGGCTTGTTTTGAAGTAGCCTGAATCGTGCTACAGAACTCAACCTGCAAAGCTTTGAAACAAAAATGGCAATGTGTGTTAAGGGTGTTACAGCTAGCAATGGATGCTCTGGATAGCTTGGGTATGTTGGTTGGAAGGTGTTTGAAGTATCTCTAGGCAAAACGCACGATGGAATTTGAAGATGGCTTGCAAAATGCAGAACTGGCCCTGTTTTGCAAGAAAATGGGGAATTTGTGCACTAGGAGTTTTGAGAGGCAAAGGGGTCGTGTTTCTGGCTTGTTAGGAGGTATCAAACTTGTTTGCAATGTTTGTGTAAGTTGGTTTTAAGAGATGTGAGAGATGGCTTGTGGTTTGCAACTTTTCTTCTTCTTGAAGCAAGAGTGTCTATTTGTTCAATGCAGGCCTGTACCTCTTTTTCTCATGGTTTGAGTGTAACATGAGTGAAGGATGTCCCCCAGCAACGTAGGTATAGGATTCCTGGACATGAAGATCTGGACAGCACTGATATCTATAAGCTGATCTGGGTTAGGGAACAACACCAAACCATAGACAAGGAGGGCCACAACTTCTTCAAAAGCTTGTAAGTCAAGGGAATTCCAACATTCATGGGCCTTTTCAAACAGAAACATGTCTAAGAACCCTTTGATACCACTTCTAACTTCCCAATGTCCCTTGAGGTCAGATGATTGTAGGTGTAAGGCTTTAGCAATCTCTTCAAGCTTGGGTTCCTTTTTCGTACCATTGTAGGGTAGTTGATCAAGGATAGGGATCTTCAGAAGCCGGGAGAACTCCTCCAATGTAGGTACCAGCTGATAATCCAGGAAAGTGAAACAATGATGCAGAGAGTCAAAGAACTGGAATAGGACCTTTATCATATCTTCCTCAATGTTGGTATTGACCAAGCTGATGAGTCTTCCATGTCTTTCACTGAATGAAGAGCTCTCGGGAATCCTGGATATAAGCTCCTTAAGCTGAGGAGGGATCCTTACAAGGCTGATTTGAATTGTCTTTCTGCGAACCGTTTCCATGTCCTACAAAACAAGAACAAAGATGAAAATTCGAACCCCTGAAATGATTAGCCAATGCATATGATGTTGTATGATGTCATGATGCTATGATTAAATACACCACAGATATTTACAAAGGCAAACATGTAAAGCACACAAGTCACACAAGACAAGCCCTTAGAGTTTAGGCCAGCATGGGGTCTAGGTATTACCCTCTTGAAGTTGGTGGGCTCAACCTGTCCTATCAGAAGTAACCGGGTTCTAAGGGTCCCAATATCACTGGATTGCTTTCATTGTTCATCGTTTCGATTTAGCCACTGAACTGGCGACCGAAATATTCCAGGAAAGCAACCCTCAATTGAGTGTAGTATCGAGTATCAACCAACCTCGGACTGCACCAAAGTCAGTTATCTCACTACCCTAAAGAGGCCAAGATAGTTCAATTAAGGTTCCTAAGGTCAGTTGATGCTTCACGACACCACGCGGAGGCCCCGTACTCTCCTTGACTGAACTCAAGGGTTACCGGTACACACCAAAGTGCCACATCAACGTAGCAGACTGTTTCAACCATGTCGGTATACCCTGCACAGTTCCCTCACAGCCTTGTTGCTACTTTCTAAGAAGGTATCCCCAGATCCGGGTTAGGATCTATAGAACTCCCAAGACAGTCCCACAATTTAAAGCAAGCAAATCAATACAATTGAAAACACAGTTATGAACTAATCATAAGGTACACCTCACTTTATAAAGATATCCCCAGCAGAGTCGCCAGCTCTGTGATAGGTGGATCTGGAACTGACTGTTTAACGCTGGTTCGCGAAATGTCACGGAAGCAAGAGTCGCCACCGTCTTTTATTTTCTCCAAATGGAAAGGACAAAAGCACAGAAAAATTCCTTATAGAGATTGCTCTCGGTTCGGGAGGTAGATTATAGAAAGGGAAGGTGTTAGCACCCTTTCTATCCATGGTTATCCATGGGCTCTTAGATACTTGCTCATTTGTGTTTTCAAAAGGTTTGTTTGCTTTTCAACTGTGGGTTTTAAAAAAGTTTCTTTGAAAATTTCAGTTCGACTCTTGTATCAGTCCTCAAGAGTGTTTGAAAAGTTGCTTTCAAAAGCTTTTTGAAAGTGTGTCGGCGTGAAAAGTATTTTTTTGATTTGTTTTGAAATTAGAGCAAGTATCTAGAGTCGTCTACCTACTCTAAGGAATTCGTCTGTGTAAATATCCTTAAAGTAGTGCCATCCCACCATTGAGAGGTAGGTAGCACCACCGTTGGAGGTGTTCGGGTCAATTCGAGGGTTCGGGACATGGTGATCACCAGAGCAATGGGAAGATACCTTAGAAGCTACCCTCATGCCATGTTCATGGACATGAGGACTTACTAAAACATCCTCTACTCGACGATCACCTTTCGAGGGGCAAGGCAACAGTGAGGCGTACCCTAGGGGTGGTGTGTGATTTGTGTGTCGTTTTCAGATATTTTTGTCTTGTTCATGCATTGGTGACCTACGCGTTGCTTTTATTTTTGACATTCATTCTTTCATGCAAATTAATTAATAGTTAAAAGATGCGGAATTAAAAGTTCTACGCTATTACAAAGGCGCGGGTCTACATCGCCAAATTAATCCAAGACCCGATTTGAAATAAAACAAAATGCGGAAAATAAATACCCTAATTGATCTATTACATAGCTTTGGGAGAAGTACATGAATATTCACAAAAGGAAATAAAATGCAAAGAGAATTAAAGTCGGGAATGCGAGGGCGTTGGACCCTTTTAAAGAACTTGAATTAACATTAATAAATTAATTAAATTAAATGAGAAAGGAAGTTATTTTGAGTTTTTGTATTTATGGATTTTAATGAGAATTAATGGAAAAAAGAAAAGTTAATTAACCCTAATTCTAAACTATTTTTAATTTATTAAAAAATGTTAAAATTAGACCTAGAATTAACCTAATTTTTTAATGGCTAGTTTATTTACAAAATAATAATTAATAATTAAATAGGATGAAAAAAGAAAAAAAAGGAGAAAAAGTATAAAACCCTAATTCTACATCTTTTTAGTTTATTACAAAAAATATTAAAATTTAAACTTAGAATTAAAATTATCTTAATTGTTAAATTTATTTACAAAGAAAACATTAAATAAAATATATTTTTATTTTTGTCTTTCTGATTTTTTTTTATTTATATTTAAAAGATCAATTTTATGGAATTAAATAAAATAGAGAAAAGAATTAAAATAACCAATAGAAAAGAATAAAAGAAATAGAGAAAAGAATGCAAACATGGGGGGTTTGTAGGCCCATTTGGAGGTATGATCAGCAGGAATTTGGCCCATTGAAGCTTGGCCTGGTTGACTTTTCAGTGCGCGTGTGGCATGGTCAATGGAGGTGTATGATGGACCTCTCATCCTGGCTTTTGATTTGATCTTAGTGGCCGTGTGGCACGCTTGGATAGTGAACGTATGGTGGACTTCTGGGCTTGTGGAGTACCTGAACGTATTGCAAAGAAAAATAACAAGAATATGGGGGGACCTGGGATTCGAACCCAGGTCCCAAGGCTTGCCAGCGTTACTTTCTACCAACTGTGCTGCATGTTCATTCATAAATATAATGGGATAAAATTATTATATGTGAAAAAAACACGTTTATGGGTAGAAACAAAAAAACGCGCTAAAGCATTTGAATGATCCAACCAGGCTATGACAACTCATCTTCTTCCTCGTTCATTCCTTATTTTGCCTGAAACATAACATAAGATTGCGGGGGTTTTAAACCCCCACTATATGACACACAAAAAAAATAGCGAATAGAACCCTGTCGCTCATAAATTGAGCGCGACATATGAAATTGGTTCGTCATGAGCTCCTGATTCCAATGATGCCACTTAGGTTGGCTAATTTTTCCCCAGGCGTAAAGCCCTAATTCATGGTTCCTGCAACCCTAAAAAACAGCAATGGCAATTCTCTGTACAAGCAGTGTTAATTCAATTCAATGATACCATGAGTTTCGTTGAGTTCATATTAGTATAAAACAAGCATTAGAATGTATGAATATGGCGTGAAAAGTCAAATACGATTATGCAAAATATCAAGAACAGGGCGGCTTCGTTCTACCCGTTCTTTGTGTATGGGGATATGATTTTGATTGGATTGTGTTCAGAGGAGTCTCAGCAAGCTCTTGAGATACTTTCCACGCCTTGAAATATCCTGAAACTATGAAAACAGATTTGAAGTTTTTTCGCAAAAAGTGAGTTTTGGTCCTTGAGTTCTAGCGCAGCATTCAGGTCCCAGGCATTAGGTTTGCATTCTGACTTATGTATGGGATGAATTAGGGTTGAATTTTGAGCCAAAAGATCAATGCATTGATGTATCAAATATTTGATTTTCAATGAATATTTTTTCAATCTTTTTCATGTGTTTTTGATTCCAATCATGGCCAACCTTTCCAATTTGGGTGTGCACGAATCTTCAATAACCAATGACAGCAAATGCTGCATAAAAAGATTCACATACATTTGTTTTAGTATTTTTTTTCATATTTTATTTAATTAAATGAATTAATAGTGATTAAAAATTCAAATAAATAATAAAAAATGATGAAATAAATCCCCTTTGGGCCAAATGGTCGTGCATAGCCTTTGGATGATGAATCTTGGAAGAAAATGTGGCCCATTAGCAATTTTGAGGCATTTGAAGTAAAGTTGACTTTTCAAAATTCCCAAAACTTTCCCAACTTCCACAAGGCATATCTTGCTCAATTTATAAGCTTTGATCATGTTCTTGGACATTTTGGGAAGGTCTTGAAGTCCTCTAACCAATGCCTTTGGTCCCATGTCATTTTGATTTACCAATCTCAAGTTATGGTCTTTGACTTAAAGTGCCTTTTTGTTGACTTTTGAAAATGACCTATAATGTTGAGATTGATAACTTTTTGTGAGGGCATTTCTTGGACTTGAAGTGTGAAGAGGAGTTGTAGGAAATGTCTTTCTATTCAAAATGAGCTTTGGATGGAATTTTTCTGATGAACCATGTGGAAGTTATGCCTTGGTCAAGTTACAGTTGACTTTTTCAACTGTCCAAATATGGAAACTTTTGCATCTTGAGACTTTTTGAGCCATGCTTTGAAAATCATGATCAAGAATTGATCAAATGATGTTTGTGGCTTCAAAATAATATGTTGACCAAAAATTTGGACTTTTGACTGTCAAATGACCATTTTGCGCCTACAGTTGACTGTAGGGCAATTAGGGTTTTTGACTATGCAATTTTGTGCTGTAAGTCTTGAAACTTGGCATGAGGATACTTGACCATGTTTATAGGCATGTGGGACTTGATTGGACCCTTGGAAACTTCAATTTCTTTGTCAGAACCAAAACCCTAGTTTTTGACTGTTATGAGGCCCTTGAACTGTGCAACCCTTGGGGAGATTTTGAAGTTTTGACTTAGCAAATCTTGAAGAATATGGGAGGGAAAATTTTGGGGTACAACAGTTGCCCCTGTTCAATCTTCTTAGACCTGAGGATGCAGATTGGCTGACGTGCCTTTCGTAATCCGAAGGTGGAAGATGATTGAACACTAGAGTGCCCAGAAATTTGCGCTTACATAGTAGTGTGATGGTGGGAATGGGCTTATAGATGCCATTTGGGTGTTGATCGCGTAAGAGATTCCTTAGCGAGAGCTTGCGTACCTGAAAAAGAAAATGATTACCTGGCCTGTTACAAGAGCTGGTCTTCAAACTCTTTGTGTAGATGTGCCCTGACTGGTTACAGGAATTGAATCTGGGGCTTCAAAAAGGTGATGAATGAACCAGGGATGGTTACTACCTCAACGGGACGGTGAGAGAACCTTGAACGATTACTACCTCAACAGGAACGCTGAGGGAACCTTGGACGATTACTACCTCAACAGGAACGCTGAGAGAACCTTGGACGATTACTACCTCAACAGGAACGCTGAGATAACCTTGGACGATTACTACCTCAACAGGAACGCTGAGAGAATCTAGGGACGATTACTACCTCAACAGGAACGCTGAGAGAACCTTGGATGATTACAACCTCAACAGTAACGCTGAGAGAATCTGGATGATTACTACCTCAACAGTAACGCTGAGAGAATCTTGGATGTCTTCAACTGGATAAGAAACAGGGAGATCTTAGGGTCGATCTGACTGAACCAGAGAAGGCCTTTGACTGGATAAGAAACAGGAAAATCTTAGGGTCGATTTAACTGAACCGGACAAGGTCTTGAAATCTTCAACTGGATAAGAAACAGGAAAATCTTAGGGTCGATTTAACTGAACCAGAGAAGGCCTTTGACTGGATAAGAAACAGGAAAATCTTAGGGTCGATTTAACTGAACCGGTCTAGGTCTTGGAATGTCTTCAAATGGATAAGAAACAGGGAGATCTTAGGGTCGATCTGACTGAACCAGAGAAGGCCTTTGACTGGATAAGAAACAGGAAAATCTTAGGGTCGATTTAACTGAACCGGACAAGGTCTTGAAATCTTCAACTGGATAAGAAACAGGAAAATCTTAGGGTCGATTTAACTGAACCAGAGAAGGCCTTTGACTGGATAAGAAACAGGAAAATCTTAGGGTCGATTTAACTGAACTGGTCTAGGTCTTGGAATGTCTTCAACTGGATAAGAAACAGGGAGATCTTAGGGTCGATCTGACTGAACCAGAGAAGGCCTTTGACTGGATAAGAAACAGGAAAATCTTAGGGTCGATTTAACTGAACCAGGCTAAAGTCTTAAAATATAGCTGAGAACTTAACTGAATCTTTCCTGAAAGGTAAAGGTCAGTCATATGCAATGCATGATATGGATCAAGCGATGATGTTCTCAACATAAATGAGATTTGTAAGATATGATGCGTATGTGCATGCTATAATGATGTATGTGATGTTTATGTATGTTTTCGTCTTAGGAAAATAAATCCTTGATGGGTGCCGGGAAGTCACTCCTGGGCTGATGTTGGAAAATAGATTTTGCTTCCGCTGGGGATGATAGTTGCAAGAATACCGGTAGGAGAAGATAACTCCATTGGGGAATAAACTTGACAAATGGATTACTCCGCAGGGAGAAAAGTACTCTAGTGATCTTGCTGGGGAGCAATACATTGTGGGAGAGAGGTACTTTACTGGAGTGTTGATGGTAACTTCGCTGGGGATACCGTTGTTGTGTTGAACGTGTTAATAGACTTCGCTGGGGATAAGAAGACTGTGCCGAGAACGATCTTTCTGTGGCTTTTGGCTGAGGATAACCCAGTTATATCCTGGTAGGGAAATAACCTTTGTATAAAGCCGGGAGACGCGTTCAGGCTCTGCAGGGGATAAGCTTCCAGAATCTACTGGAGATAAGCTTACTGCTTGGGGAGATGGATCCCAACTTTCCTGGGGAAACTGGATTGGGCTCTCCTGGGGAAGTTTTGAACTGTATCGGGGGAGTGACTCCATTGAATGCCTGATATACCGCCGGGGAACAATCTTTAGGCTAAGACTGTCGGGGATGCTTGTTAAGAATGCCTGTATATTGCTGGGGAATGTTGAGATCTATGGGGAATGCCCAACTTCCTTAAGGCTGATAATAGCTTTGCTTGGGGAGAGTGCATTGACCTGCTGGCTCACTCTCTGGGGAGTTAAGATATGCTGGTTATGTTCTTCAGCTGAACCTACCTTGATACCTTGGAGGACAGAACAATTAGATTGCTTAGACAACTCTTTATTGTCCCTGTTTCTAATGTTACCTGTAATTAATCCTTTGTTTCGTATGCAAATATTCATGAGTTAGCAAATTATTGTCAATGCATATATCACAAATTGAACCTTGGACGTTCTTCGCAAAACAAAACAGAAAAGGAAAAACGATTGGCAATTTTAACTGAAAAGTAATTTTTGTATTGATTTTGAATTTTCTTGTAAAATAGGCGTTTATGTACAAGAGGCTGACGTCCTAGTAAGAGGATGCCGCCAAACAAAAGAGTTTAATACAAATTTGTACAAAAGAAAATGAAACAACTGTGTGAAATGAATGATCCACTGGGTTTCAACTCTGATATCGCCTTTATATCTCCGAGCGTCTCATCACTTGATGACCTTAGTTGAAGATGAAGCTGACTGATCGATGCCGTCTGAACTTAATGTAGATACCGGATTCTGGATGCAAAGTGATCCAATGAGACATAGTATTACGCTTTATCCCTAACTTTTGCCTAGACCGCCCTTTCGGGTTTTCAGTCCACCGGGATACCCATTTTTGCCCAAGCCGCCTTTTCAGGTTTTCGACTTGCCGGGTGTACAGATTTTTTTCATTTCATCCCTTCATTTTGCCCGAACCCTTTTGGTTCACCGGGAAGCCCTAATTTTTTCCTAGGTATGTCAACCTAGCGGGTCTTTTTCATGCGTAGTATCTTTTTACTATGTCTGCATTGGCGGGGTGAGGAAGGTCGTCACCATCCATGTTGGTTAGAATCATGGCTCCTCCTGAGAACACATGTTTAACCACAAATGGCCCTTCGTACGTAGGGGTCCATTTGCCCCTTGGATCACTCTGAGGAAGGATGATTCGCTTGATTACCAGATCCCCAACTTGATATTCTTGTGGTCTGACCTTTTTGTTAAATGCCCTGATCATCCGTTTCTGATACGTCTGACCATGACAAATAGCAGCAAGTCTTTTTTTGTCAATAAGGTTTAGCTGATCAAGTCGTGTCTGGATCTAATCATCTCCGTTCAGATCTGCATCCTTCATTATCCAGAGAGAGGGTATTTGCACCTCGATCGGTAAGACTGCCTCCATACCGTAGACCAAGGAGAAAGGAGTTGCCCCGGTTGACGTCCTGGCTGAGGTACGGTACCCATGTAGAGCGAACGGTAACATTTCGTGCCAATCTTTATAGGTCACTGTCATCTTCTGCACAATTTTCTTAATGTTCTTATTTGCTGCTTCTACAGCCCCATTCATCTTCGGTCTGTAAGGAGAAGAGTTATGGTGTTGTATCTTAAACTGCTCGCAGAGCTCAGTGATCATCTTGTTATTTAGATTGGTACCGTTGTCTGTAATGATTCTTTCTGGGACGCCGTATCGACATATCAGATTATGCCGAATGAATCGTGCCACAACAGTCTTAGTTACCGTAGCGTAGGAAGCTGCTTCGACCCACTTCGTGAAGTAATCAATTGCCACCAGGATGAAGCGATGCCCGTTGGATGCCGTAGGTTTAATCTCGCCGATCATATCTATGCCCCACATTGCAAACGGCCAAGGCGCAGTCAGAACATTTAGAGGAACTGGAGGAACGTGCACCTTGTCTGCGTAAATCTGGCATTTGTGACATGTCCGAGAATGTTGGTAGCAGTCGGCTTCCATTGTGGACCAGAAATACCCTGCCCGAAGGATTTTCTTTGCCATAGTGTGTCCACTGGAATGTGTTCCGAAAGTCCCTTCATGTAGCTCTTCCATAATCCTTTCTGCTTCTGTCTTGTCCACACAACGCAGTAAGGTCGAATCATGGTTTCACTTATACAAAATGTCGTTGCTGAGGAAGAACTTCGCTGCGAACCTTCTCAGAAACTTCTTATCATTGACAGATGCACCTTCAGGGTATTCCTGAGCTTCCAAGTATCTCTTCACCTCATGGTACCAAGGCTTCTCAGTCACCAATTCAGTTTCAAGATCACAACAGTATGCCGGTTCGTCCAGTTTCCAGATGATGATCCGGGGAGCCTCATTGTCCCATTTGACCTTGAACATAGAAGACATCGTAGCTAACGCGTCCGCCAACTGATTCTCCTCTCTCGGAAAGTGTTCAAAGGTTATCTCTGTAAAGTGGGGGATCAAGGTCAACACACATTCTCTGTAAGGAATAAGATTCAGATGTTTCGTATCCCACTCTCCTTTGATCTGATTGATCACGAGAGCGGAATCTCCGAAGACACTCAAAAACTTGATCCTTAAGTCGATCGCAGCTTGGAGACCCATGATGCACGCCTCATATTCTGCCATGTTGTTGGTGCAGTTGAAACATAGCTGGGCAGTGAGTGGAGTATGAGTGCCTTGGGGGGATATGATCACAGCGCCGATGCCGTTACCCAAAGCGTTGGAGGCTCCGTCAAAGTGCATAGACCATCGGGATCCTTCCTCAGGTCCTTCATCCGGTCCAGGTACTTCACAATCAGTCACTATCATGATGCTCTCGTCCGGAAACTCGAAGTTCATTGACTGATAATCGTCTACCGCCTGATGTGCCAAGTGATCTGCTAATACACTTCCCTTGATGGCTTTCTGGGTTGTGTACTGAATGTCGTATTCTGTCAAGATCATTTGCCATCTTGCTATTCTCCCAGACAGAGCAGGCTTTTCAAATATGTACTTTATAGGATCCATCTTTGAGATCAACAAGGTAGTGTGAGTCAGCATATACTGTCTCAGCCGGCGAGCAGCCCATACCAAAGCGCAGCAAGTTTTCTCAAGCAGTGAGTATCGGGTCTCACAGTCGGTAAACTTTTTGCTAAGGTAATAAATGGCATGCTCTTTTCGGCCAGACTCGTCATGCTGCCCCAGCACACACCCCATTGAGTTGTCAAGCACCGTCAGGTATAGTATCAGAGGTCTCCCCTCAACCGGTGGCATAAGAATGGGTGGTTCTTGGAGATACTCTTTGATTCTGTCAAAAGCAGCCTGACATTCATCATTCCAACGTACTACCTGATCTTTCTTCAGTAGTTTGAAGATTGGTTCACAAGTAGCAGTTAGGTGGGAGATGAATCGGGCAATGTAATTCAGGCGTCCTAGAAAGCCTCTGACCTCTTTCTCTGTCTTAGGAACTGGCATCTCTTGAATAGCTTTAACCTTGGCAGGGTCCACTTGAATACCCTTATCACTTACAACGATGCCTAGCAACTTTCCAGATCTTACCCCGAAGGTGCACTTGTTCGGGTTCAACCTCAACTTGTACAGTTTCAGACGGTCAACAAGTTTCTGCAGATGATCAAGGTGTTCTTCCTCAGTTTGGGACCTTGCGATCATGTCGTCAACATACACTTCTATCTCATGATGGATCATGTCATGAAATAAAGCAACCATGGCACGTTGGTAGGTTGCCCCAGCATTTTTCAGTCCAAAAGGCATGACCTTGTAGCAGAAGGTGCCCCACTGAGTAACAAAGGTAGTCTTTTCCATGTCTTCTGGAGCCATCTTGATCTGATTATACCCTGAAAAACCATCCATGAAAGAGAACACTTTATGTTGAGCAGTATTGTCGACAAGGACATCAATGTGAGGTAGAGGGAAGTCATCTTTGGGGCTGGCCCTGTTCAGATCCCTGTAGTCGACACACATTCTGACCTTCCCATCCTTCTTTGGTACCGGCACCACATTAGCAACCCACTGAGGGTAAGAAGTCACTGCAAGGAACCTGGCATCAAACTGTTTCATAACCTCGGCTTTGATCTTCTCCGACATCTTTGGACGTATACGGCGGACCTTTTGCTTAACTGGAGGGCAGTCTTCCTTAGTAGGCAAATGATGGACCACAATGTCAGTATCCAACCCGGGCATGTCTTTGTAGGACCAGGCAAAGATTTCCATGTAGTCATGTAACATTTGAGTCAACCGTTGCTTCACACTGAGCTCTAGGTTGACACCAATCTTTACCTCCTTCCTGTCCGTCTCAGTACCCAGGTTTATTGTTTCCACTGGCTCTTCATGTGGTTGAATTACCCTCTCTTCCTGGAGTAACAGTCTTGCAAGCTCGCCAGGCACTTCGCAATCATCTTCACCTTCGTCTTCGGCTAAGTTGATCGGATTTTCGAAGTCATAACTGGCAGTAGCAGAGTCGTTACCAGTGAGATCCAGAGTGGATTGAAACCTGTATGAGTGAGTGTGTGTAAATACAGCTGTTTTGCAATATATAAAGAAAGGAAGGAAAGAAAAGGAGCATAAGATTTGAAATGCGAGAAAACGTCCAAGATCTTTATTCATGATATATGAAATGACAATTTAATATACCCTCACAAATGAAGCCAACGGTGCCTCGGGTAAGACACCGGGCCATAGAGTTTTAATTGTTTATTACAAATAAAACAAAGAAGTTTATTACTGCGTAACAAAAGTAACAGGAGTATGATCCTTAGCAGTCCAATTGGTCAATCCACCATCAGTCGTCGGGTAGATCCAGCTTTCAAACTCTGACTCTTCCATTTCATCTTCGTCCCCAACAGCATTCACTCCTGGATTGGTAATGAGCACAGGAGGTCTTCTGGTCTTTGCCTTGCGCATAGCCTTCTGGCCCTCTGCAGTAAAACCCAGTCCAAACTTGTCAGTTTTAGGCGTAAAATCAGGGAGCCTGCCCCAGTTAGCACATTCACCTTTCTTGATCACAGCCCGGGCATCCTTCAAGGAAGCCATCTTCAAAGGAACATCCTCTTCGACCACTGTTTCCGCTGCTGCCAATGTTGGAGGTACCTCTTCGAAATGCTGAAAGGGGGGTTCAATAAACTCCCCGTCCATCTCGATATACCTGAAGGAATTCAAATGGCTCACCATATACTCCTCCTCTCCCTGCACGGTGACAATCTTCCCTCTGACGGGATACTTGAGCTTCTGGTGCAGGGTAGAGGTCACTGCCCCAGCTTTGTGGATCCAAGGTCGACCCAGTAGACAAGAATAAGATGGACGGATATCCATCACATAGAAAGTAGAGTCGAATACTTGAGAATCCACCCGGATAGGAATGTCTACCTCTCCATGAACCATCCTCTTAGAACCGTCAAAGGCTCTGACGATGATGTTGCTAGGTTTCAGCTCCAGGCCCTCACAATCCAAACGGTCTAAGGCCTTCTTGGGTAGCACATTTAGGGAAGAACCAGTGTCCACCAACACGTGCGCAAGAGTATTGCCCCTGCATTCAATAGAGACATGCAGGGCATCATTGTGATCCTTTCCCTTGGCAGTAAGGTCAGCATCCGAGAAACCCAAACCATTGTCCGTTGTCAGATTGGCTACGCAATCAGTAAATTGGACTACAGATGTCTCCTGTGGCACATGGGCCGTCTTGAGAAATGAAATCAAGGCCTTAGCATGGGCCTCTGAGCACAGCAGGAAGGAGAGCATTGAGATCTTGGAGGGGGTATGCCCCAGCTGCTCAACAACATTAAAGTCACTCTTCTTGATTATTTTCAGAATTTCCTCCATCTCTTGTTGGGAGGCCTCAGCATTCACAGATTTTGGCGCCTCCATCTGAGCAGGCTCATCTTCAATCCCTTTGTCCCGAGCATTGGATGACTCGGCAGCAGGGGAAACAACTTGATCAGAACTGGGAACAGGTACACTTGCAGGTGTTATAGTGAGGGGTCTTTGAATAGTTAGTGGTGCAATTTCAGGCGAGAAGAGCCTGCCACTGCGGGTAACTTTTGCTGGACCAGTGATATTGCTGATGCTGGTGCCAGTGTTGAACTCTTGCTTGATTCCGTGTACATACACATCTTCCCCATAGTGCCATGGGACAGCCTTGTCAGATTCATAGGGGAGAGGTCCTGGAACAGTAATAACAACGGGTGCGACAGTCATGATTTTAACCGGCTTCCTCGGGAGAGCCTTGATTGGATTATTAAAGATTGTAACCACAGAAACTTCTTCCACCGGAACAAACTGAACAGCAGTCTTCTTGAACAGAATCTCTTTGCTATCCATCAGGCTCTGGATGCCCAACTTCAGCAAAGGACAACCCGAAAGGGAAACAGCACAGAAAAGGCAACCTTCACTACAACCCGGAAATAAACCGGCCAACAGTAGGTTCCTCTTAACAGTCATCAAGGGAGTAGCTACATCATTCACAGAAACGGCGTATACATCTTCATCCACGGCATTCACTCCATGTTGGGGCATAGGAGCAGTCACCATATTTGGCCTCTCGGGCGCTTCAAACTGTATCTCTTTTGCGTCAATAAGGTCTTGCACCTTATTCCTTAAGGCCCAGCAGTCATCAGTGGAATGCCCCGGGCTATCGGAGTGATAAGCACAGCGGGAATTTGGATTGTACTTGGGAGAAGCAGTATTCACAACCTTTGGGGCCTCTCTAACAGTCACCAAATTGGTGGATAGTAACTGCGGCAAGATTTGTGATAGGGTCATGCTCAGCCGGGTAAACTCTTTTCTGGGTCTTTCAGCCCTTTAAGGATTGGTTTGCCGAGGAGCGGCAGTAGGTTTAGCAATCATCACCGCATTGACAGATTGGCGGCGCTCAGGTTTCTCTTGTCTTCTAGACCCATATACAGCACTGGCCTCCTTCTTAAAGGGCTTCTTCTCAGAACTTGCTGATGCACCCTTCTGAATTTTACCAGACTTCATTCCAGCCTCTATTCTCTCTCCAGTCAGAATTAGATCAGTAAACCCTGCAGACGAGTTACCGATAAGATGATTGAAAAATGGCCCAGATAGGGTCCCCAAGAACATATCCACCAGCTCACGGTCAGTTAACGGAGGCTGCACCCTGCCAGCCAGATCCCTCCACTTCTGTGCATACTCTTTGAAACCTTCGCTTGACCCTAGCGACATACCATGGAGTTGGGTACGTGTAGGGGCAAGGTCGGCATTATATTGATACTGCTTATAAAAAGCAGTAGCCAACTCCTCCCAGTTATGAACTTTGGTCCCATCCAGCTGATAGAACCATTCGAGATGAGTCCCTGAAAGACTCTCCTGGAAGAAGTGGATCCACAAATTCTTGTCCACTGAGTACGGTTGAATCTTCCGCACATAAGATCTGAGGTGTAGATTGGGACAAGACGCCCCGTCATACTTGGTGAAAGATGATGCCTTAAACTTGTGAGGAATGATCACACCAGTAGATAAGCCCAAGTCTCCAAAATCCAGCCCAGGCACTTGTTGGATCTCCATAGCATTCAGTCTGTCTTCCAACTGCTTATACCGGTCTTCAGCCGGAGGATACTGCTCCTCATTGAAGTCAGTCTCGTTGTCAGAGACTACTGGACTAGGACCTTTTCCCCCTTGGGGACTGCTCTTGCCTATAGAAGAACCAGCCTCTTCATTCTGCAGAGTGTTGCCAAACCTTCGGCCCGAGTTGAAAAGAACAGTTCTCTTCTTCTTCTTCTTCTCCTTCTTCAGGAGCAAAGCCTTCATCTCTTCTTGGCCCTGAGCCAAGCCCATGATCAGTTCCTGAAATTGTGCGTTCTGCGCCTGAAGAGCCTTGATGGACATCTCGGTTGATGATGAGTCAGGATTCATGATGCTGAAATAAACAGCGAAGAACAGTAAGCAACCTGAAAAGAAGAAAACCTGCTTATGCACATGATGAATGATATGTGTTTATGCAATGCATTCAAGGGTTCGAAAGTTCAAATTTGTTGTAGACAAAAAGGAACACACGCTATCATTAAGGAAATAATTGTTTGGTACATCAAAGCCTCATGGGCACATATTACAAAGTAAATCAATCCCAAAAGACACTACGCATCCTCTTTGGAGCTATGTAGGTGTTGAGGTTCCTCTCCTCATGCAATAGGCGGGTGAGCTCCAAGACCTTCTTTTCACTAGCATGTAGGCTGGTTTCAAGAGAATTCCGTTCTTCCTTAAGCTGGATCCAGCTCTTCTGCATCTCTTCCCAGGACGTGGGCATGTCAGGATGTTGAATGGTGTAGGACACCTCTCCTTCCAAGACTGGCTCTCTGATCACAGGGAGCACATGAGGATAAGGCATTACTAACTTCTGGGAGCGGGCTCGTACCCACTTGAGATAAGGTTCCAACGGGATGGAATTCCTGTGCCCCAGTGTCTTGCTGTCTATCCTACTTGGCATCCTCCAAGCTCTGATAAATCTCTGGTGAAGTCCTTGTGCATCGTTGTCGAAGTCAAAAACTATGTCAGGAATTAACATATCATGAGGGCCATCCCTCCGAGCATAACCAAACTGTCTCCAAGCCAGGCATGGGTTGTAAGTAATACCTCCTCTGATTCCAAGTAAAGGAACATTAGGGTACTCCCCGCAACGATCAATGATAGTGACATCCTCTCTGGACCGAGGGCACCAATGTATATCTACATGTGTAAGAGTCATCAACCGTTGTGACCATCTCAAACCCCGCTCGTTCTTCAAAGCTGATTGTGGAAGGTGCGAAATAAACCACCTTCCCAGGAGAGGAGTGCGACACATAAGGACACCTCTTTTTCTCATGGTTCGAGTGTAACATGAGTGAAGGATGTCCCCCAGCAACGTAGGTATAGGATTCCTGGACATGAAGATCTGGACAGCACTGATATCTATAAGTTGATCTGGGTTAGGGAACAACACCAAACCATAGACAAGGAGGGCCACAACTTCTTCAAAAGCTTGTAAGTCAAGGGAATTCCAACATTCATGGGCCTTTTCAAACAGAAACCTGGCTAAGAACCCTTTGATACCACTTCTAACTTCCCAATATCCCTTGAGGTCAGATGATTGTAGGTGTAAGGCTTTAGCAATCTCTTCAAGCTTGGGTTCCTTTTCCGTACCGTTGTAGGGTAGTTGATCAAGGATAGGGATCTTCAGAAGCCGGGAGAACTCCTCCAATGTAGGTACCAGCTGATAATCCAGGAAAGTGAAACAATGATGCAGAGGGTCAAAGAACTGGAATAGGACCTTTATCATATCTTCCTCAATGTTGGTATTGACCAAGCTGATGAGTCTTCCATGTCTTTCACTGAATGAAGAGCTCTCAGGAATCCTGGATATAAGCTCCTTAAGCTGAGGAGGGATCCTTACAAGGCTGATTTGAATTGTCTTTCTGCGAACCGTTTCCATGTCCTACAAAACAAGAACGAAGATGAAAATTCGAACCCCTGAAATGATTAGCCAGTGCATATGATGTTGTATGATGTCATGATGCTATGATTAAACACACCACAGATATTTACAAAGGCAAACATGTAAAGCACACAAGTCACACAAGACAAGCCCTTAGAGTTTAGGCCAGCATGGGGTCTAGGTATTACCCTCTTGAAGTTGGTGGGCTCAACCTGTCCTATCAGAAGTAACCGGGTTCTAAGGGTCCCAATATCACTGGATTGCTTTCATTGTTCATCGTTTCGATTTAGCCACTGAACTGGCGACCAAAATATTCCAGGAAAGCAACCCTCAATTGAGTGTAGTATCGAGTATCAACCAACCTCGGACTGCACCAAAGTCAGTTATCTCACTACCCTAAAGAGGCCAAGATAGTTCAATTAAGGTTCCCAAGGTCAGTTGATGCTTCACGACACCACGCGGAGGCCCCGTACTCTCCTTGACTGAACTCAAGGGTTACCGGTACACACCAAAGTGCCACATCAACGTAGCAGACTGTTTCAACCATGTCGGTATACCCCGCACAGTTCCCTCACAGCCTTGTTGCTACTTTCTAAGAAGGTATCCCCAGATCCAGGTTAGGATCTATAGAACTCCCAAGACAGTCCCACAATTTAAAGCAAGCAAATCAATACAATTGAAAACACAGTTATGAACTAATCCTAAGGTACACCTCACTTTATAAAGATATCCCCAACAGAGTCGCCAGTTCTGTGATCGGTGGATCTGGAACTGACTGTTTAACGCTGGTTCGTGAAATGTCGCGGAAGCAAGAGTCGCCACCGTCTTTTATTTTCTCCAAATGGAAAGGACAAAAGCACAGAAAAATTCCTTATAGAGATTGCTCTCGGTTCGGGAGGTAGATTATAGAAAGGGAAGGTGTTAGCACCCTTTCTATCCATGGTTATCCATGGGCTCTTAGATACTTGCTCATTTGTGTTTTCAAAAGGTTTGTTTGCTTTTCAACTGTGGGTTTTAAAAAAGTTTCTTTGAAAATTTCAGTTCGACTCTTGTATCAGTCCTCAAGAGTGTTTGAAAAGTTGCTTTCGAAAGCTTTTTGAAAGTGTGTCGGTGTGAAAAGTATTTTTTTGATTTGTTTTGAAATTAGAGCAAGTATCTAGAGTCGTCTACCTACCCTAAGGAATTCGTCTGTGTAAATGTCCTTAAAGTAGTGTCATCCCACCATTGAGAGGTAGGTAGCACCACCGTTGGAGGTGTTCGGGTCAATTCGAGGGTTCGGGACATGGTGATCACCAGAGCAATGGGAAGATACCTTAGAAGCTACCCTCATGCCATGTTCATGGACATGAGGACTTACTAAAACATCCTCTACTCGATGATCACCTTTCGAGGGGCAAGGCAACAGTGAGGCGTACCCTAGGGGTGGTGTGTGATTTGTGTGTCGTTTTCAGATATTTTTGTCTTGTTCATGCATTGGTGACCTACGCGCTGCTTTTATTTTTGACATTCATTCTTTCATGCAAATTAATTAATAGTTAAAAGATGCGGAATTAAAAGTTCTACGCTATTACAAAGGCGCGGGTCTACATCGCCAAATTAATCCAAGACCCGATTTGAAATAAAACAAAATGCGGAAAATAAATACCCTAATTGATCTATTACATAGCTTTGGGAGAAGTACATGAATATTCACAAAAGGAAATAAAATGCGAAGAGAATTAAAGTCGGGAATGCGAGGGCGTTGGACCCTTTTAAAGAACTTGAATTAACATTAATAAATTAATTAAATTAAATGAGAAAGGAAGTTATTTTGAGTTTTTGTATTTATGGATTTTAATGAGAATTAATGGAAAAAAGAAAAGTTAATTAACCCTAATTCTAAACTATTTTTAATTTATTAAAAATGTTAAAATTAGACCTAGAATTAACCTAATTTTTTAATGGCTAGTTTATTTACAAAATAATAATTAATAATTAAGTAGGATGAAAAAAGAAAAAAAAAGGAGAAAAAGTATAAAACCCTAATTCTACATCTTTTTAGTTTATTACAAAAAATATTAAAATTTAAACCTAGAATTAAAATTATCTTAATTGTTAAATTTATTTACAAAGAAAACATTAAATAAAATATATTTTTATTTTTGTCTTTCTGATTTTTTTTTATTTATATTTAAAAGATCAATTTTATGGAATTAAATAAAATAGAGAAAAGAATTAAAATAACCAATAGAAAAGAATAAAAGAAATAGAGAAAAGAATGCAAACATGGGGGGTTTGTAGGCCCATTTGGAGGTATGATCAGCAGGAATTTGGCCCATTGAAGCTTGGCCTGGTTTACTTTTCAGTGCGCGTGTGGCATGGTCAATGGAGGTGTATGATGGACCTCTCATCCTGGCTTTTGATTTGATCTTAGTGGCCGTGTGGCACGCTTGGATAGTGAACGTATGGTGGACGTTTGGGCTTGTGGAGTACCTGAACGTATTGCAAAGAAAAATAACAAGAATATGGGGGGACCTGGGATTCGAACCCAGGTCCCAAGGCTTGCCATCCTTACTTTCCACCAACTGTGCTGCATGTTCATTCATAAATATAATGGGATAAAATTATTATATGTGAAAAAAACACGTTTATGGGTAGAAACAAAAAAACGCGCTAAAGCATTTGAATGATCCAACCAGGCTATGACAACTCATCTTCTTCCTCGTTCATTCCTTATTTTGCCTGAAACATAACATAAGATTGCGGGGGTTTTAAACCCCCACTATATGACACACAAAAAAAAATAGCGAATAGAACCCTGTCGCTCATAAATTGAGCGCGACATATGAAATTGGTTCGTCATGAGCTCCTGATTCCAATGATGCCACTTAGGTTGGCTAATTTTTCCCCAGGCGTAAAGCCCTAATTCATGGTTCCTGCAACCCTAAAAAACAGCAATGGCAATTCTCTGTACAAGCAGTGTTAATTCAATTCAATGATACCATGAGTTTCGTTGAGTTCATATTAGTATAAAACAAGCATTAGAATGTATGAATATGGCGTGAAAAGGCAAATACGATTATGCAAAATATCAAGAACAGGGCGGCTTCGTTCTACCCGTTCTTTGTGTATGGGGATATGATTTTGATTGGATTGTGTTCAGAGGAGTCTCAGCAAGCTCCTGAAATATCCACGCATTGACGGGCTCTTTAATCACAGGGAGAATATGAGGATAAGGCATCATCAATCGTTGGGCTCGGGCTCGTACCCATTTGAGATAAGGTTCAAGAGGGATGGAGTTCTTGTGTCCCAAAGTCTTGCTATCAACCTTGTTGAGTTTTCCCCAAGCTCTGATGAATCTTTGGCGAAGTCCTTGCGCATCGTTGTCGAAGTCAAAAACTAAGCTAGGAATCAACATATCATGAGGGCCATCCCTCCGGGCATATCCAAATTGCCTCAAAGCTAGGCAAGGATTGTAGGTGATACCCCCTCTAATTCCAAGTAAAGGAACATTAGGAAATTCTCCGCAACGATCGATAATGATGATATTTTCTCTGGACCGAGAACACCAATGCACATCAGAATGAGTAAGAGCCATCAATCGTTGGGACCACCTTATACCTTGATCATTCTTCAAGACAGATTGTGGAAGGTGCGAAATAAACCACCTTGCGAGGAGGGGAGCACAGCACATGAGAACACCCCTCTTTCTCATTGTTCGTGTGTAAAATGAGTGAAGGATGTCCCCAAGCAATGTTGGTATTGGATTTCTGGATAAGAAGATTTTGACAGCATTGACATCAACCAATTGGTCAGGATTTGGGAACAAGACCAACCCATAGATAAGGAGTGTCACAATCTCTTCAAAGGCTTGTAGGTCCAATGAGTTCCAACATTCTTGTGCCTTCTCAAACAAGAACTTGGCTAAGAATCCTTTGACGCCGCTTCTGGTTTCCCAATGCGCCTTGATGTCGGATGGTTGTAGATGTAATGCTCGAGCAACATCTTCCGGCTTTGGTTCCTTTTCCGTACCGTTGAAGGGTAGTTGATTAAGGATAGGAATTCTCAGGAGTTGAGAAAACTCCTCCAGAGTGGGTACCAACTGATAATCGGGGAAAGTGAAACAGTGGTGAAGAGGGTCAAAGAACTGGAATAGCACTTTCATCATGTTGGCGTTGACTAGGCTGAGCAGTCTACCATGTCTCTCACTGAAGGATGAATTTTCCGGAATTCTTGAGGTGAGCTCCTTGAGTTGAGGAGAGATTCTCACAAGGCTGACTTGAATGGTATTTCTGCGAGGAATCTCCATGTCCTGCAAAACAAGAACAAAGATGAAGATCCAAAACCCTTGACATGGTTAGTAAATGCATATGATGCTTCATGATGTTTATGATGTATGCACAAAACATATGTACAAGCAAATCACACCAAACCCTAGTTTCAGGCTGGCATGGGGTTTCATAGGTAAGTACCCTCTTGAGTGTAGTTGGCTTAAAAACCTGTCCTATAAATAGTAACCGGGTTCTAAGGAGCTCAATATCATTGGATTGTTTTCAATGTTCATTGTTTCGGTTTAGCCACTTAACTAGCGACCAAAATATTCCAAGAAAACAACCCTCAATGAGTGTAGTATCGAGTATCTACCAACTTCGGACTGCACCAAAGCCGGTCATCTCACTACCCCTAATGAAAGGCCAAGATGGTCAAGTAAGGTTCTAGGTCATTAGTGCTTAGTGACATCACTCAGCGGCCCCGTACTCTCCTTGATTGAACTCAAGGGTTACCGGTACTCACAAATATGTCGCACTAATATAGCTATTGCTTAGACCGTGTCGGTATACCCCGCACAGTTTCCATAACGTATTGCTATCTATGAATGTTTCCCAAAATCCGGGTGGAGGATTGTAAACCCAAGCAATAGAGCCAAAATATAAAGCAAGCAAATCAAACAATTAGTCATGCAAGAGGGTGATCTAAGCCCTAAGGTTACTCCACTTTTAAAGATTTCCCCAGCAGAGTCTCCAGTTCTGTGATACGGTGGGAGAACTGACTTGAGGTTTGCGTTTTGTTTTCGCACTTGTGCGGTTGAGCAAGAGTCGCCACCGACTTTTTATTTTATCCTAAAGGAAAGGTTAAAAAGCACAGCAAAAACCTTTTGAGATGTTTTCTTGGGTTCGGGGAGTAGATTATAGAAAGGGAAGGTATTAGCACCCTTTCTATCCATGGTTATCCATGGGCTCTTAGTTACTTGCTTAGATCACTTGCCTTTTTCAATTGTTTGAAATGGTGCTTGTGTGTGTGTGTTTGAAAATGTTTTGAAAAGAGGCCAATGTGGTGGCAACCTTTGTAATGATCCATGTTGGGATGTATACAAAGGTGTATGTCTTTTGAAAAGGTTTTCATTTGTTTTTGAAAGTTGTTTTGAAAGTGTAGTGATGTGTGATTTTGAAATTAGGCAAGTGTTTTGTTTTGCAAGTTTGATTCAAGTAACTAAGAGGTCGTCTACTCCTAAATTTCTCAAAAGATTATTGCTATGTTTTTAACCCTTTTAACAATTTTGTTCCGCCATTGTATTTGGTGGACAATCTTGTGTTAGGATGTGAAAGGGACGGGCGCGGGTCATCGTTTAGACCATAATTGCAATGGTGCCAAGTATCTTTGGGCATTTTCCTTAAGGGACTTGATCATTTTTTAGGCAACTTTCGAAAGCGTCATCGAGGGACTATGATCATTTGAATTGTGTTTGTTTTGCCCAAAGAGACCTAACATGCAATATGGCCCAATTTTGAAAGGCAACAAGTGGATATAACCCTAGGGGTGTTAGTGTGCGAGTGTGTTTTATTGCATACAAGAGTTTTTCTTTGAATTAGGTTTTTCTATTTCATTGATTTTATCTTGCCATACACGTCCTAATTACTAGCAATAAGAAGCGGAAATGTAAAATCCTACGCTATTACAATAATTAGGGGAGGGGGATACACATTTGTACATGGGGGGTTCAACGAGAAAAATAGACAAAAAAGAAAATAGCAAAAAACAAGATATATAGAGAGAGAGAGGGAGCCCGCGCGCTGTTGGGAGGCCATCAGAAGTTCTGACCCAGTTCCACTGTCAGATGATCAACCTGTTGGTGAAACTGGATGAGTCAGAACTTCTGACTCTAGAACCTGCAAAACAGAACTTGGTTAGTGGGGAAACCAGAAGTTCTGATTTCCCTGCGCTGCAAGACAGAAGTTTGTTAGTGGAGAACCCAGAAGTTCAGATTCTACTGAAAAGGCAATAACCCTCAGAGGTTCTGATGTCATTGACAGCAAAACAGGCTTCAGATGTGCTAACGTCAAAGTCAGCACTTGGCTTTTTCCTGCACTAATCAGAACATCTGCAATCCTGTTGTTACTCCACAAAACAAAAAACATATTTGGAACTGGTCCAGCAAAATAGCAAAAATGTTTCAGAGGTCAGAATCACCAAGGTCACAGGCAAGTCCTATACTGGCTTAGAACGTTCTGAGGTATGAGAATCCTCAGAACATAAACAGCAATAACATGAATATTTACATTATGTCACTTGAATATGCACAGCTGATGATGCTTAACAGTGTGGTGAGGGTCAGCAGGTGCTTACCTGACTGTCTGGAAGATGGTGGGTGAAAGTTAGCTTTTGGTTCTGGTGGTTTTCTGGACAGATTTGGAAAAGGGGAAGTGAAGGTGTATACGTGTATAGGGTCAGAAGTTTGGAAAGAACGTTTTTGGTTTACAGAAAAGAGCTGGATGTTTGATGAATTTGAAGGTAAGAAACTTAAAGTTATGAAACAAAGCTGGAGATTTTGGCAGAGTTTCAGAATGTTATGTTGCTAGGAGTTTCGTTTCTCTCTTAGCAATTTTTTCTGTTTCTTTTCTTGAACGTTTTCTGCAGTGGTGAAAGCTCTCTATTTATAGGCAAAGTTCTTGTGGATGCCTTGAACATTTAAGGCGCCAACAGAGTTTGAATTTGTTCTTTGACAGAAATTCCTGGGAAGTTGTGATAACAGCTATCTTTCAGCCTAGGTAGCAGCAGCAGGCGTAGATTGGGGAGAAGTGACCTCTGAAGTGGGCGGTGGCGTGAAGACCCATGCCAGAATCTGTGCAAAAGCATTTTCCAAGCCACACGTGAATGCTCAGGAGTGGTTGGAAGCATTAATGGGCATTAAATGGTGACAAGACCTGTCAATACCAACATTCTGGTTGTTGAATCAGCAGCGTAAACCATGCTCTGGCCTTGGCTACCTGTTGTCTTAGCAAGCTCTGGAGATTCTCCTGGTTTTCTGGTACGTTCCTTGGATCTACTTCTGGACAATCTGGACTTAGAGATTCTGTATCAATGTGACACCTATCCTTCTGACCTTTCATCTTCTGATTTCAACCTGTTCTGAAGGAGCCTTTATACTTTCATGTTTCTCTTGCATTCCTTTAGCAAATTCTGATTGAGCTTGTGTAACTGCTGAAGGGGCATGTTCTGTTTGAGGCTTACACTCTGAACCACGTTTACAACTTCTGATTGAACTGATGTAGCTGCTGAAGAGCCAACTTCTGACCACGCTGAGCCAAGCTTGCAACTTCTGACCGTCTTTATCTGGAATGGGTCCAGAAGTTCTGAAGCGCTGATTTTTTCTAAAAAACACTTATTTTAAAGGAACATTCTAAGCACTTAGAATTTGATTTTCCTCAAGATGAAAGCGTTGTTTCTGGAGCTTGTGAGATCATCTTGCTCTTGTAAGTGACTTGCTTGGGCAAAAGGATAACTCAGGACTTGGATTTGTTTCAGGGGACTTTGAAAAATCTAAGATGGTTTCCTGAAGAAAGGGAGGGCAAATTTTGGGGTACAACAGTTGCCCCTGTTCAATCTTCTTGGACCTGAAGAGTTAGATTGGCGAGTTTGCCTTTCGCGACTCGAAGGTAAGAGAAGATTGGACACCCGAGTGCCCTGAAATTTGCACTCGCTTAGTAGAGTATCAGCAATGTGACGGCGGGAATGGGCTTACAGATGCCATTTGGAGAGGCGGTAGATAGGGAGATGGGCTTATAGATGCCATCTGGAGACGTGACAGAACCTTGTCGGGAATGGGCTTATAGATGCCATTTGGAAGCGTCGATCGCATAAGAGATTCCTTAGCGAGAGATTTGTATATTTGAGAAAGACGGATGTTTTCCTGGCTTGTTACAGGTGTTTGATCTTCAATCTCCTTATGCAGATGTGCCCTGGCTAGATACAGGTATCGAATCTACAATCGGTTGCTCACAGATGTGCCCTGGCTGGATACAGGAGTCGAATCTGGAAATAGTCGTTAATAGATGTGCCCTGGCTGGATACAGGAATCGAATCTTCGAACTCTTCAGACGTGCCCTGGCTAGATACAGGAATCGAGTCTGGAAATGTGGTCCACAGATATGCCCTGGCTGGATACAGGAATCGAACCTTTGAACTCTTCAGACGTGCCCTGGCTAGATACAAGAATCGAATCTGGAGACGTTGTAGTTGATAGATGTGCCCTGGCTAGATACAGGAATCGAATCTTCGAACTCTTCAGACGTGCCCTGGCTAGATACAGGAATCGAGTCTGGAAATGTTGTAGTTGATAGATGTGCCCTGGCTGGATACAGGAATCGAATCTTTGAACTCTTCAGACGTGCCCTGGCTAGATACAGGAATCGAGTCTGGAACTCTTCAGACGTGCCCTGGCTAGATACAGGAATCGAGTCTGGAAACTGATCACTCTCAGATGTGCCCTGGCTAGATACATGTATCGAATCCGGAATTTGTGACAGTTGATGGTAGTTGTTTTTTTTGGATTGTCTTTTTCCCTGAAAAGGCAAAAACATAAGTTGTACGCAATGTCATGATGTATGATATGCATGATGTCATGATGTTCAACATGAGATAGTGTCGTATGCACTTTATCATGTATGTAAGCAAGATGTATGAAAGTGTGAAATGTTTATGAATGTATCTTTGTCTTAGGAAAATAGATCTTTGACGATTGGCTGGGGAGTTGCCCTGTGGCCGAGATACTTTGCTGAAGTTTGATGAGAGGCCTGCTTGAGGACTTTAAAGATGGATTCCGCTGGGGATAATGATGATAGACTCCGCTGGGGATTACCAAAGATAAAATCCGCTGGGGATTTGAAAGATAAACTCCGCTGGGGATTTGAAAGATAAACTCCGGTGGGGATTTGAAGATAAACTCCGCTGGGGATAATCTTCCGTGGCGATTAGCTGAGGATAACCCAATTATAAGCCCTCGTGAGGAATAACTCTGAATAAAGCTCGGGAGAGACGTCCGTACTCTGCAGGAGATAAGCTTCCAGAATCTACTGGGGATAAGCTTTAAGACCTGTTGGGGACAAGAATCCCACTTTCCTGGGGAAACTTTTGGAATTGTGCTGGTAAATGGTTCTACTGGGGTGTTCGTATTTCGCCAGGTAACAAACTTAGATCAAGACTGTCGGGGATGCTTGCTGACGAATGCCTATACTCCGCTGGGGAATTTGGTGCCTTTTCAGGATTGATAGGGAACCAACTCTGCTTGGGGAAAGTATTGCCGAATCTTGTCTTACTCTGCGGGGAGTTGAGATGATTTAGTCACATTCTTCAGTTGAATCTACCTAGGTGCCTTGGCGGACAGAACAACCAGACTGCATTAGACAACTTCACATTGCCCCTGTCTCTGATGTCACCTGTAATTGACCTTTTGTTTCATATGCAAATATTTATGAATCAACAATTTTGATGTCAAATGCATATATCAAAAACGAACATTGGACGTTCTTCGCAAGACAAAACAGAAAGAAGAAAACAATGGTAATTTGTATGGACAAGTGAATTTGTATTGATTTGAACTTTGCCTGTGAATAGGCGTTTTTATACAAGAGGCTGACATCCTAGTAAGAGGACGCCGCCAAATAACATAGAATTTTGAAAAGGAAATAAAACAGCTATGTGAACGATCCCACTGGGTTCCAACTCTGCTATTGCCTTTATGTCTTCGGGCGTCTCATCGCTTTGCTGCCTAGTTGAAGATGAAGCTGATTGGTCGATGCCGAAATCTGGAGCCAGATAGTTGATGCCGAATTCCGGATGCGAAGTGATCCAATGAGACATAGTGTTACGCTTTTATCCCTAACTTTTGCCTGGACCGCCCTTTCAGATTTTCAGTCCACCGGGATACCCATTTTTGCCCAAGCCGCCTTTTCAGGTTTTCGACTTGTCGGGTGTACAGATTTTTTTCATTTCATCCCTTATTTTTGCCCGAACCCTTTTGGTTCGCCGGGAAGCCCTTATTTTTGCCTAGGTATGTCAACCTAGCGGGTCTTTCATTTATGCGTAGTATTTTTTCATTATGTCTGCATTGGCGGGGTGAGGAAGGTCGTCACCATCCATGGTGGTTAGGATCATGGCTCCTCCTGAGAACACACGTTTAACCACAAATGGCCCTTCATACGTAGGAGTCCATTTGCCCCGGGGATCACTCTGAGGAAGGATGATGCGTTTGATTACCAGGTCCCCAACTTGATACTCTCGTGGTTTGACTTTCTTGTTAAATGCCCTGATCATCCGTTTTTGATACGTTTGACTATGACAGATAGCAGTGAGCCTCTTTTCGTCAATCAGATTTAATTGATCAAGTCGAGTCTGGATCCGATCGTCTTCATTCAGGTCTGCATCCTTTATTATCCGGAGAGAGGGTATCTGGATTTCAATTGGCAAGACTGCCTCCATGTCATAGACCAAAGAGAAGGGAGTTGCCCCGGTTGACGTTCTGGCTGAGGTACGGTATCCATGAAGGGCGAATGGTAACATCTCGTGCCAATCCTTATAAGTCACTGTCATCTTCTGCACAATTTTCTTGATATTTTTATTAGCTGCCTCTACAGCTCCATTCATCTTCGGTCGGTAGGGAGAAGAATTGTGGTGCTGTATTTTGAATTGTTCACAGAGTTCAGTGATCATTTTGTTATTGAGATTGGTACCATTGTCCGTAATGATTCTTTCCGGGACACCGTACCGACAGATCAGATTATGTCGGACGAAACGTGCCACGACGCTCTTGGTTACTGTGGCATAGGATGCTGCCTCAACCCACTTTATGAAGCAATCGATCGCCACCAGGATGAAGCGATGTCCATTAGATGCTGTAGGTTTAATCTCGCCGATCATATCAATGCCCCACATTGCAAAAGGCCAAGGTGCAGTCAGGACGTTCAGAGGAACTGGAGGAATGTGCACCTTGTCAGCATAGATCTGGCATTTATGACAAGTTCGAGAATGTTGGTAACAATCAGCTTCCATTGTGGACCAGAAATATCCTGCCCGAAGGATTTTCTTGGCCATGGTGTGTCCACTGGAATGTGTTCCAAATGTACCTTCATGCAGTTCCATCATGATTTTCTCTGCTTCTGCCTTATCCACACAACGTAGCAGAGTTGAATCATGATTCCGTTTGTAGAGAATGCCGTTGCTGAGGAAGAATTTTGCAGCAAACCTCCTCATGAACTTCTTATCATTGACGGATGCACCTTCAGGGTATTCCTGAGCTTCCAAGTACCTCTTCACCTCATGGTACCAGGGTTTTTCAATCACCTTCTCAGCCTCGAGCTCACAGCAGTATGCCGGTTCATCCGACTTCCAGATGATGATTCGGGGAGCCTCATTGTCCCATTTAACTTTGAACATTGAAGACATCGTAGCTAGCGCGTCTGCTAGCTGATTCTCCTCTCTTGGGAAGTGCTCAAAAGTTATTTCTTCAAAGTGGGGAAGCAAGGTTAACACATACTCCTTGTAAGGAATAAGATTCGGGTGTTTCGTATCCCACTCGCCTTTGATCTGATTGATCACGAGAGCGGAATCTCCGAAGACATTTAGAAATTTGATCCTCAAGTCGATTGCAGCTTGTAAACCCATGATACATGCCTCATATTCTGCCATGTTGTTGGTGCAGTTGAAACATAATCGGGCGGTGAGTGGAGTATGAGTTCCTTTGGGGGATATGATTACAGCGCCGACACCGTTACCCAAAGCATTGGAGGCTCCATCAAAGTGCATAGACCATCGGGATCCCTCCTCAGGTCCTTCATCCGGTCCAGGTACTTCACAGTCAGTTACCACCATGATGTCTTCGTCCGGAAAATCAAAGTTCAATGATTGGTAATCGTCCACAGGTTGGTGCGCCAAATGATCTGCCAGTACACTTCCCTTAATTGCTTTCTGAGTTGTATACTGGATGTCATATTCTGTTAAGATCATTTGCCATCTCGCTATTCTTCCGGACAGAGCAGGTTTTTCGAATATGTACTTGATGGGATCCATTTTTGAAATCAATAAGGTAGTGTGAGTCAGCATATACTGTCTCAGCCGGCGAGCAGCCCATACAAGAGCGCAGCAAGTTTTCTCAAGCAGTGAGTAATGAGACTCACAGTCGGTAAACTTTTTGCTCAAGTAATAAATAGCGTGCTCTTTTCGGCCAGACTCGTCATGCTGTCCCAGCACACACCCCATTGAATTGTCAAGCACTGTCAAGTATAGTATCAGAGGTCTTTCTTCCACCGGTGGCATAAGAATGGGTGGCTCTTGGAGATATTCCTTTATCCTTTCAAAGGCGGCCTAACATTCATCATTCCAGCGTACCACTTGATCTTTCTTTAGCAATTTGAAGATTGGCTCACAAGTAGCAGTCAGATGTGAGATGAATCGGGCAATGTAATTCAGTCGTCCTAGGAAGCCTCTGACTTCTTTCTCTGTTTTTGGAGTCGGCATCTCTTGTATGGCTTTTACCTTGGCAGGGTCCACCTGAATACCTTTATCACTTACAATGAAACCTAGCAATTTTCCGGATCTTACCCCAAAGGTGCATTTGTTGGGATTCAACCTCAGCTTGTATAACTAGAGTCGGTCAAACAACTTCCTCAGATGGTCAAGGTGCTCCTCCTCAGTTTGAGACCTTGCAATCATGTCATCAACGTATACCTCAATCTCATGATGGATCATATCATGAAATAAAGCAACCATGGCACGTTGATAGGTTGCCCCAGCATTTTTCAATCCGAATGGCATGACCTTATAACAGAAGGTGCCCCACTGAGTCACAAATGTAGTCTTCTCCATATCGTCTGGAGCCATCTTGATCTGATTATACCCTGAAAAACCATCCATGAAGGAGAACACCTTGTGTTGAGCTGTATTGTCAACAAGGACATCAATGTGAGGTAGGGGGAAGTCATCCTTGGGGCTGGCCCTGTTCAGATCCCTGTAGTCAACACACATTCTGACTTTACCGTCCTTCTTCGGTACTGGCACCACACTGGCAACCCATTGAGGGTAAGAAGTTACTGCAAGGAATCCGGCATCAAACTGTTTCATAACCTCGGCCTTGATCTTCTCAGACATCTCTGGCCGCATCCGTCGGGCTTTTTGCTTTACCGGAGGGCAATCTTCCTTGGTTGGCAGGTGGTGAACTACAATGTCGGCATCCAAACCAGGCATATCTTCATAGGACCAAGCAAAAATTTCCATGTAATCTTGTAGCATCTGGATCAATCGTTGCTTCACGCCGAGCTCTAGATTGGCACCAATCTTGACCTCTTTCCTATCCGTCTCGGTACCCAGGTTAATTGTCTCCACCGGCTCTTCATGTGGTCGAATAGCTCTCTCTTCCTGGAGTAGAAGTCTTGTGAGTTCACCAAGCACTTCGCAATCATCATCACCTTCGTCTTCGGCCAAGTTGATCGGATTTTCGAAGTCATAACTGGCGGTAGCAGAGCTGTTACCAGTGAGATCCAGGGTGGATTGAAACCTGTATAAGTGAGTGTGTGTAAATATAGCTGTTTTGCAATATATATGACACAGAAAGAAAAGAAAGAGCACAAGATTTGAAATGCAACAAACGTCCAATGTTTTAATTGATGATATATGGAAATGACATACAAAAAAGCCCTCACAAATGGAGCTACGATGCCCCGGGTAGGACACCGAGCCAACAAAGTTTTAACATATTGTTTGTTACAAATTTGGAAATCAAAAGAAATCAATTACTGCGTGACAAATGTGATAGGGGTAAAATCCTTCGCCGTCCAGTTGCTTGGTCCGTCGCTGGCAGTCGGGTAGATCCAACTGTCAAACTCTGCTTCCTCTATGTCCTCCTCGATAGAGTTCACTCTTGAGCTGGAGATAAACACCGGAGCCTTTCTGATCTTCTCTTCGCGCACAGCCCTCTGAGCCTCTGCAGTAAAGCCCAGCCCAAACTTGTCGTTCTTCTGAGTGAAGTTGGGAAGCTGACCCCAGTTTGCACAATTGCCTTTCTGAACTACAGCCCGGGCATCCCTTAGGGAAGCCATCCTTAAGGAAACATTCTCTTCAACTGTTGTCTCTGCAGCCGCTGAAATTGGATGCACCTCCTCGAAATGCTGAAAGAGGGTTTCAATAAACTCCCCATCCATCTCAATGTATCTGAAGGAATTCAAATGGCTCACCATATACTCCTCTTCTCCTTGCACAGTGACAATCTTTCCCCTGACGGGATACTTCAGCTTCTGGTGCAAGGTGGAGGTCACTGCCCCAGCTTTATGGATCCAAGGTCGACCCAGTAGACAAGAGTACGATGGACGTATATCCATCACATAAAAAGTAGAGTCAAACACTTGAGAGCCCACACGAATAGGGATGTTAACCTCTCCATGAACCATCCTTTTTGAACCGTCAAAGGCCCTGACGATGATATTGCTGGGCTTCAGTTCCAGGCCTTCATAATCCAAACGGTCTAAAGCCTTTTTCGGTAGGACATTCAAGGAAGAACCAGTATCCACTAATACATGCGCCAGAGTAGTGCCCCTGCATTCGATAGAGACATGCAGGGCGTCGTTGTGGTCTTTTCCTTTTGCAGTCAGGTCAGCATCTGAAAAACCCAAGCCATTGTCTGCTGTCAGATTTGCTACACAATCAGCGAACTGGACTGCAGATGTCTCCTGGGGTACATGGGCCGTCTTGAGAAATGAAATCAAGGCTTTAGCATGGGCCTCGGAGCATAGCAATAAAGAGAGCATGGAGATCTTGGAGGGCGTATGCCCCAGCTGCTCGACAACATTGAAGTCACTCTTCTTTATTATTTTCAGGATTTCCTCCATTTCTTGTTGGGAGGCCTCAGCATTTACAGGTATTGGTGCCTCCATCCGGGAAGGCTCTTCTTCAACCCCTTTGCCCCGAGCATTTGATGACTCGGCAGCAGGGGAAACAACTTGATCAGCAGCAGGAACAGGTAAACTTGCAGGTTTTATAAGGAGGGGTTTTCGAATGGCGGGCGGTGCAATGTCAGGCGAGAAGAGCCTGCCACTGCGGGTGACCTTGGCTGGACCAGTGATATCGCAGATACTGGCGCCAGTGTCGAATTCTTTTTTGATTCCATTCACATACACGTCTGCCCCATAATGCCAGGGGACAGCTTTATCAGATACGTAGGGGAAAGGCCCCGGAACAGTAATAATCATAGGTGCAACAGTCATGATTTGAACAGGCTTCTTCGGGGGAGCCTTGATTGGATTATTGAAGATGGTAACCACGGAAACTTCTTTTATCGGAACCACTTGAACAGCAGATTTTTTTGAATAGAATTTCCTTGCTATCCATTAGGCCTTGGACGCCTAACCTCAACAAGGGACAACCAGATAGGGAAATAGCACAGAGCAGGCAACCTTCACTGCAACCCGGAAATAAACCGGCCAGTAGTAAGTTCTTCTTGACAGTCTTCAGAGGGGTAACAACTTCATCTACCGAAACATCATATATTTCTTCCTCAATGGCATTTACTCTATGCTGGGGCATAGGAGCAGTTACAACATTTGGTCTCTCCGGCGCTTCAAACTGAATTTCCTTCGCGTCGATCAGATCTTGCACTTTGTTTCTCAAGGCCCAACAATCATTAGTAGTGTGTCCGAGACTATCAGAATGATAAGCACACCGGGCATTTGGGTTATACTTAGGAGACGCAGTGTTGACGACCTTAGGAGCTTCTTTGAGGGTCACAAGGTTGGTGGATAACAGTTGGGGTAAAATTTGAGATAAGGTCATACTCAGCCGAGTATACTGCCTCTTGGGCCTTTCACTTCTTTGTTGATTGTACTGCTGAGGAACAGCAACAGGTTTTGAGATGACCAAAGCGTTGACGGCTTGGCGACTTTCGGGCTTGACTTGTCTTCTAGGACTATAGACGGCACTTGCTTCTTTCTTAAATGGCCTCTTCTCAGCACTTGTGGAGGCAGCCTTTTGTATCTTGCCTGACCTGATGCCAGCTTCAATTCTCTCTCCCGTCAATATCAAATCTGTAAACCCAGCGGAGGAGTTACCAACCAAATGATTGAAAAATGGACCAGACAACGTCCCTAGAAACATATCAACTAGCTCCCTATCAGTCAATGGAGGCTGCACCCTGCCAGCCAAATCTCTCCATTTTTGAGCGTACTCTTTGAACCCTTCACCCGTTCCTATAGACATACCCTGAAGTTGGGTACGCGTAGGAGCGAGATCAGAATTGTATTGGTATTGTCTGTAGAATGCGGTTGCCAGATCTTCCCAGTGTCGGATGCTAGTTCCATCCAATTGGTAGAACCATTCAAGCTGTGACCCTGAGAGACTATCTTGGAAGAAGTGAATCCAGAGGTTCTTATCCGCCGTATAAGGTTGGATTTTCCTTACGTACGACCTCAGATGCAGCTTTGGGCAGGAGACCCCATCATACTTGGTGAAGGCAGGCGCCTTAAACTTGTGTGGAATTACTACCCCAGAAGATAACCCCAAATCTCCGAAATCCAGTCCCGGCACATTCTGAATTTCCATGGCGCTCAAGCGGTCCTCCAATTGTTTGTATCTGTCAGCAGCAGGTGGGTATTGTTCGTCGTTATAGTCCGTCTCGTTGTCGGAGACTGCGGGACTAGGAGCTCCTCCCCCTTGGGGACTGTTTTTCTCAGCAGAAGAAGTAGGTGGATCAGCTTCATTATGGAGTGTGTTCCCAAATCTGCGTTCGGTGTTGAACAACGCAGTCCTCTTTTTCTTTTTCTTCTTCAGGAGTAGAGTCTTCAACTCTTGCTGACCCTGGGCTAGGCTTAGGACCATCTCTTGAAACTGTGCACTTTGGGCCTGAAGGGCCTTGATTGCTTGCTCACTGGATGAGTCTGGATTCATGATGACTGACTGTTCCAAATAAACAGCGAAGAAGATTAAGAAACCTGTAGAAAAATGGGTACCTGTCATGCACATGATGCATGAGATGCTATCTATGCAATGCATTCAAGGGTTTTGAAAATTCACAATTGTTGTAGACAAAAAGAACGCACGTCATATAAGAAAAGATTTGTTAGTACATAAATGACCCGTGGGTCAAAAATTACAAAATAATTTCTCAGGGTAGAAAGACATTGCGCATTCTTTTTGGTGCGATGTAGGTGTTGAGGACCTCTTG
This sequence comes from Vicia faba, assembly GCA_948472305.1. Lineage (NCBI taxonomy): Eukaryota > Viridiplantae > Streptophyta > Magnoliopsida > Fabales > Fabaceae > Vicia > Vicia faba. Next base: position 476,341,941 of record OX451737.1, read on the forward strand.
CTCATGGAGTCGGCGGGTAAGCTCTAGAACCTTCTTCTCACTGGCGTAGAAGCTAGCCTCAAAAGTATTACGTTCCTCCTTGAGCTGAATCCAGCTTTTCTGCATCTCCTCCCACGATGTAGGCATGTCTGGATGTAGGATGGTGTAGGAAACCTCTCCTTCATTGACGGGCTCTTTAATCACAGGGAGAATATGAGGATAAGGCATCATCAATCGTTGGGCTCGGGCTCGTACCCATTTGAGATAAGGTTCAAGAGGGATGGAGTTCTTGTGTCCCAAAGTCTTGCTATCAACCTTGTTGAGTTTTCCCCAAGCTCTGATGAATCTTTGGCGAAGTCCTTGCGCATCGTTGTCGAAGTCAAAAACTAAGCTAGGAATCAACATATCATGAGGGCCATCCCTCCGGGCATATCCAAATTGCCTCAAAGCTAGGCAAGGATTGTAGGTGATACCCCCTCTAATTCCAAGTAAAGGAACATTAGGAAATTCTCCGCAACGATCGATAATGATGATATTTTCTCTGGACCGAGAACACCAATGCACATCAGAATGAGTAAGAGCCATCAATCGTTGGGACCACCTTATACCTTGATCATTCTTCAAGACAGATTGTGGAAGGTGCGAAATAAACCACCTTGCGAGGAGGGGAGCACAGCACATGAGAACACCCCTCTTTCTCATTGTTCGTGTGTAAAATGAGTGAAGGATGTCCCCAAGCAATGTTGGTATTGGATTTCTGGATAAGAAGATTTTGACAGCATTGACATCTACCAATTGGTCAGGATTTGGGAACAAGACCAACCCATATATAAGGAGTGTCACAATCTCTTCAAAGGCTTGTAGGTCCAATGAGTTCCAACATTCTTGTGCCTTCTCAAACAAGAACTTGGCTAAGAATCCTTTGACGCCGCTTCTGGTTTCTCAATGCCCCTTGATGTCGGATGGTTGTAGATGTAATGCTCGAGCAACATCTTCCGGCTTTGGTTCCTTTTCCGTACCGTTGAAGGGTAGTTGATTAAGGATAGGAATTCTCAGGAGTTGAGAAAACTCCTCCAGAGTGGGTACCAACTGATAATCGGGGAAAGTGAAACAGTGGTGAAGAGGGTCAAAGAACTGGAATAGCACTTTCATCATGTTGGCGTTGACTAGGCTGAGCAGTCTACCATGTCTCTCACTGAAGGATGAATTTTCCGGAATTCTTGAGGTGAGCTCCTTGAGTTGAGGAGAGATTCTCACAAGGCTGACTTGAATGGTATTTCTGCGAGGAATCTCCATGTCCTGCAAAACAAGAACAAAGATGAAGATCCAAAACCCTTGACATGGTTAGTAAATGCATATGATGCTTCATGATGTTTATGATGTATGCACAAAACATATGTACAAGCAAATCACACCAAACCCTAGTTTCAGGCTGGCATGGGGTTTCATAGGTAAGTACCCTCTTGAGTGTAGTTGGCTTAAAAACCTGTCCTATAAATAGTAACCGGGTTCTAAGGAGCTCAATATCATTGGATTGTTTTCAATGTTCATTGTTTCGGTTTAGCCACTTAACTAGCGACCAAAATATTCCAAGAAAACAACCCTCAATGAGTGTAGTATCGAGTATCTACCAACTTCGGACTGCACCAAAGCCGGTCATCTCACTACCCCTAATGAAAGGCCAAGATGGTCAAGTAAGGTTCTAGGTCATTAGTGCTTAGTGACATCACTCAGCGGCCCCGTACTCTCCTTGATTGAACTCAAGGGTTACCGGTACTCACAAATATGTCGCACTAATATAGCTATTGCTTAGACCGTGTCGGTATACCCCGCACAGTTTCCACAACGTATTGCTATCTATGAATGTTTCCCAAAATCCGGGTGGAGGATTGTAAACCCAAGCAATAGAGCCAAAATATAAAGCAAGCAAATCAAACAATTAGTCATGCAAGAGGGTGATCTAAGCCCTAAGGTTACTCCACTTTTAAAGATTTCCCCAGCAGAGTCGCCAGTTCTGTGATACGGTGGGAGAACTGACTTGAGGTTTGCGTTTTGTTTTCGCACTTGTGCGGTTGAGCAAGAGTCCCCACCGACTTTTTATTTTATCCTAAAGGAAAGGTTAAAAAGCACAGCAAAAACCTTTTGAGATGTTTTCTTGGGTTCGGGGAGTAGATTATAGAAAGGGAAGGTATTAGCACCCTTTCTATCCATGGTTATCCATGGGCTCTTAGTTACTTGCTTAGATCACTTGCCTTTTTCAATTGTTTGAAATGGTGCTTGTGTGTGTGTGTTTGAAAATGTTTTGAAAAGAGGCCAATGTGGTGGCAACCTTTGTAATGATCCATGTTGGGATGTATACAAAGGTGTATGTCTTTTGAAAAGGTTTTCATTTGTTTTTGAAAGTTGTTTTGAAAGTGTAGTGATGTGTGATTTTGAAATTAGGCAAGTGTTTTGTTTTGCAAGTTTGATTCAAGTAACTAAGAGGTCGTCTACTCCTAAATTTCTCAAAAGATTATTGCTATGTTTTTAACCCTTTTAACAATTTTGTTCCGCCATTGTATTTGGTGGACAATCTTGTGTTAGGATGTGAAAGGGACGGGCGCGGGTCATCGTTTAGACCATAATTGCAATGGTGCCAAGTATCTTTGGGCATTTTCCTTAAGGGACTTGATCATTTTTTAGGCAACTTTCGAAAGCGTCATCGAGGGACTATGATCATTTGAATTGTGTTTGTTTTGCCCAAAGAGACCTAACATGCAATATGGCCCAATTTTGAAAGGCAACAAGTGGATATAACCCTAGGGGTGTTAGTGTGCGAGTGTGTTTTATTGCATACAAGAGTTTTTCTTTGAATTAGGTTTTTCTATTTCATTGATTTTATCTTGCCATACACGTCCTAATTACTAGCAATAAGAAGCGGAAATGTAAAATCCTACGCTATTACAACAATTAGGGGAGGGGGATACACATTTGTACATGGGGGGTTCAACGAGAAAAATAGACAAAAAAGAAAATAGCAAAAAACAAGATATATAGAGAGAGAGAGGGAGCCCGCGCGCTGTTGGGAGGCCATCAGAAGTTCTGACCCAGTTCCGCTGTCAGATGATCAACCTGTTGGTGAAACTGGATGAGTCAGAACTTCTGACTCTAGAACCTGCAAAACAGAACTTGGTTAGTGGGGAAACCAGAAGTTCTGATTTCCCTGCGCTGCAAGACAGAAGTTTGTTAGTGGAGAACCCAGAAGTTCAGATTCTGCTGAAAAGGCAATAACCCTCAGAGGTTCTGATGTCATTGACAGCAAAACAGGCTTCAGATGTGCTAACGTCAAAGTCAGCACTTGGCTTTTTCCTACACTAATCAGAACATCTGCAATCCTGTTGTTACTCCACAAAACAGAAAACATATTTGGAACAGGTCCAGCAAAATAGCAAAAATGTTTCAGAGGTCAGAATCACCAAGGTCACAGGCAAGTCCTATACTGGCTTAGAACGTTCTGAGGTATGAGAATCCTCAGAACATAAACAGCAATAACATGAATATTTACATTATGTCACTTGAATATGCACAGCTGATGATGCTTAACAGTGTGGTGAGGGTCAGCAGGTGCTTACCTGACTGTCTGGAAGATGGTGGGTGAAAGTTAGCTTTTGGTTCTGGTGGTGTTCTGGACAGATTTGGAAAAGGGGAAGTGAAGGTGTATACGTGTATAGGGTCAGAAGTTTGGAAAGAACGTTTTTGGTTTACAGAAAAGAGCTGGATGTTTGATGAATTTGAAGGTAAGAAACTTAAAGTTATGAAACAAAGCTGGAGATTTTAGCAGAGTTTCAGAATGTTATGTTGCTAGGAGTTTCGTTTCTCTCTTAGCAATTTTTTCTGTTTCTTTTCTTGAACGTTTTCTGCAGTGGTGAAAGCTCTCTATTTATAGGCAAAGTTCTTGTGGATGCCTTGAACATTTAAGGCGCCAACAGAGTTTGAATTTGTTCTTTGACAGAAATTCCTGGGAAGTTGTGATAACAGCTATCTTTCAGCCTAGGTAGCAGCAGCAGGCGTAGATTGGGGAGAAGTGACCTCTGAAGTGGGCGGTGGCGTGAAGACCCATGCCAGAATCTGTGCAAAAGCATTTTCCAAGCCACACGTGAATGCTCAGGAGTGGTTGGAAGCATTAATGGGCATTAAATGGTGACAAGACCTGTCAATACCAACATTCTGGTTGTTGAATCAGCAGCGTAAACCATGCTCTGGCCTTGGCTACCTGTTGTCTTAGCAAGCTCTGGAGATTCTCCTGGTTTTCTGGTACGTTCCTTGGATCTACTTCTGGACAATCTGGACTTAGAGATTTTGTATCAATGTGACACCTATCCTTCTGACCTTTCATCTTCTGATTTCAACCTGTTCTGAAGGAGCCTTTATACTTTCATGTTTCTCTTGCATTCCTTTAGCAAATTCTGATTGAGCTTGTGTAACTGCTGAAGGGGCATGTTCTGTTTGAGGCTTACACTCTGAACCACGTTTACAACTTCTGATTGAACTGATGTAGCTGCTGAAGAGCCAACTTCTGACCACGCTGAGCCAAGCTTGCAACTTCTGACCGTCTTCATCTGGAATGGGTCCAGAAGTTCTGAAGCGCTGATTTTTTCTAAAAAACACTTATTTTAAAGGAACATTCTAAGCACTTAGAATTTGATTTTCCTCAAGATGAAAGCGTTGTTTCTGGAGCTTGTGAGATCATCTTGCTCTTGTAAGTGACTTGCTTGGGCAAAAGGATAACTCAGGACTTGGATTTGTTTCAGGGGACTTTGAAAATCTAAGATGGTTTCCTGAAGAAAGGGAGGGCAAATTTTGGGGTACAACAGGGAGGATACTATTCATCATTGTAATCAGATTCATCCTCAGAAACCCTTGGACTAGGGTCTTCCTCCCTTGTTTCACCCTCTTGATTCTCTCCTTCTTTGGATGAGGAGGTCAGATCAACCGGTTGTTTCAATGGTCCCTTGAATCTTCTGCCCAGATTCAGGACACCAACGGTCTTCTTCTTCTTCTTCTTTCTTTCTTTCAGAATAAGGGCCTTCAGATCTTCCTGCCCTTTAGCCAAAGCTACGAACATTTGCTGAAATTGGGAATTTTGTGCTTGGAGGTCCTTGATACTTTGTTTAGAAGACATTTTTGCTGAAATAAACAGCGCAGAAGATGAGAAACTTGTTATGAAACCTTTTTATGCATTGATATGTATGGCATGTATATGCAATGATATCAAGGACTTTGGGAAATTTAAATTTGCGAACCAAAATAAAACAAAGATTTTATTAGTAGAATTCAAAATACAATTGCCTTTTAGACGTTACAATTGAAAATTCTGAAAACTGAAAGAAATCAAGTTTCCCATGGATGCTTCCTCTTCGTGCCGAGATAGACATTAAGGCTTCTTTCCTCGTGAAGCTGCTTTATGAGCTCTAAAACTTTCTTCTCCTGAGCATAGAACTGGTCCCTATAAGTATCACGCTCCTTCTTCAACTGAATCCAGGACCTCTATAGTTCTTCAAGATCGGTGGGAATATCAGGATGAAGAACCGTGTAGGGAATATCCCCTTTAGTAATGGGTCCACAATCACTATTAAGACGGCTACGTAGGGCATCATAAGTTTATGAGCACGAGCTCGTACCCATTGAAGATAAGGTTCCATATAAATGGAATTCTTCAGCCCCAAAGTCTTGGCGTCAGATCTGTTTACCATGCCCCAAGCTCGTATGAACCTCTGGCGATACCCTTGAACATCATCCTCATAGTTAAACACAATGCCCTGGATAAGCATCTCATGAAGACCATCCTTTCGAGCGTAACCAAATTGTCGCAGAGCCAAACAAAGATTGTAAGTTATGCCTCCCCTAATTCCAAGTAGTGGGACATTAGGGAACTCCCTGCAGCGGTCAATAATAGAAATATCTCCCATACATCGAGAATACTAGAGAATATCCGTGTGAGAAAGTGACATTATCCTTTACGATCAACCCAAACCTTCTTCATTCTTCAGCACTGACTTAGGGAGGTGAGAAATAAACCACCTCGACAGTAATGGCATGCAGCACATAAGAACCCCTCTTCTCTTCATGGTACGAGTATGGAGAGGATGCAAGATATCTCTAAGCAAGGTAGGCACAGGGTTGCGAGAGAGGAAGATCTTGATAGTATTCACATCTATGAGTAAGTCTGGATTAGGGAATAATACTAACCCATAGATTAGAAGAGCCAAAACCTCCTCAAAAGCCTGAAAGTCCAAATCATTCCAAAACAACTGGGCCTTCTCTATTAGGAACTTGGCTAGAAAACCCTTGACTCCACTTCTTGTTTCCCAATTAGATACCATGTCGGCCCATTTCAGATGCAAAGCTGAGGAAATGACTTCTGGATTTGGAACCTCTTCTAAACCCGTGAAAGGAATTTGGTCAAGAATGGGTAAATCCAATAACTGAGAGAACTCTTCCATGGTAGGCACCAACTAATAGTCTGGAAAGGTGAATCAATGGTGCTTGGGATCAAAGAACTGAAAGAGTATACCCATCATCATTTTATTCAAGCTCGAAGTAACCAGGTTGAGAAGTCGACCACGTCTCTTAGTGAATGAAGAAGTTTCAAGAACCCTTAATACTAGCTCCTTGAGTTGGAGAGGTATTCTCACAAAGTTGATTCGGATAGTGTTTCTACGAGCGAAAACCATGATCTTCAAAACAGAACAAAGATAAATTCCCTTGGTCCTTGAAATAGTTAGTGTAATGAGAATGGATGCTATGTTATGATGCATGATGTTATGTTCAAACAGAGTAAATCACACACAAGCAAAGCACACAATAGACCTTAGGTTCAAAGGCTTGCATGAGGTTAAAGGTAAGTACCCTCTTAAAGTTTAGTTGGTTTCAAACCTGTCTTACAAAAGTAACCGGGTTCTAAGGATTCTCAATATCACTGGTCATCCTTTATCGAGCGTTGTTTCAGCTCAGGAAATCTTTTCTTGCGGCTGAAATATCCCGAAAGTCTGATCTCAATGAGTGCAGCATCGAGTATCAACCAATCCTCAGATTTATACCGAGGTCGGCTATCTCACTACTTTCTAATGGCCAAGTTTGTTTAACTAAGGTTCTAAGGTTCGTTAGTACTTCACAACACTATGCGGCGGCCCCATATTCTCCTCGTTTCCACACGAAGGATACCGGTACTAACCAAAGTGTCACACCAACACAGCCACCTCTTAAACCATATCGTTCTACGTCGTACATTCTCCATGATCTATTGCTATTTACCTAAAAAGTGTCCCCAGATCCGGGTGTAGGATCTTCAACAATACCCGAACAAAAACCCTTAAGGATAAACCAGACAAAACAAACAAGAAAGCAATTTTAAAAATGACCTACATCCTAAGGTATACCCCACTTTATTAAATCCCCAGCATAGTCGCCAGTTCTGTGATACGGTGGAAGAACTGACTGTTTTTGCTACTACTGGTTTTGTGTTTTTTGTTTGCAAATGTTGCGGTAAGCAAGAGTCGCCACCGACTTTTCTTTTATCCAACAAAAGGAAAAGGGAAAAGAACAGAAAAAACATTTTTTGAGATGTTTTTGAGTGCGGGGGGGGGGGGGGGGGGGGGGGGGGGGTAGATTATAGAAAGGGAAGGTATTAGCACCCTTTCTATCCATGTTTTTCCATGGGCTCTTAAGTACTTGCTCATTCTTAAATTGCTTTTGTGTGTTTGTGTGTTTGAAAAACTTTTGAAATTTGTCTTAGTGTGGCATTTCACTTTATGAGTACCCTTGTATCAGTCCTCAAGGGTGTGATAAAATGTTTTGAAAACTTTGTTTGAAAGTGTATGTGTAAAAAGTTTATTTGAGCAAGTACCTAAAAGTGTCTACCTACTCGAAAAAAAGTATGTTCATTTTCTTATTTCCTTTAGACGGTGCTATCCTACTATTAAGGAGTAGGTAGCTCCATCATCGGAGTTTAAGGGACAATCGAAAGGGACGAAAGGGACAATTACGATCACTAAAGTAATGGTTTGGAAACCTTAGTAATTACTCTAGAGTCCTAAAGATCTTTCTGAGGCAACATTCGAATGGGTCATTTTTGATCTTTTGGGACTAGAGGACAACCACTAAGACTTCCTATACTTCATGGTCGTTTATCGAAGGCAACCGAAGTGGGGCAAACCCTAGGAGTGAGCATGTGCAAGTGTTTATTTTTCAGTTTATTTATCTTTTCACAATTATGGTTTTCTACTGTATTAATTTGATTTATCATTTGCATACAAGCCTACTATCCATACATCTAGACAGTTTATAGTTGCAGAAAATTAAAAGTGGAAAAGTAAATCTACGCTATTACAAGGCTTCGGGGAAGGGGTTACATGACCAAAAAACTGGGGATTGAACAGTAAAATAATAAGCAGTAAAATAAACCCTAATTAAAAGCTATTACAAACTCGAAGCAAATACAATAATTGGAATTAAAAATAAAATATTGTGCACATGACAAATTAAATATGGGAATCAAAGTCTAAAATCAAAGGAAATCAAAGAAAATCTTTTTGTTATTTTTTGATTGAGAAAATTAAATATTTGCAAATTAACCCTAATTTCCTAATTGATTTTAATTATGGAAAAAAGAATTTAAATTGCCCTAATTAAATTAATCTAATTAATGAAATTAATAAAAAAAACTAATTCTAATGTTTGATGATTTTATGATTTTAAGATTTGGTAAAAAGATATTTTGTTTTTTTGTAAAAATAATTAAACTAATAATTAAAAAAAATAAAAGAAATTAAAAAAGAAATAATGGGCCTGGTGGGGGTGCAACCCAGATTGAAGGGTTACAAGCTGAATTCTGTCCAAAAAGCCCAAGTCAATGGTCTAGCACAACGCTGGATTTGGTGTGATTATGCCAGGGATGTCCATCATGAGTTGCAGCCTGGAAGCGTTACATCTAGGCCATGTGATGATCCAAGGCGTGAGATCTTGAGGTGCATGGTAGGCGCTTAGTTGTGAGGCGTATGGAATCTGCAATGAACAATTTGGAAAACAAGAAAATGTTGATACATGGGATCGAACCCAGGTCCTCCCTCTCAAATACCTCGCCCTTTTCCATCTACGCTGGAGCGCTTGTTTGCACAAATAACAACATAATAGCATTATATATGAAAACAAGATGAATATTTGGAAATAAAAAACGCGCGCCAGATTCAAACTGGCCAGTGATAGGCTGCCAACTAGTCGTCTTCTTCACAGAACTGTCGTTTTAGGCACCAGGCTTTTACCTACGGACACGTCCATTGCTATAAACCTGCAATCCTCAAAAATCATATTCAAGCAACATAAATCAAATCCAATTACATAGATCAATTAGGTTTGATCTCCTGAATGCAATGATATCAATCTTTGGCCCTGATTTTTCCTAAAACGCAAATCCCTAAAAAGCAACCTTAAACCCTAACAATGACATTTCTCACACAGGCATCAAAACACGTAATTAAATATGCAAACACATTCTAAAGTATGATACAAACATGAATATATACTTATAAACCATTTATCATGCGTGAATTGCAAAAATCAATTTCAAGAATATGAGCAAACCGTGGCAATGATACGTGAGATTTCTGAAGGTGTTGATGCGTGCAAATGATGTTGTTAGCTTCAGGAGATTTCCAGGAATGGATTGCTGGCCTTGAAACACTTTGAATTGCCCTCTATAACGAAATCTGATTCTCACTTTTTGTCCAAAAGTTGAGTTTTTATTCTTGAAGTTTACATGATCAATCCTTCCCCTTATGCTTTGGCAATGCTATGTACTTATAATAGACTGATTTAGGTTAACAAAATTGGACTGTATCTTCACACATTTTTGAGATTTGATTTGATTTTGTTCCTTGTGTTACTTGTTTCTAAAACAAGCCAAATCATGATCTTTTCCAATCAATTTGCTTTTGCACTAATTTTCTGATTTGATAGTTGTTCATGGACTCATAATATGCTCATAAAATCAAATCTTAGATTTTATTTCATTATTCCATTATTTAAATTGATTTATTTTGATTTATATGAATAAAAAATCAAAACAAATAATAAAAATAATAAAATAATAAGTGAATAAGCTCAGGGGTCGTGGGTCCTCTTAGGAACAAGTTTCAAACAAGAAAACATGGGCTCCTTTGGAAAAAAAAACAATTTGATCAATGTTGACTTTATGCACATTTCCAAAAATGGCCAACTTTGACAATGCGTATCTCTCTCAAATTTGACCCTAATAGGGTGTTTTTGGACTTTTTAGAAAGCTTATGATGTCCTATAAGCAACCCTTTTTGTTTCATCTCAATTGGATCTTCCATGTTCATGTTAGGAGCTTTGACCCAAAAGGTGTTTTTATTGACTTTTGAAAAGGACCTATAATGTTTGATTTTATATCTTTTCATGAGTGCATCTTTTGAACTTGAGGACTGAAGATTACTTGTAGGTAATTGGATTCTCTTTGAAATGATCCTTGGATGAGCAATTTCTGATAAAGTATGAGAAAGTTATGCCTGGTCAAAGTTTGGTTGACTTTCCCTATAGAAACCCTAATTTAGCAACTTTTGAGTTTTGATGAATTTGGGGAATTCCTTGAGGAATCATGATCAACCCTTGATCAAATGATGGATGTTACTTCAAAATGTTGATGTTGACCAAAAATCTTGAAGTTTGACTGTATTTGGGTAACAGTTGACTTTTGACCTAACATAGTTGATTTTCAGGCATTTGAGCAGTTGACTGAACAAACTTGTAGTGCAAGGCATGAAACTTGGCATGGATGATCTTGGGGACATATTAGGGAAACAAAAACCATTTAGGACCCTTGGAACTCAAACATCTTGATGAGAATGGAATCCCTAGTTTGAGGCTCATTGTCTTAGGAGGATGATTTGTCTGGTCAATCCTTAGTCAACTTGAGCAATTGAGAACCTCTAGGAGTATGTTTTTTTTAGTAAAATGAGAGAGAAAATTTTGGGGTACAACAATTATAAAATGCAAACAAAACTAAATTAAAATTTAAAAAGAAGGTTGACTTCAGTCAACAAAAAAAGATAATTATTTTATTTTATTTAAAACCTAAACCCAACATGTGCTTCAAACTTCTAATGGGCCACTTAATAATTTGAATGATGAGCCCAAGAACACAATGTGACAATATTTTTATAAAACAAAGACACAATTGATTTTATACTTAGAACATTTATATAAATACACATACATGATAATATAATTCATAATAAAATGCAATAATACAAAAAAAATTAGTATAGCAATGACCTACTAGAATGAATTGACTTATTAACACCAATGCAGGCAAATTTTGGGTATGACAGTTGTCAATATCGGTTGATGAGAAATCTACCTCCGAATCATCCATATATAAGACCCAAGGGTTGTTTTCAAGCTAATCTACCAAAAAAATGAGATTGATGGAGTTGGAAGCGCTAAAATTCATCAAAACATAACCTAAGAAATGAATAAAATGAATGTTATGAAATAAAATACAGTAGACCGCGCTAAGCATCCTCAGTGCACTAGGCAGGTTGCACTATAAAATATACATTAAACTGCCTAATTCCCGCTAAGCGGGCTAATCGCACTTAGCGGGCTCAAAAAAATAATTCTCTGCCAAAATAGTGTAAAAATGTGCAAAAGCCTCGTAGCGCGCTATAGAATATGCTAAGCGGGCTATCTGGAACAATTCTTCTAAAAATGCACACTTTGAAGTTGTGTCTTCGACACCTTATTGCTCGACGCTCCAAATATGCACCAATACATACAAAATGAAGGAAAAACTATCAAATGGTAAACAAATGAATCAAAAACACAATAATATGCAAAATATACATAAATGCAAACAAATTTGGGATTTATTCAAATAATATTAACAAAACAATAGATAAGTGCCACAAAACTTATATACAAAATAACAATATTTTGGCACTTATCAAACTCTCTCCAACTTGAACTTGTTTCTCCTCAAACAAGGAAAAACAACTTAAAGAAGCAAAAGTAATCAACCAAAGAATCATGAATCAGCAGGTTTTGAAAACAAAAAAAAAAGTATGGTTCAACCAAAAACCCACAAACAAGGTAACACTTACCACAATCCTACAATGACAACATGAGAACGAAACGAATCCTAAATACAAAAGTCATGCTAAACCATCTAAAATAATACAAGCTCACATAATGAATCACACCTAACAAAAATTCATCGAGGGATGAAAAACATACAAAGGTGAGAATTTGAAACTCATCCAATAATCTTGCAAACAAAAGACTAAATTATGCATTCATCTAAAAATTCACATTGAAAATACAAAGACATGAATCACAAGGGCTTAAAGGTTGTAATATTGTTTGGTTAACAAACAAGGGGTAATTCTTAAAGCTAATCGAAACAAAAACTTGCCTAAACCTAAGGGAGTGATCAACTCACAAAGTTTCAAATAGAAAATTCCAACATCATTGTGTGAATACTCCCTACTTTCTAAGGCAAGGCAAAAGTTCATACAACAACACATGGTTGAGGGTTCAAGAAACAAAAAGAATCACAATCCATACACAAAGATAACTAAATACTCATAGACAAGCATCAAGTTCAACTAAAATAGGAATATGACAAAAAGGCTCAAAGGGTTTAATAAATGCTTGCACACTCACAGGGTGGATTGACTATTTGGTCAAGTAGTTGTGCTCAAAATGAAACAAAATGTCTTGAATATTTTCTAGCTTTCATACAATAAATATAAATAAAAGATTAAACATAACAAAATTTAGTTAAAACAAGAATTGTAGCCTCCAGCATATATGAACAATGGAAAGCTTCCTCACATTTAGAGGTAAAAAGGAACTAAAGTGATTCAATCAAAAAGCAAGTAATGCAAAAGAATGAACGACATGGAATTTATACAAATACAAAGTTTCCTAAACATGTTATGTTATATAAAGTGATAAATGAGTACCTTGAATGAAGCTACTTCAAAAATCAATATCAGTATCATACATCTGCAAGTTGAAAGACTCAAACTCGGAAAATCACCAAATGCGACCTCAAGCGAAAGGACCAAAATTTGATAATAAACAATCAACAACTGAATTAGTAAATACTACTACTATGTAACCTACAAAGCCTTAATGTAAGTGGGAAAAAGTAAGGCAAGTGAAACAAAAAGAATTCACTGGCGCCATACAGCTAAGCGCGCTAAGCGGTAGCAGAAAAACACTGAAAAAAAGAACAGCACCTGCATTTTCACGCCAACCTCCACTATAGCAACACTACTCAACTTATAGGATTTACAATATTTACAAACATGCAAAACTCTCCAATCTAAACACGATAAGCTTTTGGAAAAAAAAAATTAAAACATTAATCACAACTATTATAAACATACTAAAAACTGGATGAAAGTGGATAAACAAGTTGAAAAGTGAAGAACGGGAATTTTAAAACTGGTCCAATTTCAATTTGTTTTGCCAACATTCACCATACTATTATACTTACTGTGATACGGTGGCAGAACCGACTGTTTGAAAATGCTGGTTTGTGTTTTGCATTTTTTATTCGCAAAATGTCGCGGTAAGCAAGAGTCACCACCGACTTTTATTTCATCCAACCAGAAAGGAAAAAATTACAAAAAAAATCCTTTTTCGAGATGTTTCTGAGTACAGGGGGTAGATTATAGAAAGGTAAGGTGTTAGCACCCTTTCTATCCATGGTTTTCCATGGGCTCTTAGATACTTGCTCGTCTTGAAATTGCTTGTGTTTGTGTGCTTTGTTTTGAAAAGTTTTACTTCGTGATAACCCTTGTATCAGTTCTCAAGGATGTGACGAAGTTGTTTTGAAAATTGTTTTTTTGAAAGGTGTAAAAAGTTTTTTATTTGAGCAAGTACCTACTAGCATCTACCTACTCGAAAAAAGATCGTTTCTATTCTCGTTCCTTTAGACAGCGCTATCCTACTATCAAGAAATATGTGGCACCGTCGTTGGAGTTGTAAGAGTCAATTCGAAAGGGACGTACAATCACTAAAGAAATGTTAGGACACCTTAGCAATAACCCTAGAGTCTTAAGATCATATTTGAGGCAACATTTCCAAGGCAACGTTTGATCTTTTTAGACAGGAGGGCAACCACTAAGACCCCCTATACTTAATGATCGTTTACCAAAGGCAACCGAAGTGTGAGTATACCCTAAGAGTGATATGTGCGAGTGATCTGTTTTCAATTATTTAATCTTTGCACATCAGGGTTTTCTAACTGGATTAATTCGTCATGTATTCTTGTCATAAAATCCTATTAGCATACATCTAAACAGTTAAATATTTGCAGGAATTAAGATGCGAGAAAGTAAATCTACGCTATTACAAGGCTTCGGGGAGGGGAATTAATTACATAGCCAAAAAACCCGGAAAAAAACGATAAATGAAAACCCTAGATTAAACCATTACAAACCATGCACAATTACAATAATATTGACGAAATAAAATATTATGTGTGCCATGAACCGAATACGAGATAATTAGGGTTTTGACCCTTGCCTAAACCTAATTGCGATTAATTTAAAAAAATGTTTTTGTTATGTTTTAAGAAAATAGTGGACTTGTTAAATTAAAGGAAAATCCTAAGTCTAATTAATTCTAAATTATGAAAAATAAATTAGATTAATTTTAATTGATGACCTGTTTTTGTATTTTATTTATTTGAGACAAAGGGTAAAATTACATCAAAAGTTTAACCTAATTTCTAGTTGATTTTATTTTTGCAAACAAATTATATTTTTTCCTAATTTAAACTAAATTAAATTAATTTTGATAAAGAAAAACTAATCTTAATTTTGTGAGATATTGATTTTTATATTTTTTATGAAAAAAAGATTAATTTGTTAATTGAAGAAATATTAAAGGAATTAAATAAAACAAAGAAAAGGAAATGAGAAAAGAAATAAATGGGCCTGGTTGCAATGCTGAAAGAGGGGGTGAAAAATTGAATTTATGGTCCCCAAAAGGCTAAGGCCTGTTTGAATTCGCCCTAATCCAGTATGCATGCTTGACTCAGGCACATGGTGGTCCTTCTAAGGTGGCATGTTGATCTGGGGACATTGATGGATCAGAGGGTCAGATCTTGATGGTGCACGGTGGACGCTGGAATCTGTAATGCACTTGAATTCCTGAAACAAAATAGCATGAACAAAATTGGGACCTAGGGATCGAACCCAGGTTCTTATGCATATTTCCACCCCCACGCCACCATCTGAGCTACACACTTCTATTATACATATAATAATAATAATACACAATATATCAAACACTATGGTTAAATAAGAAAAACGCACGGAATTTCAAACTGCTCAACCAGGGGGTGCCACGCCTCCATCTTCTTTCTCCCAACCGTCGCTTTAGGTAAACAGACTTTTACCTACAGACACTGGCCGTAGGTACATCACTATCCATCTCCAAAATCGTGTGCGTTCAAGATAAATGGCCATGGCTGGTACCATTCTACTCGTTTCAACCTCACGAGTCTCCTGGTACCAAAATCATTACCCAATTTTGCCTATCCTGCAAAGCCCTAATCAAGAACGTAAAACCCTAGCTATGGCAACTTCATGTACAAGCATTAGAAATACAATTAAATGGTATCAAAAGCTTGTAAACTCAAAGACAAACACGAATATATCATTAAAATATGCAATGGATGAGTGAATCAATGAAACTGAATTCGAATTTAGAAGCATGTCGTGATACCTATATCTTAAAATTCCAGGCGTGGAAAGGCTTGAATCTGATTGGAAAATGTTCCTGGAACGTCCAGCAACCTCTTGGCAATGTGAGAAAGGCACGATCCGGTCTCTAATATGGAAATTGGATTACCACTTTTCTTGAATTTTTTTGAGTTTTGTTTTCTCTTTGCACGGCTGCCTCTAACCTCTATATGCCTTGGCTTGCTTCTGTATATGTAGCACAACTTATTAGGTCAACAAAAACGACATCAATCTTGCTCATCATGGAGATTTGATTTGCTCTTTCAATACATATGATTCCCTTCCAATTTTGCTTAAATCCAATATTTTTCAAACCAAATTTCCTTTGCATGAGTTGATCTTCAATTGAAAACAAATGAGATCTTTTTTTAAAGCACAAATCATCCCTAAAATACAATATATGATTTATTAGGATTTATTTGATTTTATTTGAATTTTAAATGAATAAAAATCAAAATAAATTAAATAAATAAATAAATAAAGCACGGAGGGTCCCATAGGTCTTGGACTATGTTAGGAATGAGATGCAAGCATAAAAAGTTGGGCCCATTTAGCAAAAGATGCAAATTTGAGCATGTTTGACTTTTAGCAATTTTGCAAAAAGGGTCAACTTGGCCAATACATAACTCTCTCAATTTTGACCCTAGAGAGGTGTTCTTCGACTTTTTAGAAAGCTTAGGATGTCCTCTAAACATCCATTTTTGTTTCATCTCAATTGGATATTCCATGTTCATATATGAAGCTTTGACCCAAAAGGTGTTTTTGTTGACTTTTCAAAATGACCTATAATGTCAAAATTCATATCTTTTTGTGAGTGCATATTTTGAACTTGGGAGATGAAGATGAATTGTAGGTAATTTCATCCTCTTAAAAATGAGATTTGGATGGGTCATTTTTGATAAAGCATGAGAAAGTTATGCTTGGTCAAAGTTGAGTTGACTTTTCCTTAAAACCCTAATTTAGCAACTTTTGGGCTTTGATGAATTATGAGCAATCCTTGATGAATCATGGTCAACTATTGATCAAATGATGAATGATACTTAAAAATGAGGATGTTTCCCAAAAATCTTGAAGTTTGACTGTATGTGGGCCACCGTTGACTTTTGACCTAGCATAGTCGATTTTCAGGCTTTTGACCAATTGACTGAGCAAACTTCCTCTACAAGGCTTGAAATTTGACATGGATGATCTTGAGAACATATTAGGACAATGGTGAGCATTTGGTATCCTTTGGACTCAAGTATTTTGATGAAAAATGAAACCCTAATTTGAAATAGACTGCTTTATGAGAGAGTTTGTCTGGTTAACTCTTGGACTTTCTTGAGCAATTTGAGGACCTCACTTGACATGTATTGAGGAATATGGGAGGGAAATTTTTTGGGTACAACAGCTGCCCCTGTTAAATCTTCTTAAACCTGAGGATGTAGATTGGCTCGTCTGCCTTTCGTGATCTGAAGGTAGAAGATGATTGAACACTAGAGTGCCCAGAAATTTGCACTCGTATGAAGTGGCACTTGATTTGTGATATCAGGAATGGGCTTACAGATGCCATTCAGAAGTTTATAGAGAATTGTCGGAGATGGGTTTAAAGATTCCATCTAAGGAGGTGTCGATCGCATAAGAGATTCCTTTGCGAGAACTCGTATACCTGTTGTTGAGGAGAATCTCGCTAGGGAATGCTGGTCTCTGTCTTGATAGAAATAGAGTTTTAGGAGCTTCAGTTGTCTGTTACTTTACTGGGGAATAATTTTGGTTTTAGAAAGCGGAAGTGAACTATGTGTTTGGTCATGGTATATGTTGCACCGCGACTTTCTGGGGAAATGTGAAATCAATTGTGTTTGATTGGGTCCCGGTCTTACAGCGTTGTAGACTGTTGTCTGGGGATAAGGGAGGCCGAACCCGGATAGTAAGGTTAGGGGAAGGAACCTGGATAGTAGGGTTGCTTCGAGATGAAAGCCTGGGTAGTAGGGCTGTGAGAGGGAACCTGGATAGCAGGGTTACTTCGATATGAAAGCCTGGGTGGTAGGGCTGCAAGAAGGAACCTGGATAGTAGGGTTACTTCGATATGAAAGCCTGGGTGGTAGGGCTTGCAAGAAGGAACCTGTATAGTAAGGTTAGGGGAAGCAACCTGGATAGTAGGGTTGCTTCGAGATGAAATCCTGGGTAGTAGGGCTATGAGAAGGAACCTGGATAGCAGGGTTATTTTGATATGAAAGCCTGGGTGGTAGGGCTGCGAGAAGGAACCTGGATAGTATGGTTACTTCGATATGAAAGCCTGGGTGGTAGGGCTTGCGAGAAGGACCTGAATAGTAAGGTTAGGGGAAGGAACCTGGATAGTAGGATTACTTCGATATAAAAGCCTGGGTAGTAGGGCTTCTATGGGGAACCTGCGTAAGGTTGCATTCGTTGCACCGACGATTACTCTGTTTAGCTTTGAGTGTTGATCATGGACCTGTTGGAAATTGTTGATAGTAATTGTCTTTCCTGAAAGAAATACATGGTTAATTATATGTGATGCATGAGATGCATTGTATGATGACGTTCTCAAAATAAATGAGACTATGTTATATGTAATGTATGCACGTGTCATGATGTATGAGCATGAAATGTTGACATAATAATCTGAATCTGGGAAAATAAATCCCTGATTGCTGTTTGGAGAGTATGAGCAATAGTATTCTTGACTGCTACTTCTGTTAGGGATGGTGAACAATAATGATTAGGCTGGAGATTTGCCCCTTGGCTGGTAATTATTCTGCCAGGTGAGACTCTGTCTGAGGATAACTCTACGGGGAATAACTCTGTTGGGGAAAAGATACTTTGTTGATGGATCGCTCTTTTGGAGAAATAAAATCAACTGGGGATGAATTTCCGTTGCTGGTGATAATGAATTCTGTTGGGGATTGAATTTCCGTTTGCGAGAGAAATAAACTCTGCTTGGGGAAAAGTTTGCTGATTCGCCCGCGATTGTGAATCTCAACGGGGGAGAGTAGTGTCCTGTTTGGGAAAACTAACATTACCATTCTTGGATACATTTTACTCTGTGCGGAGTGTATGTACCATTACTCATGTTCTCAAGAAGAATAAACCTTGGTACCTGATGGTTAAAGTAACTATAAGGTTTGGACATTTCTTGTTTTCCCTTCTCCTTGAATTATGAGTATTGTCTTTTGTTTTTCATGTAAGTATTTATGAGCAACAATTATTGTCAAATGCATATATCAAAAATGAACCATTGGATGTTTTTAGCAAAACAAAACAGGAAAAAGAAAATGAATCAAAGCTTTGTAAAAATGACTTGTATTGATTTCGAAGTTGACCTGTAATAGGCGTTTTGTACAAAAAGGATGGCGCTATAGTAAGAGAACGCCGGTGAAAGATAGAAATTATAATTAAGAAAAACAGCTATGTGAAATAATCCCATTGGGTTCTAATTCTGCTATTGTCTTTATACCTTCAAGCATCTCATCACTTTGTTGCTAGGTAGAAGGTAGATCAGATTGATTGGCGCCGTCCGAGCTTGATGGTTGATACTGAGGTCTGGTTGTAAGATGATCCAATGAGACATAGTGTTACGCTTTAGTCCCTAATTTTTGCCTGGAGCGCCCTTTCGGGTTTTCAGTCCACCGGGATACCCTTTTTTGCTCAAGTCGCCTTTTCAGGTTTTCGACTTGCCGGGTGTACAGTTTTTTTCATTTTTATCCCTTACTTTTGCCCGAACCCTTTTGGTTCGCCAGGAAACCCTTATTTCTGCCTAGGCCAGTCAACCTAGCGGGTCTTTGATTATGCGTAGTATCTTTACACTACGTCTGCATTGACGGGGTGAGGAAGGTCGTCACCATCCATGGTGGTTAGAATCATAGCTCCTCCCGAGAAAATGTTCTTAACCACAAATGGCCCTTCGTATGTGGGGGTCCATTTGCCCCTGGGATCACCTTGCGGTAGTATGATGCGTTTGATCACTAGATCCCTGACTTGATATTCCTGATGTCTGACCTTTTTATTAAAAGCCTTAATCATTTGCTTTTGATATGTCTGACCATTACAGATAGCAGTAAGTCTCTTTAGATTCAGTTGATCAAGTCGTGTTTGGATCCAGTCGTCTTTGTTCAAACCTGCATCCTTCATAATCCTGAGAGAGGGTATCTGGACCTTGATGGGTAGGACTGCCTCCATGCCATATACTAGAGAGTAGGGTGTTGCCCCTGTTGATGTCTGTGCTGAGGTACGGTACCCATGAAGAGCAAATGGTAACATCTCGTGCCAGTCTTTGTATGGCACCGTCATCTTTTGCACAATCTTCTTGATGTTCTTATTAGCTGCTTCAACAGCCCCATTCATCTTCAGCCGGTAGGGAGAAGAGTTGTGATGTTGTATCTTGAAATTTTTGCAGAGCTCGGTGATAATTGCGTTATTGAGATTTGTACCATTGTCAGTAACGATCCTCTCGGGGACACCGTATCGGCAGATCAGATTATGCCGGATGAACCGCGCCACGACGTTCTTGGTTACTATAGAAAAGGAAGCTGCCTCAACCCACTTCGTAAAGTAATCAATGGCTACCAGAATGAAACGATGTCCGTTAGATGCAGTGGGCCTGATCTCACTGATCATGTCGATGCCCCACATTGCAAAGGGCCAAGGAGCTGTTAAAACATTCAGAGGAACCGGAGGTACATGCACTTTATCCACATAGACTTGGCACTTATGACAGGTTCGAGAGTGCTGATAACAACTGGCTTCCATGGTGGACCAGTAATATCCTGCCCATAGGATTTTCTTTGCCATGGTGTGTCCACTGGAATGGGTTTCGAAAGTGCCTTTATGTAATTCTGTCATGATCCTTTCTGCCTTGCTCTTGTCTATGCACCGCAGCAAGGTTGAATCATGATTACACTTTTAGAGGATCCCATTACTGATGAAGAACTTCGCAGCGAACCTCCTCAGAAACTTTTTATCATTAACAGATGCCCCCTTGAGGTATTCTAGAGCCTCAAGATACCTCTTTACCTCGTGAAACCAGGGTTTATCTGCTACCTCCTCAATCTCAATGTCACAGCAATGTGCGGGTTCGTCCAACCTTTCAATGGTAATTTGGGGAGCTTCATTGTCCCACCTCACTTTGAACATAGAAGACATGGTAGCTAGCACATCCCCTAACTGGTTCTCTTCTCTGGGGAAATGTTCAAAGGTTATCTCTTTGAAGTGTGGGAGCAACGTCAGTACATACTCTTTGTAAGGAATAAGATTCGGGTGCTTCATATCCCACTCGCCTTTGATCTGACTTATCACCACAGGGGAATCTCCGAACACACTCAAGAACTTAATCCTTAGGTCAATAGCAGCTCGGAGCCCCATGATACACGCTTCATACTCCGCCATATTGTTGGTGCAGTTAAAATATAGTCGGGCAGTGAACGGAGTATGACAGCCCTCGGGAGAGATAATCACGGCGCCAATTCCATTCCCCAATGCGTTTTATGCTCCATCAAAATACATAGACCATCTGGATCCCTCCTCAGGTCCTTCATCCGGTCCAGGTTCTTCGCAGTCGGTCACCAACATGATGTTCTCATTCGGGAACTCGAAATTCATGGACTGGTAGTCATCCACGGCCTGATGCGCCAAATGATCTGCCAATACACTCCCCTTGATTGCTTTTTAGGTTGTGTATTGGATGTCGTATTCGGTTAAGATCATCTTCCATCTTGCTATTCTTCCGGATAAGGCAGGATTCTCGAAAACATACTTGATCGGATCCATCTTTGATATCAACAAAGTGGTGTGAGTCAGCATATACGGTCTCAGTCGGCGAGCAGCCCATGCCAAAGTGCAGCAAGTTTTCTCGAGAAATGAGTATCGGGTCTCACAGTCGGTAAACTTTTTGCTAAGGTAATAAATGGCGTGCTCTTTTCGGCCAGACTCGTTATGCTGCCCCAACACGCACCCCATTGAATTGTCCAGCACTGTCAAGTATAATATCAAAGGTCTTCCTTCAACTGGAGGCATCAAAATTGGTGGTTCTTGAAGGTATTCCTTGATTATTTCGAAAGTGGTCTGGCATTCACCATTCCACTTTACCACTTGATCTTTCTTCAGTAGCTTGAAGATTGGCTCACAAGTAGCAGTCATATGTGAAATGAACCTGGTGATGTAATTCAGACGTCCCAAGAAACCTCTGACTTATTTTTCTATGCGGGGTACCGACATATCTTGTATGGCTTTTACCTTTGCAGGGTCCACCTGAATACCTTTATCACTGACGACGAAACCCAGAAGCTTACCAGATCTTACCCCGAAGGTACACATGTTCGGATTCAAACTCAGCTTGTACATCTTCAACCTGTCAAACAGTTTCTGGAGATGATCAAGGTGCTCTTCCTCGGTCTGGGACCGGGCTATCATGTCATCAACATAAACCTCGATCTCATGGTGAATCATGTCGTGGAACAAAGCGACCATGGCGCGATGATAAGTTGCCCCAGCATTCTTCAACCCAAAAGGCATCACCTTGTAACAGAAGGTTCCCCACTGTGTAATGAAGGTTGTCTTCTCCATGTCCTCAGGGTCCATCTTGATCTGGTTATAGCCATAAAAACCATTCATAAAGGAGAAGATCTTGTGTTGCACGGTGTTTCCGACTAGAACATCGATATGTGGAAGTGGGAAGTCATCTTTGGGGCTTTCCTTGTTTAGATCTCTGTAGTCCACACACATCCGTACCTTACCATACTTCTTAGGTACCGGAACAACATTGGAAACCCACTGCGGATAAGAAGTGACAGCTAAGAATCCGGCATCAAACTGTTTCATGACCTCTGCCTTAATTTTCTGACAATTCAGGGCGCATACGGCGAACTTTCTGCTTTACCGGAGGGCAGTCTTCTTTGGTTGGCAGGCGATGTACCACAATATGAGTATCTAGACCAGGCATGTCTTCATAGGACCAGGCGAAGATCTCAACGTAGTCGTGTAGCATCTGTATTAACTATTGTTTGACACTAGGCTCTAGATTCGCACCTATCTTAACCTCTTTCTTGTCTTCCTCTGTACCCAAATTCACTGATTCAACTGGCTCTTCATGAGGTTGTATGGCCCTTTCTTCCTACCGTAATAGTCTAGCAAGTTCTCCCGGCACCTTACAATCATCCTTACCTTCGTCCTCGGCTTGGTTGATCGGATTTTCGAAGTCATAACTGGCAGTAGCAGAACTGTTATCAATGGGATCCAGAGTGGATATGGATCTGCAGTATGATACGTGAGTGTGTGTAAGGGAATAGTTGTTTTGATAAAATGGGAGACAGAAAAGAAAAACAAAGAGCGCAAAAATTTTGTAATGCAAGAAAACGTCCAATGTTTTATTGATGATATATGGAAATGTCAAATAACAATAAGCCCTTACAAGCGAAGCCAAGGTGCCTCGGGCAAGGCACCGGGCCATAAAGTTTCAAACTGTTTATTACAAATCTTAAAACAAAAGTCAATTATTGCGAAATAAAAGAAACAGGTATGAAGTCCTTCACCGTCCAGTTATTCAATCCACCATCGGTTGTTGGGTAGATCCAAATATTGATGTTTGAATCTTCTTCATTGTCCTCAATTGCATTAACTCCTCGATTGCTGATGTGTAGAGGAGGTCTTCTAATCCGTGCGTGC
The DNA here is from genome assembly GCA_948472305.1 of Vicia faba. NCBI lineage: Eukaryota > Viridiplantae > Streptophyta > Magnoliopsida > Fabales > Fabaceae > Vicia > Vicia faba. The sequence goes on from OX451737.1 coordinate 476,365,391, forward strand.
CTAACAGCCCTTTGATCCCCTATAGTAAAGCCCAAACCAAATTTGTCAGCTTTGTGAGTGAAATCAGGGAGCCGACCCCAATTGGTACACCCACCTTCTTCAACAATAGCCTTGGCATCCTTGAGAGAAGCCATCTTCATCGGAGGTTTGTTGGTAGTAACTTCAGCTGGCGCCAAAGTCTGAGGGACCTCCTCGAAGTTCTGACAAGGAGTTTCTATGAACTCCCCATCCATCTCCACGTAACAGAAAGAATTGAGATGACTTACCATGTACTCTTCTACACCTCACACTGTGACAATTTTCCCTTGTACTGGGTACTTTAGCATCTGATGGAGTGTGGAAGTGACTGCCCCAGCCCTATGGATCCAAGGACGACCCAACAATCAAGAATACGACAGTCTGATGTCCATTACATAGAAGGTGGATCAAAAGGTCTGAGAACACACTTTGACAGGGATGTCCACCTCCCCGTGCACCATCCTTTTTGATCCATCAAAAGCCCTGACCACAATGTTACTCGGCTTCAAAGTCAAACCCTCATAGTCCAAACGGTCCAATGCTTTCTTTGGCAGAACGTTCAGCGAAGACCCGGTGTCCCCCAGCACATGAGCCATAGTGGTGCCCTTGTATTCAATCGAGACATGCAGGGCGTCATTATGATTTCTCCCCTTAGCAGTCAAATCCGCATCTGAAAATCCTAGCCCATTGTCAGCAGTCAGGCTAGCCACGCAATCTTTGAACTGATCTGCAGAAGTTTCCTGCGGCACATGCGCAGTCTTGAGAAATGCAATCAGAGTCTTTGCATGGGCTTTAGAACATAATAACAGAGACAACATGGAGATCTTTGACGGGGTCTGCCCCAGCTGTTCGACCATATTGTAGTCGATTTTCTTGATAATTTTCAGTATTTCCTCTATTTCTTGTTTAGAGGCTTCCACAACAATTTTTCTAGGCGCCTTCGTCCGGCCATGCTCACTTATGATTTCTTTGCCCCGAGTCTCAGATGGCTCGGCGACAGGGGTGATAACTGGAGTGGGAACTAAAACAGTAGTTGATGTACTAGCAGATGGAATAACAATAGGTTTGTGGATAGTCAGAGGGGAAATATCGGGAGAAAAGAGTCTTCCACTTCTGGTGACTTTGCTAGCCCCGACAATATTACTGACATCAGTATCAGCTTCTTCATTATTCAACTCTTGCTTAATGCCATGGTAATACACATCAGCACCATAGTGCCATGGGACAGCCTTGTCTGAAGTGTATGGGATGGGACCAGGAACAATGTGTGATACGGTGGCCAGAACCAGGACGTGTTTCCCTATTTTTTGAGGAATTATTGGTTTGCGTTTTGCGTTTGTGTTTGCAAAATGTCGCGGTAAGCAAGAATCGCCACCAACTTTTATTTTATCCAACAAGGAAAGGAAAAAAGCACAGAAAAATTCCTTTTTCGAGATATTTCTGAGTACGGGGGGTAGATTATAAAAAGGGAAGGTATTAGCACCCTTTCTATCAGTAGTTATCTACGGGCTCTTAGGTACTTGCTCATCAATTTAAAAATTGTTTTCTTTGTGTTTGTGGGTTTTGAAAAGTTTTTGTTTTGACTTCGATTTAACTCTTGCTTCTGTCTTCAAGAGTGTAATGAAGTGTTTTTGAAAACTTTGTTTGTAAAGGAGTGTAAGTGTGAAAAAGTTTATTTTGATTGAGCAAGTACTTAAGAACTAATCTACCTACTCGAAAAAAGAATCGTTATGTATTCATTTCCTTTAGACAGCGCTATCCCACTATTAGTGAGTAGGTAGCACCGTCGTTGGAGTTTGAGGGTCAATTCGAAAGGGACGTACGGTCACTAAAGCAATGTTAGGACGTCTTAGTAATAACCCTAATGTCCTAGATCATTTATCCGAGGCAATAATATCTGAGGCAGCCTTTCCGGGGCAACTTTGATCTTTGGACAAAAGGACGACCACTAAAGCATCCTATACTCAATGACAGTTTACTGAAGGCAACCAAGTGGGAGTGTACCCTAGGAGTGTGTATGTGCGAGTGATTCAATTTCAGATTATTTATCTTTGCACATGTTTAGGGTTATCTAACTGTTTTAAAATTAGTCATACATTCTTGTCATGCATCCCTATATCATACATTTAGCAGTTCAATATTTGCGGAATTTAAAGTGCGGAAATTAAACTACGCTATTACAAGGCTTCAGGTATTTACATAGCCAAAAACAAACCCTTTAAAATTAAAGTGATAAATTTAAATAAACGTCCTAATTAAACTATTACAAACTGTAGGCAGTTACATCAATATGATCAATAATAAAAATAAAGCGCACGAGAAAAATTAAGAACGAATGTGAACTAGGGTTTTGACCCTTCTATCTTAATTAAAAGAGAAAATGTTTTTGTTGTTTTTAATTATTTTTTTAAGAAAAGAAGATTAGGTTTTAAAAACAAATGTACAAATTAATTAGCTAATTTAAATTAATTAATGAAAATAATAAAATGACCTATTTTTGGTTTTTTTTTGTTATTTTAGGAAAAAATAAAATATAATTAAGTTAGTAATAAAACCTATTTATTCTAATTATTTTTAAGTTATTTACAAAATGATTAAAGTTTTACCTAAAATTAAATCTAATTAAATTAATAAATTTATTGATAAAAAATACCTAAATCTAATTGGTGAAAAATATTTTTTATGATTTTTTTGATAAAAAGAAAATAATTAATTGGTTAGTAAATAAATAAATAAATTAAATTAAATATAAAAAGGGAAAGAAATAGAAAACATGGGCCTGATTAGCAGCTTGAGGGGGTGCAAATAATAAGCCTTGGCCCAAAACAAAAGAGGTCGGTTTGACTCTCAGGATCTTGTGTTGCACATTGACTATGCTCCATGGTGTTCCTCCGTTTGGTGGCCTTTGGATCTGGGTCTTAGGACACTTGGCTGGCTGGATTGTGAGGTCACATGATGGACCTCGGTTCTTGGTGCGCATCTGAATCTGAAAGGAAAAAATACATGGAATATTTGGGGACCTGGGATTCGAACCCAGGTCCTGAAGCAATTGCCAATGTTATGCTCACTACTGCACCATTTGCTTGTTCCGTTGGTAAAAGTGACACACTTTTACCTACAAACGTTTGTCCGTAGCTATTGACAGGGCCCATTCCAAAATCCTCCTTGAGCCATATAAATGACATCTAATGCCATGGTTGGACTCGTCTCGTCCTCCTGAACATGATGGTACCATTCATGAAAGCTAATTTCACAGTGAGATGTAGAGGCTGGAAATGCTTGCTTTGGACTGCTTTAGCTTGCTGAGAATCCCAGGAATCCATTGAGATAGATGGAAGGCCTTAAGGATGCCTGGATCACTGAATTCGATCTTGCACTTTTTCTTGATTTTTCCAATTTGTGTTCTTGATGTTGCGCCTCTTTCTAACCTAGCTTTGGGTCTGCACGCACTCTATATGTATTGAGGAGTGAATTAGGTTTGAAAACCTGGCCTCAATCTTCCTCCATTAATGAATTTGATTGTGATTTGATCCTCTTGAATATCATTCCAAAATTGGCCTAAACTCAATATTTTTGTCCACCCTAATGCATTTCACGAGTTTGAATACTTGCTAGCTGTAATTGAAACCTGAAACAAGCACAAAATCTTTTGTTTTCAATGTTTTGGATTTTATATGATTTATTTTGATTAAAATTGATTTAAATCAAATAAAAATCAAAATAAATAATAAAAACATGATAATGACAAGTGGCAAGGGCTAGAGCTCGTGGACTATGTTTCCAACTCAAAACAAATGAAAAGATTGGGCCCATTTGGCAAAATTTGAAGTTTTAGGCATAATTGACTTTTGGCAATTTTGCAAAAAAGGTCAACTTAACCAATGCATAACTTCCTCAATTTTGACTCTTTGGAGGTGTTCTTGGACTTTTTAGAAAGCTTAAGATGTCCTCTAAGCAACCCTTATGGTATCATCTCAATTTTATATTCCATACTCATGTATGAAGCTTTGACAAAAAAGGTGTTTTGTTGACTTTTCAAAATGACCTATAATGTCCAAATTCATAACTTCTTGTGAGTGCATAGTTTGAACTTTGGAGATGAAGATGGATTGTAGGGAATTGCATCATCTTCAAAATGAGCTTTGGATGGGTCATTTCTCATAAAGTATGAGAAAATTATGCTTGGTCAAAGTTGAGTTGACTTTTCCTGCAAAACCCTAATTTAGCAACTTTTGAGTCTTGATGAATTATGAGCAATCTTTGATGAATCATGATCAACCCTTGATCAAATGATTAAATATACTTCAAAATGAGGATGTTGACCAAAAATCTTGAATTTTGACTATATGCAGGCCATAGTTGACTTTTGCCCTAACACAATCGATTTTCAGGCCTTTGAGCAATTGACTGAGCAAACTTCCTCTGCAAGGCTTGAAACTTGACATGGATGGTCTTGAGAACATATTAGGACATTGGTGAGAATTTCGGATCACTTGGAATCAAGTATCTTGATGCAACATGAAACCCTAATTTGAGGTAGACTATCTTAGGAGAGAGCTTGTCTAGCCAACCCTTGGACTACCTTGAGTAACTTGGGGATCTTTCTTGAAATGTTTTGAGAAATATGGGAGGGAAAATTTTGTGGTACAACACGATGATTATTAGTAGAGAAATTCTTGGAATGGGCGTAATCCTAACAGGTTTTCTCGAGGAAACCTTGGAAGGATTGGCGAAAATGGTTATGATGGCAACATCTTCATTGGGAACAACATGAATCATAGTTTTCTCAAACAGAATCTCTTTATTATCCATCAAGCGCTGAACACCTGACTTCAACAAATGGCAACCAATAGGTAGAATCGAGCACATGTGGCAACCTTCACCACAACCCGGGAATACACCGGCCAACAACAGATTCCTCTTAACAGTCAGAAGAGGAGTAGAAATTTCTTCAACAAAGGTCACAAACAAATCATTGTCAACAACATTAACCCCACGACCATGTTTGGGCATAGGAGCAGTTATTACATTCGGCTTTTCTGGAGCATCAAACTTTATTTCCTTAGCTTCCAGCAAATCTTGTACTTTGTTTCTCAAAGCCCAGCAGTCATTGGTATCATGGCCAGGACTCTCAGAGTGGTAGGCGCACCGCGCGTTGGGATTGTATCTAGGAGAGGTAGTGTTGGGATTTTTGGGAGCCTCCCTTAATGTGGTCAAGTTAGATTTCAGCAGGTGAGGTAACACTTCAGCTAATGTCATACTAATGCGAGTAAATTGCCGATGTGGTATTTCCACCCTCTGTTGATTGTTGCATTGTGGAGCAACAGTGGGTCTTGGTATCATTACAGCATTTACCGTTGGACGGTGTTCAACTCTGTTTTGGCCCCTTGGGCTATAAACTGCAATGGCTTCCTTCTTACCAGTAAAAGGTTTCCTTACCGAACTCGAAGAGGCATCCTTCTGTATTTTGCCACTTCGAATCCCAGCATCCACTCTTTCTCCAGTTAAAATTAACTCGATGAAACCAGACGATGAACTGCCAATTAAGTGGTTGAAAAATGGGTCAGACGGCGTCCCTAGGAACATATCAACCAACTCCCTATCAGACAAAGGGGGTTGAACTCTGCCAGCCAAATCTCTCCATTTCTGAGTGTAATCTTTGAAACCTTTGCCTGCACCCATGGACATACTCTGAAGTTGAGTACGAGTGGTAGAAAGGTCGGCATTATACTGGTACTGCTTGTAGAAAGCAACAGCAAGATCTTCCCAGTTTTGAACATTGACCCCTTCCAACTGGTAGAACCATTCAAGCTGAGTCCCTGACAGGCTATCTTGAAAGAAGTGCACCCACAAATTTCTATCAGCTGTGTGGGGTTGAATTTTCCTGACATAATAGCGGAGATGGAGTTTTGGGAAAGACACTCCATCATACTTAGCAAAAACTGGAGCCTTGAACTTCTGAGGGATGACCACTCCAGATACCAGTCCTAGTTCTCCAAAATCCAAACCAGGTACCTTATGAACTTCCATAGCACTCAGACGGTCTTCTAGTTGCTTGTACCTATCCTCGGCAGGAGGATGTTGCTCATCATCAAAATCAGTATCATTGTCTGAGACTGCAGGACTAGGGCCCTTTTCCTCTTCTTGGTTCTCCCCTTCTTTGGATGAAGAGATCAGATCAGCTTGATGCTTCAACCTTTCTCCAAACCTTCTGCCCATATTCAGAAGCCCGACCTTTTTCTTCTTTTCTTTCAGAATGAGAGTTTTCAGATCCTCTTTCCCCTTAGCAAGACTTACGAACATCTGTTGGAACGGGGTGTTCTGTGCCTGAAGCTCTTCGATGGTATGATCAGAAGACATTTTTGCTGAAATAAACAGCGAAGAAGATAAGAAACCTGTAGTGGTACCTGTAATGATGTGCATGATAATGGGATGCGCATGTAATGATTTCAAAGACTTTGGGAGATTTAAATTCACAAACCAAAAATAAACAAACTTTATTAGCTTAACTTTGAAATGTTCAACAATGCCCTTAAGGCGTTACAAAGAAGTAAATAAAAACAAATCTAGAACTAGAAAATCAAAATCAAAAGTCCCATGGACGCTTTATCTTGGTGTTGATGTAGTCATTGATCACTCTTTCCTCCTCGAGCTGTTTGGTGAGCTTCAAAACCTTCCTCTCTTGCTCATGGAACCGCTCTCTGTAAGTATCTCGCTCATTCTTCAGCTGAATCCAAGACCTTTGTAGCTCCCCAAGATTAGTAGGCATGTAAGGATAGAGAACTGTGTAAGGAATACCGTCTTCAGTAGTGGGTTCCACAATCACTGGTAACAATGCTGCATATGGCATCACAAGCTTCTGTGCACGAGCTCAGACCCATTGGAGATAAGGCTGCATAGGCAGGGAAGTCTTTGGTCCTAACCCATGGGGGTCTGATCTATTTACCATGCCCCAAGCTCGTATGAACCTCCGGCGATGCCCTTTAACATCCTCTTCATAGTCGAATGCAATATCCTCGAGAAGTAACCTATGGGGACCATCTCTCCGAGCACAACCAAATTGTCGCAAAGCTAGACAAGGATTGTAAGTTATACCTCCTCTGATACCAAGCAATGGGACATTAGGATACCCCCCATAACGATCAATAACAATAACATCTTCCATAGCTCGGGAACACCAAATAATATTTGTATGAGCAAGTGACATTATTCTGTGCAACCAACCCAAACCTTCTTCGTTCTTCAGCACAGACTTAGGGAGGTGAGAAATTAACTACCTTGACAACAATGGCAAGCAGCACATAAGAGTTCCTCTTCTCCTTGTGGTACGAGTATAGAGAGCGTGCAAGATATCTCCAAGCAAGGTAGGCACATGATTGCGAGAAAGGAAAATCTTGATAGCATTCACATCTACAAAGGAATCTGGATTAGGGAAGAGAACCAAACGATAGATAAGAAGAGCCAAGACATCTTCAAAAGCCTGAAAATCTAGGTTATCCCAGAATAGTTGAGTTTGGTCTATCCGAAATTTGGCTAGAAAACCTTCGACTCCGCTCCGAGTTTCCCAATTGGATACCATATCAACCCGCTTCAAATGCAAAGCTGAGGCAATGACTTCTGGCTTAGGAACTTCTTCCATACCTGTGAAGGGTACCTGTTCAAGAATGGATATGCCCAATAGATGAGAGAATTCCTCCAAGGTGGGTACCAACTGATAATCTGGAAAGGTGAAATAGTGATGCTCGGGATCGAAGAACTGAAAAAGTACACTCATCATCTATTCATCGGGGTTTGAAGTAACCAAGCTGAGAAGTTGACCATGTCTCTTAATGAACATATAGGTTTCAAAGATCTTTGACACTAGCTCTTTGAGTTGGGATGGTATCTCCACAAAGTTGACTCGGATATTCTTTCTACGTGCGGAAGCCATGATCTGCAAAACAGAGCAAAGATAAATTCCCTTGGTATTTTGAAAAGGTTAGTGTAATGAAGCATGTATGCTATGTTATGATGCATGATGTCATGATAAAAACAATAGGTATAGCAGATAACATGCATGGCAAAGACAAACAAGTCACACAAAGCCCTTAGGTTTAAGGCTTGCATGAGGTCAAAGGTAATACCCTCTTAAAGTTAAGTTGGTTTCAACCTGTCCTAGAAAAAATAACCGGGTTCTAGAGGATCTCAATATCATTGACCATCCTCCATCAGTCATGGTTTCAACTCACGCAATCTTTTCTTGGGGCCGAAACTATCTCGAGAGTATGGTCTCAATGAGTGTAGCATCGAGTATCAACCAGTTCTCAACTTTAGACCGAGGCCGGCTATCTCACTACTTTCTAATGGCCAAGTTGGGAGATTAAAGGTTCTAAGGTCAGTTGATGCTTAACGACACCACGCAGCAGACCCGTATTCTCCTTGTTTCTCCACAAGGGATACCGGGTACCAACCAAAGTGCCACACCAACGTAGCCACTGCTTCAACCGTATCGGTCTACGCCGTACAATTCCCTCGCATTCTATTGCTACTTACCTAAAAGGTATTCCCCAGATCCGGGTTAGGATCTATAGTAACCCCAAGCAAAACCCTTAAAAGTAAAGCAAACAAAACAAACAAGAGAAGCAATTATGATGAACTAGATCCTAAGGTATACCTCACTTATTAATTCCCCAACAGAGTCGCCAGTTCTGTGATACGGTGGCAGAACCGACTGTTTGAAAATGCTGGTTTGCATTTTGCGTTTTTTATTCGCAAAATGTCGCGGTAAGCAAGAGTTGCCACCGACTTTTATTTCATCCAACCGGAAAAAAAAAAGTACAGAAAAAAATCCTTTTTCGAGATGTTTCTGAGTACGGGGGGGGGGGGGGGGGGGGGGGGGGGTAGATTATAGAAAGGGAAGGTGTTAGCACCCTTTCTATCCATGTTTTTCCATGGAATCTTAGATACTTGCTCATCTTGAAATTGCTTGCGTTTATGTGCTTTGTTTTGAAAAGTTTTACTTCTTGATAACCCTTGTATCAGTCCTCAAGGATGTGACGAAGTTGTTTTGAAAATTGTTTTTTTGAAAGGTGTGTAAGTGTGAAAAGTTTTTTATTTGAGCAAGTACCTACTAGCATCTGCCTACTCGAAAAAAGATCGTTTCTATTCTCGTTCCTTTAGACAATGCTATCCTACTATCGAGAAATAGGCGGCACCGTTGTTGGAGTTGTAAGGGTCAATTCGAAAGGGACGTACGATCACTAAAGCAATGTTAGGACACCTTAGCAATAACCCTAGAGTCTTAAGATCATATTCGAGGCAACATTTCCGAGGCAACGTTTGATCTTTTTAGACAGGAGGGCAACCACTAATACACCCTATACTTAATGACCGTTTACCGAAGGCAACCGAAGTGTGATTATACCCTAAGAGTGATATGTGCGAGTGATTTGTTTTCAATTATTTAAACTTTGCACATCAGGGTTTTCTAACTGGATTAATTCGTCATGTATTCTTGTCATACAATCCTATTAGCATACATCTAAACAGTTAAATATTTGCAGGAATTAAGATGCAAGAAAGTAAATCTACGCTATTACAAGGCTTCGGGGAAGAGAATTAATTACATATCCAAAAACCCCGGGAAAAAATGATAAATGAAAACCCTAGATTAAACCATTATAAACCATGCACAGTTACAACAATATTGACGAAATAAAATATTATGCGTGCCATGAAGCGAATACGAGATAATTAGGGTTTTGACCCTTGCCTAAACCTAATTGCGATTAATTAAAAAAATGTTTTTGTTATGTTTTAAGAAAATAGTGGACTTGTTAAATTAAAGGAAAATCCTAAGTCTAATTAATTCTAAATTATGAAAAATAAATTAGATTAATTTTAATCGATAACCTATTTTTGTATTTTATTTATTTGAGACAAAGGGCAAAATTAAATCAAAATTTTAACCTAATTTCTAGTTGATTTTATTTTTGAAAACAAATTATAATTTTTCCTAATTTAAACTAAATTAAATTAATTTTGATAAAGAAAAACTAATCCTAATTTTGTGAGATATTAATTTTTATATTTTTTATGAAAAAAAGATTAATTTGTTAATTGAAGAAATATTAGAGGAATTAAATAAAACAAAGAAAAGGAAATAAGAAAAGAAATAAATGGGTCTGGTTGCGATGCTGAAAGAGGGGGTGAAAACTGAATTTCTGGGCCCAAAAAGGCTAAGGCCTGTTTGACTTCGCCCTAATCCAGTATGCATGCTTGACTCAGGCGCATGGTGGTCCTTCCAAGGTGGCATGTTGATCTGGGGACATTGATGGATCATAGGGCCAGATCTTGATGGTGCACGGTGGATGCTGGAGGTTGTAATTCACTTGAATTCCTGAAACAAAATAGCATGAACAAAGTTTGGGGCCTGGGGATCGAACCCAGGTTCTTATGCATATTTCCACCCCCATGCTACCATTTGAGCTACGCGCTTCTGTTATACATATAATAATAATACACAATATATCAAACACTATGGTTAAATAAGAAAAACGCGCGAAATTTCAAACTGCCCGACCAGGGGGTGCCACGCCTCCATCTTCTTTCTCCCAACCGTCGCTTTAGGTAAACAGGCTTTTACCTACATGCACTAGCCGTAGGTACATCACTATCCATCTCCAAAATCGCGTGCGTTCAAGATAAATGGCCATGGCTGGTACCATTCTACTCGTTTCAACCTCACGAGTCTCCTGGTACCAAAATCATTACCCAATTTTTCCTATCCTGCAAAGCCCTAATCAAGAACGTAAAACCCTAGCTATGGCAACTTCATGTACAAGCGTTAGAAATACAATTAAATGGTATCAAAAGCTTGCAAACTCAAAGACAAACATGAATATATCATTAAAATATGCAATGGATGAGTAAATCAATGAAACTGAATTCGAATTTGGAAGCATGTCGTGATACCTATATCTTGCAATTCCAGGCGTGAAAAGGCTTGAATCTGATTGGAAAATGTTCCTGGGACGTCCAGCAACCTCTTGGCAATGTGAGAAAGGCACGATCCCGTCTCTAATATGGAAATTGGATTACCACTTTTCTTGAATTTTTTTTAGTTTTGTTTTCTCTTTGCACGGCTGCCTCTAACCTCTATATGCCTTGGCTTGCTTGTGTATATGTAGCACAACTTATTAGGTCAACAAAAACAACATCAATCTTGCTCATCATGGAGATTTGATTTGCTCTTTCAATGCATATGATTCCCTTCCAATTTTGCTCAAATCCAATCTTTTTCAAACCAAATTTCCTTTTCACGAGTTGATCTTCAATTGACAGCTTATGAGATCTTTTTTCAATGCACAAATCATCCCTAAAATACAATATATGATTTATTAGGATTTATTTGATTTTATTTGAATTTTAAATGAATAAAAATAAAAATAAATTAAATAAATAAATCATGGATGGTCCCATAGGTCGTGGACTATGTTAGGAATGAGATGCAAGCATAAAAAGTTGGGCCCATTTATCAAAAGATGCAAATTTGAGCATGTTTGACTTTTGGCAATTTTACAAAAAGGGTCAACTTGGCCAATGCATAACTCTCTCAATTTTGACCCTAGAGAGGTGTTCTTTGATTTTTTTAGAAAGCTTATGATGTCCTATAAACAACCCTTTTTGTTTCATCTCAATTGTATCTTCCATGTTCATGTATGAAGCTTTGACCCAAAAGGTGTTTTTGTTGACTTTTCAAAATGACCTATAATGTCAAAATTCATATCTTTTTGTGAGTGCATATTTTGAACTTTGGAGCTGAAGATGAATTGTAGGGAATTTCATCCTCTTCAAAATGAGCTTTTGATGGGTCATTTTTAATAAAGTATGAGAAAGTTATGCTTGGTCAAATTTGAGTTGACTTTTCCTATAAAACCCTAATTTAGTAACTTTTGGGCTTTGATGAATTACGAGCAATCCTTGATGAATCATGGTCAACTCTTGATAAAATGATGAATGATACTTCAAAATGAGGATGTTTCCCAAAAATCTTGAAGTTTGACTGTATGTGGGCCACAGTTGACTTTTGACCTAGCACAATCGATTTTCAGGCTTTTGAGCAATTGACTGAGCAAACTTCCTCTACAAGGCTTGAAATTTGACATGGATGATCTTGAGAACATATTAGGACAATGGTGAGCATTTGGTATCCTTTGGACTCAAGTATTTTGATGAAAAATGTAACCCTAATTTGAAATAGACTGCTTTAGGAGAGAGTTTGTCTGGTCAACTCTTGGACTTTCTTGAGCAATTTGAGGACCTCACTTGACATGTATTGAGAAATATGGGAGGGAAAATTTTGGGGTACAACACTTACTATAATGAAAAACAATAAAACATGATTGTTTTAGCTCGATGCTTATTATTTATACACAATCCTCCAAGTTGCCTCTATACACGTTTAGTGCTCACCGACGCTGAAACCTAACCAAACACCTTAGTAAACGTGAAGAGAAAAAACATATACACTAAATTTACAAGTATACAAAACATGTAAAATTCACAAATATGGTAAATATATACAAGTATCAATATAAACAAGTGAAAATAGACAATATACGATATCTACAAAACTAAAAAACAAAGAGACTGTCACAATGCGATCCAATAAAAACACTAATCCCCAACAACAACACCATTTTGTTGAAGTGGTAAAGCGGCAACAAAAAGTAAGTATTTATTTAGTTTTATTATATCGTCTCCACAGGGATTAGTGGTTATTGAATTGTCGTTCGACAAATCTCATGTTTATGAGTTTGATTTTGAATGGGTTTAAAGTAAATGCGGGAATTAAACATATTAACAGAAAAAGAATACATTCTTTGGAAAGGAGAAACTTATTCGGCATGAATTTAAACTACTCGTCACAAACTTAAACCTATCGACCAGTTGTACGCAACATACAATACTCTTCAAAATCAACATGTATCTCTCACATTAGTGTCGATCTCTGCAACACCAATGAGATGTATCATAACCAAGGTTATGTCTAACCCAAATTCCTAGAATAATTGTATTCTCGCGTCGGCGATGCCTCGTGCGAAACAACAACACAGAAGCATTAAGCTTTGTTGCCCAAGTGATTGTTATACCTTATCTCTAGAATCTAGAAACTAACAAATTTCATTCCCTAATTAAGATTTGTGTGGTGTATTTCTACAACAACACAAATTAAAACATAAATGCAAAAAGATCAAGGAAATCAACAAGATTCATTTGTAAAGCATATATTATACAACACCATGATCAATACATATACATATGTTCAATGTAACTATACAAACATAACCCAATAAAATAGAAATACATAGAGAGGAAGAGAAATGAACCAAACATCTCACGGGTTGTCAGCGTCAGTTGATGAGAAATTCACCTTAAAATCATTCATATACAAGACCCAAGTGTTGTTTTCAAGCTAATCTACCAAAAAAATAAGATTGATGGATTTGGAAACTCTAATTCCCCAAAACCATAACCTAAAAAAAGAATGAAATGAATGTTATAAAATAAAATTCAGCATACTGCGTTAAGCGGCCTCAGCACACTAAGCGGGTTGCACTATAAAATACACGTTAAACTGCCTAATTCCCGCTAAACGGGCTAATCGGGCTTAGAGGGCTCTAAAACCAACTCTGTGTCAAAATAGTGTAAAAATGTGCAAAATCCTCGTAGCACGCTATAGAACGCACTAAGCGAGCTTGCCTGAAGAATTCTTCTAAAAACACGCACTTTAAAGTTGTGTCTTCAACACCTTATTGCTCGACGCTCCAAATATGCACCAATACCTACAAAATGAAGCGAAAACTATCAAATTGTACACAAATGAATCAAAAACACAATAATACGCAAAAACATACATATTTACACACAAAGTTGGGATTTATTCAAAGAATAATAACAAAAGAATAGTTAAGTGCCACAAAACTTATATACAAAATAACAACATATTGGCACTTATCACTTTCCTACTTAGCAACCGTCACAGAGTTTGTCAGGCATTTCAAGACTTGGTATACCAGTTACCATATCTTGAGTAATTAGTTGATTGAGTGACCTAAAATTCAGGTGGCCAAATCTCAAGTGCCACAACCAACAATGCTTATAGTCGACAACTATTTTTAGGCATTGTACCTCAATTGAACCGATCATGGTCTTAAATGTCTTGTTCTTTGACATAGGAGATTTTAAGACAAAACAGGTGTCGAACAGTTCCAAGGCTCCATCTTTCGTAACCACAGAGAAACCTTTTTCGATCAGTTGCCCAACATTTTGCAGATTGCACTTCATTCCAGGTACATAGAGTACATCTTTGATCATAGCTTTTGCTCCATTGCTCCTTTGAATAACCATGTCGCCAATACCTTCTGCTTACAACAAGCTATTATCAGTAAGTTTGACCTTACTCTTCTTTGACTCGTCGAAATCTGCTAACCACACTCTTTGACCAATCATGTTATTTGAGTAGCATATGTCGAGGAACCATATCTTGGAGTCGAGATGCTCATCTTCAACTGCAGCTATGAGCACCAAATCTTCAGAATCATCTGAATCTTGTCATGCAAGGTTTTCTCCTTCATCCTTGCCTTTTGTCGCTCCCTTGTCTATCATGTACCAACAATTCTTGGTCAAATGACCTCACTTTTTACAATGATAGCATCACACACCTGTTTTCTCTTCTTTGTCTTTTTATAGGACTTTCCTTATCATCTTTTCGAGGATTCAAAGGCCTTATCATCGAGATTATGCTTTTGAGAATTTGACAAAAACTTTTTGCTCTGAGTCTTGTCTCATTTTCCTTTGAATTTGTTGGAACCGCCATGCTTCTTCCATGTTTAAACTTGTAGGACTTTTATTGAATCTTGAACCACTTTCTTCTCGATAATATGTAACTCATGCACCTTCAACGAACCAACCAAATCTTCCAGCTTCATGGTTTCAAGATAATTGAATTCTTGAATTACTACGATAATGTGATAAAAGTTAGAGGTTAATGTGTGCATTACCTTTTCAACTATCATCTTGTCGGTAAGGGTTTCACCACAGCTTTTCATTAGACGAACAAGATTCTTCACCTTCGAGACATATCTTGCATCTTTTCTTCTTCTCCCATCTGCAGTAATTTATATTTCCTTCGCAACGTTTGCAATTTGACAATTTTAACCTTCTCACCTCCTCCGTAATACTTGACAAGAATATCTCATGCTTCCTTCGCCGATTCAGCGTGAGAAATCCGATCAAAATTTGCCGCATCTACCGCCGACTTGATACAGTACCCAACCTTGCAATCTCTCTTCTTTGGATCCTTGTGACTGACTCTCTGGGCATCGATTGCATTGTCAGCAAACTCATAGACTCCATTGTTGACCACTTCTAAGGTTTCATAGAAATTGAACAAAGATTGCATTTATTTTCTCCATCGAATCCAATTATTGCCATCAAGAATTGGAAGATAATTCAAAATGCCATTAGTTCCATTCATCTTTGCAACAATTTCTTAACAACCTACGATCTCAAAAGCACGATCATCGACGTGTGATTCTTGAAAACACGATCAAGAACCTAATTGAAGCTCTACATACCAATTTGTTAGTGCGTGAGATACTTTGGATGAGAAAAAGAATGAGAGAGAGAAGTATTAAAAATAAAATTTATTATTGGATATATATTCTTAACAAACAAACAATAAATGATTATATTATTATTGGATAGATTATACTCTTAACAAACAATAAATGATTATATTAATTTTGATTATTGTTAGTTATACTTCTTTTTTTTCAAACATGAAAAATTCAAATAGTTTAATTGAATTGAATGTCATGTCCATGGTCAATAATTTGAATTTTACCCTCTATACACTAAAGTATTTCTTTGAAGAAAGGTGTAAAAAGAATCATACCATGTGGCCACCAAATAGCATTTCTTGAAATACAACATTGGCATAGAAATCTTTAAAATAAAATACTAACGGTGCACTATGTTAATGCAAAAAAAAAATATATATATAAATGTTGTGTAGTTTCACAATGGATCTGTCTTGATGCATGAACAGAATATATATAAATGTGATTTTTAAATACCACTTTCTTAAAACTACCCTTCGCTAGTGACTTTTAAAGCAACCTTTTTATCTACTTTTCTTTTGAAATTCACTTTTACAACCCTTTACTTCATGTTTTTCTTCTTCTTTCGGATATCATCAAATAATTACCTACTAATATGGATTGTGTGAGATAAGAAAAATATAGAATCTCCAATAGGAGAGAACAAAAGAAAATATTTTACATGCATTTTCAATCTCAAAAAAGAGTGCAAACTGGTCAACAAAGTACTCTTTGACCTATACAAGTCAATTAGGTTTGGACAAAACAACTATGAACAAGAACAAGTACAAACTGTTGTACTGAACAACTGATTCATCAATTAATGTCTTTTGAATGTTTGATTTTATGACACAATAATGAAAGTAGTTGTTGTTGACATGAACTAGATCAGAAATTCGTACTTATTTTTAATGAATTCCTTGTGATGTGGTTTAAAATACTCATGTGGAAGAAAAATAGTTTATATAAATGACACTTAACGTGCCAAATCAGAAAGGATAGAAATGACAACTTGACTAGTATTATGTTTTGGATTAATGTGACAAACTCCATTCACTAGAAATTTACGTTGTGTGGAATTCAAGTAATGATTTACTAAATAAATAAATCATTGATGTTTTTTCACATTATATTATAAGAAATTCAAATAAAATACTAATTAACTAAGATGATTAAGTTATCCATTCGAATTCTGGTGGGATTGCTAATATCCAAGCATAGTTTGCATGATAATTTAAGCATTAGTAAACGAGTTGCTAGTAGTATACAATTGCAATACTCCAAAATGAAAATAATAAAGTAATTGGAAACATTAATGAGGAGACAGTGACACCGGAAAATGTTGGAAACAATATGCATTATGAATGCAAACGAGACATGCTTCGCGCTCAGAACTTTACTTCTTATATAAAAAAAATTGATTTTAAAAATAGGGAGTGGATAGTTTACAAGTTTTCAACAAAAACCATTGAAAATCTTCATTTCAATAAAATTTCAAAATATTTTCTCTTGTTGGTGACATGCACTTGAAATAACTACACTTTTTTGAGTTTGGACGGTTTGGTTAGAAATAAATGATAACTTCTCCAAATTGAATCTAATAGTGACGTGTTTTTAGTTTATTAATTTTATTATATTAAATTTAATATATTAAATTTATTATATATTGAATTTATTAATTTAATTTATTATATATTAAATTTATTAATTAATTATATTATTTTAATTAATTATAAAAGAAAAACAAATTTCAATAATTAAATTAAAAAAAAAAAAAAAAATATTAGTGACGTGATTTTCATGTTACAAAGTTGTGACATGTAAATCACGTCGCAAATTAATTTTTTAATAAAGAAACAAAAATTGAATGGACGTTGTAGGGATAATCATAATTGACTAGTGACCTGATTTTCACGTCACGAATTAGTGAAGTGATTTTGTCACAAATTAATAACGTGAAAATCACGTCGCAATTTAATTTTTTTTATAAAAAATAAAAGTTGAATAAAACGTTAGGGTGTTAAATGTAATTAATTAGTGATATAATTTTTACGTTACTAATTTGTGATGTGAAAATCGCGTGGCAAATAAAGTGTTGCTCCGATTTCAGCGCCTGCTACATCTGCTTCCACTGTATTTTCAAAAGTTCTATGCAAGTAAGTTGCATCGCGATTTTTACGTTACAACTTTGTGACATGAAAATCACATCGCAAAAAATTTTCTACCCGCTCTCCAGCCACGTGACAGCTCACGTCACAAATTAATTGTCGTGACATGATTTTTCACGTTGTGACGTAAATTTCACGTCGCAAATGAGAATTTTTTTTATAATACACTAAATTTTTTTATATATAAATAGAATATTCTAGAATAATCTCTCAAGTTAAAGCAACAAAAATCTCTCTCAAAAATTTAACATTGCAGCGCACACAATAGGTCGAATTTAGAATCTCAAATTAAGCATAAAGAAACTCACGTCATCCTACCTAAATGTCCGGTGATCGGACTATTGAATGTTATTAGATGGTTGTGGCCAACAAATATTATTACATTTTAAAATAATTATGACTTTCTTGCTCTAATAATATTAAACATGATAGCTTTGGACCATAAGATAAGCTTGGATTTAGTCCCAAAAATAATCTCAACCTACATACTAACCGATCCACCCACTCACCCCCCACCCTTTCTTGATTGGACTTTTGTGATGCATGTGGAGTCATTGAACAACATAGCTTAAACAAGAAAAGATATGAATCCAGTGGTAAGATACAACGTGAAGCTATGGACATGAAAAATGAAAAATGATCTGACATTTCTTAATGAAAATTAGGCAAGAAAAAGTAGTAAGAAAAATAAAATTATTAAATTGTTGCCTTTTTAGAATGTGTGAAGTTGAGATTGTAGATCCAGCATGCTAGAAAAGTCATGCTCTTTTTCCTTTTATATTTTGTGAAAAAGGATAAAGATCTTACCCACCCTACATCATGTGCTCCTGTTTAAACAAATTAATAATGATAAAATTAATAATAATGGAAAGAGAAATCCTGTCATTGTCCTACTCCTACATGAGTAGAGCGTCACATGGATTCTTATTAAAAAAAAACATAATTCTATATAGTTTATAACATCATACATTTGTTTCCTTCTCTTTCAATTTTATTCCATCTTTCTAATGGAGCTTTCCCTCATCATCATGTCTACAACAAAATGTTCCCTCATCTTGTAATTGCAACCACAACTAAAATTACTTGCGGCCGCAGTTACAATGCAGTTAAAATTGCAGCCGTTACTTGCGGCCGCAGTTACAATACTGTTAAAATTGCAATATTCGCAATTTAAAATCATCTTTAGAGGGTACGGGGCATAGTTATTATTCTTGGTGCATTTAAAGGGTCAATCTTACAAGCATATTTGCTTTTTCACATACTGATATATCTTTTCTACATACTGATATATCTTTTCCTGTTTGATTTACATTGATAACGTTATACACGAATCTTTAATGTATCTTTCCCTTCAAGGTTGTTGCTTGTGAGAATGTTTTTTTATCATCATACAAACACATGATATCATTAAAGAACACACACTCAACTTTTTTTACACATGGCAAGTTCCTGGCAAAATGTAACGCTTGCATGTTAGTTTTACTAAAAAGATATTTTGACATCAAGAAAGAAATGCAGAAAATTGAACTTTCATTGATATACATGGTTTATTTACAAGTTATGGTGTTGGTAAAAAAAAAAAATCAAAGCATACTCTTTTTTCAACCTCCAATCAGCTTTAGCTCATCAGGGTGTTGTCATCTTCCAAGTAACTCAAAATTAGTAAAAATTTACAATTGCAAACAAAAGGTAATTAACATTGAATTATCTCAGACAAAAGTTTCACAAAATTTTCCATCCATTCTGTTCTGCACAGCCTTCACAGCAGCCACTCTAGCAGCAGTGGCAGCCTTGTTTGCAGCGATCACTGCATTGTTAACTTGATCATCAACAGACTTGAGGTTTATCGCATCCGCAGCTGTTTTCCTAGCAGCCTGCCATTTAAACCATCAAAGGAAAACAAACATGTAAGTAAGTTTTACAAAATCACCAATATTGTAAAGGGAAAAAATCAACAAAAACAAAGAAATGTTCATAACATGCACCTCAATTGCTCGAAGGACAACATCAGTTACTGGTGGCAGAGAATGCTTAAGGTTGCCAGCATCCCATTCCCCACATCTTCGATCACCAGTTCGAAAAGTATACGAACCAATACCTTGTCTACGACCGTCGTGCCACGCTCCTTCATAACAATGTCCATTAGCAAAATGGTAGACCCCAAATCCATGAATTTTGTCTCCAAAATACTCTCCTGCATATCTATCTCCATTTCTGCAACCAAATTTACCATAACTCAGAAAACAGATTAAAAAAAAAAAACTACATCCAAAACCAATTACTAGACTATTATAGTAAAACCCTATGCAACACTACCATTAATTAAACAAGACACAATCACATTCACACGCGAAAACAGCCACGACAAAACGGTATCGAAAGATGCCAATACCAATACCGATATTCACCATTTTTATGTTAAAAGTACAAATTATGGTTAATTCACACTGCGACGACAGTAATCAGTGTCACAACACAACACATGTTCAACCCAAAATCGCGAAAGTCTTTACGCGACACCTAGTTAAAACCCTGAGCATAACATCTAAGAATTAAACAAACCCCATGCAATATTATCAAAATCAAATCTAGAACAACAAAAAAAATTCAACTTACCTAAAATGGTAACAACCAAGACCATGTTTAACACCATGTTTGAATTGACCAACATAAGTGCTAGCATCAGAGCAAGTTTGAAGACCCATTCCATGACTTTGACCATTACACCACTCACCGGAAAAAGAATCTCCGGTGTAGAATCTATAAACTCCATAACCATGTCTCATTCCCTTCCTATACTGACCCTTATATCGACTCCCTCTAGCCCAGCTCTCAATTCCATAACCATCGTATCTTCCATCAACCCAATCACCTTCGTATCTTCCATTCACAAAGTAATTGTAAACACCACTCCCATTACTCCTTCCTTTATGAAACTCCCCTTCGTAAAAATCACCATTGCTGTAAAACTCAACTCCTTCCCTCACACTCTTCTTCTTCGTTGTTGTACATGTCGTTGAACCGCCAATGAACCACTGAACCGGTTTCGACTCTGTTTTCGTTAACCCGAACCGCTTCACGTTCCCGTCGTACCACTGCTTCACAACCGAGACACCATGGTTGATCAAGCCTTTGTTCCTCGACGCGAAGTAAAGCGCGACGGCGATGAAGATTAAAGCCAGTAACAGATTCTCCGACGTCGGCACCTCGTCCCTCCCGAGGAACGAGAAGTAGAAGAAGAACGAACAAACGCCGAGGAAACCGAACGAAACAACCGCGATAACCGGAGCGGTTATTCGGGTCGACCCGGATCGCGGGGAGGAATTGTAATACGACGCTTTCTTGATTTTCTTCTTGTTGTTCTTGTCGTCCTCTTCGTCGTAGTAATCGTTGATGGAAGAAAGGCTCTGAAACGACGATCGGATTGTTGGTGAAGAAGAACTGAGATTGAGATTGAGAAGTGACGATTGAGTTCTTGTTAGCTTCACTTGACTCTTCTGAGTTTCCATTTCCGTTTCTAACTAACTAGATCTTTATCTTCTCCGGTGCCGGTGATTCTTGTTACGTTTCCGGCCGGTAACATTTCACGGTGGCGAGGTGCGAACTGATTTTTGAACTAAACGAACGGTTCTTTTATTTTATTTTATTTATCTATTATTTAAATTTTTTGAGAGAGAGAAAAAGAAGAGTTGAGTTGGTCGAAGTTGGAATGGAAGTGAAGGTGGAAACAAAGCGTGAAGTGGGTACCGGTTTTGGTGTATTTAAAGACCGAGTAATGAGGGAGTTAGATTCAATGTTAACCGTAGGATGGAATGTTGAATTATGAGCCGTTGGATTCGTTATGGAGAAGGCCGGCACGTGCTGTTACGGTTTTACCATGTGACTCGTTCGCCTCAGGTTAAGTTTAGCACGTAGGTTGATTAATCAGGTTTCTGTTTCATTATGAGGGTATTATTTGCATGTGATGCGGTCCATTGGAGGTAGCATGTAGGAGGTACTAGCATGCTAGATGGATGTGAAAAGAGGGTGATTGTAATGCTTGTATTTTGTACGGGTGGAAGTTGGGAATGTGATTTAACATGGTTCACGTGCTTCCTTCTATTTATTCGAGATGTAAAAAATAAATGTTTATAAATATTTATTTATTTTCTCTCTAGAACTATATGAAGGAATTAATCGAGTACTCAAAAGTGATATTTAAATTTATAATGTTAGCTATTTTGACTTTTCCTTGTTATTTACAAATATTATAGTAATAAAGTATAAAATTAGTAATGTTAAATTTGCATCAAAACTAATTGGAAAATATCATGTTTCCTTAATTTTGCATTCACAATAATATATTTGGAGTACAAGAAGTATTCAGAATATACAAAAGTCACCATATAAACAATATAAAATAGCTAGGGAACATAAGCAAACAAAAAATACAATGAAAATATTATGTGTTTATTTCAAAATTTAAAATTATATTTTTGAAAATTATATATTCTGGACCGATCATATCTCTTTTGATCTGATCATATCTCATTTGATATAATTATATTGAGACGAAATACTTTGGATTCAGACTTATCAATTAGACAATCAATTGATTTCTAAAATATTCTTCCAACCATTGAACTATCATGGCTCTTAGTTTCTAGGGCGCGAGACTCTACCAAACTTTATTAACTCTCCTACTTCTGAACTTCGTGATAATTATTATTTTATCAGCGTTGCCACTTGTCCATAATCGACTGTTTTAACCAGTCTATAAATAATCCTTCGCGCTCATTGTCCCTTCTTCTTCTTCCTTTACGAACCCTTTTCTGTAACTTTTTACACAAAATTCTTCGCTTGCCTTACGCACATATACTGTCATGGATTCTTCAACTCCGAACCAACTAAACACAGACGATAACCCCATAGCTTTCTCTCTCGCAAAAGAAGGAGGTTTACAAGATATTCATCTACCACCTTCTACTGAAGCGTCCAAGATAGCAAAGTGGCAGAACAAATGCGTATACCTTTCGCAGTGGCTGAGAAGCTCTTCGCATTTTATGGACCGTATCCATCACAATATCTCATCCTCACAAGGTATAATAATATTTCCTTTGTTTTTCTTCTGCCTCCGCATCTGCTTACGAAAAACATCCCCTCGACGTAAAATTTATGAAATCCACTAGGATCTTTTTATCTATGCCTAATCCTGGTAACAAAGCTTGGCTTGTGTGGCTAAAAAAGGTGCAAGTGAAAAAGGAAACACACTGAAAGAAAAATTGTATCTTCGACGCCATCCAATTATCTAGAATTGCTCATAAAATAAATTTTAACATTATTTTGGCTTCGATTTACTTCTGGGAAGGTTCAACCAATACCTTACAATTTCTTTGTGGAATAATGACCCTTACTCTATTCGACATTGCTACTGTTAAGGGACTCTCACCTCTGGGTGAAATCTTTGATCCTACACTGTTAACTGATTTTGGGTTCGACTTCAGTCGACCCAGTCTCAACCAGTACATCGAAGATCATCACGTGAAAAATAATCCAAACATCAATGACATAGAGCACATTGCATATCTGACATGTTGGCTCTCATATTATTTATTCTGTCTAGGTTCTATGCATGTGGCTAAGGGTTATATCAACTTAGCCACCCAAATTCATGAAGGATGGAAAATTTCTATGGGTATGTTGCTATTGGCTTTTTTATACCAATATTTGGGCCTTGCTCTCTCTGAAAATTAGGCTTCTCCCTGAAACAGATAAAGCTCTCCTTCTTTCTGGTCCTTTGTGGCTACTGCAACACTGGCTGAATGCCACTTTCGAACACTTCGTAGGTCACCCTGTCTTTGAAGCCCTCGTGCGTTTTCCTAGTAATCAACTCGTCAAAGGTATTCGACTTGCCTTGACTACCCCTTAAGAAAATTTGAACAAAGTTAACTTTATGAAATACATCAACCTTTTCCTTGAGGCCAACTTTGTTTCTGACATGGCCCCCTTTATGGGTCAACACGTTGGCCCAGACTGGTTCGAAAATCCTTTTCCTAGAGTTTCTCCTCTCGTTGTTGCTCAATCGAATGTTGTGTGGAAAGCATTTTTGACTCTGACTCTTGTCTCTTTTCGGATTGAGACTAGGTCGAATGGTTACAGCTTCACAAGTTATCAGCCAAATTTGGTAGCGCGCCAGTTTAATCTTATCCAGGTGTTGTCCAAATCCCTTTACTCCTTCTATACCGAAATTTTCTAGGCAGGGCGTAACCTTTTTTCCGAAGAACCCCATTATTTCCTTCTCTTCCATAGGACCACCTAGACTTTGGAACTCCCAACTTTCCAATTCCAACCATCTTTCTTTTCTACTACTGAATTCGATGCCTGGTGGTCCAAATACCAAGAACAAAACTTCTATGCAACATGTTTCTTGCAAAGACTCTCAGAAGCTTTCAGCCGACTGGACACACAACCAACTACTTCAACAAGTATATTTTTGACATAATTAACTTATCAAGTTTCCCTTGTAATAGTGTTGTTTATCTTTATCATTTCTCATGTCTTACAGTGGATCCTGCGGACTCCACAAGGAAAAATTCGAACACACTCAAGAGGTATCGGTGATTATTATCGAAGGACCCTCATGTTTTCGTCATACTAGTTTATCGAAAGTTTCCTTTAACATTTCTTCTTTTTCAGATTCATAAAAGATCGTCAACTGTCACCTCTGAATTTGTCCAATCCTCAAAAAGAAAGAGAAACAACATTCCTCCAACCTCTCAGGTATAGAAATTTTTTAACTCTCCTGTCTCTTATTTTGGGCCTTGTTGTACCCCAAAATTTTCCCTCCCTTTTTACTCAACACATGCTCATTGAGGTCCCCAACTTGTCCAAGGTTGACCAATAACTAATCAGACAAATTCTCCTCCTAAGGCAATGAACCCCCAACTAGGGTTTCAATTTTCATTAAGATGGTGTTAGCTGGAAATTTCGACTAAGGATTTTAAAGTTGGACTTTAATATACTTCAGAATATTCCACTACTTTATTTATGTGAAGCCATAAAGGTTGAGATTCGAATTGAGTAAAATTTGTTGGAAAGGTTTACCAATTCTAATTATTGAATAAGGACTGTTATTCGAAATGTGGCTAAGGTTTCAAACATTTTTTCGTTCGACCATCTTCAGAGATTGGCGCTCAAGATAAGAAGGAGATTCGAATTCAAATATTTTTATCTTATCCGAAAAGACGTGTGGAAGGCTCTGAGTTCGTCGAAGACATGCAAACAGAAACGTGGAATTAGTTCGTGTAGAAGACCGTTAGGGTTGAAGTAGTATAAATAATGGCTTTAGTATTTCGATTGAGGTGGTGAACATCTTTGTATAAATTACTCAGAAATTACTCAAAGTACCAAGTGTTAAAGAGAAACGAGTTTATTGAGGATGTACGTATGATACACCTATTTAATATAAATGCATTTACTTTCTGCAGAATTTCCAGTAACATTTACTTAAGTCTTTTAACATTTCAAGTTTTGAAGTAATTTTACTTTCACTTTATATGCATTTTAATTCGACATTTGAAGCCATTTGTCTTCATATACAAAACATGTTAAATACAACAATCAAGTTAAAAGATTAATAAAGACACTCGTGTCTTGAGATCAATCTGATCGATCTTGCAAGTAACTGGATCCGTGTAAGGATTTGGAAGATCAGCGGTTGTTTACCAAAATTTGAGGGTAAACAAATTGGCACACCTGATGGGACCTGTGTCTTTATCCATCTTAGTTTTAACTTGTTTATTGCATAAGATTGAGAAGTGGAAAACTAGCCAACAATACAAATCCTAGACCAAAAGGACAACACATTAGGGGAATGGCTAACCCACCCACTAGTGATGCACAAAAAGTTCACCCTCCTGTGGGAGGAAATACCAGCGCTTCGAATACAAACAAAGTGATGATGGCGAGTCAAGGGATTGCAACGATCCCTTCGACAACAAGCGCTGCAGTTATACCCCAAAATACAAACGCTTCAACTATATCATCAAACACCCATAATGAACATACCATTGTGTATATGGCCAATCAAAATCCACCATTAACACCCAGGCCTTCGATAAGTATGTCTAGAACTTTTCCACCAGGATTTACAATCCCAACATCAGATCCTATATATGGCATGTCAACTTCGTTCATGATGGGATTTCAAAATAATACGTCGACATACACACGTCCCGTAACATCTACTTTATCACCATTGAAAGGATCAGGGTCTGGGATAAACCATATGGCTAGAAACAATTCACAGCCAATCCAAATACCTGATATCACCACAAATACACAAGCAGTCATAAGGCAACAAATGGACGATAGCAACCACGAGATGTTGGGCGTATTGGCCCAATAGATGGGTAAGATTTTCAACCCTTTAATTAAAAGCACTACATAAACTAACTTGTAGAATTCCCAAGCAAACCAACAGATGGCAGCGCAAATAGGGCGTCTTGCAGATTTCTTTGGTGCGCCCAGAGAAGCAGTTCGACAGCCACCCCCACAGCCCACATGGGTAAGGGAGAATCAAGGAATCATATTCCAAGAAGAGCCAACCATAAACCAGGCCCAACCTTTGATTCACCCTGAAGCCGAAGTCCAACAACCAATTCGAAGGAAGGAACCACCCAGACCCCAACAGGCTATCCCTAGGGAGGAACCAGGGAGAAGGGTAGTTTTGGTGAATCGAAACCAAGATGCTGATGAAATCCTTTAGGGTTGTCGACATAATGATATGGTGGGAAACAATAACCTAGCAGCCTTAGTCGAAAGGATTATGGCACGAAATGGGGTAAACTTAGGTATGTGTAGACCAAATTATACATCCCCTTTGTCAGAATATATTCAAAAAACTAAATTGCCAAGGGGGTGGAAAGTACCCAAATTCACCAAGTTTTCTGGTGATACTAGCGAATCTACCATAAAACATATCGCCAGATACCTTACAGAGGCAGGAGATATAGCAAATAATGAAAATCTAAGGATTAAATACTTCTCTTTTTCGCTGACAAAAAATGCTTTTACTTGGTTCACCACCCTCGCGGCGAATTCCGTCCATGATTGGACTCGTTTGTGTAACACCCTCTAAAACCCCGAATAAATTTTCGCGATTAATTAAAATTATAAACTCAGAGTACATGTATCATCGAGGAATGCTACAATTCTCTTTTAATAAAATAAATTCCTGTCATGCATAATCTTAGTGGTAACTCATACATGTTTACACAGCGGAATAATTTATTTAATAAAATCAAATGTTATAATATTTTTCAAAATCATCAGGGATTAACACCTGGAATATATCAACATCATATTATAACCAAATACTAAGGAAATAAACGAGTCTGACTAAAGCAGCTCGACAAACAAACGTTCCCGGAGTTACAACTATCAGAGCATGACCCGGACAATACTAAAACGAAAATAAACTAGAACGACAAGCCTTCGCCAAGCACCTGAACGAAGCTCCTCAATCTGAAATATTCAACAGTAAGGGTGAGCATCTCAATTATACATTTGGTTATACATTCATAACAATCAATTCATGAAATCATAAGCATCACCCAATAATTAGCATATTTCATAATTTACACAACCTTTACAATTCATATATCCATGACATATTGCTTTTCATATTTACAAATATTCATCAAACATCATCAACCATTTATCAATCACACGTGCATACAAACAATCAAATATAACATTGGAAAAATCATCCATTCATGTTATATTCAAGTTAATGCAACACACCCATGCATGTGGTACCACTTCACCGCCCCATTAAATCTCGGGTCACGGATAACTCACCGTTCCATTATATCGCGGACACGGCTACCACCTCAACGTTCCATTAAATCGCGGACACGTATATTGGCCACCATGTTAATTCCACACAATGGGAATTAACAAATGCAACATGATATGTAAGTATGTAACACTCAGCATACTATGAACATCGATCAACGTATCATGCACATCAACAATATCAAACATAACATGATATGAATAGCATGTAACCACTCAGCATACTATTTAAACATCAATCATATCAAGTTACGAATAGCATGTAATCACTCAGCATACTATTCAAACATCAACCAATCACATCAATTATATCATAATTCATGCTCGATAACATATCTAAAAGCATGGCAATAAAATCCAACATCAAAACACTGAAACCAAAAATTCAGAAAATCATCACAGCAGAGCAACACGGGCACCCGTGTTGTGCAACACGGCCCGTGTTGTGCAGCACGTCCAGAAAAACGCACATTTTATTTTTATCAGTACAGGGGATCTGACACGGGTACCCGTGTTGTGCAACACGGCCCGTGTCGTGCAACCAGAAGCACACCCTCTTCCAACACAGAAGAGCAACACGGGCACCCGTGTTGTGCAACACGGCCCGTGTTTCTGAGCGCGTACAGGATTCTCCTGAACCTGCAGCAGCTCAGAAACAGCAGTCCAAACGCGGGAAAACGCCCGCCAAACGCGTAATTCGGTACCTAACGACATCAGGTTTGTACAATTCACAACAACACCACCATATCCAAAATACCAACAATCATTATAATAACCTTAATCGGGGATTAACCGTCCTTTTGGGGAATTCTACTGACACTGAGGTTATCCCTACCATTTCCAAGGTAAATTCACGATCATGATATATACTCCCAATTCCTCATTTGGGACCTAAAACTCTTAATCGATTCATAAAAATTGGGAACCTAACCCTTTTCTAACAAGGTTCAGTCCTACGGTTATCGATCCCTAGAAACATCTAACAATTGGGATTTTCCTGCAATTACCCGAATCAACCGTATATAAACCCATAAACAAATATAAATCGAGTATAAACCCCCCTTACCTTATCAATTAGCAGCTTTGAGTTCTTGGGCGGTGTTCTTCGTTCTCCGCTCCTCGTACCTTCAGAGCTCTATTTTCCCAAATTCCAACTTCTGTGTTAACGTGAATAATGAGAAAATGGCCTAAGTCCCAAACATAACTTTATTTCTCTGCACCCCCACTCTCTACTAATCAACATCTAAGCCCAATGACTTAAAAATCTCAATATTTCTTATTTCTTTTATTTTCCTCAAATACTCCAAAATAAATAATTCTTTTTATTTTATTAATTCTAATAAAATAAATTCCCAAATTCAAATAAATCAAATAATTGAAACTGGGGTGTTACAACTCTCCCCCACTAAAAGAGTTTTCGTCCTCGGAAACATACCTTAGACGAACAGTTCCGGATAAGCCTCTTTCATCTGGCTCTCCAGCTCCCAAGTGACATTTCCATCTGCTGGACCTCCCCAAGCAACCTTCACTAATGCTATCTCTTTACCTCTTAACTGTTTCACTTCCCGATCTTCTATCCTCATAGGCAATGTTTCTACTATCAGGTTATCTCTCACCTGTACATCATCTATTTGGATTACATGAGATGGGTCTGGAATGTATCTCCTCAACTGAGAAACATGAAAAACATCGTGCAAATTCGCAAGTCTCGGAGGTAAAGCAATACGATAAGCAACTTCTCCAACTCTTTCCGTAATCTGAAACGGACCAATAAAACGCGGAGTCAACTTCTTAGATTTCAACGCTCGACCAATACCTGTCATCGGAGTAACTCTCATAAACACATGATCTCCAGCACTGAATTCTAAATTCTTTCTCCTCTTATCATGATAACTTTTCTGACGACTCTGAGAAGTTCTCATCTTCTCTTGAATCAATTTGATCTTTTCAGTAGTCTGCTGAACAATCTCTGGCCCAATTACCGAACTCTCTCCAGATTCATACCAACACAAAGGCGTTCTACACCGTCTACCATACAATGCCTCAAACGGAGCCATACCAATACTCGAATGGTAACTATTGTTATAAGTAAATTCAATCAATGGCAAATAGCTATCCCAAGCTCCACCCTTCTCTAAAACACAAGCACGCAATAAATCTTCCAACGATTGAATCGTCCTCTCCGTCTGTCCATCAGTCTGAGGATGGTAAGTTGAACTCAACCTCAATTTAGTACCCAAAGCCTTCTGCAATCCTTCCCAAAATTTCGAAGTGAACCTCGGATCTCTATCTGACACAATACTAGAAGGAACTCCATGCAAACTCACTATTTTCTCAATATATAACTGTGCCAATCTCTCCATTGAGTAATCCATTCGCACCGGTATAAAATGAGCAGACTTAGTCAACCTATCCACAACGACCCATATTGCTTCACAATTCATAGGAGTCCTCGGCAACCCAGATACAAAATCCATAGAAATACTATCCCACTTCCATTCTGGAATAAACATTGGTTGCATAAATCCAGACGGCTTCTGATGCTCAATCTTCGATTTCTGACAGATTAAACATGCATACACAAATTCAGCTATTTCCTTTTTCATTCCCGGCCACCAAAACAATTTCTTCAAATCATGATACATTTTCGTGGCACCCGGATGAATACTCATTCCACTGCGATGTCCTTCCTCTAATATACTCTTCTTGATTTCCGTGACATCCGGAACACAAACTCTATCGCCAAATCTCATAACATCATTTTCATCAATTCTAAACTCACCACCTTGACCTTGGTTGATCAATGTCAATTTATCCACTAAATTAACATCAGATTTTTGCCCGATCCTGATCTCTTCTAGAATACCACTAGTAAGTTTCAACATACCCAAACGAACACACTGCGGAGTACTTTCACAAATTAAACTCAAATCTCGGAATTGTTCAATTAAATCCAATTCACGAACCATCATCATAGACATATGCAAGGATTTCCTGCTCAAAGCATCCGCAACCACATTTGCCTTACCAGGATGGTAATTCAAACCAAAATCATAATCTTTGAGAAATTCTAACCACCTTCTTTGCCTCATATTGAGCTCTTTCTGATCGAAAAGATACTTCAAACTCTTATGATCGCTATACACTTCAAATCTCGAACCATACAGATAATGTCTCCACAATTTCAAGACAAACACAACTGCTGCCAACTCTAAGTCATGAGTAGGATAGTTCCTTTCATGAACCTTCAACTGTCTCGAAGCATACGCAACTACCTGTTGATTCTGCATTAAAACACCACCTAATCCCATCAGAGATGCATCACAATAGACCACAAAAGATTCCACCGGATTCGGCAAAATCAGAATAGGAGCACTAGTCAATCTCCGCTTCAATTCTTGGAAACCTTTCTCACAATCAGAATCCCAAATAAACGCTTGTCCTTTACGAGTCAATTTCGTCAACGGCAATGCTAACTTTGAGAATCCTTCGATAAACTTTCTGTAATAACCTGCAAGACCAAGAAAACTCCTGATTTCAGAAACAGTCTTCGGCGCTTCCCACTGAGATACTGCTTCTACTTTTGTAGGATCCACTGCAATACCATTCTTAGAAATCACATGTCCAAGAAAACTAACTTCATCTAGCCAGAACTCACATTTGGACAACTTTGCATACAACTTCCTATCTTTCAACAACTCTAACACAATTCTGAGATGTTCCGCATGTTCTTCGTCATTCTTGGAATAAATCAGAATGTCATCAATAAAAACCACAACAAACTTATCCAGATACGGATGAAAAATCCTGTTCATATATTCCATGAAAACACCAGGTGCATTAGTAACTCCGAACGGTATAACAGAATATTCATAATGCCCATACCTCGTTCGAAAAGCAGTCTTTTGAATATCTTCCGCTTTCACACGAATCTGATGATATCCAGATCTCAAATCAATCTTACTGAATACACTGGCTCCAATTAACTGATCCATTAAATCATCAATCCTCGGTAACGGATACCGATTCTTAATGGTTACCTTGTTCAATTGCCTGTAATCAACACACAGTCTCATAGAACCTTCTTTCTTCTTAACCAACAATACCGGAGCACCCCAAGGTGAAACACTTGGACGAATGAACTTCTTCTCCAGTAAATCTTCCAACTGACTCTTCAATTCAGCCAACTCAGACGCAGACATACGGTATGGCGCCATCGACACCGGTCTCGTACCAGGAATTAAATCTATAGAAAATTCCACTTCTCTCTCAGGAGGTAACTCGCCAACATCATCAGGAAAGACTTCTGGAAAATCACACACCACTGGCAATTCACTACTCCTGACCTTTCTTGTTGCATCTAACGAAGCAAGTAACATAAACACATTAGCACCATCTTCCATTGCTTCTTGCACCTGCCTAGCAGTCATAGTCAAATTCTCGACACCAACTGCTTCTGGGAAAATCACCGTCTTAGCAAAGCAGTTCAGATGAACCCGGTTAAATTCCAACCAGTTCATCCCAAGGATAATATCAATTTGTTCAAGCGGTAGGCACACTAAATCCATACCGAAACCTCTACCAAAAATCTCAATAGGACAATTCCTACATACAAGTGAAGTTGTCACTGAACCCGATGCAGGAGTATCAACAACCATGCTACCTCGCATACCAGATATGTCCAGTTTCAACCTCTCAGCACAATCCAAAGAAATGAAAGAATAAGTTGCACCAGTATCAATAATTGCAACTAAAGGTGTGCCATGAATAAAACACGTACCTTTAATCAATCGATCCTCTGGAGTAGTCTCAGATCCAGACAAAGCAAACACTTTTCCACCTGACTGATCCTTCCTAGGCTTAGGACACTGCGGACGAATGTGACCTTCTTCGCCATAATTGTAACAAGTAACAGACTTCCCTTTGCAATCAATCACACGGAAAATCCTTTCGATTTCCTTCAGCCACTTCTGAGCACCTTCAGGGTCATGTGTACCTTTGAACAACGGAGGATTGTTCCTTTGGAAATTTCCCAATTGCCTATCAGCACCAATCACGCCTCCAGTTGGGTTTCCAGCAAGTACACCAGCTAACATCCCCAAAGCCTCAGCGAGTGCAGCATCATTTCGTCCGTTACCTCCAGCCATATTCCTTAGAATCAAAACATACTCTTCATCAGAATACAGTATCGACAGTGTTACCTTACACTAATCGCATACAAAAGGGATGACTGACTCAAGACTCTGGTCACAACGACCAACCAGGCTCTGATACCACTATTGTAACACCCTCTAAAACCCCGAATAAATTTTCGCGATTAATTAAAATTATAAACTCAGAGTACATGTATCATCGAGGAATGCTACAATTCTCTTTTAATAAAATAAATTCCTGTCATGCATAATCTTAGTGGTAACTCATACATGTTTACACAGCGGAATAATTTATTTAATAAAATCAAATGTTATAATATTTTTCAAAATCATCAGGGATTAACACCTGGAATATATCAACATCATATTATAACCAAATACTAAGGAAATAAACGAGTCTGACTAAAGCAGCTCGACAAACAAACGTTCCCGGAGTTACAACTATCAGAGCATGACCCGGACAATACTAAAACGAAAATAAACTAGAACGACAAGCCTTCGCCAAGCACCTGAACGAAGCTCCTCAATCTGAAATATTCAACAGTAAGGGTGAGCATCTCAATTATACATTTGGTTATACATTCATAACAATCAATTCATGAAATCATAAGCATCACCCAATAATTAGCATATTTCATAATTTACACAACCTTTACAATTCATATATCCATGACATATTGCTTTTCATATTTACAAATATTCATCAAACATCATCAACCATTTATCAATCACACGTGCATACAAACAATCAAATATAACATTGGAAAAATCATCCATTCATGTTATATTCAAGTTAATGCAACACACCCATGCATGTGGTACCACTTCACCGCCCCATTAAATCTCGGGTCACGGATAACTCACCGTTCCATTATATCGCGGACACGGCTACCACCTCAACGTTCCATTAAATCGCGGACACGTATATTGGCCACCATGTTAATTCCACACAATGGGAATTAACAAATGCAACATGATATGTAAGTATGTAACACTCAGCATACTATGAACATCGATCAACGTATCATGCACATCAACAATATCAAACATAACATGATATGAATAGCATGTAACCACTCAGCATACTATTTAAACATCAATCATATCAAGTTACGAATAGCATGTAATCACTCAGCATACTATTCAAACATCAACCAATCACATCAATTATATCATAATTCATGCTCGATAACATATCTAAAAGCATGGCAATAAAATCCAACATCAAAACACTGAAACCAAAAATTCAGAAAATCATCACAGCAGAGCAACACGGGCACCCGTGTTGTGCAACACGGCCCGTGTTGTGCAGCACGTCCAGAAAAACGCACATTTTATTTTTATCAGTACAGGGGATCTGACACGAGTACCCGTGTTGTGCAACACGGCCCGTGTCGTGCAACCAGAAGCACACCCTCTTCCAACACAGAAGAGCAACACGGGCACCCGTGTTGTGCAACACGGCCCGTGTTTCTGAGCGCGTACAGGATTCTCCTGAACCTGCAGCAGCTCAGAAACAGCAGTCCAAACGCGGGAAAACGCCCGCCAAACGCGTAATTCGGTACCTAACGACATCAGGTTTGTACAATTCACAACAACACCACCATATCCAAAATACCAACAATCATTATAATAACCTTAATCGGGGATTAACCGTCCTTTTGGGGAATTCTACTGACACTGAGGTTATCCCTACCATTTCCAAGGTAAATTCACGATCATGATATATACTCCCAATTCCTCATTTGGGACCTAAAACTCTTAATCGATTCATAAAAATTGGGAACCTAACCCTTTTCTAACAAGGTTCAGTCCTACGGTTATCGATCCCTAGAAACATCTAACAATTGGGATTTTCCTGCAATTACCCGAATCAACCGTACATAAACCCATAAACAAATATAAATCGAGTATAAACCCCCCTTACCTTATCAATTAGCAGCTTTGAGTTCTTGGGCGGTGTTCTTCGTTTTCCGCTCCTCGTACCTTCAGAGCTCTATTTTCCCAAATTCCAACTTCTGTGTTAACGTGAATAATGAGAAAATGGCCTAAGTCCCAAACATAACTTTATTTCTCTGCACCCCCACTCTCTACTAATCAACATCTAAGCCCAATGACTTAAAAATCTCAATATTTCTTATTTCTTTTATTTTCCTCAAATACTCCAAAATAAATAATTCTTTTTATTTTATTAATTCTAATAAAATAAATTCCCAAATTCAAATAAATCAAATAATTGAAACTGGGGTGTTACAGTTTGGAGAGGTTGTTTCATGAACAATTTTATATAAGACAAACCAAGATTAGTCTAAGCGAATTGGCAAATGTCAAGCGAAAATTTAGTGAGCTCATAGACGATTACCTCAATAGATTACGTTTATTGAAGGCAAGATTCTTCACACAAGTTCCAGAACACGAGTTGGTCGAAATGGCAGCAAGAGGTTTGGACTTTTCTATCAGGAAAAAATTAGATCCCCATTATTTGAGGGATATGGCGTAATTGGCTGATAGAGTTCGACAAGTTGAGCGTTTGAAGATCGAAAAGGCTAGGGTGAAACAAAGTCATAGAAAAGAAAGAGTGGCTTATATCGAAGCCTGCTCAGACGAAAGAGAAGTCGAAGAGGATTTCTCAGAAGTTTAAGAGCACCAAATAGATCTTGCAGAGTTGAAGCAAGGACCACAGTACCCTTGCAAAATGTTGACTCCTGCGAATGGGAAAAATCCTGTCGAACCAGAAAAGAGCGACAAATTTCCAAGAAAATCTTATACGTTCGACATCACCAAGTGTGATGAAATTTTCGACTTACTAGTTAAAGATGGCCATATGATAGTGCCCCCTGGTGCTAAAATTCCTCCGTTAGAACAACGGAAGAAAAGGGGTTTCTGTAAGTATCGTAATTTCTTAGGCCATAAAACCTCACAATGCTTTCTTTTTAGGGATCTGATACAAAAAGCAATTCAGGATGGAAGGCTGAAGTTTGGGGAAAAACCCAAACCTCAAATGAGGATTGATGCTGACCGTATGCAGGTTGCCGAGACCAATTATGCTGAGCTTGCTGCCATCAACATGGTGGACATTGCTGGAGTCAAAGGGTTGCAACTAGAACAAAACCAGGGGTCTGACAAAGCCTCAAAGCCAGGGTTTGTTGATGATCTCGTGGCGGATAAAGAAACAAGCGCTACTGATGGTGCAATGAAGAGTGCAATGAAGTCCAGGACTACTGATGGTCTTAGGGTCAAGTTCGAAGGAATGAAACTTGCTAAGGGCCCAAAGTTCGAAGTGAACATGGTGGACCTGAACCAATTCTCCCCAGAAATGGAGATAGAAAAGCGACTCAAAATGGAGAATGAAAAGATGAAGGCAGGAGACCAAAAGGTGAGTTTGATGGATTACTTATTCCATTGTCACTCGAAGAACCCAAAGGGGCTTTTGTGCCTAAGATGCAGCATCATGAATGATCAAGGAGCGGCTGCTACCTACCAAAGGGTCTATCAGGAGAAGGCCAGAAACAACTGGCAAATGGAGAAGGAACTCTTACCTTACCCCCATATGGGAGAGAGTCTCATGGGATTCTTAGTTCGTTGTCACAAAATGGGTTCAGAAGTTCTTATGTGCCTATGGTGCAGCGCGTGATGGGGTGTTTAATCTGTAGCCTAAATATAGTACTGCAAGTGTACAGCCTATCGAAGTAATATATAAGATTATCGAACCACAGAGACCAATTGTCAATCTATCAACTCTATTGCTAAGGTGCTTATCTAAGGCGAATAAGGATATTGATGTGAGTGCAGTGTACAAAGTAAATAAGCGAGGGAAATAACAGTTTAAAAGACAGGTTGGAATGTAAATCATGTAATCAGATATTGGTCCGGTCATGCGTAGATGAACCCACTTATGGGGCAGTATTTTCTATTGATAGCAAAGAATCAGTTTAACGGGAACCTGTAGCTTTTGACTACTAAGAACCGAGTTTACTCTTTAAATTAAATTCCTTTATTGTCACATATAAAGGGTGCCTTCCGCGTTAAAGAGGTAAACCTATTTTTAAGAAATTGATAGTTTTGACTTAACAGAAAAGTGATCTTACTCGGAAAGATTAACTTAAAGAGACTTTTGGCTTTTGACCAAGAGTCAGATTTTAAACCTACAAACGCGTCCGAAAATAGTTTCAAAATCGTTTTCTAAAAAGGTCAATGATTCCTATTTAACCAATCAACGGCTGTCGCTCTTTTTGTTTGGTTAAATAATAATCAAGTCGTATCATTAGTTTGGACGGCTTTCGATCTTACCCAATAAACATTTAAACACAATTGACTTAAGTTAGAAGCAAAACATCCCCAGAGTATTTTCACTAGCATGATAATTGGAACACAACCACGATGACAATCATTACATCCTAACCTTTATAGTTTAGCCAGACATAATAAGTGCGAGTCTATAAAACGTGTAGACTATGGTAAGAGCATTTAAAGTCTATAAAACGTGTAGACTATGGTAAGAGCATTTAAAGTCTATAAAACGTGTAGACTATGGTAAGAGCATTTAAAGTCTATAAAACGTGTAGACTATGGTAAGAGCATTTAAAGTCTATAAAACGTGTAGACTATGGTAAGAGCATTTAAAGTCTATAAAACGTGTAGACTATGATAAGAGCAATTAAATAAAGAAATGCAATAAATTAGAACCTTGCTCCGGTCGGAGACTTGAATCTGATACAAATCTACGGAAAAGTAAGGCCGGTATGATGAACTTCAACCAAAGTGCTCCAAGACTCGATTACAACTCAATCTACACCGTAATAACTCCCCGATGTGAAGAGATTATTACTTTACAGAAACTGATAGTATATGGATTAAGATTGTACTAAGCTTGGATGAAACTAAAGAATGAGAATCGAAAGCTATTTATAGAGGAACTTTGAGGTGCGTAAGGACCAGCATGCCCCTTAACTTCTTTTGAGCGGGAGCCTTTTTGTGAAGGCCGCGGGCGCGGTGAGGGTGGCCGCGGGCGCGGCGCCTGGAACCGCCACATCATGGGAACGTGGCAGTTGATCTCTGGGTGAAAGTGGGCCACGTCATCGCGTTTCCTGTAGCCAGCGCGGTGCTGAACGCCATAAGTGCAAAATATCTTGAAAAACCCTAATTTCTTGGCGTTTTGGCTCGTTTCTTCACAGAAGGCTCTGAAATGACAAGAATCCTGAAAACAAAGGAAAAAGGAACATAATACGAGAAAATGACAATAAAAACTAAGGAAAACATGTGATATTTGAGTCAGAAACATAGTGCGATTTAGTGCGATCAAATCCTCCCACGCTTAGACCTTTGCTTGTCCTCAAGCAACAACTCTTAAAAGTAGATGAAAGAAAATTTATGGTGTATACAGGTTTTGGGCAAAGAGGGCTTCTAAGTCCGAGTAAGGGTGTGTTGTCAGGCACTAACTGTCTGAATCAAGGGTATCTTAATTACACTACTCGCAGAAATGCGGACATAAACCTCATAAGTATACAGATTGATCCAAATATCCTTACTATGCTAAGACTTCTTTTTGTACGAGGTCCTTTTTCATTCAGGCGCAATCACATTAAGCCCGTTATCCGTACATACTCATGGTGTAGTGACCGGTTAGTGACTCTGATCTCAAGTGATGGGATTCTGGTACAAGAGTTGGTTTAATCCCTTTTTATTTTACCCATTTGCAGTTGCGGGGGATCGGACCGTAGTCCGCCCTACCAAGTTCAGCACCAGATACCTCTGAACCAACTACAACAGATATGCCTTATATATTTTTTTTCTTTGTTTTTGTTAGTGTTTACAACTTTCTTGAGTTAAGTAATCTTTGTGAGGATCACCCAACTCATAGTCGTATTCATACTTTATTTTGTAACTTTTAAGGCAAAAATAGAGATCATCCACTTATATTCATCGATCTCACACTTAGAGCATGCTTAGGCCGGAGCTGACTGCTAAGATAAACTACTTGAAGACCTATTTGTACAGTTTTATTCAAAATCATAGCATATTGGGGAGAAAGGATCTAATCTAAATATTCAAAAAGGCTTATGGTGTAAAAATGATAACGAATTTTTCAAAAAGTGAGTGTCCGAGAAACAGACCCTATCTAGGGCCTGTCTCATAGCCCAAATCCTTAAAAACAACCATAAATCTTTGAAAAATAAAAATTTTGTAAGGCTAAAAGGTGGGGGAAATGAAAGGGTACACTACGCAGAAAGACTCGCCTATCACATGCATTTTATTAACTACGAAAAAAAGGAAAAATGCGGAAGAAAAATAAAAGCAGGAAAAACGGAAAATAAAAGCAAAAAATAAAAGCGAAAAATGGGAAATAAAAGCGATAAATGCTCCTCCCACACTTAAATCAGACATTGTCCTCAATGTTCCAAAATAAGGTAGGAGGAGGTACCTGAAAACACTAGTGGGGGCCACTAGGACCTTCACCATCCTGGTTGGTACGACCGGAACGGCGGCTACGGCTGCGACGGCGGCTATCTCGGTCCAAAACAAGCTGCTCCAGTCTCTCTGACAAGGCGGCATTTGCCGCTTGTAGCTCTTGGGTCCGACCAATGAGGGTGCCTTGGGTTGCCTCCATCAATTGGAAGTGACGAGCGTTTGTGGTCTGGTGTAGGTGCTGTTCTCTCTGAAAAGCCAGCTGACTTTCCATAATAGTGCGCAGAGAGCTAGCATTTTGTTCTTGGGACGCTTGCATGAAGGCCATGTTGTCGGCCGCCTGTTGCTGCAAGGTAGCAAGGAGGGTGTCCCTCTGGGCCTCTCGGGCCATATGCTCACGCCACATGTCCTCAGTGACATGGAAGCTAGGAGCTGTACCTGCATGTGGGTTAGAGGTTGAAGGTGCCGTGTGTGAAGGTGAAAAATGGGGTGGTTCCTCTGTTTGGAAATCGTACTCATCATCAGTGTTGTTACCCTCATTTAAAGGTAGATTTGGGGGCAACGGACCAATAAAAGCAGGAGCGTTGAGATCGTAGGTCCAGTTACGCTCAAATCGAATATCAGTACGACGGGTGCAAGGCATAACAACACTGGGTACAGCAGCACCTCCAACCATTAGGAAGTAACCACCTTCCTTCCTCGTCTTGCATAAACGCATATCCCTGAAAAATTTAAGATTTGCAATCCGAGGAGGAAGTGGTTCTAGGGTGGCAAGTTCCGTATCCAATCCTATGGCACGGGCAATAGTGGTAATCAGTCCACCAAAGGAAATCGGCCCACCTTTTCTTAAAACATGGTGCATGTGGGCAATCATGAATGGGACGGGATTAACTATGGTGTCTGTGAGGCAGCTCTGCATGATAATTAATTCTTTAGCATTCACCTTGTTTGGGTTTTCCCGAGCAAAGATGGTGGATGCTAAAAGAAATCTAAAGACACGAAGGGCAGGATTGTGGATGTGAGAAGCAAGAAGGCCATCAAAAGATGTTGCATTTTGTTTAGTAATTCTGGCCCAAAATGCTTCAAATGCCCAATCCGTGTCTAAAGGTGCTTCACAAATGGCACCATCCCCATAAGGCAATCCTAACATGGCGGCTAGACCGTCAGTGGAGTAATCATATTCGACATTAAACATTCTAAATTTGACTCCACCTACGGTGCTAGCAGTGTTAGGAGAGACGTTATAAATTAAAGAACTTAAAAACTCGAACGTCAGCCTAGGGTAGGTCGGTGCTTGAGTAGCAAAAATATCATGCATACCTATTTTATCTAGAAGGAAGAATACACTATGGTATATACCTAATGAATATAGACAGTTTTCATCGATATACCTGGTAGAGTGTATTGGTGTTGTCAGCAATTTTTCAAGCCGCTTTAGTTGCCTTTCTCCGGCTTGACCACCACGTAAAATGTAACCGTGACATTCCATAGGATTTTCTTGTGGATAAAAAGAGAGAAAGAATGGGATGTAGAAGTAATGAAGGTGTGAGGAAGAAAATGATATAGTAGGGGGTATTTATAGGAAGGGAAGAAAGAAAATGGTGGTTGTAAATATTTATGATGAAAATAATGGAAATAAATGTAGTGGGTTGGTATGGGTAATAAAGTGGGTTAAAATTGGAAGAAAATGGGATTGGAAATTGAAAAAGTGGTAAAATGGGGGGAAAAACGAGCTACTAGCCGTTAGGTGACCGTTGCGTCACCGCGGGCGCGGCAGGGCCTACCGCGGGCGCGGTGAGGTCGAGGTCAGTTGGGCTGGCCTGGCTTTCTTTCCATTGGGCTTTTTCTTCCTCGCCATTATCTTCAATTTCTGGAGGTGTACCTATTTTTCTTATAAATGTGCATATATGTACGTGAATACATATACGCATGTTTATTTATTTTATTTTTATATTAAAACTATGGTGACCTAGAAAAACAAAAACATTAGTAAATAAATAAAACATATGCATATATATATATATATAGATATAGGTACGGACATTGGGTCATCAAAATAAATATTAACAACTCAGGAAACAGATAATGCAAAAATAAAAATGAGTCTGAAAAGGAAATCAACATAATACTAATAATACTGAAACTAGATATCTTGTGAACAATAAAGATCTATTGCCAACCGGTAGGATGCTCTGCAGGAGTGCCTGGGCCACGCAGCTCAGTCAGCTGGCGTCGAATCTCTGCCACCTCGTGAGCTAATTCATCTAACTCACCAGCGAAGGTAACATCATTCACTTCCAACTGCAAATGAAGGTCAGCCACCTCATTGCGGAGAGTGGTTATCTCAGTGCGCATATCAGTCAATAGAGTGCGAATATCAGGTTCCTGCAAGCTGAGGTTATTAGTAAGAACAGTAGTATGTGTAACCTCGGGTCGGGATGTGTGATCTGGAGCGGAGTCCTCGGAGGCAGGAGTGTAGTCCTGAGTGGGATCTTCAGAAGCAGGAGTGTATTCTGGAGTGAGATCTTCGGAAGCAGGAGTGTATTCTGGAGTGTACTCTTCGGAGGCAGGAGTGTATTCTGGAGTGTACTCTGATATCTCACCCCAACCTTCTACAGAATAGTTCCAATTAGCAGAGTTGGAAACACAAGTCATCTGAGGGTCTGGCATGGTGAAGGTGTAAACTGTCTGGTCATTGATA
Source organism: Vicia faba (assembly GCA_948472305.1). NCBI lineage: Eukaryota > Viridiplantae > Streptophyta > Magnoliopsida > Fabales > Fabaceae > Vicia > Vicia faba. The sequence goes on from OX451737.1 coordinate 476,407,317, forward strand.
AGCAATCTGTACCGATATGGGTGGAAATAGGCCCTCCTCATGAATCCACGATCCATGCAAAAGTCTAAATCCAGAAAAGTATATCCACAGTATGGGGTCAGCTGTGCTATCATACTGTCTAAACCCAAAGCAGAAGCTATCTGTGTCACATTCCCTCCGGAATGAATGAGCCCTACAGCGGATCGAGCAGTCTGCTCGAGGCTCTCTATCAGAAAACCTCCACTAGCTATAGGTCTGGACTGACTAGCACAGTATAAGAAAAGGATCTCCTCAGCGGTGACCAAGTGGTCACAGTAACTCCTCCCAAAGAAAGTGTGGCATAGGATCATCTCGAAGTATCGGAAGGCCGGGTTATGGATCTTCCGGGACAGCTGGGTAGAGGGGTCAAGACTGGCTCTATCAGTAATGTCCTGCCAAAATTTGTCAATGTCTCTGTCCATGTAGCAACTCAATGGGAACTCAGTTATAGCGGTCGGTCCAGTTTGGAAACCAAGCAAATCCCCAAATTCTTTGGTGGTCAGGGTATACTCGGTGCCAAACAATCTGAAACTCAGGCGTCCTCGCTCATCTCCTTCACCTACTCGTGGATTATAGTCCATAGAGCTAAGAAACTCCAGAGTAAGGTTCCTGTAGGTTTTGTGGACATCATCGGCATAAGAATCCCAGCTAAGTTGGTTGCATAGATACCGAATACTTGGCTCAATCCCGAGTGCCTCCATGCAGCTCTGATCGGGGTACCTAGTGGGTACCATAGGTCTAGCAGATAAGGTAGCAAATCGGGCCTTTTGCGCTTCATCTCTGAAAATCACAACCATACCATCGGGGTGATGCATCCTGAAAATATAAACACAAGAAATTAGTCCAGATAAAATATATAAATTACTAAAATAAAATAAAATAAAATAAAGAATAAACCATGGGTTGCCTCCCAGGCAGCGCTTGTTTAACGTCGTTTAGCTTGACGATTAGATCTTACTTTATGTGGGTATTGGTGGGTCTATAAGAATATGACTAGAGTAGTCAACAGGCAAATCGCCTCCTTTGTAGAGCTTCAGTCTTTGTCCATTTACCACAAATGGAGCACATGAATTGTTTTTGATTTCTACTGCTCCAGACTTTAGAACTTTTGACACTTCAAATGGACCTGTCCATCTTGAACGAAGCTTACCAGGAAAAAGTCGTAACCTTGAGTTAAATAGGAGAACAGGATCACCAATGTTGAAATCTTTCTTGATGATTTTTTTATCATGCCACATTTTGGTTCTTTCCTTATATATGATGGCATTCTCATAGGAATTCAAGCGAAGCTCTTCTAGCTTGTGAATGTCCAGGATACGTTTTTCTCCGGCTTTCAGGTAATCTAGATTCAAGGATTTAATGGCCCAATAGGCTTTATGTTCTAGTTCGAAGGGTAAATGACAGGACTTTCCATAAACCAATTGATAAGGAGTTGTTCCAATAGGGGTTTTATAAGCCGTTCTATAAGCCCATAAGGCGTCTTTAAGTTTTCCAGACCAGTCTTTTCTGGATAATGATACGGTTTTTTCTAGGATCTGCTTAATCTCCCTATTCGATACCTCTACTTGGCCACTGGTTTGCGGGTGATATGGTGATGCTACTCTATGTTTTACTCCGTATTTGCTTAGAAGCTTGTCAAATATCTTAGATATAAAATGCGATCCTCCATCACTTATGACTAACCTCGGGGTTCCAAACCTAGGGAAAATAATATTCTTAAACAGTTTGATAACTACCTTGGTATCGTTTGTGGGTGATGCAACAGCTTCGATCCACTTTGAGACATAATCGACAGCTACTAGGATATACTTGTTACCCATTGAAGAAGGAAAAGGTCCCATGAAATCTATACCCCAGACATCAAATATTTCCACTTCTTGGATGTTTCTTAAAGGCATTTCATCACGTCTTGAGATGTTCCCAGTGCGTTGGCATCGGTCACATTTTGTAATGTAAGTGTGGACATCGCGCCATACAGTAGGCCAATAAAAACCTGCTTGAAATATTTTGGCGCATGTTTTAGACGTGCTTGCATGTCCACCATAAGGTGAAGCATGACAATGTTTAATGACATTGCCTACTTCTTCCTCCGGCACACATCGTCGGAATATATTATCTATTCCTCTTTTGAATAGGAGGGGTTCATCCCAAAAGAAGTGTTTAACATCTCTGAAAAACTTCTTCTTCTGTTGGTAGCTTAAGTCGGGGGGTATGATATCAGCGGCTAGATAATTTACAATATCTGCGTACCATGGTATGTTGTTCATGGTTGAGATTTCCTCATAAGTCTCTTCTTCAGTTGAGTTTATCCCAGCTATTAATCTTTCATAAGTAGAGTGATCGTCTATAGGTATAAGTTCAGGCTTAAGGTGTTCTAACCTAGAGAGATGATCAGCTACTAAGTTTTCAGCTCCTTTTTTATCCTTAATATCCAAGTCAAATTCTTGGAGTAAAAGTACCCATCTGAGCAATCTAGGCTTAGCATCTTTCTTACTTAACAAGTACCGGATTGCTGCATGATCTGTGTATACTATTATTTTTGCTCCCACCAAATAAGATCGAAATTTATCAATAGCAAAAACTACGGCTAGCAATTCTTTTTCTGTGGTTGTATAATTTAGCTGGGCAGCGTCTAGTGTTCTACTAGCGTAGTAAATTGCATGCAGTTTTTTGTCTTTTCTTTGCCCTAGTACAGCCCCTACAGCGAAATCACTAGCATCGCACATGATTTCAAAGGGTTGGGTCCAATCAGGTGGTCTTATGATAGGTGCTGAAATAAGAGCTTGCTTTAAAACTTCAAAGGCCTCAAGACATTTTTGGTCGAATTCAAACTCGACATCCTTCATCAATAAGTTAGTTAAAGGTTTAGTTATTGCGGAAAAATTCTTGATGAAACGTCGGTAGAACCCGGCATGTCCTAGGAAACTTCTTATTTCCCTAACGGTCTTAGGTGGGTTTAAGTTTTCTATAACTTCTATCTTGGCCTTATCGACTTCTATACCTCTTTCAGAAATAATGTGTCCCAAGACTATCCCTTCACTTACCATAAAGTGGCACTTTTCCCAATTCAATACAAGGTTTACTTCCACACATCTTTTTAAGATTTTCTCCAAGTTCGAGAGGCAGTTTTTGAAATCAAACCCACACACTGAAAAATCGTCCATAAATACTTCCATAATTCCATCTAGGTAGTCTGCGAAAATTGACATCATACAACGTTGGAAAGTGGCAGGTGCATTACAGAGTCCAAAGGGCATTCGTCTATAAGCGAATGTTCCATAAGGGCAGGTAAATGTGGTTTTTTCTTGGTCCTCTGGGTGAATAGGGATTTGGAAAAATCCCGAATATCCATCAAGATAGCAGAAACATGAGTGTCTTGCTAGACGTTCAAGCATCTGATCTATAAATGGGAGAGGGAAATGGTCTTTTCTTGTTGCCTTATTCAACCTTCTGTAATCTATACACATTCGCCATCCTCCTTCTGTTCGTTTTGCCACATGCTCACCTTTCTCATTTTTTAGAACAGTGATACCTCCTTTCTTGGGTACCACATGGACTGGGCTTACCCATTCACTGTCCGAAATTTGGTATATGATACCAGCCTCTAATAACTTAAGAACTTCTTTCTTGACTACATCACTCATGATAGGGTTTATTCTTCTTTGATGTTCTCTTGAGGGTTTCGAATCTTTTTCTAGCATAATCTGATGCATGCATACGGATGGGCTTATACCTCTTAAATCTGAAACTTTATACCCTAAAGCTGAGGGATATTTTCGCAAGGTATCTAATAGTTGATTTGTTTCTATTTGGTTTAGAGTGGCGCTAATTATAACAGGTCTATTCATCTCCTCATCCAAAAACTCATATCTTAGATTCTTGGGTAGTTCCTTAAGTTCTATAGTGGTTTTCTCAGCACGTGGCATAAGGTCATGGGTAAGAGCTAAGCATTCGAAAAGGTTGTCGTCAATGTACGGTTCGATACTCTCAAATCCGTCATCCTCTAAAATAGGGGTTGATGGTAATTTGGTTAATAATTCGTTTTGTTCGAGCTCATTTACACATTCATCAATGATGTCGATGGCATAACACGCATCTCCTATCACTGGTGCCATTAGAAATTTTGATAAAATGAACTCAATCTTTTCATCTCCTACCTCGAAAGTCAGTTTCCCTTTCTTAACATCTATTATAGCTCCGGCGGTCGATAGGAAGGGTCTTCCTAAGAGGATTGGGATGTCTTCATCTTCTTTGATATCCATTACGACGAAGTCGGTCGGAATGTACAACTGACCAATCTTGACAGGTATGTCTTCTAAAATACCCATGGGATATTTGACAGATCTATCAGCTAGTTGTAAGGACATCTTAGTAGGTTGAAGTTCTCCTAATTTTAACCTCTTACAGACGGCCAGAGGCATCAGACTTACACTTGCTCCTAGGTCTAAAAATGCTTTGTCTATCATATGGTTACCTAGGATGCAAGGGATAGAAAAACTTCCAGGGTCTTTATCTTTCTTGGCGAGTTTATTTTCGGATATAAAATGACATTCTAAAGGCTTGGGATCATCGAGTCGTCGTTTATTGGTCAAAATATCTTTCAGAAACTTAGCATATGATGGTATCTGGGTTATAGCTTCAGTAAAAGGAATCTCAACATGGAGTTTCTCTATTACCTTAATAAACTTTTGGTACTGGTTTTCTACTTTGGTGTTTTTCAGCCTCTGTGGGAATGGAATAGGTGGTTTATAAGGTTGTTGAGTGTTTTTCTCTACTTCTGGTTTTGATTGCTTTCCTGGTTTCTCTGGTTCCTCCACCTGGTCTTTGGGCGTAGCATCTTCCATAGGTTTTTCTGATGTGCTTAAGTCAGGATTTCTAGGTCCTTCATAAGCGGTTCCACTTCTGAGTGTGATAGAATTTGCTTGGCCTTTTGGATTTGGTTGAGTTTGTCCAGGGAATTGTCCTCCAGGTGCAACTTGTACAGAGGTGTTTTGTGCTACTTGGGAAATCTGAGTCTCAAGCATTTTGGTGTGGGTTATTATCTGGTCAAACTTGGTTGCTAGTTGAGTAACCAGTTCGTTCGTGTGAATATGTTGGTTCATAAACTCCTTATTTTGCTGGGTTTGAGCTTGAATAAAGGTGTCTATGGTTTCTTTAAGGTTTGGTCTTGGGGGTACTATTTGCATAGGTTGGTTTTGTTTTTGCGTTTGGAATCCTTGAGGTCTCGAAGGTCCGGGATTTTGGATAGGGTTGTTGTTTTTGTAAGAGAAATTCGGGTGGTTCCTCCATCCAGGATTGTAGGTATTCGAGAAAGGGTTCCCTTGAGTATAGTTAACTTGGTCTGAGCTTGATTCGTTCAAAAGGTTACAGTCAACGGTTTGATGTCCTTGAGCTCCACAGAGTTCGCACTCCGATTGGATTGCTGCTACTGTGGTTGGGTTTTGAGACATGTTCTCGACTCTCAAGGCTAGGGCGTCCATCTTGGCATTGATCATGTCCATGCAACTTACCTCATGCTTTCCTCCATGGCTCTCCTTTTTCTCTACTGTCGCTCGTTCTAATCCCCATTGGGCATGGTTTTGGGCCATGTCCTCTATTAGGGCACGAGCGTCAGGGTAAGGTTTGTTCATCAACGCTCCGCCAGCGGCAGCGTCTATGGACATCTTTGTGTTGTAATGGAGTCCATTATAGAAGGTATGTATGATTAACCATTGCTCTAGGCCATGGTGCGGACAGGCTCTTAAAAGTTCTTTATATCTCTCCCAGGCATCAAAAAGTGATTCGCCTTGGTTTTGGGTGAAACAAGTGATCAGGTTCCTAAGAACAGCGGTCTTGCTTGGTGGAAAATACCTCGCAAGAAAAGCTCTCCTAAGGTCTTCCCAAGTTGTTATTGAGTTAGTTGGAAGGGCGTCTAACCAGTCGTGAGCTTTACCTCTAAGGGAAAAAGGAAATAGTCTTAATCGGATAGCTTCGGGCGTGGCTCCATTTGCCTTAAGGGTGTCAGCTAACTGGATAAATACCTTTAAATGTTGATTCGGGTTCTCGGTAGCGAGACCAGCGAATTGGTTTTGTTGTACTAATTGTAGTAACGAGGGCTTTAGTTCAAAGTTGTTGGTAGTTATAGCAGGGTTTACTATACTAGAACTAGGTTCCTCGTTAGATGGTTGGGCGAATTCCTTGAGCGGTCTTTGGTTACGATCTTCTGCCATAGCTCTTCTTATCTTGCGAATAAAAAGACGGGCACGAGCGTAACGTTCAGGTTCTACTAAAGGATCTGTTAGGTTGCCGGTGCTACGATTTCTACGCATCTACCGGCTAGAATAGCCTTAGTCTAAACGGGATAACAATAGGGTACGAAATTTGACGAAGTTGGTCCCCGGCAACGGCACCAAAAACTTGATGGGGTGTTTAATCTGTAGCCTAAATATAGTACTGCAAGTGTACATCCTATCGAAGTAATATATAAGATTATCGAACCACAGAGACCAATTATCAATCTATCAACTCTATTGCTAAGGTGCTTATCTAAGGCGAATAAGGATATTGATGTGAGTGCAGTGTACAAAGTAAATAAGCGAGGGAAATAACAGTTTAAAAGACAGGTTGGAATGTAAATCATGTAATCAGATATTGGTCCGGTCATGCGTAGATGAACCCACTTATGGGGCAGTATTTTCTATTGATAGCAAAGAATCAGTTTAACGGGAACCTGTAGCTTTTGACTACTAAGAACCGAGTTTACTCTTTAAATTAAATTCCTTTATTGTCACATATAAAGGGTGCCTTCCGCGTTAAAGAGGTAAACCTATTTTTAAGAAATTGATAGTTTTGACTTAACAGAAAAGTGATCTTACTCGGAAAGATTAACTTAAAGAGACTTTTGGCTTTTGACCAAGAGTCAGATTTTAAACCTACAAACGCGTCCGAAAATAGTTTCAAAATCGTTTTCTAAAAAGGTCAATGATTCCTATTTAACCAATCAACGGCTGTCGCTCTTTTTGTTTGGTTAAATAATAATCAAGTCGTATCATTAGTTTGGACGGCTTTCGATCTTACCCAATAAACATTTAAACACAATTGACTTAAGTTAGAAGCAAAACATCCCCAGAGTATTTTCACTAGCATGATAATTGGAACACAACCACGATGACAATCATTACATCCTAACCTTTATAGTTTAGCCAGACATAATAAGTGCGAGTCTATAAAACGTGTAGACTATGGTAAGAGCATTTCAAGTCTATAAAACGTGTAGACTATGGTAAGAGCATTTAAAGTCTATAAAACGTGTAGACTATGGTAAGAGCATTTAAAGTCTATAAAACGTGTAGACTATGGTAAGAGCATTTAAAGTCTATAAAACGTGTAGACTATGGTAAGAGCATTTAAAGTCTATAAAACGTGTAGACTATGATAAGAGCAATTAAATAAAGAAATGAAATAAATTAGAACCTTGCTCCGGTCGGAGACTTGAATCTGATACAAATCTACGGAAAAGTAAGGCCGGTATGATGAACTTCAACCAAAGTGCTCCAAGACTCGATTACAACTCAATCTACACCGCAATAACTCCCCGATGTGAAGAGATTATTACTTTACAGAAACTGATAGTATATGGCTTAAGATTGTACTAAGCTTGGATGAAACTAAAGAATGAGAATCGAAAGCTATTTATAGAGGAACTTTGAGGTGCGTAAGGACCAGCATGCCCCTTAACTTCTTTTGAGCGGGAGCCTTTTTGTGAAGGCCGCGGGCGCGGTGAGGGTGGCCGCGGGCGCGGCGCCTGGAACCGCCACATCATGGGAACGTGGCAGTTGATCTCTGGGTGAAAGTGGGCCACGTCATCGCGTTTCCTGTAGCCAGCGCGGTGCTGAACGCCATAAGTGCAAAATATCTTGAAAAACCCTAATTTCTTGGCGTTTTGGCTCGTTTCTTCACAGAAGGCTCTGAAATGACAAGAATCCTGAAAACAAAGGAAAAAGGAACATAATACGAGAAAATGACAATAAAAACTAAGGAAAACATGTGATATTTGAGTCAGAAACATAGTGCGATTTAGTGCGATCAGCGCGCTATATGACGGAAGGACTGCTGAAGCTTACAAAAGGATTCCATACTCTCAGTGTTGGAACAATCAAAGATGGAATAAGGAACGCTACGTCAATAATGCAAGAGGCATCCCTAAAAGGGCAGATAACCCACACCCTGGGGCATGTAAACTGGCAATATTTAAGCCCCCAACAAACATGCCAACGGGAAAATGGCTGAAAGCAGAACAAAACAGAACTGAAGCCAAAGGAAAGTAAAAGTGGAGAAGCTTCGAAGAAGGTGGACGTACTCCATGGGCCTTTAGGAGGAAGTTTTACTCCAACAAGCAACAATATCACGTGTCAGAGAACTACAAGGGGAAGAACCTCATGTCTAGGTCCCAATGGAGGCGACACCAACGAAACAAGAAAGCCCAAAGGGAGCTTACAAACAAGGAAGTTGGTGAGTCAAGCACTAACCAAACTTCGACTTTCCCAACAATGGAAAAGAAGTTCCCAACAAGGAGGAAACTTTTCTCTCCTACCAAAATGAAGGTCCCTGGAGAAGGGGACATCAACGAACTGGCCAGCAATGGGCTAGTAGATGATGAAGATATGTCAACAGATAGCTTCAATTCTGATGGAGAATCTTCTTTGCAAATAAAGTGTAATGTGGTTTCTATCTTACCACATGAGTACGACCAGGTTACTGAGGTCGAAGACTCCGAAGAGGATGACGAATTGGAAATGACAAAACACAAACCTGTATGTTACTATGTCATGAATAATAGCATCGTTGAAGAGCAGAACGCCTTCTTTGAAAGGCCAGATGCAGGTATGAAAAACCACCTTAAGCCTTTATTTAGTAAGGCTAAAATTGAATAGGTGGGTGTGATACGGTGGGAGAACTGACTTGAGGTTTTGCGTTTGTGTTCGCAAATGTTTCGGTTTAGCAAGAGTCGCCACCGACTTTTTATTTTATCCTAAGGAAAGGTCAAAAAGCACAGGAAAGACCTTTGAGATGTTTTTGTGGGTTCGGGGGGTAGATTATGAAAAGGGAAGGTGTTAGCACCCTTTTCATCCATGGTTATTCATGGGCTCTTAGTTACTTGTTTTAGATCACTTGCCTTTGCTTTTCAATTGCTTGAAAGGGTGCTTTGTGTGTGGTTTTGAAAATGTTTTGAAAAAGATGCCTTGTCTAGGCAACCTTTGTAATGATTCTTGTTTGAATATATACAAAGGTGTATGTCTTTTTGAAAAGATAATTCAATGTTTTGAAAATTGTTTTGAAATTGTTTTTGAAGTCGTGTTGTGATATGTGTTTGAAAAATGGCAAGGATGTTTTGCAAGTTTGATCAAGTAACTAAGAGCTATCTACCCTATTTTACTCAAAAGATCTTTCTTATGTTTTTAACCCTTTTAACAGTGTTGTTTGACCATTGTATTTGGTGAACAACCTTGTGTTAGGATGTTGAACGGGACGGACGTTGGGACGTTTATATAGTCATAGAAGGAAACCTATGGGATGTTTTAGCAATGTCGTTTTAGGAAGTAGATCGTTTACCAAAGGTAACATCGAGGGTCATCGAGGGAATACGATCTTTTATCGAGGGTCTTTGCTAAAACTCCCATGCTCGAGGGACATGACTATTTTCCGAGGCAACAAGTGAGATTACCCTAAGGGTGCATGTGTGCAAAGTGTGTTTTATTGCATGCATTTGTCTTTGATTTTTAGGTTGTCTACTTCTTGGTTTTATCTTGCCATACACACCTAGTTACTAGCATTTGTACAAAAGCAATAAAAATGCAAGAAATAAATACTACACTATTACAACCATATTGAAAGGCAAGAAAATGTAAAGGCAAAAAACAAAATAAAAGAAAGGAAAATGAGCTCCTTCGATTTGGGCAGGAGCAGCCTTCGATTTTCATTTCTAGGCTTCCTTCGATTGGGAGTTCACACCAGTGAGGTCATGGCCTTCGATTGGGCTTTGGCACCAGTCAGGTCATGTACTTCGATTGGAGGCTAGCACCAGCATGAGAGTGCCTTTCGTCTGAGCCTGGACTTAGTGCAAGTGTGCCTCTGGCTGGGCCTTTCTGCCTTGTTGCCTTCTTCGATTGGGCCAGTGAAATTAGTGTGAGCGTGTCTCTAGCTGGGCCTGGAAGTCAGTGTATGGTTTTCCTCCTGGTTGCCTCTTTTCGTTCGACCTGGAGAAAGAGGATAGAAGCCAGAAGCTTCGTTTCCTATTTCCTGTTTCCTGTTTCTTTCATTAAAGCATTAAATGGCAACATGGCCTGAGGCCATGCTAGTATTTGTTTGGTAAACAGTTTAACAGTTAAAGCAAGTTCAGGTAAACAGAAAGAAAAAATGAAAGAGGTAGCTCTGAAAAATATGTTAAAAGGGTGGAAACGAAAGGAACAATGGTATGTACATGTTTCAAACGAAAGGGAAAATTATTATGCCATGAAACGAAAAGTTCAAAGGTAAGAGTAACTTACCTTGCTTCAGGACTTGAATGGATGTGGGATTCGAACTTGAACTGCTACCTGGATATTTCTGGAATTCGAAGAGTAGTCACAGGGGGTTTGCTTTTGGTTCGAAGAGTTGTCACAGAAGGTTGTCTTTGAGTTTGAACAAACTTCTATGTGTGGGGTGTTCTTCAGAATCGAAAGAGGTGAGTGTTTGGGATTCTGGGTTTTGATTTCTCAAGTGTTTATGAACTTGAGAGTTTTGTTGTGTTTGAGAAAATTTGGGAGATTCGTTCCTCTGGTCCAAAGATCCTCCTTAAACATGTGTTGGAGCCTCTTATTTATAGGAAAAGTTGGCTGAAGCTTTTGGAGGGAAAACAAAATAATATGAACAATTTGAGTAAACTGCTCTTTGTAGCCTTTGAGGGACAGTGGTTGTATGCTGTTTTGGTGCAAGAATGGGGCAGTGTTTCAAGACTGTTGTGCAGCAGTTTTGGCCAGTGTACCATGCCTGAACTTGGCAGCAAGCATCTTTGAATATTTCATCCTTTCATTTTGACCCTCCTTCAACCCGATTCTTCTTCCAAACATATTGTTCGACTTTCCTCCAACAAGTGTCCTTCGAACAAATCACCTTTGTGCATCATTTGAAGGGGCCATCAACCATGTGCTGAAGTTTGTCAGGGATGGAAATGCAACACACTAAATGTTGTCCAGTCGAAGCTAGTACAAACGTAGTCAATGCTTTGTTGAAGCCTTGTGGTCGAAACAAGCTAATGCCCAGTCGAAGCTTGTATCGAAGAAAACATATTGCCAAATCAAAAGCTCATGCTCGAAGGAAGCATATTGCCCAATTGAAGCTTGGGTCGAAACAAACATAAAGGGAGTCATTACCTTTTAGTGTGAGGGAAGTTCCTGGCTTCTGAATCGAAGGGTGTTTCTAAACTTGCACTCGAAGGAGGCTCTTGCTCAAAACGAAGGATGTAATCCAAGTTGCATTCGAAGGAGGCTCTTGCTCAAAACGAAGGATGTAATCCAAGTTGCATTCGAAGGAGGCTCTTGTTCAAAACGAAGGATGTAATCCAAGCTGCATTCGAAGGAGGCTCTTGCTCAAAATGAAGGATGTAATCCAAGCTGCATTCGAAGGAGGCTCTTGCTTAAAACGAAGGATGTAATCCAAGTTGCATTCGAAGGAGGCTCTTGCTCAAAACGAAGGTTGTAATCCAAGTTGCATTCGAAGGAGGCCAAGAGTCAGTCGAAGGGTGCTAAATTGAAGGAGACATGTTTTCCTCCAAATTTGTCAAAATGTTATTTTTATCTGTTTTCTCCCTTTTTGATAGTCTCCTTTTAATTTTGGTATTGGAAAATCCCAATGCACTTGTTCAAGCTTGAACCTTGAAAATCCTTGTAAGAAAGGCCTTGAGAATTGAGAGGGCAAATTTTGGGGTACAACAGTTGCCCATGTTCAATTTTCTTAAACCTGAGGATATAGATTGGCTTTCGAGCCTTTCGTGATCCGAAGGCGGAAGATAATTGAACACTAGAGTGCCCAAAAATTTGCACTCGCATGGTGTAGTATCAGCATTGTGATGTCGGGAATGGGCTTACAGATGCCATTTGGAGATTGTTGGTAGGAGGATGGGCTTATAGATGCCATCTGGAGATGTGACAGAATCTTGTCGGGGATGGGCTTAAAGATGCCATCTGGAAATGATTGCTACTCCAAATAGATGATGAAGGAATCTTGGACGATTACTACCTCAGCAGGATGATGAAGGAATCTTGGATGACTACAACCTCAACAGGATGATGAAGGAATCTTGGATGACTACAACCTCAGCAGGATGATGAAGGAATCTTGGATGACTACAACCTCAGCAGGATGATGAAGGAATCTTGGATGACTACAACCTCAGCAGGATGATGAAGGAATCTTGGATGACTACAACCTCAGCAGGATGATGAAGGAATCTTGGATGACTACAACCTCAGCAGGATGATGAAGGAATCTTAGATGACTACAACCTCAGCAGGATGATGAAGGAATCTTGGATGACTACAACCTCAGCGGGATGATGAAGGAATCTTGGATGACTACAACCTCAGCAGGATGATGAAGGAATCTTGGATGACTACAACCTCAACAGGATTATGAAGGAATCTTGGATGACTACAACCTCAGCAAGATGATGAAGGAATCTTGGACGATTACAACCTCAGCAGGATGATGAAGGAATCTTGGATGACTACAACCTCAACAGGATGATGAAGGAATCTTGGATGACTACAACCTCATCAGGATGATGAAGGAATCTTGGATGACTACAACCTCAGCAGGATGATGAAGGAATCTTGGATGACTACAACCTCAGCAGGATGATGAAGGAATCTTGGATGACTACAACCTCAGCAGGATGATGAAGGAATCTTGAATGACTACAACCTCAGCAGGATGATGAAGGAATCTTGGATGACTACAACCTCAGCAGGATGATGAAGGAATCTTGGATGACTACAATCTCAGCAGGATGATGAAGGAATCTTGGATGACTACAACCTCAGTAGGATGATGTAGGAATCTTGGATAACTACAACCTCAACAGGATGATAAAGGAATCTTGGATGACTACAACCTCATCAGGATGATAAAGGAATCTTGGATGACTACAACCTCAGCAGGATGATGAAGGAATCTTGGATGACTACAACCTCAGCAGGATGATGAAGGAATCTTGGATGACTACAACCTTAGCAGGATGATGAAGGAATCTTGGATGACTACAACTTCAGCAGGATGATGAAGGAATCTTGGATTACTACAACCTCAACAGGATGATGAAGGAATCTTGAATGACTATAACCTCAGCAGGATGATGAAGGAATCTTGGACGATTACTACCTCAAAAGGTAATGAAGGAATCTTTAACGACTGCTACTCCAAAAGGTAATGAAGGAATCTTTGACGACTGCTACTCCAAAAGGTAATGATAACTTTTATTTGTCGATCGATCTTTCCTGAAAAGGTAAAGAGTTAGTTGTATGCAATGTCATGATGTATGCATTGTGTAATGATGTTCTCAAAATAAAATGAGATTTGTGTTGTATGCACTTATCATGTATGTAAATAGGATGTATGAAATGTGAAATGTTAATGAATGTATTTTTGTCTGGGAAAATAAATCCTTGACAAGTGTTGGGGAGTTATTAAATCCCGGATTGTTGTTGAAGAGTAGGTGTGTCTTCAAACTTTGCTTAGAATATTTCCATCGGGGGTTCCTGTTTTGTTGAGGAAAACTCCATTGGGGAAAGTTGAAAACTCTGTGGAGAGTGTTGATCCATGCTTGGAGAAAAAGGTTCAGGAGTCTTGGTTGTTCGTTGCTCTATTGTGGAGTCGAAGTTGAACTGATACCTGGTCGGGTCCAGGTTTCGCAGTAACTTGCTGGGGATTGTAGAGTAGCCTACTGGGGAAGAGGAGTTGTGGTCCTTTGATTTGTAGTAGTCGGAGAGGCAAACTCAAGCTGGGGAATCCTGGAGTTGTTGGGGAAATAAAACCTGTCGTCAGTCCGCTAGAGAGGTGACATCTTCGTTGGGGGAAGTCCTCGAGGATTCTTGAGGTTGATTCAGCTGGGGAAAGAGGGTCAGAGATTATACTCTTGTTGGGGAATCAACCTATGAGAAGGATTTTGGGGAGATTTGTCATTGCCCCTAGTAGCAAGTGTTTGTGACATTGCCAGAAAATGTTTAATTGTACGTAACCCTTTGTTGGGATTGACGCTCAATGTCCCAAGTGACGGAGATGGAGACCTGCCCCTGGTTACTCTACACTTCTTTGAGAGATTTCCTGGAATCTTGACTGGACTTCCCCAGGTGTGCTGGATAGTGACATGTCATGCCCCCTTGTTGATAGGAGATTTGTCAATGGAAGTGTCATCCTTCTTGAATTGATTTTGTTCACTGAGAGAGCTTTAGTTCACTGATATTCATTGTGTGAATTTCTCCGCTGTTAAACAAATAGCCATATGCAAACAATGATATTCAAGTAATGCAAAGTTTATGTTTGTCTCGAAGTTTTGAAAAAAATGCATTTTTTAGCAGAAAACTTTTTATAAGACAATTTCAACACAAGATTTAGGGCAAAGCCTTACAGGAGTCAGGATACCTTTTGTAACAGTATGCTTTCAAACTAACCCGTGCTTCAATTAGGACTTTTGAAGGGTTGTAACATGGCTTGGTTCACGGTTTAAGAAACAAAGGACAAAGGCTCAAAGTGTATTTGTACCCATCCGTTCTTCGTGATGTTCTTCAATCCTAAGCTCAGTTAATTATGCGTTTGAACTCCAATTGAGTCTGGAATGACGTTTTGGTGATGGTTCAGACAAATTAAGTTTGTCGGAAGGCAGTCATTTTTGCAACATTTTTCATGTTGTTGAGGATTTGTAGCGACCTCGTTCTTTTGATTTATTATCCCTAACTTTTGCCTGACTATTCCTGTTTTCGAGATTACAGTCAGCGGGATGCCCCAGCTTTCTTAAGCCTCCTTTATAGGTTTTGGCTCAGTGGGCTTTTCTCTTTTGAGAGATTATGACTGCCTATGTGATAGGGAACCATCACCGTCTTTTGATTTCAGAGGAATGTTTCCTGACGTCATTCGTTGTATTACGATATGAGAGTTTGCGGCTTAGCACACGTTTGAATTAACTGAGAGACTACCCTGCCCCAGGTTTTGATTAAAGGTTTCAATTTGTGTTTAAAACAGAAAACTTCTACTTCTTTGGCTCGAAGGGGTTGACTAGGGATTATCTTCCTTATAACTCCAGTGTTTAGGATTCGAAAGAAACGCCTATACATCGTCAGCAAGGTCTGTTCAAAAGCATACTGTATGAGATTATGGCATTGTTTCGTCATCCTCCCTCTAAAGGCATGTAACTTTTAGCAAGAGTTGAATGTCATAAAGTGAGTAAAAAGCATAGTTTAAATATAGTGAAAATGAAAGGATGAATTCAAGACAAACATATGCAATGCATTAATGAAACAAAGTTTGACATTAATAGATAATTGTTTTAATAACAAAAGAAATTACAACTTGAAAGTTCAAATGAACAAAAGCTTCTAATGATTCGTCATAGGAGCAGTGATTATGTTTGGAGTCTCCGGAGGGTCAAACTCGATCTCCTTGGCATCAATCATGTCTTGGACCTTGTTCTTCAGAGCCCAACAGTTGTTTGTGTCATGCCCTGGGCTGTCAGAGTGGTATGCACACCTTTCATTGGGATGATAGGTAGGAGCGGAAGTATTTGGGTTCTGAAGAGGAGCCTTTAATGTAATCAGCTCTGCCTTCAACATGCATTGTAGCGCTTGAGTCAGTGACATGTTGATCTTAGTGAATTGTCTTTTAGGCGCGACCTCCTTACGCTGATGCCCCTGTTGACGCTGGTGAGGTTGTTGTTGGGCTTGTTACCCTGAAGCAAGTTGAGGAGCTTTTCCCTTGTCTTCTTGGTTCGAAGGAGGTTGAGTGATGACTTGATCTTCAACCTTAGATGTTTTCCCCACTTGGTTGTCTCGAAGCAGTTTGTTGACGAGAACCCTGAGCTCTTCTTGTCTTTGAGCTAGGTTTTGAATGAGAGCCATCCGGCCCACCAGTTGTCCCATCATCTGGATCTTCATTGTTGCCAGCTCAATCTGAAGTTCTTCCAACTGATCATTCCTAACACTGCCTGAATTCCCCAGGACCATGCCCCTTGTGAGGAGAGCTTTCACCTCTTCTTGCCCCTGGGACAGGTTCAAGAACAATTCTTGAAGTTGAGCACTTTGAGCCTGGATGTCCTTGATAGTCTGGTCTAGAGCCATCTCTACTGAAATAAACAGTAGGAGAATAAGGAAACCTGAAAAGGAAAACATGTTATGATGCAATGCATGATATGTGAATGCATGTTTTCAAGAATCTCGTGGGGTAAACACAAGAAAAATGTTAGAGGTTGAACTTTGATCAACATCTTTGATTGGAGAACTTTGTATCGATGGATGTCTTTCCACGAGAATCAAGCTCACCATGTCGAGTGGGTCATAGCCCCCGATTCAAGTTGTTGCACTTGATCTTTGACGGCATTTGTTTAGAGGAAAATGAAACCTCTTACCCTGTGGTAGACGTATGGTTCAACGTGACCTTGCATCAAAAGTGTTGGTGTAAGCCCTAGAGGCCAATACTTTTGGTACTTGTATCGAATTATTTATTAATAATAAAAGGCATTTCTTTATTATGTTTGCTTTCCAAAATAATAAAGTCCCTAGAATGGTTTATTTGTTTAATGAAATGTTAAGTGTGACTTAATCATGAGATCCCATTAAACATAAGACACTATTCTTAAAGTATCTGTAGTCAAGCTTTAATGTGAAGTGGGATAGCATTAAAGCATTAAGATTATTATGAAGATAGATTGATGATCACATCTCATGGATCATAAATAAGGAGTTATCAAGTCTTGACATAGGTATGAATATTAGGAGTAATATTTATACTGGATTAACCCGCTATGAGAATACTACATAGAATGTTATGCAAAGTGTCATAAGTTATTCTCATGATGATAATAGTGTATACCACCCTTCGACCTGAAACCACTATGGACCCTAGATGTAGAGTCAAGTACTTTATTGTTGATCAAACGTCATCTGTAACTGGATGACTATAAAGACGGTTGATGGGTACTTCACAAAGCATGCTAAGGGACATGAGTGACCTAGATGGAATTTCTCATCCTGCATAACAGGATAAATGTCTAAGGGCCCAATATTGAACTGGACAAGGGTGACACAGTGTATGCCTTATGTTCAATATAGACATGAGGGCAAAAGGGTAATTGTACAACACAAATATTATCACGGAAAAGGTTTAGTCAGATCACATGACATTTTCGTGACTTGGGTAACAGTGATGTGTTGCTAGATACCGCTCACTGTTTATTATATTAAATGTGTGATTTAATATAATTGCCAACGTCGCGAAAACCTACAAGGTCACACACATAAGGACAGGTTGATGAGAGATAGAATAAATAAGGAACACCGTAAGGTACGGTGCACTTAAGTGTAATACGGAAAGTGGTAAGGTACCACGTGGATAAGTGATATATGGTACATCATAAGGTATGATGTCCATAAGCTTAATTGGGCTTTTAGCTTATAGCCTTAATTGGGCTTTTAGCTTGTAGCCCACACGAGTGATTCTATAAATAGATCCCTTGTGATGAAGCAATTTCACTTGATGCAATTTTGTTTTTGATTTTCTCTCTCACTCAAGGTTTTCGTTCGTGATCAGCTAGCACTGTGACCAGAAGCGATCTGTTCGTGTGGACTGAGTAGAGGCGTTGTTCTTCATCAACGCTCGTGATCACAACATCAAAGGTCTGAATCGCCACAAGAGGTAAATATTTCTATCACTGACCATGCTCATTCGTAAGGATCGCTAAAGGAAAATTTTAAATTCCGCTGCGCTTTTGATCGCAATTTTCCTTTAGAAAGACCCTCAAGATCCTTGAAATGATTATGGTAAAAAATGCTATGGTATGATGTCATGATGTTATGTACATGTATGCGAAAGTAAGCAAGTTTATATACAGACAATCATATTCACACAGAGCAAACAAGTCCTTAGGTTTAGGCTTGCATGGGGTTTGTAGGTAAGTACCCTCTTGAAGTTAGTTGGCTCAACCTGTCCTAATATAGAAACCGGGTTCTAAGGAGCTCAATATCACTGGATTATTTTCTATGTTCATTGTTTTGGTTTAGCCACTTAACTAGCGACCAAAATATTCCAAGAAAACAATCCTCAATGAGTGTAGTATCGAGTATCTACCAACTTCGGACTGCACCAAAGTCGGTAATCTCACTACCCCTAAAAGGCCAAGATGGTCAAGTAAGGTTCTAGTTCATTAGTGCTTAGTGACATCACTCAGCAGCCTCGTATTCTCTTTGATTGACTCAAAGGCTACCGGTACTCACAAATATTTCGCACTAA
The DNA here is from genome assembly GCA_948472305.1 of Vicia faba. Taxonomy (NCBI): domain Eukaryota; kingdom Viridiplantae; phylum Streptophyta; class Magnoliopsida; order Fabales; family Fabaceae; genus Vicia; species Vicia faba. The sequence goes on from OX451737.1 coordinate 476,425,845, forward strand.
TATAGCTATTGCTTCAACCGTGTCGGTATACCCCGCACAGTTTCCACAACGTATTGCTATTTACCTATGAATGTTTCCCCAAATCCGGGTAGAGGATTTCAAGCCCAAACAAGAGAACCAAAATGTAAAGAAATCAAAGCAAACAATATAAGCATGTAAAGGTGATCTAGAAACCCTAAGGTAACCCCACTTTTAGAAATGACTCTCCAGCAGAGTCGCCAGTTCTGTGATACGGTGGGAGAACTGACTTGAGGTTTTGCGTTTGTGTTCGCAAATGTTTCGGTTTAGCAAGAGTCGCCACCGACTTTTTATTTTATCCTAAGGAAAGGTCAAAAAGCACAGGAAAGACCTTTGAGATGTTTTCGTGGGTTCGGGGGGTAGATTATGAAAAGGGAAGGTGCTAGCACCCTTTTCATCCATGGTTATCCATGGGCTCTTAGTTACTTGTTTTAGATCACTTGCCTTTGCTTTTCAATTGCTTGAAAGGGTGCTTTGTATGTGGTTTTGAAAATGTTTTGAAAAAGATGCCTTGTCTAGGCAACCTTTGTAATGATTCTTGTTTGAATATATACAAAGGTGTATGTCTTTTTGAAAAGATAATTCAATGTTTTGAAAATTGTTTTGAAATTGTTTTTGAAGTCGTGTTGTGATATGTGTTTTAAAAATGGCAAGGATGTTTTGCAAGTTTGATCAAGTAACTAAGAGCTATATACCCTATTTTACTCAAAAGATCTTTCTTATGTTTTTAACCCTTTTAACAGTGTTGTTTCACCATTGTATTTGGTGAACAACCTTGTGTTAGGATGTTGAACGGGACGGGCGTTGAGACGTTTATATAGTCATAGAAGGCAACATATGGGATGTTTTAGCAATGTTGTTTTAGGGACTAGATCGTTTACCGAAGGCAACATCGAGGGTCATCGAGGGACTACGATCTTTTATCGAGGGTCTTTGCTAAAACTCCCATGCTCGAGGGACATGACTATTTTCTGAGGCAACAGGTGAGATTACCCTAAGGGTGCATGTGTGCAAAGTGTGTTTTATTGCATGCATTTGTCTTTGATTTTTAGGTTGTCTACTTGATGGTTTTATCTTGCCATACACACCTAGTTACTAGCATTTGTACAAAAGCAATAAAAATGCAAGAAATAAATACTACACTATTACAACCATATTGAAAGGCAAGAAAATGTAAAGGCAAAAAACAAAATAAAAGAAAGGAAAATGTGCTCCTTCGATTTGGGCAGGAGCAGCCTTCGATTTTCATTTCAAGGCCTCCTTCGATTGGGAGTTCGCACTAGTGAGGTCATGGCCTTCGATTGGGCTTTGGCACCAGTCAGGTCATGTACTTCGATTGGAGGCTAGCACCAGCATGGGAGTGCCTTTCGTCTGAGCCTGGACTTAATGCAAGTGTGCCTCTGGCTGGGCCTTTCTACCTTGTTGCCTTCTTCGATTGGGCCAGTGAAATCAGTATGAGCGTGTCTCTGGATGGGCCTGGAAGTCAGTGTATGGTTTTCCTCCTGGTTGCCTCTTTTCGTTCGACCTGGAGAAAGAGGATAGAAGCCAGAAGCTTCGTTTCCTATTTTATGTTTCCTGTTTCTTTCATTTAAAGCATTAAATGGCAACATGGCCTGAGGCCATGCTAGTATTTGTTTGGTAAACAGTTTAACAGTTAAAGCAAGTTCAGGTAAACAGAAGGCAAAAACGAAAGAGGTAGCTCGGAAAAATATGTTAAAATGGTGGAAACGAAAGGAACAATGGTATGTACATGTTTCAAACGAAAGGGAAAATTATTATGCCATGAAACAAAAAGTTCAAAGGTAAGAGTAACTTACCTTGCTTCAGGCCTTGAATGGATGTGGGATTCGAACTTGAACTGCTACCTGGATGTTTCTGGAATTCGAAGAGTAGTCACAGGGGGTTTGCTTTTGGTTCGAAGAGTTGTCACAGAAGGCTGTCTTTGAGTTTGAACAAACTTCTATGTGTGGGGTGTTCTTCAGAATCGAAAGAGGTGAGTGTTTGGAATTCTGGGTTTTGATTTCTCAAGTGTTGATGAACTTGAGAGTTTTGTTGTGTTTGAGAAAATATGGGAGATTCGTTCCTCTGGTCCAAAGATCCTCCTTAAACATGTGTTGGAGCCTCTTATTTATAGGCAAAGTTGGTTGAAGCTTTTGGAGGGAAAACAAAATAATTTGAACAATTTGAGTAAACTGCTCTTTGTAGCCTTCGAGGGACAGTGGTTGTATGCTGTTTTGGTGCAAGAATGGGGTAGTGTTTCAAGACTGTTGTGCAGAAGTTTTGGCCAGTGTACCATGCATGAACTTGGCAGCAAGCATCTTTGAATATTTCATCCTTTCATTTTGACCCTCCTTCGACCCGATTCTTCTTCCAAACATATTGTTCGACTTTCCTCCAACAAGTGTCCTTCGAACAAATCACCTCTGTGCATCATTTGAAGGGGCCATCAACCATGTGCTGAAATTTGTCAGGGATGGAAATGCAACACACTAAATGTTGTCCAGTCGAAGCTAGTACAAACATAGTCAATGCTTTGTCGCAGCCTTGTGGTTGAAACAAGCTAATGCCCAGTCGAAGCTTGTATCGAAGAAAACATATTGCCAAATCGAAAGCTCATGCTCGAAGGAAGCATATTGCCCAATCGAAGCTTGGGTCGAAACAAACATAAAGGGAGTCATTGCCTTTTAGTGTGAGGGAAGTTCCTGGCTTCTGAATCGAAGGGTGTTTCTAAACTTGCACTCGAAGGAGGCTCTTGCTCAAAATGAAGGATGTAATCCAAGTTGCATTCGAAGGAGGCTCTTGCTCAAAATGAAGGATGTAATCCAAGTTGCATTCGAAGGAGGCTCTTGTTCAAAATGAAGGATGTAATCCAAGCTGCATTCGAAGGAGGCTCTTGCTCAAAACGAAGGATGTAATCCAAGCTGCATTCGAAGGAGGCTCTTGCTCAAAACGAAGGATGTAATCCAAGTTGCATTCGAAGGAGGCTCTTGCTCAAAATGAAGGATGTAATCCAAGTTGCATTCGAAGGAGGCCAAGAGTCAGTCGAAGGGTGCTAAATCGAAGGAGACATGTTTTCCTCCAAATTTGTCAAAATGTTATTTTTATCTGTTTTCTCCCTTTTTGACAGTCTCCTTTTAATTTTGGTATTGGAAAATCCCAATGCACTTGTTCAAGCTTGAACCTTGAAAATCCTTGTAAGAAAGGCCTTGAGAATTGAGAGGGCAAATTTTGGGGTACAACAGTGGGCATCAACAAAGTTATGGTGGATGGTGTAGCAGCAGTGAACTTGATGCCTTAATTCCTATTGAAGAGGATTGGGATGTTCGACACCGACATCAAACCACACAACATGGTGCTGTCAAACTATGAAGGAAAAATTGGACAAACTCTAGGAGTGGTCCAAGTAGAATTAACTGTAGGTACCATAACAAGACCCACCATGTTCATGGTAATTGCGGTGAAGATGAATTAAAATCTTCTTCTAGGCCGTGAATGGATACATGGAATCGGGCAGTTCCATCCTCAATGCACCAAAGGGTGGCAATATGGAGAGATGATGGGATTGTCGAAAACATAGAAGCAGACCAAAGCTATTTTATGGGTGAGGTTAATCATGTCGATTGAAGGAATTTTGACAGGAATTTGGCCAACATTGGGCCAAGCACTGCAGCGGAAGGTGCATCAACACCAAGTAATAATGCAATGTATTTCCTTACCCTTCACCCAACACATGGATTTTATTGGGACAAGGAAAACATGGGACCTGACGAAGACGTGCTTGGAGTCTCAAGAATGCGGCCAACTGGCTGGGAAGACGAAGAGCATGTCCATGTCTGAGTCTTCTTACTTCAAGAAGATTTCGGCCTATTTGGCTGAAAATAGGATGAAAACGGATTTGGAAGCCGAAGTTAAAATTATGGCTGTTGAAGCCAAGGCTGAAGGAATTCACAACAGGCCAGGAATTTTCTTCAAACCTGAACCACCTGACAAAGATACACTAGTCGAAGATAAAGACCAAAGGCTTGATGCCATCTATGACGATGAGCCTTTGGTATTCGAGAAGGATCCAGCGGCATCCAACATGAAGATGCTGGTGCAAGACCCTCTCGAGGAAGTGGATCTAGGAGATGGAACTCAAAGGAGGCCAAAGTACGTCAGCGCAAAATTGAACCCAGAAGTAAGAGCATAAGTGATCCAATTGCTCAAGTAGTATAAAGATTGTTTCGCCTGGGACTATGACGAAATTCCTGGTTTAAGCAGGGAACTGGTCAAATTGAAGCTGCCAATAAAGGATGGCAAGAAGCCCATCAAGCAGAGCCCAAGGAGATTCGCGCCAGAAATCCTGTCCAAAATAAAAGAGGAAGTCAAAAGACTCCTACGTTGAAAGTTCATCAGGACCACAAGGTATGTTGAATGGATAGCTAATATAGTTCCTATAATTAAGAAAAACGGTTATCTTAGAGTATGCATAGATTTTCGTGATTTCAATTCAGCTACTCCTAAAGATGAATACCCAATGCTTGTGGCTGAAACATTAGTAGATTCTCCTGCTGGTTATGAATACCTTAGTATGTTAGATGGTTATTCAGGATACAACCAGATTTTTATTGCAGAAGAAGATGTGTCAAAGACAGCGTTTCGATGCCCTGGCGCAATAGGCACCTATGAATGGGTGGTTATGCCCTTTGGCCTAAAAAATGCTGGGGCAACCTATCAAAGGGCAATGAATTCAATATTCCATGATTTCATTGAGACCTTTATGCAGGTTTATATTGATGACATAGTGGTGAAATATATATCAGGGCCAAGCCATTTGGATTACCTTCGACAATCATTCGAATGAATGAGAAAGCATGGCCTAAAAATGAATCCCCTTAAGTGTGCATTTTTTGTGCAGACAGGTGATTTTCTGGGCTTTGTGGTCCATAAGAAGGGTATAGAAATCAACCAAAACAAGACAAAGGAAATTTTGGAGGCAAAGGCGCCATCGACAAAGAAAGAGTTGCAATCACTCTTAGGAAAGATAAATTTCATATGAAGGTTTATATCCAACCTAAGTGGTCGAACTCAAGCCTTTTCCCCACTCTTATGATTAAAACAAGAGGCCTTTGTCTGGAACGAAGATCATCATGAGGATGACGTTAGAGTAGTTAAAAGATTGACATCATGTTCAGGGAGTCGAAATTTTGAAGAGGTTGCAAAAAATATACATTTCTTATTTCGAAATGAATATTTCTTGGGGGCAATTTGTTAGCTAGAAATTTAGACTAAGGATTTTAAAGTTAGACTTGAATATAATTCATAATATTCCAGTACTTTATTTATGTGAAGCCATAAAGGTTGAGATTTGAATTGAGTAAAATTCGTTGGAAAGGTTTACCAATTCGAATTATTGAATAAAGATTGTTATTTGAAATGTGGCTAAGGTTTCAAACATTTTTTTGTTCGACCATCTTCAGAGATTGGCGCTCAAGATAAGAAGGAGATTCAAATTCAAATATTTTGATCTTATCCGAAAAGACGCGTGGAAGGCTCTGAGTTCGTCGAAGACATGCAAACAGAAACGTGGCATTAGTTCGTGTAGAAGACCGTTAGGGTCGAAGTAGTATAAATAATGGCTTTAGTATTTCGATTTAGGTGGTGAACATATTTGTATAAATTACTCATAAATTACTCAAAGTACCAAGTGTTAAAAAGAAACGAGTTTATTGAGGATGTACGTATGATACACCCATTTAATATAAATGCATTTACTTTCTGCAGAATTTCCAGTAACATTTACTTAAGTCTTTTACCATTTCAAGTTTAGAAGTAATTTTACTTTCACTTTATATGCATTTTAATTCGACATTTGAAGCCACTTGTCTCCATATACAAAACATGTTAAATACAACAATCAAGTTAAAAGATTAATAAAGACACTCGTGTCCTGAGATCAATCTGATCGATCTCGCAAGTAACTGGATCCGTGTAAGGATTTGGAAGATCAGCGGTTGTTTACCAAAATTCAAGGGTAAACAGATGGTTGAGCTCCAATGGTCTCAAATTCTTCCCACGTTCCTAATATGCCTTCAAGATTATCCATTCCAAATTCCATTCCTTGCACTACAAGTTTACTTAGTCAATTGCTCAAGTATTGGAAAATCAACTATGTTAGGTCAAAAGTCAATTGTGGCCCATATACAGTCAAACTTCAAGATTTTTGGTCAACATCAAAATTTTGAAGTGATACCCATCATTTGATCAAGGGTTGATCATGATTCCTCAATAAATGCTCCTAGTTCATCAAAAGTCAAGAATTGCTAAATTAGGATTTCTATAGGAGAAGTCAACCAAACTTTGACCAAGCATAACTTTCTCATACTTTATCAGAAATTTATACACCAAAGCTCATTTGGAAGAGAATCCAATTCCCTACAACTTCTCTTTATCCCTCAAGATCAATAAATACACCATTTGAAAGATTTGAGCTCATACGTTACACGTCATTTTCAGAAAGTCAACAAAACCCACTTTTCCCAAGACCTTTTACATAAAGATAACATCTTCAAATGCAAAATTTATCAAAAGAAGGACTTAATTATACATCTTGGGCTTTCCAAAAAGTCCAAGATCATCATCATGAGATGAAAATTAAGCAAGTTATGACTTGCCGAAGTTGGGAAAAGTTTGGAAAATTCAAGAATGGTGCATTGAGCAAATTTGAACTTTTAGGGCAATGACCTAACTTTTTGGACTTTAAACACTCTCATGATATTATGAAGGACCTATAAATCCATTTGTATGCCTTTAATTTTATTTACATTTATTTTGATTTTTGTTTAATTTAAAAATTAAATAAATACAAAATAAATGCATAAAATAATAGGTTAATATTTTGGACATGTGGGCTAGTGTTTTGGGTCAGTCTTGAGGCCCATTTTTCATGCACAAATGACCAGGTTCATTCAATCAAGGATAAGGAAAGTTTTGGCGAATTTGGAAGGCTTTGAATTTGTTGGATTTTGGTTTGAAAACATGAGTTATGGCCATAATTTTTTCCATTTCATCTTGTCCCCCTCCTCTCCACTATATATGCATCATGTTAGCAACTAAATTCACGCACAAAAAGCTTGGAGAATTGCTGCATATTTCACCAAAAAACTCAAAAATTGTCAAACTCGAATTTCAAGTTCCAGCCTGTTTTAGTCTCAAACAAAGACTCAAACACATTCTTGGAAATCCCATGAAACTCTTCCAATCGTTACCAGGCCCCGAAGCACAACAAAACGCCCAATACAGTAGCTCAAGGTTTACGTTTTTCCCAAACTTGCTTTCTTTGATTTATGTAATATAAACATGTTTTAACTAGGAATTACTAACGATTTTCGTGTTTGCAAGCTATTTGTATGTTTGAATTGGGTTTTTCACGTAGGAATCGAGCATTACCATATCTAAGGTTTGGACCTTAGAATTGGGGCCTCCATTGTTAGGCAAAATTAGGCTTGACCACTAATACCATCATGCTCAGGGAGATGAGGTCAGTTGATCCATGGCCTCACAATTTATTTTTGTTGCGTATTCTTCTTGTTTCGAATGCAGGGGTTACAGTGACTGACAGAAAACTACCACTATAGGTCTAGGTCTAATACGATGGAGGCAGGAGGAATACAATGTGTTGGGAGCTCTCCATTGGCTCATTCAAATACCGCACGCACAAAACTGAAGTCCCAGATATTGATTTTCTTTTGTATATAATATATCATAGTTATTATATATATGAATGACTTGGCAGCTCAGTTGGTAAACATGCACATTTGTGAGGGAGAGGACCTGGGTTCGAGTCCCAGGTCCAGCGTTTTGTATTTTTCTAATATTTATTCCGCAGATCCAGCGTTTCTCATACTCAGGCGCATACCATACTCCTCAGATCTATGCCAGCAAATCCATATGAGATCCTGATCCAGCACCCAGCGTAACGCCCCGAATTTAATTAATTATTTAATTAAATTAATGAAATATTTAATTATTGGTTATTGATCTTACTGGATCAGACTTGGACCGTCACGACTGGCTCCGAGCTGAAGTTGAACGAGATGGGGGGGTACCTGCAAGGTACTCTGATGCTAAAGTAAGTGGCAGTACGAGCAGGCAAGAAAGTGTGTGTATGGTAAAGAATCAATACATGACCCTCTAGAAACAGAGGGTATTTATAGCCCCCAGCGCTGGGCCAAGGTCCCTTCATTGGGCCGGGCAGGTTCGGCCCAATGAAGGAACTGCCAGGTTCTACGTGTGTAGTGGGGACCCGCACGTGGTCTCCTTCCTGGGTGTTCTGCGAGAAGTACGGACGGACGGGGACGCGGTATTTTCGGAATCCAGATGATGGCGTAATGGTCATAGTCTGCCCTACGAGGAGTGCTCGAGCTGAGGTCGAGCTGGACTGCATGAAGTCGAGGATGTCGTGGACACGGCTGTAGCTTCTTAGTCGGCGCGACCCCCTACAAGGCCGTTTGGATTGGGCCTTCATCCTTGCTTTTGGGCCAGCCCGGCCCAGTCCAGAACAGGAACCCCCCAAGTCGTGGTTCCTGGAGTAGGAGCCATGACTTGATCTTAGTTTTCCTCCGTCACGGGGTCCCGTGCTCGGACAAGAGATTTAGTTCCTCGTGGTTACTCGAGGAGTTTCCCCTGTGTCGCGCTCGTGAGATAATTCCTTTCAAGGAGTGCTCGGGGGACTCTCGAGGGGCTGTGTTCGTTGAGCACACGAGGCATCTCTTGGGAACCGTGCCGCCACCCTATTGAAGATAGGGTTATCATTGCCTAAGGGAGCTATGCATCGAGGAGGGAAGTCTGTGGTTCCCCGGGGTGACGTTTTGTATTCCACATCATCACTATAAATAGGGTCATTGGGCCCCAGAACATGTTTTTCCTCTTCGCGCTTCTCCTCCTTCCTCTGCCTCTGTTGCTGCTGTTCTTTCCAGATTTTCATGGGACCGCCGTGCTCTCCGTCGCTGATTCCCTTCTCCGCCGTCGTACCTCTTTCCTGATTTCAAGTAAGCGTCTTGTCCCTCATGTTTTTCTTCTGTGGTATGTGATATTTTCCATTGTTTTGTACGTTAGAGACTGTGCGTCTGGGATTAGCCCCGGTAGATTCGTATTTTGGCTCGACAAATCCATGTTTATGCCCGACAAACGCATGTTTGCGCCCGGTAAATGCATAGTTTAGGTATTTGACTCGCAGTGCTGCCCGGGATCTTCATGATTCAGGGCGCCTAATTCGTGATAGTGCCCGGTAAATTCATAGTTCTAGTTTTAGGATTTATGATATTGCTCGCCATGTTCATAGCCTAGGTCGACATATTCGTGACTGGCCGGGATGTTGGCCCATTTAGGCAATTTGTAGGAAGACTTGTCGTGGTATCTGGGCGTCGGGGAGGTGACTCTACTCTTTTGTTCGAAACTTCAACTTTTTAATCGTGTGTGGACTAACTCGGTTTATCATGCCCTTCTTCCCTTCAGTTATGGAGAGCGTGTGGATTTGCTCCCCAATTGACCGGTTTCCTGTGCTTTGTAGGTAACAATGGCGGACGAACCGTGTTCCTCGGGGTGCACTGAGGTGGAAGACCAAAGTGCCGAGGAGAATGTGAATTTGGTCGATAACATCGATGATCCTCTGCTGGAGTGGGTGGGCGCCGATCCCAGAGGGATTGCTTCTGCCCATAGTCGACGCAGTCGAAGTGCATATACCATCGTCGAGCAGGGCGGTAGTCAGCCCGGCTTTCAGAAAAACTTCGTTGTCACCAGACCGACTCTTACCGCGTGGATCTGCTCGGAGTTCCCCGAGTACGGGTTTCCCATGTACGAGATTGCTTTTAAGGACCTTGGATTAAAGCTCCCCTTTAGTGATTTTCAGGTCGGGGTCTTTAGTCATTTGGAGCTGGCCCCGTTGCAACTTCACCCCAACTCGATTGCTTTCATCCGGGCGATCGAACTGACGTGTCGCTTTCTGAGGATTGGGGCGACCATACCTCTCTTCTTCAGAGTCTTCCATTTACAGCGCCAGTCCCAGGGAGGTAGGCACAGTTGGGTTTCCCTGAAATAGTCGAAGAGACTGTTCAGAATGTATATGGATTCTATCCGGGGTTTCAAGGACAAATGGTACATCGTGCGGCCGGTTACCAAAACGGGTTTAGAGTCTATATACGAGGAAGAAACGGTGGTGACCGATGATCACGGGGAGGCTCTTCTAGACGACGAGGGACGCCCGGTGTTGGGGCGTGTGGCCAAATTTCCTTTGCATTGGACCTCGCGTCACTACGAGCACGACACTGGGCACTACCATACGCCCGCGGGTGGGATGAGCACCGAAGATGAGGAGGCTTATGGTACCCTCTGCAGATATGTCGATAGTTTCTTCCCTGCCCGGTGGGCCACGAGGGAGGGAAAGGATATTCTCGACGAAGATGGTTATCCGACTTTTGAGGCCCGGCCTATCGATACGAAGGCGCTCGTGGAGTGCCAGTCTTTCGGGCAGGCCGCGAACCTGCTAGGTCATTATTGTTTTTCCTTGTTTGAATTTCTTCGCTTGTTATTTACTCGTCACTAACCCGGGATTCTTTTATGCAGGTCTCATGGCCGGATGAAAGGAGAGGCTCCTGAAGCTGGCACAAGATAAGAAAGTTAACAAGAGAGTGGTGCGAGCTCCTCAGGCGACGAGGATGGGCCCGCCAACTAGCCCGTGTGATGCTTCTAGAGGGTCCCCGGACACTCAGGATATCGAGCCACATACCGACCTGATACCGAGGAAGAGGAACCGGGTGGAGAGCCAACCGGAGGTCGGCGAGGACTCTGGTGCGGTGAGGTCCTTCGGGTTGCCCCCCTGTTTTAAAGAGGAGGGTTTCTTCGAGGGATTTCCCTTGTCCGTAAGCGCTGACGAAGCTGATACCATTAGGCGGCTGAGCAAGGAGAATCGGAGAAAGCATCTGGCCGCCAACATGGTCGGAATGGTCAAAATGGCCGAGATGGCCGTTGTCCTGGCTGAGGAGGGGGCAGATTCTGATTGCATCAAGGAGCTGGAGCAGGAGAAAGCTGCCCTTACTGCGAGCTTACAAAAGTTGAAGGCTGCCCTGGAGCGCTCCGAGGAGATGTTCCGTGAGCAAGCCGAGCTGCTGGCCGCGGAGAAAGAGAACTCGGGGAAGATTGCCGAGGAGAGGGAGTATTTACGTGAGGACCAGGAGCGCTTGGAAACTGACAACGGGCGCCTCGCCAAAGAGGTCGAGGAACTAAAGGCCGCCATGCTCCCTTTTGAGGATGAGTCGGAGGAGACAGCTCCTTTGCAGAGTCGGTCGGAACTGGTTGCTCGTATTCAACTCCTCGAGGCGGACTGTGTTGGCGCTTTGGCAGATGGCTTTGAAGCCGCGGTTAGCCAGCTCGCTCTGTTGAACCCCGATCTGAATACTGAAGGAGTGGGCTACATGTCTCAGATTATCGACGGCCAGGTCGTGCCTCCGCTCGAGTCTCCTGTTGTCGGCGGTGATAGCCCTAGGGAAGTCTAGCTGTGAGATCTTAGTCGGGCCTGTGCGCCTTTTTTATTGATGGTTGTTTTGGGGGCCTGCGTGCCCGTGCATTGTATTTGATTTTGGGGCCTGCGTGCTTGTTCTTGTATTTGTCGAACATCGCCGGCCTTTTTGGTCGGTTTACTTCTATTTGTTTTGTTGCTCACGAGCTTTTTGAATGAATGTTTGTTTTGACTTTGATCATTTGCCCGCGTTTATGTTTTGATATTTGTGATAGAATTTTCCTAAGTTATGGCCCCGAGTCCTGCCCGTGTGTGGCAATGACTTTGTTGGCAAATTTGCCTAAGTCTTTTGTTTGGGACATGCTTGTGCTCGGCTTTCTATTTGGTGGCGAATTTCGCCTAAGATACGAGCTCGAGGAGAGATACTTTTTCGACCCTTTAGATGGTCCGATGTTCTTCGAGATTCGTCGGGCGTGCAGAGCGAAGCCGCTTGTTCGGGCATATGACCCGGATCGGGGTTGCTCACCCGTGGCGTGAACTGCCCATTGCGAGCTGGGTGTTCTGCCCTACAGGTACTTCGATGGTGGAGCTCGATTGAGGTGTCCACGTCGGGCACTATCGTTCATGCTCGTCTGCCAAACGACGTTATGCCGTTTGGGCGTAGGTTGGGCCCGTACCTTGGCCTTTCTACGGGGTCGGACGTTTTTCCTCGTTGACCGGATGTGGGTGTCGACGGCAAGAGTCCTAGGGGTTTTTAACTATAGTACTGCTTTAGTTTAGCAACGTTCCAGGGTCGTGGTAGTGGTTCTCCGTCCAGTTGCTCGAGGTAATATGCCCCGGTACCAGTGGTGTCATGGACGCGATAAGGCCCTTCCCAGTTCGCGGCCAATTTCCCTTTGTGGGAGTCTTTCTGGTTCCTTCGTAGCACCAGGCTGCCGATTTCGAACTCGCATTTAATGACCTTGTCGTTGTGGCGCAGAGCCACTCGCTGTTTTAAGGTGGCTTCGCGTAAGGCCGCCCCCAATCGGATTTCTTCGACTAAGTCGAGTTCGTCCCTGAGTGCTTCGTCGTTCATTTCTTCGTCGAGGGGACTCTCTGTCCGTCTAGAGGGTTCCTGATTTCCACCGGGATGACGACCTTAGTGTCGTATGTTAGTCGGAAGGGGGTCTCGTCCGTCGTCGAGTGGGGCATGGTGCGGTATGCCCACAAGACGCTGTGCAGTTCCTCGACCCAACCCCTCTTTGCTTCGCCGAGCCGACGTTTGAGTCCCCAAAGAATGACTCTGTTCGCGGCTTCGGCTTGGCCGTTTGTTTGAGGGTGTTCGACCGAGGTGAAGTGTTGTTTTGTTCCTAGTTTGGTGACGAAGTCCTGGAACCCGCGGTCGGTGAATTGGGTGCCGTTGTCGGTCACCAGTGCCCTCGGGATTCCAAATCCGGCGAGGATGTTTCTCTTGTAGAAACGGAGGATGTTGTGCGAGGTGATCTTTGCGAGAGCCTCAGCTTCTATCCATTTCGTGAAGTAATCCACGACCACGATGAGGAATTTATTTTGATAAGTCCCTTACACGAAGGGACCGAGGATATCCATACCCCACCATGCGAACGACCACGGAGATGACAGTATGCTCAGTTCGTGAGGGGGGGCGAGGTGCATGTCCCCGTGCCTCTGGCACTTGTCACACCTTTTAACGTGTTCCTTGGCGTCCTGCTGCATCGTCGGCCAATAATACCCCGCTCGAAGGGCTTTCCTCGCCAGGGATTTATCGTCCATGTGCTGGGCGTTGATCCCTTCGTGTATCTCCCGCAGTACCTCGGGGACTGTGGATTCATCGATGCACTTCAGGAGGGGGATGGAGAATCCTCTGCGGTATAGTTTTTGCTCGAGCACCACGTACGAGCATGCTCGTTGCTTTGTGGTGGTCGCATCCGTCTGGTTCGAGGGGAGTTCGCCTTTCGTTAGGGAATTGTACACCGGGGTCATCCAGGACGAGGCATCTCCTATGGCGTGGACTTCGACTAGTGTCGAGGACCTTTCGATGCTCGGGCGTGCTAGGGATTCTTATATGACAGATTTGTTTCTGCCCTTCTTTCTCGTGCTCGCGAGTTTGGACAATATGTTTGCCCTTGTGTTTTGCTCGCGGGGGACATGTGAAATCTCCGCTCGTTCAAACTTTGTCATGTATTTTCTGATTAAGTTTAAGTATTCGACGAGGTTGTCATTCTTGGCTTGGTAACTCCCCTGGACTTGGGAGGCAACGAGTTGGGAGTTTGTGTAGATTTGTACTTCGCGGGCTCCCAGGTCCTCGGCTAGCCTCAGTCCTACGAGCAGGGCTTTGTATTCTGCTTGGTTGTTCGACGTTGGGAAGGAGAGAGCCAACGAGTGTTCGACCACTACGCTTTCCTCGTTCTCTAGGAGGATTCCCGCGCCACTTCCGGACGAGCTGGAGGCCCCGTCGACGAAGATGGTCCATTTGTGTTCCTTCCCAGCGGGTGGGTCATGAGAGGTCATTTCCGCGAAAAAGTCGGCTAGGACTTGTGCTTTCAGGGCTTTCCTGCTCTCGTACTGAATGTCGAATTCAGAGAGCTCCAAGGACCATTTCAACATTCTGCCCGCCATGTCGGGCCGACCCAGGAGTTGCCTCACTGGTTGGTCGGTTCGTGCGATGATGGTGTGGGCCAAAAATAGTGTCTGAGTCTCCTCGCCGCGTTGACGATGGCTAGGGCTACCTTTTCTATCTGTTGGTACCTATTTTCGGGTCCTTGTAGGGCTTTGCTTGTGAAGTAGACATGTTTCTGTCCGTCGGTGGTCTCGCGGATGAGAGCTGCACTGATGGCTTCGCTTGAGACGGCCAAGTATAGGAATAGTGGCTCCCCATCGGCTGGTCGAGATAATACGGGTGGTTGAGGTAAACTTTGCTTTAGGTGGCGCAGTGCCCATTCACACTCCTCGTTCCATTCGAAGGCTGCTTCTTTACGAAGGAGTTTGAAGAAGGGGAGGGCGTGCTGAGCGGACCTCGCGATGAAACGGGACAATGATGTGAGCATGCCGTTCATGACTTGTATCGACTTCTTCGACGTCGGTGTCGGGAGGTCGGCGAACGCTCGACACTTGTCGGGGTTGGCTTCGATTCCTCGTTCTGTTAGGTAGAATCCGAGGAATTTTCCTGCCTTGACTCCGGACGTGCATTTCTCGGGGTTGAATCTCATTTTGCTTTGTCTTGCTTGGGCAAAGACTGCCTTGAGGTGTGCTGCATGGTCGGTGTCTGCTCGGGATTTGACGATCATGTCGTCCATGTAAACCTCGAGCATGTCCCCGATCTGCTTGTGGAAAACCTTGTTCATCATGCGTTGGTAAGTTGCCCCGGCGTTTTTTAGTCCGAAGGGCATTACATTATAGTAATAGTTGCCCGAGCTGGTCATGAAAGCCGTGCAGTGTTTGTTGCCCACGGCCATCGGGATCTGGTTATAGCCCGAGTAAGCATCCATGGACGACAATGTTTTGTAGCCGGCCGAGTTGTCGACCAGCATGTCTATGTTCAGTAAAGGGAAAGCATCTTTCGGGCAAGCCCGATTGAGATCGGTATAGTCAACACACATCCTCCATTTTCCATTATTCTTTTTAACAAGTACAACATTTGACAGCCAAGTGGAATACCGGGCTTCAGAAATAAAATTTGCCTCTAGGAGGTCTTTTACAGCTTTTTCAGCAGCCTCCGTTTTCTTTGGAGACTGCCTACGCCTACGTTGTAATACAGCCCTAGCGACAGGATCTATGGAGAGGTGGTGACAGGCGACCTCCAGGTCGAGTCCGGGCATCTCTGCGGCGCTCCAGGCAAATAGGTCAGCATTCTCGCGCAAGCAGGCCTTGATTTGCTTCCTTGCCAGGTCGGGGAGATCCTTGCCAATCTTTAATCCTTTGCTCGGGTTTGTTCCGAGGGGGACGAGCTCAAAATCCTCGTCCGGTATCGGTCGGAGTGGAACTTGCTCACCATTGGGAGGTTCATCCTGTTCGAAACGAGCGTCCAGAGCTATAGAGTCGACCTTTGGTGGAGCTTTTTGGACTTCTTCCTTGGCGGACTCTTGCTTGTCGGGCTCCTGTCGCGTCCTTTTGGCGGGCCTTGTCCCTACGTCGACGGTGTCACGTCCCTTAGATGCAGCGTTGAAACACCTCCGAGCAGCGGCTAGGTCTCCCTGGATAGTAGCTACCCGTGCCCTTTTGGTGTAGAATTTTATCTTCAGGTGGACGATGGAGGGCACCGCTGTCAGTTCTGCCAGTGTTGGTCTTCCCAGGATGCAGTTGTAGAGGGACGGGCAGTCGATGACGAGGAAGCGTACTTTGACCTGTCTTGTCGCTGTTCCCTCGCCGAATGTAACCAGGAGCTCGACATATCCCCAAGGTTTGGAGGTCGAGCCGTTGAAACCCTGTAAGTCCGACCCTACATATGGCGAGAGATGTGAGTCGTCCAACTGTAGAGTTTGGAACAATTGGCTGTACATTACGTCGACGGAACTTCCTTCGTCGACGAGGATGCGATGCACATCAAAGTTGGCCATCCTTGCCCTTATCAGCAAGGAGATGACCGCGTTGGGGGCTCCCCCGGGGAGCTCTTCTAAGTAGAAGGTGATGGGTTCTAACCTGCCCTTCACCCTTTCAAATGTCACGATTTGTGGGGGTGCCGCGTCGACCAGCTCATCCAGCTTCCTCTTATCCGAATTAATGGTCAAGTCGTTGAATCCTCCGCCGTTGATGACCATGGCGGAGGGAAAATATTCCCACCTGCTGTGTGTTGCGAGCGGCTCCTGCAGGTGTTCGGGGACGTCGAAGTCCTCGGGTCTGGTCACGGAGAAGGCGGTCTGGATGGGGACCGACTCGTCAGATGGTCGGGCGTCTTCCTCCGGCTCTCGTCTCCCGGGCTTCACGATGAGGAGCGTCATTTCGCCGGTATTGTGCGAGCCTTCCTCCCTTGATGAGGGTTTCGATGGCGTCTTTGAGGTGGACGCAATCTTCAGTCAGATGACCATGGCTCCTATGGTACTGACAATATTTGTTCTTGTCCGCTCCGGGCTTGGCGGGAGCAGGTCGGGGACGTTTGACGCCGCCGTCCTTGAAGTCCATGCTGGCACACTCCTCCAGAATGCGCTCGCGGGAAGCTGTGAGCGGAGTGTACTCGGTGAAACGCCCTGAGGGTCCCCTTTGCTCTCGGACTTCCCGGGGTCTGTCTTCTTTTCTTTTCTCCCCGGTTCGTAGAGGAGGAGCAACTTCCTGGTGCGGGTTGCTGTTGGACCCGCGAGTCCTGGAGTCTCGGGCTCTGTTGGCCGCTTCTCTCTCCTCATAATCCATGTATGCCCGGGCCTTTTCGAGGAGGGCATCAAATGTTCTGGGTGGCTCGATGCCCACGGCCTTTCTGAATTCCGTGCCGGGGAGGAGCCCCCTCTCCAGCAGATATCTCTTCATATGGTCCGCGCATGGGACTTGTATGGCTTCGCGGTTGAAGCGATTGATGAACTCTCTCAAGGTTTCATCCTGTCTCTGGATGATGGCCTCGAGAGCTGCCTCGGTCTTTGGGTGTCGCCGAGATGTTGTGAATGAACTGATGAACTGGTTCTTCAGGTTCCGCCACGAGGTGATTGACCCCGGGGCGAGTCCTTTGTACCAGTCCATTGCCGCCTTCTTGAGGGTCGTGGGGAACAGTCGGCATTTGATGGGCCCCCCGATGTTATGATAGTGCAGCATAGCCTTGAACCCGTCTATGTGGTCGACCGGGTCCGCGACTCCATCGTATTCCTTCAAGTGTGGAGGCTTCTCCATGCCCGGGGGGATGGGCACCTCCATAATAGCTTGCGACAGGGGACCGCGGGGGTCGTCCTCTTCGCTCCGTTCCGGGGACAGAGATGGGGACCTGTAATACTGTCGGGCACGACGGTCCTGGTCGTGCTGGGCATCTCTTGAGCGTGGTGCTTGTTGGTTGATTCTTCCACGCCCGTCTCCGGAGTGTCTCCTTTCCTATCTCGCGGGGGCACGACCGCGTCCTCCGGCTTCGATGATGGGCTGCCTCTCCAAAGGGGGTCGTCTCCCTGTTGGGCGGGGCGACGGGCTTCGAGAGGTATCTCTGTAATGTCTCCGCGGGGGAGACGGGAAATGAACTTCAGTCACTCGAGGAGGTGGAGTCTGGGGCCTCTGGTGCCTCCTCGGGGGTCTTCGATCGTCTTCGAGTGCCCTCAATCTTTCCCCTTGGGCGAAGATGAGGTAGTTTGTTTGATTGATCGCTGCGAACAACGCTCAGGTTGTGGCATATGCCCCGGCGGGGACGGGGACTTCCTGAAACTGTGCGTCTTGATAGTTCGCGAGAGCCGCATCGTCTTCTTCGAGTGGTGGAGGGACCGGGGGCAGTTGACACAGGGATGGTGTTATGACCGGGGTTACCGGTGTTATCAAGGTGTCCATTTTTATCCGCGAGGCCGTTGTTGGTGTCGACGACGCGGACGTTTTGCTCATCGCGAACTTAGTCAGCCATGACGGTGGTAGTTGAGTTGAGCTTTGGTCTTTGAGGTTTTGCAAGACGGGGAAGCTAGTTTCCCACAGACGGCGCCACTGATCTTACCGGATCAGACTTGGACCGTCACGACTGACTCCGAGATGAAGTTGAACGAGATGGGGGGGGGGGGGTACCTGCAAGGCACTCCGATGATAAAGTAAGTGGCAGTACGAGCAGGCAAGAAAGTGTGTGTATGGTAAAGAATCAATACCTGACCCTCTGGGAACAGAGGCTATTTACCACGACATCCTCGACTTCATGCAGTCCAGCTCGACCTCAGCTCGAGCACTCCTCGTAGGGCAGACTATGACCATTACGCCATCATCTGGATTCCGAAAAGACCGCGTCCCCGTCCGTCCGTACTTCTCGCAGAACACCCAGGAAGGAGACCACGTGCGGGTCCCCACTACACACGTTGAACCTGGCAGTTCCTTCATTGGGCCGAACCTGCCCGGCCCAATGAAGGGACCTTGGCCCAGCGATGGGGGCTATAAATACCCTTTGTTCCCAGAGGGTCAGGTATTGATTCTTTACCATACACACACTTTCTTGCCTGCTCGTACTGCCACTTACTTTAGCATCGGAGTGCCTTGCAGGTACCCCCCCCCCCCATCTCGTTCAACTTCAGCTTGGAGCCAGTCGTGACGATCCAAGTCTGATCCGGTAAGATCAGTTATGGTAGAAGTTAGGATCTGTCGGTATTATTTTAAGAGGCGTGATCAGATTAATATGTTGATTTGAGATTGTTGTACCCCAAAATTTTCCCTCTCACTTATCAATAATTTTTTCACAAGATCTCTTGGACTCAAGACTGTATTAGGGTTTGACCAGCTCAAGACACCTCCTCATGCACTGATGACCAAAATTAGGGTTTGAGTTTGCACAAGAATTTTTGGACTATCAATGTTTCATATGACTTTCATGGATCATTATGGACCCCCAAGATTACTCATTCCAAGTTTCAAGCCTTGGATCACATTTTTGATTAGTCAATTGGGCAATTGACCTAAAAATCAGTTGTATTGGGGAAAAAGTCAACCATAGCCAATTTACAGTGAAACTTCATAATTTTTGATCCACATCAACATTTCAAACTCATGGGTATCATTTGATCAAGATTGGACCATAATTCCTCAAGAAATTTGATCAAATCTCCAAAAGGGCAAAATGGTCAAAATTAGGGTTTTGACTGGGAAAGGGCAATTTCTGATCTTTGACCTAGCAAATGATCAATTGGTTTAAGGCATGATCTGAAGAGTCAAATTACACCATTTTACCTAATAACATGGTTCAAAACATTGCAAGTCCATTGGATTGACAGATGAATTTTGCAATCAACTGATCAAAAGTCAGCTGTATACTGAAAAGTCAAACTTTGACTCTTTGGTCAAATTCAAGTGCAAAAGATCATAATTCATCAAAACATGTCAAAATATGAAACTTATTCATCAAGAAATCAAAAAGTCGAGATTTCATTTTGAAAAGTCAAAATTTCTAAACTTAGAAATTTTTCTAAGTGTTGGAAATTTCATGTTTTTTCATAACTTTGAGCAAAATTTTCACCATGATGCAAGATGATTCAAGAGAAACTTCCAACATGAAATTTGTAGATATACATGATATTTAGAAAATTTCTTTACACAACTTCTCCTAAATATGCTTGGATTTCAAATTATAAATTCATGAAGTCATGGCATTTTCATTTAACACTTAAAGAAATTTTCAACAGATTTTGTTCAGGATTTTATCCCAACTTCTTGGAATTTTTTCACATAGTTCCAAGATGATTTTGTAAAAATGGCCAACATGAAAGTTATAGATGTTGTTTCAAGCTTTCCAAAACATCCAAGAGCATGAATTTATCATATTTGTGCTAGGAGATTCAAGGGCATGAAGTTGAGCATCCATTCTTGAATTACAAGCCATTTTTGTTGAAGAACACATAATCCAATTGGCATGATGTATTGCATAATCTTAATTTGCAGGCCTTTTGACTTGCAAATCTCTACATAATTTAATGTTTAACAAGAGCTTGAGCTATTACCCAAGTGTTTGAGCCATTGTCCAAAAGATCTTTCCATTTTTGGCATAAAGGCACCATTGCTACTCTTGAAAAGCAAGCCTTTTGGTACAGAGTTTATATTAAGCCCATACCTTACTTGTTGCTGATTATACTCCACCATAAATCATGTTAAGTAGCTCCACAATACCAACAACTTTGATACTTCATCTTGGGACTATGGAGTACTTGACTTAGTTTGATCTTTGTAATCCAACCAAACCATAACATGCTGTCTTATAAACCTAATCATATCATATGCACAAACCCCTTTCCTATAAATATAAGAAGAATTTGCAAGAGGAATAGGTTGAAAAAGGTTAGAAAAATAGAGATAAAAGCCAGAAGTCTTGTTGTAAACTAGCCATCAAAAACCATAACTGTCCAAAAAAGCTTCCACTCTTGAGTTTTAAAAATATTTGGAACTCTCACACCTTGGAAGCTCTGTATAAACACCTAAGCACCTCACATACATCATATAGAAATTGTTCAAACTCAAGAAGAAGCTTCTACAACACCTCTGTTTTCTCTTCCAATTTCAATAACAGTCAAGACAACAACTCAAATTCAGAGTATAAAGATCCAACTCCAAGGTAAGTTTCTTGACTTTAGTAATTCATTTTTGAAGACAAAAATGTAGTAACCATTGTCCTTAAAGCTAACCTTTTGTTTATCTTCCATTCTTTTCATTATGTGATGAGAACTAACCCATGTATGCAACAAAACAATGTTGAAGTAGAAAAAATGACAGTATGAGTCGACACATAGCCTTATGAGTCGATACATACTGCTTTACAGGCCCAAAACAGAAGGAAAAACAATGTATGAGTCGACATAAAGCACATATCAGTCGATACATGCAGTGTATGAGTCCACAAATACCATTATGGATCGACTCATACTGAGTGGTTTTGGCAACACAGGGACAAGGAAAGTTATGTGTCGATGCATGTGAGCTTGTGTCGGCACATAATAGTTCAAGATGCATTTTTTCTTTCTTTTTACACTTTTTTACGTTTCCTTCATGGTTATTTGATATGGTTGTAATATTTAAGTTCTTACTTCATCCCCATTTGTAAATTGTACCCTCATCCCTAAAATATGTAATAGCGTAGGACTTTATTTTCCCAATTTAATGCTTTCAAATACAAATGTTAGTAACTAGGTGTGATATGGTGGGAGAACTGACTTGAGGGTTTTGTGTTTTATTGCAAATGTTGCGGTTGGCAAGAGTCACCACCGACTTTTCTTTTATCCAAAAGGAAAGGTGAAAAAGCACAGGAAAGACCTTTGAGATTGTTTCTTGAGTTCGGGGGGTAGATTATGAAAAGGGAAGGTGTTAGCACCCTTTTCATCCATGGTTTTCATGGGCTCTTAGTTACTTGCTAGATCACTTGCTTTTGTTTTGAAATTGTGTTTTGTGTGGCTTTGAAAGTATTTTGTAAAAGAGGCCATTGTTTAGGCAATCTTTGTAATGATTTTCGTTCGTAAGAATGTATACAAAGATGTTTGTCTTTTTGAAAATGTTTTCAATGTTTGTAAGATGTTTGGAAATGTGTGTGTTTGTTTTGAAAATAACAAGGATATTTGTTTGAAATGGAGTAAGTAACTAGAAGTAATCTACCTACTCAAATGTCTTTCTTGTTCATTTTATTTTCCTTTGATATTGTTGTCTTACCATTGATTTGGTAAGCAACCCTATCTTTGGATGTAAACGGGACGGGCGTGGGTCATCGTATAACCATGATTAGCAATGTTGTAAAGTATCTTAGCATTTTTGAGGGACTAAGATCATTTTGTAAGGCAACTTTGAATAGCGTCATTGAGGGACTATGATCTTATACTTGTTTGTTTTGCTAAGATACTTCGCATGCGTAATATGGTCATTTTTGTATAAGGTAACCAAGTGGAGTAACCCTAAGGGTGCTTGTGTGCAAGTGTGTTATTTTCATTCTTGATTTTGTCTTAGATTAGGGTTTTCTATTTGATTGTTTTATCTTGCCATACAAACCCTAATTACTAGAATGTTATGTAAAAGCGATAAATTGCGTAATTTAAAGATTTCTACGCTATTACAACATTTTATGGGAGGGGGTATACAAATTATGAATGGGGATTTGCAATAATGTAAATCTAATTTAATCTATTACAACCAAATCGAATTTGTACAAATATTTGAATAAACAATATACAAAACAAATTAAATATGCAATGGTATATATATGCAAGAAAAAGGACTTTTATTTTGTTTTTTATGTGAAAAAAGAGTTTTAAACTAAACCTAATAATTTAAGAAAAGGAAATTATTTTTAGAAACTGGTTAACCCTAATTCTAATTTTTTAAAAGAAAATAAAGTTCTTTAAGTATTATTTTGGTGTATTTTTGTCTTTAAAATAATAAAATAATATTTTATGAAATATTTTAGTCCTTTTATACATTAGAATAAATATTTACAAGTGTGAGAGAAAATAAATAAATATTAACCTAATTCTATTTTATTTTACAAGTTTATTTAAGAAAAATAGTTAATATATAATTTAATAAAAAATATTTTTTTATGAGAAAATAAAATATTTTAAACAAAATGTAATATTTATCATGTTTTATATTTTTTATGTTAAGGAAAATATATTTAATAATATGGAAATGAAAATAAAAATAAATAATAAAATGTATGGGTCAGTGGTGCTGTTAAGAAAAAGGAGGTGGATGTTAGAAAAAAAATGAGGCCAGTTGTGCTGAGCCCATGTTGCAAACAAATCAAATAAAGATGAAAAAAATGTGAAAAATGCCAAAAGGCAGCGCCAAGGCTCGAACCTGTGACCTTAAGCATTTTTACGCGCTTCCTTACCGCTGGGGTGGCTGTATATCCGTTAGTTCAAATGGAAACAAAAATACATAACATGAATCCCTTCCTTGCTCTGTACTTCATCTTCTTCCTCTAGCCAGCCGGACCACCTGTATCTCTCTCATTTCTCCATGAAAATGGAAACTTTAAACATGAAAATGATAGTACTCTTTCCCACGATTTTAACCATGTAACTCATGTAAGCTAACAGTCAAAGATCAAAGCTAATTTCAAACCTAATTTTACTTAAATTTGAAATCTAAAATTCTCTATACACAATAAATATAAATGAAATCTATGAACATGGTTGGCTTTAGCACAAGGATATCTACATTTTATTTTCACAAATCGAGACCAAAGGATGCCTGTATGAAGAGATAGAAGTTAGAGTTCTTACCTCTTTCAGCTGAGATCGTGAATGGAGTTTGAGTGAGTTTTGAGAAGGCCTGAGGATCCCTTTAGCTTTCCTGGACCTCACTGAGTGTGTTCCAATCCTTACCTTGCCCTGAAAGTGCCTGAATCTCCCTACCCAAGTCAACCTGCAAACTTGAAATGCAAAAATGGCATATGGAAAAGGAGGAGTTACAGTGAAGGGGTGATGGTCTGGAACACTTAGATATGATGTAGGTTAAGTGTTTAGGTGATTAGAACTTGAAACACACGAGTGGTTTTTGAGATTGTTATGCTTGATGCAAAACTGCAAGTTATGGCAGGTTTTTGGTGATAGAGAGTTTGGGAGAGTTTCTGAGCTTTTGCAATCGTGTCTTAGGTTGTAATATGTTTGTGTATAAGTATAAAAAAGGTTTCAAATCAATTCCACACCAGGCTTCTGAGTTATAGACTTTTTGCTCTATTGCTTGCCTTTTAAGAAAAGTGAGGAGACAACTCTCTACATGCTTGTACAAGCCTGATCTGAGTTGGTACAAGTCTTAGGAACTTTGCTTTTGGTTTATAGGACTTGTGTGTGCAGAAGAAATAGGTGCAAAGCTCAAGGAGTTGATAAATGCAAAAGTTGTGCTTTTCTAAAATGGAAATGGCAACTTTGTGCCATTTATGGAATTAAAGCTTGGACAAAGGCTCTCATGCTTGGATTAAAGCTTTATCAACTGTGTAAGCATTAAATTATTGAGTGAGAAACAAGTTTGAGACCTGTAAAGCAATAATTATGCAGCCTAGGTTTGGATTTGAATTTTGGTTCATCATGAAATGGCTTGGAATCAAAGTGAGAAATTACCAAATTCATCTCTTCGATTCTCCCTACTCAAAAATGATCTCAAGGAGTTCTTGGATATTTTGGAAAGATTGAAATGTGATCTATAATTCATATTTGAATTGATTTTCAAGATTCCTATTGGAACTAGGTGAAAAGTTATCATGAAGTTAGGTCAAAAACCTGCCTAAATTAGGGCAAAATTTCACTAAGTTATTTTAGTTCATGAGCATGTATTCACAAAATTATATCTTAAGATCCAAGCATATTTAGGAAAAGTGTGTGAAGAAAAGTTGTATATTTCATGGAGATCTACAACTTTCATGTTGGGAACTTCCTTTGAATCATCTTGTACCATGGTGAAAATTTGGCTTAAAGTTGAGAAAAAATAAGAAATTTTCTATACTTAGAAAAATTTCTAAGTTAAGAAATTTCAAATTTCAAAACAAAATCTTCAATCTTTGATTTCTTGATGAACAAGTTTCACATTTTGACATGTTTTGATGAATTGTGATCCTTGGCATTTGATTTTGACCAAAAAGTCAAAGTTTGACTTTTCAGTATACAATTGACTTTTGATCAGTTGACTGCAAAATTTATCTGTCAATCCAATGGAATTGCAATGTTTTGAACCATGTCATTAGGTCAAGATGATTCAATTGAACCCTTGAAATCATGATTCAAATAAATTGGTCATTTTCTAGGTCAAAAATCAGAAATTGCCCTTTCTCAATCAAAACCCAAATTTTGACCATTTTGCCCTTTTGATGATTTGATCAAATTTCTTGAGGAATTATGGTCCAAACTTGATCAAATGATACATGTGAGTCTAGAATGTTGATATGGATAAAAAATTATGAAGTTTGACTGTAAATTGGCCATGGTTGACTTTTTCCTCAATACAATTGATTTTTAGGTCAACTGTCCAATTGACTAATCAAAAATGTGATTTAAGGCTTGAAACTTGACATGAGTAATATTAGGGGTCTATAATGATACTTTAAGGTCATATGAAGCATTGATAGTCCAAATTTTGGGTTATCTATGCATGATGAGATGTCTTGAGCTGATCAAACCCTAATCTAGTCTTGAGTCAAAGAGATCTTGTGAGAAAAGTCTTGATAAATGAGAGGGAAAATTATGGGGTACAACAGCTGCCCCTGTTCAATCTTCTTAAACCTGAAGAGTTAGATTGGCGAGTCTTGTCATTCGTGACTCGAAGGTGAAAGATGATTGGACACTAGAGTGCCCAGAAATTTGCACTCAACGATGTGTAGTTGAAGGAATGGGCTTAAAGATGCCATTTGGAGAGGTGATAGAGTCTTGTTGGGAGATGGGCTTGTAGATGCCATCCAAGAATGCTTTTTGATTTGTAATTTGTGAGCCGAAAGAATGAGTATCAGAATGGCGTCCATGTTTGGAGCGTACCCGAACTGTATTTGGGAGCTGATTTTGACTAAGTATCAGAATGGCATCCGTGTCTGGAGCGTATCTGAACTGTATCTGAAAACTGAATCCGAATGAGTATCAGAATGGCATCCGTGTCTGGAGCGTATCCGAACTATATCTAAAAGTTGAATCTGAATGAATATCAGAATGGCATCTGTGTCTGGAGCGTATCCGAACTGTATCTGAAAGTTGAATCTGAATGAGTATCAGAATGGCATCCGTGTCTGGAGCGTATCCGAACTGTATCTAAAAGTTGAATATGAATGAGTATCAGAATGGCATCCGTGTCTGGAGCGTATCTGAACTGTATCTGAAAGTTGAATCTGAATGAGTATCAGAATGGCATCCGTGTCTGGAGCGTATCCGAACTGTATCTGAAAGTTGAATCTGAATGAGTATAAGAATGGCATCCGTGTCTGGAGCGTATCTGAACTGTATCAAGGTTGTATTTTGTTAATGGTAGCTGTTAATCTTATCCTAAAAAGGGTAAAATGTTAGCTAAAATACAAATTTATATCTGTATGAAATGTATGATGCAATGTATTTGCTTTATTAATGTTTATGATATACGGATGCAATGTATGCGCATGTGAACTAATTTGCTGCATTTCTGTTCTATTGAGGAAAATAAATCCCTGAATGCCGCTGAGGATATGTGAATTTTCATGTCTTGAAGTGGAAGTACTGATAAACTTTTGTTGAAAGAAGTAAAATCTGTTGTGAGGGCCATGCCATGTACTACTTGCACAATCTGCTTAGGGAATCTGGAGAAATTGGGTGATTTCTACCGGGGATTGGTAAACTGGGAGCTTCATTTCGCTGGGGATTTAAATGATGTACTGTAAGGGATCACTTATGGAATAGCCTAGAGACATTTTCCTATTATTTCAACCTATCAGTAATTGTCTTCCTCATTTTGTTTATTTGTAAACAGTGATCATGTTCAAATGCATATGTTCAACAATGAATCATTGGACGTTTTTGTAAATAAAACACAAGCGTAAAGAAAAAGACAAATAGTTTTTTGCACTTTAAAAGGGATATCTTTGTATTGACTTTGAATAAACATTCTGATACAAAGAAAAGATAGCTACGTGTAAAAAAAATCCATGGGGTTTCCATCCTGCTATAGCCTTCACATCTCCGAGTATCATGTCTATTTGTGCCTTGTCCGAAGATGATTGAATTAATCAGAACCTCTGAGTTCGTCAGTGGAAACTAAAGGTTGTCCATAAAGTGATCCGACAGGACATAGTCATACACTTTAATTCCCTAAATTTTTCCTGGACCACCCTTTCGGGTTTTCAGTCCATCGGGAAACCCTTTTTTGCCCAAGTTGCCCTTTCGGGTTTTCAACTTGCCGGGTGTACAATTTTTTTATATTTTATCCCTAATTTTTTCCCGAACCTTTTGGTTCGCCGGAATGCCCTTGTTTTGCCTAGGTGTGTCAACCTAGCGGGTCTCTTATGCATAGTATCTTTTGATTATGTCCGCATTTACAGGGTGTGGCAGGTCGTCACCATCCATGGTGGTCAAGATCATTGCCCCACCGGAGAATATGTTTTTGATTACAAATGGTACTTCATAGGTAGGAGTCCATTTGCCCCCGGGATCACTTTGTGGCAAGATGATACGTTTGATCACTAGATCTTCAACTTGATATACTTGGCGCCTGACTTTCTTGTTGAAAGCCTTGATCATCTGTTTTTGATACATTTTACCATGGCAAACAACAATAAGTCTCTTTTCATCAATCAAATTCAGTTGATCAAGTTGAGTCTGGATCCAATCGTCTTCATTCAACCCTGCATCCTTCATAATTCTCAGAGAGGGGATCTGAACCTCAATAGGTAGGACAACCACCATGCCATAAACCAAAGAATAGGGTGTTGCCCCGGTTGATGTGTGAGCCGTGGTATGATAACCATGGAGAGAAAACAGTAATATCTCATGCCAGTCTTTGTATGTGACTGTCATTTTCTGTATGATCTTCTTAATGTTTTTATTTGCAGCTTCGACAACACCATTCATCTTTGG
Organism: Vicia faba; assembly: GCA_948472305.1. NCBI lineage: Eukaryota > Viridiplantae > Streptophyta > Magnoliopsida > Fabales > Fabaceae > Vicia > Vicia faba. The sequence goes on from OX451737.1 coordinate 476,453,496, forward strand.
CCGATAGGGAGAAGAATTGTGATGTTGGATCTTGAATTGCTCGCATAAAACGGTGATCATAGTGTTATTGAGATTTGTACCATTGTCAATGATGATCCTTTCAGGGATACCATACCGGCAAATAAGGTTTTGCTTGATGAAGCGGGCAACAACATTCTTGGTAACGGAAGCGAAGGAAGCTGCTTTAACCCATTTTGTAAAATAGTCAATGGCCACTAGGATGAAGCGGTGTCCATTGGAGGCTGTAGGCTTGATCTCTCCAATCATATCAATTCCCCACATAGCAAAGGGCCAAGGAGCCGTCAAGACATTCAGAGGAACCGGAGGTACGTGCACCTTGTCAGCATAAATTTGACACTTATGGCAGATTCGAGAATGTTGATAGCAATCTGCTTCCATGGTAGACCAATAATAGCCTGCCCGTAGGATTTTCTTCGCCATCGTATGCCCACTGGAGTGGGTGCCAAAAGCACCTTCATGTAATTCAGCCATGACGTTTTAAGCTTCAACTTTATCCATACACCAAAGCAAAATGGAGTCATGATTGTGTTTGTACAGGATGCCATTACTAAGGAAGAATTTAGCAGAGAATCTCCTTAAGAACTTCTTATCATTGATTGAAGCTCCTTCTGGATATTCTTGAGCCTCGAGATACCTCTTGACTTCATGAAACCAAGGCTGGTCCACTACCTCTTCAATATTAATCTCGTGACAGTGCGCTGTTTCATCCATTCACTTGATGGTGATTTGGGGAGCCTCGTTATCCCAATTAAGTTTAAACATAGATGGCATTATGGCTAGAGCGTCTGCTAGCTGATTTTCTTCTCGCGGGAAATGCTCGAAGGTAATCTTCTCAAAATGTGGTAGCAATGTCAAAACATGTTCTTTGTAAGGAATAAGGTTTGTGTGTTTGGTGTTCCACTCCCCTTTGATCTGATTGATGACCAAAGTTGAGTCTCCGAATACATCCAATGATTTGATCCCCAAGTCTATGGCAGCTTTGAGACCAAAGATATATGCTTCGTATTCTGCCATGTTGTTTGTACAGTTGAAGCAAAGTCAGGCAGTAAAGGGACTGTGACACCCTTCCGGAGATATGAGTACAACGCTGATACCATTGTCGAGTGCGTTAGATGCCCCATCAAAGAACAGGGTCCATTGGGATCCTTGTTCAGGTCTGTCATATGGCCTGAATTCTTCACAGTTGTCTACTGTCATGATGTCTTCATCCGGGAATTCAAACTTCATGGACTGATAGTCTTCTACAACTTGATGAGCAATTTGATCAGCTAGCACACTGCCCTTTATAGCTTTCTAGGTAGTATACTGTATGTCGTACTCTGTCAGGATCATCTGCCATCTAGCTATTCTCCCAGAAAGAGCAGGCTTTTCGAAGATGTACTTTATCGGATCCATCTTAGATATCAGCAAGGTAGTATGAGTCAGTATATACTGTCTTAGCCGGCGAGCAGCCCATGCCAGAGTGCAGCAAGTTTTCTCGAGCAGTGAATATCTGGTTTCACAGTCGGTAAACTTTTTGCTCAGGTAATAAATAGCATGCTCTTTTCGGCCAGACTCGTCATGATGCCCCAATACACACCCCATCAAGTTTTCTAAAACAGTCAGATACATGATCAAAGGTCTTCCCTCGACTGGTGGCATCAATACATGAGGTTCTTGTAAGTATTCTTTGATTTTGTCAAAAGCAACCTGGCATTCATCATTCCATTTGACTACTTGATCTTTCTTCAATAATTTGAAGATTGGCTCACAAGTATTTGTTAGGTGAGAAATGAATCTGGCAATATAGTTCAAGCGTCCCAAGAATCCTCTGACTTCCTTCTCAGTACGAGAAGCAGGCATCTCTTGTATTGCTTTAACTTTGGCAGGATCGACCTCAATAACTTTGTTACTGACGACAAATCCTAGGAGTTTACCGGACCGTACTCCAAATGTGCACTTGTTTGGATTCAACCTCAGCTTGTATTTCTTCAGTCTCTCAAACAACTTTTGTAAGTGATCAAGGTGCTCTTCTTTTGTTTGTGATCTAGATATCATATTGTCTACGTAGACCTCTATTTCATGATGTATCATGTCGTGAAATAAAGCTACCATGGCGCGCTGATAGGTTGCCCCAACATTCTTCAATCCGAATGGCATCACCTTGTAGCAGAATGTGCCCCACTGTGTGACAAATGTTGTTTTCTCCATCTCCTCAGGTGCCATTTTGATTTGGTTATAACCTGAGAATCCATCCATGAAGGAAAACACTTTATGTTATGCCGTATTGTTAACCAGGATATCAATGTGGGGGAGTGGAAAATCATCTTTAGGGCTTGCCCTATTCAAATCTCTGTAATCCACACACATTCGTACTTTGCCATCTTTTTTAGGTACGGGAACAATGTTGGCAACCCATTGAGGGTAGGAAGTGACAACCAAGAATCCAGCATTGAATTATTTCATGACCTCCGCTTTAGTCTTTTCTGACATATCATGTCTCATGCGGCGGACTTTTTGTTTTACGGGCGGACAATCTTCTCTTATAGGCAGACGATGTACCACGATGTTCGTATCAAGTCCTGGGATGTCTTCATATGACTAGGAAAAGATTTCAACATAATCATGCAACAGCTGAATCAAACGCTCCTTGACACTGTTTTCCAGATTGGCACCCACCTTGACCTCTTTTTTATCCTCCTCGGTACCAAGGTTGATTGTTTCTACAGGTTCCTCGTGAGGCTGAATGGTTCTTTCCTCTTGTTGTAGTAGTTTGGCAAGTTCCCCTGGTACTTCACAATCTTCCCCAACTTCGTCTTCGGCTTGGTAGATTAGATCCTCAGAGTCACAAAAGGCCATAGCAGTATCGTTACCCATGGGATCCAGAATGGAGGGGTACCTGCATTTGTGAGTGTGGGTGTGTGTAAGGGTATAACCATCCTTAAAAATAAAATATAAAAGAAAAACAATGAGCACAAAATTTTGTATGAGAAAAACGTCCATGATTCATTGAATGTCATATGAAGATGAAATAATAACCCTTACAAATGGACCATTGTGCCTAGAGCAAGACACAAGGTTTTAAGAGTGCGAATTGTTTTTGAATATTACAGGTCCAACAAAATGTAAAGATAAATTACTGAGGGATGAAAGTTATTGGGACGAAGTCTCTAACCTCCCAGTTGCAAAGTCCTCCATTGACAGTCGGAAAGATCCAATCCTCCAAGTTGCAATCCTCTTCACCATCTTCTACCGTGTTGACCTCTCGGTTGCTAATCTTCAAGGGTGGCCCTCCAGCACGAGCACGACGTACAGCCTTTTGAGCACTTGAATTGAAATCTAAGCCAAACTTGTCAGACTTATACGAGATATCCGAAAGTTGCCCCCAGACGGTGCATCCACCTTCTTCTACTACTGCTTTGGCGTCCTTCAGAGATGACATCTAAAGTGGATTTCTTGTAATCTTGGGAATCTGGGACACAGTCTTGGTCACTGTTACCTCTTGGGGGACCTCTTCGAAGTGTTGAAAAGGAGTTTCAATGAACTCGCCGTCCAATTCCATATACCTGAAGGAATTGAGATGGCTAATCATGTATTCTTCCTCTCCGTGGACAGTGATAATCTTTCCTTGAACTGGATACTTCAGCATCTGGTGCAATGTAGAGGTGACAGCGCCAGCATTATGGGTCCATGGCCTTCTTAGCAGGCAAGAGTACGAAGGGCGGATGTCCATTACATAAAAGGTTGAATTGAAAGTATGAGTCCCAACCTTCATGGGGATATCCACCTCCCTGTGTACCATCCTCTTCGAGCCATCAAATGCCCTTACTACTATGTTGCTTGGCTTTAACGTCAGTCCTTCGCAGTCAAGTCTGTCAAGAGCTTTTTTCGGTAAGACATTCAAAGATAAGCCAGTGTCCACTAAGACATGGGCCAGAGTGGTGCCCCTACATTCCACAGAGACATGCAATGCCTCGTTGTGCTTTCTTCCCCTTGGTGTCAGATCAGTATCCGAGAAGCCTAGGCCGTTATCCACTGTCAAGTTGGCCACACAGTCTTGAAATTGATCAGCAGACGTCTCTTGAGGCACATGGGCTGTCTTTAGGAACTTCACCAAGGCTTTCGCATGTGCCTCGGAACACAGTAGTAATGCCAGCATGGATATTTTGGAGGGAGTTTTCCCCAACTGTTCAACTACGTCATAGTCGCTCCTCTTTATAATTTTTAGGATCTCCTCCATTTCTTTCTTGGATGTCTCGGGGATAGTCAGTGATTGAGCCTTCGTCCGGACAGGCTCCACTTGAATACTTTTTCCTCGAGTTTCAGCAGCAGGAGTGTTGGTAGGAATGGCAACAGGGGTTGTAACGGATTCGTCAATAGGAGCACTTGCATAAATGATTATGGGTACAGAAGTAACCTTTGGAGCAGCCACGGGTCCAAAAACTGCCTTTGGGGGGCAATTTCTGGAGAAAAGATCATACCGCTTTGGGTAATTTTACTAGTTCCGGCAATATTGCTAATGTTAGAATCTTCTTCTTCGGAGTTTATCTCTTCAGTGGCCGGCCCATCTTGTTTGATGCCATGGTAATAAATGTCCCCACCGTAATTCCATGACACAGTTTTGTCTGATTCATATGGGACTGGCCCAGGCATGTGATTATTAGAGGAGTTGCTTTTGGAACTGATGTAATTCCAACGGGTCTTTTGGAGACCCTGGAAGAATTGGCGGAGATGGTAATGATTGAAACATTTTCAACAGGAATAGGTGAAACATGAGTACTTTCAAACAGAATCTCTTTGTTGTCTATCAAGCGTTGAATGACTGTTTTCAACAAAGGGCAATCCGTTGGTGAGGATAAGCAGAGGCGGTAGTCTTCATTACAACCCGGGAACACACCGGCTTTTAACAAGTTTATCTTAATGGTTGGAAGTGGAGTCATGAGTTCATCAACTGTGGTAACAAACAAATCTTCTTCAATTGCATTGGTGTTGTGACCATATCTGGGCATAGGAGCATAAATGACATTTGGCTTCTCGAGCGCATCAAACTCAATTTATTTTGCTTCAATGAGGTCTTGTATTTTATTCTTCAAGGCCCAACAGTTATTATTATCGTGACCAGGACTTTCGGAGTGATATGCACAACGGGCATTGGGGTGATAATGAGGGGACGCTGTGTTGGGGTTTTTTGGAGCTTCTTTCAAGGTTGCTAAATTGGATTTCAGAAGATGCGGTAATACTTGAGACAGAGTCATGTTGATTCCGGTGAATTTCCTGACTGGCCTTTCCACCCTTGGTTGATTACTTCTTTGTTGATCAGATGTAGGTTTTGGAATCATAACAGCCCCCACCATTGGTCGGCGTTCGACTCTCTCTTGGTTTCTTTGCGGATATACAATAACTACCTCTTTCTTCCTAATAAAAGGCTTCCTCACAGCTATAGAAGAAGATGAATCCTTCTGAATCTTTCCACTTTTTATGCCAGCTTCCACCCTCTCTCCGGTTAATATTAGTTCAGTAAATCCTGCAGACGAGCTTCCAATTAAATGGTTGAAGAAAGGGCCCGATAAAGTGCCTAAGAACATGTCCACCAATTCCCTTTCATACAAAGGGGGTTGAACTCTTCTAGTCAGATCTCTCCATTTCTGCGCGTAATCCTTAAAACCCTCATTGGAAGCCATGGCCATACTCTGAAGTTGAGTACGGGTAGGCGCCAAATCAGCATTATATTGATATTGCTTATAGAAAGTTGCGGCAAGATCTTCCCAATTGTGGATGTTGGCTCTTTCTAGTTGGTAAAACCAATCGAGTTGTGTTCTAGATAGACTATCTTGGAAAAAATGCACCCACAAATCTTTATTAGCGGAGTGTGGTTGGATCTTTCTCACATATGATCGGAGATGCATCATAGGACATGACACTCCATCGTATTTTTCAAACAAGGGCACTTTAAATTTCGGAGGAATCACAATCCCTGACACTAGTCCCAAATCCTCAAAATCTAAGCCTGGCACCTTTTGTATTTCCATCGTGCTCAAACGCTCTTCGAGATGTCTGTACATGTCATCAGCTGGAGGATACTGTTCTTCAGAGTAGTCTTCCTCTTCTTCCTCCTCTTCAGATTCTAACGGGACCGCTGTTTCCTTGCCTTTCCTCTCTCATTCACCGAATGTTGTTGCAAAATTCAAAGTCCTCCTCGTCTGCTCATGAAATCTTCTCCTCATGTTCAAGACTCCATTTACCTTCTTTGTTTTCTTTTTCTTCTCTTCAGCTAGTAGAGTCTTCAATTCTTCTTTCCCCTTGACTAGGGTCATGAGCAACTGTTGAAACTGCGTGTTCTAAGCTTGGAGATCTTTGATTGTTTGTTCGAGATCCATCTTACTGAAATAAACAGTAGAGAGATGAGGAAACTTGTTGCAAAAGACTTGTTTATGTTATGATGAATGATATGTGCATATGCAATGTTTTCAAGGATTTCAAAGATTTAAGTTCGTTTTAAACAAAAAGAAAACACACGTTATATTAATAAGATAAAGTTTGAGTACATCAATGCCCCTTAGAAAAAATAATACAAAACTCTAAGATAAAAAATTAGTGCGCATCCTCTTTTGTGCAATGTAGGCATTTAGAGTCTGCTCCTCATGAAGCAGCTTAGTGAGTTCCAAAACCTTCTTCTCGCTTGCGTAGAATTGGGCTTCAAAAGTATATCGCTCTCCTTTGAGCTTTATCCAATCCCTTTGTAGGTCTTCAAGAGAAGTGGGCATGTCAGGATGTAGGATAGTGTATGGAACATCTCCCTCCTTTAACAGGCTCAATGATTATCGGGAGATAGAAGTATAAGGCATCATAAGACTTTGAGCACGAGTTCGTACCCATTTGAGGTAAGACTCAAGAGGGATAGAATTCTTGTGCCCCAAAGTCTTGCTATCCACCTTGTTTAGCATCCTCCAAGCTCGGATGAATCTCTAGCGAAGACCTTGATCGTCGTTGTCGTAGTCGAATACCAATCCTTGAATCAGCATCTCGTGCGGGCCATCCCTTCGGGCATAACCAAACTGTCTTAAAGCTAATCATGGATTATAGGTGATGCCTCCTCTTATTCCAAGTAGAGGGACATTAGGGAATTCCCCACAACGGGCAACAATGATAACATTCTCTTTGGATCGGGAGCACCAATGAATATCTGAATGTTTGAGCGTCATTAACCTTTGTGACCACCTTGAACCTTGCTCATTCTTTAAGACTGATTGGGGAAGATGAGAAATTAACCATCTTTCCAGGATAGGAGTGCAACACATAAGGACACCTCTTTTCCTCATTGTGCGAGTGTGAAAAGAGTGTAGGATATCCCCTAACAATGTAGGCACCGAGTTGTGTGACATGAAGATTTTGACGGTGCTCACATCTATGAGTTGGTCAGGATTGGGAAATAAGACCATCCCATAGATAAGAAGAACCACAATTTCCTCAAAGGCTTGCAAGTCTAAGGAATTCCAACAACTTTGGGCTTTCTCAAACAGGAACTTTGCTAAGAAGCCTTTGACACCACTTCTAGCTTCCCAATGAGTTGTGACATCAGATGAGTGCAAGTGTAGAGCTTGAGCAATCTCTTCTAGCTTTGGGTCTCTTTCTGTACCGTTGAAAGGTAGTTGATTGAGAATGGGAATCCTCAAGAGTTGTTAGAATTCTTCCAAAGTAGGCACAAGTTGATAGTCGGGAAATGTGAAGCAATAGTGCAAAGGATCAAAGAACTGAAAGAGCACCTTCATCATATCCTAATCTGTGTTGGAGGTGACCAAGTTGAGTAGATGACCATGTCTCTCGGTGAATAAAGAGTTCTAAGGGATCCTTGAAGCTAGCTCCTTAAGTTGTGGAGGAATTCTTACAAGTTTGACTTGGATAGTTTTCCCGCGAAGTAAATCCATATCCTACAAAACAAGAACGAAGATGAATACCAAAATCCTTGAAATGGTTAGTGGATTTATATGATGTTCATAATGTCCATGATGTTATGTACAAGTATGCATATACAAACAAATCAAACAAGTTCTTAGTTTTGGCTTGCATGGAGTTTTATAGGTAAGTACCCTCTTGAAGTTTAGTTGGTTTAAACCTGTCCTAGTAATAGTAACCGGGTTCTAAGGAGGTCAATATCACCAAATTGTTTCCTTGGTCATTGTTTCAGCTCAAGCCTCTTTAATGGCGACCGAAATATCCCAAGAAACAAAACCTCAATGAGTGTGGAATCGAGTATCTACCAACTTCGGACTGCACCAAAGCCGGTCATCTCACTACATCCTAAAGGCCAAGTTGGTAAAGTAAAGGGTTCTAGAAGTTCATTAGTGCTTTATGACATCACTCAGCGGCCCCGTATTCTCTTTGATTAACTCAAAGGCTACCGGTACCCACAAATATGTCACACTAACATAGCTATTGCTTAGACCATGTCAGTATACCCCGCACAGTTTCCACAACGTATTGCTATTTACCTATAATGTATCCCAAATCCAGGTAGAGGATTTAAAACCCAAACAAAGAACCATAATGTAAAGCATACAAGTCAAACAATGTAAGAAAATAAATGTGATGTAGCCCTAAGGTAACCCCACTTTTATAATTGTCCCCAACAGAGTCGCCAATTATGTGATACGGTGGGAGAAATGACTTGAGGGTTTTGTGTTTTATCGCAAATTTTATGGTTAGCAAGAGTCGCCACCGACTTTTCTTTTATCCAAAAGGAAAGGTGAAAAAGCACAGGAAAGACCTTTGAGATTGTTTCTTAAGTTCGAGGGGTAGATTATGAAAAGGGAAGGTGTTAGCACCCTTTTCATCCATGGTTATCCATGGGCTCTTAATTACTTGCTAGATCACTTGCTTTTGTTTTGAAATTGTGCTTTGTGTGGTTTTGAAAGTATTTTGTCAAAGAGGCCATTGTTTAGGCAATCTTTGTAATGATTCTCGTTCGTAAGAATGTATACAAAGATGTTTGTCTTTTTGAAAATGTTTTCAATGTTTGTAAGATGTTTGGAAATGTGTGTGTTTGTTTTGAAAATAGCAAGGATATTTGTTTGAAATGGAGCAAGTAACTAGAAGTAATCTACCTACTCAAATGTCTTTCTTGTTCATTTTCTTTTCCTTTGATATTTTTGTCTTACCATTGATTCGGTAAGTAACCCTATCTTTGGATGTAAACTGGAAGGGCGTGGGTCATCGTATAACCATGATTAGCAATGTTGTAAAGTATATTAGCATTTTTCAGGGACTAAGATCATTTTGTAAGGCCACTTTGGATAGCGTCATCGAGGGACTATGATCTTATACTTGTTTGTTTTGCTAAGATACTCCGCACGCGTAATATGGTCATTTTTGTATAAGGCAACCAAGTGGAGTAACCCTAAGGGTGCTTGTGTGCAAGTGTGTTATTTTCATGCTTGATTTTGTCTTAGATTAGGGTTTTTTATTTGATTATTTTTATTTTGCCATACAAACCCTAATTACTAGCATGTTATGTAAAAGCGATAAATTGCGTAATTTAAAGATTGCTACGCTATTACAATATTTTATGGGAGGGGTGTATACAAATTATGAATGGGGATTTGCAATAATGTAAATCTAATTTAATCTATTACAACCAAATTGAATTTGTACAAATATTTGAATAAATAATATACAATATAAATTAAATATGAAATGGTATGTATATGCAAGAAAAAGGATTTTTATTTTGTTTTTTATGTGAAAAAAGAGTTTTAAGCTAAACCTAATAATTTAAGAAAAGGAAATTATTTTTAGAAATTGGTTAACCCTAATTCTAATTTGTTAAAAGAAAATAAAGTTCTTTAAGTATTATTTTGGTGTATTTTTTTCTTAAAAATAATAAAATAATATTTTATGAAATATTTTAGTCCTTTTATACATTAGAATAAATATTTACAAGTGTGAGAGAAAAGAAATAAATATTAACCTAATTCTATTTTATTTTACAAGTTTATTTAAGAAAAATAGTTAATATATAATTTAATAAAAAATATTTTTTATGAGAAAATAAAATATTTTAAACAAAATGTAATATTTATCATGTCTTATATTTTTTATGATATTTTATGTTAAGGAAAATATATTTAATAAAATGGAAATGAAAATAAAAATAAAAAATAAAATGTATGGGCCAGGGGTGCTGTTAAGAAAAAGGAGGTGGATGTTAGAAAAAAAATGAGGCCCAGTTGTGCTGAGCCCACGCTGCAAACAAATCAAACAAAGATGAAAAAATGTGGAAAATGCCAAAAGGCAGCGCCAAGGCTCGAACCTGTGACCTTAAGCATTTTTGCGCGCTGCTTTATCACTGGGGTAGCTGTACATCCATTAGTTCAAATGGAAACAAAAATACATAACATGAATCCCTTCCTTGCCCTGTACTTTGTCTTTTTCCTCTAGCCAGCCGGACCACCTATATCTCTCTCATTTCTCCATGAAAATGGAAACTTCAAACATGAAAATGATAGTACTCTTTCCCACGATTTCAACCATGTAACTTATGTAAGCTAACAGTCAAAGATCAAAGCTAATTTCATTATCCCTAATTTCAAACCTAATTTTTACTGAAATTTGAAATCTAAAATTCTCTATACACAATGAATATAAATGAAATATATGAACATGGCTGGCTTTAGCACAAGGATATCTATATTTTATTTTCATAAATCGAGACCAAATGATGCCTGTATGAAGAGATAGAAGTTAGAGTTCTTACCTCTTTCAGCTGAGATCGTCAATGGAGTTTGAGTGAGCTTTGATAAGGCATGAGGATCCCTTTAGCTTTCCTGGACCTACCTGAGTGTGTTCCAATCCTTACCTTGCCCTGAAAGTGCCTGAATCTCCCTACCCAAGTCTACCTGCAAACTTGAAATGCAAAAATGGCAGATGGAGAAGGAGGAGTTAAAGTGAAGGGATGATGGTCTATAACACTTAGATATGATGTAGGTTAAGTGTTTAGGTGATTAGAACTTGAAACGCATGAGTGGTTTTTGAGATTGCTATGCTTGATGCAAAACTGCAAGTTATGGCAGGTTTTTGGTGATAGAGAGTTTAGGAGAGTTTCTGAGCTTTTGCAATCGTGTCTTAGGTTGTAATATGTTTGTGTATAAGTATAGAAAAGGTTTCAAATCAATTCCACACCAGGCTTGAGTTATAGAATTTTTGCTCTATTGCTTGCCTTTTAAGAAAAGTGAGGAGATAACTCTCTACATGCTTGTACAAGCCTGATCTGAGTTGGTACAAGTCTTCGGAACTTTGCTTTTGGTTTTTAGGACTTGTGTGTGCAGAAGGAATAGGTGCAAAGCTCAAGGAGTTGATAAATGCAAAAGTTGTGCTTTTCTAAAATGGAAATGGCAACTTTGTGCCATTTATGGAATTAAAGCTTGGAAAAAGGCTCTCATGCTTGAATTAAAGCTTTATCAACCATGTAAGCATTAAATTATGGAGTAAGAAACAAGTTTGAGACCTGTAAAGCAAGAATTATGCATCCTAGGTTTGGATTTGAATTTTGGTTCATCATGAAATGGCTTGGAATATTACCAACTTCATCTCTTCGATTCTCCCTACTCAAAAATGATATCAAGGACTTCTTGGACATTTTGGAAATCTTGAAATATGATATATAACTCATCTTTGAATTGATTTTCAAGATTCCTCTTGGAACTAGGTGAAAAGTTGCCATGAAGTTAGGTCAAAAACCTGCCTAAATTAGGGCAAAATTTCACTAAGTTATTTTAGTTCATGAGCATGTATTCACAAAATTATATCTTAAGATCCAAGCATCTTTAGGAAAAAGTATGTGAATAAAAGTTGTAGATTTCATGGAGATATACAACTTTCATGTTGGGAACTTCCTTTGAATCATCTTGTACCATGATGAAAATTTGGCTTAAAGTTGAGAAAAAATAAGAAATTTTCTATACTTCGAAAAATTTCTAAGTTAAGAAATTTCAAATTTCAAAACAAAATCTTCAATCTTTGATTTCTTGATGAACAAGTTTCAAATTTTGACATGTTTTGATGAATTGTGATCCTTGGCATTTGATTTTGACCAAAAAGTCAAAGTTTGACTTTTCAGTATACAATTGACTTTTGATCAGTTGACTGCAAAATTTATCTGTCAATCCATTGGAATTGCAATGTTTTGAACCATGTCATTAGGTCAAGATGATGCAATTGAACCCTTGAAATCATGCTTCAAATAAATTGGTCATTTTCTAGGACAAAAATCAGAAATTGCCCTTTCTCAGTCAAAACCCTAATTTTGACCATTTTGACCTTTTGATGATTTGATCAAATTTCTTGAGGAATTATGGTCCAAACTTGATCAAATGATACATGTGAGTCTATAATGTTGATGTGGATAAAAAATTATGAAGTTTGACTATAAATTCACCATGGTTGACTTTTTCCTTAATATAACTGATTTTTAGGTCAATTGTTCAATTGACTGATCAAAAATATGATTCAAGGATTGAAACTTGACATGAGTAATCTTAGGGGTCTATAATTATACTTGAAGGTCATATGAAGCATTTATAGTCCAAAAATCTTTGTGCAATCCCAAAATCCTAATTTTGGGTTATCAGTGCATGATGAGATGTCTTGAGCTGATCAAACCCTAATCCAATCTTGAGTCAAAGAGATCTTGTGAGAAAAGTCTTGATAAATGAGAGGGAAAATTTTGGGGTACAACACTAGGGTGTGTGTGGAAAGATAAAATCAACAAGTAGATAACCCTAATCGAAGATTAAATGCATGCAAATCAAACACACTATCCACACATGCACCCTTAAGGTTAACTCCACTTGGTTGCCTTACAAAAATGACCATATTACGCATGTGAGGTATCTTAGCAAAATGATCTTTCAAAGACGATGACGTTATCTAAGTTTCCTTTCAAAATGATCTTAGTCCCTAAAGAAAAATGCTGAGATACCTTGCAACATTGCTAATCATGGTTATACGATGACCCACGCCCGTCCCGTTTACATCCAAAGATAGGGTTACTTACCAAATCAATGGTAAGATAACAATGTCAAAGGAAAGAAGAAATGAACATGAAAGACTTTTAAGTAAGTAGAATGCTCCTAGTTACTTGCTCCATTTTAAAACAAACATCCTTGCTATTTTAAAAAAATAATCACCTACACTTTCAAAAACATCTTTCAAACTTGAAAACATTTTCAAAAGACAACACTTTGTATACATTCTTATGAACGAGAATCATTACAAAGTTTGCCTAAACGATGGCGCCTTTTCAAAATACTTTCAAAAAACCACACAAAGCACAATTTCAAACAAAAGCAAGTGATCTAGCAAGTAAATATGAGCCCATGGAAAACCATGGATGAAAAGGGTGCTAATACCTTCCATTTTCATGATTTACCCCCCGAACTCAAGAAACAATCTCAAAGGTCTTTCCTGTGCTTTTTCACCTTTCCTTTTGGATAAAAGAAAAGTCGGTGGTGACTCTTGCTAACCGCAACATTTGCGATAAAATGCAAAACCTTCAAGTCAGTTCTACCACCGTATCACAGAATTGGCGACTCTGCTGGGGAAAAACTTAAAAGTGGGGTTACCTTAGGGCTAGATCACCTTTATTTGCTTTCTTTGTTTGACTTGTTTGATTTAAATTTTGGTTCCTTGTTTAGGCTTGTTCTAATCCTCTACCCGGATTTAGGATACCTTATAGGTAAGTAGCAATACGTTGTGGAAACTGTGCGTGGTATACTGACACGGTTTAAGCAATAGATACGTTAGTGTGACATATTTGTGGGTACCGGTAGCCCTTGAGTAGTCAAGGAGAATACGGGGCCGCTGAGTGATGTCATGAAGCACTAACTAACTTTTAGAACCTTTACTTGACCAACTTGGCCATTAGGACATAGTGAGATGACCGACTTTGGTGCAGTCCGAAGTTGGTTGATACTCAACGCTACACTCATTGAGACTTGACTCCTGAGTTTTTTTTGGTTGCGAGTCAATCACCTATCGAACGAACCCGGTTACTATTAACTAGGACAGGTTGAGCCAACCAAACTTCAAGAGGGTACTTACCTACAAACTCCATGCAAGCCTAAACCTAAGGATTTGTCTGTTTGTGTGCATATAAACTTGCTTACTTTGCATACTTGTACATAACATCATAACGTCATACCATAACATTTTCAATAACCATTTCAAGGATCTCGACGGACTTTGATGCAGGGTTACATTGAACCAGACGCCTATCAGGGGGCAAGAGGATTTATTTTCCTTTAACCAAATGCCATCAAGGATCAAGTACAACAAACTTGATTCAAAGGCTACAACCCACTCGACATGATGAGCTTAATTATCGTGGAAGGACATCCACCGATACAAAGTTCTCCAATCAAAACTGTAAGTGACTACTAACCCCATGAGATCCTTGAAAACATGCATCCACATATCATGCATCATATCATGACAGGTTTCTCCCATAAGGGCCTCCTTATCTTCCTACTGTTTATTTCAGTAAGATGAATATGGAACAAACGGTGAAAGACATCCAGGCTCAAAACGCCCAACTTCAAGAGATGTTCTTGAACCTATCCAAGGGACAAGAAGAGGTGAAGGCACTCCTCACCAGGGGCATGATCATGGGAAATTCTGGGGACGACAGAAATGACCAGTTGGAGCGGCTATAAATCGAGATAGCCGTAATGAAAGTCCAAATGATGGGTCAACTGGTGGGCCAGATGGCTCTCATCCAAAACTTGGCTCATGGATAAGAAGTACTGAGAGTCCTCATCAACAAGTTTCATCAAGACGGTTGCAACCGTATGGGGAAAATAACCAGAATAGAAAATCAAGTCACTACTCAGCCTCCCATGAGACAAGAAGACGGAAGATCTTCCCAATTTGCTACCACATCACGAGCCCAACAACGACTTCGTCAATGTCAACCGAAAAATCAGCAAAGGCAAAGCGAGCCCAAAAGACGGTTTACAAACATCAACATACCATTGTCTCAAGCTTTGCAACACATGCTGAGGTTAAATCTGGTTACACCAATAAGACCTCATCCAAATCCCAAAACTTTTTCTCCCAGCTACAATCCTGATGCCAGGTGTGCCTATCATTCCAATAGTCCCGGGCATGATACAAACGATTGTTGGGCGCTGAAGTACAAGATTTAAAACTTGATCGACGGAGGAGCGTTGGAGTTCACACAAGATGGCCAGACTGAATTCTTCTGTCGTCCCTCAAAGGCTCACCACCTAAAGTGACAAGTTCAGACAAAGTGGCTTCTGTTCATTTTGAATTTTCAAGTTGTAATTTCTCTTTTGTTATTCAAACAATTATCTATTAATGTCAAACTTTGTTTCATTAAAGCATTGCATATGTTTGTCTTGAATCAATCCATTCATTTTCATTACATTTAAACTGTGCTTTTTACTCTCTTTATGACATTCAACTCTTTCTAAAAGTTACAAGTCTTTAGAGGGAGGATGACAAAAACAATGCCATAATCTCATACAGTATGCTTTTGGACAGACCTTGCTGACGATGTACATGCGTTTCTTTCAAATCCTAAACACTGGAGTTATAAGGAAGATAATCCCTAGTCAACCCCTTCGAGCCAAAGAAGTAGAAGTTTTCTGTTTTAACACAAATTGAAACCTTTAATCAAAACATGGGGCAGGGTAGTCTCTCAGTTAATTCAAATGCGCGTTTAGCCGCAAACTCTCATCTCGTAATACAATGAATGACATCAAAAACATTCCTTCTGAATCAAAAGATGGTGATGGTTCCCTATCACATAGGCAGTCATTATCTCTCAAAAGAAAAAGCCCACTAAGTCAAAACCTACGAAGGAGACTTAAGAAAAACTAGGGCATCCCACTGACGGTAATCTCAAAAGCAAGAACAGTTAGGCAAAAATTAGGGATAACAAATCAAAAGAAAGAGGTCACTACAAATCCTCAACAACATGAAAAATGTTGCAAGAAATGACTGCCTTCTGATAAACTTAACTTGTCTGAACTATCACCAAAACGTCATTCCAGACTCAATTAGAGTTCAAACGCACAATTAATTGAGTTTAGAACTGAAGAACATCACGAAGAGCGGGTGGGTACAAATACGCTTCGAGCCTTTATCCTTTGTTTCTTAAACCGTGAACCAAGCCATGCTACAACCTTTCAAAAGTCCTAATTGAAGCATGGGTTAGTTCGAAAGCATACTGTTACAAAAGGTATCCTGACTCCTGTAAGGTTTTACTCTAAATCCTGAGTTTGAATTTTCTTATAAAGCTTCTTTACTTGCCAAAACTCATTTTCGAAATTTCAAGACAAGCATAAATTTTGCATTATTTGAATATCACTGTTTGCATACGGCTATTTTGTTTGACAGCAGAGAAATTCACACAACAAATATTCGATGAACGAAAGCTCTCTCGATGAACAAAATCACTTCAAGTGGGATGACACTTCCAATGACAAATCTCTTATTAACAAAGGGGAATGACATATCACTATCCAGCACACCTGGGGTAGTCCAGTCAAAATTCCAAGAAATCTCTCAAGAAGTGCAAAATAACCAGGGAAAAGTCTTCGTCTCCATCACTTGGGGCATTTAACGTAAACCCCAACAAAGGCTTACATACAGTCAAACATTTCCTGGAAGTGCCACAAACACTTGCTACTAAGGGGCAGTGACAAATCTCCCCAAAATCCTTCTCATAGGATGACTCCCAGCCAGAGTTAAAATCTATGAAAACTTTTTCCCAACTGAATCGACTTCAAGAATCCTCGAGGATTTCTGCCAGTGAAGTCGCCGCCTCTCCAACAGACTAAGCAATAGGGTTTATTTCCCTAACAAACGACAGGATTCCCCAACTTGAGGTGGCCTCTCCGACCACTACAAATCAAAGGACCCCAACTCCTCTTCCCCAATAGACTACTCTACAATCCCCAACAAGTTACTGTGAAGCCTGGATCCAACCAGACATTAGTTCAACTTTGACTCCCCAGTAGAGTAACGGACAACCGAGACTCATGAACTTTTTCCCCAAGCAGGAATCAACACTCTCTACAAAGTTTTCAACTTTCCCCAGTGGAGTTCTCCTCAACAAAACAGGGATCCTCAGTGGAAACATTCTAAGCAAAGTTGAAGACATACCTACTCTTCAACAGCAACCCGGGATTTAATAACTCCCTAACACATGTCAAGGATTTATTCTCCAAGACAAAATTACATTTCAACAACATTTATAGTACATGCATACAAAATACATATAACATAAATCTCATTTATTTTGAGACCATCATTACGCAATACATACATCATGACATTGCATACAACTAACTCTTTACCTTTTCAAGAAAGATCAATCGACAAATAAAGGTTGTCATCTTTTGGAGTAGTAATCGTCTAAGATTACTTCATCATCTTTTGGAGTAGTAATAGTCCAAGATTCCTTCATCATCCTGCTGAGGTAGTAATCGTCCAAGATTCCTTCATCATTCTACTGATGTAGTAATCGTCCAAGATTCATTCATCATCCTGTTGAGGTAGTAATCATCCAAGATTCCTTCATCATCCTGCTGAGGTAGTAATCGTCCAAGATTCCTTCATCACCCTGCTGAGGTAGTAATAATCCAAGATTCCTTCATCATTCTACTGAGGCGACCAAAGACCTCCTCTGGTTAGATTTACTCTTTCCAGTTAATGACAGGCAACCGAAGACCTCTTCCAAAAACAGTGCAGATACGATCCAAATACGGATGCCATCCTGATACTCATTCAGATTCAGCTTTCAGATACAGTTCAGATATGCTCCAGACACAGATGTCATCCTGATACTCATTCAGATTCAGCTTTTAGATACAGTTCATATACGCTTCAGACACGGATGTTATCCTGATACTCATTCAGATACAGTTTTCAGATACAGTTCAGATACACTCCAGATATGGATGTCATCCTGATACTCATTCAGATTCAGCTTTCAGATACAGTTCAGATACACTCCAGACACGGATGCCATCCTGATACTCATTCAGATTTCAACTTTTTATACAGTTTAGATACGTTCTAGACATGGACGCCATTCCGATACTCATTCAAAGTCAACTCTCAGATACAGTTCAGATACGCTCCAGAAACGGACGCTATTCTGATACTCATTCAGATTTCAACTTTCCGATACAGTTCGGATACGCTCCAGACACGGATTCCATCCTGATACTCATTCAGATTCAACTTTCAAATACAGTTCAGACACACTCCAGACACGGACACAATTCTGATACTCATTCTTTCAGCTTACAAATTACAATTCAACAATCACTCTTGGATGGAATCTTTAAGCCCATCTCCCACAGCTTTCTATCACCTCTCCAAATGGCATCTTTAAATCCCATTCCTTATATCATCGCATCATCAAGTGCAAATTTCTGGGCACTCTAGTGTCCAATCATCTTCCACCTTCGAGTCACGAATGGAAAAACTCGCCAGTCTAAGTCTTCAGGTTTAAGAAGATTGAACATGGGCAGATGTTGTACCTCAAAATTTTACCTCTCACTTATCAATAATTTTCTCACAAGATCTCTTGGACTCAAGACTGCATTAGGGTTTGACCAGCTCAAGACACCTCCTCAGGCACTGATGACCAAAATTAGGGTTTGAGTTTGCACAAGAATTTTTGGACTATCAATGTTTCATATGACTTTCATGGATCATTATGGACCCCCAAGATTACTCATGCCAAGTTTCAATCCTTGGATCACATTTTTGATCAGTCAATTGGGCAGTTGACCTAAAAATCAACTATATTGGGGAAAAGTCAACCATAGCCAATTTACAGTCAAACTTCATAATTTTTGATCCACATCAACATTTCAAACTCATAGGTATCATTTGATCAATATTGGACCACAATTCCTCAAGAAATTTGATCAAATCTCCAAAAGGGCAAAATGGTCAAAATTAGGGTTTTGATTGGGAAGGGGCAATTTCTGATTTTTGACCTAGAAAATGATCAATTGGTTTAAGGAATGATCTCAAGAGTCCAATTGCATCATTTTACCTAATAACATGGTTCAAAACATTGCAAGTCCATTGGATTGACAGATGAATTTTGCAATCAACTGATCAAAAGTCAACTGAATACTGAAAAGTCAAACTTTGACTCTTTGGTCAAATTCAAGTGCAAAAGATCATAATTCATCAAAACATGTCAAAATATGAAACTTATTCATCAAGAAATCAAAAAGTCGAGATTTCATTTTGAAAAGTCAAAATTTCTAAACTTAGAAATTTTTCTAAGTGTTGGAAATTTCATGTTTTTTCATAACTTTGAGCAAAATTTTCACCATGATGCAAGATGATTCAAGAGAAACTTCCAACATGAAAGTTGTAGATATCCATGATATCTACAACATTTATTTATACAACTTCTCCTAAATATGCTTGTATTTAAAATTATAAATTCATGAAATCATGGCATTTTCATTTAACACTTAGAGAAATTTTTAACAGATTTTGTTCAGGATTTTATCCCAAATTCTTGGCATTTTTTCACATAGTTCCAAGATAATTTTGTCAAAATGGCCAAACATGAAAGTTATAGAGGTTGTTTCAAGCTTTCCAAAACATCCAAGAGCATGAATTTATCATATTTGTGCTAGGAGATTCAAGGGCATGAAGTTGAGCATTCATTCTTGAATTGCAAGCCATTTTTGTTGAAGAACAAATAATCCAATTGGCATGATGTGCTGCATAATCTTACTTTACAGGCCTTCTGACTTGCAAATCTCTACATAATTTAACGTTTAACAAGAGCTTGAGCTATTACCCAAGTGTTTGAGCCATTGTCCAAAAGATCTTTCCATTTTTGGCATAAAGGCACCATTGCTACTCTTGAAAAGCAAGCCTTTTGGTACAAAGTTTATCTTAAGCCCATACCTTGCTTGTTGCTGATTATACTCCACCATAAATCATGGGAAGTAGCTCCACAATACCAGCAACTTTGGTACTTACTCTTGGGACTATGGAGTACTTGACTTAGTTTGATCTTTGTAATCCAACCAAACCATAACATGTTGTCTTATAAACCTAATCAGATCATATGCACAAAACCTTTACCTATAAATAGAAGAAGAATTTGCAAGAGGAAGAGGTTGAAAAAGGTTAGAAAAATAGAGAGAAAATCCATAAGTCTTGTTGTAAACTAGCCATCAAAAACCATAATTGTCCAAAAAAGCTTCCACTCTTGAGTTTTAAAAATATTTGGAATGTATAAACATCTAAGCACCTCACATACATCACCTAGAAATTATTCAAACTCAATAAAAAGCTTCTATAACACCTCTGTTTTCTCTTCCAATTTTAATAACAGTCAAGACAACAACTCAAATTCAGAGTATAAAGATTCAACTCCAAGGTAAGTTTCTTGACTTTAGTAATTCATTTTTGAAGACAAAAATGTAGTAACCATTGTCCTTAAAGATAACATTTTGTTTATCTTCCATTTTTTTCATTATGTGTTGAGAACTAACCCATGTATGCAGCAAAACAATGTTGAAGTAGAAAAAATGACAGTATGAGTCGACACATAGCCTTATGAGTCAATACATACTGCTTTACAGGCCCAAAACAGAAGGAAAAACAGTGTATGAGTCGATACAAAGCACGTATGAGTCGACACATGCAGTGTATGAGTCGACACATACCATTATATATTGACTCATACTGAGTTGATTTGGCAATACAGGGGCAATGAAAGTTATGTGTCGATGCATGTGAGCTTGTGTCGACACATAATAGTTCAAGATGCATTTTCCTTCTTTTTACACTGTTTTTACGTTTGCTTCATGGTTATTCAATATGGTTGTAATATTTAAGTTCCTACTTCATCCCCGTTTGTAAATTGTACCCTAATCCCCTAAAAGATGTAATAGCGTAGGACTTTATTTTCCGCAATTTAACGCTTTCAAATACAAATGTTAGTAACTGGGGTATGTATGACAAGATAAAATAAACAAGTAGATAACTGTTGTACCCCAAAATTTTCCCTCTCATTTTACTCAACAAATGTCAAGTGAGGTCCCTAATTTGCTCAAGGTTGCCCAAGTGTTGACCAGACAAAATCTCTCATAAGGAAGTATACCCTAAATTAGGGTTTCTATTTTCATCAAAATGGGTGGACAATAAAGTTATCATATGCTATCCATGGTCTTAATATGTTCTCAAGACCCTACATGTCAAGTTTCATGCCTTGCATAAGAAGTTTGCTCAGTCAACTGCTCAGATGCTTGGGAAATCGACTGTATTTGGTCAAAAGTCAATTGTGGCCCACATATAGTCAAACCTCAAGATTTTGGGTCAACATCAACATTTTGAAGTGACTTCCATCATTTGATCAAGGGTTGATCATGATTCATCAAGGAATGCTCCAAATTCATCAAAACCCAAAAGTTGCTAAATTAGGGTTTCTTAGTAAAAGTCAACTCAACTTTGACCAAGCATAACTTCTTCATACTTTATCAGAAATTTTACATCCAAGGCTCATTTTGAAGAGGATGCAATTCCCTACAATTCATCTTCAGCGCTCAAGTTCAAAATATGCACTCATAAAAATATATAAATTTTGACATTATAGGTCCTTTTGAAAAGTCAACAAAAACACCTTTTGGGTCAAAGCTTCATATATGAACATGGAAGATCCAGTAATATGAAACCAAAAGGTTTGTTTATAGGACATCCTAAGATTTCTAAAAAGTCCAAGAACACCCTCCTAGGGTCAAAATTGAGAGAGTTGTGCATTGTCAAAGTTGGCAATTTTTGGAAAATTGTCAAAAGTCAACATTGATCAAATTTGCATTTTCTCCAAAGGGGCCCATGTTTTCTTGCTTGAAACATGTTTCTAATAGGACCCACGACCCCTGAGCTTCTCCACCTATTATTTTATTACTTTTATCATTTATTTTGATTTTTTATTTATTTAAATAAAAATAAATCAAATTAAATGGTAAAATAATGAAAACAAATCAAATCTTGGAATTTTTGTGCATATTTTGAGTCCATATACAGCTAGCATGCCAGCCAATTTGTGCAAGACTCATTAGGGTTGAAAAAGATTGGATTGAAGCAAGTTTTGGAAATAAATCATACAAAGAGAAAATCAAATCAAATTTCCATTATTTCTCAAGATTCATGCCAATTTTGTTAACCTAATTCAGTCTCCTACATATACACAACAATTCCAGACCATAAGCATAAGGATTGGAGGCGTGAAACAGCAAGAACAAAATTGAAATTTTGGACAAAAATTGTGAGATCAAAATCCACTCTAGAGCCATCCTCACGGAGATTTAAAGATTCCAATCTATTCCAGGACATCCCTTGACGCTATTCCACCCATCCTCAAGCTTCAAAACGCCCGGAATCGTGCCCACCATCCACCACAGTTTTCACTAAGAACTCAATCGTTTACCATGTTTTACGTATCATAAGCATGTTTTAATTATATATTCTTGTTCAGCATCTTGTTTGCAAGCTATTGGTACCACTTAATTGCATTTACAGTGAAGGAATTGCAATATGCCATAGCTAGGGTTTCGAGTTTCGTTTTGGGGTTTCTTAACCTAGGAAAAATTAGGTATGATAATGTGTACCATGATGATCAAGGCTTCAAACCCAGTTGATTCATGGTCCCCAAATGAATTTATGTTGCGTGTGATTGATTTTTGAAGGGTGCGGGGTTATATCTACGAACAAACATCTGTAGGTAAAAGTTTGAACCTAAAACAACAGTTCCAGCGAAGAAGACAATGGCGTGGCAAGACATGATTGGTCCATTCAAAATTTCGTGCGTTTTTCTGGCAGGATACTTGATTTGGCTTTTGATTTTATTTGTTTATTATGTTTACAAGTTAACAACGCAACACAGATGGTTGGAAGGAGCGCCTTTGATGCACATGTCTTGGGTTCGATCCCAGGCGTGTGCATTTTATTATTTTCCTAATTGTTTCAGGCAAATCCAGTGCAATCTTCCCTCACATGCCTTCCATATACGCTCAACGTCTATCCATTAGATGCACTGCTGGCCAGATCTCATGCTTCTCCAATGAAGGTTCATGGTACTCCTCCAGGTCAATGCTACACCAGATCCCAAAGTTGACCATGCCTGGAGCTTAATGGGCCAAAGAATTTCAGTTTAACACCCCCCAGCATTGCTATTCAACACAGGCCCATTTCTAAATCTTTTTTTTCTTTCTTATTTTTCTTTATTCTTTGCAATTTATTTATTTATTTTATTTTTAAAATCAATTTTTTTCATAAAAATCCCAAAATCAAGAATTCACAAATTTAGAATTAGTTTTTTATTATTATCAAATTTAATTTTTAATTAATTAGCTTAATTTAATTTAGGGTAACTTTAACTTATTTTTACAATTAAAATCAATTAGAAAACTAGGTTTAAATTCTTGATGTAATTATTTTCTTTTTGTCAAACAAACACAAAAAATAGGTTAACTTAATTATTTTTCTTAATTAAAGTTAATTAGTGATTAGGTTCTTTTTTTATTCAATTATTCCTTATTTTCTTAAATAACAAAAATGACAAAAAATGATTTTTATTTAATTAATTGCAATTAGATTTAGTCAAGGGTCCAAACCCTAATTTCTCTCGCATTTAATTTGTCGCGCGCTTGTTATTATTTTTGCCATTTATTTTGTAACTGTTTCAAGGTTGTAATAGTTTTAATTAGGGTTTTAAATTCCGTACTTTTATTTCCCGTCAAGGCAATTATGTAACTTTCAAAGCCATGTAATAGCTAGGTTTATTTCCGCTTTTACTTTCAGCAAATTATTAACTGTTAGATGTATTAATAGGATTGTATGGAAAGAATGCATGAAAAATTAAAATAGTTAGAAAACCCTAATGTGTAAAGATTAAATAACTGAAACAAATCACTCACACATGTTCACTCCTAGGGTTTACCTCACTTTGATTGCCTTCGGTAAACAATCATTAAGCATAGGAGATTTTAGTGGTCACCCTCCAGTCTAAAGAGATCAAATTATCCCATTCGAATGTTGCCTCGAAAACGTTGCCTCGAAAATGTTGCCTCGAAAAGATCTTAAGACTTTAGGGTTACTACTAAATCTTTCTAACTATTTCTTTAGTGATTGTACTTGTCCCTTTCGAATGTCCCTTACAACTCCAATGATGGTGCTACTTACTCCTTAATAGTGGGATAGCACTGTCTAAAGGAAATGGAACAAAAACAATCTTTTTTCGAGTAGGTAGATGCTAGTAGGTACTTGCTCAAAACAAATCTTTTCCCAACAACACCTTTCAAACCAGTTTTTTTTCAAAACAAATGCGTCACACCCTTGATGACTGATACACGGGTTATCGCGAAGCAAAACATTTTCAAGCCAAACACACACAAGTAATTTGAAAAATGAGCAAGTACCTAAGAGATTTAGCAAGGCTCCATCGTTTAAAGTATCTCAAAAAAAGGTTTTTTCTATTCTTTTTTCCTTTTCCATGATTGGATGAAATAAAAGTCGGTAGCGACTCTTGCTTACCGCGACATTTTGCGAACAAAAAACGTAAAATGGAAACCAGTATTAAACAGTCGGTTCTGCCACCGTATCATAATAAGCCTAATCGAATATTAAATGCATGAAAATCAAACACACTATCAACACATGCACCCTTAAGGTTAACTCCACTTGATTGCCTTACAAAAATGGCCATATTACGCATGTGAGGTATCTTAGCAAAGACGAGCAAAAATATAAGATCATAGTCCCTCGATGACGCTATATAAGTTTCCTTTCAAAATGATCTTAGTCCCTAAAGAAAAATGCTAAGATACCTTGCAACATTGCTAATCATGGTTATACGATGACCCACGCCCGTCCCGTGTACATCCAAAGATAGGGTTACTTACCAAATCAATGGTAAGATAACAATGTCAAAGGAAAGAAGAAAGGAACATGAAAGACTTTTGAGTAAGTATAATGCTCCTAGTTACTTGCTCCATTTCAAAACAAACATCCTTGATATTTTCAAAAATAATCACCTACACTTTCAAAAACACCTTTCAAACTGGAAAACATTTTCAAAAGATCAACACTTTGTATACATTCTTACGAACGAGAATCAGTACAAAGTTTGCCTAAACGATGGAGCCTTTTCAAAATACTTTAAAAAAACCACACAAAGCATAATTTCAAACAAAAGCAAGTGATTTAGAAAGTAACTAAGAGCCCATGGAAAACCATGGATGAAAAGGGTGCTAATACCTCTCCTTTTCATAATTTACCCCCCGAACTCAAGAAACAATCTCAAAGGTCTTTCCTGTGCTTTTTCACCTTTCCTTTTGGATAAAAGAAAAGTCGGTGGAGACTCTTGCTAACTGCAACATTTGCGATAAAACGCAAAACCTTTAAGTTAGTTCTCCCATCGTATCACAGAGATGTTAAGTGAAATAGTCAGTTTAATCAGAGAAATAATATTCGAAATAATATTATTATATTGGATTATTATTGAGTTGATTAAGTGGTGGAAAGTAGTATTATAATAATACTATTATTATTTCTTATGGGCTTAATTTAAAGTGTTGTTGGTAGTAAAATGTGTGGTGTGAATATTAGGCCCAATAGAATTAATAATAGAAATTATATGTTAAAGTTGAATAAGAAGGAATTAGGTTTTTTTTGTCAACTAGAAGAGAGAATAAAAAGTGGCTGTAAGGAAGAATAAGGGTTTTAGAGAAAGAGAAAAGAAAAGGATGCAGTACATGGAGAAGAGAAGAAGAATGAAGGTTTGGAACTATGGCAGCAGCGGGTTGCAATAAAAAATTATATAGCGGTCTTCAATCCAAGGTAAGGATGGATTTTCTTATCCTATAATGGGGCTTATGAGGAATTGTATGTGGGGATTTAGGGTGTAAATTTATTACTATTTGTGTTTGTTTATGGAAATTGATGTTATGAATTAATTAGTGGTGAATAGCGGTGAAACTTTCGTATTCCTGCGTGTTTTTGATTGATTGTTCCATTGAAAATATGTGATTCGAAGGAAATTGGAGTAGTAACAGGAAGGTTGGAAATTATAAGAAGGGGAGGCATGCCGATTGTTACCTTGTTAGTAGTGAGTGCTGCCGGTCGGCCTCCTTGAGCGGGAGAAGAGTGTCGTTCAGCACTGGGCATTTATGGAAGAAGAGTGTCGTTCGGCACTGGGTGTTGTTGTAGGTAGGGTGTGTCGTTCGGCACTGTCTGAGAGACACTTGTTTTCTTTCTGTAGCAATATGTTATACAATTTTTATATGGTATCAATATAGAATTCATTAATACGAAAGCAAAGCAATTAGGAAACAAATTGAACCATTATTATCAGTAGTATGTTATAGCAGAAAAATATTAATAGAAGTAGCCCTTATGTCAGTAATCTTAATCTAGTAGTTACAATATAATTTTAACAGCCCGTAGAAATAAGACAGAGTTGGAAATAATTAGTAAAGTTGCAGTAACTATTTTAGAGGTTTGATTAAATAGCAGAAGAAGAGATATATTGCCAGTTAGTTAATTAGAAGTGAATATTAGGAGGATAATTAAATAATGAAGAACTAATACATAGAGAGTTATGTGAGTGTTTTGGAAACGCCTATCATGTTTATGTTTTCCTTTGTGATGTGCGTTAATGTTATGATGTTGCGAGTATTTTGTGAAGATGCAGGA
Source organism: Vicia faba (assembly GCA_948472305.1). Taxonomy (NCBI): domain Eukaryota; kingdom Viridiplantae; phylum Streptophyta; class Magnoliopsida; order Fabales; family Fabaceae; genus Vicia; species Vicia faba. Next base: position 476,480,259 of record OX451737.1, read on the forward strand.
ATTGTTATGACAAATATTTACATCTATTAATTGGTAATAACAGTGATATAGGCTTGTTGCCAAAGTTGAATAATTGTGGTTATGATGTTGTGATAATTTTGTGATGATGCGAAGTGCAGGAAGAATTGTGTTTTGGGTCATTGCTGTGAATAAGTCGTTGTTGAATACCTTGTTGTTATTTAATATGTAGTTGTTTATATGTTGTGATTGATAACTTGATTAAGTTGTAGGCTTATGGACAATGTTGAAGCGGTTATGAGTATCTCTAATTATTGGTAAAGTGATGATATAGGCTTATGCCTTTGCGATGGGGATTGTTGTTGTCGTATGTGATTGTTGCATTCATTGAGTCACACATATTTGCATTATTAAGTTGGCTTGGATTGGCACCACGTTGGCCTGGATTGGAAAAATATTAAGTTGAAGGCTTATGCCTTGTGCCTCGAGATTACTGGCAAATGTTTTTAAGTTGGGAGTTCTCCAATGGTACCACATGCATGTGCATTGTGATTGAGTCGCATTTGATGTTGCATCTTGAGTTGTGGTGAAGATAGATCTGTTGTTGCTTTATGTTGTTGACTTATTGTGACAAGTATTATCTAAAAGATGTGAATTTAGTAGTTATGTTGTGTTGATGTTTTATTGTGATTAAAGTTGTTTTGTAAGTTGTGAAGTGGTGATTTTATATTCTTGATTTCTAATATATTATTTATCGTGCGCTCACTTATACGATTTGAGAATCTCACCCCTTACTGTTTGAATGTTGCCCTCTATTGGTAACGTGCAGGTAATCAAGAATGAAGATTTGCTTAGCCTTATTAGTTTAAAGTCGGTTGGTCGCTCTGATACGTAGCACTCGGGGGGAAATGAATGAATATTTGTTTACTTGTTGAAATTGTTTTATTTGTTGAATCCTAAGTTGAATTATATGGAATAATATGTTGCCTCTCAAGTTGTTTTAGTTGAAGGAAACATATGATGCTACTTGAAGTTGTAATTATGACTATGATGCGTTATTAATAAAAGAAGTGGTTTTGTTTTAAAAGCTGATGCAAGTTATTATATGATCCTCCGTAATTAAAGTGTTATGTATCTGTTTATGTGTTGTAACATGTTGAAATGTGATATCCCAAATGTGTTGGAAGCTCTTAAATACTCTGATTTTTGTTATAACTATCGGGTAGAATTTGGGGTGTTACATTAGTGGTATCAGAGTAGGTCATTCCGTCAGACCAAGTTTTCTAATGTTGTTTGTTCCTTAGTGCGCGACAAGTGTATGAAACACTGTCGGTACTTGTTTACCTTAATTGCAGGAAGTTAGTTGAAGATAAGTGGGGGAGAAGCTTTGCTTCTCGGATATGTTCAATTGAAAGGTGTTGGTTTGGTGTGCTGCCGACGACGATAATGCAAGAATTGTTAGAGTCTTGTTGTTCCAGAATTTGAAGGTGAATTGGATTCAAGGTCTTGTTGTTAGTCGAGTTGGAGCGCCTTGAGAGAAATTGACCAGACATTATTGGTGCTTACTTCTCAAAGAATGAAGAGCGATGTAATATTTGTTGATTTACGAAGTAAGTGTAAGATGTCAATATTTGAATAATGATGGAGTAATAAAGTTGTTGTAACTTTTGTGTTGGGATCACATAAGTGATTGTCGGAAGTAGTTGACGTTGATAAGTAGTTATGAATCGTAAGTCTGAGTCGACACTTGAAGAAGTGAGAAGCGTTGCGAAAGGAATTGTTGCCCTGGTGTTTTGGAACCTGAACTTTGGCGAAGGAATGCATCTCTCGAGTTATAAGAAGTTTGGGGGCACAAGATATGTTAAGAGTTGTTTGGAATATGTCTAAGTTAAAGACAAATGAGTTTCGGAGTGGAATTTCGTAAGCGAATCGCAGGAAACTGCAGAGTTGTTGTGGGACTTCGAAAATTCACAACTAGAGTTCCGGGCATTTGATTTGAGTTTCGTTTGAAGTTTTGGAAAACTAACGAAATGAGGTTCATTTTAAAAATGGTTCCAGTAGCTATAATAGATTCATTTATCACGTGATGATATTGGAAGTAAGTGCAGTTTGTTGCTAAGCTTGTCTTTGGGACTAGACTTGTTCTTCAGTGTTGTACGGGACGTCAGCGTCCGAGTTGGGTGAATTAAAGGAGAAATTGGAAGATTTATTTAAAGTAATTTGTGAAGTCAAAGGTATCATTTGGAAAGCTTTGGTGTTATTAATTAGAACGAAAGACGATAGTGCGAAGTTGTGTGGAATTTACAGTGTCGAAAAGGAGGAAGATTTATGCTAAGTTGTCAGGATGTATGTTATAGTTTTGGGAGAAGAGTTCTCTTGAGTAATTTTATTTCCAAGTGAATGTGTATGTAAATCCATTCAAGGTGGATGCAGTTCTAAGTTGGAGAACAACGAAGTCTGTTATAGAGGTTAGTAGCTTGTTGAGCTTGGATAATTACTATCGTAGTTGTTTGAGGTGTAGATATATATGAAATGTTGTTAGGTGAGATGATAATGTTGAGAGTGTGATTGGAATGAAAGGGAAATTGTGGGAGTATTTGTATACCTCATTGGAAATTATTAGATTATGCTGCTTTAGGTGACTTGAGTACAAGTTCTAAAGGAACACTATTATAGTTAGTAACGATAGTTTATACTCCATTATGATTGTCGGCTATCTATTGACAAATTGAGGAACTGATCACCCTTAATCTCTTGTTGATAGTAGACAAGACCATGCCGGATGGTATAGATTTGATGTGCTATCTTAATGGTGTGTAAAGTAATGGATTGTATATTGTGAGGATAGTTTCTCACCAGGTTGTGTGAAGTAACAAAGGAATTGCTAAGAAAGGATTGAGACGTGTTGAACAAGTCAGAGTGGCAAGTTATATGCGAGCTAACGTCGCGAAGTGAAGGATTGAGATTATCAAGTGAACAGTGGTTTTATAATGGATGTTAAGAATGTCTGAAACTAGATTGAAACATGTAAGTCATATAGTTGATGGAAATTTTAATGAGGACGGTGACTTAAGGTGGATTATCAGAGTTGCGCAGCTGAAGCGTGATGTGGCGCAATTGCTATGCGTGTACGACTTGTTAGAGGTGATGGATTAAAACATCAGGAGCCTATGGGAACGATATGTCTTGGTTTACATGTTTGATTTGGTGGATTATTGATATAGGGATGATATGTCAGGGTACTATGTTTGCTAGTAAGTATTTACGAATTTTATAAGAAGATTGTTGTGGATTGTTGGTTAATGGTGAGCTATGGGTATGCTTGATGAGTATACAGTTAAGTTGATGTCATAACGATTTTGTTAACGTTGTCATGATATTGTTGTTGATTACCGTAAGTAAGGGATAATATTTCATAATGTGATGAAGTTGATTATATTGGTTGTGTTGCTGTCACTATAAGAGTGATACGACGATGTGAACAAATTTGTTGATATTTTGTTGATAATTGACATATGGGAATGAAATTGTGTATGTGTTTTGAGGTTGAAAAATATGTTAAGATGATATTGAGATGATGTATATTCAAGTATAAGTGTGTTATAGTTATTGCTACTTAAAATGTTGGTATGTCAGACTATGGTAGAGTAGTTGAGATGCTAGTAACGATTATGTCGCGAAATGTTGAATGATTGGCATGTGTGTAATCAATTTGAATTATGTTGATTTATTGTTATGTTGGTCAAGTAGTGGTCGAAGTGTTGCCAAACGTCGCTTGGGGATCAAAAAGTTGGATGTGAACTTCACGTTAAGGATGGTAGTATTGAGTAGATTTTCGAGGACGAAAATATCCTAAGTGGGGGAGAGTTGTAACGCCCCGAATTTAATTAATTATTTAATTAAATTAATTAAAGATTTAATTATTGGTTATGGTCGAAGTTAGGATTTGTCAGTATTATTTTAAGAGGCGTGATCAAATTAATATGTTGATTTGAGATGTTAAGTGAAATAGTCGGTTTAATCGAAGAAATAATATTAGAAATAATATTATTTTATTGGATTATTATTGAGTTGATTAAGTGGTGGAAAATAGTATTATAATAATACTATTATTATTTCTTATGGGATTAATTTAAAGTGTTGTTGGTAGTAAAATGTGTGGTGTGAATATTAGGCCCAATAGAATTAATAATAGAAATTATATGTTAAAGTTGAATAAGAAGGAATTAGGTTTTTTTTTTGTCAAATAGAAGAGAGAATAAGAAGTGGCTGTAAGGAAGAATAAGGGTTTTAGAGAAAGAGAAAATAAAAGGATACGGTACATGGAGAAGAGAAGAAGAATGAAGGTTTGGAGCTATGGCAACAGCGGGTTGCAATCGAAATTATAGAGCGATCTCCAATCCAAGGTAAGGGTGGATTTTCTTATCCTATAATGGGGCTTATGAGGAATTATATGTGGGGATTTAGAGTATAAATTTGTTACTGTTTGTTTTTGTTTGTGGCAATTGATGTTATAAATTAATTAGGGGTGAATATTGGTGAAACTTTCATATTCCTACGTGTTGTTGATTGATTGTTCCGTTGAAAAATTGTGGGTCGAAGGAAACTTGAGAAGTAACAGGAAGGTTGGAAATTATAAGAAGGGGAGGCATGCCGATCGTCACCTTGTTAATAGTGAGTACTGTCGGTCGACATCCTTGAGAGGGAGAAGAGTGTCGTTCGGCACTGGGCATTTGTGGAATAAGAGTGTCGTTCGGCACTGGGTGTTTTTGTAGGTAGGGTGTGTCGTTCGACACTGTCTGAGAGGCACTTGTTTTCTTTCTGTAGCAATATGTTATACAATTTTTATATGGTATCAGTATAGAATTCATTAATACAAAAGCAAAGCAATTAGGGAACAAATTGAACCATTATTATCAGTAGTATGTTATAGCAGAACAATATTAATAGAAGTAGCCCTTATGTCAGTAATCTTAATCTAGTAGTTACAATATAATTTTAACAGCCTGTAGAAATAAGACAGAGTTGGAAATAATTAGTAAAGTTGCAGTAATTATTTTAGAGGATTGATTAAATAGCAGAAGAAGAGATATATTGCCAGTTAGTTAATTAGAAGTGAATATTAGGAGGATAATTAAATAATGAAGAACTAATACATAGAGTTATGGGAGTGTTTGGAAACAACTATCATGTTTGTGTTTTCCTTTGTGATGTGCTTTGATGCTATGATGTTGTGAATATTTTGTGAAGATGCAGGAATTGTTATGATGAAGATTTACATATATTAATTGATAATAACAGTGATATAGGCTTGTTGCCAAAGTTGAATAATTATGGTTATGATGTTGTGATAATTTTGTGATGATGCGAAGTGCAGGAAGAATTGTGTTGTGGGTCATTGTTGTGAATAAGTCGTTGTTGAATACCTTGTTATTATTTAATATGTCATTGATTATATGTTGTGATTGATAAGTTGATTAAGTTGTAGGCCTATGGCCAATGTTGAAGCGACGATGAGTATCTCTAATTATTGGTAAAGTGACGATATAGGCTTATGCCTTTGTGACGGTGATTGTTGTTGTTGTATGTGATTGTTGCATTCATTGAGTCACATACATTTGCATTATTAAGTTGGCCTGGATTGGCACCACGTTGGCCTGGATTGGCAAAATATTAAGTTGAAGGCTTATGCCTTATGCCTCGATATTACTGGAAAATGTTTTTAAGTTGGGAATTCCGCTCCAATGGTACCACATGCATGTGCATTGTAATTGAGTCGCATTTAATATTGCATCTTGAGTTGTGGTGAAGATAGACCTGTTGTTGCTTTATGTTGTTGACTTGTTGTGACAAGTATTATCTAAAAGTTGTGAATTTAGTAGTTATGTCGTGTTGATGTTCTATTATGGTTAAAGTTGTTTTGTAAGTTGTGAAGTGATGATTTTATATTCCTGAATTCTAATATATGATTTATCGTGCGCTCACTTATACCATTTGAGAATCTCACCCCTTACTGTTTGAATATTTCCCTCTGTTGGTAACATGCAGGTAATCAAGAATGAAGATTTGCTTAGCCTTATTAGTTTAAAGTCGGTTGGTCGCTCTGATACGTAGCACTCGGGGGGAAATGAAAGAATAGTTGTTTTCTTGTTGAAATTATTTTAGTTGTTGAATCCTAAGTTGAATTATATGAAATAATATGTTGCCTCTCAAGTTGTTTTAGTTGAACGAAACATATGATGCTACTTGAAATTGTAATTATGATTCTGCTGTGTTATTAATAAAAGAAGTGGTTTTGTTTAAAAAGCTTATGCAAGTTGTTATATGATCCTCTAAAATTAAAGTGTTATACATCTGTTTATGTGTTGGAACATGGTAACATGTGATATCCCAAATATGTTGGAAGCTTTTAAATACTATGATTTTCATTATAACTACCAGGTAGAATTTGGGGTGTTACACATAGGATGTGTAGACCACCATGGACACTCAGATGCCCTCTCCACAGGATCCCAAGATGTCCTGGACTTGGCCTTATTTAGGCCAAACGAAAATTCAAACAACACCCCCCCTGATTGCTTATTAAAACACATGCCCATTTCTTTTTTTCTTGGTCTTGTTTTAATTCTTTTTTGGTTTTCTTTTGTTATTTATTTAATTAGTATAATAATAACAAAAATCACAAAAAATAGGATTATATTTTTTAAAACTAATTTTCGAAATTAAGTATTAATTCAATTTTAACTTTTTTTTATAAATTTAAAATAATTTAGAACTTAGGTTTTAATTTATATTCAATCTAATTTCTTTTTATAATAAAAACAATAAATAAGTTCTTAATTAATTCCATTTTCTAATTAGACTTTAGGATAATTAACTTAATTCTTTTCTTAAATAAAAAAATAACAAAAAAGGGCATATTTTTATTTACCAGGTTTTTAGAAGTTTCTTTATTTTGCGCACTTATATTATTATGTATCTGCCTTTGGTTTGTAATTTTATCGCGCGCGCATTTAATTTCCTGACTATGTATCTGCCTATGGATTGTAATAGCCCTAATTAGGATTTTTATTTTCCTCACTTTATATTTTAGTCAGATATAACTATAACTGTCCCGAGGCCTTGTAATATCTGTAGGTTTCACTTTCCGCACTATATTGTATGTCTGTATATAAACTGCTAGTAATTAGGCGTATATGACAAGACTGTTAATAAAAACGTTAGCTATCCTAATAAAAAGACAAAAAATAACTGAATTGAACACATATGCACATATGCGCCTCTAGGGTATCCCCGCTTCGGTTACCTTTCGGAAAACAAAACAGTCATGTCCCTCGAGAATGGGGACGCTTTATCAAAGACCCGTAAAAATCAAAAGATCATAGTCCCTCGATGATCCTACGGTGTTGCCTTTCAGTAAATGATCTCGTCCCTTAAACAAAATTGCTAAAGCGTCTCTATATGTTGCCTTTATGACTGTAAAACTTCCCTTCGATTGTCCCCCAACATCCAACGATAAGGCTACATACTCACTAATAGTAGGATAGCATTGTCTAAAGGAAAAGAACGACCCTTTTCGAGTAATAAAGTAGATAGTTGTTAGATGTTTGCTCAAACATTTTGCACTTAGACAAAAACTTCTTTTCAAAAGACATTTCAAAACACTTTGTATACTTTCTCCACTATCCCGAGAAACATTACAAAGTTCGCCGTACTAAGGCGTTTTCAAAAACATTTTCAAACACGCAAAGCACAAAGGTATTTCAAAACGAGCAAACCTCTAAGAGCCTGTGGAAAACCATGGATGGAAAGGGTGCTAACACCTTTCCTTTCCATAATCTACCCCCTTACTCAGAAAACATCTTGAAAAGGTATTTTTCTGTTCTTTTCACCCTCTCCTTTGTTGGATAAAAGAAAAGTCGGTGGCGACTCTTGCTTACCGCACATTTGTGAATACAAAATGCAAAACCAGTATATAATTGTCGGTTCTGCCACTGTATCCCAGAACTGGTGACTCTGCTGGGGATCTTAAAAAGTGGGGTTACCTTAGAGTTTTAGTTCATCATTTTAAATTCTTTATTGTGTGTTTGCTTGCTTTATCTTTGAGGGTTTGTTGGGGTATTCTTGTAAAGATCCTACACCTGGATCTGGGGCACCTTATTAGGTAAGTAGCAATAAATCATGGAGGTTGTACGGCGTAGAACGATATGGACAAAGTGGTGGCTACATTAGCGCGATACTTTGGATTATACTAATGTTCCTTGAGTAAGTTAAGGATAACATTAGGCTTCCTCATAGTGTCACTAAGCGCTAACTGACCTTTAGAACCTTTAATTGACTCATCCCAGCCATTAGCAAGTAGTGAGATAACCGGCTTTGGTTCCGATCGAAGATTGGTTGATACTCGATATTGCACTCATTGAGGCTGGACTTTCAGGATTTTTTGGCGTAATACTTCGGTGCGGAGCTGAAACAATTTATGAAGGGAAGGTCAGTGATATTGAGACTCCTTAGAACCCAGTTACTATTAATAGGACAGGTTGAGCCAACTGAACATTCAAGAGGGTACTTACCTTAAAACCTCATGTAAGCCTTTAAATCTAAGGTCTATTTTGTTATTTGCTTGTGTTTATCTGTGATTTTTAGCATAATCATGACATCATAAACATCATGACATTCATATGTACTAATCATTTCAAGGACCTGTTGGATTTACCTCTTTGCTGTTTTGTAGGATATGAATTCAGGTCGCAGAAAAACCATCCGGATTTACTTCACAGAAGTTCCTCCCAAGCTCAAGGAATTATTCTTGAAAGTTCCCGAGGACTCATCATTCCACAAAAGGCATGGTCACTTGCTCAGTTTAGTTACCGCCGGATTTGACGAAGGTTTAATGAGTGTCTTATTCCAGTTCTTCGACCCTAAGCACCATTGCTTCACATTCCCTGATTATCAACTGGTGCCTACACTGGAGGAATTCCCTAAGTTACTTGGTTTACCTATATTGGAGCGAGTACCTTTCACTGGTTTAGAATAAGACCCTGCTTCTGAAGATGTTTTCGTAGCTTTGCACTTGAAGCCATCTGACATTATGTCCAATTGGGAAAAAAGAAGTGAAGTTAAGGGTTTCCTTGCAAATTTCCTGATGAATAAAGCTCAGATTTTCCTAGATGCTATGAGTTATCACGCCTTCGAAGATGTATTAGCCCTCTTGATCTATGGGTTAGTCCTGTTTCCTAATTCAGATCAATTTATAGACGTGAATGCCATCAACATTTTTCTTGCTCACAATCCGGTTCCTACATTGTTTGGGGATGTCCTTCATTCTCTCTATACTCGTACTCTAAAGAAGCGAGGAACTCTCCTGTGTTGCACCCTGTAGCAACTGGATTTTTAATCAAGAGTCACCACCATTAATTTTTATCCTATGGAAGGGAACCTAACAGAAAACCCTAATTCGCAGACAGAGATTCTAGGTTTCGGACTCAATTAGAAGAAAGAAAGGTGTTAGGCACCTTTCATCCACCTTGTTCACAAGGATATTAGACTCTAGGTTTAGGTTTGGGGTAAATTGGATTTTGAGTTTTAATTAGAAAGACTCGCCACAATTTTAGATCGTATGCCTACGTATCCTCTTATGAGGAATCAGAGTCCCAATTCGTAGTTCGTACGGGTTGGTGTTTTTTAGGAGTTTGCAAACATATTTTGAATCACTTCGCACTCGGTCGGGAGTAGTGATTGCGGAGATTTTGACTGAGTGTGTAGTATGTCAAAACTAGTTTGAAATCCTTTTGCAAAAAATAATTGATTAGCTTAGTTTATTGTGAAAAATAGTTTGATGATTTGTTTGTGTTTTTTAATCGTATTAATTGCAAAAAATCTTGTTAATGCATGATTAGAAAAGATTTAATGCAATAATATGTAAAATAATGTATGCAATTTTAACATAAAAATAATTTATTTGATAATATAGTAATTTTTAAATAATAAATAAAAGATAAGAATAATTATTATTATAAAAAAGATATATAATAACAATGATAATAATAGTAAAAGTTAAGTAATTATAGCAATATGTAATAATAATATAAAAATATAATAATAATAATAATAATAAAATCACTATTTGCCAATAATAATATTTACTGTAAATAAATAATAAATATATATATAAAAAATAGAAATGATAATTAAATTATAAAAATAAATAAATAACATTAACTAAACTCAGGGGGGTGTAAATCTAGTTGTGTGGTAAATAGGGTGGGGTTTGAAAAACAGTTGGGTCAGGCCCATCACAAGTCCAGGCAAGGGTGTGTGTGTTGCTCTAGAATTCTAGTAATTTAAGAATGGGGGGTGTAGAAATCAATGGGCTTAAGCCCACTACATAATTGGAGAGGGTCCATGATGATTGTGTGAGTGAGGCGTATGGCAGCTTACGGTGGACTTGGCCCTATGGCCGTCCAGTGGCAATCAAAGGGATAAGATCAAGGGTGCATAGCTGTTACGGTGAGCGTGTGCGCGTTGGATCTTAATGGAATACAAAATTGTTTTTTTTCTTCAATTTTTCATTTTCATATTTCTTCAGTAAACGCGTTATCCTCTTCTCTCTCACGCACCAACCCTCAAAACCTTATCCCCTTCCTTACCGTTTCCACCCCAAAATCAACAATGCTAAGTCCGATTACCACCACGGTGACGCTTGCATCGCGTCCTAACCAACACAAATAGTAACAAAAAAAAGAGCTAAGTTCGTTTTACCCCTTTGCGATTCCGATTCTGATTTTGAGCGTTCTGTTTTTTGACCCCAAGATTCTTGTCTGATTCGGTGTTAATCCATTCTTCTCTTCTTGTTTGCAGGTAATGATGGAAGCTTTGAAGGAGATGGCGCAAGCCAACGGTGATTAGGGTTTCAGAAGTTGAACCCTAATCACTCCTTTCTTCTTCTTTGACAACGGCGAGTTCTTCTTCAACTCTTCGCAATTCGGTTCTCTCTACAAACTTCATAGTCCAGCTTTTTCTCCCCTCTCTGTAAAAACTCTCCGCCTTCTCCCCGTTCTTCTGTATATCTTCTATTATTTATAGAGTTAGGAACTTTAGGGTTTTTGAGTTTTTTTGTTACAACTTCAAGCTTAGATTTAGGATAATCATAGAAATTTAGGGATTATGTTTATTGCAATTGATTCACTGTAATGTAATATTTGATTTGTTGTGATCTATAATGAGATTTTTTCCAGATTTTGTTATTATGGTTAGATCTGTATTCTGATATTGCTTGGATGTTATGATATCTTGAAGATTTGATTTAGTCTTTTAGATGTTCTGGATAATTGCCTTGTAACAGATTTGACTCAAAAGAAAATAATTTGCACAATATCTGTTTTTTTTTCTCCAAAAGATGCGCGTAATCCTTGGTTAGATTGATACAGTAGGTGTTTAGTTAATTACTTGGGCCTCACATTAATTTAATTGGGCCCGTGTATTATATTTTTTTGGTCAGCAATGTTATAATTGTTACAGCAAACATGTTTTTAACAACACTAGGCCCAAATGGCCGCCTCTTTCCGTAACCCAATTGTTTTCAAACGAAACTCTTTTAATAAGCAAATATGTTTTATAAATAAAATATTTTAACAAACAATATAAATAATTTTTACTATAAATCTTTTAGTAAAACAAAATTGTAGGATGGAACAGTTTAATAGTACCACAATAACGTCCCTTTAAAAAAAATATTTTTTAGTAAAATGATGATGATGACAAAGATTTTAATACTTTTTTTCCCAAAAACGTCAGATGGACCAATCAAGACTTCAATGGGCCTGATTTGAATTTTCACCCCCCTCTTTTTTACTAACAACAAATAACGTTTAAATGGGCTTAGTCATATTTAATTTTAACTTAAACTTAAGTGGACTTAATACTTTAATAACTTAGTAATTATTAATTTTGAAACAAATTTCCATTTTCGAATCTCATTGGCCATAGGCCAACATGCTTCGCGAATGGGTTTATGAGTCTTTCTGTTTAGAAAGCCCCATTTCTGCGAATTAAAATACACCCCCTAGTCTTGGATAAAGATGGACCATCAAATACTGTTGTGCCATCCTTAATTAAATATTTCTTCTATTCTAATCCCGAAAAATAAAGTCTCCTTATTTAGAATGTCAATATTCTTCTTGATTATTCCAGACCTTTAAATCAACGCTTAATAAGATTGCATAATATTCTCAAAATATTCTGTATTTGTTAAATCATAACAAAATCCAATTGTTCAGCTCAGCTCAGGCGCAATGTCGTATGGCCCTGCATAGGACATCTTACCCGACATGTTGTTACAAATGTTGAAACATTTCAAATCAACATATTTATTCATAAGATAGGACTTCCTGCTCAACCTATTCTTGTTAACAAGTTAACACATCCTATCTAATATATTGTTGCTATATTAGTTTTACCAAACATAATGCCAATCACATAATTAAGAGAATTAACACAATTCTATTTGACAAATTACTTAATAAAAATAAAACAAGTAAAGAGAAAAAAAGACACGAGGATTTGTTTAGGAAGTTCTATAAGCGTCCTCGTTATGGCTACGTCTCCCCTCAATTCCAATTTTAGAATTAGGATAATTTCTTACTATGCAAAAAGTGATTACAAGAGAAGTATTCCAAGAGCAACCCTACAAACACAACGTTTGATGTTGATTCAACCCTGTTGTACCCCAAAATTTGCCCTCTCATTTCTCAAAGGATCATCCTGTACCCTCAGGTTTGCTCCTATCAAGTTTCAAGTCTTGAATTACAACTTTTCAAGAAAATCATTCACAAGGGCAAAATGGTCAAAAGCACACTGAAAAGTCAAACTTTGACTTTTAGATCAAAAATCAAGTTTCAACAATTATATTTCATCAAGACATGAAATTGGTTCATCAAAAAATCAAAAGTCAGAAATTACTTTGAAAAAATCAAATTTCTAAACATTTAGAAAATTTTCTAAGTGTTAAGAGAATATGATACTTCAGAACTTCTGAGCCAGCCTCCACGCAAGTGCAGTCAGAAGTTGCAAACATGGTTCAGAACATAGTTCTTCAATCAGAACATGACTCTTCAGCATATGCTTCGATCAGAGCATCACCCTTCGAGTTGCATTCGGGTCTTCTTTGATCAGAATATCATAAAACCCCAAAACCTTGTTTGAACAGCTTATTGCACTACTGTAGCACAGTCCTGCAACCAACTGCCACAACACTCCAAAATGCTGCTGACCTAGTCCACGCCTGCATTTTTCTCAAACCCTATATTTGCACCAAATTAGCATACGAAAACTGTGATTAAAAAGCAATGAAACAATATACCATAAAGGTTTGAATCCCATTTGTTTTCCCCCCAAAACCACAGCAAACCCATCTATAAATAATTTGCTCCATCACACGTTCAAGGGGCTGGCTTTTGGAGAGAGAAAATTGTCAAAAGAGAGAAAAGAAAACTGTGAAACCTTCATAAAAATCCAGAATTCCTAAACAAAAAACCAAAACTTTTGTTCTTCCCTTTGAGTCAAAGAACTTGGCATATTCTCTTCCGTTGCTCTTGCTGATTCCAGAACATCTGAAGGCAGCAGTTCAAGTTCTAAGCCCACGCTCTAGGTTCAAGGTAAGTCTTTCTAACTTTGCATCTTTTCATTCAGAACATCGTTAAAATATGTAAATAACACAATATTAATGTTGTCCATATCATTGCATAAGTAGGAAAACTGTGGATCATAACTTCTTGATTAGGGCTAGGCTCATATTAGGGATTTGAACTTCTATAAATTGTTGTGCTTTTATCTTTCTGACCCGTTGTTTGTTAAATAATGAATAAATTGTTGATGTGCTAATTAATATGAAGAAGGAGTTGAAATGTGGCACAGAACCCCTGCTTTTTCACTCACTGTTTTAGCATAGCACAGAACTTCTGAGTTCTCCCTACACGTTAAACACACAGAACTTCTAGGCTTTCTTACTGTTTTAACACACAGAACTTCTAGGCTTTCTTACTGTTTTAACACACAGAACTTCTGATGCTCACTCATTGTTTTAGCACATCACAGAACTTCTGAGTTCTCCCTACACGCTAAACACATAGAACTTCTAGGCTTTCTTACTGTTAAGCACACTGAACTTCTGATGCTTCCACTCGCTGTTTTAACACTCAAAATTTCTGATTTTCTTACTGACAACACACTGAATTTCTGATGTTCACTCACTATTTTAGCACAACACAGGACTTCTGACTTTTGGCTCACTGTCTGAATACCACCCAGAACCTATGTTTCCTTTCCCTCTAACGTTTCTTGCAGGGCCTTAGAGTGTATCAATCCAGAACTTCTGATTCCACTGAGGTTCCTTTCTGAGTCACAACGCGCTTGGCTTCAGAACTTCTGATCCTTGTTGTTTTGCTTGCAGCAGCACGCTGTTTCCATCTTTCATTTATTTTCCTTTTTACCATTTCAATACTAATACTCTTTTTATCAATATAAAAAAGATATGAAAATATTTTCTTTTTTACTAACTAATTTATTTCCTCTTTTTAAATCCATTAAGACAAAAAAAAACCATTTTCTAAACAAAGTTCGTTTTCTTTCTTACGTTGTACATTTTAATATGTTTGTAATAGTTAAATAGGATTTAAATTCTTGCAACCCCCCATTTGTGAAATATGTACCCCCCATCCCTAAAATATTGTGATAGCGTAGGACTTTTATATTTCGGCAATTTAACACTTTTCCAAATATAAAATGCTAGTAATTAGGATGTGTATGGCAAGATATGAAATCAACAAATAGATAACCGTAATCAAGACTAAAATGCATGCAATCAAACACACTTGCACACTAGCACCATTAGGGTAATCCCACCTTGTTGCCTATCGGAAAAATAGTCATGTCCCTCGAACATGGGCGTTTTAGCAAAAGACCCTCAATAAAAGATCGTAGTCCCTCGATGTTGCCTTTGGTAAACTATCTAGTCCCTAAAACAACATTGCTAAAGCGTCCCATAGGTTTCCTTCTATGACTATACAAACGTCTCACGCTCGTCCCTTCACATCTAACGATGAGGCTTCTTACCAAATCAGTGGTAAGATAGCAACATCTAAAGGAGGAGGAAAAGAACATCTAAGACCTTTTGAGTAGGTAGATTCGCTCCTAGTTGCTCGCTTGCTCACAACAAAAACATTTTATACACCAACACTCTCATTTTGGAACATTTTCAAAAGATAACACTTTGTACGCGTTCTTATAGAGACGAGAACCATTACAAAGACGTTTTTTTTTCTAAAATACTTTCAAAAAACTCATAACACAAAAGCATAACTTTCGAACAAAGCAAGTGATCTAGCAAGCAACTAAGAGCCCATGGAAAACCATGGATGAAAGGGGTGCTAACACCTTCCCTTTTCATAATCTACCGCCAGAACTCAAGAAAACATCTTTAAAGGTCATTCTTGTGCTTTTTCACCTTTGCTTTTTTTTTTATAAAAGAAAAGTCGGTGGCGACTCTTGCTATCCGCAACATTTGCGATCAAAAGCAAAAAAAAAGTCAGTTCTCCCACCGTATCACAGACCCCTTACCTTCTTTTGATCTTGAGCAAGACCAAGATACAATAGCTACCAATTGATTTATCAAATCTGGCTACTCCTTTGGGTAACAAACTCTAAATCTCTTTCACGCACGATCAATTGTTCCTATTGAACATAAGACTTTTCAATTCGATTCACCATTATCTTGCTACTTCCTTGGGTACCAAACTTTGAAGGTTTTTCACTTGGCCACAATCCTCTTTTGAAAGTCTTGAACAAAACCCCCAAATCTACCAAAGATCTTGTAGGATAAACCCTAGGTTTTTCCAGATGAAACCCCCTATAAATCTCAACCTAATATTCACGTTCACATAAAACCTAATTGGACGTTATCAAACCTCGTCTAGATGGCATCCCGACAAAAGATGATTATGTGTGATTTGTCAGTGTGTATGCATATGTTGGAGGTTGAAGGTGAAGAGCAAATGTAGCAAGTATTTATAGTTTCATAAAGTTGAAATGATGCACGAATGATATTGTTATGGACTGGACCAGCTGCTGGAATGAGCCCACTCTAACCCTTTCTTTTGGTACGGCCCATACGTCTATGGCCTGAACCTCCCCGCTCTTCTTCGGGAAATATCAACCATTTTCCCTCCCAAGCAGGCTCTAGCATAGGATGATGGACGAGCACCTCTCAGTCTGCCTGACATCAAGTCGTGCAGGCCACCAGAAACCGACTAGGGAGATGCCCATAACTTGCCTCCTCCTCAGAATCAACGACTAGTTACGGGCATATCTGCCCGGTTTGACCAAGTCCTGGAATTTACCTGATTGTGCGGACCCTCATATCTAGGCACAAAAACAGGAACCAATGGCCAAGCGCCAGGGGCATTATATAAACCCTCACACCTGTGAGGGCCAGGTATCGAATATTTACTATTCACCACCAATACTTTAACACTTTGCTTGTATCTCCTTATTCCTACTCTTACTTGATCATCAGAGTGCCTTGTAGGTATAACCCCCTTTTATCCTCCTCAACAATATAACCCGACTACAGATCATCATCCGACCACCTTCCAAGTTCAGATCAACCGGTAAGATCAGTTGCGTCGTTTGTGGGAAACTGCTCTCCCCATCTTTCTTTCCTCAAAACTCAAAGATCAAAGCAACTTTTCAACATTCCTTTCACTAATCATGGCTGACCATGATGATCTCCATCTGCTCGGAAAAGATATTCTTTCCCCTGCTCACAAAACCAATGAAATTCAGGAATATCCTCACCTCGAGGATAACCTGGGTTTCTGAGATGGACAGACTGTGTCTCCAAATTCAACTGACGTCCGACAATGTGACCACCAATTCTTGGACAAGGGACGCCCCAAGAATCCCACCGAGGAACTGCCAGAAATCCTACAACCAGTTCCTATCCCTCTCAGCATCGATCCAGCCATTGCAGCGTTGCTCGTTTCTATCAATGAGACAACACCCTCATCCTACAACAGAACCAAAGGATAGGGGCCTGGGAGAACAAGTGGTCAAGATCTCCTCTCCGGAGAGCCCGACGATGAAGTTGCCCTAGTATATCACCACCTAGGCACGACTCTCCACCAAGAAAGGAGAAGCGTGATGTTTCTTTCTTCAAGAAACACAACCGCACACCTCCTGTGAAAGATCAAGACTCCCTTTCATTCAAGAAGAGGAAAATATACCATCAAATCGACCGTGCTCGATTACGTTTTCCCGAACCAAGACAAAAGCGGAGGAGTCCCTCCCCTCGACGAGACCGCAATGATTGACGGGGCAGAAATCATCACTCCCCTTCTTCGTCCCCTGCAGATGGTGAAGACGACGAGCCCCGTGGCCCGCTATCAAGGGAAATTACTGAAGCCCCACTCCCTGGTGGCCTGGAGAATCCACCTCCATTGGGAATCTATGACAAAATGACGGACCCTGACGAGCACATCGAGAACATTGACGCTCTCCTCGATTACAGAGGAGTCAGAGGAGCCATTAAATGCAGATTATTCCCAACCACTCTCAGGAAAGGACATCCGAAGTCGGAGGCTTCGCTTGAAGCAATCATCCAAGGAAAAGATGAATCTTTGCGAACATACATTGAACGCTTCAACAAGGAAGCAATCCAGGTATCAACGACTGATAACATGAAGAAGTATCTCCTCAAGCGCGGGTTTCGTCCCTGCAGTGACTTTGCCAAAGCTGTGGGCATTGAGACACCGACCATGCTCGACTCCCTCCTCCTCAAGGCCCAGGCGTACATCCAGTACGAGGAGAAGGAAGCAGCCAACAGCACCAGGGAATCGAGGCACAAAGAGAGTGCCACGTCCTCGAGGAATGACGAGCCCTCGACATCACGTCGGGAAGAAAAGAAACCAGAAGACAAATCCCGAGATTCCAAGGACTACAAGGGTCCAGTTGGTCGTTTCCATGACTACACCTCTCTGACTACTTCAAGGGAGCATATTCTATCTGAATGCGCCAATTTTGAATTTAAGCAGGCCATGGTGCACTTCCCCTAACAAACACCGTCTAAACCAGGAATCAATAAGAGAAAATATTGCAGGTTCCACAAAAGTCACGGGCATAACACTGAGGATTGCATTCATCTCAAGGATGGAATCGAAATACTGATTAGAGATGGGCACCTCAAACAATACAAAAAGAAGGAGGGCGCTCGCGAAGAAGCACCAGAAACTAAAAACGTCGAAGAAGGGAAGAAGTCCCTTGACATCGACACCATTCCAGTCGCCATGAGCATCTTGCGGCCGAAAGATTTCTACTACCAGGACATGGAGAATGTCCCCCTGTACTTCTCCTCTCATAGTCCTTGGGAATCTTTCCCCGTAGCCATGGTCATCTCCGGTAGGGGATTCAACAGGCACACAGTTGGCTCGATAAAAAGAATATTCGACAAGGTCATCGAAGCCAACTCGGATATGGACGCCACGCTTGATAAATTATGGGGAGGCTCTCATCCCCTCGCCTTCTACAAGGAGGAACTGCTGGTCAGAGCCCCGAATTCGACCATCCCACTACTCGTGAGAGCTTACATGGCGAATTTTGACGTGTGACACATATTGGTCGATCAAGGCGGCTCGTTAGAAATCATGTACGCCCAGTTGTTCACCACTTTGCAGCTGAATGAAAGCCATCTGACCCTGTATGTGGGATCAGATCTCCAGGGCTTCAATAGAGCCAACACGAAACCCTGGGGATATGTCGAGTTGATCGTCACCTTCGGGAGATGGGTAATGGCCAAAGCCATCAAGACACAATTCCTGGTGGTGGATTCACTGTCTCTCTACCAGTGCATCTTTGGGAGACCCACTCTCGCCGAACTCATCGCGGTTCCCTCTACTGTGTATCTCAAAATGAAGTACTACACTGTTGAAGGCTTGGTCGCCACCCTCCACAGGGACATCTAAGAAGTAAGAAGGTGTTTTAAAGCATCAGCCAAGGGCCTCAGTTCCATCAACGTTCAACCTTGAACGACCACCGGAGCCACACTGCATTCCAGCTCCGAGGAAGTTAAGCCACTGTCGAAAGTCGACACCATTAACCTCGACAGCCGCTTATCCAAGGAAGACCGTATCGAACAAATAAGGAAGGGAAAGGAGCCCATGGTCGAAAGTGAAGGTTTGACCCCCTATGCAGATTGCAACGAACTCTCAAGTTAGGCACAGCCAATCCCGGACGGCGACTTCGAGCTAGTTCCCCTCGGAGAAGATCCCACCAGAGGAGTGAAGATTGGAGCAAACCTCCCCGACTTGGCAAAAAGGAAACTCAAAGCTTACCTAAGGGAGAATGTTGATCTATTTGTCTGGAGTGTGGCCAAGATGCCTGGATTATATGTATAAATTGCATGCCATCACTTGACTATAGATCCTGCCCTCAAGGCGGTCACGCAACACAGAAGAAAACAGTCTTCCGAGAAAGTGAAGGCTGCATATCTAGCTGTAAAAGACCTCCTAGAGGCACATTTTATTTCTGAAGCCAAGTACACAACCTGTCTCTCAAATGTAGTTCTTGAAAAAAATATAATGGAAAGTGGCGCATGTGTATTGATTATACTGATCTCAATCGGTCTTGCCCGAAAGATGCTTATCCCCTCCCTAATATTGACAAATTGGTTGACAACTCAGCCGGTTTCAAATTGCTATCATTTATGGATGCATACTCTAGTTATAACCAAATCCCAATAGAGAAAACAGAAAAAAAATATATCGGTTTCATGATTGAATCAGGAAAATATTACTACAACGTAATGCCCTTCGGCCTAAAAGACGCGGGCGCTACATATCAGTGTATGATGAATAAAGTTTTTCGCAACGAAATAGGCGACATGCTCGAAGTCTATATGGACGACATGATTGTGAAGTCCATGGAAGAGCTCGACCATGCCACCCACTTAAAGAAAGTGTTCAAGCAGGCTCGGAAGTGCCGAATGCGATTCAACCTGGAAAAATGTACCTTCAGCGTACGGGCAGGAAAGTTCCTCAGATTCTACCTAACAGAATGAGGCATTGAAGTGAACCCCGACAAATGTCGGGAATTTTCTGAATTTACGATGCCCTCCTCGAAAAAGTCCATCCAAATCCTAAACGGCATGCTCACTTCTCTCTCCCGATTCGTGGCAAAATCCACCCACCACACACTTCCCTTGTTCAAAATCCTCCGTAAGGAAGCTACCTTTGAATGTACGCCCGAATGCGAGCGAGCCGTCATTCATTTAAAATGAGCGCTGTCACAACCTCCCGTCATTTCTCGACCTGAGAAAGACGAGATCCTCTACCTCTATCTGGCCATCGCCTCTGAGGCGATAAGCGCGACACTGATTAGAGAAACTCCAGAGGGACAAAGGCCAATTTACTTCACGAGCAAGGCCCAGAGGCGGGATACGAACAAATCGAAAAGTAGCTATAGCCCTTGTTAACACGGCGAGAAGACTCAAACACTATTTCTTGGCCCACACCATGATTGTCGAAATGGATCAGCCAATAAAGCAGTTGCTCGGAAGACCATACATGGCCGATAGAATTTTGAAATGGTACTTAGAACTCTCCGAATTTGATATCTAATACGAGAGCAGGAAAACTCTTAAGGCTCAGGCCTTGTCTGACTTTGTAGATGAAATGACCTCGCTCGCAGATCCCGACGGATCACGCTGTTGGATGATCTTCGTCGATGACGCCTCCAGTTCGATTGGAAGTGGCACTAACATCATATTAGAAAATGAGGAAGGGACCCTAATTGAGGTCTCCCTCGCTCTATCTTTTCCGATCTCCAACAATCAGGTTGAATACGAGGCATTCCTCATAGGCTTGCGACTGGTCGAAGATCTGGGAGCCGAGGAACTTAAGATCTTCACGGACTCTCAGCTGGTCGTTTCTCAAGTCCGAGGCAAATATGAGGTCAAAAATGACCAACTCGCTGAATATTGAGCCTTGGTCTAGGAGAGGAAAAAGAAATTTAAATATGTGGACGTACAATATGTTCCCCGCGAGCATAACGCCAGCGTAGATATCCTACCTAAGCTGGCAAGCACGAAGAGGAAAGGAAGGAATAAGTCGGTGATACAAGAAATCCTTCCTCAACCAAGCACCCAGAAGCCATCCTCTACCTTAGAAGTGTTCGACATCGGGGACATCGGTTGCTGGATGACCCTCGTACGCAATTACCTCACTAAGGGAAAACTCCCCGAGGACCCAAAAGAAGTGGCCGTTGTTAGGTGAAGAGCTTGCTCGTACATTTTGGTCAAGGGTAAACTTCACAAGAGAGGATTTTCCATTCCCTTTATCAAATGCGTCGATCGAAGAGATGCATATCATATCTTGCTTGAAATCCACGAGGGCATCAACCGCCAGCACCTGAGCGGAAGATCCATGGCGAGAAAAGCTTTGCGAGCATAATATTATTGGCCCACCATCCAACACAACACGAAAGAGCGTGTGAAAAAATGAAACAAATGTCAACGACATAGGGACATGCATTTAGCTCCACCTAACGAGCTTAAGTCCATCTCATCTCCTTGGCCCTTCTCCTGGTGGGGATTGGATCTCCTCAGTCAATTCGTGGTTGGAACCAATCGGAACAAATATCTAATTGTAGCGGTCCACTACTTCACCAAATAGATAGAAGTTGAAGCTTTGGCCAAAATCACCGCCCAAAATGTCCTTCACTTCTATAAAAGAAACACTCTCGCTCGATTTGGCATCCCACAAGCGATAGTAATCGACAATAGGACTCATTTCATAGACCACACCTTTCAGGAATTTATCTCCAAACTAGGAACCATCCAACACTTCGCCTCTATCGAGCATCCCCAGACGAACGGCCAAACCGAATCTACAAACAGAGTAATACTCAAGGGACTCAAGCAAAGATTGGACGAAACCAAGAAAAGATGGGTCGAGGAGTTACACGGTGTACTCTGGGGATACCGAACAACTGCACATTCGTCTACCAGGGAGACCCATTTCCGACTAGCTTACATGACAGAGGTGGTCATTCCTGTAGAGATTGAAGAACCCTTCAGACGAACTGAGGATCCCCCAGACAAGGAGATGAACGACGTCCCCCTCCGGGAGAAACTAGATCTAGTGGAAGAAATCAGAATAGGAGCGGCCTTACAAGAGGCCCTTCGAGGTCGGCAACCTTGTCTTGAAGAGAAATTGTAAAGAATCTCGTAAGGGCAAGCTCGCACCGAACTGGGAAGGTCCTTATCGCGTCTATGTGAAAATAGGGACTAGAGCGTATTACTTGGAAAACTTACTAGGGGAACAACTCTTTCGATCATGGAATACTGAAAAGCTACAACCAATATTACAGTTAAAAACACTGAGCAGTCGACGAGTTTGCTCGACAAGACAAACTCACCCAAGCCCGACCATGCATGCATGCCTAGGCACAAGCATAACACCCAAAATATTCATAAAGGGTGAAGCTCCGCTCAGATAACGAGCGCACCTTCAGCCTAACATGGATAACTCGATCGAGCTCTATAGTCCTCGTGCCACGAAGGTAGAACGCCCAACTCACTATGAGAAGTACACGCTGCCGAACTCAGGTCCCTCAAAACGAGACATGAGTTTCAGCCCATGCCTGGTATTCACCCTGGATGTTTGATCAGTTTCCCAACACTGGAAAACATACAAACCAAACGAGCAAATCTCCTCTACAAACTAAACAACCACCTGGGCCGCGATTGTGAGGATATTACAACAAAGGCTTTCCACGCCCCATCCAAAAGAATAAACTTATGGCCAGAGACCACACTTGTTCAAAAATTACATAAACGAGCAAAATCCAGGAGAAACAAAAATTACAACAATATGGCACACAGGCTGGAATAAACAACAAACAATCATCCTTTAGCTTCTTCTTCAGCGACAAGCGACAATTGAGCAGGACCCCCGGTGGGATAAGTGACAAACTCCTTAAGATAGTCAGAGACTATAATCTTACCGAAAGCCACATGATAGTTGACCCATATTCCCGAAGTGTTGAGTTCGACACCAGGTTTCAGCATGTGCATTTTCTTTACAACATTTTCAAAGCTCCCCTCGGAGGAAGCCTGGGCGTCGTCCACCGCCAGCTAAAAACGGGAAACAAGCTCAGCTCGAGTCTTCAAATCTTTGGTGTCCTTCGGCTCATCTTTAGCAGGTATAACCTCGGCAGTCAAGGCCAACACCTTTTCCTCAAGGTCTTTCTTCTCAAGAAAGAGGACCCTGCGTTCCTCGAAGAGCCTCCCTGATTCTTCCTCGGAAAGCTTCCGAGCCTTTTCTTCCTCGGTCCGAGCCTTCTCGCTCGTAGCTAGCTTGGCCCGAAGATTCTTCAGCTTGGCCTCCTGGGAGGAAATTCCCTTGATATAGGCGATGACCATCTCCAAAATCTGTATCAAACCACTAGCATCTTGCTCCAGCATCGCCCTCTTCTTCTGGCGGCCCAAACCCTCGAGATGAAGGGATTCGACCTAAGGAAGATGGAGAGATGTGCCCTCGAAGAAAGCCTTCTCTAGCCAGCAAATGGGCAGGTCATACGTCCCCTTCCCCTTTTCCCCAGTTAGATCGATGCTTCCCTCGGGACATGACCTCTTCGCTTTCGAGGACACGGCAGCAGGAGAAAGAGCGATCGTAGCTTGGGCCGAAGACGAGTCACCCGACCCCGAAATAGGAGCGACCCTCGAGCCAGTCTGAGCATCCTTTTGAGCCTTCTTCGCTCTAGCAACAAGAGTCTTGGCTATGCGCTCCTGGGTGGGATTCATGATATCTGCAAAACAAACAAAAAGAAACGCAGTTAGGAAATGAGGAGTCAAATAAACGACGAACACATACTATTGTTTAAAACATAAATACCCAAGTATTTAATGGGGTCCGACTTGTATACAAGTTCCTTGTTCTTGTCGATCACCAGCCCGCCTCCCCTGTAGACTCGCTGGTGTCGTACCCTAAATTTTCCCTACCTCGATGACTTTATTTTTCAAGAAGAAATATTTAATTAAAGATGGTTCAGCGATATCTAATGGCCCATCTTTATCCAAGACTAGGGGGTGTATTTTAATTCAAGAGAGTGAGGATTTCTAAAAGACTCGTGTATCCGTGAACCCATTCGCAAAGCATGTTGGTCAATGGCCCATGCGATTCGAAAATGGAAGTTATTTCAAAATATTATTAATCATTAAGTTTTTAATTACGTCAGCCCATTTAAGAATGGTAGTTGTTGTTCCTTCAAAACTAAAAGTCATTTTTTAGTTATTAAACAAAAAGGGAGGTGCAATTTGAAATACAGGTTCATCACGTTTTTTCAAAACTAAGCCCATTAGCGTTTCTACTGTTTATTTAAAGAAATTATTTTTGCAATTACTTGGTTATTGGGCCAACTGAGGCCCAATCTGAATTGAAAAGAAAAGGACGCTGAAATTGATGGTGGCCCATTTTTTTATATTTTTGAACAAAATTATTGTTGGTTTAAAGTTTCATTAAGTAATTTTGTAAATATTAATAAATCATATTTTTTTAATAATAAAAAGTTTGTTAGAAATAAGTAAGTTGGGCCTAATTGTACTAAAAAAGTACATTGCTGTAAATCAAAAAAAGGAATAATGTTGTTGGACTGAGAAAAATAAAGATTAACGTTGGGTCCAATCTTTGACAAAAAATATTATTTTCATTCATTGTTATTTCATTAATCATGATTTATATAGTTTTTTTATTAAATAATGTTGGGTCAAGAATTAATAACAACTATGTTGGCCCAAATGTAATAACAGTCACTGTTCCAATCAAGCCTAAGTTCACACATGTTTCTCTCCATAAACACATACTGTTGAAATCGAATCCGCAAATACACATTAAATAAAATGTTTCTATAATCTAAATCCAGAACTTACAAAAAACAATCAAATCTATATTACAATAAAATCTGAAATGTACAGAAAAAAATAGAATCAATTACAAGAACCGAATCAATTAACAACAATAAAAAAACCTAATTACACAATAACGAAAATCTCTAAATATCCCTAAATCTGTGTTATTCTTAAGAAACCCTAAGTTAAAAAACATATAAATACAGGAGGAAGATTTTACAGTAAAGGGGAGGAGACGAAGACAGGGGACGAAGAAGAGAGAACCGCGAGGCTTAACGAAGAACAAATATCCAGTTGTTGTTGAAGAAAAATAAGCGGCGATTGGGGTTTTAATATTCGAAACCCTAATCGACATCGTCTCCGTCACGCCTCCAGCCACCGTTCCCCATCAATCCTCATACCGCCACCTCCAAGAGAGAGAGAGAGAGAGAGAGAGAGAGAGAGAGAGAGAGAGAGAGAGAGAGAGAGAGAGAGAGAGAGAGAGAGAGAGAGAGAGAGAGAGAGAGAGAGAGAGAGAGAGAGAGAGAGAGAAGGGATTAAAGAGTAAATCGGACATCAGTTCGGAATCTAGAATTGCGAAAGGGTAATTGAACTTAGTTTGTTTTTCTTTTTAATTGTTGATTAGGGGATTTGGAGTAAGGTTGTTTACTGCGCCGCCGTCGTGGGTGGATATCTAGGGTTTCGAAGAAGAAAGGGAGAGAGTAGTGAGAGAGAGGACGAGTTATTGTAAGTGAAACCATTGTAAAATGAGATAAAAACAAACTCATGTTTCATTATAATCCAATACATACGCGCACCTCATAATTATCATGTTCCTTCAATCTTATACCTTATATTTCCATCAGACGGCCATAGGCCAAGTCACCATGATAGCTTCCATACTACCTCGCAACACCTAATCTCGCCGGTCCTCTCCAAACTGTGTTGTTTGGCCTAGCCAACTACTTTTCACACCACCCTCAACTATTTTACTAAACCATCAAAGCAATTCACACCCCCTGTCCAGAATGCACAATGGGCCTAACCCAAACTATTTTCAGCATCCCCTAGTTTTACTTAATAACTAGAAATACACCGCCCTGATTTATTTATTTTCTATATTTTTTATAAATTCTAATTTTTTAATTCTATTTTCCTTTTTTTATCATTATTATTTATAATAATAATTATTATTAACATTTTTTATTATCATATTTTTTATTTATTTATCATATATAATAAATCATTTTTATTCAAAAATGCATATATTATTTTCTTATATATTTGCATTAAATATTTTTTTATCGTGCATTAATCAAGAATTTTTGCAGTTAACACGGTAAAAATACTCAACAAATCTCAAACTATTCTTCGAAACAAACTAATTTAAAAATTTGTTTTTTGCAAAAGCGTTTCAAACGAATTTTGACTAATCACGCATTTAGCCAATATCTCCACAATCACTACTCCCGGTCAAATGCGAGGCGATTCAAAATACATTTGCAACCCCTAAAAAACACCAACCCCATACGAACTACGAATTGGAACTCTGATTCCTCATAAGAGGATACGTAGGCATACGATCAAAAATCATGGCGAGTTCCCCTATTAAAATTTAAAACCCTGTTTAACCCGAACCTAAACCTAAAACTTAGTATCCTTGTGAACAAGGTAGATGAAAGGTTCATAATACCTTCCTTTCGTCTAATGAAGTATGAAACTTAGAATCTCTGTCTGCAAATTAGGGTTTCCTATTAGATGCCCTTCCCTAGGATAAAAACTGATAGTGGCGACTCTGATTTAAAAACCAGTCGCAACAGTTGGACGCGAGGGATCCGAGCCACGAAGGCAGTTAAGACAACGAAGCTCTCCAGGTCCTCGACTCTGAGCTCCCCCTTCCTCCATACATAGGAGCCCAATTCATTATCAAAATGCTTCCTCGTCCACTTGAACGGAAACTTGTAAACCAGTTTTACCACGGGGGTCTCCCAACTCGTTCAGACGGGGAGTACCATCCTCGTTATGCGCCGGTACGGCCCTAAAGACGTTAAGCATCGCCTTGCTCGAAGAGGGATGCACCAATATATATTTTTCTTTGAAGTGACAAACGGACTCCAAATAAGCTTTAAACAACTTCCCGTTGCCTTGCTTCAGGGAAACCCATCTCCATTTATCATTGACCTTTCTCATCTGGAGATGGAAGCAATATAAGAACAAGGGAATGATGGCCCATATCTTCAAGTAATCACAAACTATCTCGAACGCTCGCATGAACGCGATGCCGTTCGGGTGCAGTTAGGAAGGAGCCACGCGCAGGTGCCTGAATACGGCCTCCTCAAAATCCGAGAAAGGGAGCCGAAGACCCATCTCCCGAAATACGATGTCATACATAGGAATCCACTTCATATCGTATTTCGAGCAGATTCTACTCTCTTTCCCGGGGATGTATAGCGACCACTCTCCTTGGTTCCCTTCCTCGTGAGTATAAACCTCTGTAAAAACATCATACCGATGATCAAATAAATACGAGGGCCACTCCCAGGGATCGTTCGCGACCCAAGCCCACAGAACCTCCTCGTCACCGCGGGGAAAAAAGCAACCTTGGTCGGCGAAGGTCATCTCCATATCGCCCCCCCCCCCCCCCCCCCCGCTTGCTGCTCTGGCTGATTCTGCGTGTCCCCAGAAATCTACAGAATACTCGACGAGCTACTCGCCTCGTCTAAAGAACTTCTTGAAGACCCAGAAGACTCGCTCGAGAGATGAACTCGGGCATTTTCTTCCATAGTATCTGAAAAGCAGAGTCCAAAGATGAGTTCGACATCAATTCCAGAACCACCCTTCCACCGCTAATCAAGTGAAAGGGTGCTGGGAAACAAGTATCGTGTCTTCGACCAGAACCCTCACTAAGGAGTATAAACGGGCAAAAGTTACAGAAAAAGCCCTAGGCCCTAAGGAACCATCTACTACACTTCATGAAATGCCTGGGGAGAACCCACAGTGACTCCGGCGATTTTAAACTACAGAACCTCCACCTGCCACCAACACTCCCCAACAGCGTCCTAACAGACGAGATGCTAAACCCTAGCCGCATGCATTTCTAGGGAAAAATGACGAAAATATGAACTACTGAAAGAAAATAACAGTGAAAAACTGGAAACTTACTAGTTAACAGAAAAAGGAATGCTGTAAGTAGCAGCAACGAGCAATAAATCTCGAGAAGCGGAGATGGTCGATAGTCAAGTGATTACGAGTAGTTGAGAGAGAAGATAAAAAACACTAAACTCCCTACTCCTCTCGTATTTATAGTTAAGGCCATTCGTGCGTGTGAGACACGCGCCTGGGAAACCCTAGGGTCGTCATTATTACACCCTAGCCCATAGGCCATCATTGCGTCGCTTCGCTAGCACGCTACCCGAAACACGCTACCTCTTCAAGTCCAAGACTCCTAACAACCAACTCCTCATCTCTCCGCGAGAAAGGCGCAGCGGGTGACACTCATTCTCCTTATAAGACGCGCCCCGTTCCACCAGCAGGTGTTAAAGTCATCACTCTTGTGCCCAAAAGCAACGTCTTGGGGGGTTACTGTTCTGGACTGGCCCGACTGCTGGATGGGCCCATTCTAACCCTTTCTTTCGGTATGACCCGTACGTCTATGGCCTGAACCGCCCCGCTCTTCATCGGGTAATATCAACCATTTTCCCTCCCAAGCCGGCACTGGCCTAGGATGATTGACGAGCACCTCTCAGTCTGCTTGACATCAAGTCGTGCAGGCTACCAGGAACCGACCAGAGAGATGCCCGTAACTTGCCTCCTTCTCAGAATCAACGGCTAGTTACGTGCACATCTTCCCGGTTTGACCAAGTCCTGACAGTTACCTAATTTTGCGGACCCGCATATCCAGACGCAAAAAAAGGAACCAATGACCATGCGCTAAGGGCATTATATAAACCCTCATACCTGTGAGGACTAGATATCGAATATTTACTATTCACCACCAATACCTTAACACTTTGCTTGTATCTCCTTGTTCCCACTCTTACTTGATCGTCGGAGTGCCTTGCAGGTACAACCCTTTTTTCTCCTCCTCGACAACACAGCCCGACTACAGATTATCATCCGGCCACCTTACAAGTTATGATCAACCAGTAAGATCAGATGTATTTATAGTTGTGTAAGTTACACGGTAAAAAGGAAATTGTAGGAATCAAGTAATTAAACAAAAATGACCCAAATAATCAGTATGTGTCGGCCTGAAACACAGATTTGTTGGTACAGGGGCACAAAAACAGTAGTATGTGACGGCCTATGAAGGAGCATGTGTCGGCCTGAGCAAGTCAGTGGCTACGAACTTCAATATGATAGCAAATGTGTCGGCATATACACAACATGTGTTGGCTTATGCAACACAGACTCCACAAGCTTTAATACTGAGTTGTATGTGCCTACCTGAAATTCGTATGTGCCGGCACATGCAGTGTAATTTTGTATAGAAAATAATTTTAATAAATGAGACCAATTTCAAACATGTTTCAGATGATTCCTATGATTCATAAGACCTCTAAATGTACGTGATGTCACACTAACTCAAAAATACCATCCAATATACATAAATGTTAAGTTATTATAATTTTGACATCATGCAAAACACATCTAAAGACAAATTGCACTCACAGCCTTATATATGAATTATACTTATGAATGTTCTTTGTCATTTAAACATGAAATGCGAGAGATTATCCGATGATATTTAACAGTAAACAATAGCTCATGGCGGAGATCTAATGTAGAGCTTCAGAGTATGATTGCATTATCCTATAATATTTTGGTGGAGGGAGTTGACTGATGATTAGGCTTCTCTTATTTATTAAGTCTATAATCAGCCCAAAACTTAGTAATTTCAAAAATTCAACTCGAATTATTTTCTTAAGACAAGGTCTTGTTGTATTATCTCAAAAGTATGTTGATACACTCATATTTTAACTTTAAAAAAATAGTAATGATGTGTTTCCAAAATAAATATCAATATCCATAAATATTAATTTGCACTATTCGTTACATCGTGGTATTACTTCTCCTAACACACAATTTATCAAATTATATTGACCATAATAGATATTATTCATGTGAGTGTAGTTGGTGACGCTATTTTCCTAATTGAATTAGTCAAAATATGGCATGTTTAAAAATATTGTTGACTTTTATTTAAAGTTGTTTACTTCTTCAAAGAATATCTTTCAATAAATAAAAGTTGAAAAAATACGATTACCTATACCAGGCTGGTTTTAATTCTTAATTTTGTGTAGTTGATTCAATATTTTTACTCATAGTAAGGTACATACTAAAGTACTAAAGACATAAATAGATTTACATTTCTTAACAACTTATGCATGAATTCCTTTGTTTTTTCGAACAATATTCTTATGCTTAAATTCTTTATGCTGTTATCGTCACCACTTTTTCTTTTTTAGTAAAAAAGAAAAGCAGAAACACTTGAATTTGAATTTGAATCTGTCATTAAAAGTAAAGGTAAGGAGATGTTAAACACCAACTTATTACATGCATTGAAGTCATATAATGTGTATGTACAACCGAAATGGATACTTCATAATTCATATTCTTGACTTTGAATTTTGAACACATTTCACTTTTCTACTGTATTATTCAACCAAGGTAAAGATTAAAGATAGAATGTTTTTGTTGAGCTTCTACATCATAAGTTTATGTTGGGTGCATTGAACATGACTACTTATTTTATTTTTTATTGTGGTGAAATTTTCTAGGGATATCTAATAATTCAAATTGTGTTTAAATAAATTAGTCCTTAGTTTAGTTGGTTATGATGACTGACGATATTTGTACACCATTTTGATTATAGGTTGTTTTATTAGTTTTAAGGGATAAGTTTAAAAGTTTTTCGACTATAAATTCAGAAAAACTTAAATAAATTAAGAGTTGAGGTTAAAGTAAAGATAAAAGACAATTTTTCAATAAAATAAACAACTATCAAAACATATATATTTCTTAAAATTTATTTGCTATCGCTTTTTCAATGTAATCAAGATACTATTAATTGTATGAACATTTGCATGTATTGGATTTTGTTGTTTCGGTTTGTAGTTCAGTTTATTAATGGATTGTATTTTGCATCTGTTAAAAAATTGTTGAATTTCAGCAATTATAAATATGTATTTTCATTATTATCATCTTCACAATCTTTCAAATTTTAGAGATGAAGACGTAGAGATGAGTTTGGAAAGATTAGTGGTAATGTTAGAGAGATAAATGTAAATTTCTATGAATGTGTTATTAGAATTTGAGAAATTTTTGGAGATATTTAAAAGAGATCATAAAATATTTTTAAATACATTGGGCTTGTGTGATTCACATATAGAGAGTTGGAGAGACTGAAAAATAATTGAGTAGAAAATATTGATTGTTCTTGCGCGTGACTATTATTTTGTAACTTATTTATAATATTTTGTAATAATTTTTGGAAGTATATTGAATCAGAGAGATGCTCCTTCTAGAGCAGATCATTTGATCGAACTAGATAAATAAATTATTGTGTTTCTTGTCTTTTATCTTCTTTTACCAAATTAAGTTGATGTCTTATTGCATAGAAAATTATTTTTGCTGAAGGTAATTTATTTTAGTTGTCATTGTTTTTTGTCCCTACACATCAAATCTTTAAGTGTGAATGAATATTTCGATTTCAAAACAAGTGGTGTCCATCGTCGGGCAAATGAATTTTATTTACAATTGAGTATCATGAATTCTAAATGGGAAATCATGAAGTTTTTGAGAGACGGTGATTTTGGGTTTTGGAAAGTGAATATGTAAGCAATTTTAACTCAAGAGAAATGTATTGAAGCTTGAATGAAGAGACATTGATGCATGCACGTCTAACATAAGTAGAGAAGACCGAGATGGTGGATATAGTCAGAAGTGTCATTATCTAATGCCTCGGGGATAAAGTTCAAAGGAAGTTGTCAAAGAGAAATTTATGGTTTAAATATGGAAAAAACTTGAATCATTGTATATGACCAAGTATTTGTCTCACAGTATGTTCATGAACGACAACTCTCTTATTATGAGTGGTAGAGAACATATCCATAATAGAGCAATTGATAAAATTTAACAAGATCATTGATGATATAGAGAATATTGAGTTGAAGATTGATGATTAGGAAAATGTTATATTGTTGTTGATCTCATTACACATATCCTTTGAGAAATTTAAGCATTTCATTCTTTGTGGTAAGGAAGGTAATATTGCCTTAAACGAAGTCTAGACGACCGTGAGATCCAAATAATTTTCAAAGATGAAAATTTTGAAAATTGACGATATTCATGAAAATTTGAGTGTCACAAGAGGAGAAAATGAGCGTTGATTGATGTGAAAATTAAAGAGGTTTGACAAGTCAAGGTCAAAATGCTTTATTTGTCAGAAACCCGATCACTTCAAATAGGAATTGTCCAGAGATGGAGAACAATGAATATTTAGTTCAAATTATTGCTTATTTCTATAAGGATTGTTATGACGATGTTGATGCATTAGTGGTGTTGAGTTTTGATACTGAAAAAGGTTGAGTGATGAACTTAGATTTCTCTTATCACATACGTACAAAAAAAGAACACTTTGAGACTTTGAAGCTGAAAAAAGGTGGATTAGTTCACCTTGATGACAATAAAGCTTGCAAGATTCATAGTATTGACATAGCCACACTTAAAATATTTGATGATCGTGATTTTGTTCTTTACAACGTGAGGTATGTTCCATAGCTCAAATAAAATTGTTATTCATAAGCATGTTTGATAATCTAGGCTATTGGACTAGAGTTGAACATGGGGTGTTAAAGATTTAACATAAATTTTTTATCACATCTAAAAGGTTTAAAACATGTGGCTTATATATTTTATAAGGTTACAATATTGTCATTGATTCATCATTAACTAATTAAGACTTTCATGATTAGAACATACTATGAAATTTGAGATCAAGACATGAAGGATACCTGAAGATTATTTCAGAGCATTTTAATGAGTTTCTTTATAAGATAAAGGATAATAACGCATTCGACCACTGAGTTGTTATAGAGTTTATGGGGTAAGGATGATATCAAAGTAGCTTACCTGACTTAAATATATTCATTAACAATAATAGGCTTCCAAATACTTATGGAGGTTTGGAGTAGGAAGACTGTAACCTATATTATTTTGAAGGTCGCTAAAACTTTGCATATGGATCAAATCAAGTCAATTCCGCTTAATGATAAAGTTGTGGCTTGTGTCTCCAATGGTTATCCTAGAGGTGGGAATTATTATGAGATGTTGGGAGTGGAACCTGAAGGATCGAAGTTCATCAATTGCATATGTATGTATTACTTTTAGTAAGTCTTGTCAAGGGAAGTAGAGTAAAAGCTCAAGGATGAAGCTTTCAGAAATTATGACAGAGAAGATTGATTTGAGGTAGATGTTATTACTATAGATACTAAAAATAGTGAAGGAACAATTACATATGCCTTTGATTATCATTAGACTCGTATAATATAAGGAGGGGGATTATACCATCTCAAAGGGACTGTTATGGAGATTTTGGATGTTATGATTTGAATGTGGATGAATGGTTACAAAACTCATTATGATGACCTTCAAGGAGGAATTCAAAAATAATTGGAGTCAAAGATGGTTGAAGAATCATACTAGTAGCCAGTAGGCTTGTTAGTCTACGAAAGCAGAAAAAAATGGTTGAGAGCAAATGGATGCAATTAGCAAGATCGAGATTAAAGCAATGTTTGAAATTGATTAAAAAAAATTGTTTAATAGATGTTGAATTGACAAATAACAACAAGGTGGTTGATGGATAAATTGACTTCATCATAGTTTCAAGTCAATATGGAGATTGTTGAAGTGTGAATTAAGAAACACTTCAAAATATATTAGACTTGTGTGATTCATATATAGAGAGTTTGAGATATAGGGAAATATTTTGCTAGAAAATAGGATTTGTTCTTGGAAATTTGGGTGATTATTTTCTTGTAACTCATTTGTAATCTTTTGCAATAACTTTTGAAAGTATAGTGAATCAAAGAGCTAGTCTCTCATTTATAGTAAATCGTTTGATCGAACTGGATAAATAATTTATTGTGTTTCTTGTCTTTTATCTTCTTCTGTCATGTTGTCTTATTGTACGAAGAGCTACATTTGTTGAAGACCATTTATTTTAATTGTCATTGTTGTTTGTTCTTACACATCAAATTTTTTAGTGTGATTGAATTTTCAATTTCACAATAGTTAGAAGTGTGCGGTGTGGCTTGCAAGTTAAATTAAAATAATAATAAATATTTTATATAAATTTTACTATTAAATTTATTTTAAATTTTATTTTATTTTGAATTTTTTAATGCTATTTAATTTATTTTATGTTGAAGAACTTATTTAACTTTATAGGTTTTATTTAATTTTGTTGGATTTTTAAATATTTATATTTAATTTTAAATTACGATATGTGTTTAACGTTTTTTATGGGTCAACTTGCCAATTTATTAGACTGCTTCTAAATGAATTTGGAAGTTTTTTAATTCACCTTATAGATTTCTACTACATTCTAACGAGATTTCGAAAATATCTTCAGATTTTAAAAATATATTGTAATTAGTGTATTTTTAAGTGCGTTCAGAGATTTATTTTTAAAATTTGAAAGGTGATTTTATTTTAATTCATATTATTTAGTTTCTTAATTCAAAAGATCAATTGTTATGAATGACCATCAAGTTTGATGGTTAACTTTTGGAATTCTTTTTCTTCCTTAACGATTGAGGAATATGGTTGTTGATAGCACCCTACACGAGACACTTCATTGCATGTTTCAACTACAAGTCGGTCCAAGGCTTCAGAAACCAACCTCTAAAGGCTCACCAAGAACAACATTATTGAGACCAACCCTTACAAACTTTTGAGGTGGCACTTTTTGCTGAATATGCAGCCATTCTAAGTTAATATCACGTCAATATCATCACAGAAATTTAAAGACCAAGTGGGTGTGTTTGGTTCAAATGGTAGTAAAAATTGATAGAATTGAAAAAAAAAATAAAAAAATTTCTAGTCTTCTTACAATACAGAAAATAAATGACTCAGCACTAGAATATTCTAGTCTTTCTTATTGAATGGTTGCTTCATCACTTTAGGTACCACATAGTCCTTTAGCCATTTTAGCCTTGTAGTATTCCTTTTGAAAAACAACGTAACCATACTTCTACAAACAACAACATAATAGAAACAATAACATATAAAATAATATTTTTTTTTTATATAAAGCATCTGCTTATTATTTTGGAAAAAAATAGAGATGTCGTCTAATAGTTTGATTACAGTGTTAAAAAGTTTAGAAGGCCCGTCTGATATATTGAAGGATCTTTTAAAATATATTTTGTTTATTTTTCAATTGTAATTGAGTTTATATTTAGTTATAGTAAATTTAATATTAATTATTTTTAATTAATTATAACTGATTATAATTTTTTTACATAATAAATATAAAATATTTTTTATAATTCAATAATTAAATATATATTTAATTAATAAATAAAGTAATAATATATTAAATAAAAAATTAATTAAAGCAATATTTATTTATTTAACTAATAAAATTAAAATTACATTAAACAAAAATTTATCGTTGATTTACCCGGTCGCAGAAAGCGGGATTCAGTTTCACATCCAGGAGTTTGTCTAAATTACGTAGACCTTCTAAGACGAATTTGATTCTCATCAATATTTGATGGCTGAGTAGAAGTCCTTGCGTCATTTCTATGATCCATGAAGTCAGCGAGCATGTCATCAGTTAACTCCACCGCCACACTATCATAACTTAATTTGGTTTTCTCGTAATTTCAATTTAGTTGGGTAGTAGTTGGCATTGAGTTATGACTAAAAGGTGTTAATTCTCTATTTTGTTGTGATCGGTATTATGTTTGGTAAAACTAACTTAACAAAGACATGTTGAAATAAGATATTCTATCAACTAGAACAACATGTCGAATGCGATGTCTTATGCAGTTTCTTTCGACGTCGTGATTTTGTACATCTAAACTGTTAGATTTTTTAGTTTGTTATAGGTGCAGAATATTCTGTAAAATATTATGCTATCCCATGTGGTGCACATGTTAAAGATTAAAAAGATTCAAGCTGATATCAAGGAAAATTCTTAATTTCTAATTATGGAGATAATTTAGGAAACTAATGATTGATATCCTATTTTTGAGGAGATAATTATGTAGCGACTATGTCATATCCAACTGCATATGTGAAGCCCAAATTCAGTATATTGAAGGTTATAAATAGAAGGCTTCAATCCTACTACAAGAGTGGAACTTACAGTATAGTTCTATTAGGGTTTGTATGTTAATTGTGAGCCTCTCGATTATCATCTTGGTAAAATAGTAGGACTTTGTTTTTAAGTTGTAAGTTCTGTCAGTCATTCCAAAGCTTTTAAGCAGTGAATGATTGTGTGCCTTTGAAGTGTGATTTCTGTTTTTTCTAAGTGTTTAGAATTGTCCAGTCACTATTATGTGATTGGAAGGGATTTGAGAAGAGTCTCACACCTAGGTGAGTCTTAGGTAGAAGTTAAGCAAGGGTAGTGATTAAGTGAGAAGTTGTAAATGGGGGAGTTTAGCTTCAAATTGATACTATCTAGTTGATTTCGTCCCTGGCTTGGTAGCCCCCAGAGTAGGTGTTGTTATACACCGAACTGGGTTAATAATTATGTGTGTTTTTTTACTTTTCTGCACTTTGTATATCATTTATCTTGTCATTGTGTGTTTATTCAGCGAAAGGTGTATCGACATCTCTTAGTACATCTGAGATCTGAATACCAGAATTTCAATTGGTATCAGAGCAGACATCTTGCTCTGACTCTGGGTGAGATTCAGAGAAGATACTTTCTGATACAATGGACAAGGAAGGAGGATTCATGAACAGACCACCCATCCTTTATGGAACCAACTATGACTATTGGAAAATTCATATGACAACCTTTATCAAATATGTGGATAGTAAGGCTTGGAAAGTTGTGGTCAAGGGATGGGATCCACTAATATTTATAGGTATGGATGAGAAAGCTACTAATGTTGTGAAGGATGAGGAAGACTAGGATGATAAAGATGAAAAATCATCAGAGGGAAACTCTAAAGTGTTAGTTATCTATTTTGTATGATTGACATTAATTTTAGTAAAACAAATTAGGCAGCAATATGTTAAATAGGATATTTCACCAATTGGAGCAACATGTCAAACAAGATGTCCTATGAAGAGTCATTCGACATTGTGACTATGTTGGGCTGGGCTATTGGATCTGTTTAAGTTTTAACATATGCAAAATATTCTGGGAATATTGTGGTATCTTATGTGGCGCTAGTTTTAAGGTCTGGAAGATTCAAGCAAAAATCAAGAAGAATATTGACTTTCTAATTATGGAGACAAATTAGGAAAGTCATGATTGAAGACCTATCTTTATGCAGAAGTCTATGCAAATTTATAGCACCTGAGATGCTGCGATTTGAAGCCCAAAATCTAGTTGGGTAAATGGTTATAAATAGAAAGTTGTTAACCTAAAAGAAGGTAAGTTGTGAATGAAAAGATGTAATCTATTAGGGCTTCGTTTGTGTGCCACTCTCTAGGAGATTTGGTCTGTGTTTTTGTGAGCCTCTCAACTATCATATTGATAGAAGAGTAGGATTGTTCCTTGAGTTTTAAGGTTCTATCATTCATTCATAAACTTGTGAGCATTGAATGTTTGTGTGTCAATCTCTCTTAAGCTTTTAAGCATATAGTCGATTATTGTTCTTGGATGAAGCTTTGAAGTGAATCCAAGTGTGTTTGTTAGTCAAGAGTCTTGGCTGAACTTTATTTGAAAGAGGTGTCTTTCAAGTAGTTTGATGCGGTCACCAGAGGTTGTGGCTGTTAGATATCACTGAGGTGATTTAGGAAGTGAGATATTGATTTCTCATATTTAGGGAGGACCTAAGTAAAAGTGTCATTGGGTAGGGATTAGGAGAGAAGTTGTAAACGGGAGAGTTTATCTTTGAATTGATACTGTTGATAGTGTACTTTCTTCTTGGCTTGATAGCCCTAAGAGTAGGTGTTATTGTACACCGAACAAGGTCATCATATCAGTGTGTTATTATCATTCTGCATTGTTTAGTATTTTTTCTTGATTATTGTTATACCCTAATTTTTGTCCATAAGATCTCTCATTATCTCATTTTATCAATAATCAAGACCATACATTAGGATTGGTTCTCCCTTATACTTCATCATATCTTTAAGTTTGCTCTTGAGGGATCACCAATCACCTTAAATTGTGTATCTTGTACATGTTTTTTAGATGGATTAACTTTTGACTAACATCAAATAATGTATATATGTTTCTTTAAATGTTCATATTGTAGGTGATGACACAATTGCATTTATCTGACCATATAACCTAGGGTTTGAGGGTTAGTCCTCAATCAAATGGTTCTTAAATAGATTGCAAGAGTTTAAGCTTCAAGGCCATGTTTATGATATCAAATATTTGTGGTTCAAAGAGTTCTCTCACTTTATTTAGGTCAAATTTTCCTCAAAGTTGGTGGTGGCATTCATCAAGAAGATTCATAAGTTCATGTGTTTATTTCCATGCCTTCTTCAACAAGTTTAATTAAGACTTAAGTCCATCTTTTAGTGTACTTCACGACAACATCATTTTAAGGGCTATTGTGATCCATCGTGCTTTATTTTATCAAGAAAGTTAAAAAAGATTCAAGGTTGATTCAACAAGTTTGACCTAATTGAGCAAGTGCTTGATTCAATGATCACAAGTGCATAACTCTTTCAATTTTCAATATTTTGAGTTGGTTTTTTTTATGGTTTCTTATCATCACCTACAATAACTTATCTTCACATGACAAGATTCAATTGTGCAAGAAAAATCATCAAAAGTTGAAAGGGGTTTCAAGTCAATTTGATACTGTCTGAGCTAGGGTTTATTGACTTCTAA
Source organism: Vicia faba (assembly GCA_948472305.1). NCBI lineage: Eukaryota > Viridiplantae > Streptophyta > Magnoliopsida > Fabales > Fabaceae > Vicia > Vicia faba. Next base: position 476,519,186 of record OX451737.1, read on the forward strand.
GGACCATATCTTGATTATTTTTTGAGATTTTTGATTGATTCCAAATCCATGATTCTCTTTAAAGGGTCCTTAACAATTTCTCTTCAGGGATCTAAGACAAATTTTGAATGGAAGATCACTAATGGTTGAGAAAGATACAAGTCTCTTTGAAAAGCCATTGAATCTTAGGGTTTGAATTCAAATGATCATAACTTGGTCAATTTTTATCTCCTTAAGCCCATTCTTTTTCCATAATAATCTTTGGGATGTCTACTACAACTTTTGTTTTCAATGTGCAAGACTTTAAAATGCTTGGAAAGTTGTTGAATAATTGAAAAGATTATTGGTCTTTTGTGAATTTTCCCAAATTTGTTCACCATCTTCCAAAGATCACAACTCTTTCAATTTTTATGATTCTTGAGTGATCTCAATTCCACAATTCAATTTAAGAGGTCTATGTTATTTCATCTTCAAAAATAAAGATCAAATTTTGAGTGGAAGGTCAAGTAATTTTTAAGAACATTATAGGTGATTTTGAAGTTCAACACTTAGAAATATTTCGAAGTACAAAAATCAGTTTGTCTTTCACGATTTCAAGAGGACATAACTTCCAGCTCTATCATCCAAATGGAGTATTTCTTGGAACATTATAAATATTGTGACCTTGTCTTTCAAATTCTCCAAGAATCATGTCATAAAGCCTCATGAGTTGTGTGCACCATGGATTCAAAGTTGGTACCTTGGAACTGAAGTTTCACTTGCAGTCAGATTGCAATTTCCATAATGTGGCTTCTAATGATCAAATTTGTGCATGTTTTCCACTTAAACATGTTTTAAAAAGTTCCAAAGCATGATTAGAGCATTTAAATACAAGAATTAGTTAAGTTTTAAGAAATTTCAAGTCACACATTTTCACCTTTGGGCTTCACACGATTTCAATGATTTCTGATCCATTTCACACTTATGAGCTCACCATTAACTTTTATTGTACATAGAGTCCCTCTCTACATCATTTTGACAAGCTTAGATAGCCAAAGAAACCCTTCCAAATTCACTTGCAAAGCTCCATTTCTATAAATTCGAATTCCTACTTAGACACTTCCAGCTCCAATTTCTTTATTGATTTTTCTTCCTTGGACTTCACTAAAGCTAACAAAAGAAGAACCAAGCCTTGAGGTGCTCTAAATCGTGCTAGTCAAGTCAAGTTTCAGAGCAATTTCTTCATACTTCATTCAGCTAGTTTAAGGCATCAAATCTTCTAACTTAAACTACTGGAGTGATCTATGTTGTTCACTGATGCTTGGTGTTAGCTTAATTTTGAACAATCGATGCATTTGATGCATATGTTTTGAGTTTTTTAGGTTTTCAAGTTTCTCTGGTTTTCCTTAAATCGAATAAGCTACAATTAATATAAATTTGGCACGAGGACATGGTTGAATTCGTCTTGAAGAGACGAATCTAATGATACTGATGTGCAAGCCTAATTTACAGTTTGTTGAATCACGATTTTTGCAAAAATCTGGAGGTTGAAGATGAAGCTTCGTCATCCTTCAACCAATAGAATCGTGACACATTCCTTGCCACGATATGATTCAATTTCAAAGAATTTAGCGTGGTATGTTGACTCGTCCCTACCATGCGCGCTTGCTATGGATCGTTAGATTGACCACGTCAATTAATGAAACGAATCCAACGTATCATGTTATTTACGATTTTCTTTTGTTTTAATAATTGATTGGATGTATTAAATCTAGAAAACTCCACCGTGCATTGACATGTTGACCCTTGGATCTGATTACTCTCCATTAGTCAGATCCATCTAACGCACCATACTATTTAGTATTTTATTTTATTTTCTAATTTTTGTTTTAATTGTTTTAAACTTCAAAAATTCATAAAAAAATCATTTCAACTTCTAAAATTCTGGGGAAAAATTTCTCTCTTTCTGATTTTTATTTTTTCACAATTTTATTTTGTGACTTAGCATTTTTTTAATGATTTTTCACTTTATTTGACTTGTTTTAATTTTTAAAAAATACTTTTGTTAATTTTTAAATTGTGAAAAATTATGGAAGGATCCAATGACCTCTTGACAAATATTGGTGACCTTATTTTAATTTTATTTTTGATTTTACTAATTTTCACAAATTATGGTTTATTTCGCTTATTTCTTTAAATTTTAAAAATAGTTTCAGACTTTAAAAAAATTCTGAAAAAATTTGTTAACACTTGTTGACTCGTGTTTGATTTCTAATATTTTTTAGGATTTCTATTTGGTATTTTAATACATGTTGTATATTTTACCAATTATTTCCTTTTTAAAGCATTTAAAAATATTTTTTTTATTAAATATTGTTGTACCCCAAAATTTGCCATCTATTTTCTCGAGGCATTTCTCACAAAGATTTCCAAAAGCTCAAGTTTGCACAAGTACAATTGGATTTTTAATGCCCCATATGGTTTCCATGGATCATATTGGTTTTTCAAGCATCAAGTCAAAGAGGAAACTGTTGAAAGGGCAAAGCAGATAAAAATGATTTTGACAAATCGAAGAAGAGCAAGTTTGCTTCAATCCACAAAGCAATGGCTTCCTTCATGCTTGCTTAGATCCACAAGGCAAGGGCTTCCCTCATGCTAGCTTCGACTGGGCAATGGCTTCCCTCATTCTATCTTCAATTAGGCAATGGCGTCCTTCATGCTTGCTTTGATCCACAAGGCAATGGCTTCCTTCATGCTTGGTTCGATCCACAAGGCAATAAATTCCTTCATGCTTGCTTCGATTCCACCTATAAACCCTTCAACACACATAGTTTCTACACTATGAATTACAATTGATGGATTCGAAGAACATACAATTGGTGGATTCAAAGAACATACATTTGGTGGCCCATTCAAATAAAACACAATTGGTGGATTCGAAGAACGTACAAATGGTCCATTTGAAGAACATACATTGGTGAATTTGAAGGACATACAATTAATGGTCCATTCGAAGGACACACAATTTATGGATTCGAAGAACATACAGATGGTCCATTCGAAGAACACACAATTGGTGGATTCGAAGAACATACAATATGGTCCATTCGAAGGACATACAATTGGTCTATTCGAAGAACACACAATTGGTGGATTCAAAGAACATACAATATGGTCCATTCGAAGGACATATAATATTGTCCATTCGAATAACATACAATTGGTCCATTCGAAGGACATACAATGGGTCCATTCGAAGAACACACATTTGGTGGAAACAAACATTGTTTCAACTTTTGTTGAGTCTGGTCGAAGGTTGTGTGGTCCATTCAAAGGACACACGTTTGGAGGAAACAAATATTGTTTCGAAGGTTGTGTGGTCCATTCGAAGGACACACATTTGGTGGAAACAAACTGTTTCGTCTATTGTTGAGTCTGGTCGAAGGTTGTGTGGTCCATTTGAAGGACACACATTTGGTGGAAACAAACATTGTTTCGTCTATTGTTGAGTTTGGTCAAAGGCTTCTGAACAAATTCCTATATGCTGCCAAACCCAAGTCTGTTGTACTGCTATGAAATAGTCCTGCACCAAGCTTCCACAACACTCCAAAACTGCTGCAAAACAGTCCTGCTATGCTGCTCCTAATTTGCACCAAACTAGCATATAAGAGCTGTACCTCGAAAGCTATGAAAAGAACATACCCAAACTGTTCAAATTTCATTTGTTTTTCCCCCTAAAACCTCAACAAGACTCTTCTATAAATAGTTTGTTTCATAACACATCTAAGGGGGTTTTTCAGAGGGCTTTTTGACAAACAAAGAGAGGATTTTTGGCAAGGCAAAGAGATAAGAAAAGAAGAAAAAAAGAGAGGAAAGAACACTTAAAACACTCTTAAAACCAGAATCAAAAAATACAACACCTCTGTTTGTTCTCTCTTTCAAATCCAAGTTTTCCCATCCTTCGAACTCAAGATCCTTTATTCCTTCGAATTCAAGAATATTCAAGGCAGCAACTCAAAGTTCAAAACACCAACTCCAGATTCAAGGTAAGCCTTACTGACTTTAAACCCTTCATTTCAAGCATAACACGTAAATAACTATTGCCTTCGAAGATAACCTTTCATTTGTCTACCTTTCTTGTCAGTTATATGTTAAGAACTAACCTGTACAAACCATAAAACAATGTTGGAGTAAAAAATAACAGCATGGTCCAACACAAAGCCTTAGGCTCCGAACACACTGTTTCACAGTCCCAAACGAAAGAAAACAAAAAAGGTATGAATCGAAGGGTGTATGTTTCAATACACACTGATTTGCAGGCCCAAACAAAAGAAAGAAAAAGGGGTGTGTGAATCGAAGGACATATGCTTCGAACATATTGCATGAATTGAAAGACTTGTTTTTCTCTCTTTTGTGCCATTTTTGTTTTTACATTTTCTTGCTATTCAATATGGTTGTAATAATTAGGACTTTTATTTATTTCCAACCCTCATTTGTACATTTGTATCCCCCATACCCTAATGATGTAATAGCTTAGGATTTTAATTTCCGCAATTTAACGCTTTAATATAAATTGTTAGTAATTAGGGTGTGCATGGCAAGATTTAAAATCAACAAGTAGGCAACCCTAATTTAAGATAAAAATGCATGCAATCAAACACACTATTCACACACGTGCACCTCTAGGATAATCTCACTTGTTGCCTCAGAAAATAGTCATGTCCCTCAAATATGGGCGTTTTAGCAAAGACCCTCGATAAAAAAATCGTAGTCCCTCGATGTCCATCGATGTCCATCGATGTTGCCTTTGGTAAACGATCCAGTCCCATACAAAATTGCTAAAATGTCTCATAAGTTGCCTTCTATGACTATATGATAACCCACACCCGTCCTTTCACATCCAACGATGGGGCTTCTTACCAATCAATGGTAAGGTAGCAACATCTAAAGGAGGAGGAAAAGAACATAGATCTTTTGAGTAGGTAGGACGCTCTTAGTTGCTTGCTCACAAACAAAAAACCATTTCCATACTTACACTTTAAAAAACATCTTCAAAAACAAACATCTCTTTGAACTATTTTCAAAACCAACACTTTATATGCATTCTTATAGAGACGAGAATCATTACAAATTTTGTCGAAACAAAGGCGTTTTCAAAATACTTTCAAAAACCACCACAAACATATTTCAAACAAAGCAAAGCAAAAATGATCTAGCAAGCAACTAAGATCCCGTAGATAACTACTGATGAAAAGTGTGCTAATACCTTCCCTTTTCATAACCTACCCCCCAAACTCAAAAAAATATCTCAAAAGTCTTTCCTGTTCTTTTCACCCTTTCCTTTATTGGATAAAAGAAAAGTTGATGGCGACTCTTGCAATCCGCAACAATTGCGATAAAACGCAAAACAACCAAGTAAGTTCTCCCACCGTATCATAAATATATTTTATTATTTTTTGGTTGGTACTGATTTGGAGTCACTTGATTGTTATTTTGGGAAAAGTTCCTCAACCTCATTGGATTTTGAGTGTTGATAGGTTGAGAAACAAAATCCACCAAAATGGATGAATAACGTTGATGATATTTGAAACCCTAGTTTCATCTGATACATCCATCTCCCTCTAAATCTTACCCCTTTCTTGTTTTTACTCGTGCCACATGTTTTTGGAGAATGATCTACATATCATTTCTCTAACATGTTGGTACATAAATTGCTATTGACTAACCTCAAAATAGGTGTGACTTCTACAAAGTCCACTTACCATTGCTTAACATAGCGCTAAATTTATCCCGATTCGAAAAATAATCATACGTGGCTCAAACCTATGTTTGCAAGCCCATGTATGTTTAATTTGAAACCTTTGATCAAATAACTTTGAAGTTCATTGTTAGGAGGCTTTGATTTTATCAATCGTTTAATGAATTTCATGAACTTTGGTCTAAGTGAATCATTTGAACATCGTTGATCATATGTGGTTGCTTTGAGTACTTGAAATGAATGATATACTTGACAAAAAGAAAATGAGACTTGTTGTTGAGAAGCTTTAATTTTATCAATCTTCAAATGAGTTTTCAAATGCAAGCTTCAATATGGTCATTCAACTAACTCTCTAACTTCTAATTCACTAACAATTAACTTTACTTTATGCCTTTATTTTGTGTCTTTATTTTTATGTACCATTTATTTTAGCATTTACATTCTATGCCATTTATCTTTTTCTCACTTGAGCATTTATCTTTATGCCATTTTATCTTTGCTCATTTGAGCTTTTATTTTCTTTTTGAAGATACTTAATAATCAACTTAAAAAATAAAAAAACGTTAAGGTTACTTGGACTATTTGGTTACTATCCTTGACATTGTAGAGTTGTGGATCTCTCGGACTTAGGATTAGAAGCTTTGATACTTGGGGACCTTGTTGCTCTATTGTTATTCTATCTGAAGTTCTTGGGATTTACTCCAAGGAATTGGGTTGATTTTCCTTGTGTGCAGATTATTCTTATTATATGTTTTATCTGTGATTGAAAATTCTTCTGTATACAGCCGTTACTCTACCCAATTTTTGTGAAGACTTAATTCGTCTAAAGCTTGATATTCCTCAGAGGTTTAGTATTTTTGCTTGCTTGGTTTCAATCCAAAGGATGAGAATTCTACACTGACTTCTTTGTGTTAAGTGTTGGCTTCTTGCTGGTTAGATGGTTCTTTTCCTTAGCTTTTACCTTATGCTTCAGGATAGTCCCTTCATCTCCTCCTATCTTCTTTAATTTCAAAAATCTTCCCCCTCTTTTTCAAAACTCTTCTTGTTTTCTAACTTGAACCGCTTTCATTATAAACTTGGACTTAGGTCCATGCATTTTCAAAATATTTTCTTAACCAAACTTTAATCAACTTAACCATACTTTGACATCTTTCTTAAGATTAAAAGTCATTAACCTCATTCAAAACATTTTGCCACTTTGGCTTTTTACTCTAAAACTTTTTCTCAAAAGATAGACTCTTGTCGATTCTTGTAGTGATGCGAGCTACTATACTTCTACGATATGTAGTGAAGTGAGATATTTTCCACTTGAGTGTCGAGTGAGGCTTTGTTGATTTTAAAATCCAAGCTATATCCTCCACGTTGAGATGATGAAAATTCTTCTTTCTCATAGTCGTGGGTAGTAAGTATATTTTCCACTTGGATATGACTATGATGTCTCTTCTCTTAAAATTAACCAACACACTTGTGTTTTTATTTTATTTTTAAGGTGAACTACGAGTACCCTGATCCCCAATTGCATGGAAGGTGGTATGTAGGCACTAAAGGTTCACAACCGTGGCAGGTGCAAAAATTGTAAAAAAATACTTCTTTTTTCATCTCCACCACCTTATTTTGTATACATCTTTTTATAGCCAAAATATACAGATTTTCAAAGAGGTTCCTGGGGAGTACCATAGATGTTTAGGATGCTAATACATTCCCTTTGTATAACCAACCCCCGTACCTAGATTCTCCCCCTCTTTTTGGGTTTATTCTTTCTTTTCCCATTTCCTTTGGAAACAATAAAGCATGGTGGAGACTTTTATTTGATCTCTACGAGTTAAGTCAATCTAATAGCTTAGTCTCAACATTTATACCGCTATAGAAAACTGGAAACTTCACTAAGGAATTAAGGTTATCTAAGTGGGTTGAGCCTATATTTGTTTATTTGTGTATGTGCTATTATCTATTGTATATTATTAGTTGTATATATGTATGTCTGGATTTCTTTTTAGTTATCAGGGTGCTTGGTGATTTCTCATAAGTCCTCTACCCGGAATTGGGAAAACTTAAGATAAGAGGGGTGGTATAGTCATGTTAACTTTGAGGGAGGAATCCAAAAAAATAAGACATGAGATCCCCCACTTAGTGGAGGCCCCTTTGACTGTAATATTTATTTACTAAGCGATCGGAAAGACATGCTGCTTTCGACCTGGGAGCCTGAGAAGCTGAGGACTGTAGAACCTTTAACCCATTTTGGCCTTTTAGGACTAGTGTGGGTACTATGATGGAGCAATCTAGAAGTGGTTGTCACGCGATGCTATACTCAGATGAGTTTTTCCTGAGAATATTTCTAATTACCGAGCTAATCGAGACGTTGGTAATACCCGAAGGAAGAATGTAGCATCTGGGAACTTTTTAGAACCTTGTTCGGCAGGTGATAAACCATTAGTCCATACCTTGTGCACAATACCTTTGACTTCATGCTCGTGACGTCGAACCTATGAACCCCCATGTTTGTGATCTTGTATGTGATTGTTGCATCATCATGCATTCATGCACCCATGAGCATTCTTTAAATAATTTTCAAGGAACTTATGATTGACTTTTGCAAATATCTCAGGTACTTTTTTGACCATGGATTTTGGAAGGAGAAAGACTCGGAAGTACAATTTCAAGGATCCTAAGATAGAGGTGAGTATTCTTGAGATTGAGAGTTCTATAGATTTTGGAAGAATTATGAAGCCATTGTGCCTCTTATGAAGCTCAAGATGAAGGAGAGTATTCTTTCTTCATTGGTCCAGTTCTAAGATCTGTTGCACCAGTGTTTTTCTTTTCCTGATTATCAGTTGATGCCCATATTGGAGGAGTATTCGTACTTACTTGGTTTACCTATTACTTATCGTGTTCCTTTCACCAACTTAGAAGGAAAGCCCAAGTCTCATGAGATTGCTACCATAACTCACTTGAGGTAGTCTGAGATTGAGGCTAACATGACTACCAATGGAGGAATAAGGGGTTTACCTACTCAGTTTCTATTGGAGAAAGCTGGTTACTTCGTCAAGATGAATAATACAACTTCTTTCGAGGCTATCTTTGCTTTGCTTGCCTATGGGTTATTCTTGTTCCCTAACATCGACATATTTGTGGATGTTAATGCCATTAGGATCTTTCTGATTGGAAACCCAGTCCCTACACTGCTAGGAGATACTTATTATTCCATCCATCTTCATAATTTCTATCAAGAAGGGATGGTCAGTTGTTGCACGCCGTTGTGATATCAGTGGTTTATTTCTCAGTTACCTCGGCCTGTTGCTTTTTGGGATATCAAGAAGGAACCACGTTGGGCACCAAATATTATGGCTCTTACTCATTCAGACATTGATTGGTATCATCAAGCTTATTATGATGTGGAGATTATTGATAGTTGTGATAGTTTTCCCAATGTGCCTCTTCTTGGTACAAAGTGAGGAATTAACTACAATCTCATTCTTGCACGTTGTCAACTTGGATATCCAATAAGAGACAAGCCAAACAATATTCATCTAAGTGGTTTCTTTCTCAAAGAAGGATAAGATCACAAGGCAACTAAGGAAGCGATTAAAAAGGCTTGGCGCCATATTCATAGAAAGAGTAAAAAAGATTTGGGACCAAGAGGAGTTGTTTCCTTAGAGCCTCATCTCCGTTGAGTACAAGCAAGGGAAATTCAGTTAAAGATTCCTTATTTTCGTAAGGAACCTATATCTGACATGTTTATAAGGACTACTCCTCCTCTCTTAGATGGTGTGGAAGAATTTCAGCTTACCTTGGTTAGGATGCAGCAAGAGAAGGAAGCATAGAAGAACAAGTACCAGATTTTGTAGGTATCCTACTCAACAAAATTAAAATAAAATGATGACTTGATTGAGATCGTTGAGAGTCATGTCATGGATATGATGGAGAAGCAAGATGAATTATTTTCCTCTAGAATTCAGCCAGGTCTCGGTCACCTATTTTCTAATTCTAGTTGATGGAAAGAAATCACCGACAAGTATGCGATGGGAAAAATAATAAGTGTACTATTTTTGCCCCTTGTAATAATAGGGAAATTCCCCGAATGTCGATCTCAAGGACTGCGTTTAAGTATTGAGTTCAATTTTTGGTTCAATTAAATAAAAACTTAATTAAAGTTTTGGTTTAGGAATTATCACTTAATAGAAATTAAAAATATGCAGAATGTAAATTATGACTTTTTACCTATGCTAGGGGTGAGTGTGTGATTTTCCCTGTAATGACCTTTACTCTTAATCTATTTAACAAGTTCATCACCTTTAACTACCGGTCCTTTAGATTATCTTCCCTTAAGTCCTTAGTGGGAAAACTTTTAACAATTCATCCTAAATCCTAAGTCCTTCGAGATATCTGATGCAGTCAAGCCTTTATTTTATCAAGGGTTAAATTTGGTGATTATAGGGTATCCCTAGTCCTAGGTGATATCTATTATAGCTTAATCGTACAAAAACCTTAATAATCGCGGTCTAGCTGGTTATTAACCGTACATCAATCATAATTAATCCGATCAGGAAAGCATTAGAAACATTGAATGATTAAATTGAAAGGAAACTACTGTATTAAAAAATCAATAATTCATAGTTACTGCATTGTAAAACAGGGATACCCCCTAGCATTGGGGGGTTTAGTTGCACATAATATTCAAAGAAACTACAATAAGAAAGTTAGACATTACAAGATAATTGGATTCAATTGATCTTCAATCGCGATTGCTCTTGAAAAATCTTCGTCCTCTGAATCCCTTGAAAGCTCCAATTTTCATCGTAGAATTCTTCTTCTGTCCAAAAGGTCCCTTATTCCTTGTGAAAACGCATGTAAATAGTCTCAATTCATCCAGATCGATTGGAAGTACCCAAAACTCCCTCACAGCTTAACATATGGAAAAAGTATGAAAAAATCAGGAAATTGGAGTCATAGGCCGACACGTGTCGTATCACCTGACACGGGCACCCGTGTCGTCCTCTGTCCATTGTTCCCAAAGAAAACTCTCACCCAGAACTTTTGACACGGGCCGTGTCAGCTGACACAGGTGCCTGTGTCAGCCTCTATTTTCCAAGTCTTCCCCATGTCTTCCCCCTGACACGGCCCGTGTCAGGCGACACGGCCACCTGTGTCAGGGCTCCTGTAACGTTTCCTCCGAAACTTGGAATTATGCACTTTTTCCGCCCGATTTGTCCTATTTTATCCTTCTGAACCTGAAAATACTAAAATACAAAACCAAACCATAATACGCGATAAAACGAAATAAAAACTCGATAAGTAAAAGAAACGATAACTAAAATAACTGCTAAATCTCTATGTAAAAACTACTGATCAAACTCCCCCAAACTTAAAATGTTGCTTGACCTCGAGTTACCATTACAAGAACTCATGAAAATCACAGCAGCCTGGTACTCATACATGAGACACCCGTTCAAATTGATCAAAAAAAAGTTCGTTCGATGTTCACATGACGCGAAGAATTTGTTTAAGAACTTTTAAATCTAGAGCTTCCTCTTCAGATACCTCTCTAACTATGCTTTGTACTTAAGTCTCTTTCTGATTTTCCTCATTTTTCATTCAGACGGTCGAATTAAGGCAATGAGAGTTATGATGATCATCACATGCACAAGAATAATCAAGAATTTTTGTTTAGGAACCAAATAAGCAGCATTTTCTACTTTTAATTACCGATGTGTTGGCTCCTAAATTCGACACCCATATTTATTATCATATAGACCATTAATTATGAGTCAAAAGAGTTTCCTACATAAGGAGGCTTCGACCAACTGATCATGTCGAAGGTTCATCAAAGAATGACAAGATACTTAGAGAAATTCCTTTAAGTTAGAACCTTTGTCTTCGACGTTGAAGGAACCTCTCGACAAAGGTCCCTGATGCCCAAGGTCGAACAATTTGAGATTTGAATTGTTGGAGGGAAAACGGTTCCCAGCAGTTACCAAGTGCAACGTGTCGAGAGCATAGGCGTCGAAGGTTATGAGCGTGCCATGTGGCGTCATCTCGAAGCGGTGTAACTGTCCAGCGGTTACTTAGGATTTTTCTTAGTATAAATACAAAGTTTCTATGTAGTTATTAGTGTGTTCATCATTTTATACAAGTCACTCATTTAAATTCAAGTACCCAGCGTGAGAGAAAGAATCATTGAGAATGTATGTGTGAAACACCATTTAAATTAATCAAAATCTTTTATATTCAAGCAATTTACCGTTGTTCATTTATTTACTTCTGTCGAAGCCTTTTATTTAACAATTCCTTAACGCTTTTTATTTATTCTATCAAGCTTTTCTCCATGCAATTTACTGAAAGTGTCTTTACTTTACTGGCATTAATCACCATTAGGATTAGTTAAACTCCAAAAATCAACCATGTCTTAGGATCAATCTGATCGATCCTGCGAGTCACCAAATAAGTAACCTTTTGGAAGATCAGTGGTTGTTTACCATTTTTCCCGGTAAACAAATTGGCACACCCGGTGGGACCTTATGTTGATTTTCTCACGATTAACCATTTTATATAAAATATCCTCCTTTTTCGAGAGTATTGCATGTTATTGAGAAGTGGTAGAATATACACCAACGAAACCAATACTAGGAGAAGAAGTGAAGAAATGGCGAATCCGCCAAATAACGGAGAAATCCCACAGACAAACGTGGGAGCAACGGTTATCCCAACCGTAAGTGAAGTGGTAACCGCTGGTTCAACGCCAGCAATAACGGTTACACAAATGGGGCCATTGCCTCCATTTACAGGCCCCAGAATGCCTTTGGGAACTCCCCCACCAAGGGGAAACCAAGGAACTAGGCCATATGTTCCCCCAGGCTTTTCGATAGTCGGTTTAAATCGAGAACCACTCTATGGAATGCCAACTTCTGAATTGGCTAGCCTGACGAATGCTACGTCCACTTTTTCAGATCCTTTAGTGAGCGCCTCTTCGCCACTCCAAGGCTCTGGGGTTGGTATGGCGAACAGGGGTAGGACCCAACTCTTAGGAGGAACGTCCCAAGTAATGCATGGCCTTACGAATGCCTCGACAGCAGTCCTGAGGCAGCAAATGGACGAAAGCAACCACGACATGATTCAAATGTTGGCGCAAACTTTAAGTACAATGCTAAATCCTCTAATACAGAATACCACCCAGTCAAATCAGCAAATGACAGCGTAAATGTCGCGTCTGGAAGATTTTTTTGGGGTGCCCCAACCTATTCGACAGCCTCAAAGGGCACAAATAAGGGGGAACCAAGGCATACTTCTAGAGGAAGAAACCACTATTAACCAAGTCCAGCAGCCTGTCGAAGAGAACCTCAGGGTACAAATGGAACAACTGGGGTCGAAGAGCCTAGAGTTATAGCCCCGGAAATAAGGATGGTTAATAGAAACCAAAACGCTGACGAAGTAGTTCAGCAGATCCAATACCAGAATGTTGGTTTGGAGAATAACTTGACAGCCATGATTGAAAGAATCATGATGCAAAATGGGATGAATACGGGCTTCTGTAGGCCCAACTTCACATCCCCGCTGTCGAAATATGTGTTACAAACGGACTTGCCTCCTAGATGCAAAGTCCCTAAGTTCACTAAGTTTTCAGGGGACACCACAGAATCCACTGTCGAACATGTGGAAAGATATTTAATCGAAGCAGGAGAGATTTCAAACAATGAGAACCTGAGGATTAAGTATTTCCCAAGTTCCCTAACCAAGAATGCGTTTACTTGGTTCACAACTCTCCCCCCCAATTCGATCCACCATTGGACCCAGTTGGAGAGATTATTCCATGAGCAATTCTACATGGGACAGACCAAGATAAGCCTGAAAGAATTGGCCAGTGTAAAGAGGAGATTCATTGAGCCTATAGATGAATACCTAAATAGGTTTAGATTGATCAAGGCAAGATGCTTTACGCAAGTGCCAGAACATGAGTTAGTCGAAATAGCCGCAGGAGGTCTAGATTACGCCATCAGGAAGAAATTAGACACTCAGTACCTGAGGGACATGGCCCAATTGGCCGATAGGGTTTGATAGGTGGAACGCCTTAAAGCTGAAAAAGCCAGGGCGACAAAAACTCATAAAAGAGAAAGGATAACGTATGTCGAAATGGACGATGAAGATCCAGAAACGTTCGACGAAGCTATAACTGTCGAAGAAAATGAGGTCGATTTAGCTGAGTTAAAACAAGGGCCACCATACTCTTGCAAACTACTAGTCCCCTCAAGTGGAAAAAACCCCACTGGTTCTGAAAAGGCCAATGATAGGTTCCCTAAAAAGACTTACAGTTTTGATATTACGAAATGTGATAAAAAATTTTGATTTACTTATAAAAGAGGGCCAAATGATAATACCCCCAGGGGTAAAAGTGCCTCCTCTTGATCAAAGAAAGAAAAGAGGCTATTGTAAATATCATAACTTTCTGGGCCATAAAACATCTCAATGTTTTCTTTTCAGGGATCTCGTGCAGAATGCTATCGAAGAAGGGAGGCTGAAGTTCGCTGATAAGGCCCCCGTGAATGTGGGTTTGAGCCCTTTGCAGGCGGAAGCCCACTATACTGAACCTTCAGAGGTGAATGTGATCGAAGCTTCCAGAAGTCAGGTGAAAAGGCCAGGCATAACTATGGTCGAAGTCACCAAAGATCATATCAATATGCCAATCTTTGGCAGTTTTTCTGGGAACCTTTCTAGAAAGACAATTGAAGCAGTCCAAAAGGCCGCTGAAGGTCCAAAACTGGAGACAGTTGGAGCCTCAAAATCTGGAACTAAACCCGTATCCTACTTGGCTGCAGTACAAGTCCAGACAAAGGACCTGGAGGCTCAAATGAAGCAAATGACTCTCGCCACTAAAGACAACATGAATGTCAACATGGTCGAAATCTCTGAATCAAAAGTTTCAAAGGAGACCATTAGGCAAGAGCAAGCAAACAAAACAGCTTTTCCTCTAGAGAACGAAAATCTGGCAGAATTCCTGCAACGATGCCAGAAGAAGAAATCAGAAGTGATGCTGTGTCATCGATACAACTCTATTTTTGACAAGAAAGTTGCTGAACAAATCAAAGGTGTGAGAGAAGCAAACAGAAATTGGAGCAGAAATGCCCAAAAAGGTGCAGGCTCTGATGCTCGACACGATCCCAGAAGAACCTACCAAAAGGGTTCAAATCAGGAAAGGAGGCCACCAACTTTCAGGCCTCCAACCAATGTGCCAGTTGATACATGGCTCAAAACATCGAGTCGAAAGAGACCCAGCGAAGAAAGGTGGCATTCCTTTGAAGTTCCAAGAGGTTCATCTTTGACACTAAAGAAAGAACCTCATGTTGGTGCCTCCAAAGTGACCCAAGTATCAAGTAACTACAAGGGAAAGAATCCAATGTCTCGATCCTAGTGGAGAAGATACCAAAGGCGGCGCAAGGCTGAGAGAGAAGCTGTTAACCAACCAAAACCAGAGTCAAGTTCAAATGTCCCCCAGCGAAAGCAAAGAAAGCCTTTGGAGAGGGAACCAGTGTCCAATAGGTTGGTATGGCCTGAACAAGGCGAAGCTGGTGACGAAGATGGCTCTGAGTCTGACGACACATTAGACATCATGGTAAATATAGTGTCAGTTTTGCC
Source organism: Vicia faba (assembly GCA_948472305.1). Taxonomy (NCBI): domain Eukaryota; kingdom Viridiplantae; phylum Streptophyta; class Magnoliopsida; order Fabales; family Fabaceae; genus Vicia; species Vicia faba. The sequence goes on from OX451737.1 coordinate 476,534,526, forward strand.
AATAGAATTCAACCTCCAAATGGAAGTTGAATTGAACGACTGGGAAGTCGAACAAGAGATGGCCAAGCATAGGCCAGTTTGCTACTTTGTCATGGGTAATGGCTGCACTGAAGAGCAGAATGGTTTCTTCGAGCCACCAACTGAGGCGATGAAAAGTCACCTCAAGCCTTTATTCATAAGGGCAAAACTCGAAGAGGCCATTGTAAACAAAATCTTGGTGGACTGTGGGGCAACCATTAACATGATTCCCCACTTCATGCTAAGAAAAATAGGCAAGAGTGATGAAAACATCAAGCCTCATAATATGGTCCTATCGAACTACGAAGGCGGAATAGGGACCACCATGGGTGTGATTCAACTAGATCTCAAAGTGGGATCCATCCTTCGACCAACCATGTTTATGGTCATATCGGCTAAACCTAATTACAACCTTTTGTTGGGCCGAGAATGGATACATGGTGTAGGAGCAGTAACATCATCAATGCATCAAAGGGTGATATTATGGCGCCCTGATGGAATTGTCGAGAATATAGAAGCAGATCAGAGCTACTACTTAGGCGAAGTAAATCACCTAGGAAGAGCTGACTTCGACAAAAATTTGGCTCACATTGGGCCATGTCCAGCACCTGACTTCGACATGGCGCCAGCGCCAAATTCTTTTTGTTCCTTGTACCTGCATCCTGATCATGGGTTTCAATGGGATAAAGAAGACTTGTCCCACATTGATTTCAGTGGGCTAACTGACATCCAACCAACTGGTTGGGGAAGTGAATTCAGTGATAATGACTGAGCCACAAGCATTGCAGCGAATTTCGGCTTATGTAGCCGAAACAAGAATGATAGCGGCTCTTGAAGCCGAAGTAAAGTATATGGCCAACAAGGCCAATGACCAGGAGCCACCAGATATTGGTCCTGGAAAAGATTTCGACCCAGAACCTCCCGATACCATGACAGAGGGGATGCAGGAACAAAGGCTCGACGCCATCTACGACGATGAGCCTTTGGGATTCGAAAGGGACCCCCTGGCGAACAACATCAAAATGTTAGCACAGGATCCTTTAGAAGAAATCAACTTGGGAGAAGGGTTAGATAAAAGGCCCACTTACATCAGCGCCAAAATAGACCCAGAGCTCAGGGTTGAAGTGATCCAATTATTAAAGGAGTTCAAGGACTGCTTTGAATGGGATTACGACGAGATACCTGGTCTCGACAGAGGATTGGTAGAACTTTAGTTGCCAATCAAACCTGGGAAAAAGCCAGTCAAGCAATGTCCAAGACGCTTCGCTCCAAAAATACTGTCGAAGATCAAAACGGAAGTCGAAAGACTGCTGAAGTGCAAATTCATACGAGCTACGAGGTACGTCGAATGGATTGCAAACATTGTGCCAGTAATTAAGAAAAATGGTACGTTGAGGGTGTGCATAGATTTCAGAGATCTGAATGCTGCAACACCCAAAGATGAATATCCTATGCCTGTGGCGGAAATGTTAGTCGACTCTGCCGCTGGCCACGAGTACCTGAGCATGCTCGACGGTTACTGAGGAACTGCAATCTCTGCTGGGCAAGATAAACTTCTTGAGGAGATTTATATCTAACCTAAGTGGAAAAGCGCAAGCCTTCTCACCCTTACTTCGATTGAATAAGGAAGGGTTTGAGTGGGGGCAAGAGCAACAAGATGCCTTCGACAAGATCAAAGGGTATCTCACCAAGCCACCTATCTTGGTGCCTCCTTGTAGCAATAGGAGTATGAGATTGTACATAGTTGCGTCCGACAAAACTTTGTGAAGCATGTTAGCTCAAGAAGATGAAAATGGAGTCGAAAGACCCATTTACTACCTTAGCAGAGTTTTGAATGATGCAGAAACTAGATATAGCGAAGTTGAAAAATTATGTCTATGTCTTTATTTCTCTTGTACAAAGCTCAAACAGTATATAAAACCAGTTGATGTGTATGTTTCGTCTCATTTTGATGTTTTCAAACACATGTTGTCGAAACCCATCTTGCACAGTCGAATTAGCAAGTGGGCGCTAGCATTAACTGAGTATTCATTGACCTTTATGCCTCTTAAGGCAGTAAAAGGACAAGTGGTAGCAGACTTCATAGTCGACCACTCGATTCAGGTTGAAAATATGAATTACGTGGAGATCGAACCCTGGAAATTTTACTTCGATGGTTCCAGCCATAAAGATGGAATGGGAGTAGGGGTCTTAATTATTTCTCCAGAGAAAATTCCAACAACATTCAAGTACAAAATAGAAGGTACTTGTTCGAACAATGAGGCTGAATACGAAGCTCTAATTACTGGCCTTATAATATTGTTGGAATTGGGGGCAACTCGAGTCGAAATAATGGGAGACTCAGAGTTAGTCGTTAAGCAAGTCACAAAAGAGTACAAATGCATAAGAGAAAATCTCATTATGTACTTTGTGATAGCAAATCGTTTATTGAAAAAATTCGAAGTGGTTAATATTTGACACATACCTAGATTGGAAAACCAAGTAGCCAATGATTTGGCACAAATTGCATCTGGGTACAAAATTTCAAAAACGAGATTACAAAGAGCAATCGAAGTTCGAGGATAAATAAAAGCAACCAGCTTGTCTCCAACTGATTTGGAATCGACAAGACTAGGGTATGCTGACCAAAGGAATTTCGAAATTTCGTTCATAGACAATTTATCAGAACAGGATTGGAGGAAACCCATTGTAGATTATCTACAAAATCCAGCAGCTTTGACATAACGAAAAATAAAATATAGGGCGTTAAGTTACGTACTCATGGGTAATGAGTTGTTCAAAAAGACGCCTGAAGGGGTATTATTAAAATACTTAAGCGAAACCGAAGCATACATAGCCCTTTCGACTATGCATGCTGGAGCATGTGGGGCTCACCAAGTAGGTCATAAGATGAAATGGTTGTTGTTTCGACAAGGACTATATTGGCCCACCATCTTGAAAGATTGTCTTGAGTTCGCGAAGGGTTGCCAGGAATGCCAAGTCCATACTGGTATCCAACATGTACCAGCAAGCGAACTTCACTCAATAGTGAAACCTTGGCCTTTTAGAGGATGGGCGTTGGATCTTATTGGAGAGATTCGACCAGCATCATCAAAGAGCCAGAAGTATATACTGGTAGGCATTGATTATTTCACTAAATGGATTGAAGCTATCCCTTTAGTCAACGCAGACCAGGAAAATGTCATTGAATTTATTCAAAAGAACATTATCTACAGATTTGGAATCCCTGAGACTATAACAACTAATCAGGGGTCAGTGTTTACTGGTCGAAAGATGCAGGAACTCGCTCAAGAAACAGGCTTTAGACTCCTAGCATCAACACCTTATTACGCACAGGCAAATGGTCATGTCGAAGTGGCGAATAAAATAGTGATTGGCCTTATCAAAAATCATGTGGGAAAGAAGCCAAAAAATTGGCACAAAACGTTAGACCAGATCTTGTGGGCCTGTCGAACGTCCCTAAAGGAAGCCACAGGTACAACACCATATCGGCTAACTTATGGTCATGACGCAGTACTGCCAGTAGAAATTTGTCTTCAATCAGCAAGGGTTCAAAGACATCAAGATATCCCCTCTGAGGTTTATTGGGATATGATGTTAGATGAATTGGTAGATTTAGACGAAGAAAGATTGCGAGCTCTCGAACTACTGAGAATTCAGAAGAAAAGAGTGGAAGACTCTTACAATAAGAAGGTAAAACCTAAGGCATTCTCGCCTGAAGAACTAGTTTGGAAGGTAATTCTTCCTATGGATCGAAGAGATCGAAGCATGGGAAAATGGTCACCCAAGTTGGAAGGACCGTTCAGAATTATTCAAACTTTTTCTGGTGGAGCTTATGAGGTCGAAGAGTTAAGCGAAGATAAAAGACTTTTGAGAGTAAACGGCAAATATTTGAAAAAATATAAACCTATGCTCCAAGAGATAAAAATAAATAACAATTAATGACTAAATGAACCATAAAGCCAAAATGGAAAATGACCTTGATCAACCAAAATGGCTACACTGTATTACAAAAATTACAGTACATGGTCAATGAGGTACAGAGCAAAATTAAAAAGGGACAGAGGCTTTCATACGAAGATATTTGGCTCGCTGCAACTCCAGTCGTTTGTTACACAAGGCATTCGCCTGAGAAAGTTTGGCAATCTGGTCATCTAGGGCTTGGGCCCTTTCAGCGAACTCTAAGCCTCGAGCAACTTCATCTTAACTCTCTGCGTCTGAAACGGTCGAAAGGAGTTCCTCTTTGCGCTTAGTGTTAGCATTTAACCTGGCTTCCAACTCCTCTATTTGCGCCTTTATAGAGGCGTTATCCTGATCTATGGCTTCGATTTCCTGTTGCTTGGACGTCTTCTGTTTCGACAATTCTGCAATTCGAGAAGTCGATTCAGCTACTTCAGTCCAAGCAGAAGAACTCTTGCCATGCAGCATTTCGAGTTGGCTGTTGAACCCTCTTCGACGATTATAGTTCGCAGAGACTTGGTCAATAATGGAGTATAACTCCAAGATGAAGCTGGAAATCTCTGGAGAAACAACAAGCAAATCAACTGCACCCAAGACAGCTCCTAAACAAGACTGGGCAGTAGGATCCCCCTCCAAAGCCTTCATTAGATCCCTCTTGAAGAACTGAGCCTTGACTTTCTTCAAGACCTCATCGAGAGGAGAAGTCGAAGTAGACTTCCCTGATGCAGTAGAAGTATCATGGCTAGGGTCAGATGAATTTTCCCTGCTCTCGATGATGGCATTCAGGTAGCCAATTGGATCGTTTTGCTTCAAAAGGGCCAAGTCCTCTTTAGACCTGGGCTTTGTTGAGGTAACCGTATCTGCAGCAATGTGGGTTTGGGGCTGATCATTTTCAGCAGCGTCAGCGTCAACATGACCCTCTTCATCATGTTGCTCTTCTGTCTCATTGACCACTTGAGCTTCCTCCTGATGATGCTTCTCAGGGGCACCCTCTGTTTCAGCAAGAACTTCATCATCCACCAGTTCCTCCTCTCGTTGTCTGCTATGGTCGGCAGAATCTTGTGGCTCCGAAGTTTGATTCACTTTGTTAGCAGAACTGACGAAAGAAGAAGGATGGTAAGTGGGTTCCCCTGCACTGTTTAGAAAGGTATCAGAACCTTCGACAGGATGCCCAGTTGGCGCTGAAGTTCCAGCTGTTTCCTACAAATAGAAAAGAAAAATATTCTGATTAGAGAGATACACAATCGAAGGTGATCATCGGCACCTAAGTTAACAGTGGTCGAAGGCACTACCTGTAAAGGAACCTCGGCCCCAGGGCTAGAGTTGTCACTCTCAATGGGTTTGCTGAGCAAGACATTTAGCTCCTCCTCCGTGGGTTCTTCGATGATCACATGAGGTGGCCTGGGTTTATTCCCTGTGACTTTAGTTCTAATCACAGGTCGAGGCTCAGGAGCAGGGGCAGCCTTCTTCAGCTTTCTCCGTTTGAGAGGAACAGAAGGAGATTCCTCCTCGTCGCCACTTGAAGATTCGACCGTTAATATAGGTCGCTTCTTAGGCGTGGGTTCCTGAAAATCCCAGATGGAGTCGATTTAAAACACAACATCGGGAACAAGATTGTTTAAAACCAAAGAAGGAAACAAGAGAAATTTTTGTTACCTGTACTGGAGGTTTTGTAGAGGGACCTCCACCCTGATGGCTGTCTGTGGCCTTCTTAGCCACAGGTTTTCGAACAACTGAAAGAAGACACGTTCACAAGTTATATTTGGCAGATATAAGTTGAAATGAAAAGACAAGTATAATTTGAAGAGGGAACGTACATTTCTTTATTTTGTCGAGAACCAAGACGAAGGACTTCTGGAGTTCGTCTGCAAAATATTTTTCATTGAAGAACTCTTCGACGTAATATCTCTTCCACCAGTCTTCAAAAGATGGTGAACAGAGGAAGTTGAGTTGGTAGTCGAACAATGATAGTACGGTCTGACCAACGTACCTACTAATATGTCTAGTAGCGGCATCCTCAGAGTAGTCATTACAAAAGTACAACAACGATTTCTCCCGAGGATAAATTGGAGAAGGAAGCGATTGGATAATGCCAAACTATCGAGAGACAAGATTTGGCTGGTAGGCAATCAGGCTCAGCTGATTCTTTGAACTCTTGAAGCGCAATGGAATTATCCTTGGAGTGAGAAATGCTTCCCACATTGTTGTGTGCTCTTCAAGATGAGGATCCTCTGATGATTTAGGATGGGGCCTGGTAAACCACCCTGGCCCAAACTTTCGACCGGCGAAAGGGGCCATGGTCGAGGTAAATTCCTTCCTCCCTGCAAACATCTGAACGAAGTTTGCAAAGGTCTTTTATAGTTCCAGCCCATCTTCAATAGGAGTTAATAAGGCAAGCCTGGTGCCTTCGACGCGCCTTCTGGCTATCTCATGAGCCTTTTCATTCATCTGAGTCTTCTGGGGTAGAAAAGACTCAAAAGTGGCATTTAGCCAGAGTTGAAGTAGCCAGAAGGGACCAGCAAGCTGGCTCTATTTTCTATTGTTTTTAATTGAGCTGCTCCACTGCTTATCGACTCATACAAGTTTGCCAGTATTAATTCGGCCAAACAGATGTTTTGGCCGTGATAAACCTGAGTAGCAAGGGTGACCATTTTCTTCGTCACCTGAAGGGATTTCGTGCAGAACACGAAGCGCGACAGCCAAAGGGCTAGAAACGCGATGTGCTCCACATCAGTCACCACAACCGTCGATTTGTCATGGTAGTGGTTGGTGTAGGTGGTATAAGTGGGTTTGGTAGCAGAAAACCCAATCTGGTCTTCAGACATTTCCTCTGGGTCGAAGTAGTCCCCAGTTGGTCGAAGACCAGTAATAGCGGCCACGTCGAAAAGAGTGGGCGTTACCATTCCACAAGGCAAGTGGAAGGTATAGTGAGTATAGTCCCAAAACAGTAAAGAAGCTACCAGCATTTCAGGACAGTAGTTAAGACCAGTTTTGGACAGCATGACTAGGTCATAAATCCCCAAGCCTTTCCAAATCGAAGCCTGGCACTTCTCCATCTTGTTGAGCCAAGCGTTGTATTCTGGTATTAGTTTAGGGCTAGACCTAAAAGCCCTAACCCCCCTGTTAAAAAATCGAAGAACTATTTTCTCTTTTGCAGGATCTTCGGTATCATCTGTCGCCTTCTTTGAGCACCTAATGGGTTTGAGTGCCTCATGCACGGGGAACAAACCCTCGATTTTCATTGGGTTAGCAATGCATGCAGAAAGAGGACCTGACATGGAAAAAACCTGGTTGGAATATCCAACAGGAATCAGCAGTTGAGAACCATAAGTTTCACGCTCAGCATCTCCTATGGGTTCAGGAACCCTTCGCATTCCCATGGAGTTAACTATCGGAGCGGTTGAGAAGATTTCTGGTTGAGTAGTTTTAGAGGGAGTGCTAGATCTGGGGACGTTGGAAGCACGAGCACGTGAAGCCATTTTTTTTGTTTGAGATGAAGATGGATGAAGATGAAGAACAAAGATTACTGGGTTTGGAGAGGGAGAAGCAAAGGTTTACTTGCAGAAAATTTCATTCGACTGAAGATTTGGATGCAAGAAAGTGTAAAGAGTCCAACAGAGGCACTTAGTGCTATTTATAGTGGTTGAAAAATCACAAGGCTCGAGGTCATTTAATGCCACAGACAAGAGTGGGGCACGTGGCACTCATTTGGTGCTGTAACCATTCTGAAAAACGGAAACGATGCAGCGTGCGTCCTCGATTTCGGGAAATAGTCATGATGACGGCATATGAAAGGTAAACGTGCGTGCAAAACGCCTTACTAAAGTGACGCCTTGGGAAAAGGTGAAATGATGACTTTTTGAGTTTGTCAGTTGGTTGGTAGATGAAAAGCACACAAACTGATTTGTGGCTGAGAATGAAGGACAGGTGTCGAATGGAATCTCAAAGAATGCCTTTTTCTTTTTAGTGTCGAAATAAGACATTCTTGGGGGGCAATTTGTTGGCTCCTAAATTCGACACCCATATTTATTATCATATAAACCATTAATTATGAGTCAAAAGAGTTTCCTACATAAGGAGGCTTCGACCAACTGATCATGTCGAAGGTTCATCAAAGAATGACAAGATACTTAGAGAAATTCCTTTAAGTTAGAACCTTTGTCTTCGACGTTGAAGGAACCTCTCGACAAAGGTCCCTGATGCCCAAGGTCGAACAGTTTGAGATTTGAATTGTTGGAGGGAAAATGGTTCCCAACAGTTACCAAGTGCAACGTGTCGAGAGCATAGGCGTCAAAGGTTTTGAGCGTGCCATGTGGCGTCATCTCGAAGCGGTGTAACTGTCCAACGGTTACTTAGGATTTTTCTTAGTATAAATACAAAGTTTCTATGTAGTTATTAGTGTGTTCATCATTTTATACAAGTCACTCATTTAGATTCAAGTACCCAGCGTGAGATAAAGAATCATTGAGAATGTATGTGAGAAACACCATTTAAATTAATCAAAATTTTTTATATTCAAGCAATTTACCGTTGTTCATTTATTTACTTCCGTCGAAGCCTTTTATTTAACAATTCCTTAACGCTTTTTATTTATTCTATCAAGCTTTTCTCCATGCAATTTACTTAAAGTGTCTTTACTTTACTGACATTAATCACCATTAGGATTAGTTAAACTCCAAAAATCAACCATGTCTTAGGATCAATCTGATTGATCCTGCGAGTCACCAAATAAGTAACCTTTTGGAAGATCAGCGGTTGTTTACCATTTTTCCCGGTAAACACGATGAAATTTTCAAACTTTGCAGTTATATATTGTCCTTTTTGGACGATGTTTGGGGATCAACCCCCTTTGGGCTGAATAACCGGGTGATGGCTACCCAACTTAGCGAGCCAATTGCCTTTTACCCCCTTTTCATAATTTGGTTCCAAATTTATTTATTTCTTCACCAATCACACATGCATGTGAATCTAGATTATACCAGACTGTAAGGATAAACTACTTCATAAGTACTTCTCAAGTTTCAAGCACTATGGTACAAATCTAAACGTTAGAATCGTATCACTGTCACGTTATTCTGAACTTCCTACCTTCTAACAACCATCCCTTTGTCTCTATATACTATTCCCGAATTCTATGAGAACCAAGTTCTTGAACAAAATAAAATTTTCGGCCAAATTTGGAAAGGACTTTAACTCGTGAATTTACACAGCACTTAGCATAAAACTAACAAACAGATCGGACAGAAAAATAGTAAAAAGAAAAGCAATAACCCCCCCCCCCCCAAAAAATTGAACTAAACATTGGCCAAATGTTTAAGAACAAGCTCGAGGAAGGAGACTCACCGAGGGAAATGCAACACCAGCTGCCTCCTAGCTCTCACCAGCAAGGCTCCCTTTTTATTACCTGCAAACAAAACAAAAAGAAAAACTAAGTTATTAAAAGCGTGGGTTGCCTCCCACGAAGCGCTTTGTTTAATGTCGCATGGCTCGATGGTTCATCCCCTTATGGGGGTATTTCCTCGTCCACACCTTGTTGCTTGTCTCTTTCATAATTCAAAACTCATTCAGATCAAAAGTATCAACCCATTTGTGCTTCCATCCACTTCAAACTTCTATCTCCTCAACTCAGTGTTCCTTCTTCTTTCTCTTTTGTCCTTCTTGATTGAGCTTTGGAATTTTTATTGATCCCACCTGAGAGATTTTTCCTGAGACTTCTTATGGGGGTGATTTTGAATTATTTCCTTCTCCTTCTACTAGTTATCATTCTGACTAAAGATTTATTCTTTCCACCTGTACCTTGCTTCTTAATTTCCAACACCTTCAAGGTTATCTCCTCATCAAATGATTTCAGTGTTAGATTACCTGTCTCGATATCAAAATTGCATCGACTCATCAGCATAAATGGTCGACTGAGAATGATAGGAGTCTCTTCATCTTCGGGTATGTCCATGATCTGAAAATCAAATGGAAAAACAAAATTATCAATTTCTACTAATACATATTCAGATATCCCATATGACTTCTTGATGGTGTGATCAAAAAATTTCAGTTTTGTCCCACTCCCGCTTATCTTCTCAATACCGAGCTTCTTGAAAATTGATAATGGAATTAAACTCACACTAGAGCCAGAATCAACCAAAACCCTCTTGAAAGCTCTATCTTTTATGGTTCATGGTATTACAACTGACCCCGGATCCCTCTGTTTGACATGTATTTTTCTCTCAATCGCAATTGTACACAGTTTTTCATCAATGGGTACCTGTCCATCTTCTGTTGTTCTCTTTTTTGAAAGTACTTCCTTCATAAATTTTTGGTACAATGGAATTTTCTTGAGTGCTTCAAAGAACGGTATGTGGATCTCTAGATTTATGAAAATTTTGACAAATTTCTCAAAATATTTTTCTTTTGTGTCCTTCTTTGCCACTCGAGATGGATATGGTAAATTGATCACTGGTTTAGTCTTCTCTTCACTGGCTTCATAGACGATACCACTTCTTCCTGTTTATTCTTGTTCTCTCTCACTTCTAGCTCTACTTCTATGATATTGTCATCAAACCTCACCTCATCTTCTTTTTCTCTATCAACTTTCTCACTCCTTGTTTTGACAACATTCACATTCTCATGACTTTTCTGACTTTCTTGTGCTCACAGCGCTACTTGTTGTGCAATATGTCCCATTTGAACTTCTAAATTTTTTATTACAGCTATGGTATTCCTGTAATTACTCCTTGTCTCTTCTTGGAATTGAGAGGTGTGAGCAGCCGTCTTTTCAATAGCCATCTCCCACTCTGCCTTTTGAGGAGCTTGTTGCTACTGATCTTTCTAGGAGAAGTTAGGATGATTCTTCCATCCAGGATTGAAGATGTTAGAATATGGGTTATTTTGCCTCAAGAATTTTATCTCCTCAATTTGTTCTGGAGTCACAAGACATTTCACAGTAAGGTATGGTCCACTACAAATTTCATAAGCAACCTTTTCTACTCGTTGAACTTGAGCTTCATGTTGAGTACCCATGTTCATTGCTTTCAGCTTCTTCTCCACTTCTGCCATAATAGCCTCTTCAATTTTTAGTTTCTTATTCACTTCCAACTTCAAATCAATTACTCCTTCTGGTTTGCTTACAACTCTGTCATATAGCTCCAGTTGCTCATTTGCAGCAATGACTTCAATAATCTTCTTCACACCAGTGGTTGTTGTAAAGTTGGATAAGCCACCGACAGTTGTATCAATAAGCTGCTTTATCTTCATTCTGAGGCCATTTACAAAAAATATCATTTGCCTAATTTGACCCATGGTTTGAGTGGGACATGCTACTAATAACCTCTTGAACCTCTTATAAGCATCACCTAACGACTCTCCTTCCTTCTGCTTAAAATTCATAATATCATATCTTTTGCGAATATAAGTAGAAGCAAGAAAGTACTCATCAAGAAAATTCTTCTCCATTTGTTCCCCAGTGGTGATACTTCCAGTATGCACTGAGTAAAATCACTCTTCAACATCTTCAGACAGCGTGAACGGGAACATCCTTAATTTCTTGGCCTCTTCAGAGTTCCCCTCAATCTTCAAAGTAGTACTCATGGTGAGGAATCTCTACAAATGCTTATTGGCATCTTCATTGATCTTTCCGATGAAAGATCCATTCTCGAGCTGACAGATGGTTGAAGGATGCAGTTGAAAACTTGCAACATTGACCGTTTGATTCACAATAGTCAACCGACCTGCTGGAGCATTTACTCCTCCATAATCCCCAAGAAGTCTCTCTGGTGGTGGTGGGTCTTCAGCCATTGTTTTTTTCTTTTCAGACTCTGAACCTAGATGATCTGATGAACCTTCTGATTCCTGTCTAACTAGCCGAGCTTGTCTACACCTTGCGTGAAAGGTTCTTTCGATTTCTATGTTAAAAGGAAATTCAGCTGAGGGCTTTCCTCACATGCAAAGGTTAGGAAAAATCAGTAATAACAAAAATATTAAAAAAATACAAAAAAGAAATTTTAGTTGCAAAGCAACAAAATTTTTAATTGAACTAAATTACTCTCAATAACTAGGCAGTCCTTGGCAATGACGCCAAAAACTTGATGAAAAAAATAACAAGTGTACTATTTTTTTCTCTTTGTAATAATAGGGAAATTACCTGAATGTCGATCTCAAGGACTGCGTTTCAGTATTGAGTTCAATTTGTGGTTCAACTAAACAAACACTTAACTGGGGTTTTGGTTTAGGAGTTGTCACTTAAGAAAAATTTAAAATATGCAGAATGTAAATTATGACTTTTTACTAGTATGAATACTATGCTAGGGGTGAGTGTGTGATTTGCCCTATAATGACCTTTACTCTTGATCTCTTCAACAAGTTCATCACCTTCAACTACCGACCCTTTAGATCTTCCCCTAAGTCCTTAGTGGGAAAACCATTAACAATCCATCCTAAATCCTAAGTCCTTAGAGATAACTGATGGAGTCAAGCCTTTATTTTATCAAGGGTTAAATCCAGTGATTGTAGCGTATCCCTAGTCCTAGGTGATATCTACTACATCCTAATCGTACAAAAACCTTAACAACCACAGTCCAGCTGGTTGTTAACCGTACATCAATCCTAATTAGTCCGATCAGGAAAGCATTAGAAACATTGAATGGTTAAATTGAAAGGAAACTACTGTATTAAAATCAATAATTCATAGTCATTACACTGTACAAATGGGAACACCCCTAGCATTGGAGGGTTTAGCCTCACATAATATTCAAAGAAATTACAATAAGAAAGTTAGACATTACAAGACAATTGGATTCTGTTTGATCTTCAATTGTGATTGCTCTTGAAAAATCTCCATCCTCCAAATCCTTTGAAAGCTCCAATTTGTATCATAGAATTCTTCTCATGTTCAAAAGGTCCCTTATTCCTTGTGAAAACTTATTTAAATAGTCTTCATTCATCCAGGTCGGTTGGAAGTATCCAAAATGCCCTCACAACTTAACATATGGAAAAAATATAAAAAACATAGGAAATCAGCGTTATAGGCCGACACGGGCTGTGTCATCTGACACGGGCACCCGTGTCATCCTCTGTCCATTGTTCCCAAAGAAAACACTAACCCAGACCTTCTTACACGGGCCGTGTCAGCTGACACGGGTGCCCGTGTCAGCCTCTATTTTCCACGTCTTCCCCCTGACACGACTCGTGTCAGGCAACACGGCCACCCGTGTCAGGCAACACGACCACCTGTGTCACGACTCCTGTAGAGTTTCCTCCGAAACTTTGAATTATGCACTTTTTCTGCCCGTTTTGTCCTGTTTTATCCTTCTGAACCTGAAAACACTAAAACCCAAAACCAAAGCATAGTACGCGATAAAACGAAATAAAAACTCGATAAGTAAAAGAAATGATAACTAAAATAATTGCTAAATCTCTGTGTAAAAACCACTGATCACTATGCAGAAGAGAACAAGCAGTTGAAGGTTCAGATTGCAAGACTCATGAGAAAGCGTCAGTGTGTGGAGAGATATTCATCAGCTTTGGCTCTTTAGGATTTTTATATTCTATCTTTATTATCTTGTACTTAGGATTATTGAGACTTGTACTAAAAGTTGTAATCCATTCCAAAATTATTATTAAAATGAGATTTTTCAATATCTCCAAATATGTTAATATTTCAATATTTGCAATTGTTTATGATTCTTTGAGTTCCTTGAATAAACAAAATAAATCATATGCACTGCATATCATGCATCATTTCACACATATTTTTGCATTCCTATCTTTCACAAGTGTCTTACTTGTTTCTCTGCTTTGTTCAGTCAGCAAGTTGTCTCATGGCTATAATATTGGGGCTAATTCTAGAAAAAGATGTAAAATCTTGAACAAAATAATCGTGAGCTACACGAAGAGGATACTAATTTGAGAGTTGATATGGCCAACATGACTGCTATTGTAGAATCATTGGTGGCTGCTCAGAATCAGCCACCACTTCCTCCTTCGTTTCCTCATGCTACTCAACCATAACAGACGACCATTATTTCATAGGTTCTGCGAGCTCCCATCTTTATTACTCCAGTTACTGCTGCTCAAAACTGTATGCCTCGCAATTACCCATGGAGGATGCCAGAGAATTTCATGCCAGAAGGTTACAATTGTGCTGCTCAAGTTGCTCTATTTGTTCAACCCGCTGCTGTTTCTGCACCTCCTATGGTGCCCGCAACTCCTGTTGCTAAAAATGAGATTCATCATGATGCACCTCCTACAATGAATGCTATGCTTGTTATTAATTATGAAGTTTATCATCCCGCTCCTCCCCCAAGTGAGAGTTTAGGCTATGACCAAATGGATGACTTTCAGGATCAATTCAATGAAATGCAGAAAGAAGTGAAGGCTCTTCGAGGGAAAGAGTTATTCAGACAGAATGTCAGTGACCTCTACTTAGTTCCTAATGTGAAAGTTCCAGCAAAGTTTGAAGTACCAAAATTTGAGAAGTATAAGGGAAACTCTTGTTCCTGTGACCACCTGGTGATGTATATTAGAACAATGTCCAATCATACTGATGACCAACGCTTGCTTATTCATTTCTTCCAGGATAATGCACCGGTGCTGCTTTGAAATGGTATATGGGATTGGACAGTAGCAATATCCGCACATTCAATGACTTGGGTGAAGCTTTCGTGAAGCTGTATAAGTACAACATATTTATGGCGCCTGACCGTGGCTAGTTGAGAGCAATGTCTTAGAAAGTTAAGGAGTCATTCAAAAAGTATGTGCAGCGTTAGCGCGAAGTTGCTACCCAAGTGGTACCCCCGATGGGAGAGAAATAAATTACTAAGGTCTTCCTAAAAACTCTTGGTTCATTACTATGAAAGAATGGTTTCAAGTGCACCGATGATTTCACTGAGATGGTAAGTATGGGTGTTCATCTAGAAGAAGCTGTTAAGGAAGGACGATTCACAAAAGATGAAGGTTTTAGTGTGTTGTATCCCAAAATTTTCTCTCTCCTTTCTCAAGACATTTCTCACCAAAGATCTCAAATGCTCAAGGTTTCTCAAGGGTTTGATCAGACAAGCTCACCTCCAAAGCACTAAGCCTCGAAATTAGGGTTTTGACTGAGAATGATCGATCATTGGCTTGTGACCTAATACATGACCTTATGGCTTGAACATAACCTCAAGGACGCAAACACAACATGTTGATCTAATTTCATGGCTCGAATCATTTCTCAGGATCAAAGGTTTGATAGTTGAAATTTGGATTAACTGACGAAAAGTCAACTGATACACAAAAAGTTAAACTTTGACTTTTTGGTCAACATTGAATTTCAAGGATCAAAATTCATCAAAAAAGACATTAAAAAATATCAAGCTTTGTCAACAAAAATCAAGAAAGTCAAGAAAGTCAACAAAAAGTTAAGATTCTCAATACGTAGAAATTCTCAAAGTGTTTTTACACTTGATAATTTCATTACTTCATGACATTTCTTCACCAAGATAAAAGATGATTCAAAGGAAACTTTCAACATGAAAGTTATAGATCTTGATGAATTCTAAAACTTTTCATTAGAGGGTTGATGTCCAAAAAATTCTTAGATTTGAAGATATAAGCCCATGAAGTCGTGACATTTTTATCTAACACTTAGAGAAATTTTCAATAGGTTTTGGTCAGTTTTTATCTCAACTTCTTGGCCAATTTTCATCAAGTTCCAATTTGATTTAGCCAAAGTGGTCAACATAAAATTTGTATGCAATGTTTCTAGCTTTCCAAAACATCCAAGATCATCAATTTATCATACTTGAGCTAGGAGATTCAAAGGCATGAAGTTGGGCATCCATTCTTGAATTACAAGTCATTTTGGTGAAGAACACATAATCCAATCCACATGCTATGCTGCATAACCTTGTGTTGAAAGCATTCTAACTTGCAAATCTCACCATAATTTAATGTTTACACAAACTTATGAGTTATGGTCCATTTGGTTTAAGCATTGTCCAAGTGATCTTTCCATTTTTGGCACAAAGGCACCATTGCCATTCTTGAAAAGCATGCTTTGATCACAATGTCAACTCCTTGAGCATCTAAATGGTTTCTTATGCACATACACAATGTCAAAGCAAGAAGAAACCATCTACAACCTGCAAAGCACTCCTAAAAACGGGTCATGCCCACATTGGAACTATGAAAAGTCATGAACTCTCACTTATAACTCAACCTAGCCACAACATGTGATTTTGAAAATCTGATCAACCCTTGTCTTAAAACTTCTTGCCTATAAATAGATAGATCATTTGCAAGATAAGAAGAGATGAAAAAGCCCTCAAAAACCCATATACCCTCAAAAAACCAGAACTGCCCACAAAACCTCTATTTTTGAGCTTTGAAGTCCAAATCTTTGAACCTCTCACACCTTGCATGTTTTTCCCAAACAAACCATCCAAATACTTCATATGCATCATATAGAATTTGCTCATACACAATAAAAACTTATATAACATCATTATCACCATCTTCTAAACTCAAAAATGGTACTCTGCAACTTGACTTGGTTGGAGCGATTCAGAAACTTTCAGCCCAAAGTGAGGATTAGAACAACTTCAAGAAGGTCCAAAAGAGCTCGATCAATCACTGCTTCACGCCCAGAAACATCTGTACATATTCTAAAGTTTTCATTTCAAGAGGTAAACTTTATCAAACTTTGATATCTTTATCCATACATCATTTGCTTTCGTTTTCAAAAGGATACAACAGGATAGATCAAAGCAATCACTTAACAAAAAAGCAAGTCAGGGGCTGACACGGGTGCCCGTGTTACATGACAAGGCCCGTGTCAACTCAATTGGGTTGGAAAACTTATCATAAATGTAGGGAAGGGGCTAACACGGGTGCCCGTGCCACACGACACAGCCTGTGTCAGTCATAAACATACAGAGCAGGAAGGGCAGCGGTTGACACGAGTGCCTGTATCACACTGTTGTAACCCAAAATTTTCCCTCTCTTTTCTCAAGACATTTATCACCAAAAATCTTCAATTACACAAGCTTGCACAAGTGTTGACTAGTTCATACCATCTCCTAAGCGCTAAGGTCTCAAATTAGGGTTTCGAATGAAGTTGATTGATCATTGACTTTTGACCTAATACATGACCTAATGGCTTGAAGCATAACCTCAAGGACTCAAACACGACATGTTGACCTAATTTCATGGTTCGAATCATTTCTCAAGATCAAAGGTTTGATAGTTGAAATTTGGATCAATTGACGAAAAGTCAACCGATACACAAAAAGTCAAACTTTGAATTTTTGGTCAACATTCAATTTCAAAAAAAATCAAAATTCATCAAGACATTCAAAAATATGAAGCTTGATTAGCAAGAAATCAAGAAAGTCAAAAGTCAAACTTTTCAAGACTTAGAAATTTTTCTAAGTGTTTTGTACATGATAAATTCATTACTTCATGGCATTTTTTCACCAAAGTGCAAGATGATTCAAAGGAAACTTTCAACATGAAAGTTGTAGATCATGATGAATTCTACAACTTTGTATTAGAGGGTTGATGTCCAAAAAATGCTTAGATTTGAAGATATGAGTCCATGAAGTCATGACATTTTTATCTAACACTTAGAGAAATTTTCAACAGGTTTTGGTCAGTTTTTATCTCAACTTCTTGGCCAATTTTCATTAAGTTCCAATTTGATTTAGAAAAAGTGGAAAAAATTAAGGTTGTAGATGATGTTCCAAGCTTTCCAAAACCTCCAAGAGCATAAATTTATCATACTTGAGCTAGGAGATTCAAAGGCATGAAGTTGTGCATCCATTCTTGAAACACAAGTCATTTTATGATGAACATGAGATCAAATCTTCATGCCATGCTGCATAATCCCATGTTGCAGGCCTCATAACTTTAAAATATCACCATAATTTAATGCTTACACCTACTCTTGAGCTATTACCCAAGTGTTTAAGCCATTGTCCAAAAGATCTTTCCATTTATCGCATAAAGGCACCATTGCTATTCTTGAAAAGCAAGTTTTTTGGTACAAAATTTGTCTTGAGGCCATACCTTTCTTACTTATGATTATACACCAAGTTTCCCCTATATACTAGAAACTTTAGTACTTCACCTTGGGACCATGGAAGACTTGACATAACTTGATATTTGCATTCCAACCAAACCATAATTTGTTATCTTGCAAATCTGATTACTTCAACTTCCCAAACCTTTTCTATATAAATAGAGATACCATTTCCAAGCTAAAGGGGCCATATTCTTGTGTGTTAAGAAATCCTCAAAACCCCTTATACTCTAAAAAAACCAGAATTGTCCATAAAAACCTCCATTTCTGAGCTTTGAAACCAAAATCTTCAAATCTCTCAAACCTTACAAATGTTGTCCAAACAAACCACCCAAATACTTCACATACATCATATATAAGTCATCCAATCACAAGAAAAACTTTTGTAACATCACTATCACCATCTTCCAAACTCAAAAAAATAGTACTTTGCAACTTGACTTCTCCAAGACAATACAACAACTCTAAATCAAAACACAAATTTCAGATTCAAGGTAAGTTTTCTTGACTTTGAACTCTTTATACAAACATCATTAGTGGTTCATTTTTGAAGATAAAATGTAGATATCATTACCCTGAAGCTAACCATATGCTTATTTTTCATTTTCATTAACCATGTATTGAGAATTTTAGAAATGAAAATCTAGAAAAGTTAGGTTTTATTTTGGGGCCAAACAAAGTTCTCACTCATTTTTGGTTTATAGTTTATGAAATTTATATGATTGAAATCATGGTAAAAAAATGGAGAAAGTTTCATGTTTGTACTTTTGCAAATGGCTGAGAAATGAGGAAGTTTACAAAATTCAAAAGTGGTGATGAAGAAGCTGGCGTGAGGTTAGGGGTGAAGTGCAAAACTGACTTATACACATAACAGAAAAATGTTAGAAGTAAAACCATAGTATGAGTCGATACATATCTCATATGAGTCTACTCATGTTAGTTATAAAACTTGGTATGAGTCAATACAATGAATTATGTATCAATACATACTGTTATCAGGACATATTACATAGAGACAAAATGTGTATGATTCGATGCAAAACACGAATGTCTCGATGCAACCAAGAAATGAGTCGATGTAAATCATTATGTATCAATAAAAAATGTTGTCCATACAGAATCCAGAACCTTTAATTTTGTATAGGTCGATACAAAATGCGAATGTGCTGATTCATACTGAGTTAGTTTTGATTTCCAAAAAAAAACAAGAAGTGATATGTATCGATGCATAAGTGCATGTGTGGATGCATAAAGGTTTTTTAAAACAACTTTCCTTTCTTTTCACATTATCTTTATATTTTTTTATTGTTATTCATTATTCAATATGGTTGTAATAGTAAATAGATTTTAAATTGCTTCTATCCCCCATTTGTAATTTGTATTCCCATCCCCTAAATGATGTAATATCGTAGAATTTTAAACTTCCGTAAGTTATAGCTTTTAATATTATTGCTAGTAATTAGGGTTTATATGACAAGACTTAAAATCAACTAGTATATAACCCAAATTCAAGACAAAAATGCATGAAAACAAAAACCCTTTGCACACTTGCACCTATAAGGTTAACCCACACTTTTTGCCTTAGAATAAGACAGTCATGTCCCTCTAACGTGGGATACTTTAGCAATGACCCTCGATTACAAGATCGTACTCCCTCGATGATCCTTTGATGTTGCCTTCGGTAAATGATCTTAGACCCTTATGACAAATTGCTAAGGTATCCTACAATGTTTCCTTCTATGACTATACAATGACCCACGCATGTCCCTTCACATCCAATGATAGGGCTTCTTAACCAATCAATGGTAAGATAGCAATATCTAAATGAGGAGGAAAAAACTAAGACTTTTTGAGTAGGTAGAACGCTCGTAGTTGCTTACTCACAAACAAAACCATTTTTACACCTCACACTTTCAAAACATTCTTCAAAACAAACATCTCTTTGAACTATTTTCAAAAGTCATCACTTTGTATACATTCTTATAAAGACGGGAATCATTACAAAGTTCTCCTAAACGAATGCACTTTTCAAAAGTATTTTCAAACAAACACAAACACATTTCACAAAGCATTTCAAAGTGAGCTAGAAACTAAGAGCTCGTAGATAACTATGGATGAAAAGGGTGCTAACACCTTCCCTTTTCATAACCTACCCCATGAACTCGAGAAAAATTCTCAAAAGTTCTTTCATGTTCTTTTCAACCTTTCCTTTATTGGATAAAAGAAAAGTCGATGGCGACTCTGCTATCCGCAACAATTGCGATAAAAACGTAAAACACCAAAGTCAGTTCTCCCACCGTATCACAGAACTGGTGACTCTGTTGTGGAATAACTTAAAAGTGGGGTTTCCTTAGAGACTAGATCACTTTTAAATGCTTTCATTTGTTTGACTTGTTTTCTTTACATTTTCGGGCCTATGTTTGGGTTTCTTGTATAGATCCTCTACCCGGATCTGAGAACATTATTAGGTAAGTAGCAATATATTATGGAGACTGTACGGCGTAGACCGATATGGTTGAAACAATAGCTACGTTAGTGTGACAAATTTGTTGGTACCGGTATCCCTTGTGTTGAATCGAGGAGAATACGAGGCCGCTGTGTGATGTCATGAAGCACTAACTGACCGTAGAACCTTTGGTTGAAAAACTTGGCCATTAGGAAGTAATGAGATAGCCGACTTTGGTGCAAAGATAAAGATTGGTTGATACTCGATACTACACTCATTGAGATTGGACTTTTGGGATATTTTGGCCACAAGAAAAGATTGATTATGCTAAAACAATGCCCAATGAAGAAAGATCAATGATATTGAGATTCCCTAGAACCCGTTTACTTTCTAGGACAAGTTGAACCAACTAAACTTCAAGAGGGTACTTACCTATGAAACCCATGCAATCCTAAACCTAAGGTCTTTTTGTGCTTTGTTTGTGATTAATTATTCATAACATCATAAACAATTTAACATCATAAGCATTCTCACTAACCATTTCAAGGATTTAGGAATTTATCTTTGTTCTGTTTTGTAGGACATGGCTTCCACTCGTAGAAATACCATCCGAGTCAATTTTGTGAAAGTACTTCCTCAAATTTAAGAGTTAGCATCAAGGGTGCCTAGAGATTCTCCCTTAACCAATAAATATGGTCGACTTCTTAACTTTGCTACCTCAAACTTCCAAGAAGAAATGATGTGTGTTCTCTTTCAATTCTTTGATCCTATGCATCATTGCTTCACATTTCTCGACTACCAATTGGTGCCAACATTAGAAGAATTCTCTCAACTGCTAGGAGTGCATGTATTTGATCAAATACCATTCACCAGTTTAGAGGAAACTCCAAAGCCTGAAGTTATTGCAAAAGCCTTGCATTTGAAGAGATCCGACATTGTGGCAAATTGGGAAACATGGAGTGGAGTTAAGGGTTTCTTAGCCAAGTTTCTGTTGGAAAAGGCTCGTTTGTTTTAGGAAGATCTGGGTTTTCAAGCTTTTGAGGATGTCTTGGCCCTTCTAATCTATGGTTTGGTTCTATTTCCCAATTCAGACCAACTCGTAGATGTGAATACCGTCAAGGTTTTTCTCTCTCGTAATCTCGTACCTACTTTGCTTGGAGACATTCTACATTGTTTCCATACTCGCACCATGAAGAAGAGGGGGACTCTTTTGTGTTTCATTTTGTTGCTGTCTAGGTGGTTTATTTCACATCTACCTTGATCAACATTGAAGAATGATCAAGGCTTGACATGGTCTCAAAGGATGATATCACTCTCACACTCGGATATTCATTGGTGTTCCCAATCTTTAGAGGATATTACCATCATTGACCATTGTGGGAGTTCCCTAATGTTCCACTTTTGGGCATTAGGGGAGGTATTACCTGCAACCCTTCTCTTGCATTACGACAGTTTGGGTATGCACGAAGAGATGGTCCCCGTGATGCACTCATCCAAGGTTTGGTATTCGACTACGAAGGTGACATCCAAGGCTATCGTCAAAGGTTCATACGAGCTTAGAGAATGGTAAACAAGGTGGATAGCAAGACTCCGGGGCATGAAAATTACATTCCTCTTGAGCCTTAATTCGAGTGGGTAAGAACTCGTGCTAAAAGTCTTGTGATGCCTTACCCAACCATCCTACCTGTGATTATGGAGCCTGTTGCTGACGGAGACCCCCCTTACACTCTACTTCATCCTGACATGCCTACCGACTTCAAGGAATTATAGAGATTGTGGATTTAACTCAAAGGGGAATAAGACACCTTAGAAGCACAGTTCTACGTAAGCGAGGAGAAGGTTTTAGAGCTCACGAGGCAACTTCATGAAGATCGAAGTTTGAATGCCTACATTGCACCAAAGAGGATGCGCTCATGGGAAGCTTGAGTCCTTTCTGTATTAGGAGTTTATTTTCTATCATTTGTGTTTCTTCCATTGTAAGCCCAAGAGACATTTTTTAATTTATGAACTTATTAATGAAATTAATGTTTGTTGTCTTCTCGTTGTTTAACAGATTTAAATTTATTAAAATCCTTGAAAACACTGCATGCGTACAATACGCATCATATCATAAACAAGTTTTACGACACATCTTTCCTCATCTTTTTACTGCTTATTTCAGTATAAGATGGATCTCGAGAAAACTGTCAACGAGTTGCAGATTCAAAACTCTCAGTTTCAAAAAACTCTGCTCAACTTAGCAAAGGGGAAGCAAGAAATGATGGCTTTTCTTGTTACGAAGAAGAAGACAAAGAAGAAATATTTAATCAACATGCGGAAGAGGTTTAAAGGGCCCGCCAGACAAGTCCAAGTTGAAGAAGATTCCTCCGAAAAGGATGAAAATCAAGATGAAGATGCTAGGAGCACCCGTGCTAGGGGTGGAAACAATCAGATCTCTATAGATGAAGAGTACTTTGACGAACAATATCCACCGGCCGAAGACAAGTATAAGCAACTAGAAAACAGATTGAAAGTTATAGAAATCCAAGTTGTGATTGGCTTGGACTTTGGTGATTTGGGTTTGGTTCCTAGGATAGTCATTCCCCACAAATTCAAGATCCCTATTTTTTACAAGTACGATGGTGTCTCATGCCTGAAGCTTCATCTAAGATCTTACGTCCGCAAAATTCAGCCGCCTACCACTGATAAGTAACAGTGGGTGCAATTTTTTCAAGAAAGTCTATCTGGGACGCAGTTGGAGTGGTTTTACCAATTGGAAGGGACTAACATCCATGCTTGGGAGGATTTGGACACTTCCTTTTACCGCTAATATCAATATAACGACGATCTTGCGCCAACTAGGGTGCAATTTCAAGGAATAACCATGGGTTCCAACGAAGGCTTCAAAGAATATGCTCAAAAATAGAAAGATTTGGTTGGCAGGGTGCAGCCACCATTGACTGATAGGGAATTAGTAGATATGTTTATGGGAACTTTGACTGGAACATTTTTCAACTTACTGATTGGAAGTTCATCATCCAGATTCACTGAATTAATCTTAACTGGTGAGAGGGTTGAAAGCGGGAAGATACCTATGGCCTCTACCTCAAATGCTGTAAAAAACTATTTACTGGCATAAAGGAAACTAATGTCGTATATGGGTCAAGGGGCCATGTCAAGAAGGACTGTCGTTAGTCAGTAAATGCAGTTCTAATCTCCAACCTAACTTCTACTCAAAGACCACAACAACAAGCTAATCACCAAAGGTCTGACATCCCGAGAAGACAATTTACCAGAATCAACATGTCGCCATCTCAAGCTCTGCAACATCTATTGAAAGATGATTTGGTGACCTTGAGAAATCCCCATTCCAATCTTAATACTCCTCTCCTAAATACAATCCCAACGCCAAATGTGCCTACCACTCAATTAGCCCTGGACATGATACCAATGATTGTTGGGCACTAAAGAACAAAATCCAAGACATGGTCGATAACAAGACAATTGAATTCGACCCTCCGCCAACTCCCAATGTTATCACCACACCTATGCCAAATTAAGGTAAGGGTGTTAATGCTATCGAAGATGCTGCTTTTGTTTCCTCCGTCAAAGACTTGACCACTCCTTTGAAGACTATTAAAGAGAATTTGTTGAAAGTTGGGGTATTCCCTGATTGCCTTGAAGACTATTGCCGCTATATTGTATAAATTAATGGTTGTGAATGGCTGAAGAAAGGTGTTCAACACCTCATGGATAGCCACGAGATTCTATTTGAAAGAACTCCATCTGTGAAAAGTTTAACCGAAGTTGTATCTCAAGAATTTAAAGACGTGTCCATCATTACTATCTCAAACAAACCTATTAGGATCACCTTAAAAGGTCCTATTAGGATTCCCATTGAACCGAGAATAGCACCACTAATTATCACCACACTGGGGCCAGTCCCCTACTCTTCTGATAAGGCCGTGCCCTGGAATTATGGGGAGGAAGTGTATTACCATGGTATTAAACAAGATTCCTGGATCGATAAAGATGAAACTGCTGACGTTGCAAACATTGTTGGATGAAGTAAAGTTACTAGGACATGGAGAATCTTCTCTCCATAGATTTCACCTCCGACAACCACTACTACACCCATTCGTATTACTGCTGATAAACCTAGTACTGATGCTAGAGGAAAGGAAAAAATGATTGAGCCTTCCCTGACGGAGGCACCCATAAAAGATACTACCATTGAGGATCCATCTACCCAAGAGATGGAGGAGATTTTGAAAATCATCAGAAAAAGCGATTACAAGATAGTGGAACAGTTGGGGAAAACACCCTCGAAGATTTCTATGTTGTCTTTATTGCTATACTCCGATGCGCATGCTCAAGAACTGATAAAATTCCCGAAAAAGGCATATGTCCCTTAAGAAACTACGGCCGACCAATTTGAAAACTGTGTATCTAGTTTGACTGCTGACAATGGTTTGGGATTTTCATATGCAGATTTGACCCCAGCCGGGAAAAATCACAACAAAGCTCTGCATGTGTCCATTGAGTATAAAGGAACCACTTTAGCCCATGTGTTGGTGGATACTGGGTCCTCCCTCAATGTCTTACCCAAAGGTTCTCTAGATCGGTTGGACTATGAAGGTTTGGTACTGAAGCCTAGTGACATTGTAGTGAGAGCTTTTGACGGATCAAAGAGGATGGTCCATGTAGAGGTTGGTCTCCCTATCAAAGTTGGGTCTCAAGTCTTCAACTCAACATTCTATGTGATGTATATCCATCCTGCTTATTCATGCCTTCTTGGACGCCCATGGATACATGGAGCAGGTGCAGTGACTTCCACACTACATCAAAAGCTGAAGTATCCGGTCAAGGGGAAAATTGTCACTGTATGCGGAGAAGAAGAGTTTATGATCAGTCATCTAAATTCATTTAAGTATGTTAAAATAGATGGCGAGTTCATTGAAACTCCTTGTCAAGCCTTTGAAGTGGTATCTCCCATGGTTGCTATTGCCAAGGCCACTCCTGACATTCCTGAAGCTGCTAAAGATATACCGAGGATGGCTTCTCTCAAAGATGCATGCGCTGTTATTGAAGAAGGAGGTTGTACCATTTGGGGACAACTTCCTGATTTCCCTTTCAAGTGAGACAAATCTGGATCGGGCTTCATTTCCAAAGCTCAAAAGGAGATTTGACGTGCTCACATAGGGAAACCACCTCTCCACATTAGTAACCATGAGATTAATGCCCTTGAAGACTCTGTTGTTGATTGTGACTTTGATGATTGGATCTACCCGACTGTTGACGGAGGGCTCAACAACTGGCAGACCAAGGACTTCATCCCAATCTCCTAAAACCAGGAGTAATTTCCATTTCCTGTTTTATTACTTTGAGAACTTTGTCTGTAATTTCCATTAAAACATTGACTTTAAGCCATGTGCCTTGCCCGGGGCACAATGGTCCATTTGTTAAGGTTTTGTCATTTACATATGCCATATGCTCATTGGACTATTTTGCATTCAAATTTTACGCTCTTTATCTTTTTTTACTTTATTGAATTTTCAATAGTCATGTGGCCTTACATGCACACACACACACACACACATTTGCAAATCCATATCCACTCTGGATCTCATTGACAATAATTCTGCTATTGCCATTTATGACTTTGAAAATCCAATCTATCAAGCCAAAGATGAAGGTGAAGAAGATTGTGAAATACTTGGGGAACTCTCCAGACTTCTTATGCGAGAGGAAAAGGCCATTCAACCGCACAAAGAACCAGTTGAAGTGATCAACCTAGGTACTAAAGCAGATAAGAGAGAAGTCAAGATCAACGCTAACTTGGAAGACGATGTCAAGAAAAGGTTGGTCTAGATGTTGCAAGATTATGTTGAAGTATTCGCTTGGTCATATTAGGATATGCCAGGGCTTGATACTGATATCGTAGTTCACCGCCTACCAATGAAGGAAGGTTGTCCTCCAGTCAAGTAAAAGGTTCTTCGCATGAAGCTAGACATGTCTGAGAAGATCAAGGCTGAGGTAATGAAACAGTTCAATGCAGGTTTCCTGGCAGTGACGTCATATCCCTAATGGGTTGCAAATGTGGTCCCATTGCCGAAGAAAGATGGAAAAGTCCGTATGTGCATAGACTATAGGGGTTTGAATAGGGCAAGCCCCAAAGATGATTTCCCACTACCTCATATTGATGTCTTGATTGATAACACGACTCAACACAAAGTTTTCTTCTTTATGGATGGCTTCTTCGGATACAATCAAATCAAAATGGCACCCAAAGACATGGAGAAAACCACTTTTGTTACACAGTGAGGCACCTTCTGTTATAAGGTCATGCCTTTCGGTTTGAATAATGCAGGAGCAACCTATCAATGGGCTATGGTAACTCTATTTCATGACATTATCCATCATGAGATAGAAGTATACATTGATAATTTGATTTCAAGGTCGCAAACTGAGGAAGAACACCTTGATCACTTGCACAAGCTATTTGAAAGGTTGAAGAAATACAAGCTGAGGCTGAATCCCAATAAATGCACCTTTGGGGTGAGGTTTGGAAAACTCCTAGGGTTTGTCGTCAGTGGAAAAGGTATTGAAGTCGACCCTGCAAAAGTCAAAGCCATACAAGAGATGCAAGTTCCCTATACTGAGAAGGAGGTCAGGGGTTTCTTAGGAAGACTCAACTACATCTCCCGATTCATCTCTCACTTAACTGCTACCTGTGAGCCAATCTTCAAACTATTGAAGAAAGATCAAGTAGTCAGATGGAACAACGATTGCTAAGCAGCCTTCGACACGATTAAGGAGTACTTACAAGAACCTTCAATCTTGATGCCTCCAATTAAAGGAAGACCTATGATTATGTACTTTATTGTATTAGATAATTCAATGGGGTGTGTGTTGGGTCAACATGATGAGTCTGGCCGAAAAGAGCATGCAATATACTACCTTAGCAAAAAGTTTACCGACTATGAAACAAGATATTTACTTCTCGAGAAAACTTGTTGCGCTTCGGCATGGGCTGCTCGCCGGCTAAGACAATATATGTTGACTCACACCACTCTCTTGATTTCTAAGATGGATCCCATCAAGTACATCTTTAAGAAGCCAGCTTTATCCGGACGAATAGCTAGATGGAAAATGATCTTGACTTAATATGACATCTAGTACACTACACAAAAGGAAAACAAGGGAAGTGTGTTGGCGGATCATTTGGCCCATCAAGTTATTGATGACTACCAACCCATGAACTTTGAATTCCTGAACGAGAATATCATACTGATAACCGACTACGAAAATCATGGACCGTATAAAGCACCTGAACAAGGATCCAGATGAACTATGGTTTTTGATGGAGCTTCCAATACCTTAGGTAACGGAATTGGTGTTGTGATCATTTCTCCCGAAGGTTGCCATACACTTTTTACTTCTAGACTCTACTTCGACTGTACAAACAACATGGCCGAGTATGAAGCATGCATCATGGGTGTAAAGGCTGCCATTGACTTAAGAATCAAATTCTTAAGCGTATACGGAGATTCAGCCCTGGTAATCAGTCAAGTTAAAGGAAAGTGGGATACTAAACATCCAAACTTGATCCCCTACAAAGAGCATGTGCTAACCGTGATCCCTTACTTTGAAGAGGTCACCTTTGAACACTTTCCAAGGGAAGAAAACCAGTTGGAAGATGCTTTAGCAACCATGTCATCTATGTTCAAGGTCAATTGGGACAACGAAGCTCTCAGAATTACTATCGAAAGATTTGACGAACCTGTGCACTGTTATGAGATCGACACAGATGAAGAAAAGCCATGGTATCATGAAGTGAGAAGGTATCTTGAAGCACAAGAGTATCCCGAAGGAGCTTCCATCAACAACAAGAAATTCCTGTGAAGGTTCTCAGCCAAATTCTTCCTAAGCAATGGGATCGTGTACAAGTGCAACCATGATTCTACTCTGCTCCGTTGTATGGACAAGAAAGACGCATAAAAGATCATGGAGGACATGCATGAGGGTATCTTCGAAACTCACTCTAGTGGACACACTATGGCCAAGAATATTCTGAGGTCTGGTTACTATTAGTCAACTATGGAAACTGATTGCCACCATCACTCGAGGACTTACCATAAGTGTCAGATCTATGCCGATAAGGTTCATGTGCCTCTGATACCACTAAATGTCATGACTTCTCCGTGTCCATTTGCAATGTGGGGCGTCCACATGATTGGAGAGATCAAACCCACTGCCTCTAATGGACATCATTTCATCCTCGTCGCCATTGACTACTTCACCAAATGGGTCGAAGCTGCTTCATTTGCCTTAGTTACTAAGAACGTTGTAGCCCGGTTTATAAAGCATAAGCTCATATTCTGCTACGGCATCCCTGAAAGGATCACCACCGACAACAGAACCAACCTCAACAATGTTATGATCACTGAACTCTATACGCAGTTCAAAATTAAGCATCACAACTCCTCTCCTTACAGACCTAAGATGAATGGCGCAGTCGAAGCCGCCAACAAGAATATAAAGAAGATTGTGCAAACAGTGGTGGTAACCTACAAATATTGGCATGAGATGCTACCATTTGCTCTTCATGTCTACCGTACTTCAGCTCGAACATCAACTTGGGCAAACCCTTTCTCTTTAGTCTATGGCATGGAAGTTGTCCTTCCTGTTGAAGTTCATATTCCTTCTCTGAGGATTATGAGATAAGCAGGCTTAGGCGAAGATGAATGGATTCAGACAAGATATCAGTTGAATTTGATCGGTGAGAAGATATTGGCCGCTGTCTCTCATGGTCAAATGTATCAAAAGCGTATGGTCAAGGCATTCAATAAAATATCAAACCTCGACTATACCAGGCTGGAGACTTGGTAATAAAGTTTATAATTCTACCACAAGGCGATCCCAGGGGTAAATGGACTCCCACTTATGAAGGTCCATTTATAATCAAGAAAGTTTTCTCTGGTGGTGCTATGATGCTAACCACTATGGACGACGAAGATTTCTCGCATCCTGTGAACGCGGACATAGTAAAAAAATACTACGCGTAAAGAATGACCCGCTAGGTTGACATACCTAGGCAAAAATAAGGGCATCCCGGCGAACCAAAAGGTTCGGGCAAAAGTTAAGGATATATGCAAAAGATTGTACACCCGGAAAGTTGAAAACCCGAAAGGGCGACTTGGGCAAAAAAGGGTAGCCTGGTGGACTGAAAACCTGAAAGGGCGGTCCAGGTAACAGTTAAGGATTAAAGTGTACGTCTATATCCCGTTGGATCACTAACGTTCAGCTTTATTACCAAGGTCAAAAATTCAAATGGTATGAGATCAATTCAATCAACTTCTTTCGACGACAAGGGATGATGTTCAAAGACATAAGGGCAATAGCGGAGTTGGAACCCAATGAGATCACTTCCACATGGCTATATAATTTTTGTTTTCACTTTGTATTCTTTTCATTTTTCGACGACTTTCTCTTACTAGGATTTCCCTCTCCCTGTACAAAAAATGCCTATTTATAGGCAGATTATCAATACAAATATATTTCGAAGTGCAAACATTTTGTTTTTTCTATTTTGATTGCAAAAACTTCCAATGACTAAAATTGAATGAACATATGTATATGAACATGATTAACTATTAACAAATGTACATGCAAAAATAGTAATAAACAATTACTTAAGAATTTGGGATATGTCCACAGAGTCACTTCAAAATGATTATCCCCACAGAGTTGAATTCATCCATCCAAAGTTTCCAATCGACATATTCCCTGGAAATTCTCTTCCCCAGCCAAGTTTGGACTTCCAAAACTGGAGAAGAAACTTCGTAAAGTTCTTTCCCAAATGAATTCATTTCCCCAGTAAGTACGTCGGAATACTTTCCTCAATAGGGTTTTACTTCCCCAACGAACTAAAAATTCCCCAGCTTGAGTCTATCCCTCTATTACTATAAATCACTGACAAAACTCTTCTTCCCTTGTAGAGTTGATACTACCCCTAGAAAGTTACTGCAAAACTTGGAATCCAACCAGATAACATTTGACTTCATACTCCCAGATAGTCGGAAGACTACCCATATCTTTTATCCCCAGTCATGGTATACGAGAATTAAATTCCCAAGTAGAGCAATGGTCAACTAAAGCTCCTGAACTCTACCTCCCAAGCAAAAATCAATATCCCCCACAGAGTTTCCTCAAACAGCAATTCCCAATGGAAGCATTCTAAAACAAGATACACGTACTATTCATCTCCAACAGTAGTCTGGAATCTAGCTTCCCAAATATCCCATGCAGTAGTCAGGGATTTAGTTTCCTAGACAAATATACATTTCAACAACATTCATAGCATATGCATACAAAAAACATATAACATAATCTCATTTATTTTGAGAACATCATTAAGCAATTCATTTCATACATCATGGCATTGCATACAACTAACTCTTTACCTTTTCAGGAAAGATCAGTCAATAGATGAATATCATCAACAAATTTCAAGCATTTCCAGATTAATTCCTGAAACAAGATAGGGCAACTATCTATGAACAACAGATTGAAGATTAACTCCTGAAACAGGATGGGGAAACCATCTTTCTTTCTCTTTGGTGAGATTAAATATCAATTCTCAAAACAGGATGGGGAGACTATCTTTATCACCAATGGTATGAACTCCCGAAGCAGGACGAGTTTACCGACAAACTGGTTGTAGATCAATTCCTAAAATAGGACAGAGAGACTATCTACGTGAACAGATTGAAGATTAACTCCCGAAATAGGACGGGGAAACTATCTTTCTTTCTCTTTGGTCAGATTAAAGATCAATTCCTGAAACAGGACGGGGAAACTATCTTTATCACAAATGGTATGAACTCTTAAAGCAGGACGAGTTTACCAACAAACTGATTGTAGTTCAATTCCAGAAATAGGACGGGGAGACTATCTATGTGAACAAGTTGAAGATTAACTCCCGAAACAGGATGGGGGAAATATATTTCTTTCTCTTTGTCATATTAAAGATCAATTCCCGAAACAGTACGGGGCGACTATCTTTATCATCAATGGTATGAACTCCCGAAGCAGGACGGGTTTACCAACAAACTGATTGTAGATTAATTCCCAAAACAGGACGTGGAGACTATCTACGTGAACAGACTGAAGATTAACTCCCGAAACAGGACGGGGAAACTATTTTTCTTACTCTCTTGTGAGATTAAAGATCAATTCTTGAAACAGGACGGGGCGACTATCTTTATCACCAATGGTATGAACTCCCGAAACAGGACGGGTTTACCAACAAACTGATTGTAGATCAATTCTCGAAACAGGACGGGGCGACTATCTACATGACAAACATCTGTTTAAACAACTTTCTCAGAGGTTCATTCTGGAAAGCGCTCTTCAGATACAGTAGAGCGTAGACTCATTCTGATACTTCTATCAACAATTACCTCTGGATGGAATCTATAAGCCCATCTCGATAAACTCTCCATCATCTCTGCAAATGTCATCTTTAATCTCATTCCCGATATAATCAACAAACAGATCTACTTCATGCATAAACGAGTGCAAATTTCTGGGTACTTAAGTGTTCAATCATCTTCGACCTTCAAGTCACGAATGTCAGACCCGCCAATGTAACTCTCCAGATTTAAGAAGATTGAACATGGGCAGTTGTTGTACCCCAAAATTTTCCCTCTCTTTTCTAAAGACATTTATCACCAAAAATTTTCAATGACTCAAGCTTGCACAAGTGTTGACTAGGTCAGACCATCTCCTAAGCGCTAAGGTCACAAATTAGGGTTTCGAATGAAGTTGACTGATCATTGACTTTTGACCTAATACATGACCTAATGGCTTGAAGCATAATCTCAAGGACTCAAACACGACATGTTGACCTAATTTCATGGCTCAAATCATTTCTCAAGATCAAAGGTTTGATAGTTGAAATTTGGATCAACTGACGAAAAGTCAACCGAAACACAAAAAGTCAAACTTTGACTTTTTGGTCAACATTGAATTTCAAAAAAAAAAATCAAAATTCATCAAGACATTCAAAAATATGAAGCTTGATCATCAAGAAATCAAGAAAGTCAAAAGTCAATGAAAAAAGTCAAACTTTTCAAGACTTAGAAATTTTCTAAGTGTTTTGTACATGATAAATTCATTACTTCATGGCATTTTATTACCAAGGTGCAAGATGATTCAAAGGAAACTTTCAACATGAAAGTCGTAGATCATTATGAATTCTACAACTTTGTTTTATAGGGTTGATGTCCAAAAAATGCTTAGATTTGAAGATATGAGTCCATGAAGTCATGACATTTTTATCTAACACTTAGAGAAATTTTCAACAGGTTTTGATCAATTTTTATCTCAACTTCTTGGCCAATTTTCATCAAGTTCCAATTTCATTTAGAAAAATTTGAAAACATGAAGGTTTTAGATGATATTCCAAGCTTTCCAAAACCTCCAAGAGCATAAATTTATCATACTTGAGCTAGGATATTCAAAGGCATGAAGTTGTGCATCCATTCTTGAAACACAAGTCATTTTGTGATGAACATGAGATCAAATATTCATGCCATGCTGCATAATCCCATGTTGTAGCCCTTCTAACTTACAAATCTCACCATAATTTAATACTTACACCTACTCTTGAGCTATTACCCAAGTGTTTGAGCCATTGTCCATAAGATCTTTCCATTTATGGCATAAAGGCACCGTTGTTATTCTTGAAAAGCAAGATTTTTGGTAAAAATTTTGTCTTTAGCACATACCTTGCTTACTTATGATTATACTCCACCATAAATCATGTAAAGTAGCCCCTCTATACCATCAACTTTGGTACTTCATCTTGGGACCATGGAAGACTTCACATAACTTGATATTTGCATTCCAACCAAACCATAATTTGTTATCTTGCAAATCTGATTACTTCAACTTCCCAAACCTTTTCTCTATAAATAGATAGGCCATTTTCAAGCTAAATGGGAAATATTCTTGCATGTTGAAAAATCCTCAAAACCCCTTATACTCTAAAAAACCAGAATTATCCATAAAAACCTCCATTTCCGAGCTTTGAAAGCAAAATCTTCAAATCTCTCAAACCTTACAAATCTTGTCCAAACAAACCACCCAAATAATTCATATACATCATATAGAAGTTTTCCAAACACAAGAGCGACTTTTGTAACATCACTATCACCATCTTCCAAACTCAAAAAAATAGTACTCTGTAACTTGACATCTCCAAGACAATATAACAACTCTAAATCAAAACACAAATTTCAGTTTCAAGGTAAGTTTTCTTGACTTTGAATTCTTTATACAAACATCATTAGTAGTTTATTTGGGAAGATAAAATGTAGATATCATTTCCCTGAAGCTAACCATATGCTTACTTTTCATTTTCATTAACCATGTGTTGAGAATTTTAGAACTGAAAATCCAGAAAAGTTAGGTTTTATTTTAGGGCCAAACAAAGTTCTCACTCATCTTTGATTTATAGTTTATGAAATTTATATGGTTTAAATCATGGTAAAAAAATGGAGAAAGTTTTATGTTTGTAATTTTGCAAATGGCTGAGAAATGAGGAAGTTTACAAAATTCAAAAATTATGATGAAGAAGTTGGCGTGAGGTTAAGGGTGTAGTGCAAAACTGACTTATATACATAACAGAAAAATATTAGAAGTAAAAACACAGTATGAGTCGAACCATGTTAGTTACAAACCATGGTATGAGTCGATACAATGAATTATGTATCAATACATACTGTTATCAAGACATATTATAGAGAGATAAAATATGTATGAGTCGATGCAAAACACGAATGTGTCGATGCAACCAAGAAATGAGTCAATGCAAACCATTATGTATCGATACAAACTATTGTCCACACTAAATCCATAACCTTTAATTTCGTATGGGTCGATACAAAATGCGAATGTTTCGATTCATACTGAGTTGGTTTTGATTTTTAAAAAAAACAAGAAGTGATATGTATCGATGCATAAGTGCACGTGTCAATGCATAAAGGTTTTTTAAAACAATTTTCCTTTCTTTTCACATTATCTTTATATTTTTATTGTTATTAATTATTCAATATGGTTGTAATAGTAATTAGGTTTTAAATTGCTTCCATCCCCCATTTGTAATTTGTATCCCAATCCCCTAAATGATGTAATAGCATAGAATTTTAAACTTCCGCAATTTATCGCTTTTAATATTATTGCTAGTAATTAGGATTTGTATAGAAAGACTTAAAATCAACAAGTAGACAGCCCTAATTCAAGACAAAAATGAATGAAAACAAAAAACCTTTGCACACTTGCACCTCTATGGTTAACCCACACTTGTTGCCTTAGAATAAAACAATCATGTCCCTCGAACATGGGATACTTTAGCAATGACCCTTGATTACAAGATCGTAGTCCCTCGATGACCCTTCGATGTTGCCTTTGGTAAACAATCTTAGACCCTTACGACAAATTACTAAGGTATCCTACAATGTTGCCTTCTATGACTATACGATGACCCACGCATGTCCCTTCACATCCAATGATAGGGCATCTTAACCAATCAATGGTAAGATAGCAATATCTAAAGGAGGAGGAAAAAAACAAAGACTTTTTGAGTAGGTAGAATGCTCGTAGTTGCTTGCTCACAAACGAAACCATTTTTACACCTCACACTTTCAAAACATTCTTCAAAATAAAAATTTCTTTGAACTATTTTCAAAAGTCAACACTTTGTATACATTCTTATAGATACGAGAATCATTATAAAGTTCGCCTAAACGAAGGCACTTTTCAACAATATTTTCAAACAAACACAAACACATTTCACAAAGCATATCAAAGTGAGCTAGAAACTAAAATCTCATAGATAACTACGGATGAAAAAGGTGCTAACACCTTCCCTTTTCATAACTTACCCCCCGAACTCGAGAAAAATTCTCAAAAGGTCTTTCCTATTCTTTTCAACCTTTCCTTTATTCAAAAAAAGAAAATTCAGTGGTGACTCTTGCTATCTGCAACAATTGCGATAAAAACACAAAACACCCAAGTCAGTTCTCCCACGGTATCAGACACACGACATGGCCCGTGTCAATTTGGCTTGAACAAAATGTGCAAGGAGCCAGGAACAGGTCCTGACACGGGTGCCCGTGTCCACTGACACGGCCCGTGTCAGCCCAGACATCAAATTTCCTAATTTTGAGTTTTTTTATATAGTTTTTTTATATAGTTTTTTTGGACATATTGCCTTGCTTGGAGATGACCTAACACCATAAAACTGTTTTTCTAAAATGAGATATAAAAAACATTTTCTTAAACAATTAGTTTTCTTTTTATGTTAACTTAGACCTAGGTTTATTCTTCAATCAAATGAACTACAAAAACCTTTTCTATCCAAAAAACCTAAAAAAGAACAATTTCTTTTCTCTTTTACATTCCATTTCATTATTTTGCATTATAATTTATGTAATTGTCAAAGCCTTGTAATAGTAATTAGGGTTTATTTTTACTTGTCATCCCCATTTGTAAATGTGTATCCCTTATCCCCCAAAGTATTGTAATAGCATAAGACATTTAAATTCCGAAATTTATCACTTTCCATATTATTGCTAGTAATTAGGGTTTGTATGGAAAGATCTTAAAATTAATACTAGACAACCATAATCAAGACAAAAATGCATGAAAACAAAAACACGTTGCACACTTGCACCTCTAGAGTAACCCACACTTGTTGCTTCGGATAAAAACAGACATGTCTCCTGAACATGGGATACCTTAGCAAAGACCCTCAATCACAAGATCATAGTCCCTCGATGAACCTTCGACGTTGCCTTCGGTAAACGATCTTAAACCCTTATGACAAATTGATAAGGTATCCTACAATGTTGCCTTCTATGATTGTACAATGACCCACCCCCGTCCCTTCACATCCAATGATAAGGTTTCTTACTAACTAATGGTAAGATAATACTATCTAAAGGAGGGGAAAAGAACAAAGACTCCTTTTGAGTAGGTAGAACATTCATAGTTTCTTGCTCATAAACATTCCAAACAAAAAATCTTTCCAGACACACCAACACTTTCAATGAAATATTTTCAAAAAACAACACTTTGTATACATTCTTATAGAGACGAGAATCATTACAAAGTTCTCCTAAACGAAGACACTTTTAAAAAATACTTTCAAAACAAACACATTCACAAAGCATTTCAAAGTGAGCTAGCAACTAAGAGCCCGTAGATAACTACGGATGAAAAGGGTGCTAACACCTTCCCTTTTCATAACCTACCCCCCGAACTCAAGAAAATTCTCAAAAGGTCTTTCCTGTTCTTTTCACCTTTTCCTTTATTGGATAAAAGAAAAGTCGGTGGCGACTTTTGCTATAAACAACAATTGTGATAAAACACAAAACACCCAAGTCAGTTCTCCCACCATATCACAGAACTAGCGACTCTGCTGGGGAGTTTTAACTTAAAAGTGGGGTTACCTTAGAGACTAGATCACATTTATTGCTTTCATTGTTTGACTTGTCTGCTTTATATTTATGGGTTATGCTCGGGTTTTACTTGCAAAAATCCTACACCCAGATTTGGGGGCATATTAGGTAAGTAGAAATAGATCGTGGGGACTGTGTGGGGTATACCGACATGGTTGAAGCGATGGCTATGTTAGTGTGACACATTTGTTGGTACCGGTATCCCTTGAGTCCAGTAAAGGAGAATACGGGGCTGCTTGTGGTGTCATGAAGCACTAATTGACCTTAGAACCTTTAGATGAAAAACTTGGCCATTAAAAAGTAGTGAGATAGCCGACTTTGGTGCAGTCCGAAGTTGGTTGATACTCGATACTACACTCATTGAGATCAGACTTTCAGGAGATTTTGGTCGCCAAAACAGAGGCTTACGCTGAAACAATGTCTGATGAAGAAAGATCAATGATATTGAGATTCCCTAGAACCCAATTACTTTTTAGGACATGTTGAACCAACTAAACTTTAATAGGGTACTTACCAATAAAACCCATGCAAGCCTAAACCTAAGGCCTTGTGTGTTTTGTTTGTGTGTGATTATTTGCTCATGACATCATAACATCATGCCATAGCATTTTACTAACCATTTCAAGGACCTGGGGATTTATCTTTGTTCTGTTTTGTAGGATATGGCTTCCGCTCGCAGAAATACCATCCAAATCAACTTCGTTAGAGTGCCTCCTCAACTCAAAGAGTTAGCATCAAGGGTTCTTGAAAATTCTCCGTTCACCAAAAGATATGGTCGACTTCTCAATCTGGTTACCTCAAGATTTGAAGAAGATATGATGAAGGTGCTTTTTCAGTTCTTCGACCTTATACACCATTATTTCACTTTTCTTGATTATCAATTAGTGCCCATAATTGAAGAATTCTCTCAATTTTGGGAATACCAGTCCTTGACCAAATACCATTCACCAATTTAGAGGAAACTCCAAATCTTGAAGTTATTGCCAAGGCCTTACATTTGAAGAGTTATGACATTATAGCTAATTGTGAAACAAGAAGCGGGGTCAAAGGCTTTTTGGCTAAATTCCTGATGAAGAAGGCTCGTTCATTTTAGGATGTTTTGGATTTACAAGATTTTGAAGAAATCTTGGCCCTTCTAATCTATGATTTGGTTCTCTTTCCTAACCCTGACCAACTCGTAGATGTGAACGCTGTCAAAATCTTCCTTACTCGCAACCCAGTGCCTACATTGCTTGGGGACATTTTGCACTCTCTTCATATTCTCATTATGATGAAGTGAGGGTACCTCATGTGTTGCTTGCTTTTGCTGGTTAGGTGGTTTATTTCGCACCTTCCTCGACCAATACTGAAGAATGAGTAAGGCTTAAGGTGGTCTCAAAGGTTGGCGTCACTTTCTCATTCGGATATCCATTGGTGCTCTCGATCTCAAGAAGAATTTACTATAATTTATCGTTGTGAGGAGTTCCCTAATGTTCCACTCTTGGGAATTAGGGGAGGCATCACTTGTAACCCTTCTCTAGCCTTACGACAGTTTGGCTATGCTCGAAAAGATGGTCCCCGTGACGCACTCATTCAAGGAATTATGTTCGACTGTGAGAACGATGTCCAAGATTATCATCGAAGGTTTGTGCATGCTTGGGGCATGATAAGCAAGGTTGATAGCAAGACTTTGGGGCATAAGAATTCCATCCCTCTTAAACCTTATCTCAAATGGGTATGAGCTTGTGCTCAAAGTCTTATAATGCCATATCCTGCTATTCTACCAATAGTTGTGGAGCCCATTACCGAAGGGGATGTTCCTCATACCATTCTCCATCCTAACATGCCTACCAACCTCGAAGAATTACAAAGATCATGGACTCAACTCAAGGGGGAATGATACACCTTCAAAGCTCGATTCTATGCAGGCGAGGGAAAGGTGTTGGGGCTTACAAGGCAACTTCATGAGGAGGGAAGCTTATATGTATACATTGAACCAAAGAGGATGCATTCGTGGGAGACTTGAGTCTTTTTGTTTTAGGAGTTTACTTTGTCGTCTCTTTAAAGAACCTGTTGCTTTTGTAAGCCCAAGAGGCATTTGTAATTTTGGAACTTATTAATGTAATTGATGTATTTTGTCTTCTCTTTGTCTAGAAAATTTAAATCTTAAAAGTCTTTGAAAATATTGCATCCGCATAACATGCATCATATCATAAGTAGGTCTTCCGACATAGGTTTCATCATCTTTTTATTGTTTATTTCAGTATAAGATGAATCTCGAGAAAACCGTCAAGGACTTGCAAACTCAACATTCTCAGTTTCAAGAGACTTTGCTTAACTTAGCAAAGGGTCAACAAGAAATGATGGCGCTTCTTGTCACGAAGAAGAAGGCCAAGAAGAAAGCTATAATCAACATAGGGAAGAGGTTCAAAGGCCCTGCTCGACAAGTTCAAATTGAAGAGGTTTCCACTGAGGTGGATGACAATAAAGATGAAGATGCTAGAAGCACCCGTGCTGGGGGTGAAAACAATCAAATCCCTAAATACGAGAATTATTCTGATGAGCAATACCCACCGGCTGATGACAAATATAAGAAGGTAGAAGATAGACTAAAGGTGGTAGAGATCCAAGCTGTGCCCGACTTGGACTTTGGAGATTTGGGTTTTGTACTTGGGGTAGTCATCCCCCACAAATTCAAGATCCCTATTTTTGCCAAGTATGATGGGATCTCGTGTTTGAAGCTTCATCTAAGATCATACGTCCGCAAGATCGAACCGCATACCACCGATAGGAAACTACAGGTGCACTTTTTTCAAGAGAGTTTATATGGAACGTAGTTGGAGTGGTTTTACCAATTGGAGGGGACAAACATCCATACATGGGAGGATCTGGCTATTGCCTTTTATCGTCAATACCAATATAATGCTGATTTGGAACCGACCCGAGTACAATTACAAGGCATGACCACAGGTTCAAATGAGGGCTTCAAGGAATACGCCCAAAAGTGGAGAGACTTGGCTGGCAGGGTGCAACCACCTCTAACTGATAGAGAATTGGTAGACATGTTTATGGGAACATTGACTGGTCCATTTTTCAACTTACTGATTGGGAGTTCATCATCCGTATTTACTAAATTGATCATGACTGGTGAAAGGGTTGAAAGCGGAATTAAAAGCGGGAAGATACCCATGGCGTCCACCTCTAATGCTATGAAAAAACCATTTATTGGTAAAAAAGAGACTAATGTCGTGCATGGATCAAGAAGTCGTGCTAAGAATGACTGCCATCATTCAGTGGGGGCAGTATTGATTTCCAATCCAACTTCAACTCAACGGCCGCGTCAACAAAATAACCAACAAAGGTCGGATGCCCAGAGAAGACAATTTACTAGAATTAATATGCAACTATCTCAAGCTCTGCAACACCTGTTGAAAGCTGATTTGGTGACGCTACGAGACCCCCCTTCTAATCCTAACACAACTTCTCCGAAATATAATCCCAATGCAAAATGTGTGTTCCATTAAAATAGTCTCGGACATGATACCAATGATTGTTGGGCATTAAAAAACAAAATCCAAGACCTGATTGATAACAAGACTATTGAATTCGATCCTCCACCAACTCCTAAATCGATCACCGCACCCATGCCTAATCATGGTAAGGGTGTCAATGCTATTGAAGATGCCTCTTTTGTTTCCTCCATCAAAGATTTGACTACTCATTTGAAGACTGTTAAAAAGAACTTGCTGAAATCCGGTGTATTTCCAGGTTGTTTTGAAGACTGCTACCATTGTGCTGTA
Source organism: Vicia faba (assembly GCA_948472305.1). Classification (NCBI taxonomy): domain Eukaryota; kingdom Viridiplantae; phylum Streptophyta; class Magnoliopsida; order Fabales; family Fabaceae; genus Vicia; species Vicia faba. Next base: position 476,575,284 of record OX451737.1, read on the forward strand.
CAAATTAATGGTTGTGAATGACTGGAGAAAGGTGTCTAACACCTAATGGATATCCATGAGATTCTATTTGAAAAAACTCCATCTGTGAAAAGTTTGACCCAAAGTGTATCTCAAGAGTTTGAAGACGTGTCCATCATTACTATTTCAAACACTCCTATTAGAATCACCTCCAAAGGTCCTATTAGGATTTCTGCTGAACCAAGAATATCGCCGCTAATTATCACCACACCGGGGCCAGTCCCCTACTCTTCCGACAAAGCAGTACCCTAGAACTATGGGGCGGAAGTTTATTACCATGGTATCAAACAAGATTCATGGATTGCCAAAGATGAAACTGCTGACATTACAAACATTGTTGGATCAAGTAAAGTTACTAGGACAGGGAGGATCTTCTCTCCAGAGATTTCACCTCCGACAACCACTACTACACCCATTCATATTACCATTGTTAAACCTATTGCTGATACTCGAGGAAAGGAAACAATGACTGATCCTACCCGGACGGAGGCACCCACAAAAGATATTGCAGTTGAGGACCCATCTACCCAAGAGATGGAGGAGATTTTAAAAATCATCTAAAAAAGTGACTACAAGATAGTGGAACTGTTGGGGCAAACACCCTCGAAGATTTCCATGTTGTCTTTGTTGCTATGCTCTGAGGCGCATGCTCAAGTGTTGTTAAAATTCCTGAAAAATTCACATGTCCCGCAAGAAACTACGACCGACCAATTTGAAAATTGTGTAGCAAGTCTGACTGCTGAAAATGGTTTGGGATTTTCGGACGCATATTTAACCCTGGCGGGGAAGAATCACAACAAAGCTTTGCATGTTTCTATCAAGTGTAAAGGCACCACTTTAGCACATGTGTTAGTGGATACTGGGTCCTCCCTGTATGTTTTACCAAAAGGTGCTCTGGATAGGTTGGACTGTGAAGGTTTATTGCTGAAACCTAGTGACATCGTGTTGAGAGATTTTGACAAATCAAAGAGAATAGTCCATGGAGAGGTTGATCTCCCTATCAAGGTTGGGTCTCAAGTCTTCAACTCAACATTCTATGTGATGGATATCCGCCCGACTTATTCTTGCCTGCTTTGTCGCCCATGCATACATGGGGCAGATGCGGTTACCTCTAAATTACACCAAAAGCTGAAGTACCCGGTCAAAGGGAAAACTATCACCGTTTGTGGGGAAGAAGAGTTTATGATCAGTCATCTGAATTCATTCAAGTATGTTGAAATGGATGGCGAGTTCTTCGATACCCATTGTCAAGCATTCGAAGTGGTCTCTCCAATGGTAGTTGTTGCCAAAGACACTCCCGATACTTAAAAAGCTGCTAAAGATACACCAAGATGTCTTCTCTTAAAGATGCTCATGTTGTTGTTGAAGACGGAGGTTGCACCATTTGGGGACAACTTCCTGATATCCCATACAAGTCAGAAAAATTTGGGTTGGGCTTCACTTTCAAAGCTCAAAAAGAGGTTCGACGTGCTCGTACAGGGAAACCACCTCTCTGCATTAGTAACTATGAAGTTAATGCTCTTGAAGACTCTGACAGTGACGGTGACTGGGACGATTGGATCTACCCAACTGCTGATGGAGGACTCAACAACTAGCAGACCAAGGACTTCATTTCAATCTCCTTCATCCAGGAGTAATTGCCATTTCCTACTTTTATTATATTTAGAAATTTTTCTGCAATTTCCATTAAAACAATGACTTAAAACCATGTGCCTTACCCGGGCACAACGGTCCATTTGTTAAGGGTTTATCATTTTCATATGCCATATGCTCATTTTAATGAAAAAACATTAGACTATTTTGCATTCAAATTTTGCGCTCTTTTTATCTCTTTTATTTTACTTCATTTTCAAATAGCCATGTGACCTTACATGCGCACACACATGTTTGCAGATCCACATCCATTCTGAATCTCATTGACGACAATTCTACTATTGCCATCTATGACTTTGAAAATACAATCTATCAAGCTGAAGACGAAGCTGAAGAAGATTGTGAAATACATGGGGAACTCGCCAGACTTCTGATACAAGAGGAAAAGGCTATTCAACCGCACGAAGAACCAGTCGAAGTGATAAACTTGGGTACTGAGGCAGATAAGAAGAAAGTCAAGATTGGCGCTAACCTGGAAGACAATGTCTAGAGAAAATTGGTCCAGATGTTGCACGACTATGTGGAGGTGTTCGCTTGGTCATATGAAGATATGCCGGAGCTTGATACTGATATCGTGGTTCATCGTCTTCCAATGAAGAAAGGTTATCCTTCAATCAAACAATAGGTTCGTCGAATGCATCCAGATATGTCTGAGAAGATCAAGGCTGAGGTACTAAAACATTTTGATGCAGGTTCCTTGGCAGTGATGTCGTATCCCAAATGGGTTGCAAATGTTGTCCCAATTTCGAAGAAAGACGGTAAAGTTCGTATGTGCGTAGACTACATGGATTTAAATATGGAAAGTCCCAAAGATGACTTTCCTCAACCACATATCGATGTATTGGTTGACAATACTGCTCAACATAAGGTGTTGTCCTTCATGGACGACTTTTCCAGGTACAACCAGATTAAAATGGCGCCTGAGGACATGGAGAAAACCACTTTTATCACACAGTGGGACACCTTCTATTATAAGGTCATGCCTTTTGGTTTGAAAAACGCAGGCGCAACCTATCAACAAGCTATGGTAGCTCTATTTCATGATATGATTCATCATGAGATAGAAGTCTATGTTGATGACATGATTACAAGATCACAAACTGAGGAAGAACACCTTGATCATTTGCACAAGCTATTTGACAGGCTGAAAAAATATAAGCTAAGGCTGAATCCCAACAAATGCATCTTTGGGGTGAGGTCTGGAAAACTCCTAGGATTCGTCATTAGTGGAAAAGGTATTAAGGTCGATCCTGCAAAAGTCAAATCCATACATGAGATGCCAGCTCCTTGTACTGAGAAGGAGGTCAGGGATTTCTTAGGTCGACTCAATTACATTTCCCGATTCATCTCTCACTTAACTGCTACTTGTGAGCCAATCTTCAAACTTCTTAAGAAAGATCAAGTAGTCAGATGGAATGACGACTGCCAAACGATTTTTGATAAAATCAAGGAGTATTTACAAGAATCTCCAATCCTAATGCCTCTAATTGAAGGAAGACCTCTGATTATGTACTTGATCGTATTAGAGAATTCAATGGGGTGTGTGCTAGGCCAACATGACGAGTCTGGTCGAAAAGAGCATGCAATATACTACCTTAGCAAAAAGTTTACCGACTGTGAAACAAGATATTCACTGCTCAAGCAAACTTGTTGTGCTTTGGCATGGGCCGCTCGCCGACCTAGAAAATATATGTTGACTCATACTACTCTCTTGATCTCTAAGATGGATCCCATCAAGTACATCTTCAAGAAGCATGCTCTCTCCGGACGAATAGCCCGATGCCAAATGATCTTGACTGAATATGACATCCAGTACACTACATAAAAAGAAATTAAAGGAAGCATACTGGCAGATCATTTGGACCATCAAGCTGTGGATGACTACCAATCCATAAACTTTGAATTCCCGGACGAGAATATCATGTTGATAACTAACGGTGCAAAGCCTGGACTGTATGAAGGACCTAAACAAGGATCCCGATGGACAATGGTTTTTGATGGAGCTTCTAATGCATTAGGTAATGGAATTGGTGCTGTGATCATTTCTCCCGAAGGTTTCCATACACCTTTCACTGTCATACTTTGCTTCGACTGTACAAACAACATGTCCGAGTATGAAGCATGTATCTTGGGTCTAAAGGCTGCTATTGACCTAATAATAAATTCTTAAGCGTGTACGGAGACTCAACTCTGGTAATCAGTCAAGTTAAAGGAGAGTGGGATACCAAACATCCAAATCTGATCCCTTACAAAGAGCTTGTGTTAACCCTGATCCCATACTTTGAGAAGATCTCCTTCGAGCATATCCCAAGGGAAGAAAATTAGTTGGCGGATGCTTTAACAACTATGTCGTCTATGTTCAAGGTCAATTGGGAAAACGAAGCTCCCAGAATTACTATAGAAAGATTCGACGAACCGGCACACTGTTGTGAGATTGACACTGATGAGAAAAAGCCTTGGTTCCATGAGGTAAAAAGGTACCTTGAAGCAAAAGAGTATCCTGAGGGAGCTTCAATCAACAACAAGAAATTCCTGCGAAGGTTCTCAGCCAAGTTTTTCCTGAGCAATAGGATTTTGTACAAGCGCAACCATGATTCTACTCTGCTCCATTATGTGGAAAAGAAGGAAGCAGATAAGATCATGGAGGACATGCATGAAGGCATCTTCGGGACTCACTCTAGTGGACATACTATGGCTAAGAAGATTTTGAGGGCTGGCTACTATTGGTCGACTATGGAAACTGATTGTCACCACCACTCGAGGACTTGCTGTAAGTGCCAGGTTTATGCCGATAATGTTTACGTGCCTCCAGTTCCTTTGAATGTCATGAATGCTCCGTGGCTGTTTGCAATGTGGGGCATTGACATGATCGGAGAAATGAATCCCATTGTATCTAATGGACATCGTTTCATTCTCATCGCCATTGACTACTTCACCAAATGGGTCGAAGCGGCTTCATATGCCTCATTTACCAAGAATGTTGTGGCCCGGTTCATCAAACATGACCTCATCTGTCGGTACGGAATCCCTGAAAGGATTGTCACTGACAACGGTACCAACCTCAACAATGCTATGATTAATGAACTTTGCATGCAGTTCAAGATCAAGCATCACAACTCTTCTCCATACAGACCTAAGATAAATGGCGCAATAGAAGCTGCCAATAAGAACATAAAGAAGATTATGCAAAAGATGGTGTTAACTTATAAAGACTGGCATGAGATGCTACCATTTGCTCTTCATGGCTATCGTACTTCAACATGAACATCAACTGGGGAAACCCCATTCTCTTTAGTCTATGACATGGAAGTTGTCCTGCCTATCGAAGTGAAAATCCCTTCTCTAAGGATAATTAAAGAAGAAGACTTAGGAGAAGACGAATGGGCAGTTGAATTTGGTTGATGAAAAGAGACTGGCTGTTGTATGTCATAGTCAAATGTATCAAAAGCGTATGATCAAGGCATTTTATAAGAAGATCAAACATCGAGTATATCAGGCTGGTGACTTGGTAATAAAATGCATCATTCTACCACAAGGCAATCTAAGGGGAAAATGGACTCCCACCTACGAAGGGCCATTTGTTGTCAATAAATTTTTCTTTGGCGGTGCTATGATGTTAACCACTATGGACAATGAAGATTTTCCACACCCTGTGAACACGGACATAGTCAAAAAATATTACGCATAAGAACGACCCGCTATGTTGACATACCTGGGAAAAAATAAGGGCATCTCGGCGAACCAAAAGGTTCGGGAAAAAATTAGGGATATATACAAAAGATTATACACCCGACAAGTTGAAAACCCGCAAAGGCGGCTTGGGCAAAAAAGGGTATCCTGGTGGACTGAAAACCCGAAAGGGCGGTCCAAGCAAAAATTAGGGATTAAAGCGTACGACTATGTCTCGTCGGATCACTGCACCCAGCTTTATTACCAAGGTCAAAAGTTCAAATGGTACAAGACCAGTTCAATCAACTTCTTCTGACGGCAAGGGGTGATACGCTCAAAGACATATGGGCAATAGCAGAGTTGGAATCCAATGAGATCACTTCCACATGGCTATATATATTTGTTTTCACTTTGAATTATTTTCATTTCACGACGACTTCCTCTTACTGGGATTTCTTTCTCTTTGTACAAAAACACCTGTTTATAGGCAAATTATCAATACAAATATACTTTGAAATGAAAACTTTTTGTTTTTCTGTTTTGATTACAAAAATGTCCAATGAGTAAAATTGAATGAACATATGCATATGAATATGATAAACTTCTAACAAAGATATACATAAGAACAGGAAAAAACATCTGCTCAGAACTCCATGAATTGAGATGACACTCAAGTTGTTCACAAATCCCCACAGAATCCCTTTTCATAAGAAGATCCTCAGTAAAGTCGCCAGAGCCACCTCTATGAGATTATTCCCCATAGAATAAATTCATACACAATTTCCTTTCAGAGTTCCAATCAATACATCTCCTGGAAATTCTCTTTCCCAGCCAAGTTTGGTCTTCCAAAACTGAAAGAGAAACCTTGAAAATCTCTTCCTGAGAAGAATTTGTTTCCCCAGTAAAATCTCCAGAATATCTTCTTCAACAGGGTTTATTTCCCCAACAGAATACAATTTCCACGACTTGAGTCTATTCCTCATACTACTACACATCACTGATAGAACTCTTCTTCTCTAGTAGAGTTGACGCTATCCCCAGAGAGTTGCTGTAAAACCTAGACTCCAACCAGAATACCAGTTAACTTTACTCTCCCTAGACAAATCGAAAGTTTAATTATCTCTTTTATTAAATTCCAAAGTAGAAAAACGAATGACTAAGGTTCCTAAAATCTACTCCCCAAGTAGAAATTAACATCCCCTGCAGAGTTTTCTCAAACATCAAACAAGAATCTCCAAGCGAAAGTATTCCAGACAGTTGAAGATACACATACTCTTGGTTCCCAGCAGTAGCCCGGGATTTATCTTCACAAAATTCCCCAGCAGCAGTACGAGATTTAGCTTCCCAAAAAAACGAAGATATGCTTTAACATACATTCATACATCATAACATATGCATACGAAACACATATAGCACAATCTAATTTATTTTGAGAACATCATTACGCAATGAATTTCATAAATCATGACATTGCCTACAACTAATTCTTTACCTTTTTCAGGAAAGATCAATCGACGAGATGAATACCATTAACAACAAACATTTCCTTCATAAGACCTCTGCTGGTTCAGTTTAAATAGACCAATGATTTATCCTAATTTGTTTATGGTAAACACTTTCTCTGGTTTAGATAAATTGACCCTAAGATTTATTCTGATTCATATCCAAGTTAAGACAATTTCAAGACCTCTGGTGGTTCAGTTTAAATTGGCCAATGATTTATCCTGATTTGTTTCCGGTAAACACTTTCTCTGGTTCAGCTAAATCGATCCTAAGATTTATGCTGATTTGATATCCAGTTAAAGATCATTTTAGACCCCTGTTGGCTTAGTTTAAATCGACCAATGATTTATCCTGATTTGTTTCCGGTAGACACTTTCTTTGGTTCAGTTAAATTGATCCTAAGATTTAAGCTGATTCAATATCCAGTTAAAGACCATTTTAGACCTCTGCTGGTTCAGTTTAAATCGACCAATGATTTATCCTAATTTGTTTCCAGTGGACACTTTCTTGAAGGTGGAGAAAACAATTAGAAGGGGGGGGGGGGGGTTGAATAAGTTTCTCTTTTTCTTTTTCTTAAAGGCTCAACAATAATGGAAAGACAAGGTTATTTTTATCCTGGTTCGTTTGAACTCAAACTACTCCAGTCCACCCGCCAAGGTGATTTCGCCTTTCTCAACAAGTACTTAATCCACTATAATCAACTGATTACAATCACACAACACCTGTTGTGACTAACAATGCACAAGTAAACTTACAAGTGACTCACACCACTAAGACTTAAACTAGTCCTAGTCTACTTGAGAAATCTGACCAAACTTGGTCTCTCAAGGAACAATTACAAGAGTTAAATCTTTACAGATACTGAAACAAAGTTTGCTTCTAAGAAAGCTATATCATAATTGTTGGTTCTGAATCACAATCTGAGTCATCTGCTGTGGTAGCCATCAAAGCTAGGTTGGCGTTCTCATCTTCAAAATCAGATTCATCTTCAGAGGATTCTGAATCGTCCCAGGTTGCCATCATCCCTATCTTTTTACCAAACTTTTTCTTTGGTTTTTCTCTCTGAAGTTTTGGACAATCACTCTTGTAGTGTTCAGGTTCTTTGCATTCATAACAGATTACTTCTCTTCTGTTTGACTTTTTGTGTCCAGAAGATTCTGATTTATCTTCTGACTTCTTGAAGTTCCTGAAATTCTTCTATCCGTGCTTCCACAGATGATTGATCCTTCTAGAGAGCAAGGATAGTTCGTCTTCTTCTGACGCAGATTCTTCAGAGTTTTCCTCTTCAGCCTGAAAAGCATTAGTATCATATTTCTTAATTGATTTAAGGGCAAGACACTTAACTTTCTTCTGAGGCTAATGCTCATCAAGTTCTATCTCATGGCTTCTGAGAATGCTGATGAGTTCTTCAAGAGACACGTTGTTCAGATCTTTTGATACTTTGAAAGCAGTGACCATAGGTTCCCTTCTTCTGGGTAAGCTTCTAATGATCTTTTTAATGTGGTCTGCTTTAGTGTATCCCTTGTTCAAAACTCTCAGACCAGCGATCAGAGTTTGAAACCTAGAGAACATTGCTTCTATAGATTCAGTTTCTTCTACTTTGAAGGCTTCATACTTCTGGACGAGAGCCATAGATTTAGACTCCTTCACTTGAGCGTTTCCTTCATGAGTCATTTTAAGAGACTCAAACATATCATGTGTTGTATCTCTATTTGTGATTTTTTCATATTCCACTTTAGAGATAGCATTTATAAAAATATTTCTAGCTCTATGATGATTTTTGAAATCAGCTTTTTGTTGTCTATCCATATTTTTCTATCAATCTTATTTCCTTCTGAGTCTGTAGGATGTGTGTAACCATCCAAGAATATATCCCATAATTCACTATCATGACCTAGAAAGAAACTTTCTAGTCTATCTTTCCAATAATCAAAATCTTCTCCATCAAACCCTGGAGGTCAGGTGTAGTTATTATTGTTTTGTTCATTTGCCATTGTGTTTTCTTCTGGATATTTTCCTGACACGGTTAAGTGTTGAACTCAGAGTCAAGCTTTGATACCAATTGAAGGTGGAGAAAACACTTAGAAGGGGGGGGGGGGGGTTGAATAAGTTTCTCCTTTTCTTTTTCTTAAAGGCTTAACAATAATGGAAAGACAAGGTTATTTTTATCCTGGTTCGTTTGAACTCAAATTACTCCAGTCCACCCGCCAAGGTGATTTCGCCTTTCTCAACAAGGACTTAATCCACTATAATCAACTGATTACAATCACACAACAAATGTTGTGACTAACAATGCACAAGTAAACTTACAAGTGACTCACACCACTAAGACTTAAACTAGTCCTAGTCTACTTGAGAAATCTGACCAAACTTGGTCTCTCAAGGAACAATTACAAGAGTTAAATCTTTACAGATAGTGAAACAAAGTTTGCTTCTAAGAAAGCTATATCATAACTGTGATTTTTCACTAAGAATAATATTGCACAAAGTGTATGAAATTTGTTTGTGAGCCCAAAATATTTTTCACGTAGTTCTTGCTTCTTTTGAAATTGATGAGTTCTATTCAGAACTTCAGTTGTTCAGCCTTTCAGTGTTTCCAGTTATTTTTCACTTGAGCAGTAGTTGGCTTGCAATTAATGTTCTTCTATATATAGCATGAAGAAACATGATTTTTGCTGCCTTCAAATGGAGAGCATTAAATGTTTGCATGTTTCCTTGCACTATTCCATTTTCCAACGCACCAGCGTAGACACTTGAGTGCATGTAGCCGTCTTTGCATAAAATGAGGAAACGACACTTGTAAGAGCATGTCTCCTGATCCTTGACAAGACTTGTTAGATTCTATATTAATTCAGAACATGGCTTCACATCTTGATTCAGAACATGCTTGCTTATCTTCTAAACAACGCTTTTCTTGCTAAGTACTTCTAATCAGCGCTTGCTCTCAAATATCTTCTGAACATCACTTGCTTCCAAATATCTTCTGAACAACACTTGCTTTCAAAATACTTTTGATCAAGGAATCCTGCTAAGCGTTAGAAGATGCATTTAAATAATTATCTTACCAGAGTCAGCATCAGCATCAGCACTTGCGCTGAAACAAATAGTTCTTTCATCAAAGAACTTCTTCATTTATTTTCAGCTCAACACATCAAGATGCTTCTGTCAGAACATTATCTGAAACAATTAAATATGTTCATCAGAGTATCAAATATATAAAATATAATTTATTGTTATCATCAAAACTCTGAGATATGATCAGAACTAATCTTGTTCTAACAATCTCCCCCTTTTTGATGATGACAAAAATATATTCAGGTATAGAAATAAATTTGAATAAGAGATAGGAATCTCCCCCTTAAATAAATATTTCTATAAGAAAAACTTCCTTAGAATTTTCATCAGAGCTTTGGAAATTTTCTTCTGAGATTTCTTCATCGGGTTCTTTTGAAGATAATGTTCGTTTGAAATAAACTTCCAGAGTTTAAATGCTACCTGCAAAGTTCTTTAAAGCATAGAAAGAAATCTTTTATTTTGTTAGAATGTTTGACTTAGTCCCATAACTGTTAATCAGAGATTAGATCAAAATACTCATTTTCTCCCCCTTTTTGGCATAATCAAAAAGTAGATAAAAAATAGTTGAAGAGCGTAAAATTTTTATAATAAAAGATTCAGAGTTTCAACAAAACAACAAGTGAGAAGGGTTTTTACAAAGGTATTTATATGTTAAAGAAAAACAATTGAAGACTTTTCAGAAATAGTTTTAAAAAATAAAACTGTAAAAAAAATATTTAATAAAAGTTTAAAAAAATCTAATCATGACTTAGCATTTAATGAAATTGAAAAGTGAGGGGAAAGTGTGAGATTTTAATTAAATCATAACAGTTACCTAGAACGGCGTCAATAGCTTAGCACGCGTGACCTTTCAGAAACACACCAAGTGTTCATCTCCTGAAGGTTGCATGAGACAGTTGTTTGATCTAATGAACTTCTGAGCTATACTTGAAAAGAAACGTTAGAACATTTCAGAACATTACATATAGCTTCTGATGTAACTTCTCTTCTGACTTCTGAAGAGTTGTTAATCAGAGCATTCATTACAGAATATTCTGAAGTCAATCACAGAAGATAAATACAGTTTTATTCAGGACATAATTCCATACAAATATTTTTCAAAATGAATTTAAATCTATCTTCTGAAAGGGGTTTGGTAAAAATATCAGCCCATTGATGGTCTGTTTTTACAAAGTTTAGATTTAAAATTCCCTTCTGAATATAGTCCCTTATAAAATGATATTTAATTTCAATGTGTTTAGCTTTAGAATGTAAAATAGGATTTTTAGAAAGACAAATTGCAGAAGTATTGTCACAGAATATAGGAATCTTACTTTCATAAAGATTAAAATCTTCTAGCTGAATTTTCATCCAAATCATCTGAGAGCTACATCCAACAACAAATATATACTCAGCTTCTATTGTTGAAAGTGCAATTGTTGCTTGCTTCTTGCTGTACCACGAGATAAGATTTTCACCCAGAAACTGGCAGCTTCCAGAGGTGCTCTTTATTTCAATTCTATCTCCAGCAAAGTCAGCATAACAGTAACCTACTATTCTTAAATCTTTTGATTTTCTGTAACACAGACCCATATTAGTAGTACCTTTCAGATACCATAGAATTCTCTTAACAGTAGTTAAGTGAGATTCTCTAGGATCTGATTGGAATCTAGCACATAAACATTCGCTGAATAATATATCAGGTCTAGATGCAGTCAGATAGAGAAGGGATCCAATCATACCTCTGTAGAGCTTCTGATCTACCTTCATACTTACCTCATCTTTTCCCAGAATGCATGTTGGATGCATTGGAGTCTTACCATATTTACTTTTTGACATCTGAAATTTCTTCAGAAGTTCTTTGACATACTTCGTCTGATGTATGTAAGTACCTTCTGGAGTCTGGTTGATTTGAATTCCCAGAAAGAACTTCAATTCTCCCATCATGCTCATCTCAAATTCTGCCTGCATGGTCTCAGCAAATTCTTTTCCTAGGGTGATATTAGAGGTTCCAAAAATAATATCATCAACATAAATTTGACAAATTAAGATATCATTTTTAAATGTCTTTCTGAATAGAGTTGTGTCCACTTTCCCTCGGGTAAAATCTTTTTCTAAAAGAAAATTACTCAGACGATCATACCAAGCTTTGGGAGCTTATTTTAAACCGTACAAAGACTTTTTTAATTTAAAAACATGTTCTGGATGTTTTGAGTCATTAAAGTCAGGAGATTGATGGACATAAACTTCTTCTTCTATATAGCCATTTAAAAATGCACTTTTAACATCCATTTGATATAATGAAATATTATTTTGAACAACAAAAGAAATTAATAATCTAATAGACTCTAACCTGGCGACTGAGGCAAAGGTCTCATTATAATCAATTCCTTCTTGTTGACTATAACCCTGTGCAACCAGTCGTGCTTTCTTTCTCATCACCTCTCCTTGCTCGTTTAGTTTGTTTCGGAAAACCCATTTGGTTCCTATAATGTTGAATCCTTTGGGTCTTGGAACTAGATCCCATACATCATTCCTGGAAAATTGATTGAGTTCCTCTTGCATTACTAAGATCCAATCATTGTCTTCCTTAGCTTCATCAATAGAAGTTGGCTCAATCAGAGATACCAATCCAAACAATGATTCTTCATTGATTATGAGAGAGGATCTTGTTCTGATGGGATCTTCTTTTCTCCCAATAATCACGTCTTCTTTGTGAGCTAAAGAGATTCTAGGAAAACTTTTTTGAGTGGGTTGTTCAGAGATTCTGAGATTGTCTAGAGCATTGTCAAGAGGGTGATCTTCTGAGTCTTCCTTTGCTTCTTACTTTTTCTTAGCTTCAGAGTCTTCCTTTGCTTCTGAAGTTTCAGAGTTTGAGGGATGATCTTCTGTACCTACAGAAATATCAATTTGCTTTGGCCATTGCTGGCTAAGCTTATCGTCAAACCTGACTTTGATTGATTCTTCAACAATTAAAGTTTTTGTGTTGTATACTCTATAGCCTTTTGAGCATTCAAAATATCCAGGCAGAAAACACTTTTGTGCTTTAGAATCAAACTTGTTCAGATTTTCTTTAATGTTCAAAATAAAACAAGTACATCCAAAAGGATGGAAATAAGAAATGTTGAGTTTTCTGTTTTTCCATAATTCATAGGGAGTCTTTTCAAGAATAGGTCTTATAGAGATTCTATTCTGAATATAACAAGCAGTGTTCACAGCTTCTGCCCAAAAGTGCTTTGCTATATTAGTTTCATTGATCATGGTTCTGGCCATTTCTTGTAATGTTCTATTCTTTCATTCTACAACTCCATTTTGTTGGGGAGTTCTAGGACAAGAGAAATTATGAATAATTCCATTTTCTTTAAAATATTTTTCAAAATAATGGTTTTCAAATTCACCACCATGATCACTTCTGACTTTTATAATTCTAAAATCTTTTTCGTTTTGCACTTGGTTACAGAAGTCAACGAACACATAATGTGACTCATCCTTGTGTTTTAAAAACTTGACGCATGTCCATCTGCTGAAGTCATCAACAATGAACAATCCATACTTCTTGCCTCTGATGGATGCAGTTTTAACTGGCCCAAACAAATCAATATGAAGTAGTTCTAATGGCCTAGAGGAAGAAACAACATTTTTGGATTTAAAGGAAGGTTTTGAAAATTTTCCTTTTTGACATGCTTCGCATAGAGCTTCTGAGTTGTACTTCAGATTGGGAAGTCCTCTGACTAAATTCAATTTATTTAGTTGAGAGATTTTTATTAAGCTGACATGTCCCAATCTTCTGTGCCATACCCATTGCTCATCGGTAACAGACAAAAGGCATTTAACATTCTGAGATTTAAGATCTGACAAATAAATTTTGTATATGTTGTTCTTTCTCTTGCCAGAAAAGAGGATTGATCCATCTTTTTGACTGACAGCTTTACAGGAATTTTGATTGAAGATAATGTCATAATCGTTGTCACTTATTTGACTTATAGACAACAGGTTATGCACTAATCCTTCTACTAATAAAACATTAGAGATAGAAGGAAGGTTACCGTTTCCAATGGTTCCAGAACCAATAATCTTCCCTTTCTGATTACCTCCAAATTTGACGTCTCCTCCAGCTTTAAATTCCAGGTTTTGGAACATAGACTTTTTTCCCGTCATGTGTCGTGAGCACCCAGAGTCCATGTACCATGACTGGTGTCTCAATTGAGCTATTAAGGACATCTGCAACAAATATTATTTTATCCTTTGGTACCCATATCTTTTTGGGTCCTCTTGGGTTAGAGTGTTTAAAGTTCTGTTTGAACTATGGGTTAGCATAAGAGTTTCCAGAATGTGATGTATATTTTATATCATGTGTGTGTCCAAACTTAAATTGTTTGTTCAAAGGTTTGTATGTGAAATTCATCTTAGCAACACGTTTTGGTATATATGTATCCTTCCCTTTGGGAGGTTCATATCCAATTCCTCTTCTATTTTTCGCACTAACTCCATAGATCATTGAAGCCATTTTGCTTCTATCTATGCTTTTAGCCAGAAAAGTTTGAAAGCTATAGTCATATTCTTTCAGAATATCTTTTGAACTTAACACAGACTCTGAACTAGAATTTTTTTGAACATTTTGAATTTCTTCTTTAAGTTTAAAATTATTTTCTATGAGTTCAGATTTTTCTGTTTCATGTTTCTCAAGATCAGATGCAAGACTCTTCTTGAGTTTCTTGTATTTAATTTTGAGTTGACTGTAGTTTTCCAGAAGTTCTGATAAACTATCAGCAAGTTCATCTCTAGTAAATTCAGAAAATACCTCTCTTGGTTCTGATTCACAATCTGAGTCATCTACTGTGGTAGCCATCAGAGCTAGGTTGTCGTTCTCATCTTCAGAATCAGATTCATTTTCAGAGGATTCTGAATCATCCCAGGTTGCCATCATCCCTTTCTTTTTACCAAACTTTTTCTTTGGTTTTTCTCTCTGAAGTTTTGGACAATCACTCTTGTAGTGTCCAGGTTCTTTGCATTCATAACAGATTACTTCTCTTCTGTTTGACTTTTTATGTCCAAAAGATTCTGGTTAATCTTCTGACTTCTTGAAGTTCCTGAACTTCTTCTGTCTGTGCTTCCGTAGATGATTGATCCTTTTGGAGAGCAAGGATAGTTCGTCTTCTTCTGACGCAGATTCTTCAGAGTTTTCCTCTTTAGCCTGAAAAACATTAGTATCATATTTCTTAATTGATTTAAGGGCAAGAGACTTACCTTTCTTCTGAGGCTCGTGCTCATCAAGTTCTATTTCATGGCTTCTGAGAGCGCTGATGAGTTCTTCAAGAGACACGTTGTTCAGATCTTCTGATACTTTGAAAGCAGTGACCATAGGTGCCCATCTTCTGGGTAAGCTTCTGATGATCTTTTTAACGTGGTCTGCTTTAGTGTATCCCTTGTTCAAAACTCTCAGACCAGCGATCAGAGTTTGAAACCTAGAGAACATTGCTTCTATAGATTCAGTTTCTTCTACTTTGAAGGCTTCATACTTCTGGACGAGAGCCAGAGCTTTAGACTCCTTCACTTGAGCGTTTCCTTTATGAGTCATTTTAAGAGACTCAAACATATCATGAGTTGTATCTCTATTTGTGATTTTTTCATATTCCACTTTAGAGATAGTATTTAGAAAAATATTTCTAGCTCTATGATGATTTTTGAAATCAATTTTTTGTTGTCTATCCATATTTTTTCTATCAATCTTATTTCCTTCTGAGTCTGTAGGATATGTTTAACCATCCAAAAACATATCCCATAAATCACTATCATGACCTAGAAAGAAACTTTCTAGTTTATCTTTCCAATAATCAAAATCTTCTCCATCAAACACTGTAGGTCTGGTGTAGTTATTGTTGTTTTGTTCATTTGCCATTGTGTTTTCTTCTGGATCTTTTCCTGACACGGTTAAGTGTTGAACTCAGAGTCAAGCTCTGATACCAATTGAAGGTGCAGAAAACAATTAGAAGGGGGGGGGGGGTTGAATAAATTTCTCCTTTTATTTTTCTTAAAGGCTCAACAATAATGGAAAGACAAGGTTATTTTTATCCTGGTTCGTTTGAACTCAAACTACTCCAGTCCACCAGCCAAGGTGATTTCGCCTTTCTCAACAAGGACTTAATCCACTATAATCAACTGATTACAATCACACAACAACTGTTGTGACTAACAATGCACAAGTAAACTTACAAGTGACTCACACCACTAAGACTTAAACTAGTCCTAGTCTACTTGAGAAATCTGACCAAACTTGGTCTCTCAAGGAACAATTACAAGAGTTAAATCTTTACAGATAGTGAAACAAAGTTTGCTTCTAAGAAGGCTATATCACAACTGTGATTTTTCACTAAGAATAATATTGCACAAAGTGTATGAAATTTTTTTGTGAGCCCAGAATATTTTACACGTAGTTCTTGCTTCTTTTGAAATTGATGAGTTCTATTCAGAACTTCAATTGTTCAGCCTTTCAGTGTTTCCAGTTTTTTTCACTTGAGCAGTAGTTGGCTTGAAATTAATGTTCTTCTATATATAGCATGAAGAAACATGACCGTTGCTGTCTTCAAATGGAGAGCATTAAATGTTTGCGTGTTTCCTTACACTATTCCATTTTCCAATGCACTAGCGTAGACACTTGAGTTAATGTAGCCGTCTTTGCATTAAATGAGCAAACGGCACTTGTAAGAGCATGTCTCCTGATCCTTGACAAGACTTGTTAGCTTCTATATTAATTCAGAACTTGGCTTCACGTCTTGATTCAGAACATGCTTGCTTATCTTCTAAACAACGCTTTGCTTGCTAAGTACTTCTGATCAGCGCTTGCTCTCAAATATCTTCTGAACAACACTTGCTTTCAAATATCTTCTGAACAGCACTTGCTTTCAAAGTG
The DNA here is from genome assembly GCA_948472305.1 of Vicia faba. NCBI lineage: Eukaryota > Viridiplantae > Streptophyta > Magnoliopsida > Fabales > Fabaceae > Vicia > Vicia faba. The sequence goes on from OX451737.1 coordinate 476,592,091, forward strand.
CATCTGATCAAGGAATCCTGCTAAGCGTTAGAAGATGCATTTAAATAATTATCTACCAGAGTCAGCATCAGCACTTACGCTAAAATAAATAGTTCTTTCATCAAAGAACTTCTTCATTTATTTTCAGCTCAACACATCAAGATGCTTCTATCAGAACATTATCTGAAATAATTAAATATGTTCATCAGAATATCAAATATATAAAATATAATTTATTGTTATCATCAAAACTCTGAGATATGATCAGAACTAATCTTGTTTTAACAATCTCCCCCTTTTTGATGATGACAAAAATATATTCAGATATAGAAATAAATTTGAATAAGAGATAGGAATCTCCCCCCTTAAATAAATATTTCTATAATAAAACTTCCTGAGAATTTTCATCAGAGCTTTGGAATTTTTCTTCTGAGAATTCTTCATCAGGTTCTTTTGAAGATAATGTTCATTTGAAATAAAGTTCCAGAGTTTAAATGTTACCTGCAAAGTTCTTTAAAGCATAGAACGAAATCTTGTATTTTGTTAGAATGTTTGACTTAGTCTCATAACTGTTAATCAGAGATTAGATCAAAATACTCATTTTCTCCCCATTTTTGGCATAATCAAAAAGTAGATAAAAAATAGTTGAAGAGCGTATAATTTTATAATAAAAGATTCATAGTTTCAACAAAATAACAAGTGAGAAGGGTTTTTACAAAGGTATTTATATGTTAAAGAAAAAAAAGTGAAGACTTTTCAGAAATAGTTTTAAAAAATAAATCTATAAAAAAAATATTTAATAAAAGTTTAAAAAAAATCTAATCATGACTTAGCATTTAATGAAATTGAAAAGTGAGGGGAAAGCGTGAGATTTTAATTAAATCATAACAGTTACCTAGAACGGCCTCAATAGCTTAGCACGCGTGACCTTTCAGAAACACATCAACTGTTCATCTCCTGAAGGTTGCATGAGACAGTTGTTTGATCTAATGAACTTCTGAGCTATACTTGAAATGAAACGTTAGAACATTTCAGAACATTACATATAGCTTCTGATGTAACTTCTCTTCTAACTTTGGAAGAGTTGTTAATCAGAGCATTCATTACAGAATATTCTGAAGTCAAGCACAGAAGATAAATACAGTTTTATTCAGGACATAATTCCATACAAATATTGTTCAAAATGAATTTAAATCTATCTTCTGAAAGGGGTTTGGTAAAAATATCAGCCCATTGATGGTCTGTTTTTTACAAAGTTTAGATTTAAAATTCCCTTCTGAATATAGTCCCTTATAAAATGATATTTAATTTCAATGTGTTTAGCTTTAGAATGTAAAATAGGATTTTTAGAAAGACAAATTGCAGAAGTATTGTCATAGAAGATAGGAATCTTACTTTCATAAAGATTAAAATCTTCTAGCTGACTTTTCCTCCAAATCATATGAGAGCTACATCCAGCAACAAATATATACTCAGCTTCTGTTGTTGAAAGTGAAATTGTTGCTTGCTTCTTACTGTACCATGAGATAATACTTTCACCCAGAAACTAGCAGCTTCCAGAGGTACTCTTTCTTTCAATTCTATCTCCAGCAAAGTCAGCATCACAATAACCTACTAGTCTAAAATCTTTTGATTTTCTGTAACACAGACCCAGATTAGTAGTACCTTTCAGATACCTCAAAATTCTCTTAACAACAGTTAAGTGAGATTCTCTAGGATCTGATTGGAATCTAGCACATAAACATACACTGAATAATATATCAGGTCTAGATGCAGTCAGATAGAGAAGGGATCCAATCATACCTCAGTAGAGCTTCTGATCTACCTTCATACTTACCTCATCTTTTCCCAGAATGCATGTTGGATGCATTGGAGTCTTAGCATCTTTACTTTTTGACATCTGAAATTTCTTCAGAAGTTCTTTGACATACTTCGTCTGATGTATGTAAGTACCTTCTGGAGTCTGGTTGATTTGAATTCCCAGAAAGAACTTCAATTCTCCCATCATGCTCATCTCAAATTCTGCCTGCATGGTCTCAGCAAATTCTTTTCCAAGGGCGATATTAGAGGTTCCAAAAATAATATCATCAACATAAATTTGACAAATTAAGATATCATTTTTAAATGTCTTTCTGAATAGAGTTGTGTCCACTTTCCCTCTGGTAAATTCTTTTTCTAAAAGAAAATTACTCAGACGATCATACCAAGCTCTGGGAGCTTGTTTTAAACCGTACAAAGACTTTTTTAATTTAAAAACATGTTCTGGATGTTTTGAGTCATTAAAGTCAAGAGGTTGATGGACATAAACTTGTTCTTCTATATAGCCATTTAAAAATGAACTTTTTAACATCCATTTGATATAATGAAATGTTATTTTGAACAACAAAATAAATTAATAATCTAATAGACTCTAACCTGGTGACTGAGGCAAAGGTCTCATTATAATCAATTCCTTCTTGTTGACTATAACCCTGTGCAACCAGTCGTGCTTTGTTTCTCATCACCTCTCCTTGCTCGTTTAGTTTGTTTCTGAAAACCCATTTGGTTCCTATAATATTGAATCCTTTGGGTCTTAGAACTAGATCCCATACACCATTTCTTGAAAATTGATTGAGTTCCTCTTGCATTGCTAAAATCCAATCATTGTCTTCCAGAGCTTCATCAATAGAAGTTGGCTCAATCAGAGATACAAATCCAAACAATGATTCTTCATTGATTCTAAGATAGGATCTTGTTTTGATGGGATCTTCTTTTCTCCCAATAAACACGTCTTCTTTGTGAGCTAAATAGATTCTAGGAAACCTTTTTTGAGTGGGTTGTTCAGAGATTTTGAGATTGTCTAGAGCATTGTCAAAAGGGTGATTTTTTTAGTCTTCCTTTGCTTCTGACTTTTTCTTAACTTCAGAGTCTTCCTTTGCTTCTGAATTTTCAGAGTTTGAGGGATGATCTTCTGTACCTACAGAAATATCAATTTGCTTTGGCTTTTGCTGGCCAAGCTTATCATCAAACCTAACTTTGATTGATTCTTCAACAATCAGAGTTTATGTGTTGTATACTCTATAGCCTTTTGATCATTCAGAATATCCAAGAAGAAAACACTTTTGTGCTTTAGAATCAAACTTGTTCAGATTTTCTTTAGTGTTCAGAATAAAACAAGTACATCCAAAAGGATAGAAATAAGAAATGTTGGGTTTTCTGTTTTTCCACAATTCATAGGGAGTCTTTTCAAGAATAGATCTTATAGAGATTCTATTCTGAATATAACAAGTTGTGTTCACAGCTTCTGCCCAAAAGTGCTTTGCTATATTACTTCATTGATCATGGTTCTGGCCATTTCTTGTAATGTTCTATTCTTTCGTTCTACAACTCCATTTTGTTGGGGAGTTCTAGAACAAGAGAAATTATGAACAATGCCATTTTCTTTAAAATATATTTCAAAATAATGGTTTTCAAATTCACCACCATGATCACTTATGACTTTTATAATTCTAAAATCTTTTTCGTTTTTCACTTGGTTACAGAAGTCAACGAACACAGAATGTGACTCATCCTTGTATTTTAAAAACTTGACCCATGTCCATCTGCTGAAGTCATCAACAATGACCAATCCATACTTCTTGCCTCTGATGGATGCAGTTTTAACTGGCCCAAACAAATCAATATGAAGTAGTTCTAATGGCCTAGAGGAAGAAACAACATTTTTGGATTTAAAGGAAGGTTTTGAAAATTTTCCTTTTTGACATGCTTCGTACAGAGCTTCTGAGTTGTACTTCAGATTGGGAAGTCCTCTGACTAAATTTAATTTATTTAGTTGAGAGATTTTTATTAAGCTGACATGTCCCAATCTTATGTGCCATACCCATTGCTCATCGCTAATAGACAAAAGGAATTTAACATTCTGAGATTTAAGATCTGACAAATCAATTTTGTATATGTTGTTCTTTCTCTTGCCAGAAAAGAGGATTGATCCATCTTTTTGACTGACAACTTTACATGAATTTTGATTGAAGATATTGTCATAACCGTTGTCACTTAATTGACTTATAGACAACAGGTTATGCACTAATCCTTCTACTAATAAAACATTAGAGATATAAGGAAGGTTACCGTTTCCAATGGTTCCAGAACCAATAATCTTCCCTTTCTGATTACCTCCAAATTTGACGTCTCCTCCAGCTTTAAATTCCAGGTTTTGGAACATAGACTTTTTTCCCGTCATGTGTCGTGAGCACCCAGAGTCCAGGTACCATGACTGGTGTCTCAATTGAGCTGTTAAGGACATCTGCAAGAAATATTATTTTATCCTTAGGTACCCATATCTTTTTGGGTCCTCTTGGGTTAGAGTGTTTAAAGTTCTGTTTGAACTTTGGGTTAGCATAAGAGTTTCCAGAATGTGATGTATATTTTATATCATGTGTGTTGTACCCCAAAATTTGCCCTCTCTTTCTTCAGGAAACCATCTTGGATTTTCAAGGTCCCTCTGAAACAAATCCAAGTCCTGAGTTATCTTTTTGCCCAAGCAAGCCACTTACAAGAGCAAGATGATCTCATGAACTCCAAAAACAACGCTTTTATCTTGAGAAAAATCAAATTCTAAGTACTTAGAACGTTTCTCTAAAAAATGAGTGTTTAAGAAAAAAATCAGCGCTTCAGAACTTCTGGACCCATTCCAGATAAAAACGGTCAGAAGTTGCAAGCTTGGCTCAGCATGGTCAGAAGTTGGCTTTTCAGCAGCTACATCAGTTCAATCAGAAGTTGTAAACGTGGTTCAGTATGTAAGCCTCAGACAGAACACGCCCCTTCAGCAGTTACACAAGCTCAGTCAGAATTTGCTAAAGGAATGCAAGAGAAGCAGGGAAGTCTGAAGGCTCTTTCAGAACATGCTGAAATCAGAAGATGAAAGATCAGAAGAGTGGGTGTTACACTGATACAGAACCTCTAAGCCCAGGAGACCCAGAGGTAAATCCAAGGAACGTATCAGAAAATCAGGAGAATCTCCAGAGCTTACTAAGACAACAGGAAGCCAAGGCCAGAGCATGGTTTACGCTGTTCTTTTTAAAACAAAACTGCTGATTCAACGTTGGTTTCCATTACCAGAATATTGATGTTGATAGGTCTTATCACCATTTAATTCCCATTAATGCTTCCAACCACTCCTGAACATTCACGTGTGGCTTGGAAAACGCTTTTGTGCAGATTCTGGCATGGGTCTACGCGCCACCGCCCACTTCAGAGGTCACTTCTCCCCAATCTACGCCTGCTGCTGCAGCCTAGGCTGAAGGCTATCTGTTATCACAACTTCCCAGGAATTTCTGTCAAAGAGTAATTCAAACTCTGTTGGCGCCTTAATGTTCAAAACACCCACAAGAACTTTGCCTATAAATAGAGAGTCATTGTCCACTGCAAAAGGCGTTCAGAAAAGAAACAGAAAAATTGCTAAGAGAGAAACAACAACCCTTAGCAACATAGCGTTCTGAAACTCTGCCAAAATCTCCAGTTTATTTCATAACTTTGAAGTTCTTACCTTCAAACTTCATCAAAATACCCAGTTTTCTTTATGAACCAAAAAACACCCTTTCCAAACTTCTGACCCCTACGTACGTATACACCTTTACCTACCCTTTTCAAAGAAAATCTGTCCAGAACACCACCAGAGTCAAAAGCTAGCTTTCACCCACAAACTTTTCCAACAGCCAGGTAAGCACCTGCTGACCTTCATCACGCTGCTAAGCATCATCAGCTGTACATACTCAAATAAACATAATGTAAATATCATGTTGTTGCTGTTTATGTTCTGAGGATTTTCATACCTCAGAACGTTCTGAGCCAGTATAGGACTTGCCTGTGACCTTGTTGGTTCTGACCTCTGAAACGTTTTTACATTTGCTGGATCTGTTCCAAATATGTTTCCTGTTTTATGGAATAACAACAGAATTGCAGGTGTTTTGATTAGTACAGGAAAAAGCCAAGTGCTGACTTTGACGTTAGCACATCTGAAGCCTGTTTTGCTATCAATGATATCAGAACCTCTGAGAGTTATTGCCTTTTCAGCAGAATCACAACTTCTGGTTTCTCCACTAACAAACTTCTGTCTTGCAGCGCAGGGGAATCAGAACTTCTGATTTCCCCACTAACAGGGTTCTATTTTGCAGGTGCCAGAGTCAGAAGTTCTGACTCATACAGTTTAACCAAGAGGTTGATCATCTGGCAGCGGATCTGAGTCAGAACTTCTGATGACCTCTCAGCAGCGCACGGGCTCCCTCTCTCTCTCTATATATCTTGTTTTTCACTATTTTCTTTTTTGTCTATTTTTCTCGTTGAACCCCCCATGTACAAATGTGTACCCCCCTCCCCTAATTGTTGTAATAGCGTAGGATTTTATATTTCCGCTTCTTATTGCTAGTAATTAGGACATATATGGCAAGATAAAATCAATGAAATAGAATAACCTAATTCAAAGAAAAAACTCTTGTATGCAATAAAACACACTTGCACACTAACACCCCTAGGGTTACATCCACTTGTTGCCTTTCAAAATTAGGCCATATTGCATGTTAGGTCTTGTGATCGGTGGATCTGGAACTGACTGTTTAACGCTGGTTCGCGAAATGTCGCGGAAGCAAGAGTCGCCACCGTCTTTTATTTTCTCCAAATGGAAAGGACAAAAGCACAGAAAAATTCCTTATAGAGATTGCTCTCGGTTCGGGAGGTAGGTTATAGAAAGGGAAGGTGTTAGCACCCTTTCTATCCATGGTTTTCCATGGGCTCTTAGATACTTGCTCATTGTGTTTTCAAAAATGGTTTGTTTGCTTTTCAACTGTGGGTTTTAAAAAGTTTCTTTGAAAATTTCAGTTCGACTCTTGTATCGGTCCTCAAGAGTGTTTGAAAAATGCTTTCGAAAGCTTTTTGAAAATGTGTTGGTGTGAAAAGTATTTTTGATTTTTTTTGTTTTGAATTAGAGCAAGTATCCACGAGTCGTCTACCTACCCTAAGGAATTCGTCTGTGTAAATATCCTTTAAAGTAGTGCCATCCCACCATTGAGAGGTAGGTAGCACCACCGTTGAAGGTGTTCGGGTCAATTCGAGGTTTGGGACATGGTGATCACCGGAGCAATGGGAAGACACCTTAGAAGCTACCCTCATGCCAGGTTCCCGGATCATGAGGACTTACTAAGACATCCTCTACTCGACGATCACCTTTCGCGGCAAGGCAACAGTGAGGCGTACCCTAGGGGTGGTGTGTGAATTGTGTGTCATGTTCAGTTATTTTTATCTTGTCATGGTATAGGTGATTTATGCGCTTGTTTTTATTCTTGTCCATTCATTCTTGCATGCCTTGATTTAGCAGTTAAAAATTGCGAGAAATTAAAAGTTCTAAAGCTATTACAAAAGGCGCGGGTCCACATCGCCAAAATTTCCAAAACCCGATTTGACCGAAAAATAAAGAATTAAAGAACAGTAAAGTGCGAGAAATTATGGAATTACACGGCTTTGGGAGAGATACATGAAATTATAAGAAAAAGAAATAAATGCGCGATTTGAATTAAAGTTGAAACGAAGGCGTTGGACCCTTTTTGACGAAATTAAATTAAATTGTTAAATTAATTAAATTAAAGAAAAAAGAAATTGTTTTTGGTATTTTTGTATTTTATGATTTTAGTGAAAAAAGAATTAAATGAAATTAAAAGATTAACCCTAATTCTAATTGTTTTAGTTTATTAGAAAAAGTATTAAATTTTAACCTAATATTAACCTAATTGTTTACATGCAATTTAATTATAAAAAGTAAATAATATTTTAATAATTAATTATTGTGAAATAAAAGAAAAAAGGATAAAAAAAAATTAATTAAACCCTAATTCTACAAATTTTGAGTTTTAGTGAAAAATGTTAAGATTAAAACCTAAATTTAAAACTAAGTGAATTAATGAATTTATTTACAAAATATTAATTAAATAAATATATTTAATTTTTTGTCTTTTCTTATTTTTTTTGTGTTTTTTATATTATTTGTGAAAATATTAAATTAAAGAAACTGATTAAAAAAATAATATTTGAAATAAGTAAAATAAAGAAAAGAAATAAAAATTCAAACCTAGGGGGGTGTCTGTCCCCAATTGAGAGGTGAAGTCCAATATTTCAGGCCCATTCATATCAGGCCCTTTTGACCTTTTCAGGATGCGTGTGGGGTGTTGACTCAGGTCCACCATAGTCTTCAGATCCTGGTCTTTGATTGAGTCCAGTGGGACGCGTGGACGTTTGGTAGCGTGGATGCATGGTGGTCTTCAGGAGAAATACTGCATAGGAATATTAGTGACAAAATAATATGGAAAGGGTAAGGGACCTGGGGCTCGAACCCAGGTCCCAGGGGTTACCACTGAGCGTGCTTGCCATTCGTGCTGCGTTGTTCATCTGTATATAATATAACTAATAAATATAATAAAGTAAAAACAAACGCTAGTGCGTTTTTCGCGCGAGATTTCAAACAATCCAATCCTTGATGGCCACCTCATCTTCTTCTTCTACGTTCCCTGAAACACAGAACAATAAGCAACGGTTTTTGAACCGTTCCAAAATATACCATTCCAGAAAATAGCGATTAGGAATCCTGGCATTAGAAATTAGGCGCGAGGGTCATTTTGTTTTCGTCTAAGAGCGCTGAGTTGGATAGCCTAGGTCCCATGTGCCAATTGTTCAAGGTTTGGAAACCCCTAAATCAATTTTCACGAAACCCTAATATGCTCTCATGGTGGATCCTTCGTTTTAGCATGAAACTCCAATCAAATTATGCAGTCAGCTTGCAAATATCATTCTAAACACAAAAACAACAATGAAATATGTTAAAAACGCATGAATGATGGAAAACGATTTTTGAATTTTTCTCACCAACTTCAATGGTGATTTTGTGTTCTCTTGAGTATGGGACCTAGTGAATGATTGGAAAACGTTCTATGATCCTCAAGGAAGGTGTTTGAACAGCTCTTGCACCTTGAATTCACCTGTAAAACCAAAATCGAATTTTAAAAATATGTGAGTTTCTTGAGTTCTTGTATGGCTTAGTTATGCAGCTTCTCAGTCAGTGAGCACGAGGGTTTGCTTGCATATATGTATATGAGTGATTAGGTCAAAGAAAATTGATCCAAAATCCATGAATTAATGAAAAATATATTTGATTTTCAAGCTATTATTTTCAAATCTTTTTTCATGCAAACTTCTACCAAATCATGACCAATTAGCAAGATTCTTTCTATATTTAGTTAGGCACGAAATCATAAACTTATTCCTTGCACAAAAAGATTTGGAAAATTAGGTTTATTATTTTTCATGTATTTTATTTAATTTAAATGAATTATTAATAATAAAAATCCAAATAAATAAATAAAAATGAAGAAAAACTTCCCTTTGGGCCAAATGGTCGTGCACATGCCTTGGATAATGAATTGTGGAAGAAAAAGAGGCCCATTAGCAATTTTAGGTCATTTGAATCAATGTTGACTTTTCAAAATATCCAAAAATTTCCCAACTTCCACAAGGCATAACTTGCTCAATTTTTAAGCTTTGCTCATGTTCTTGGACATTTTGGAAAGGTCTTTGAGTTATCTAACCAATGCCTTTGGTCCCATGTCATTTTGATTTACCAACCTCAAGTTATGGCCTTTGACTTAAAGTCCCTTTTTGTTGACTTTTGAAAATGACCTATAATGTTGAAATTGATAACTTTTTGTGAGAGCATTTCTTGGACTTGAAGTGTGAAGAGGAGTTGTTGGAAATGTCTTTCTATTCAAAATGAGCTTTGGATGGAATTTTTCTGATAATCCATGTGAAAGTTATGCCCTGGTCAAGTTACAGATGACTTTTTCAACTGTCCAAATATGGAAACTTTTGCATCTTGATGATTTTTGAGCCAAGCTTTGAGAATCATGATCAAGCATTGATCAAATGATGTTTGTGGCTTCAAAATGAGCTGTTGACCAAAAATTTGGACTTTTGACTGTCAAATGACCATTTTGCCCCTACAGTTGACTGTAGTGCAATTAGGGTTTTTGACTGTGCAATTTTGTGCTGAAAGTCTTGAAACTTGATATGAGGATGCTTGACCATGCTTATAGGCATGTGGGACTTGATTGGACCCTTGGAAACTTCATTTACTTTGTCAGAACCAAAACCCTAATTTTGACTGTTAGGAGGCCCTTGAACTGTGCAACCCTTGGGGAGATTTTGAAGCTTGACTTGGCCATTTCTTGAAAAGTATATTTGTATTGATTTTTGAATGGCCTGAAAATAGGCGTTTATGTACAAGAGGCTGACGTCCTAGTAAGAGAACGCCGCCGAAAAAGAGTTTATACAAATTTTGTACAAGAGAAAATAAACAGCTGTGTGAAATGAACGATCCCACTGGGTTTCAATTCTGCTATTGCCTTTATAATTCCGAGCGTCTCATCACTTGATGACCTAAACGAAGATGAAGCTGACTGATCGATGCCGTCTGAATTTGATGTAGATACCGGATTCCGGACGCAAGGTGATCCAATGAGACATAACATTACGCTTTTATCCCTAATTTTTGCCTGGACCGCCCTTTCGGGTTTTCAGTCCACCGGGATACCCATTTTTGCCCAAGCCGCCTTTTCAGGTTTTTGACTTGCCGGGTGTACAGATTTTTTCATTTCATCCCTTCATTTTGCCCGAACCCTTTTGGTTCGTCGGGAAGCCCTAGTTTTTGCCTAGGCATGTCAGCCTAGCGGGTCTTTTTTCATGCGTAGTATCTTTTTACTATGTCTGCATTGGCGGGGTGAGGAAGGTCGTCACCATCCATATTGGTTAGAATCATGGCTCCTCCTGAGAACACATGTTTAACCACAAATGGCCCTTCGTACGTAGGGGTCCACTTGCCCCTTGGATCACTCTGAGGAAGGATGATTCGCTTGATTACCAGATCCCCAACTTGATATTCCTGTGGTCTGACCTTTTTGTTAAATGCCCTGATCATTCGTTTCTGGTACGTCTGACCATGGCAGATAGCAGCAAGTCTCTTTTCATCAATAAGGTTGAGCTGATCAAGTCGTGTCTGGATCCAATCATCCTCGTTCAGATTTGCATCCTTCATTATCCGGAGAGAGGGTATTTGCACTTCGATCGGTAAGACTGCCTCCATACCATAAACCAGAGAGAAAGGAGTTGCCCCGGTTGAAGTCCTGGTAGAGGTACGGTGCCCATGTAGAGCGAACGGTAACATCTCGTGTCAATCCTTATAAGTCACTGTCATCTTCTGCACGATTTTCTTGATATTTTTATTTGCTGCTTCTACAGCCCCATTCATCTTCGGTCTGTAAGGAGAAGAATTGTGGTGCTGTATTTTGAACTGCTCGCAGAGCTCAATGATCATCTTATTATTCAGATTGGTACCGTTGTCTGTAATAATTCTTTCTGGGACGCCGTACCGACAGATCAGATTATGCTGAATGAACCGTGCCACAACAGTCTTGGTTACCGTAGCGTAGGAAGCTGCTTCAACCCACTTTGTAAAATAATCAATCGCCACTAGGATGAAGCGATGCCCATTAGATGCCGTAGGTTTAATCTCACCGATCATGTCTATGCCCCACATTGCAAACGGCCAAGGCGCAGTCAGAACATTCAGAGGAACTGGAGGAACATGCACCTTGTCTGCATAAATCTGGCACTTATGGCATGTCCTAGAACGTTGGTAGCAGTCAGCTTCCATTGTGGACCAGTAATACCCTGCCCGAAGGATCTTCTTTGCCATTGTATGCCCACTGGAATGTGTACCAAAGGTCCCTTCATGTAGCTCTTCCATGATCCTTTCTGCTTCAGTCTTATCCACACAACGCAGTAAGGTTGAATCATGGTTTCGCTTGTACAGGATGTCGTTGCTAAGGAAGAACTTTGCCGCGAACCTTCTCAGGAACTTCTTATCATTGACAGATGCACCTTCAGGGTATTCCTGAGCTTCCAAATATCTCTTCACCTCATGGTACCAAGGCTTCTCAGTCACCAATTCAGCCTCGAGATCACAACAGTATGCCGGTTCGTCCAGTTTCCAGATGATGATCCGGGGAGCCTCATTGTCCCATTTGACTTTGAACATAGAAGACATTGTAGCTAACGCGTCCGCCAACTGATTTTCTTCTCTTGGAAAGTGTTCAAAGGTTATCTTTGTGAAGTGGGGGATCAAGGTCACTACACATTCTCTGTAAGGAATAAGATTCGGATGTTTCGTATCCCACTCTCCTTTGATCTGATTGATCACGAGAGCGGAATCTCCGAAGACACCCAGAAACTTGATCCTTAGGTCGATCGCAGCTTGAAGACCCATGATGCACGCCTCATACTCTGCCATGTTGTTGGTACAGTTGAAGCATAGTCGGGCAGTGAGCGGAGTATGAGTGCCTTGCGGTGATATGATTACAGCGCCGATACCGTTTCCCAAAGCATTAGAGGCCCCATCAAAGTGCATAGACCATCGGGATCCTTCCTCAGGTCCTTCATCTGGTCCAGGTACTTCACAATCAGTCACTATTATGATGCTTTCGTCTGGAAACTCAAAGTTCATTGATTGATAATCATCGACTGCCTGATGTGCCAAATGTTCTGCCAATACACTTCCCTTGATGGCTTTCTGGGTTGTGTACTGAATGTCGTATTCCGTCAAGATCATTTTCCATCTTGCTATTCTCCCAGACAGAGCAGGCTTTTCGAATATGTACTTTATAGGATCCATCTTTGAGATCAACAAGGTGGTATGAGTCAGCATATACTGTCTCAGCCGGCGAGCAGCCCATACCAAAGCGCAGCAAGTTTTCTCGAGCAGTGAGTATCGGGTCTCGCAGTCGGTAAACTTTTTGCTAAGGTAATAAATGGCATGCTCTTTTCGGCCAGACTCGTCATGCTGTCCCAGCACACACCCCATTGAGTTGTCAAGCACTGTTAGATATAGTATCAGAGGTCTCCCTTCAACCGGTGGCATAAGGATGGGTGGTTCTTGGAGATACTCTTTGATTCTGTCAAAAGCAGCCTGACATTCATCGTTCCAACGTACTACCTGATCTTTCTTCAGTAGCTTGAAGATTGGCTCACAGGTAGCAGTTAGGTGCGAGATGAACCGAGCAATGTAATTCAGGCATCCTAAAAAACCTCTGACTTCCTTCTCTGTCTTAGGAATTGGCATCTCTTGAATAGCTTTGACCTTAGCAGGGTCCACTTGAATACCCTTATCACTGACCACGAAGCCTAGCAACTTTCCAGATCTTACCCCGAAGGTGCACTTGTTCGGGTTCAACCTTAGCTTGTACAGTTTCAACCGGTCAAACAATTTCTGCAGATGATCTAGGTGCTCTTCCTCAGTCTGGGACCTTGCGATCATGTCGTCAACATACACTTATATCTCATGATGGATCATATCATGAAATAAGGCAACCATGGCACGTTGGTAGGTTGCCCCAGCATTTTTCAGTCCAAAAGGCATGACCTTGTAGCAGAAGGTGCCCCACTGAGTAACAAAGGTAGTCTTTTCCATGTCTTCAGGTGCCATCTTGATCTGATTATAACCTGAAAAGCCATCCATGAAAGAGAACACCTTATGCTGAGAAGTATTGTCAACCAGGACGTCAATGTGAGGTAAAGGGAAGTCATCCTTGGGGCTGGCCCTGTTCAGATCCCTGTAATCAACACACATTCTGACCTTACCGTCCTTCTTCGGTACCCGGCACCACATTAGCAACCCACTGAGGGTAAGAAGTCACTGCAAGGAACCCAGCATCAAACTGTTTCATAACCTCGACTTTAATCTTCTCAGACATTTCTGGACGCATACGGCGGACCTTTTGCTTAACCGGAGGGCAGTCTTTCTTAGTTGGCAAGTGATGAACCACAATATCGGTATCCAACCCGGGCATGTCTTCGTAGGACCAGGCAAAGATCTCCATATAATCATGTAGCATCTTATTCAACCGTTGCTTCACGCTGAGCTCTAGGTTGGCACCAATCTTTACCTCTTTCCTGTCGGCCTCAGTACCCAAGTTTATTATTTCCACTGGCTCTTCATGGGGTTGAATTGCCCTCTCTTCCTGAAGTAACAGTCTTGCAAGCTCGCCAGGCACTTCGCAATCATCTTCACCTTCGTCTTCGACTAAGTTGATCGGATTTTCGAAGTCATAATTGGCAGTAGCAGAGTCGTTACCAATGAGATCCAGAGTGGATTGAAACCTGTATGAGTGAGTGTGTGTAAATACAGCTGTTTTGAAAAATATGTAAAGGAAGAAAAGACAGAAAAGGAGCATAAGATTTGAAATGCGAGAAAACGTCCAAGATTTTCATTTATGATATATGAAATGACAATTTATATGCCCTCACAAATGAAACCACGGTGCCTCGGGTAAGACACCGGGCCATAGAGTTTATTTATTGTTCATTACAAATAATAAAACAAAGAAGTTTATTACTGCGTAACAAAAGTAACAGGAGTATGGTCTTTGACAATCCAATTGGTCAATCCACCTTCGGTCGTCGGGTAGATCCAGCTATTGAATTCTGCTTCATCCACTTCATTGTCTTCCCCAACAGCATTCACTCCTGGATTTGTAATGAGCACAAGAGGTCTTCTGGTCTTCGCCTTCCGCATAGCTTTCTGACCCTCTGCAGTAAAACCTAGTCCAAATTTGTCAGTTTTCTGTGTAAAGTCGGGAAGCCTGCCCCAGTTAGCACATTCACCTTTTTGAACCACAGCCCGGGCATCCTTCAGGGAAGCCATCTTCAAAGGAACATTCTCTTCTACTGCCGTTTCTGCTGCCGCTGAAATTGGAAGCACCTCCTCGAAATGCTGAAAGGGGGTCTCAATAAACTCCCCATCCATCTCAATGTATCTGAAGGAATTCAGATGGCTCACCATATACTCCTCCTCTCCCTGCACAGTGACGATCTTCCCTCTGACGGGGTACTTCAGCTTCTGGTGCAAGGTAGAGGTCACTGCCCCAGCTTTGTGGATCCAAGGTCGACCCAGTAGACAAGAGTATGATGGACGGATATCCATCACATAAAAAGTAGAGTCAAACACCTGAGAGCCCACGCGAATAGGAATGTCAACCTCTCCATGAACCATCCTTTTTGAACCGTCAAAGGCCCTGACGATGATATTGCTGGGTTTCAGTTCCAGGCCTTCACAATCTAAACGGTCTAAAGCCTTCTTGGGTAGCACATTCAAGGACGAACCAGTATCCACCAATACATGTGCCAGAGTAGTGCCCCTGCATTCGATAGAGACATGCAGGGCATCATTGTGGTCTCTTCCTTTTGCAGTCAGGTCAGCATCTGAGAAACCTAAGCCATTGTCCGCTGTCAGATTTGCTACGCAATCAGTGAACTGGACTGCAGATGTCTCTTGTGGCACATGGGCCGTCTTGAGGAATGAGATCAAGGCCTTAGCATGGGCCTCGGAGCATAGCAATAAGGAGAGCATGGAGATCTTGGAGGGCGTATGCCCCAGCTGTTCCACAACATTGAAGTCACTCTTCTTTATAATTTTTAGGATTTCCTCCATCTCTTGTTGGGAGGCCTCAGCATTTATAGGTATCGGTGCCTCCATCCGGGCAGGCTCATCTTCAACTCCCTTGCCCCGAGCATTGGATGACTCGGCAGCAGGGGAAACAACTTGATCTGAAACAGGAACAGGCACACTTGTAGGTGTTATAAGGAGGGGTCTTCGGGTAGCAGGCGGTGCAATGTCAGGCGAGAAGAGCCTGCCACTGCGGGTAACCTTGGCTGGGCCAGTGATATCACAGATACTGGCGCCAGTGTTGAACTCTTGTTTAATTCCATTCACATACACATCTGCCCCATAATGCCAGGGGACAGCTTTATCAGATACATAGGGAAGAGGCCCCGGAACAGTGATAACCACAGGTGCAACAGTCATGATTGGGACAGGCTTCTTCGGGAGAGCCTTGATTGGATTATTGAAGATGGTAACCACAGAAACTTCTTCTACCGGAACCAACTGAACAGCAGACTTCTTAAACAGAATCTCCTTGCTATCCATTAGGCTTTGGATGCCTAACTTCAGCAAGGGACAACCAGATAGGGAAACAACACAGAACAGGCAACCCTCACTGCAACCCGGAAATAAACCGGCCAGCAGTAGGTTCTTCTTGACAGTCATTAAAGGAGTAGCCAGATCATCCACAGAAACAGCGTACACTTCTTCATCAACAGCATTTACCCCATGCTGAGGCATAGGAGCAGTCACCATATTCGGCCTCTCAGGCGCTTCGAACTGTATCTCCTTCGCGTCGATAAGGTCTTGCACCTTATTCCTTAATGCCCAACAGTCATCAGTGGAATGCCCCGGGCTATCAGAATGATAAGCACAACGAGCATTTGGGTTGTATTTCGGAGAGGCAGTGTTTACACCTTTGGGGGCCTCTCTGACAGTCACTAGGCTGGTGGATAGCAACTGCGGCAAGATTTGGGATAGGGTCATGCTTAAACGGGTAAAATCTCTCCGGGGTCTTTCAGCCCTTTGAGGATTGGTTGGCCGAGGAGCGGCGGCAGGCTTAGCAATCATTACCGCACTGACAGATTGGCGGCGCTCAGATCTCTCTGGTCTCCGGGAGCCATATACAGCACTAGCCTCCTTCTTGAAGGGTTTCTTCTCAGAACTAGACGATGCACCCTTCGGAATCTTTCCAGACTTCAACCCAGCCTCAATTCTCTCTCCAGTCAGAATCAGATCAGTGAACCCTGCAGACGAATTCCCGATAAGATGGTTGAAAAATGGCCCAGATAGGGTCCCCAGGAACATGTCTACCAACTCCCGATCAGTCAATGGAGGCTGCACCCTGCCAGCCAGGTCCCTCCACTTCTGAGCGTACTCTTTAAAACCTTCACTTGAACCTAACGACATACCCTGGAGTTGGGTACGTGTAGGGGCAAGGTCGGCATTATATTGATACTGCTTATAGAAAGCAGTAGCCAACTCCTCCCAGTTACGAACCTTGGTCCCATCCAGCTGATAGAACCATTCGAGATGAGTCCCTGAAAGACTCTCCTGGAAGAAGTGGATCCACAAGTTCTTATCCGCTGAGTACGGTTGAATCTTCCGAACATAGGACCTGAGATGTAGCTTGGGACAAGACGCCCCGTCGTACTTAGTGAAAGATGGTGCTTTGAATTTACGAGGAATGATTACACCAGTAGACAAACCCAAATCTCCAAAATCCAGCCCAGGTACCTGTTGGATCTCCATAGCATTCAACCTGTCTTCCAACTACTTGTATCTGTCTTCTGCCGGAGGATATTGCTCTTCATCAAAATCAGTCTTGTTGTCGGAGACTACCGGACTAGGACCTTTTTCCGCTTGAGGAGTACTCTTGCCAATAGAAGAACCAGCCTCTTCATTTTGCAGAGTGTTGCCAAACCTTCGGCCCAAGCTGAACAAAACAGTCCTTCTCTTCTTCTTCTTTTCCTTCTTCAGGAGCAGAGCCTTCAGCTCCTCTTGGCCCTGAGCCAAGCCCATGATTAATTCCTGAAATTGCGCATTCTGCGCCTGAAGAACTTTGATGGACATCTCAGTTGAGGACGAGTCAGGATTCATGATGCTGAAATAAACAGCGAAGAACGGTAAGCAACCTGAAAAGAGGAAAACCTGCTATGCACATGATGAATGGAATGCGTATGATTTATGCTTTCAAAGACAATCGGGAATCAACTTTGTAAACAAAAAGGAACACACTTCATTAGATTCAACTTTGAAACTGAAATTATTCAACAGGTTGCCCTTAGGCGTTACATGAAAGGAAATACTGAAAAGGGAAACAAAACTGTAAAAGAACATCCGTAGCTCCTTATTGATCCCATGGTCTCTTCTTCTCAGTACGGATGTAGGCATTCAGAGCTCTCTCATTCTCCAACTGCTTTGTCAGCTTCTGGATCTTTAATTCCTGCTCGTTGAACTTTTCCCGGTAAGAATCCCGCTCTTCTCACAGTTGCGACCAAGATCTCTTCAATGTCTCATAATCAGTAGGTATCTGAGGAGGAAGGACAGTTGGAGGAACACCATATTTGTCAGGACACTCAAGAATGACGGGTCTGACGGCTTCATACGGCATACCTAACTTCTGAGCACGGATGCGAACCCATTTGTAGTAGGCTTCCATAGGTAAAGAAGTCTTTGGCCCCAACTCTTGTGGGTCAGCTTTATGAACTTTGTCCCAAGCCTTGATGAACCTACGACGCAGCTCGTCACTATCCACCTGAAACTCAAAACTGATGTGAGGCACCAACATCTCATGGGGGCCTGCTCTTCTTGCTCTTCCAAACTGACGGAGCGCTAGACATGGATTGTAAGAGATCCCTCCTTGGGTACCAATCAGAGGAACATTAGGGTATTCCCCGCATCGATCAATGACAGCTATCTCATCCAAACCTCTGCAAGTCCAAATGATGTCTTTATCGGTGAGAGACATTAACCTATGAGCCCAACCTCTTCCTTCTTGATTCTTCAGTACGAACTTGGGGAGGTGCGAAATAAACCACCTCACCAACAAAGGGATACAACACCATAGGGTTCCTCGTCTTCGGGTAGTACGGGCATGAAGTTGTTGCAAGATGTCACCCAAGAGAGTGGGCACAGGATTCTGAGACATAAAGATCCTTATGGCAGTGACATTAATGAAGTTATCAGGATTAGGAAACAAGACTAACCCATAGATTAAGAGAGCCAAGATGTCTTCATATGCCCTAAAGTCCAGGTCATTCCAGAAACTGTTAGCTTTACCGATCAGAAACTTGGCCAAGAAACCTTTAACTCCGCTTCTAGTCACCCAGTTGTCCATTACCTCTTGATGTGTCAAGGGAAGAGCTGCAGCAACATCCTCAAGCCTAAGGGTCTTTTCCCAACCAGTAAAGGGAGTCTGATCCAAGATAGGGATACCAAGCAAATCAGAGAACTCTTCCAGGGTAGGGACCAGCTGGAAGTCTTGAAAGGTGAAGCACTGGTACAGAGGGTCATAGAACTGGGTCAGAATGCTCATCAACTGTTGATCCCGCTTTGCAGTGACTAAATTGAGAAGAGAACCATGTTTCTGAATGAAGGAAGTGGTATTTGGAATTCTGCTAACCAACTCCTCAAGCAACTCAGGTGAATGAACAAAGTTGAACCGGATAGTATTCCTTCGTACGGGCATCATGATGTCCTACAAAACAGAGCAAAGGTGAAACCCTCTTGTCTTTGAAATGGTCAGTCCTTATGCAGGATGCATGCAATGCTCATGATGTTATGATGTTATGATAAAGCACACCACAAACAGATACAAAGGCAAACATGGTAAGGCACACAAGTCACACAAGGCAAGCCCCTAAAGTTTAGGCCAGCATGAGATCTAGGTACTACCCTCTTTCAGTTTGTTGGTTCATACCTGTCCTATCAAAGTAACCGGGTTCTTAGAGGATCCCAATATCATTGACTACCCTCAATCGGTCATAACTCCAGCATCGCAATCTTTTCTTGCGGCCAGAACCATCACGAGAGTTTAGCCTCAATGGGCGTAGCATACTGCTACTGTTCTAATGGCCAAGTTGTGTCATTTAAGGTTCTAAGGTTGTTGGTGCTTAATGACTCCTCAGAAGACCCATATTCTCCTCGTTGCAACACAAGGGATATCGGTACAGACCAAGGTGCCACACCAACGTAGCCACTGTTTCACCCGTGTCGGTCTACGCCGG
Source organism: Vicia faba (assembly GCA_948472305.1). Lineage (NCBI taxonomy): Eukaryota > Viridiplantae > Streptophyta > Magnoliopsida > Fabales > Fabaceae > Vicia > Vicia faba. Next base: position 476,611,807 of record OX451737.1, read on the forward strand.
ACAGGTCCCTCACAGCTTATGCTACCTAAACAAGGTATCCCCAGATCCGGGTTAGGATCTATGTAACTCCCATGCAATCCACAAATTTAAAGCAGACAAGTCAATACAATTGAAAACACAGTTATGAACTAACCCTAAGGTACACCTCACTTTAAGTTTAAGTCCCCAGCAGAGTCGCCAGTTCTGTGATCGGTGGATCTGGAACTGACTGTTTAACGCTGGTTCGCGAAATGTCGCAGAAGCAAGAGTCGCCACCGTCTTTTATTTTCTCCAAATGGAAAGGACAAAAGCACAGAAAATTCCTTATAGAGATTGCTCTCGGTTCGGGAGGTAGGTTATAGAAAGGGAAGGTGTTAGCACCCTTTCTATCCATGGTTATCCATGGGCTCTTAGATACTTGCTCATTGTGTTTTCAAAAATGGTTTGTTTGCTTTTCAACTGTGGGTTTTAAAAAGTTTCTTTGAAAATTTCAGTTCGACTCTTGTATCGGTCCTCAAGAGTGTTTGAAAAATGCTTTCAAAAGCTTTTTGAAAATGTGTTGGTGTGAAAAGTATTTTTGATTTGTTTTGTTTTAAATTAGAGCAAGTATCCACGAGTCGTCTACCTACCCTAAGGAATTTCTCTATGTAAATGTCCTTTAAAGTAGTGCCATCCCACCATTGAGAGGTAGGTAGCACCACCGTTGGAGGTGTTCGGGTCAATTCGAGGTTTGGGACATGGTGATCACCGGAGCAATGGGAAGACACCTTAGAAGCTACCCTCATGCCAGGTTCCCGGATCATGAGGACTTACTAAGACATCCTCTACTCGACGATCACCTTTCGTGACAAGGCAACAGTGAGGCGTACCCTAGGGGTGGTGTGTGAATTGTGTGTCATGTTCAGTTATTTTTATCTTGTCATGGTATAGGTGATCTATGCGCTTGTTTTTATTCTTGTCCATTCATTCTTGCATGCCTTGATTTAGCAGTTAAAAATTGCGAGAAATTAAAAGTTCTAAAGCTATTACAAAAGGCGCGGGTCCACATCGCCAAAATTTCCAGAACCCGATTTGACAGAAAAATAAAGAATTAAAGAACAGTAAAGTGCGAGAAATTATGGAATTACACGGCTTTGGGAGAGATACATGAAATTATAAGAAAAAGAAATAAATGTGCGATTTGAATTAAAGTTGAAACGAAGGCGTTGGACCCTTTTTGACGAAATTAAATTAAATTGTTAAATTAATTAAATTAAAGAAAAAAGAAATTGTTTTTGGTATTTTTGTATTTTATGATTTTAGTGAAAAAAGAATTAAATGAAATTAAAAGATTAACCCTAATTCTAATTGTTTTAGTTTATTAGAAAAAGTATTAAATTTTAACCTAATATTAACCTAATTGTTTACATGCAATTTAATTATAAAAAGTAAATAATATTTTAATAATTAATTATTGTGAAATAAAAGAAAAAAGGATAAAAAAAATTAATTAAACCCTAATTCTACAAATTTTGAGTTTTAGTGAAAAATGTTAAGATTAAAACCTAAATTTAAAACTAAGTGAATTAATGAATTTATTTACAAAATATTAATTAAATAAATATATTTAATTTTTTGTCTTTTCTTATTTTTTTTGTGTTTTTTATATTATTTGTGAAAATATTAAATTAAAGAAACTGATTAAAAAAATAATATTTGAAATAAGTAAAATAAAGAAAAGAAATAAAAATTCAAACCTAGGGGGGTGTCTGTCCCCAATTGAGAGGTGAAGTCCAATATTTCAGGCCCATTCATATCAGGCCCTTTTGACCTTTTCAGGATGCGTGTGGGGTGTTGACTCAGGTCCACCATAGTCTTCAGATCCTGGTCTTTGATTGAGTCCAGTGGAACGCGTGGACGTTTGGTAGCGTGGATGCATGGTGGTCTTCAGGAGAAATACTGCATAGGAATATTAGTGACAAAATAATATGGAAAGGGTAAGGGACCTGGGGCTCGAACCCAGGTCCCAGGGGTTACCACTGAGCGTGCTTGCCATTCGTGCTGCGTTGTTCATCTGTATATAATATAACTAATAAACATAATAAAGTAAAAACAAACGCTAGTGCGTTTTTCGCGCGAGATTTCAAACAATCCAATCCTTGATGGCCACCTCATCTTCTTCTTCTACGTTCCCTGAAACACAGAACAATAAGCAACGGTTTTTGAACCGTTCCAAAATATACCATTCCAGAAAATAGCGATTAGGAATCCTGGCATTAGAAATTAGGCGCGAGGGTCATTTTGTTTTCGTCTAAGAGCGCTGAGTTGGATAGCCTAGGTCCCATGTGCCAATTGTTCAAGGTTTGGAAACCCCTAAATCAATTTTCACGAAACCCTAATATGCTCTCATGGTGGATCCTTCGTTTTAGCATGAAACTCCAATCAAATTATGCAGTTAGCTTGCAAATATCATTCTAAACACAAAAACAACAATGAAATATGTTAAAAACGCATGAATGATGGAAAACGATTTTTGAATTTTTCTCACCAACTTCAATGGTGATTTCGTGTTCTCTTGAGTATGGGACCTAGTGAATGATTGGAAAACGTTCTATGATCCTCAAGGAAGGTGTTTGAACAGCTCTTGCACCTTGAATTCACCTGTAAAACCAAAATCGAATTTTAAAAATATGTGAGTTTCTTGAGTTCTTGTATGGCTTGGTTATGCTGCTTCTCAGTCAGTGAGCACGAGGGTTTGCTTGCATATATGTATATGAGTGATTAGGTCAAAGAAAATTGATCCAAAATCCATGAATTAATGAAAAATATATTTGATTTTCAAGCTATTATTTTCAAATCTTTTTTCATGCAAACTTCTACCAAATCATGACCAATTAGCAAGATTCTTTCTATATTTAGTTAGGCACGAAATCATAAACTTATTCCTTGCACAAAAAGATTTGGAAAATTAAGTTTAGTATTTTTCATGTATTTTATTTAATTTAAATGAATTATTAATAATAAAAATCCAAATAAATAAATAAAAATGAAGAAAACCTTCCCTTTGGGCCAAATGGTCGTGCACATGCCTTGGATAATGAATTGTGGAAGAAAAAGAGGCCCATTAGCAATTTTAGGTCATTTGAATCAATGTTGACTTTTCAAAATATCCAAAAATTTCCCAACTTCCACAAGGCATAACTTGCTCAATTTTTAAGCTTTGCTCATGTTCTTGGACATTTTGGAAAGTTCTTTGAGTTATCTAACCAATGCCTTTGGTCCCATGTCATTTTGATTTACCAAACTCAAGTTATGGCCTTTGACTTAAAGTCTCTTTTTGATGACTTTTGAAAATGACCTATAATGTTGAAATTGATAACTTTTTGTGAGAGCATTTCTTCGACTTGAAGTGTGAAGAGGAGTTGTTGGAAATGTCTTTCTCTTAAAAATGAGCTTTGGATGGAATTTTTCTGATAATCCATGTGAAAGTTATGCCCTGGTCAAGTTACAGTTGACTTTTTCAACTGTCCAAATATGGAAACTTTTGCATCTTGATGATTTTTGAGCCAAGCTTTGAGAATCATGATCAAGCATTGATCAAATGATGTTTGTGGCTTAAAAATGAGCTGTTGACCAAAAATTTGGACTTTTGACTGTCAAATGACCATTTTGCCCCTACAGTTGACTGTAGTGCAATTAGGGTTTTTGACTGTGCAATTTTGTGCTGAAAGTCTTGAAACTTGATATGAGGATGCTTGACCATGTTTATAGGAATGTGGGACTTGATTGGACCCTTGGAAACTTCATTTACTTTGTCAGAACCAAAACCCTAATTTTGACTGTTAGGAGGCCCTTGAACTGTGCAACCCTTGCGGAGATTTTGAAGCTTGACTTGGCCATTTCTTGAAGAATATGGGAGGGAAAATTTTGGGGTACAACAGGTCTCTTTGGGCAAAGCAACACAAGTCAATTGATCATAGTCCCTCGATGACGCTTTCGAAAAGTTGCCTAAAAAATGATCAAGTCCCTTTCAAGGAAAAGTTGTCCAAAGATACTTAGCACTATTGCAATTTTGGTCTATACGATGACCCACGCCCGTCCCTTTCACATCCTAACACAAGATTGTCCACCAAATTCAATGGTGGAACAAAATTGTTAAAAGAGTTAAAACATAACAAAAATCTTTGAGAACTTTAGGGTAGATCGCTCTTAAGTATTTGTCAACTTGCAAAACAAAAACACTTGCCTATTTTTTCAAACCACACTTCACAAACACTTTCAAAACAAACTTTCAAAAAACCTTGAAACATCTTTTCAAAAAGACAAACACCTTTTGTAAAACATTCGAGTAAAGAATTGTTACAAGGGTAGCCTAGACAAGGCATCTTTTTCAAAACATTTTCAAAGCCACGCACAAAGCACCATTTCAAACAATTGAAAACCAAGGCAAGTTGATCTAAGCAAGTACCTAAGAGCCCATGGATAACCATGGATAGAAAGGGTGCTAATACCTTCCCTTTCTATAATCTACTCCCCGAACCCAAGAAAAATCTCAAAGGTTTTTTGCTGTGCTTTTTAAACCTTTCCTTAGGATAAAATAAAAAGTCGGTGGCGACTCTTGCTCAACCGAAACATTTGCGAAAACAAACGCAAAACCATAGTCAATTCTCCCACCGTATCACAGAACTGGAGACTCTGCTGGGGAGAAATTTAAAAGTGGAGTAACCTTAGGGCTTAGATCACCCTCTTGCATGACTAATTGTTTGATTTGATTTCTTTATATCTTGGCTCTTTTGTTTGGGTTTGCAATCCTACACCCGAATTTTGGGAAACATTCATAGATAGCAATACGTTGTGGAAACTGTGCGGGGTATACCGACACGGTCGAAGCAATAGCTATATTAGTGAGACATATTTGTGAGTACCGGTAACCCTTGAGTTCAATCAAGGAGAGTACGGGGCCGCTGAGTGATGTCACTAAGCACTAATGACCTAGAACCTTACTTGACCATCTTGGCCTTTTATTAGGGGTAGTGAGATGACCGGCTTTGGTGCAGTTCGAAGTTGGTAGATACTCGATACTACACTCATTGAGGGTTGTTTTCTTGGAATATTTTGGTCGCTAGTTAAGTGGCTAAACCAAAACAATGAACAATGAAAACAATCCCGTGATATTGAGCTCCTTAGAACTCAGTTACTATTTATAGGACAGGTTTTTAAGCCAACTACACTCAAGAGGGTACTTACCTATGAAACCCCATGCAAGCCTGAAACTAGGGTTGGTGTGAATTGCTTGTACATATGTTTTGTGCATACATCATAAACATCATAAAACATCATATGCATTCACTAACCATTTCAAGGATTTGGATCTTCATCTTTGTTCTTATTTTGTAGGTCATGGAAATTCCTCGCAGAAAAACCATCCAAGTCAACCTTGTGAGAATCTCTCCTCAACTCAAGGAGCTCACCTCAAGAATTCCGGAAAGTTCATCCTTCAGTGAAAGACATGGTAGACTGCTCAGCTTAGTCAACACCAACATTGAAGAAGACATGATGAAAGTGCTATTCCAGTTCTTTGACCCTCTTCACCACTGTTTCACCTTCCCTGATTACCAGTTGGTGCCCACTTTGGAGGAGTTTTCTCAACTCCTAAGAATCCCTATCCTTAATCAACTACCCTTCAACGGTACGGAAAAGGAACCAAAGCCGGAAGATGTTGCTCGAGCATTACATCTACAACCATCCGACATCAAGGGGCATTGGGAAACCAGAAGCGGCGTCAAAGGATTCTTAGCAAAATTCTTGTTTGAGAAGGCACAAGAATGTTGGAATTCATTGGACCTACAAGCCTTTGAAGAAATTGTGGCACTCCTTATCTATGGGTTGGTCTTGTTCCCAAATTCTGACCAATTGGTAGATGTCAACGCCGTCAAAATCTTCTTATCCAGAAATCCAATACCAACATTGCTTGGGGACATTCTTCACTCATTTTACACACGAACAATGAGAAAGAGGGGTGTTCTCATGTGCTGTACTCCTCTCCTTGCAAGGTGGTTTATTTCGCACCTTCCACAATCTGTCTTGAATAATGACCAAGGCTCAAGGTGGTCCCAACGGTTGATGACTCTTACTCACTCTGATGTACATTGGTGTTCTCGGTCCAGAGAAAATGTCATCATCGTCGATCATTGTGGAGAGTTTCCCAATGTTCCTTTACTTGGAATCAGAGGAGGTATCACCTACAACCCTTGCCTAGCTTTGAGGCAATTTGGATATGCACGGAGGGATGGCCCTCATGACATGTTGATTCCTGACCTAGTTTTTGACTTCGACAACGATGCACAAGGACTTCGCCAAAGATTCATCAGAGCTTGGGGAAGACCCAACAAGGTTGATAGCAAGACTCTGGGACACAAGAACTCCATCCCTCTTGAGCCTTATCTCAAGTGGGTACGAGCCCGAGCCCAGAGTCTAATGATGCCTTATCCTCATGTTCTCCCTGTGATTAAAGAGCCCGTTAAGGAAGGAGAGGTTCCCTACACCATCCTACATCCTGACATGCCTACATCGTGGGAGGAAATGCAGAAAAGTTGGATTCAGCTCAAGGAGGAACGTAATACTTTTGAAGCTAGCTTCTACGCCAGTGAGAAGAAGGTTCTAGAGCTTACCCTCCGACTCCATGAGCAAGAGGCCCTCAACACCTACATTGCGCCGAAGAGGATGCGCAACGTCTTTTTGCCTTGAGAAGTTATTTTGTAATATTTGGCCCATGGGGCATTTATGTACTAACAAATTTCTTCTTATTAATATGACATGCGTTCTTCTTTGTCTGCAACAACTTTGAATGTTCTAAATCCTTGAATGCATTGCATACATAAGCATATCATTCATCATGTGCATAAGCAGGTCTCACTCCAGGTTTCCTTATCTGTCTGCTGTTTATTTCAGTGGGATGGGTCTCGAGCAAACAGTCAAAGACCTACAAGCTCAGAATGCACAGTTCCAGCAACTCCTGACAACCTTGGCTAAAGGTCAGGAGGATCTCAAGACCTTGCTGGGGAATAAAGACCCAGTGAAGAAGAAGAAAAAGAGACTCGGGGTGGCTACTTTAGGGAGAAGATTTGACGGAGAAGCTCGAAGAGTGCTTGAATTTCCTCCTACTTCTGATGAAGGAACCAGCAAAGGAGGTGGGGCCGCGGTACCTTCCGAGTCCGATGTGGAAGAAGAAGAGGTCGAAGAGGATGAAGATTATTCTGATCAACAATACCCTCCAGCTGATGATAAATACAAGGGTTTAGAAGACATGTTGGCCGCCATGGAATTACAAAGAGTACCAGGTTTGGACTTTGAAGACTTGGGTTTGGTTGCCGGGATTGTGATCCCCCCAAAGTTCAAAGTGCCAGTGTTTGTGAGGTATGACGGGCTGTCCTGTCCAAAAATGCATCTCAGGTCCTACGTGAGAAAGATTCAACCCTATACGGCAGATAAAAATCTGTGGATTCATTTCTTTCAAGACAGCCTTTCTGGAGCTCAGTTGGAGTGGTTTTATCAGCTAGAGGGAACCAGCGTCCGAAATTGGGAAGACTTGGCCACCGCCTTCTACAAACAATACCAGTACAATTCTGACCTTGCTCCTACTCGTACCCAACTTCAGGGTATGTCATTAGGAACAAGCGAAGGATTCAAAGAATACGCACAAAAATGGAGGGATTTGGCTGGCAGGGTGCAGCCTCCTTTAACCGATCGTGAGCTTGTTGATATGTTTCTAGGGACCCTATCTGGGCCATTTTTCAATCATCTGATTGGTAACTCTTCCGCGGGGTTTACCGATTTGATCCTAACAGGCGAAAGAATAAAAGCTGGCATCAAGTCAGGAAAGATTCAGAAGAGTGTTGCTGCAAGTGTTGAGAAGAAGCCTTTTAAGAAGGAAACAGCTGTGGTATATTCTCAGAGAAGAGCAGGAAAGACGGAGCGTCGGCCAACTGTGGGGGCCGTAATGATTCAAAATCCTTCAAGTGAGCAGCCTCGCTATAACCAGTCCAGACCAAATCAACAACGAGTGGAACGGCCACAACGGCAGTTCACCCGTATTAATATGACTCCAGCGCAAGTGCTTCCCCATCTGTTGAAGTTGAATCTTGCCACTATCAAGGAGGCACCAAAGAATGTGAATACATCCTCTCCGCATTATCATCCTCATGCTAAATGCGCCTACCATTCTGACAGTGTCGGGCACGACACCAATGATTGTTGGGCACTAAAGCATAAAATCCAAGACCTGATAGAGGCGAAGGAGGTGGAGTTTGACGCTCCGGAGAAGCCTAATGTGATATCTGCACCCATGCCGAAGCACGGCCGAAATGTCAATGCCATTGAAGAAGATTTGTATGTTGCTGATGTCAATGATCTGACAACTCCATTGTTAACCATAAAGTTGAATTTGTTAAAGGTCGGGATCTTCCCGAGATGTAAAGAAGACTGCTATTGTTGTTACTCTCTGCCGTTTGATTGTCCGTTACTGAAGAAAGGCATCCAAGGCCTTATGGATAATCGACAAATTTTGTTTGAAAGAGTTTCTGCTGTTCCAACCCATACTGAAGATGTCTCAATCATAACCATTCACGCCAATCTTTCCGAGGCCGTCAAAAAGCCTGTTAAGATTACACCAGCTACGAAATCTGTTCCTTTGAATATAACAATGCCAGGGCCTATCCCCTATGTTTCTGAGAAGTCAATACCATGGAACTATGGCGGTGATGTCTACTACCATGGTATTAAACAAATCGAGATAATTGAAGAAAGTTCGGATGATAAGGAAGCCAGCATTGGTAACATTGCAGGCACGAGCAAAATCACCCGGAGCGGGAGAATATTTTCTCTAGAGATTGCCCCTCCAAGAGCAATCTTTGGACCCTCATCTGCCGACAAGGCCATCCCTGCACCAATAAAACTCTCTACAAGAACCCCGCTGATCGAGGATGTTGTTGTTCCTAGTACTGTCCCTCCTACCGCTGCTGACAAAGGTAAGGGAATCCAAGATGAGCTCGTCAGGACGAGGGCTCAACCCTTGGTCATCCCGGAGACCTCCAAGAAGGAAATGGATGAGATTTTGAGGATAATCAAAAGGAGTGATTACGATGTGGTAGAACAACTGGGGCAAACCCCCTCAAAGATCTCCATGCTGGCACTGCTACTTTGCTCGGAAGCACACGCTAAAGCTCTGATAAAATTCCTGAAGGCAGCCCATGTGCCCCAGGAAACCTCTGCAGATCAATTTCAAAATTGCGTGGCTAGCCTGACTGCGGACAATGGATTAGGTTTCTCTGATGCCGACCTAACTCCTAAAGGTAGAAACCACAATGATGCTTTGCACATTTCAGTCGAGTGCCGGGGAACTACTCTCGCACATGTCTTGGTCGACACTGGTTCGTCGCTGAATGTACTGCCTAAGAAGGCCTTGGACCGACTAGATTGTGAAGGGTTGGAGTTGAAGCCAAGTGATATTGTTGTCCGAGCTTTCGATGGTTCAAAGAGAATGGTCCATGGGGAGGTTGAAATTCCCATCAAGATAGGCACTGAGGTGTTTAAGTCTACTTTCTATGTGATGGACATCCGTCCGTCATACTCTTGCTTGCTGGGTAGACCTTGGATACACCATGCTGGGGCAGTCACCTCCTCCTTACATCAGATGTTGAAGTATCCTGTCAAGGGAAAGATCATTACTGTCCATGGTGAAGAGGAGTACATGATTAGCCACTTGAACTCTTTCCGGTATGTGGAGGTAGAGGGGGAATTCATTGAGACGCCTTTCCAGCATTTCGAAGAAGTCCTTCCTGAAATAATAGTAGCAAAGTTGGCAGCTGAAGTACCAAGGCAGATGGCCAGGATGGCATCTCTGGAGGACGCCAGGGCCGCAATAAAGGAAGGGAAGAATTCAGCATGGGGGCAGTTACCTGATATTCCGCATAAGACAGACAAATTTGGATTAAGGTTCACTACCGCAGGCCAGAAAGCTATGCGCCGTTCGAAGATTGAAAGAGCGCCAGTCAAAATTTTTCCCTACGGAATCAACGCTTTGGAGGATGAAGACAAAGAGAGCAACATCGAAGAGTGGATTTACCCAACTGTCAATGGAGGATTGTGCAACTGGGAGGCAAAAGACTTTGTCCCCATCACTTTTATTCATCAGTAATTTATCTGTCAAACATTTCCTATTTGGTCTGTAATATTTATCTTCCAACAATCCGTACACTATCTTTTTACCTCATGCCTTGCTCGGGGCATGTAGGTCCATTTGTAAGGGTTTTGATTATTTTTCATATCCATATGCCATGTTTAATGATTCATTGGACGTTTTTCATTTGATAAACTGCTTGTGTTCATTTTCTTTCCTTTTGCATTTTTGTTTAAGGATGGCTATCCCTTACACACACCCACACTCACAAATGCAGGTACCCATCCACTCCGGATTCCATGGGTGACAATTCTGCTATATCCTTCAATGACTCTGAAGATCTGGTCAATCAAGCCGAGTATGAAGATGACGAAGGTTGTGAAGTACCAGGGGAACTAGCCAGACTCCTACAGCAAGAGGAAAGGGCCATCTTACCGCACGAAGAGTCATTGGAAACTATCAATTTGGGAACCGAGGAAGACCAGAAGGAGGTACAAGTGGGTGCCAATCTGGAACCAAATGTTAAGGAACGCCTGATACAGTTGTTGAATAAGTATGTTGAAATCTTCGCTTGGTCTTATGAAGACATGCCGGGTTTAGACACAGACATCGTGGTTCACCGTCTCCCCACAAGAGAGGATTGTCCACCGATCAAGCAAAAAGTCCGCCGAGTGAGGCCTGACATGTCTGAAAAGATCAAAGCAGAAGTAATGAAGAAATTCGACGCTGGCTTTCTGGCTGTTACGTCCTATCCTCAATGGGTCGCTAACATCGTGCCAGTACCTAAGAAAGATGGCAAAGTCAGGATGTGTGTGGACTACCGGGATTTGAATAGGGCCAGCCCCAAAGATGACTTTCCACTCCCACACATTGACATTTTGATCGACAATACAGCTCAGTATAAAGTGTTTTCCTTCATGGATGGATTCTCGGGCTACAATCAAATCAAAATGGCCCCCGAGGATATGGAGAAAACAACTTTTGTCACACAATGGGGCACTTTCTGTTACAAGGTGATGCCGTTCGGGCTGAAGAACGCAGGGGCAACTTATCAACGCGCCATGGTAGCTTTGTTTCATGATATGATACATCATGAGATTGAAGTTTACGTAGACGATATGATAGCTCGATCACAAACAGAGGAGGAGCACCTTGAACATCTAGAAAAGCTGTTTGCCAGATTGAAAGAATACAAACTCAGGCTGAATCCAAATAAGTGCACTTTTGGAGTTAGGTCTGGTAAACTTCTGGGATTCATTATAAGCAACAAAGGCATTGAAGTCGATCCAGCAAAAGTGAAAGCAATACAAGAGATGCCTGCTCCCCGTACTGAAAAGGAGGTTAGAGGGTTCTTGGGGCGCTTGAATTATATTGCCAGATTCATCTCCCATCTGACTTCTACCTGTGAGCCAATTTTCAAACTCTTGAAGAAAGATCAGGTAGTCGAATGGAACGATGATTGCCAAGCTGCTTTTGATAAGATCAAGGAGTATTTGCTAGAACCTCCTATTCTGATGCCACCCGTCGAAGGAAGACCATTGATCATGTATCTGACCGTTTTGGATAACTCAATGGGGTGTGTTTTGGGCTAGCATGACGAGTCTGGTCGAAAAGAGCATGCTATTTATTACCTTAGCAAAAAGTTTACCGACTGTGAGACTCGCTACTCACTGCTCGAGAAAACTTGCTGCGCTTTGGTATGGGCTGCTCGCCGACTAAGACAGTATATGTTGACTCATACTACCTTGTTGATTTCCAAAATGGATCCTATCAAGTATATCTTCGAAAAGCCCATTTTATCTGGACGGATAGCCAGATGGCAAATGATCCTAACTGAGTATGACATCCAGTACACCACCCAAAAAGCTATAAAAGGGAGTGTACTAGCTGACCATCTGGCTCATCAGGCTATCGAAGATTATCAACCCATGAGATTTGACTTCCCAGACGAGGACATCATGAATTTAGACAACATTGAAAGTAACGGACCGTATGACGGACCCGAAAAGGGATCCCGATGGACCCTGTACTTCGATGGTGCTTCAAATGCACTTGGAAACGGTATCGGCGCGGTACTTATTTCTCCGGAAGGCTGTCACACCCCTTTCACGGCCCGACTTTGCTTCAGCTGCACAAACAACATGGCTGAGTATGAAGCTTGCATCTTTGGTCTCAAGGCTGCTATAGACTTGGGAATCAAATCTTTGGTCGTATTTGGGGACTCAGCTTTGGTTATCAGTCAAATTAAAGGAGAGTGGGATACCAAGCACCCTAATCTTATCCCGTACAAAGAACATGTCTTGACATTGTTGCCTCATTTCGAGCAAATTACCTTCGAGCATTTCCCGCGAGAAGAGAATCAGCTAGCAGATGCCCTAGCTACAATGTCTTCCATGTTTAAACTCAACTGGGATAACGAGGCTCCCCAAATCACCATCGAGCGAATGGATGAACCTGCGCATTGTCACGAGATTAATACCGAAGAAGTAATGGAACAACCCTGGTTCCATGAAATCAAAAGGTATCTCGAGACTAGAGATTATCCCGAAGGAGCTTCCGTAAATGACAAGAAGTTCTTAAGGAAATTCGCTGCTAAATTCTTCCTGAGCAACGACATCCTTTACAAACGAAGCCATGATTGTGTATTACTCCGATGCGTAGACAAAGCTGAAGCAGAGTTGATCATGACTGAGATACACAGCGGCACATTTGGCACTCACTTGAGCGGGCATACAATGGCTAAGAAGATCCTAAGGGCAGGCTATTACTGGTCTACCATGGAAGCTGACTGCCATCAACATTCCCGTACTTGCCACAAATGTCAAGTCTACGCTGACAAGGTTCATATCCCTCCGGTCCCTCTCAATGTTCTGACTACTCCTTGGCCATTTGCAATGTGGGGCATTGACATGATTGGAGAGATCAAGCCCACGGCTTCCAACGGACATCGCTTCATCCTAGTTGCCATTGACTATTTCACCAAATGGGTCGAAGCAGCTTCCTTCGCCTCTGTTACTAAAAATGTGGTTGCCCGCTTCATCAAGCAAAATCTCATATGTCGGTATGGTGTTCCAGACAGGATCATCACAGACAACGGTATGAATCTGAACAACACGATGATCACCGCCATGTGCGAACAGTTCAAGATTTATCATCACAATTCATCTCCCTATTGGCCAAAGATGAACGGAGCTGTTGAAGCTGCAAACAAAAACATTAAGAAGATCATTCAGAAAATGACAGTCACTTACAAAGACTGGCATGAGATGTTACCGTTTGCTCTACATGGATACCGTACGACGGCACGTACTTCAACCGGGGCAACCCCATTTTCTTTGGTATATGGCATGGAAGTTGTCCTGCCTATGGAAGTTCAGATTCCTTCTCTAAGGATTATGAAGGACGCAGGTTTGAATGAAGATGATTGGATGCAGACCCGACTTGATCAACTCAATTTGATCGACGAGAAGCGACTCGCTGCTATATGCCATGGTTAGACGTATCAAAAACGGATGATCAAGGCCTTCAATAAGAAAGTCAGACGTCAAGTGTATCAAGTTGGAGATCTCGTGATCAAACGGATTAGCTTACCGCAAAGTGATCCCAGGGGCAAATGGACTCCTACATATGAAGGACCATTTGTGATCAAAAGCATATTTTCTGGTGGTGCGATGATTCTAACCACCATGGACGGCGACGATTTGCCGCACCCTGCGAACGCGGACATAGTCAAAAAATACTACGCATAAAATAACTCGACAAGTTGAAAACCCGAAAGGGCGGCTTGGGCAAAAATGGGCATCCCGGTGAATCGAAAACCCGAAAGGGCAGTTCAGGCAAAAATTAGGGATAAAAACAAAAAAAATTTGTACACCCGGCAAGTTGAAAACCCGAAAGGGCGGCTTGGGCAAAAAGGGGTTTCCCGGTGGATCGAAAACCCGAAAGGGCGATTCAGGAAAAAGTTAGGGAATTAAAGCGTATGACTATGTCTCATCGGATCACTTCAAAGACAATCTCTTCATCTACCAGTTCCAGGTTTCTGATCAATCCAGTCATCGGCAAACGAAGCATTGAATGGACGGATATTCAGAGTTGTGAAGGCTATAGCGGAATGGAATCCCATGGAATTATTTCACATAGCCATCTTTATTTTGTATAAATATTTCAATATTTACGACAAAATCCTCTTACTAGGATGATTGTCTCCGTTGTACAAATATACTCATAGAAAGTCAATACAAATACTTTTCCCAGAAATTTGTGTCATTTCCTTTTTCTTTTCTCTTGCACTATTTGTTTATTTTTGAGAAACGTCCAATGTTTTGTTAAATAGGCATATGCATTTGAACATAATCATTTCCTTATCAAGAAAGAGGATTACTGATAGGTTGAAGGTACAGTTGGATATCTTGATACCCTTTCAAAGGAAACCCCAGGAGATTTGGAATCCATATCCCCAGCAAGGCTTGAAGCTTATCCCCAGTAGATTCTGGAAGCTTATCCCCTGCAGAGTACAGACGTCTCTCCCGAGTTTTATTCAAAGTTATTTCTCCCAAGGACTTATAACTGGGTTATCCTCAGCTTAGTGCCACGGAATATCGCACTCGCCAAATTTATTCCTATCCCCAGTGGAGTTCATCAAAGTTCCCCAACATAACTTATCAATACAATCCCCCAGAGGAGCTTATCCTTGTTATCCCCAGCCAGAGGATCCTCCAGAACTCATTTCCCCTCAGAGTTTAAGTTTCAGTATCCCCAGCCGAGCTAAAACTTCAAATTGTCAATCCCCAGCGGAGCCAGACTAGTGAACCTTCTCCCCACATAATTTTGGGAGGGCAAATCTTGAGTTCCCCAGTGAGGTCGCCAGAAATACTTCCCACCAAACTGAAGATTCTCAGTCCTACCTCCCCAGCATGAGTCTATTAGATTGGAACTCCCCAGTAGAAGTCATCAGGAATTCTCCAGAAGATTGGTATGCAACCCAAGCTCTTTATTCTCCAGCAACAACCAGGAATTATTCTTCCCGACAGCATTCAAGATACTTTTATCTTCAGCCATCTCGGATTCATCTATCCTTTGCAAGACAGCTCTCCAGCTTACATGCACGTCCATTTACATTCATATCATATAACATACATTGCATCATGCATCATGAAATTGCATATAACTAACCCTTTACCTTTTCAGGTAAGATCAGTTGACAGACAAAAATCATTATCTCCCGAAATTCTTTCCAGGAATAGTTCAGATGTGACCCAGACATGACAGTATTCTGATTCTTATTCTAGATTCATTCAGATGCAGTTTCACACGAGCTCATCATCAGGAAACCCTACACCGGTTCCTCCTCAAAGCTTCAAGACTTCTGAAAACAATTTATGGATTCTTCCCAATAACGGATGTTAATCTATCGCTTGTTCAGATGCAACTTTTGAAAACAGTTTACGGACGCTTCCCAACAACGGATGCTGCTCTATTGCTTATTCAACCTCAAGACTTCTGAAAACATTTTCTGGATTCTTCCCAACAACGGATGTTAATCTATCGCTTGTTCAGATGCAACTTTTGAAAACAGTTTACGGACGCTTCCCAACAACGGATGCTGCTCTATTGCTTATTCAACTTCCAGATTTCTGAAAACAGTTTACGGGTTCTCCAAGTAACGGATGTTAACCTATCGCTTGTTCAGTTTCTTTTCAAGACTTCTGAAAACAGTTTATGGATTCTTCCCAACAACGGATGTTAATCTATCGCTTGTTCAGATGCAACTTTTGAAAACAGTTTACGGACGCTTCCCAACAACGGATGCTGCTCTATTGCTTATTCAACCTCAATACTTCTGAAAACAGTTTGTGGATTCTTCCCAACAACGGATGTTAATCTATCGCTTATTCAGATGCAACTTTTGAAAACAGTTTACGGATGCCTCCAGATACGGATGTCAATCTATTGCTTATTCAAGCCCCGGTTCAGAGATGGTTCAAAACATGGACACCTTTCTGATTTTCATTCCAGATGGCATCTTTAAGCCCATCCCCGACAAGATTCTGCCATCCTCCCAGATGGCATATTTAAGCCCATCTCCAAATGGCATCTTTAAGCCCATTTCCGCATCCATTGCTTTGACGAGTGCAAATTTAAGGGCACTCTAGTGTCCAATCTCCTTTTACCTTCGAGTCGCGAAAGGCAAGATTGCCAATCTAACTCTTCAGGTTCAAGAAGATTGAACAGGGGCAACTGTTGTACCCCAAAATTTGCCCTCTCTTTCTTTAGGAAACCATCTTGGATTTTCAAGGTCCCTCTGAAACAAATCCAAGTCCTGAGTTATCTTTTTGCCCAAGCAAGCCACTTACAAGAGCAAGATGATCTCACGAACTCCAAAAACAACGCTTTTATCTTGAGAAAAATCAAATTCTAAGTACTTAGAACGTTTCTCTAAAAAATGAGTGTTTAAGAAAAAAATCAGCGCTTCAAAACTTCTGGACCCATTCCAGATAAAAACGGTCAGAAGTTGCAAGCTTGGCTCAGCATGGTCAGAAGTTGGCTTTTCAGCAGCTACATCAGTTCAATCTGAAGTTGTAAACGTGGTTCAGTATGTAAGCCTCAGACAGAACACGCCCCTTCAGCAGTTACACAAGCTCAGTCAGAATTTGCTAAAGGAATGCAAGAGAAGCAGGGAATTCTGAAGGCTCTTTCAGAACATGCTGAAATCAGAAGATGAAAGATCAGAAGAGTGGGTGTTACACTGATACAGAACCTCTAAGCCCAGGAGACCCAGAGGTAAATCCAAGGAACGTATCAGAAAATCAGGAGAATCTCTAGAGCTTACTAAGACAACAGGAAGCCAAGGCCAGAGCATGGTTTACGCTGTTCTTTTTAAAATAAAACTGCTGATTCAATGTTGGTTTCCATTACCAGAATATTGATGTTGATAGGTCTTATCACCATTTAATTCCCATTAATGCTTCCAACCACTCCTGAACATTCACGTGTGGCTTGGAAAACGCTTTTGTGCAGATTCTGGCATGGGTCTACGCGCCACCGCCCACTTTAGAGGTCACTTCTCCCTATTCTACGCCTGCTGCTGCAGCCTAGGATGAAGGCTATCTGTTATCACAACTTCCCAGGAATTTCTGTCAAAGAGTAATTCAAACTCTGTTGGCGCCTTAATGTTCAAAACACCCACAAGAACTTTGCCTATAAATAGAGAGTCATTGTCCACTGCAAAAGGCGTTCAGAAAAGAAACAGAAAAATTGCTAAGAGAGAAACAGCAACCCTTAGCAACATAGCGTTCTGAAACTCTGCCAAAATCTCTAGTTTGTTTCATAACTTTGAAGTTCTTACCTTCAAACTTCATCAAAATACCCAGTTTTCTTTGTGAACCAAAAAACACCCTTTCCAAACTTCTGACCCTACGTACGTATACACCTTTACCTACCCTTTTCAAAGAAAATCTGTCCAGAACACCACCAGAGCCAAAAGCTAGCTTTCACCCACAAACTTTTCCAACAGCCAGGTAAGCACCTGCTGACCTTCATCACGCTGCTAAGCATCATCAGCTGTACATACTCAAATAAACATAATGTAAATATCATGTTGTTGCTGTTTATGTTCTGAGGATTTTCATACCTCAGAACGTTCTGAGCCAGTATAGGACTTGCCTGTGACCTTGTTGGTTCTGACCTCTGAAACGTTTTTACATTTGCTGGATCTGTTCCAAATATGTTTCCTGTTTTATGGAATAACAACAGAATTGCAGATGTTCTGATTAGTACAGGAAAAATCCAAGTGCTGACTTTGACGTTAGCACATCTGAAGCCTGTTTTGCTGTCAATGATATCAGAACCTCTAAGAGTTATTGCCTTTTCAACAGAATCAGAACTTCTGGTTTCTCCACTAACAAACTTCTGTCTTGCAGCGCAGGGGAATCAGAACTTCTGATTTCCCCACTAACAGGGTTCTGTTTTGCAGGTGCCAGAGTCAGAAGTTCTGACTCATACAGTTTAACCAAGAGGTTGATCATCTGGCAGCGGATCTGAGTCATAACTTCTGATGACCTCTCAGCAGCGCGCGGGCTCCCTCTCTCTCTCTCTATATCTTGTTTTTCTCTATTTTCTTTTTTGTCTATTTTTCTCGTTGAACCCCCCATGTACAAATGTGTATCCCCCTCCCCTAATTGTTGTAATAGCGTAGGATTTTATATTTCCGCTTCTTATTGCTAGTAATTAGGACATGTATGGCAAGATAAAATCAATGAAATAGAAAAACCTAATTCAAAGAAAAAACTCTTGTATGCAATAAAACACACTTGCACACTAACACCCCTAGGGTTACATCCACTTGTTGCCTTTCAAAATTAGGCCATATTGCATGTTAGGTCTCTTTGGGCAAAGCAATACAAATCAATTGATCATAGTCCCTCGATGACGCTTTCGAAAAGTTGCCTAAAAAATGATCAAGTCCCTTTCAAGGAAAAGTTGTCCAAAGATACTTAGCACTATTGCAATTTTGGTCTAAACGATGACCCGCGCCCGTCCCTTTCACATCCTAACACAAGATTGTCCACCAAATTCAATGGTGGAACAAAATTGTTAAAAGAGTTAAAACATAACAAAAATCTTTGAGAACTTTAGGTTAGATCGCTCTTAAGTATTTGTCAACTTGCAAAACAAAAACACTTGCCTATTTTTTCAAACCACACTTCACAAACACTTTCAAAACAAACTTTCAAAAAACCTTGAAACATCTTTTCAAAAAGACAAACACCTTTTGTAAAACATTCGAGTAAAGAATTCACTACAAGAAAATTAGTGTTTAACGACACAAAAATTGCGACAGTTATGTGATAACTGTCGTAATTGACATATAGAGACAGTGTTTACGACGGTAAAACAACCGTCGGCCCCCATTTAACACTTTTAACATTGATTTTTCACCAACAACTAGTCACGACGGTAAAATTAACCGTCCTAAAAGGTATATCACGACGGTAAAGCACCCGTCGCACCTTTAAACCTTTCACGACGGTAAAATTATCCGTCCTAAAATTCATTTCACGACGGTAAAACAACCGTCGCACCCAAAACCTTTAAAAATTCTCATGGGCACGACGGTAAAACACCCGTCGCCGTAAAAAAGTTAAAAAGCTCTTAAAAAGCTCTTATTCATTTCATTATTCTTGTTACACTTTTATTTTTACAGTGAACCCTTCATCTCTCTCCCGCGCAGCCTCTCACCCCCCAACCTTCAAACCCAGTTCTCCCTCAATCAAAACCCAACCACCAAAAACAAACAAAAAGCTAAAGATCTTACCCCTTTCGCGATTGCTTTATGACTTTCTGTCCGATTTGTTCTGATCTTCTTTCTCTCTTGCTTTGTAGATTCTGGCGAGTTCGAATGGAATAGCGGCGGCGAAGCTACGGTGATTAGCAATTAGGGTTTTAGATGTTTAAATCCTAATTGCTCTTTCTCTTTTCGTCTTCAACGACAACGCTGGTATCTCCTTCTTCGCGTTCTTCAAGTTCTCTGTTTTCTCTCCCTCTGTCTCTGTATTCTCGTCCGTTTTTTCGATTTTCTTCTTCATTGTAATCGACCCCTTTCTGTCTTTAGTCCCCCCTCTGTTAATTCTTCTTCTGTATTTATAGGCTTTAGATTTTATGGTTTTAGATCAATTTGCTGTTACAAATTGGATTAGCACAAATTAGAGATTTTAGAACCAAATAGGGATTTGATTCACTACTGTAATTGATTTTGATTTGTTGTAATATATGGATTTATGTAATAGAGATTGAATATGTGTTAACAGGTTTTGCTGAGTATTAATTTGTTGAGTTTAATTTGTTGAGTTTGACTAGAAAATATGTGTTAACAGGTTTTGCTCAAATGGTTTGTGGTTCTTGTAGACGTCTGCTCAAAGGGAAAGACTATTGCTGTTGTTGTTTTGGATGGTTGGGGTGAGGCTAACCCTAATGAGTACAACTGTATCCATATCGCCGAAACACCCACCATGGATTCCCTTAAAAAGGTATAATAATGATAATAACTATGCATATACCTTTTCTGTTTTTCAATTTGTCTTTTGGATTGAACTTGTTTGGACTTTGGATTGAATCTGCTTAGATCTATTGCTGTTTTGGGTTTTCCTTGAAGATGAAAATTAATGGTGGTGGTTTTTTTTTGTTATGTTGTAGGGTGCACCTGAACATTGGAGATTGGTTAGGGCTCATGGTAAAGCTGTAGGGCTTCCAACTGAGGATGACATGGGTAACAGTGAAGTTGGTCACAACGCACTCGGTGCTGGACGTATATTTGCTCAAGGGTAAATTGAAATAGCTTCTAATCTCAATCTATTTGGTTTGGTCTCGTTTTTCCATTTATTCATGTATGTCTTGGTAAGGAATTGGTCTTTGATGTTTCTTAAACTGTGTAGCTGGTATGGTGTTTCTTGATTTACCATATCAGAAAATGTGAACTAATTTTGTTGCTTGAAACATTTGGATTTGCTGTGCCTATTCTTTTATGTCATGGCATAGCAGTTCCTGCTATGTCTTGTTCTATGATCCACCTTTTTTCTTGAATTATCATAAATGGGATCAGTAGGTACAAATTTGCTCCCCTGCTCTGCCTAGTTTTGTTTTAGATTCAACACAATAATCAACATCTATGTGGCTTTGCATTACCGTGCATCTCATTTTTCCCTGGACTGCGTTCTTCTGTTTGAATGGAAACTGTTTTGTATCTTGATGTCAATAAATTTGTTCAGTGGTATTAGGATTGGTTGTTGCATGCTTCCCATCTTGAAATGTTTTTTCTGATGCTTTCCTTTTGTCTATTCATATTGACTGTGCTATCGTATTTCTAGAACAAGTGATGATTGGGATTACTGATTTGTGCTTGTTTATTGTAGTGCAAAGCTTGTTGACCTTGCTCTTGAATCTGGAAAGATTTTTGAGGGAGAAGGTTTCAATTACATCAAGGAAAGTTTTGTAACTGGCACATTGCATCTCATTGGACTACTGAGTGATGGTGGAGTTCACTCCAGGCTTGATCAAGTGCAGGTGATTTAATGTGTTTCAACTTTTGTGTCTTAACGTTTGCAAAATTTTATGCCTTCTAAATTCGAAGTAACTATTTTTGTACAGTTGTTGCTTAAAGGAGCTAGTGAGCGAGGTCTTAAGAGAGTCCGTCTTCATATTCTTACCGATGGTCGTGATGTTTTGGATGGCTCAAGTGTAGCTTTTGTGGAAACCCTTGAAAATGATCTTGCGAAATTGCGTGAGAAAGGTGTTGATGCACAGATTGCATCAGGTGGAGGTCGCATGTATGTCACAATGGATCGTTATGAGGTATTGTATTAGAGATTCTTATTTTTATACTGCAAATAATTTTTTTTGACTTGAAATATTTGTACCTGTGTATACATATATGTTATATATGAATAATCTGAATGATTTCAAAACAACCTGCAGAATGACTGGAGTGTTGTGAAACGTGGATGGGATGCTCAAGTTCTTGGTGAAGCACCTTATAAGTTCAAAAGTGCTCTTGAAGCTGTCAAGACACTGAGGGCAGAACCAAAGGCCAATGACCAGTATCTGCCTCCTTTTGTTATTGTTGACGAGAGTGGAAAATCTGTTGGTCCTATAGTTGATGGCGATGCCGTTGTTACATTTAACTTCCGGGCAGATCGTATGACTATGCTTGCTAAGGCTCTTGAATATGAAAACTTTGACAAATTTGATAGAGTACGCTTCCCTAAAATCCGTTATGCTGGTATGCTTGAATACGATGGTGAATTGAAGCTTCCACGCAAATACCTTGTTTCTCCACCAGAGATAGAAAGGACTTCTGGAGAATATTTAGTTAAAAATGGTATTCGCACTTTTGCTTGCAGGTGAGTTATTGTTTAATATGTTGGCTTTCTCTTGATATTGTAATAGTTTCACTCATGCGAATCCGTGAACTTGGTAAATGATCGCTTTCATAGTCACTCATGAGTTTCTTCTTTGACAGTGAGACTGTTAAGTTTGGTCATGTCACATTTTTCTGGAACGGGAACCGATCTGGGTATTTTGATGAGAAACTGGAGGAATATGTTGAGATTCCAAGTGACTCTGGGATTACATTCAATGAAAAACCAATAATGAAGGCTGTGGAGATTGCTGAGAAGGCAAGGGAAGCAATTCTTAACGGGAAATTTGATCAGGTAATTTAACAGAATCTGGTGATTTTAAGATTCATTGTCTAATGATAATAAACTTTTTAGTTTCTATCTTATTATTTTTCTGTTGCATAGATTCGTGTCAACCTGCCAAACGGTGACATGGTTGGACATACAGGAGACATTGAAGCTACAATTGTGGCTTGTAAGGCAGCCGACAAAGCTGTGAAGGTATGAACTGAACTATAATTTTTTAAATTAGCTGGAAATCTGGATTCGAAAGAAACTAGTCAGGAGTAGTTTTCTGTAGACATATTAGATTGGTGTGGAGCTGTATGTGAGTTCTATTCTACATTTGTTATGTTTTAAAAATTGAGCCTAACAAAACAGAACAACAACAACAATCGGAGAATTATTTTTCTCATTGTGTATGTGACAGCTTAATCATAATGTCCTACCATGAATCATCTTTAATTATGAATCATTTAGCTTTAGATCTATCTTTCAAATGGTTTAATTTTTGCTAGGTCTCCCTATCTTTAACTACTTGTCCACCATTTGATCTCACGAAAAATATCTCATCTAGGAATATGTTGATGTTGTGCAAACATTTTGCCTGTATAAGCTGCCAAATATTCTAGTTTGGAAGTAATGTAGTTGGAATGGGTGGGTTTTATACATGAAGTATTAGTGAAGTTTTATGTGTATGCGCGTGTTTGTTACCTTGTGTATTGCTATGTCAAATGCTTTGTGATGGATCGATAATATCGTTAGTCATGAACTTAGGTTTTTTCTTTCACCCGGTGCATTAGACTAGGAAGGAACAAAAGTGCATATATGATTAGTTGATGTATCATAATTGCATAATGCTTGTTCTGTTTTGATGAAATGATTCAGACCTTTTCAGCGTCCTTCTGGTGGAAAATTTCCGAGAGTAAACCAAATGAAAAGGAAATGCATGTTTTATTGTTGTAGTATCAGATATCAAATTAAACTCATGAGATGCTTTGTGTTTCTTGTAACATCTAACTATGAGATCAGTTGTTGGTTAGGATTGTTCTGTTGATCTTCCAATGCTTTTATTTTTCTGCAGGTTTCTTGCAGAAACTGGTTTAGTCTCTGTTGAACATCAAATGCGAGAGATGGGCTTGGACGTTAAGGCTCTTGTAGAGACTGACAAAAAGGCCGAATAACTACGATCTTCTTGTGTTTCATGATCTCTGATAAATGACCGAATTAGAGTACATGGTTAACATAGAACAGTAGGCTCAATTTATATTTTCAAGTTGTAGCAAACCAATGTAAATATTGTAAATATTGTAACATTTTTTGTAATTCTCTCAAGTTGTAGCAAACCAATGTAAATATTAAAATGAAATTTGGCCTTTGATGATATTTGAATTTTTCTTGTTTATTGGTAAAATTTGCACTTCTTTTTACCTTTGATCACATTTTTTTGATATTATTGATGATTATTTGATATTAAATGTTTTTATTGTAATTAACTTTATTATGTTGAAAAGTGATAGAAAATAAAATAAAAATACTATAAATAAAAAAATATTAAAGTAAATAATAATTTAAATATAATAGTAAAATATTATAGTAAAATAATATTATATTTAAAATTATTTTACTAAATAATAATTTAAATAAAAATATTATTTGAAATTTATAAATCAGATTACGACGGTTAAAACCGCCGCAATTTCTAACCTACGGCGGTAGAATAACCGTCGCAAACAACAACAAAAACAAAAAATAAAGTCAAATTCACGACGGTATATAACCGTCGCTATCTGTTGTGCGTGACAGTTTTTGCAACCGTCGCGAAATAGGCTGGGGACGCACGATTCTGCGACGGTACTTCTACCGTCGTAGATTGTAAATTGCGACGGTTTTAACCGTCGTAATCAGCCAAAATAACCGTCCCAATCTATCATTTTTCTTGTAGTGATTGTTACAAGGGTAGCCTAGACAAGGCATCTTTTTCAAAACATTTTCAAAGCCACGCACAAAGCACCATTTCAAACAATTGAAAACCAAGGCAAGTTGATCTAAGCAAGTACCTAAGAGCCCATGGATAACCATGGATAGAAAGGGTGCTAATACCTTCCCTTTCTATAATCTACTCCCCGAACCCAAGAAAAATCTCAAAGGTTTTTTGTTGTGCTTTTTAAACCTTTCCTTAAGATAAAATAAAAAGTCGGTGGCGACTCTTGCTCAACCAAAACATTTGCGAAAACAAACGCAAAACCATAGTCAGTTCTTCCACCGTATCACAATGTGTGTGTCCAAACTTGAATTGTTTGTTCAGAGGTTTGTAAGTGAAAGTCATCTTAGCAACACGTTTTGGTATATATGTCTCCTTCCCTTTGGAAGGTTCATATCCAATTCCTCTTCTGTTTTTCCCACTAACTCCATAGATCATTGAAGCCATTTTGCTTCTATCTATGCTTTTAGCCAGAAAAGTTTGAAAGCTACAGTCATATTCTTTCAGAATATCTTTTGAACTTGACACGGACTCTGAACTAGAAATTTTTTGAACATTTTGAATTTCTTCTTTAAGTTTAAAATTATTTTCTATGAGTTCAGATTTTTATGTTTTATGTTTCTCAAGATCAAATGCAAGACTCTTCTAAAGTTTCTTGTATTTAATTTTGAGCTGACTGTAGTTTTCCAGAACTTCTGATAAACTATCAGCAAGTTCATCTCTAGTAAATTCAGAAAATAACTCTCTTGGTTCTGACTCACAATCTGAGTCATCTGATGTGGTAGCCATCAGAGCTAGGTTGGCATTCTCATCTTCAGAATCAGATTCATCTTCAGAGGATTCTGAATCGTCCCAGGTTGCCATGATCCCTTTCTTTTTACCAAACTTTTTCTTTGATTTTTCTCTCTTAAGTTTTGGACAATCACTCTTGTAGTGTCCATGTTCTTTGCATTCATAACATATTACTTCTCTTCTGTTTGACTTTTTGTGTCCAGAAGATTCTGGTTTATCTTCTGACTTCTTAAAGTTCCTAAACTTCTTCTGTCTGTGCTTCCATATATGATTGATCCTTTTGAAGAGCAAGGATAGTTCGTCTTCTTCTGACGCAGATTCTTCAAAGTTTTCTTCTTCAGCCTGAAAAGCGTTAGTATCATATTTCTTAATTGATTTAAGGGCAAGAGACTTACCTTTCTTCTGAGGCTCGTGCTCATCAAGTTTTATCTCATGGCTTTTGAGAGTGCTGATGAGTTCTTCAAGAGACACGTTGTTCAGATCTTTTGATACTTTGAAAGCAGTGACCATAGGTGCCCATCTTCTGGGTAAGCTTCTGATGATCTTTTTAACGTGGTCTGCTTTAGTGTATTCCTTGTTCAAAACTCTCAGACCAGCGATCAAAGTTTGAAACCTAGAGAACATTGCTTCTATAGATTCAGTTTCTTCTACTTTGAAGGCTTCATACTTCTGGACGAGAGCCAGAGCTTTAGACTCCTTTACTTGAGCGTTTCCTTCATGAGTCATTTTAAGAGACTCAAACATATCATGTGATGTATCTCTATTTGTGATTTTTTCATATTCCACTTTAGAGATAACATTTAGAAAAATATTTCTAGCTCTATGATGATTTTTGAAATCAATTTTTTGTTGTCTATCCATATTTTTTCTATCAATCTTATTTCCTTCTGAGTTTGTAGGATATGTGTAACCATCCAAGACTATATCCTATAAATCACTATCATGACCTAGAAAGAAAATTTCTAGTCTATCTTTCCAATAATCAAAATATTCTCCATCAAACACTGGAGGTCTGGTGTAGTAATTGTTGTTTTGTTCATTTGCCATTGTGTTTTCTTCTGGATCTTTTCCTGACACGGTTAATTGTTGAACTCAGAGTCAAGCTCTGATACCAATTGAAGGTGGAGAAAACACTTATAAGGGGTGGGGGGTTGAATAAGTTTCTATTTTTCTTTTTCTTAAAGGCTCAACAATAATGGAAAAACAAGGTTATTTTTATCCTGGTTCGTGTGAACTCAAACTACTCCAGTCCACCCGCCAAGGTGATTTCGCCTTTCTCAACAAGGACTTAATCCACTATAATCAACTGATTACAATCACACAATAACTGTTGTGACTAACAATGTACAAGTAAACTTACAAGTGACTCACACCACTAATACTTAAACTAGTCCTAGTCTACTTGAGAAATCTGACCAAACTTGGTCTCTCAAGGAACAATTACAAGAGTTAAATCTTTACAGATAGTGAAACAAAGTTTGCTTCTAAGAAAGCTATATCACAACTGTGATTTTTCACTAAGAATAATATTGCACAAAGTGTATGAAATTTGTTTGTGAGCCCAGAATATTTTTCACGTAGTTCTTGCTTCTTTTGAAATTGATGAGTTCTATTCATAACTTCAGTTGTTCAGCCTTTCAGTGTTTCCAGTTTTTTTCACTTGAGCAGTAGTTGGCTTGCAATTAATGTTCTTATATATATAGCATGAAGAAACATGACCGTTGTTGCCTTCAAATGGAGAGCATTAAATGTTTGTGTGTTTCCTTGCATTATTCCATTTTTTAATGCACTAGCGTAGACACTTGAGTGCATGTAGCCGTCTGTGCATTAAATAAGCAAACAACACTTGTAAGAGCATGTCTTCTGATCCTTGACAAGACTTGTTAGCTTCTATATTAATTAATAACTTGGCTTCACGTCTTGATTTAGAACATGCTTGCTTATCTTCTAAACAACGCTTTGCTTGCTAAGTACTTCTGATCAGCGCTTGCTCTCAAATATCTTCTGAACAACACTTGCTTTCAAATATCTTCTGAACAACATTTGCTTTCAAAGTACTTCTGATTAAGGAATCATGTTAAGCGTTAGAAGATGCATTTAAATAATTATCTTACCAGAGTCAGCATCAGCATCAGCACTTGCGCTAAAACAAATAGTTCTTTCATCAAAGAACTTCTTCATTTATTTTCAGCTCAGCACATCAAGATGCTTGTCAGAACATTATTTGAAACAATTAAATATGTTCATCAGAGTATCAAATATATAAAATATAATTTATTATTATCATCAAAACTCTAAGATATGATCAGAACTAATCTTGTTCTAACATTTCTCTGGTTCAGTTAAATCGATCCTAAGATTTATGCTGATTTGATATCCAGTTAAAGACCATTTTAGACCTCTGTTGGTTCAGTTTAAATCGGCCAATGATTTATCCTGATTTGTTTCTGGTAGACACTTTCTCTGGTTTAAATAAATCGACCCTAAGATTTATTCTGATTCGTATCTAGTTTAAGACAATTTCAAGACCTCTACTGGTTCAGTTTAAATCGGCCAATGAGTTATCCTGATTTATTTCTGATAGACACTTTCTCTGGTTCAGTTAAATTGATCCTAAGATTAATACTGATTCGATATCCAGTTAAAGACCATTTTAGACCTCTGCTGGTTTAGTTTAAATCGGCCAATGATTTATCCTGATTTGTTTCAGGTAGACATTTTCTCTGGTTCAGATAAATCGACCCTGAGATTTATTCTGATTCGTATCCAGTTTAAGACAATTTCAAGACCTCTGCTAGTTCAGTTTAAATCGGCCAATGACTTATCCTGATTTGTTTGTGGTAGACACTTTCTCTAGTTCATTTAAATCGATCCTAATATTTATACTAATTCGATATCCAGTTAAAGACAATTTTAGATCTCTGTTGGTTCTGTTTAAACCGACCAATGATTTATCCTAATTTGTTTCCGGTAGACACTTTCTCTGGTTCTATTAAATCGATCATAAGATTAATGCTGATTCAATATCCAGTTAAAGACTATTTTAGACCTATGCTAGTTCAGTTTAAATCGGCCAATAATTTATCCTGATTTGTTTCCAGTAGACACTTTCTCTGGTTCAGTTAAATCGATCCTAATTTTTATGCTGATTCGATATCCAGTTAAAGATCATTTTAGACCTCTGTTGGTTCAGTTTAAATCGGCCAATAATTTATCCTGATTTGTTTCTGGTAGACACTTTCTCTGGTTCAGTTAAATCGATCATAAGATTTATGCTGATTTGATATCCAGTTAAAGACCATTCAAGACCTCTACTGGTTCAATTTAAGTCGACCAATGATTTATCCTGATTTGTTTCCGGTAGACACTTTCTCTGGCTCAGTTAAATTGATCCTAAGATTTATACTGATTCGATATCTAGTTAAAGATCATTTTAGACCCCTGTTGGTTCAGTTTAAATTGACCAATGATTCATCCTGATTTGTTTCTGGTAGACACTTTCTCTGGTTCAATTAAATTGATCCTAAGATTTATGTTGATTCGATATCCATTTAAAGACCAGACCTCTGTTGGTTCAACTTAAATCGACCAGTGATTTATCTTGATTTTTTTCGGTAGACACTTTCTCTGGTTCAGTTAAATTGACTCTAAGATTTATTTTGATTCTTATCTAGTCAAAGACAAATACATACATCTGTTGTTTCAGTGCAAATCGACCAAAGATTTATTCTGATATTCCTTCCAACCTCTATCAGCATCTACTTCGGATGGAATCTATAAGCCCATTCCCGACACAATCAACCAACAACATTACTTCGTACACTAGCGAGTGCAAATTTCTGGGCACTTTAGTGTTCAATCATCTTCCACCTTCAAGTTACGAATGGCGAACATACCAATCTAACTCTTCAAGTTTAAGAAGATTGAACAGGGTCAACTGTTCTACCCCAACATTTTCCCTCTCCTTTCTCAATACATTTCTCACCAAATATCACAAGTGCTTAAGGTTTCTCAAGGGTTTAGTCAGACAAACTCACCTCCAAAGCACTGAGCCTCCAAATTAGGGTTTTTATTGAGAATGATCGATCATTGGCTTGTGACCTAATACATGACCTTATGGCTTGAATCATATTCTTAAGGACTCAAGAACAACATGTTGACCTAATTTCGTGGCTCGAATCATTTCTCAGGATCAAAGGTTTGATAGTTGAAATCTGGATCAACTGACGAAAAGTCAACCGATACACAAAAAGTCAAACTTTGACTTTTTGGTCAACATTGAATTTCAAGGATCAAAATTCATCAAGACGTTCAAAAATATGAAGCATGGTCAACAATAATCAAGAAATTTAACAAAAAGTCACGATTCTCAATACTTAGAAATTCTCTAAGTGTTTTTACACTCGATAATTTCATTACTTCATGACATTTCTTCACCAAAATAAAAGATGATTCAAAGGAAACTTTTAACATGAAAGTTATAGATCTTGATGAATTCTACAACTTTGCATTAGAGGGTTGATGTCCAAAAAATGCTTAAATTTGAAGATATAAGCCCATGAAGTCATGACATTTTTATCTAACACTTAGAGAAATTTTCAACAGGTTTTGGTTAGTTTTTATCTCAACTTCTTGGCCAATTTTCTTCAAGTTCCAGTTTAATTTAGCCAAAGTGGTTAACATGAAATTTGTAGACAACGTTTCTAGCTTTCCAAAACATCTAAGAGCATGAATTTATCATACTTGAGCTAGGAGATTCAAAGGCATGAAGTTGGGCATCCATTCTTGAATTACAAGTCATTTTGGTGAAGAACACATAATCCAATCTACATACTATGTTGCATAACCTTGTGTTGCAGGCCTTCTAACTTGCAAATCTCACCATAATTTAATGTTTACACAAAAATTTGAGTTATGGTCCATTTGGTTTAAGCATTGTCCAAGTGATCTTTCCATTTTTGGCACAAAGGCACCATTGCCATCTTGAAAAGCATGCTTTAATCACAATGTCAACTCCTTGAGCGTATCAATGGTTTCTTCTGCATGTACACAATGTCAAAGCAAGAAGCAAACATCTACAACCTGTAAAGCACTCCTAAAAACAGGCCATGCCCACATTGGAACTATGAAAAGTCATGAACTCTGACTTACAACTCAACCTAGCCACAACATGTGAATTTGAAAATCTGATCAACCCTTGTCTTAAAACCTCTTGCCTATAAATAGAGAGATAATTTGCAAGATAAGAAGAGATGAACAAGCCCTCAAAACCCCATATACTCTCAAAAAACCAGAACTGTCCATAAAACCTCCATTTTTTAGTTTTGAAGTCCAAATCTTTGAACCTCTCACACCTTGCAAGTTTTTCCCAAACAAACCATCCAAATACTTCACATACATCATATAGAAGTTTCTAAAACACAAGAAAAACTTCTGTAACATCATTATCACCATCTTTCAAACTCAAAAATGGTACTTTGCAACTTGACTTGGTTGGAGTGATTCAGCAACTTTCAGCACAAAGTGAGGATCGGAACAACTTCAAGAAGGTCCAAAAGAGATCGATCAATCACCACTTCACGCCCGAAAACGTCCGTACATGTTCTAAAATTTTCACTCCAAGAGGTAAACTTTCTCAAACTTTGATATCTTTATCCATATATCATTTGCTTTCTGTTGGTGTAAGCCCTAGAGGCCAATACTTTTGGTACTTGTATCAAATTATTTATTAATAATAAAAGGCATTTCTTTATTATGTTTGCTTTCCAAAATAATAAAGTCCCTAGAATGGTTTATTTGTTTAATGAAATGTTAAGTATGACTTAATCATGAGATCCCATTAAACATAAGACACTATTCTTAAAGTATCCGTAGTCAAGCTTTAATGTGAAGTGGGATAACATTAAAGCATTAAGATTATTATGAAGATAGATTGATGATCACATCTCATGGATCATAGTTAAGGAGTTATCAAGTCTTGACATAGGTATGAATATTAGGAGTAATATTTATACTGGATTGACCCGCTATGAGAATACTACATAGAATGTTATGCAAAGTGTCATAAGTTATTCTCATGATGATAATGGTGTATACCACCCTTCGACCTGAAACCACTATGGACCCTAGATGTAGAGTCAAGTACTTTATTGCTGATCAAACGTCATCCGTAACTGGATGACTATAAAGACGGTTGATGGGCACTTCACAAAGCATGCTAAGGGACATGAGTGACCTAGATGGAATTTTCTCATCCTGCATAACATGATAAATGTCTAAGGACCCAATATTGAACTGGACAAGGGTGACACAGTGTATGCCTTGTGTTCAATATAGACATGAGGGCAAAAGGGTAATTGTAAAACACAAATATTATCACAGAAAAGGTTTGGTCAGATCACATGACATTTTCATGACTTGGGTAACAGTGATGTGTTGCTAGATACCGCTCATTGTTTATTATATTAAATGTGTGATTTAATATAATTGCCAACGTCGCGAAAACCTACAGGGTCACACACATAAGGACAAGTTGATGAGAGATAGAATAAATAAGGAACACCGTAAGATACGGTGCACTTAAGTGTAATACGGAAAGTGGTAAGGTACCACGTGGATAAGTGATATATGGTACATCATAAGGTATGATGTCCATAAGCTTAATTAGGCTTTTAGCTTATAGCCTTAATTGGGCTTTTAGCTTGTAGCCCACACGAGTGATTCTATAAATAGATCCCTTGTGATGAAGCAATTTTACTTGATGCAATTTCGTTTTTGATTCTCTCTCTCACTCAAGGTTTCTGTTCGTGATCAGCTAGCACTGTGACCGGAAGCGATCTGTTCGTGTGGACTGAGTAGAGGCGTTGTTTTTCATCAACGCTCGTGATCACAACATCAAAGGTCTGAATTGCCACAAGAGGTAAATATTTCTATCACTGACCATGTTCATTCGTAAGGATCGCTAAAGGAAAATTTTAAATTCCGTTGCGCTTTTGATCGCAATTTTCCTTCACTTTCATTTTCAAAAGGATGCAATGGGACAGATCAAAGCAATCACTTAGCAAAAAGGCAAGCCAGGGGCTGACATGTATACCTGTGTCACACGACACGGCCTATGTCAAATCATCTAGGTTAGAAAATTAACAAAAATGCAGGGCATGGGCTGACCCGGGTGCCCGTGTCAGTCGGAAACATACACAACAGGAAGGGCAGTGGTTGACACGGGTGCCCGTGTCACAAGATACAGACCGTGTCAATTTGGCTGGAACAAAATGTGCAAGGAGCCAGGAACAAGTCCTGACATGGGTGCTCGTGTCCACTGACACGGCCAGTGTCAGCCAATACATCAAATTTCCTAATTTTGAGTTGTTTTAGTTTATTTTTGGATACATTGCCTTTCTTGGAGATGACCTAACACCATAAAACCGTTTTTCTAAAATGAGATATCAAAAAAAATTCTTAAAAAATTAGTTTTCTTTTATGTTAACTTAGACCTAGGTTTATTCTTCAATCAAATGAACTACAAAAACCTTTTCTATAAAAAAAACCTAAAAAAGAATAATTTCTTTTCTCTTTTACATTCCATTTCATTATTTCGCATAATAATTTATGTAATTGTCAAAGCCTTGTAATAGTAATTAGGGTTTATTTTTACTTGTCATCCCTATTTGTAAATTTGTATCCCCTATCCCCCAAAGTATTGTAATAGCGTAGGACATTTAAATTCCGAAATTTATCGCTTTCAATATTATTACTAGTAATTAGGGTTTGTATGGCAAGATCTTAAAATCAATACTAGACAACCCTAAGAAATACAAAAATGCATGAAAACAAAAACACTTTGCACACTTGCACCTCTAGGGTAACCTACACTTGTTGCTTCGGATAAAAACAATCATCTCCCTCGAACATGGGATACCTTAGTGTGATGCGGTGGGAGAACTGACTTGAGGTTTTGTGTTTGTGTTTGCAAATGTCGCGGTTAGCAAGAGTCGCCACCGACTTTTATTTTATCCAAAAGGAAAGGTAAAAAAGCACAGGAAAGACCTTTGAGATGTTTTCTTGAGTTCGGGGGGTAGATTACGAAAAGCGAAGGTGCTAGCACCCTTTTCATCCATGGTTTTCCATGGGCTCTTAGTTACTTGTTTAGATCACTTGCTTTGCTTTTGCAATTGTTTGAAATGGTGCTTTGTGTGGTTTTTGAAAGTATTTTGAAAAGAGGCCATCGTTTAGGCAATCTTTGTAATGATTCTCGTTCGTAAGAATGTATACAAAGATGTTTGTCTTTTAAAAAATGTTTCAATGTTTTGAAAGTTGTTTGGAAATGTTTTTGAAATGTGTGTGTTTGTTTGAAAATAGCAAGGATTGTTTTGAAGTTGATCAAGTAACTAGAAGCATTCTACCTACTCAAAAGTCTTTCTTGTACATTTTTATTCCTTTGATATTGTTGATTTACCATTGTTTTGGTAGACAACCTTATCTTTGGATGTTAAACGGGACGGGCATGGGTCATCGTATGACTATGATAGAAATGGTGCCAAGTATCTTAGCATGCTTAAGGGACCAAGATCATTTTTAGGCAACCTTTTGATAGCGTCATCGAGGGACTATGATCTTTTGTTTTGTTTTGTTTTGCCAAGATACCTAGCATGCATACCATGGCCATTTTGTTTAGGCAACCAAGTGGGTGAAACCCTAGAGGTGCTTGTGTGCAATGTGTTGTCATTTTACATGCTTTTTTGTTTTGCATTAGGTCTTTGCTATTTGTTTGATTTTTGTCTTATCATGCAAACCCTAATTTTAGTAAACATGTATATAATGCGATAAATTGCGTAAAGTAAATCTAACTATTACAACAATATTATGGGGGGGGGGGATACAAGTTTTGAATGGGGAATATTGCTCAAAAATAAAACCCTAGAAATTATTACAACCCAATTGAATTTTGGTACAATAAATAAATAAACAATTATTTAAATATGCAATAAATGTATGGATGCAAAAAATGTTTTGTATTTGTTTTATATATGTAAAAATAAAATTATTTAAGTCCTAAAAATAAGAAAAATAATAATATTATTTTTGAAAGGGGAAACCCTAATTTATTGTTTTTTTAAAGAAAAATTATGTTTTCTATTATTTATTTTATCCATTTATGTACAAGAAAAATAAATAAAATTATTTACAAATATTAAAAATTAAAATATATGTAGAAATAATATTTTATGTGTATGGATAATAAAAATAAAAATGTATGATATTTTAAAATATATTTACTATTTATTTTAAGAAAATAAAGTTCTATTTATTTGAATAATCAATATTTTATGCAAAAAAATAAGATAAAAAATAAAATAAAATGCAAAAAATTAAGAAAATATTTTTGGGATTTTTTAATGTTCAGAAAAAAATAAATGCAAGTCAAAAATATAAAATATGCAAGAAAAGTGTAAAAATATAAGAAAATAGGTCAGGGGTGCAAATATGAATATGGGGGGTGCAAAAAGCCAAAACAGAAGGCCCAAGGCGCGCTCAGGCCCAGATCACCATCTTCATCCCTGTCCTTCAGCTTGCGCGCGTTCTGAGTTCAAATCTGTAACTTGCTTGTTCAGCTGAGTTTGGATATGGCAATGTGGGGACTTTGAGTGAGGCCTGAGGATCGTGTGAGCTTCCTTGAAGTTCCCTCAAGCTATTCCAATACTTAGCTTGCCTTGAGAATGCTTGAAACTCCTTGTAGAAGTCAACCTGCAACCTTCCAAAATGAAAATGGTTATGTCTGAAATAGGGGTTACAGTTGCAGTGCAAAGGCTTGGATGGTTTAGTTAGGATGTATGGAAGATGTTTGAAGTATTACAAGGCAAAACGCATGAGAAAATTTCAAGTTGGCAAGTGTTTTGCAGAAGCTGCCCTGTTTTGGGCAGAAATGGTGTTTTTCTGTTTGGGAGAGTTTTGAATGTTGTGTATTCGTGTTTTCTGCTTGTAACAAGTTTGTGAAGTTGTTTAGAATGAAGCCAAGTCTTCTCTTTATCAGATGGACCAGTTTTTTTGACTTTTGCCAATTTGCTTGCTTTTGAAGAAAGTTGAAATGACTTATGCCAAAGACCTGTACAGGCTTGCTTGCTAGCTGCATAGAATTGGTACAAGTTGATTATTATCTTTGGAAAATGCCTGCATCCAAGGAACAATTCCAAGGCTCAAGGTTGATAAAGTGGAAAAGGCTTGCTTTATCAAAATGGTATTGTGAACTTTATGCCATTTATGGATTAATCTTTTCTACAATGCTCCAAAGATCAAAATAAAGCCATTATCCATTGAGTTAGCATTCAATTATGGAGTGTAGAATGGATTAGGACATGTAATGCAAGGTACAAGCATGCTAGGAACTGATTTGCAACTTGAAGCATTGTAAACATGGCTTGAACAAAAGTGACAAATTACCATTTTCTCTTCTTCGATTCTACCTAACCACAAATGATCTTGGAGAGTTCTTGGACATTTTGGAAAGCTTGTAACATTCTCTAAAATCCATATTTGAAATGAATTTTGAGATACCTCTTGGAACTAGGTGAAAAATGCCCATGAAGTTAGGTCAATAACTTGCCTAAATTAGGGCAAATTTTCATTAAGTTAAAAAGTTTATGGACCCCTATTCACAAATTTATAACTTGAGATACAAGCATCTTTTGGGAAAACTTTGTGAATCAAAGTTGCATGTTTCATGTAGGACTACAACTTTAATGTTGGAAGTTTTCTTTGAATCCAATTGCATCATGGTAAAAAAGTTGTGGAAAGTTGGGGAAAAATAAGAAAATTTCCATACTTAGAAAAATTCAAAGTTATGGAATTTTTCAAATTCAAAACCCTAATTTTCAAAATTGGTTTTCTTGGTCAACAAGTTTCATATTTTGACATATCTTGATGAATTATGACCCTTGACACTTGATTTTGACCAAAAAGTCAAAGTTTGACTTTTCAATGTACAGTTGACTTTTGATTAGTTGACGGCAAAATTCATATGTCAATCCTATGCATTTGAGATCTTTTGAACTATGTGATTAGGTCAAGATGATGCTATTGAGTCCTTGAAATCATGCTTGAACCCAATTGGTCATTTTCTAGGTTAAAAATCAGAAATTGCCCTTTCTCAGTCAAAACCCTAATTTTGACCATTTTGCCCTTTTGATGATCTGATCAAATTTCTTGAGGAGTTGTGATCCAAACTTGATCAAATGGTACATAGGATCCTAGAATGTTGTTGTGGATCAAAAATTATGAAGTTTGACTATAAATTGGCCATGGTTGACTTTTTCCCTAATACAACTGATTTTTAGGTCAATTGTCCAATTGACTGGGCAAGAATGTGATTCAAGGCTTGAAACTTGGTATGAGCAATCTTAGGGATCCAAGATGGTGTATGAAAGTCATATGAAGTATTGAATATTCAAAAATCCTTTTGCAAACTCAAACCCTAATTTCAGGTGATCAGTGCAAGGTGAGGTCTTGAGCAGAGCAAACCCTAATCTTGTCTGGAGTCCAGGAAGTCTTGTGATGAAAAATCTTGATAAATGAGAGGGCAAATTTTGGGGTACAACATATTCCCCTGTTCAATCTTCTTGAACCTGAAGAGTTAGATTGGCGAGTTTTGTCGTTCGTGACTCGAAGGTAAAAGATGATTGGACACTAGAGTGCCCGTAAATTTGCACTCGTCAAAGTGTAGTTGAGGGAATAGGGTTAAAGATGCCATTTGGAAAGGTGGTAAAATCTTGTTGGAGATGGGCTTAAAAGATGCCATCCAAGAATGTTTGTTGAGTTGTAAGTTGTAAGTCAAAAGAATGAGTATCAGAATGGTGTCCGTGTCTGGAACGTATCTAAACTGTATCTGGAGACTTGTAATGAGAAACACAAAAGCATATGTGTCTAGAGCGTCTCTGAACTGGGGAAAAATCAGAATAAGCGACAGAATGGAAACCGTGTCGGGAGCGTATCTGAACTGGAAACTGAATAGGTAGAAAAATGACTTCCGTGTCTGGATTGTATCTGTACTGTAATCTAAATAAGTGACATAATGGCTTCCGTGTCTGGAGCGTATCTGAACTGTATCTTGACCTTGAATTCTGAACGAGTAATAGAATGACTTCCGTGTCTGGAGTGTATCTTTACTGTATCTGAGGTTGAAATTTGAATGAGTAATAGAATGACTTCCGTGTCTGGAGTGTATCTTTACTATATCTGAAATCTTTGAATATTGTTAATGATAGCTGTTAATCTTATCCTGAAAAGGGTAAAATGTTAGCTGAAACACAGAGTTATGTTGCATGAAATGTATGATGCAATAAATGTGTTTTATCAATGTTTATGATATATGAATGTAACGTATGTGCATGTAAGCTGATTTGCTGTATTGCTGAGGAAAATAAATCCTTGACAGCTGGGGATAATAAAACCCTTGACTGCTGTCGGGGGAAAATAAATCCCTGACTGCCGAGGATAAGAAATCCTAGGTGACTGTTGGGGACAAGAAATCCTTGACAACTTCTGTGGGGATGTGAGGATCCTTCATGTCTTGAAGTTGGAGTATTGACAAAAAATTTGTTGTGAGATTAATGCCGAACTGCTTGAATAATCTGCTTGGGAGGTCCAGAGAACTTTGATGACTTCTACTGGGGATTAGGCAATGGGAATCCTTATTCTGCTGGAGAATAGAGAAAAACTCTAATGGCTTCTGCGGGGAATTAAGGATGAGAATATTCAATCTGTTGAGGAGCAAAGAAAACTTTGGCGACTTCACTAGGGAATTAAGAATGAGAATCTTTGTTCTGTTGAGGAGTAGTGAAAACTCTGTGGGGAAGAAGGCTTACTGCTGGAGAGAAAATTCAGGAGTCTGGGTTGCCTGCCACCCTACTGGGGAAGTTATCCTAGGTTGGGGAGAGACAAAAGTTAACTGTTATCTTGGTTGATTTCCAGGCTTCAAGATAACTTGTTGGGGAAGTTGGATTGACTGAAAGGTTTTTGCTGGGGATAGATAGTTTGAAGTTTTGACTCAACTGGGGAAGAAGGTTTCAGCTCCGCTGGGGATCTGTAACTCAAAGTTTTTGCTCCGCTGGGGATTGGGAGTTTGAAGTTTTAACTCTGATGAGGATTAAGGGTTTGAAATTATAACTCCGCTGGGGATATGAATTTCAAGGTTTTAGGTCCGCTGGGGATCTAGATGATGTACTGTAGGGGATTGCTCATGGAATAGTCTAAAGATGTTTTCCTATCCTTTCAGTCTGTCAGTAATTGTTCTCTTCCATCCTGTTTATTTATAAACAGTAATTATGTTCAAATGTATATGTTTATCAATGAATCATTGGACGTTTTTGCAAATAAAAACACAAGTGTAAAAGAAAAAAAGACAAATAGTTTTTGCACTTTGAAAGAGACATCTTTGTATTTACTTTGAATAAGTATTTGTGTACAAAGGAGACAAACATCCTAGTAAGAGGATGGTGTCATAAAAATGAGAAAAAATTTATACAAGGAAAGATATCTATGTGTATAAATCCCATGGGGTTCCCATTCCGCTATAGCCTTCGTATCTCCGAATATCTTGTCCATCCGTTGCTTCGTCCGAAGATGATTGGATTGATCAGAAGTTCAGAGTTTGTCAGTGGAGAGATTATACTTAAAGTGATCCGACGAGACATAGTCATACGCTTTAATTCCCTAACATTTGCCCGGACCGCCCTTTCGGGTTTTCAGTCCACCGGGAAACCCTTTTTTGCCCAAGTCGCCCTTTCGGGTTTTCAACTTTCCGGGTGTATAGATTTTTTTGTTTTATCCCTAATTTTTGCCTGAACCTCCCTTTCGGGTTTTTGATTCACCGGGATGCCCTTTTTTTGCCTAGGTGTGTCAACCTAGCGGGTCATTTATGCGTAGTATCTTTTGACTATGTCTGTGTTCGATGGGTGTGGCAAATCGTCGCTTTCCATGGTGGTTAAAATCATCGCCCCACCAGAAAAGATGTTCTTGATTACAAATGGTCCTTCATAGGTAGGAGTCCATTTTCCCCTGGGATCACTTTGTGGCAAGATAATATGCTTGATCACTAGATCCCCAACTTGATATACTTGGCGTCTGACTTTCTTGTTGAAAGCCTTGATCATCCATTTTTGACACGTCTGACCGTGGCAAACAACAGTAAGTCTCTTTTCATCAATCAAGTTTAGCTGATCAAGTCGGGTCTGAATCCAATCGTCTTCACTCAAACCAGCATCTTTCATGATTCTCAAGGAGGGAATCTAAACCTCGATAGGTAAAACAGCTTCCATGCCATATACCAAGGAATAAGGTGTTGCCCCAGTTGATGTGCAAGCCGTGGTATGGTACCCGTGAAGAGAAAACGGTAACATTTCATTCCAGTCCTTGTAGGTGACTGTCATCTTTTGTATGATCTTCTTGATATTTTTGTTCGCAGCTTCGACTGCACCATTCATCTTTGGCCGGTAGGGAGATGAATTGTGATGTTGAATCTTGAACTGCTCGCACAAAGCGGTGATCATAGTATTGTTAAGGTTTGTACCATTGTCAGTGATGATCCTTTCGGGTATACCATACCGGCAAATAAGATTCTACTTTATGAAGCGGACAATAACATTCTTAGTAACAGATGCGAAGGAAGTTGCTTCAACCCACTTGGTGAAGTAATCAATGGCCACCAGAATGAAGCGGTGTCCATTGGATGTTGTAGGCTTGATCTCTCCAATCATATCGATTCCCCACATAGCGAAGGGCCAAGGAGCTGTTAAGACATTTAGAGGAACTGGAGGCACGTGGACCTTGTCTGCATAGATTTGACATTTATGGAAGGTCCGAGAGTGCTGATAGCAGTCAGCTTCCATGGTAGACCAGTAATAGCCTGCCCGTAGAATCTTCTTAGCCATCGTATGCCCGCTAGAGTGAGTGCCAAAGGTACCTTCGTGCAATTCAGTCATGATCTTTTCAGCTTCAGCTTTGTCCACACAATGGAGCAGAATAGAATCATGATTGCGCTTGTACAGGATGCCATTACTCAAGAAGAACTTTACCGAGAATCTCCTTAAGAACTTTTTGTCATTGACTGAAGCTCCTTTTGGATATTCCTGAGCCTCGAGATACCTTTTGACTTCATGAAACCACGGCTGGTCCACTACTTCTTTGGTATTAATCTCGTGACAGTGTGTCGGTTCGTCCATCCGTTCAATGGTGATTTAGGGAGCCTCATTATCCCAGTTAAGTTTAAACATGGATGACATTGTAGCTAGAGCATCCGCTAGCTGATTCTCTTCTCGCGGGAAGTGCTCGAAGGTAATCTGCTCGAAATATGATAACAATGTCAAGACATGTTCTTTGTAAGGGATGAGGTTTAGATGTTTAGTGTCCCACTCTCCTTTGATCTAACTGATGACCAAAGCTGAGTCCCCAAACACAATCAAAGATTTGATTCCCAAGTCTATGGTAGCCTTGAGTCCAAATATGCAAGCTTCATACTCTGCCATGTTATTCGTAGAGTTGAAACAAAGTCTGGAGGTGAAAGGAGTATGGCAACCTTCTGGAGATATAAGCACTGCGCCGATACCGTTACCAAGTGCATTGGATGCCCCATTGAAGTACATGGTCCATCGGGATCCTTGTTCAGGTCCGTCATACGGTCTGATATCTTCAATGTTGTCCAAAGTCATAATGTCTTTGTCGGGGAAGTCAAACTTCATGGATTGGTAATCTTTGACAACTTGATGAGCCAGATGGTCAGCTAGCACACTCCCCTTTATAGCTTTTTGGGTCGTGTACTGTATATCGTATTCCGTTAGGATCATCTGCCATCTAGCTATTCTTTCAGATAGAGCAGGCTTCTCAAAGATGTACTTTATCATATCCATTTTAGATATCAGCAGAGTGGTATGAGTCAACATATACTGCCTTAGCCGGCGAGCAGCCCATACCAAAGCGCATCAAGTTTTCTCGAGTAGTGAATATCTGGTTTCACAATCGGTAAACTTTTTGCTAAGGTAATAAATGGCATGCTCTTTTCGGCCAGACTCGCCATGCTGCCCCAGTACGCACCCTATTGAATTCTCTAGGACGGTCAGATACATAATTAATGGTCTTCCCTCGACGGGTGACATCAAGATAGGAGGTTCTAGAAAATACTCCTTGATTTTATCGAAAGCAATCTGATAGTCATCATTCCATCTAACTACCTGATCTTTCTTCAACAGCTTGAAGATTGGCTCACAAGTAGATGTTAGGTGAGAAATGAACCTTGCAATGTAGTTTAGGCGTCCCAAAAAACCTCTGACCTCCTTCTCAGTGCGAGGAGCATGCATTTCTTGTATAGCTTTGACTTTGGTAGGATCAACCTCGATGCCTTTGTTGCTGACAATGAAACTTAAGAGCTTACCGGACCGGACTCCGAATGTACACTTGTTTGGATTCAGTCTGAGCTTGTACTCCTTTAACCTGACAAACAGCTTTTGCAAGTGATCAAGGTGTTCTTCTTCAGTTTGTGATCGAGCTATCATGTCATCTACGTAGACCTCTATCTCATGATGTATCATGTCATGAAACAAAGCTACCATGGCGTGTTGATAGGTTGCCCCGACATTCTTCAGTCCGAATGGCATCACTTTGTAGTAGAACGTACCCCACTGTGTAACAAAAGTAGTTTTCTCCATGTCCTCAGGTGCCATTTTGATCTAGTTATAGCCTGAGAATCCGTCCATGAAAGAAAATACTTTATGCTGAGTTGTGTTGTCGACCAGGATGTCGGTGTACGGAAGTGGAAAGTCATCTTTAGGGTTGGCCCTATTTAAATCTCTATAATCCATGCACATTCTCACATTGCCGTCCTCTTTAGGCACGGGCACAATGTTAGCAACCCATTGTGGATAGGAAGTAACAGCCAGAAATTCAGCATTGAACTGCTTCATAACTTCTGCTTTGATCTTTTCGTACATGTCAGGTCTCATGCGGCGAACCTTCTGTTTCACTGGTGGACAATCTTCTCTTGTGGATAGACGGTGTACTACAATGTCTGTATCCAGTCCCGGCATGTCTTTGTATGACCAGGCAAAGATCTCAACATAATCATGCAATAGCTGAATTAAGCGCTCTTTGACACTCGGCTCTAGATCGGCACCTATCTTGATTTCCTTTTTATCATCCTAGTTACCCAAGTTGATTGTATCCAACTGCTCCTCATGAGGCTGAATTGCTCTTTCCTCTTGCTGTAGTAATCTGGCCAATTCCCCTGGCACCTCACAATCTTCCT
This sequence comes from Vicia faba, assembly GCA_948472305.1. Taxonomy (NCBI): domain Eukaryota; kingdom Viridiplantae; phylum Streptophyta; class Magnoliopsida; order Fabales; family Fabaceae; genus Vicia; species Vicia faba. The sequence goes on from OX451737.1 coordinate 476,654,175, forward strand.
CACCTTCATATTCGGCTTGGTAGATCAGATCTTCGGAGTCACTGAAGGCTATAGCAGTATCGTTACCCATGGGATCCAGAATGGAAGGGTACCTGCATTTGTGAGTGTGGGTGTGTGTAAGGGATAGCCATCTTAAAACAATAGAATGTAAAAGAAAGACAATGAGCAAAAAGTGTTTAAATATGAAAAGCGTCCATGATTCATTAAATGACATATGAAAATGAAATAAGAACCCTTACAAATGGACCTATGTGTCTCGGGTAAGACACAAGGTTGAAAAAGTACGAATTGTTTGTGAATTATTACAGTCTAACAGAAATGGAAAAGATAAATTATTGCGGTACGAAAGTAATCGGAACAAAGTCTTTTGCTTCCCAGTTGCACAGTCCTCCGCCAACAGTGGGAAAAATACAGTCTTCCAAGCTTCCCTCTTCTTCATTGTCCTCTAGTGAATTAACCCCTCGGTGGTTGATCTTCACAGGTGGCCCTCCGGCACGGGAGCGGTGCACGGCCTTCTGACCAGTCGAAGTAAATCCCAGGCCAAACTTGTCTGATTTGAAAGGAAAGTCTGGAAGCTGCCCCCAGATAGTGGATCCGCCTTCTTCCACTACTTCCCTAGCATCCTTAAGAGATGACATTCGAGGTGGTGGTCTTGTGATCACAGGAGTTGAGGATACTGCCTTGGTCGCCGCAATTTCTTCCGAGACTTCTTTGAAATGTTGGAAAGGGGTCTCTATGAATTCTCCATCTAACTCCATATAACGGAAGGAATTCAGATGACTAATCATATATTCCTCTTCCCCATGGACAATTATAATTTCCCCTAGAAAGGGTACTTGAGCATTTGATGCAGAGTAGAAGTGACAGCTCCATCATGGTGGCTCCAAGGTCTTCCCAACAGGCAATAATAGGAAGGACAGATGTCTATCACGTAGAATGTTGAATTGAACGTCTGGGTACCCACCTTGATCGGGATGTCCACCTCTCCATGGACCATCCTTTTAGAACCATCAAAGGCTCTGACAATTATATTGCTGGGTTTCAAGGTTAAGCCTTCACAATCCAGTCTATCCAAGGATTTCTTTGGCAAGACATTTAAAGACGAACCAGTGTCTACCAGTACGTGTGCTAGGGTAGTCCCTCTGCATTCCACTAAGACATGTAGTGCATTGTTATGTTTTCTCCCTTTGGATGTCAAGTCAGCATCGGAGAAACCCAGGCCATTGTCAGTTGTTAAACTGGCCACACACTCTTGGAATTGATCAACCGAAGTCTCTTGTGGCACGTGCGCTGTCTTCAAAAACTTGACAAAGCTTTAGCATGTGCATCGGAGCACAGCAACAGGGCTAACATAGAGATTTTGGAGGGGGTCTGCCTCAGTTGTTCCACCACATCATAATCACTTTTCTTAATGATCCTCAGAATTTCTTCCATCTCTTTCTAGGATGTTTCAAGGATGACTAGTGATTGAGCCTTCATCAAGACAGGCTTCTCTTGAACATTCTTTCCTTTTTTCTCAGCAGCGGAAGTAGGGATGGGAATTGTATTGTTTTTGTCAGTGGATACACTTGTAGGTACAATCACAGGGGTAGGGGTAACCTTCGGAATGGCCACGGGTCCAAAGACTACTGTTGGAGGAGTAATCTATGGAGAAAAGATTCTTCCACTACAGGTAACTTTGCTTGTTCCGGTAATGTTACTGATGCCGGGATTATCTTCCTCAGAGCTTTCTTCTTCAATGGTCTGCTCAATCTGTTTGACACCATGGTAGTAGATTTCTCCACCATAGTTCCATGGTACCATTTTATCTGACTTATATGCGGCAGGCCTGGGCATTGTTATCTTCAACGGAGTAGTCACGGGAGCAGATGTAATCCTAACAGGTTTTTTAGGAACCCTGGAAGGATTAGCGTATATGGTTATTATTGAAACTTCTAGAATTGGAATGGGTGAGACAAGAGTTTTCTCGAACAAAATTTCTTGGTTATCAATCAATTGTTGGATTCCTTTCTTCAACAGAGGACAGTCAAATGGGGAGGATAGGAAATCATGGCAATCTTGGTCACAACCTGGGAATACCCCAGCTTTCAACAAATTCAACTTGATGGTTAGGAGAGGAGTTAACAGTTCATCCACAGTAGAAACAAACAGATCTTCTTCAATGGCACTGGCATTATGTCCATGCCTAGGCATTGGAGCGGAGATAACATTCGGCTTTTTAGGAGCTTCAAATTCAACTTCCTTTGCATCAATTAGATCTTAAATCTTATTCTTCAGAGCCCAACAGTTGTTGGTGTCGTGCCCTGGGCTTTCAGAGTGGTACGCGCATCTGGCATTGGGATGGTAGTGTGGAGATGAAGTATTAGGATTTTTAGGGGCTTCCTTTAACATGGCCAAATTCAACTTCAAGATATGTGGTAGGACTTGAGCAGGAGTCATGTTTATCTTGGTGAATTTCCTTACAGGCCTTTCCACCCTTTGCTGGTTATTTCTCGGCTGACCATTTCTCGGCTGGTTGTTTCTTGGCTGGTCTGATGTAGACTTTTGAATCATAACGGCCCCCACTGTTGGTCGTCTTTCAATTCTTCCCTGATTTCTATGGGCATAGACAGCAGACAGTTCCTTCTTTCCAGTGAAGGGCTTTTTTTCAACAGTTGAGGCAGACGCGTCCTTCTGAATTTTCCCGCTTCTAATACCGGCCTCCACTCTTTCGCCAGTTAGAATCAATTCAGTGAAACCTGCAGAGGAGCTTCCAATCAGGTGATTAAAGAAAGGACTTGATAGAGTCCCTAAGAACATGTCCAGTAGCTCTCTTTCAGATAAAGGTGGTTGTTCCCTTCCGGCTAAATCCCTCCACTTCTGGGCGTAGTCTTTGAAGCCCTCATTGGTAACCATAGCCATATTCTGTAGCTGAGTACGGGTTGGTGCCAAGTCGGCGTTATATTGATATTGTTTATAGAAGGCGGCTGCCAAGTCTTCCCAATTATGGACATCTTCTCTCTCCAACTGGTAGAACCAATCAAGTTGTGTTCCCGATAGACTGTCCTGGAAAAAGTGGACCCATAGGTCTTTGTCAGAAGAATGTGTTTGAATTTTCCTGACATAGGATATGAGGTGCATCTTAGGTCAAGACACCCCATCATACTTAGAAAACAGCGACACTTTAAATTTAGGAGGGATTACAATTCCAGAAACCAACCCTAACTCCTCAAAATCCAGCCCCGATACTCTCTGTATCTCCATAGCAGCTAGATGTTCTTCCAGGTTTTTGTATTTGTAATCGGCCGGAGGGTACTGTTGTTCAGAGTAGTCTTCATCTTCCTCTTCTTCTACTTCAGAATTTGATGGCACTGCCGCTCCTTTTCCTTTTCCTTCCCACTCTTCAGATGTTGATGGGAATTCCAAAGTCCGTCTGGCTTGTCCTTCAAACCTTCTGCCCATGAGAACCACACCGGCTCGCTTCTTCTTCTTTTTCTCTTTCTCTTTCTCTAGCAAAGTCTTGAGCTACTCCTGCCCCTTGGCTAAGGTCAAGAGTAGTTGTTGAAATTGTGAATTCTGAGCTTGCAAATCTTTGATCGTTTGTTCAATATCCATCTTGCTGAAATAAACAACAGAGAGATGAGGAATCTTGGTGTGAAGACCTGTTTATGCATATGATGAATGATATGTATTCATGTAATGCTTTCAAGGATTCATAAATTCAAATTTGTTTTAAACAAAAAAGAAACACATGTCATATTAATAAGATAAAATTGTTAGTATATCAATGCCCCTTGGGAAAAATAATACAAGATTCTAAGGTAAAAAGACGTTGCGCATCCTCTTTGGTGCAATGTAGGTGTTGAGAGTCTGCTCTTCATGAAGTTGACGAGTGATTTCCAAAACCTTCTTCTCGCTTGCATAGAATTGGGCTTCGAAAGTGTCGCGCTCTCCTTTGAGCTGTATCTAACTCCTTTGTAAGTCTTCGAGTGATGTTGGCATGTCAGAATGTAGGAGGGTGTATGTAACCTCTCCTTCCATAACAGGCTCTATAATCACAGGGAGAATGGAGGGGTAAGGCATCATAAGACTTGGGCGCGGGTTCGTACCCACTTGAGGTAAGGCTCAAGAGGGATGGAATTCTTGTGTCCCAAGGTCTTACTGTCCACCTTGTTGGGCATCCTCCAAGCTCGGATGAATCTCTGACGGAGTCCTTTGTTGTCGTTGTCGAAGTCGAAAACCAATCCTTGAATCAGCATGTCATGTGGGCCATCCCTTCGGGCATAACCAAACTGTCTCAGAGCCAAGCAAGGGTTGTAGGTGATGCCTCCCCTAATGCCAAGTAGAGGGACATTAGGAAATTCCCCACAACGATCAATGATAATGACATTCTCTCTAGATCGAGAACACCAATGAATATCTGAATGTGTAAGAGTCATCAATCGTTGTGACCACCTCAAGCCTTGCTCATTCTTCAAGAATGATTAGGGAAGATGAGAAATAAACCATCTTGCCAGGAGAGGAGTGCAACACATGAGAACACCTCTTTTCCTCATTGTACGAGTGTGAAAAGAGTGGAGGATATCCCCAAGCAATGTAGGTACTGGGTTGCGAGACATGAAAATTTTGACAGCACTCACATCTATGAGTTGGTCAGGGTTAGGGAACAAGACCATCCCATAGATGAGAAGAGCTACAATCTCATCAAAAGCTTGCAAGTCTAGATAATTCCAACAACTTTGGGCCTTCTCAAACAGAAACTTCGACAAGAAGCCTTTGACACCACTTCTAGTTTCCCAATGTATTGTGACATCAGATGAGTGCAAGTGCAGGGCTTGAGCAATCTCTTCTGGATTTGGATCTCTTTCCATACTGTTGAAGGGTAGTTGATTGATAATAGGAATCCTCAAGAGCTGAGAAAATTCCTCCAAAGTAGGCACAAGTTGGTAGTCAGGAAATATGAAGCAATGATGCAAAGGGTCAAAGAACTGGAAGAGAACTTTCAGCATATCCTCCTCAGTGTTGGCAGTGACTAAGTTGAGTAGACTACCATGTCTCTCTGTGAACGGAGAATTCTCATGAATCCTTGAAGTTAGCTCCTTGAGTTGTGGAGGAATTCTTACAAGGTTGACTTGGACAGTTTTCATGCGAAGTGAAACCATAACCTACAAAACAAGAAGAAAGATGAATCTCCAAAATCCTTGAAATGGTTAGTTAATGCATATGATGCTCATGATATGTCCATGATGTTATGTACAAGTATATGTACAAACAAATCACACAAGTTCCTAGTTCAGGCTTGCATGGGGTTTCATAGGTAAGTACCCTCTTGAAGTTTAGTTGGCTCAACCTGTCTTAGAAATAGTAACCGGGTTCTAAGGAGCTCAATATCATTGGATTGTTTCCTTGTTCATTGTTTCAATTCAACCTCTTTACTGGCGACCGAAATATTCCAAGGAACCAACCCTCAATGAGTGTGGTATCGAGTATCTACCAACTTCAGACTGCACCAAAGCCGGTCATCTCACTACATCCTAAAAGGCCAAGTTGGTCAAGTAAAGGTTCTAAAAGTCCACTAGTGCTTCATGACATCACTCAACATCCCTGTATTCTCTTTGATTGACTCAAAGGCTACCGGTACCCACAAATATGTCGCACTAATATAGCTATTGCTTAGACCATGTCGGTATACCCCGCACAGTTTCCACAACGTATTGCTATTTACCTATGAATGTTTCCCAAATCCGGGTAGAGGATTCAAACCCAAACAATAGAACCGAAATGTAAAGCATACAAGTCAAACAAGATAAGCATGTAAAGGTGATCTAAAACCCTAAGGTAACCCCACTTTTATATGGACTCCCCAGCAGAGTCGCCAGTTCTGTGATGCGGTGGGAGAACTAACTTGAGGTTTTGCTTTTGTGTTTGCAAATGTCACGGTTAGCAAGAGTCGCCATCGACTTTTCTTTTATCCAAAAGGAAAGGTAAAAAAGCACAGGAAAGACCTTTGAGATGTTTTCTTGAGTTCGGGGGGTAGATTATGAAAAGGGAAGGTGCTAGCACCCTTTTCATCCATGGTTTTCCATGGGCTCTTAGTTACTTGTTTAGATCACTTTCTTTGCTTTTGCAATTGTTTGAAATGGTACTTTGTGTGGTTTTTGAAAGTATTTTGAAAAGAGGCCATCGTTTAGGCAATCTTTGTAATGATTCTCGTTCGTAAGAATGTATACAAAGATGTTTGTATTTTGAAAAATATTTCAATGTTTTGAAAGTTGTTTGGAAATGTTTTAGAAATGTGTGTGTTTGTTTGAAAATAGCAAGGATTGTTTTGAAGTTGATCAAGTAACTAGAAGCATTCTACCTACTCAAAAGTCTTTCTTGTACATTTTTATTCCTTTGATATTGTTGATTTACCATTGTTTTGGTAGACAACCTTATCTTTGGATGTTAAACGGGACGGGCATGGGTCATCGTATGACTATGATAGAAATGGTGCCAAGTATCTTAGCATGCTTAAGGGACCAAGATCATTTTTAGGCAACCTTTTGATAGCGTCATCGAGGGACTATGATCTTTTGTTTTGTTTTGTTTTGCCAAGATACCTAGCATGCATACCATGGCCATTTTGTTTAGGCAACCAAGTGGGTGAAACCCTAGAGGTGCTTGTGTGCAATGTGTTGTCATTTTACATGCTTTTTTGTTTTGCATTAGGTCTTTGCTATTTGTTTGATTTTTGTCTTATCATGCAAACCCTAATTTTAGTAAACATGTATATAATGCGATAAATTGCGTAAAGTAAATCTAACTATTACAACAATATTATGGGGGGGGGGGATACAAGTTTTGAATGGGGAATATTGCTCAAAATAAAACCCTAGAAATTATTACAACCCAATTGAATTTTGGTACAATAAATAAATAAACAATTATTTAAATATGCAATAAATGTATGGATGCAAAAAATGTTTTGTATTTGTTTTATATATGTAAAAATAAAATTATTTAAGTCCTAAAAATAAGAAAAATAATAATGTTATTTTTGAAAGGGGAAACCCTAATTTTTTATTTTTTTAAAGAAAAATTATGTTTTCTATTATTTATTTTATCCATTTATGTACAAGAAAAATAAATAAAATTATTTACAAATATTAAAAATTAAAATATATGTGGAAATAATATTTTATGTGTATGGATAATAAAAATAAAAATGTATGATATTTTAAAATATATTTACTATTTATTTTAAGAAAATAAAGTTCTATTTATTTAAATAATCAATATTTTATGCAAAAAAAATAAGATAAAAAATAAAATAAAATGCAAAAAATTAAGAAAATATTTTTGGGATTTTTTAATGTTCAGAAAAAAATAAATGCAAGTCAAAAATATAAAATATGCAAGAAAAATGCAAAAATATAAGAAAATAGGTCAGGGGTGCAAATAGGAATATGGGGGGGGTGCAAAAAGCCAAAACAGAAGGCCCAAGCGCGCTCAGGCCCAGACCACCATCTTCATCCCTGTCCTTCAGCTTGCACGCGTTCTGAGTTCAAATCTGTAACTTGCTTGTTCAGCTGAGTCTGGATATGGCAATGTGGGGACTTTGAGTGAGGCCTGAGGAACGTGTGAGCTTCCTTGAAGTTCCCTCAAGCTATTCCAATACTTAGCTTGCCTTGAGAATGTTTGAAACTCCTTGTAGAAGTCAACCTGCAACCTTCCAAAATGAAAATGGTGATGTCTGAAATAGGGGTTACAGTTGCAGTGCAAAGGCTTGGATGGTTTAGGTAGGATGTATGGAAGATGTTTGAAGTATTACAAGGAAAAACGCACGAGCAAATTTCAAGTAGGCAAGTGTTTTGCAGAAGCTGCCCTGTTTTGGGCAGAAATGTGGTTTTTCTGTTTGGGAGAGTTTTGAATGTTGTGTATTTGTGTTTTCTGCTTGTAACAAGTTTGTGAAGTTGTTTAGAATGAAGCCAAGTCTTCTCTTTATCAGATGGACCAGTTTTTTGACTTTTGCCAATTTGTTTGCTTTTGAAGAAAGTTGAAATGACTTATGCCAACGGCCTGTACAGGCTTGCTTTCTATCTGCATAAAGTTGGTACAAGTTGCTTGTTATCTGTGGAAAATGTCTGCATCCAAGGAACAAGTCCAAGGCTCAAGGCTGATAAAGTGGAAAAGGCTTGCTTTATCAAAATGGTATTGTGAATTTTATGCCATTTATGGATTAATCTTTTGTACAATGCTCCAAAGATCAAAATAAAGCCATTATCCATTGAGTTAGCATTCAATTATGGAGTGTAGAAGGGATTAGGACCTATAATGAAAGGTACAAGCATGCTAGGAACTGATTTGCAACTTGAAGCATTGTAAACATGGCTTGAACAAAAGTGACAAATTACCATTTTCTCTTCTTAGATTCTCCCTAACCACAAATGATCTTGGAGAGTTCTTGGACATTTTGGAAATCTTGTAACATGCTATACAATCCATCTTTGAAATGAATTTTGAGATACCTCTTGGAACTAGGTGAAAAATGCCCATGAAGTTAGGTCAAAAACCTGCCTAAATTAGGGCAAATTTTCACTAAGTTAAAAAGTTTATGGACCCCTATTCACAAATTCATAACTTGATATCCAAGCATCTTTTGGGAAAACTTTGTGAATCAAAGTTGTAGATTTCATGGAGGACTACAACTTTCATGTTGGAAGTTTTATTTGAATCCAATTGCATCATGGTGAAAAATTGTGGAAAGTTGGGAAAAATTAAGAAAATTTCCATACTTTGAAAAATTCTAAGTTATGAAAATTTTCAAATTCAAAACCCTAATTTTCAAAATTGGTTTTCTTGGTCAACAAGTTTCATATTTTGACATATCTTGATGAATTATGACCCTTGGCACTTGATTTTGACCAAAAAGTCAAAGTTTGACTTTTCAGTATACAGTTGATTGCAAAATTCATCTGTCAATCCTATGAATTTGAGATCTTTTGAACTATGTGGTTAGGTCAAGATGATGCTATTGAGTCATTGAAATCATGCTTGAACCCAATTGGTAATTGGCTAGGTTAAAAATCAGAAATTGCCCTTTCTCAATCAAAACCATAATTTTGACCATTTTTCCCTTTTGATGATCTGATCAAATTTCTCGAGGAGTTGTGATCCAAACTTGATAAAATGGTACATAGGAGCCTAGAATGTTGTTGCGGATCAAAAATTATGAAGTTTGACTGTAAATTGGCCATGGTTGACTTTTTCCCCAATACAGCTGATTTTTAGGTCAACTGTCCAATTGACTGGGCAAAAATGTGATTCAAGGCTTGAAACTTGGTATGAGCAATATTAGGGATCCAAGATGGTGTATGAAAGTCATATGAAGCATTGAATGCCCAAAAATCCTTGTGTAAACTCAAACCCTAATTTCAGGTCATCAGTGCAAGGTGAGGTCTTGAGCTGAGCAAACCCTAATCTTGTCTGGAGTCTAGGAAGTCTTGTGATGAAAAATCTTGATAAATGAGAGGGAAAATTTTGGGGTACAACACTTAGCAAATACCCTCAATCACAAGATCGTAGTCCCTCGATGACCCTTTGACGTTGCCTTTGGTAAACGATCTTAAACCCTTACGACAAATTGCTAAGGTATCCTACAATGTTTCCTTCTATGACTGTACGATGACCCACGCTTGTCCCTTCACATCCAATGATAAAGTTTCTTACTAACTAATGGTAATATAATACTATCTAAAGGAGGGAACACAACAAAGACTCCTTTTGAGTAGGTAGAACGTTCGTAGTTGCTTGCTCACAAAACATTCCAAACAAAACATCTTTTCAAATACACCAACACTTTCAATGAAATATTTTCAAAAGTCAACACTTTGTATACATTCTTATAGAGACGAGAATCATTACAAAGTTTGCCAAAATGAAGGCAATTTTCAAAAATACTTTCAAAACAAACACATTCACAAAGCATTTCAAAGTGAGCTAGCAACTAAGAGCTCGTAGATAACTACGGATGAAAAGGGTGCTAACACCTTCCCTTTTCATAACCTACCCCCCGAACTCAAGAAAATTCTCAAAAGGTATTTCCTGTTCTTTTCACCCTTTCCTTTATTGGATAAAAGAAAAGTCAATAGCGACTCTTGCTATCCGCAACAATTGCGATAAAAATGCAAAACATCCAAGTCAGTTCTCCCACCGTATCACATAGTGGAACGAAGAAATCATGATATGGGTTTTCTAAGAAGAAATAAAGTGAAACAAATGATGTTGTTGAAGAAATAAGGGTTAGACATATGAGAAGACGTCAACAATACAATAGTAGAGTGCTTCTGTAACTCCGATCGTCAATGTAGCTCCGACTGCTATTGCCTATTAGAGAATACCACACCAAAGTAATCAAGGGCAAGGTCAGAAGAGAGAAGCTTTTGATTCTATTTTTATGATTTATGAAGAATTGTTTTCGGCTTTGATTCAGAAGAAATTGGTGCAGACTAGGCCACCCCCAGCTATACCTTTAACTTTGCCATGGTATTATAAAGTTGATCAGTCTTGTGCTTTTGATCAAGGAGCCCCTGAGCACAACATTGAAAAATGTTATCCATTGAAGTCTAAAGTACAAAAGATGGTAAGATCTGGTCTCCTGTATTTTAAAGATGTTGGTCTCAATGTGAAGGATAATCCACTACCTAAACATGGAGGTGGAAATGTTGTAAATATGGTTACTGGTTGTCCTGGGGACGTCAGGATTTTTGATATCAATCTGGTCAGAGGTGATTTAGTAAAGATGCATACAGATCTCCGTGAGTTTAACTATAACATAAATGACCATGCCGCTTGTAGTGTTTGCAGTACAGACGTTCATGGATGTGTTAAAGTGAGAGCGGATATGCAAGAGATGATGGATGAAGGTCTTATCCACATAATCAGACCAAGGGCTGAATATGAAGAAGATGTGAATATAGTTTATGGATGTCTCAATGAATTCTGGATTTTTCATGTAAACTATATGGATGATGATTTTGTACAACAACACACCATATTTTGTCACATGGATGACCAGGAGGTACATCATTATGTGTCCTGTCAGATCTGCTGTATGGATTCTTGTGGTTGTTCTATTGTAAAAAGAGGTGTTCTATTGCTGTTAGATAATGGTACTATCAGAGTCACATGCAACAAAGATGATTATAATGGAGTTAATATGATTAAAGAGTACTCTATTGAGGCCATGTCTGATGATGAGTATGTTTCTGCTGATGAGTTCTTTTCTTTTGATGAAGGTATATTTTCTGATAATGATTCTGCGATTCCTGAGTATTCTGAAGAAGCAGGGGTGAATGTCATTGTTCCATATATTGGTGTTCCCGCTCTTGTAGAGATTGTGTACCACAACAAGCCTGTTGTTTCTCCTGTAGTTATTTGTCTGCCTGGTCCTGTCCTGTATGAATCAGATGAAGCTATGCCTTATAAGTATAATGCAACTATCCTATAAGATGGTGTGGAAATTCCTATCAAACCTTTGCCCCATGTTGAGAATATTGCTGAAGCTATTCAGGTAACTCATAGTGGTCGTGTCTTCGCCCCTACCTTTCGAGGAGATGTTAATTATGGTAAGAAGGTTATTAAGAATGCTGAACCTTAAGAAAGTGGTAGGAGAGTCTAGTGGTGCCTCCTTGGAAAAGGATGTTGATGATCTATTAAAAATCATCAAGATGAGTGACTACAAGATTATGGATCAGTTGTTGCAAACTCCATCTAAAATTTCCATTTTAGCCTTGTTGATGAACTCTTCTGCTCATCGGGAATGTATGATGAGGGTGTTGGATCAGGCTTTTATTGAAAGTGACATGTCTCTGGATCAGTTCAACGGTGTAGTGGGGAATATTACGTCTTGTAACAACCTGAGTTTTTGTGATGAGGAATTGCCTGATGAAGGGAGAAACCATAACCTGGCTGTGCATATATCTATGAGTTGCAAGAATGACACTTTTTCCAATGTGCTAATAGACAATGGATCTACTTTAAATGTCATACCTAGAAGTACTCTCATGAATCTTAAGTACCAGGAAACTCCTTTGCGCCCCAGTGACATTATAGTAAAAGATTTTGATGGTTCAAAAAAATATGTCATTTGAGAGGTGGACTTACCTATTCACATAGGTCCTTACTTATTCCAAATCACTTTTCAGGTTATGGATATTATCCTAGCCTATAGATGTTTATTGGGACGACCATGGAAACATGAAGCATGAGCTGTTACTTCAACCTTGCATCAGAAGTTGAAATTTGTCTGTGAAGGAAAGGTAGTTATTGTGAATGGTGAGCAAGCTCTGATGATATCTCATTTGTATTCCTTTAGCATTGTAGAAGCCGATGAAGCTGTTGTTGGAACTTAGTTCCAAGATTTGTCTATTGATGATATAAGGATGAGTGAAGATTTTATCTCCTTATTTAAGGATGCACAATATGTAGTGCATAAAGGCCCTAGCAAGGTGTGGTGGCAAATTATTAATCCACCTGTGGACATGAATGGGTCTGGTTTGGGTTTCTCCGTGAAGAATGAAGTCATGAAGCCAAAGTCCGATTTGAGTAAATATTAAGACATCTTTCACAGTGCATGATATCTCCATCCGACTACTCCAAGGATCAACACTATTCTCGAATATGAGCCAGAGCAAGAGATGTCCAACTTTGTGACACCTGGAGTCAGAATCCAGAATTGGATCACTGTTGATGTTCCTTATTACATTCACATTTCAAAGTAATTTGGTTTTTGTCTTTTCAAAAGTCTTTCACTCTTCCCAAGGTGAAAGTGATGTTTTATGGGCATGTCTTTTGTTTTGATTTTTAAGATCATTAATAAAAGTTGTTTTTTATTTCTAAATTTTGTCTTTATTTTCTGTTTTTCTTTGAAAATCATAATCAGGAAAAAAAACCTTTTGAAATAAATAATAACTGTAAATAAATATGCATAATCACTTGTTACACGTGTCAGTTTCTAAAATAAATCATAAATCATATGTGTAGATTAATTAAAAAACTGTTGAGTGCAATGATCTTTCACTCTCTCCTAACTTTGAATATCTTGTATATGTGGCTGAAGAAGAAGAATATGATGAAATACCAGAAGAGGTTTCACGTTTTCTTGAGCGGGAGAAAAATACCATTCAGCTGTATAAAGATTCGTTGTAGACGATTAACTTGGGTTCAGAGGAAGATCCGAGAGAAGTCAATATTAGAGCATTACTTCATCCCAATGTGAAAAGCAGATTTATTGAGTTGCTGAAAGAATATGTGGATATATTTTCTTGGTCTTATCAAGATATGCCTGGTTTGGATATCGATATTATGGAAGATTATTTGCCGCTAAAGCCAGAATGCCCACCAATCAAGTAGAAGTTGCGAAGAACTCATCCTGACATGGAAACGAAGATTAAAGAAGAGGTTTTAAAGCAGATTGACGCTATTTTTCTCGTGACATCAGTGTACCCTCAGTGGATTACCAATATTGTTCAAGTACCAAAGAAAGACAAGAAGTCTGCATCTGCGTTGATTATCGAGATTTAAACAAAGCAAGTCTGAAAGATTATTTCCCATTGCCACATTTTGATATGGTGGTTGATAGTACAACAAAGATCAAAGTGTTCTAGTTCATGGAAGGATTTTCCGGATACAATCAAATTATAATGGCTCCTGAGGACATGGAAAAAATAAGGTTTATCACCCCTAGGGAACATTCTATTAGATAGTGATGCACTTCGGGTTGAAGAACACTGGTGCAACATACCAGAGGGCTATGACAACCTTATTCCATAATCTGATGCATAAGGAAATTGAAGTATATGTTGATGATATGATCACCAAATATCATATTGAGGAAGGGAATATAGAAGACTTGTTGAAATTGTTTCAGCGTTTGAGGAAGTATCGTCTTCGCTTGAATCCAAATAAGTGTACTTTTGGTGCTCGTTAAGGAAAGTTGCTAGGTTTCATTGTCAGCCAAAAAAGAATTGAAGTTGATCCTGATAGAGTTAAGTAAATTCAAGAAATTCTTGCACCAAGAACTGAAAAGCAAGTTAGGGACTTCCTTGGACGTTTGAATTGCATTTCCAAATTTATTTCCCATATGACTGCAATATGTGAGCCAATCTTCAAGCTGTTAAAGAAAGATCAAGGTTATGTGTGGACTGATGATTTCCAAAGGGAATTTGAAAGTATTAAAGAGTATATGCTTGAGCCTCCCATCTTGCTCCCTCCTGTTGAAGGAAGACCATTAATTATGTATCTGACTGTGTTGGATAACTCCATGGGCTGTACTTTGGGCAAAAAGATGAAACAAGAAGAAAAGAATATGGCATTTATTATCTCCGGAAGAAGTTCACTGACTGTGAGTCACAGTATTATATGCTAGAAAAACATGTTGTGCTTTGGCCTGAGAGGCAAAGCGATTACGGCAATATATGTTGAATCACACTACTCAGTTGATTTCCAAAATGGATTCGATTAAGTATATTTTTGAAAAGCCTGCTCTTACTGGAAGAATTTCCCTTTGGCAGATGCTGTTGTTTGAATATGATATTGAATATCATACTCAGAAGGCTATTAAATGAAGTGTGTTAGCGGAGTACCTTGCTGTAGCGGTAAAATCAATGAAGTCGCCACCGAGTATTTATTTATCCCTCATAAAGGGAAAGGAAAATTATCGAAGAAAAACATGAAGGGAGAAATCAAGATCTCGCGACCGAGAGATCGGGTACAGGAGTCGATTACGCAAGGGGAAGGTATTATCACCCCTCACATCCGTAGTACTCTATGGGATCCACTCTTGTTGTTCTAATCAAAGGGTGTGTTCAATCTAATGCTTAAGATCTAAAATAATAATGCAAAGAGGGAATGCATGCAAAGAAAACACGGGGAAAAGAAAGAAATATTTACAAATTTTCGCTCGGCTTAGCCCCGTGACTAGATGCCTACGTATCCCTTTTAAGGAATCAGAGCGTCGTAGTTCGGCTCACAAATTTTGTTTGTTTGTATTTTTTAAATGAAGAGTGTTAAATTCGATCATTCCACCGCTGCTCGACCATTAGAGACTCACGCACTGTAGTGGAAAGGAATCAACACGCTCTTAGAAGAGAAAAGCCAAATGGCAAAAAGAAATGAATTGATTGATGTTTTTACCATGAAAAGGATTTTGTATGTTTAACATGTTTTATACATTTCCAAGAAAAAATAAATTTTAGTTTTAAATGCAATTATAAAAGTGGGAAGAAAGCATCTAAGGGAGACTGGCCTATCTCTAACCTAGTGTTCTCAGACAATGGTGGCGCTTTGTCAAGGATGGAAAGGGAAATCACTATTCTATGTTAGCATGTATGGTTCACAACCTAAGATCTAACTTGCATCTGAAAGGAACAAGCGCATTCGAAGGGAACATGGTATAGAAAGCAAATGTGCAAACAAACTCGAAAGAGTGCACACATGAAATGTTAAAGAAAAGAAGAAAAATGCTTTAGTCAAGGGGAGCGGATCACCTGAGATAAACAAGAGGGAGTGAGATGAAAAAACAAAAATGTGACGTCTAAAGCAAGTGAACACCTAACCAAGATATATAAGATCGAGGTAGGCGACAGATGGAAATATGAACAATCACGGTGTGTCAGCATCGGCCAATGCAAACTTTTGATAGAGTGGGGGATAAGTTACAAAACCATTTTCCACTTGACGACTCGATAACAAGAGTAAGCACAATTCTGAAACATCATGGTGCGTCACGAGCTAAGGATGACACAGACGAAATTGCGAGGGTTGATTACTAACCCCTTCACGCTTGCCTCCTTTTGAGGACTTATCATCAGTAACATATGCGAGCACAAATATAAACGAACCTGAAAAATACCTATACAAAGGTAGGGTTTTAAACAAACCACACATAAGTAGCACACAGTTGCAAATAATGCGGAATTTCCCTAAACGAGTCTATAAATAAACCAGAGGGGTTCCTGACATGATCAGCAATGGAGACCCCCATCATACATCTTTATTTCTACTTCTCATGGTAAGAAAAGTAGTAAAATTCCTACTTCTCATGATATCTAGAAAACAGTAAAGTGCGGAAAGATAAATTGGAAGCAGCATAATACCAAACGAGCAATACTGTCTGTAAAAAGAACAACCAAAGCAAAGAAATCCAGAGTACTTCGCGCGAGCTAACATCAACAAACAAATAGTCAGAGATTGAATGCTCAGAATAAGTGTTGAAGCATATCCGATGTGAAAATAAATCACAATCAGAAAATCAAGCATGTCTGCATATCACACTAAACCTTCAAAAGACTTAAATCTCGACAAACAAAAAGTGAATCACAAGTCTCAAATAATAGGATAATCATGATTTAATTCCTAAAATCAAATAAAAATCTAACAAGTATTTTTTTATTGATGTTTTTTTTACTTTTATCATTTCTAATTTTTTATTAAGAAAGTTAGAAAAAAACTAAACCAAAAGAAAAAAACTAATTCAAAACAAAAGATTAGAAAAGTCGGAGAGTGTACGTCTGAAGGTAAGGTACTAGGCCCAATTTAATGCAGTCCATAATAGTTATTTTTGTTCTAAACATTAATCAGATGAACAAACAAAAAAACTAACGGGCCTGGCTGGGATGTGCAAGCCCGGTCCATGAACCAACAATCACCAACCCAGATTTTTTTAAATCTTTCCTACACTATTAAAACTATCATTTTTTTTAGTTTATGAAAAAAAATAACAAAAAATAAAACAAATGAGAATGAGATTAGGGTTGAGATTATGTGACTATCCAGCTTCAGTTTGTAAACGTGGTTCTTCTCCTCCGCGAAACACGAGCGACACTACTCCCTTCTTTCTCCGGTCGATTCTTTCTCAGGTCTCCCATCATCACATACCGCCGTCTCCGTGTTATCATCTTCTTCATCAAGATTCCGCCATGCACTGTCAAACAACGACCATGCCTGATTGAAGAGCACCACAATCCTATGCGATAGTTTCTCGTTTCCGGAGATTTTCGTTTGATCTCACTCGCTCTCCACTTGCTCTCACATGAACTTCATCTTTCGTTCTTCGTTGATTTCTCTCATGCATGTATTCGTATTCAATTTTCCTTACACTTTCTCAATACAACCTTGATTTCGACGAAAGAACAACAACATAGACACCATAGATTTATGCGCAGAAGTGCATAAGCGGTATGAGAATTGAATGCTTACCTACCAGAGACTCCGACTGTTCTTCAATATTGACGAAAACACATAGGAATCAGAGAAAAAGCGGTTCAATTATGCATACTTTTTGTTCTTGATTATGCTTGTTCTCTTTTCTTCCGATTTCATGTATTCTGAGTTATTGTTGATGTTTGTAATCTTGCACAGAGAGATGATATGAAGTGTGTGGTGATATCGATTTGAAGAGTGAGGGTTGAAGATGATATTTTAAGGTGATTTACAAAGAGAGATCGAAGAGTGATGGTGTTGTGCCGAATGGTGATGTTGCAGAGAACGACATTTACATTGATGTTGTTGAAGGTTGAAGGTGCCACATGATGAAGATTCAAGCGTGGAGATTATGGAAGATAGAATTGAAAGGCGAGTCCTTGAGTTTTTTCTCTGTGATTTTTGTGAATTGCTCCCCCTGATTTCTGTTATAATTATATTATATAGTTTATTGAACCTGTGAGATTTGGTTAGAGATTGTAATCAATCTCAGCCCTTGATTGAAAAATCGGTTAGTGAAATAGATGGTTGGGATTGAGGTAGTTATGACAGTTATAGAATCTGCTATTTTTCTATTATGATTTTTTTTACTGTGAATGAATATGTTATGTAATCCCCCTGTTTGTTACAAACCGTTGAGAAGTTGAGGACTGGAGCTTTCATGAGTTAGTTATCGTGAGATTTTTTATTCAGTTTTCCTTCTATATTCAGTAATGAACTGCAGCTTGATATACGTGATGAATACGCAAAGCTGTTTCTTTTGGTTTTGGATACTTCTGATTTTTCTGATGCAGGTTTTCAGACAGATCTATTAAACTGGAATTTATTTCATGGTTTATGATTAATTTCCTCCATTTTCTATTTTTTTTTCAAAACAGGTATGCTTGGCTTGGTTATAAATTTAAGCAAAGAACCAGATATATGAATTGCTGATTTGACGGGTACAAGGCACAAAGTAATGACCCGCTTTTGATCACACCTGAACTGATTTTCTGGTTTCCGTTTGGAGAGAACAGTGGCAAATTAAAACAAGGAAATGGCATCAATTTGAATCAAACTTTGTGTACAGATTTTCAGGCTCATGTGTGGATATGTTTTTTTTCTTGTATTGCTTGGAATTTTCTTGTAACATTTGCAATTGCGCCTTGAATGTAATCACGGATGATATTTGAACTTTGTCTTGCAATTCCTTCTCTCTTTTTTTTAGTATTTCAACTTGTAATGACTTGAGGATATTAATGAACAAAACTTCCTCTAATTTGCATTTTGAAATCCGAAACATTTTCTTTGATTTTTCATTATAGAATAAACCATGAAGTTTGACATCTCGAATAATAGATGATGAATTGCTTTAAGCTTAAATGGGATCATATCTTTGACAATTCGATAGTGAATTTGGACGATGAAGGGTTTGGATCAATACTGGAACGATACTTGAATTAAGTCTTGAACAAGCCTTCCATCTTTAAAATGTAAATCCACTTGGCAAATTATGCGAAAATAGTCACTTGAAAGGAATTTGAATTGAATTGGAGTGAATGATAAATGTCGTAAATTTCAAGTAATTCTCCTTAAAAGGAATTCTCATAGAACGGGCTTGAACTCACATTGACATTGAATGATATTTTAATCAACAACTTTGAATTCCATACAATCAATTATTCGAATTTTCTAGAATTAATTTGTACTTAATGACATTTCTTGAACGAATCTTCACATCATCTCCAACGAAACCTTAATTTGAATCTTCAATTTAATCAAAATTCAAGAAGTAATCCTAAATCGATTCATAGCTTAAGCACCAAGAATCATCTTGATTTGATGATATCTTCAATCAATCCTTAACCAATTAACAAATAACATCACAAGAAAGAAGTCCTTGATTCAGTCCTCTAGACTTTTTAAAAAGAATGTCTAGTGGAGAAAGCACATAGGAGAAACCCTAATTATTTCTCTTTGAAAAATCTTGATGAAGATAACTTTGTATCTCGAGGAATTTTGCTAGGGAAGACGTCTATGATGCTTGTGATCCAAAACCCTAATTTCACAGTCCAAGAATAATGAGAACACCAGTTGAATCAACTTTAAATAAGATAGAATCCTCAATTCATAGGGAAAAACCTAATTCCAAAGAGCCTTTTGATCCCGTAACCATGGAATTGATGATATGCATGAGATGTATAAAGTGCGATGAGGGATCTTAGGAGCAAAAATTGAGGTATAACACTTGCTCACCAACCAGTTGATGATTATCAGTTTGTTAAGTTTGATTTCCCTTATGAGGATGTGATGTATTTGAAAGTAAAATATTGTGATGAACCTTTGCCTGAGGAAGGTTCTGATCCTGAATCCCGGTGGGGTATGGTGTTTGATGGAGCTGTAAATGCTCATGGAAAAGGAATTGGTGTTGTGATTATCACTCGACATGGGTCACATATCCCTTTTACTGCAAGGTTGATATTTGATTGTACCAATAACACACCGGAGTATGAAGCTTGTATCATTGATCTTGAAAAGGCTATTGATCTCATAATCAAAATTCCTGATGTATATGGTGATTCAACTTTGGTAATAAATTAGATCAAAGGAGAATAGGAGACTCGTCACATTGGCTTGATTTCCTACAAATATTATGCAAGAAGATTATTACATTTCTCCAATAAAATTGAATTCCATCTGTGATCGGTGGATCTGGAACTGATTGTTTAACGCTGGTTCGCGAAATGTCGCGGAAGCAAGAGTCGCCACCGTCTTTTATTTTCTCCAAATGGAAAGGACAAAAGCACAGAAAAATTCCTTATAGAGATTGCTCTCGGTTCGGGAGGTAGATTTATAGAAAGGGAAGGTGTTAGCACCCTTTCTATCCATGGTTATCCATGGGCTCTTAGATACTTGCTCATTTGTGTTTTCGAAATTGTTTGTTTGCTTTTCAACTGTGGGTTTTAAAAGGTTTCTTTGAAAATTTCAGTTCGACTCTTGTATCAGTCCTCAAGAGTGTTTGAAAAATTGCTTTTGGAAGCTTTTTGAAAGGTGTCGGTGTGAAAAGAAGTTTTGATTTGTTTTTGAAATTAGAGCAAGTATCTATGAGTCGTCTACCTACCCTAAGGAATTCGTCTGTGTAAATGTCCTTAAAGTAGTGCCATCCCACCATTGAGAGGTAGGTAGCACCACCGTTGGAGGTATTCGGGTCAATTCGAGGGTTCGGGACATTGTGGTCACCAGAGCAATAGGAAGACACCTTAGAAGCTACCCTCATGCCATGTTCATGGACATGAGGACTTACTAAAACGTCCTCTACTCGACGACCACTTTTCGAGGGGCAAGGCAACAGTGAGACGTACCCTAGGGATGATGTGTGATTTGTGTGTCGTTTTCGATTATGTTTATCTTGTTCATGCATTGGTGATCTATGCTTTGTTTTTATGTTTGGCATTCATTCTTTCATGCAAGTTATTAATAGTTTAAAAGATGAAGAATTAAAAGTCCTACGCTATTACAAAGGCGCGGGTCTACATCGCCAAATAAATCCAAGACCCGATTTGAAATAAAATAAAATGCGGAAACATAAACGTCCTAATTAATCTATTACAAGGCTTTGGGATAAATACATTATATTCGCAAAAAGAAATAAAAATAAAATGCGAAAAGAAGTAAAGTCGGGAATGCGAGGGCGTTGGACCCTTTTAAGGAAATTAAATTACAATTAATAAATTAATTAAGTTAAATGAGAAAAGGAAATTATTTTTGAGTTTTTTGTATTTATGGATTTTAGTAAGAAAATTAAATTGGAATTAAAAAGAAAAGTTAATTAACCCTAATTCTAAATTGTTTTTAATTTATTAAGAAAAATGTTTAAATTTAACCTAGTTTTAACCTAATTTTTTAATGGCAAATTTATTTACAAAATAAATAATTAATTATTAGTAATGGTAAAAGAAAAGAAAAAAAAGATAAAAGCATTTAAAACCCTAATTCTACATTTTTTAGTTTATTAAAAAAAACATTAAAATTAAATCTAGAATTAAAACTAAATTAATTGATAAAATTTATTTACAAAAAACATTTAAATAAAATATATTTTTTATTTTTATAGTTTCTGATTTTTTTGGTATTTTTTTATGTTATGAAAAATTAATTTAAAGAATTGAAATAAAACTAAATAAAACAAATAAAAATAGAAAAAATAAAAAGAAAGAAAAATGAAATGCAAACCAATGGGGGGTGTTGACCCAAATTTAGGAGGTAAATTGCCAGCAATCTGGCCCATTTATTGGAGACCTCTTTTGACTTTTCTGGCCACGTGCATATGCGTTGACTGGGGTGTTCCCTAGACCTCCCATTCTGACCTTCAGATGCATCTTCCAGGACACTTGGCAAGCTTCAGCGTTGGGTGTTTGGTGGACGTCTGGACTTGTAGAGTACCTAATCACATTGCAAGAAAAAATAGAAAGACATATGGGGGACTTGGGAATCGAACCCAGGTCCCAAGGCTTGCAAAGGCTCTTCTCCACCAACTGTGCCATTCAACGCATTCGTAAGTATTACGCAAAACAAATATAATGAATAATAAGTCACGCTAATGATAAAAACGCGCTAAAAATTCAAATGATCCAACCATGAGAGGATACGCAAGCTTCTTCTCCATTGTACCTGTAATCAGAAAAGAGATAGCGGGGGTTTTAAACCCCCACTAAATAGGCCCTGCGAAAAATAGCGATTACGCCATGGTTGCTCATAAATTGAGCGCGACATGGTGGTTGTGTTCGTATGAAGGTCGTGAGTTCAGTGGTCCAGGTCTTGTTGGCCAATTTTTCCTGAAGAGGAAAGCCCTAATTTCACAGTTTAGAAAACCTAGCGAGCTCCAATGGTGGATTCACGTATAAGGCACGAAAACTCAAATAAACGATGCTGTTAGCTTTAGAATGATTAGATTAGTGCAAATCAACAAAAAAATGCAACGAGGATGCGTATAAATTGAAACACGAATATGAAAAATGTTAAGAACAGGACGGCTTCATGTTACCAATTCTTGAGGTTAGAAGCGTGGAAAAGGATTCAGTTAGGTTCCTTGATGTCTCAGAAAGCTTTTGGAATTGGTTATAAGCTTTGAATCACGCTCTATGTGTGAAATCAGTTTTGAAAAAATTAACGAAAAATGCAAAGTTGAAATTTGATATGAGGCGCAGCTTCCAGGTTGTGAGCATTAGGGTTGTGATCAGCTTAAGTATGCCAATGGATTAGGGTAAGAATTCAAGCCAAAAGATCCATGTTTTGATGAATCAAATATTTGATTTTTAATGAAATCCTTTCAAATATTTTCCATGTGTTTTTGATACCAATCATGGCCAAACCTTTCCAAATTGGGTGTGCACGAATCTTGAGGTTTTATTGGAGAGAATATGCTGCAAAAAGGGATTAAAAAACATGGTTTTCTATTTTTGTCATATTTTATTTCATTAAATGAATTAATAGTGATTAAAAATTCAAATAAATAATAAAAAATGATGAAATAATTCCCCTTTGGGCTAAATGGTCGTGCATAGCCTTTGGATAATGATTCTTGGAAGAAAATGTGGCCCATTAGCAATTTTGAGGCATTTGAAGTAAAGTTGACTTTTCAAAATTCCCAAAAATTTCTCAACTTCCACAAGGCATATCTTGCTCAATATTTAAGCTTTGATCATGTTCTTGGACATTTTGGAAAGGCCTTGAAGTCCTCTAACCAATGCTTTTGGTCCCATGTCATTTTGATTTACCAATCTCAAGTTATGGTCTTTGACTTGAAGTGCCTTTTTGTTGACTTTTGAAAATGACCTATAATGTTGAGATTGATAACTTTTTGTGAGAGCATTTCTTGGACTTGAAGTGTGAAGAGGAGTTGTAGGAAATGTGATTCTCTTCAAAATGAGCTTTGGATGGAATTTTTCTGATAAACCATGTGGAAGTTATTCCTTGGTCAAGTTACAGTTGACTTTTTCAACTCTCCAAATATGGAAACTTTTGCATCTTGAGACTTTTAGAGCCATGCCTTGAGAATCATGATCAAGAATTGATCAAATGATGTTTGTGGCTTCAAAATAAGACGTTGATCAAAAATTTGGACTTTTGACTGTCAAATGACCATTTTGCCCCTGCAGTTGACTGTTGAGCAATTAGGGCATTTGACTGTGCAATTTTGTGCTGTAAGTCTTGAAACTTAGCATGAGGATACTTGACAATGTTTATAGGCATGTGGAACTTGATTGGGCCTTTGAAAACTTCAATTTCTTTGTCAGAATCAAAACCCTAGTTTTTTACTGTTAGGAGGCCCTTGAGCTGTGCAACCCTTGGGGAGATTTTGAAGCATGATCTTTGCAAATCTTGAAGAATATGGGAGGGCAAATTTTGGGGTACAACACCATCATATTCCCAAAGATGAGAATTAAATGACCGATGCGTTAGCCAGTTTGGCTTCCATGTACCAAGTAAATGCTTGGAACGATGTACCTCAGATTACAGTTCGACGTCTTGTTATACCAACTCATGTGTTTGCTACAGAGGGGACATCACATGAAAAACCTTAGTATTATGATATCAAAAAATTTCTCCAGACTCAAGAATATCAAATTGGTATATCAAACAAAGATCGAAAGACATTGAGAAGGTTCACAGCTAGCTTTTTCCTTAATGAAGAGGTTTTATACAAGAGAAATTATGAGATGGTATTGCTCAGATGTGTGGATAGAAACGAAGCAGACATGTTGATGCATGGGATCCATGAAGGTTCCTTTGGTACCCATTGTAATAAGGTGGGAGAACTGACTTGGTTTGTTTTGCATTTGATCGTAATTGTTGCAGATAGCAAGAGTCGCCACCGACTTTTCTTTTACCCAATAAGGAAAGGGTGAAAAGAATAGGAAAGACCTTTGAGATATTTTCTTGAGTTCGGGGGGTAGATTATAAAAAGGGAAGGTGTTAGCACCCTTTTCATCCATAGTTATCTATGTGCTCTTAGTTTCTTGCTAGATCACTTGAAAATGCTTTTGTTTGAAATGTGTTTGTGGTGGATTTTGAAAGTATTTTTGAAAAGTGTCTTTGTTGAGGAAAACTTTGTAATGATTCTCGTCTCTATAAGAATGCATACAAAGTGTTGGATTTTTGAAAATATTTTCACGTTTTGAAAGTGTTTCGGTGTGTTTGAAAGATGTTTTTTTTAATATGGATTGTGAGCAAGCAACTAAGAACGTTCTACCTACTACAAAGTCTCTTTGTTCATTTCTTCCTTTGATATTGCTATCTTACCATTGATTGGTAAGAAGCCTTATCTTTGGATGTAAAGGGACGGACGTGGGTCATCTTATTGTCATGAATAACAATGTTATGAGATATATTAGCATTTCTCTAAAGGGACTAAGATCATTTGAAGGCAACATCAAAGCGTCATCGAGAGACTATGATCTTGTATTTTTTATTGATTTTGCTAAGATGTCTCACATGCATATTATGACCATTTTATCAAGGAAACAAGTGGAGTTAACCCTAGAGGTGAAAGTGTGCAAGTGTTTGTTTTTCATGCTTGATTTATCTTGGATTAGTGTTTTCTAGGCATTAATTTTATCTTTCCATACATACCCTAAGTTACTAGAATTTATATCAAAAGCGATAAATTGCGGAAAGTAAATTTACTACACTATTACATCATTTGGGGATGGGGTGTACAAATTAACAAATGAGGATTTGCAAGAAATTAAATCCTAATTATCTATTACAACCATATTGAATTTGAATAATTTACAAGAAATATAATATACAAGACATGAATGAAAAGAAAATGAATTTTGTTTTGATTTTGTTAAGGAAATTTAATTAAGTTAAAGAAAAGAAAATAAATAGGAAAATGTTTTTGGTCTTTTTCATTGTAAGAAGTTAAATAAAATAAACCGAATAACTTAAATATATTTTTGGTGTTTTTGTGTAGAAAATAGTTTTTTATACTTAAAACAGTTTTTGTGTAGAAAAAAACAGTTTTATGCTTGGGCCCAGGTGTTAGAACATAGTTTGATTCTACAACCCTTGATTAGAGTTTTGATGATAACAAAATACAAAGAATAATTAAATTCAAAGATATATACAAAGAACAATTATGCTCCTTAAAATTATGTTTTGTATATGCAGAAGTTCTGATGGAATCAGCATCAGAATGGAATCAGCATCAGAAGATCAGCAATATGTGCTACACGCTGAAGCTACCAGATTATATGCTGAAGCTTGATGACCAGAAACTGCGCCTAAACAAGTACACTCTGACTCTGATCAAAGACATCTTTACCAAGTCATCAACACTCTGAAGCGTTATCAGCAGTTAAAACAAAGAAGACTCTGAAGCGTTATTAATTATTCAAGACAGAATTAAATGCTAACGGCTTTCTTCAGACAAGATCTTCTTCAAAAGGAAAGTGTGTTATTATCATTAAACTTGCTTTATGGACAACGTATCTTTGCCATGCCTATATAAACAAGTATTCTTATGAAAAGAAGCACGTACGTACGCACACAACAATTTGCCAAGCCTTCCAAACCATGCATATTCAAAGCTTTAGCAAATTCATTTTATTCCAAGCTTAATTTGTGTAACTATCACAGTTGTGATATACTGTTTTGTTAGAAAACAACAACAAACTATTGTTCAATTATTGGTAAAAGATTTCCTTGAGATTAACCGGCTTGTGGTTGTACTCAAGAAGACTTTAACAGTTGTTAAAGTAGCTGTTGTAATCCTTTGATAGTAGTGGATTAAGACCTCATTGGAGAGAGGCGAAATCACCTTGACGGCTGGACTGGAGTAGTTTGAGATCAAACGAACCAGGATTAAAATACTGTGTCATAAGTTGTTAATATTTGATCCAAGTTTTTCAATTCAACCCCCCTTCTTGTGTTTTTCACATCTTCAATTGGCATCAGAGCGTCCGGTTTTGAGCTTAAACACTTAACCGTGTCAGTACAAGATCCAGCGTCAGAAAAACACAATGGTAGGACCAAGTCAAAACATCAGCAATGACAACAATGAAGAAAGGGACAGATTCAGTGGCAAACCTCCAGTCTTTGATGGAGAGAACTTTGACTATTGGAAAGACAAAATTGAGAGTTTCTTTCTGGCCCATGATGCTGATCTGTGGGACATGGTGACTGATGGATACACGCACCCAGTGGATGGACGTGGTCAGAAGATTGACAGAAAAATGATGTCTGATCAGCAAAAGCGTGAGTTCAGAAATCATCACAAGGCCAGAACAATTCTTCTCAGCGCCATCTCATATTCAGAATATGAGAAAATATCAAACAGAGAAACTGCCAAGAATATGTTTGATTCTTTGAGAATGACGCATGAAGGCAACATTCAAGTCAAAGAAACCAAAGCCCTTGCGCTCATTCAGAAGTATGAGGCATTCAAGATGGAAGAAAGTGAATCAATAGAAACTATGTTTTCAAGATTCCAAATTCTTGTTTCTGGTCTAAAAGTTCTTGACAAAGGGTATTCCACTTCTGATCACGTTAAGAAGATCATCAGAAGCTTGCCAAAACAGTGGAGGCCAATGGTCACAACACTTAAGCTAGCCAAGGATCTCAACAAAATCTCTCTGGAGGAACTTGTTAGCTCCCTCAGAAGTCACGAGATAGAGCTAGAAGCAGATGAGCCTCAAAAGCAAGGTAAGCCATTAGCTTTAAAATCTAACAGAAAATCTGACTCCAAAATTTTGCAGGTTGTGGAAGAAACCTCAGATGGATCCTCATCAGAAGAAGATGAATTGTCTCTTCTCTCCAGAAGGGTGAACCAACTATAGAAGCAGAGACAAAGGAAGTTCAGGAATCCCAGAAGATCAGAAAATCAGAATGAATCTTCCTCCAGATACAGAAGGTCAGAATCCTTCTCTAGACACAGAAGATCTAAAGGTTCTACAGGATACAGAAAGCCAAACAACAAAGACATCATCTGCTATGAATGTAACGAGCAAGGGCACTACAAAAGTGATTTCCCAAAGCTTCAGAAGGAGAAGCCCAAAAAGAAGTTTGGAAAGAAAAAGAAGAAAAGTCTCATGGCTACATGGGATGATTCTGACACATCTGAAGCTGACTCAGAATCAGATGATGAAAGAGAAAACATAGCTCTCATGGCAAATGTATCTGAAGACAGTGAAGCTTCTGAGTCAGACTCTGAATTAGATACAGAAGAGGTATTCCATGACTTTACTATAAATTTTACTAAGGCTGAATTAGCTGAAAGCCTTAATGAAATTCTGGAAAGGTATCAACAGATCAGAGTCAAATTCAGAAACCTGAAAAGGAATCTTGCTTCTGACTCTGATAAGACTGAGAGTCTCAGATTGGAGAATTCTGAGTTAAAAGAAAAAATTTCAAAATTAGAAAACCAGTTGCAAAACTCTCAGAAGGAAACAATCCCGTAAACTCTTAACAATGCTGATGAGATCATCAAAGAGTATGATCATAACTTTCAGAAGTTTCTTGCTAAAAACATAGACAGAAGCAAGATGGCTTCAATGATCTATGGAGTTAGCAGAAATGGCAGAAAAGGGATAGGATATCAAGGTAAGGTACCTACATCAAAAAATGCCATGGATTTAGTTATAAAACGTACTCCACTTGATTCACACTTTATATATGGGCACACACATGACATAAAATATACAAGTAGTGATTACTCTGTCAAACCAAAATTCAACCAGAGTTTTGGTAAAACTAACAAATCAGGACCCAAGAAAATGTGGGTACCTAAGGATAAAATAATACATGTGGCAGATATCTTTAGCAGCAAAGCAAAGACACCAATCATGGTACCTGGACTCTGGCTGCTCACGACACATGACGGGAAGAAGGCATATGTTCCAAAGCCTGGAACTTAAGCCTGGAGGCCACGTAGGCTTTGGAGGAAATTAGAGAGGAAAGATTATTGGCTCTGGAACAGTAGGTAATGGAAATCTTCCCTCTATAAGTAATGTTTTATTAGTTGATGGATTAATGCATAACCTGTTATTCATAAGTCAATTGAGTGATAACGATTATGATATAATCTTCAATCAAAATTCATGCAAAGCTGTTAGTCAGAAAGATGGGACTATCCTATTTAATGGAAAGAGGAAAAACAACATCTATAAAATCAAACTTTCTGAACTGAAAAGTCAGAATGTAAAGTGTCTTCTGTCTGTTAACAACGAGCAATGGATCTGGCACAGAAGATTGGGACATGTTAGTATGAGAAGAATATATCAGATTAAAAAACTCAATCTGGTCAGAGGACTTCCTAACTTGAAGTTCAATTCAGATGCTCGGTGTGAAGCATGTCAGAAAGGCAAGTTTGCAAAAACTGCTTTCAAATCCAAAAATGTTGTTTCCACCTCTAAGCCATTAGAACTTCTGCACATTGACTTATTTGGACCAGTAAAAATTGCTTCAGTCAGTGGCAAGAAGTATGGGTTAGTAATCGTAGATGACTATAGCAGATGGACATGGGTAAAGTTCTTAACGCACAAGGACGAGTCACACTCTGTGTTTGTTACCTTCTGCAACCAAGTTCAGAATGAAAAGGATCTTAGAATCGTCAAAGTCAGAAGTGATCATGGTGGAGAATTTGAAAATAAAGATTTTGAATTATTCTTTAATGAAAAAGGCATTCTACATGATTTCTCTTGTCCTATAACTCCCCAGCAAAATGGAGTTGTAGAACGAAAGAACAGAACATTGCAAGAAATGGCCAGAACCATGATCAACGAGACTAACGTTGCTAAGATCTTATGGGCAGAAGTAATAAACACAACATGTTACATTCAGAATAGAATCTCCATAAGACCTATTCTGGAAAAGACTCCATATGAATTGTGGAAGAACAGAAAGCCCAACATTTCCTATTTTCACCCATATGGATGTACATGTTTTATTTTGAATACAAAAAATTATTTGATCAAGTTTGACTCTAAAGCACAAAAGTGTATTATGTTAGGATAATCTGAACGTTCAAGAGGGTACAGAGTATACAATACAGAAACACAGATTGTTGAAGAGTCAATCAGTGTTCGATTTGATGATAAGCTTGACTCTCAAAAGTCAAAGCAGAATGAATTCCTTGCAGGTATGGAAGTTCAAGTCACAGGTACTGAAGACAAATCATCAGAAGCTCTCAACAGAGACACTCCCTCAACATCAGAAAGAGTCACTGCAAGCAACCCAACACCTTCTGTTGATCAACTCCAAAAAAGACCATCCAGAAGCAACATTGATCACCCAGAAGAAACAATCTTAGGAAGGAAGGAAGATCCAATCAGAACAAGATATACCTTCAGAAACTTTGAAGAATCCCTCATGGGACTGGTTTCTCTGATTGAACCAACAACAATTGATGAAGCACTTCTGGACAATGACTGGATTCTGGCAATGCAAGAGGAGCTAAATCAATTTACAAGAAATGGCGTATGGGATCTGGTTCCCAAACCAAAAGGATTCAACGTCATTGGTACAAAATGGGTGTTCAGAAACAAACTGAACGAACAAGGAGAAGTCATTAGAAACAAAGCACCTCTGGTAGCACAAGGTTATAGTCAGCAAGAGGGGATAGACTATACAGAAACCTTTGCTTCAGTCGCCAGAGAGTTTGCTAAATGTATGATGACAGAGTTTGAAATGAGCCTAATGGGGGAACTAAAATTCTTTCTGGGCATTCAGATTAATCAAACTCCTGAAGGAACTTACATCCATCAGAGCAAATATGTCAGATAACTTCTGAAGAAATTTGATCTCTCAGAATGTAAGCCATCAAGGATTCCAATGCATCCCACATGCATTCTTGAAAAAGAAGAGGTAAGTAAAAAGGTAGAACAGAAGGTCTACAGAGGTATGATTGGTTCTCTTCTCTATCAGCCGGCTTCAAGGCCTAACATTCTATTAAGTGTTTGCATTTATGCTAGATTCCAATCAGATCCTAGAGAATCTCACTTAACAACAGTTAAGCGAAGTTTCAAGTATCTGAAAGGTACTGCTAATCTGGGTTTGTTTTATAGAAAATCAAATGATTACAGCCTAGTAGGATACTGTGATGCTGATTTTGCTGGAGACAAAGTATAACGTAAAAGCACTTCTGGAAGCTGCCAGTTTCTGGGAGAAAATCTGATCTCATGGTCCAGCAAAAGACAATCCACAATAGCTCTATCAACAGCAGAAGCTGAATACATAGCAGCAGCTGGATGTAGCACGCAAATGCTCTGGATGAAAAGCCAACTTGAGGACTTCAATATATTTGAGAGTAACATTCCTATCCTCTGTGATAATACTTCTGCTATTTGTCTCTGTAGAAATCCTATCTTGCATTCTAGGGCTAAGCATATAGAAATAAAACATCATTTTATTAGGGACTATATTCAGAAAGGGATTGTAAATTTAAAATTCATTGACACAGACCATCAATGGGTTGATGTCTTTACAAAACCTCTTTCTGAAGATAGGTTTAACTTCATTCTGAAACATCTCAGCATGAAGCCTTGCCCAGAATAAACTGTTTTATTTACATATCTTAACCTTCTGAATTTTGGTTATTTTCTGTGAACTGCTGATCAATCTGCCTTCAGAACGTTAGAAGTACAGATTGTATCAGAATCTATCCATGAATATCTGAGCGTTTCATTTCAAGGATAGAAGTGTGTTGTTCATGTAAGAAAACAGTTGTCATCCATTCATCAGCTACCTTCTGAGGCTGAACACGCGTTCACCTTTCTGAAAGGTAAAAAGCGCTGATTGGGTGAATTGAGACACATGTCATGGGTAACCGTTCCAATATCTTTCTGAATCCCCTAAAATCAGTTGTTATTAATACTTATAATCATTACAATTTATTTCTCTCTCTTGCAGTTTATGTTTTCAAAATCTATTTAAACGCATTTTTCACCCTTTACACTCTTTCACTTTCACTTTCTCTACAATCTAATTGTTTTCAGTCTGCATCTCTCAAAAATCCTTTCATTCTCTTCTCAAACTTTTCTGTGTGAACATGGCTTCCTCAAACATCCCTAATACCAGTACTCAGAGAACAGAATCCACAGAATAATATGAAGAACCATTTAGAACTCTCCTCACGCCCATTGACAACTTGGAAGTGCTTTCATAATTGATTGTGGATTTTGAAAGTCTTCAAGAAAATGGATTCAATCTTTCTGAAGAGGTAAAGGCTCAAGGATGGAACAGGTATTTTGACCGTCTTCTAGGTCCAATGTTCCCAATCCTTGTGAAGGAATTTTGGATTCATGCTTCATCCTCCAACCATCAAGTCACTTCGTATGTAATGGGGAAGAAGATAGCCATAACTGAAGATCTTATTGCAAGACTGATAGGTTACAGTGGTGGTGGCGTAAGGTGTATAGACATGGCTGAAAGATGTGCTGATTTCGCTTCAATTGCTAGAGAAATTTTCACTCTGGGTCTTCCGTCCAGCAAGATAAGGGATCTGAAGGATCATCACAGAATATGGGCCAAGATAATTCTGGGATGCATCAATCACAGGAACCAAACCAGCTCTCCTGAATACATAAATATTGATCAGCAGTTTCTGATCTACTTCATCTCCCAGAAGACTAAGGTGAATCTGGATCATTTGCTGTTCAAACATCTGAGGACGAGTGTTAAGGAGACTAGAGAAGAGGAGCGCACTAAAAGGGACTGGATACCCCTTGGAAGGCTCATATCAGATATTCCGACAGAGAATAGGCTGATAGAGCATCTAACGGAAGCACAGGAAATTAGCTCTCTAGAGGCAACTGCTGGGAAGCCTTTAAGTGCAAAGAATCTGAAAAAGATGAAGATTATTGAGAATATCAGAAAGGAACCCAATGTTACATCCTTTGCAACCATTACTTCCAGAAGAATCCCTCTGGATGATTTCCCTATGTTCTCAGAAATTGATTCCAAGCCTGAGATTATCGTCAGATATCTGGATGCATGCAAGGAAGATGGTACGGCACCATAGTTAAATATTCAGGACTTGCAACAGAAGGCTCCAGAAGTTGTGCTGAAGAAGAACAAGAAAAGGAAGGCAAAAATAGAAGGATCATCCTAGTGGACTCCTAAAGCTGCTAAAAGGAAAGGTAATCCGTCTATTGTTAATGTTTTAGAATCAATTACTATATCAACATCTGAACCAATACCTACCCATTCAGAAATTCCTACCCCTCAAACCTTTGATGATTTTGACATAGGTTTTGACCCCTCTGAAACTCTAAGTCTTAAAGGAACTCACTCCATACCTATCAATCCAAATACTGAAACAACTCAACCAGAACTTGCAAAAGTTCTATCAGATATTGAAACTTTTGACCAAAATATTTCTGCTCCCATACCAGAAAATCCAAACTCTGAAACCACCTCAGAAGCACCACAACCAGATATTCCCCTCTCTCCACAACCAGAAATACCACTACCTTCATCTCCTCAACAAGAAATTCATCCACCTTCTCCACAACCTGAACAATCACAACCAGAAGTTCAAACTTCTAAGGTCCAACCTTCTGAATCCTGTGAACCAGAACCTCATAACGTTCAATCCAACCAAACTGTTGATTCTGATACCATTCCCATTCCTGGAATCACTAAACCTCTGGCCATCCGTATGCCCCTGATCATTCTGGATATTCCCCAAATTCCCTCTTCACTAGAATCAACTCCACCAAATTCCCCAACTAGTCCAATAATTATTCCAGACTCTCCCACTCCCTCACCAAAGAATAATCCAGATGAAAACGCCAAAACTGTCATTGATTTAACTGTTTTTGAACGCCTTGCTGCCATAACTCACAAAACAGCCATTCCAAAACCAAAACCATCTGAACCCACACCAGATGTTGGTACAAGTTTATTGATGTTTGAAATAGAAATGCAGAAATGGATAACCTCCCTGAAGCAAGCTAGTCTTGATACGATTAATCCTGTTGCTTCAGATTATCTTTGGACAAGTTTCAGAAAATGGATAAGTTCTAAAACTCATAAGATGCAAGAATAGAGCTATGGACAAGTTCAACAAAATTTCAGTAATCTGCTAGAGGTAATTGAAGATCAAGTTCTGAGCCAACTACTTAAAGAAGAAGTTCTCCCTCTGGACAATGCTCCCTGGTTAAAACATCGTCCAGCAGACAAAGTTCAACCAGAGTCAGAAGGTCTCATTCTGACTGATACTCCAGAGTAGATGATTCCTGCAGAGGAACTGGTTCAAAAAGATGACGTTGCATAATGCTCTGAGAAGCATCCAGTTACTGAAGATTCTCAAGCTTCCTCCTATGAAAGGCAGACTCTAGAAGAACTGAAGAGAGCAGATATTGTTATGTAGGAAATAATGGATAAACAGGATGATAAAATTTCGAAAATCAAGAGCATGTTAACCAAACAAGAGGAAACCAACACCCAGATCAAGGGCTTGTTGGAAGCTTTGTTCACGCGCCTTCCTTATCCATCTTAGATTTTCCTTTGTTTTAAAATTTGTTTATCTGTAATATTTTCTACATTGCTGCTGTTCTGAACTTCTTATCATTGCTTCTAATTTTAATATAAATCCTTTTTGGCTCTGATTATATGTTCTTTTTGATAACTGACAAAAAGGGGGAGAAAGAATAAGATATTTTCAATAACTGATTACTGAGACATAAGTCTCAAACATTCTGATCTACTCAATTTCTTTGTTCTGAAAAGCTTGAACAGGTACAAAACTCTGATGAAAGACGTAGTCAAATTCTGATGCTCAAAGACTCAAAGAATTTAAGGGAAGTAATCAACTCAGGGGGAGTCTCTCTTCTTAATTCTATACTTTTTATTCTTTATTTCAAATTGAAAAATCTGGTTTTTGTGATCATAAAAAAGGGGGAGATTGTTAGAACATAGTTTGATTCTACAACCCTTGATTAGAGTTTTGATGATAACAAAATACAAAGAACAATTAAATTCAAAGATATATACAAAGAACAATTATGCTCCTTAAAATTATGTGTTATATATGCAGAAGTTCTGATGGAATCAGCATCAGAATGGAATCAGCATCAGAAGATCAGCAATATGTGTTAGACGCTGAAGCTACCAGATTATACGCTGAAGCTTGATGACCAGAAACTGCGCCTAAACAAGTACACTCTGATTCTGATCAAAGACATCTTTACCAAGTCATCAACACTCTGAAGCATTATCAGCAATTAAAGCAAAGAAGACTCTGAAGCGTTATTAATTATTCAAGACAAAATTAAATGCTAACGGCTTTCTTCAGACAAGATCTTCTTCAAAAGGAAAGTGTGTTATTATCGTTAAACTTGATTTATAGACAATGTATCTTTTCCTTGCCTATATAAACAAGCCTGCTTGTGAAAAGAAGAATGTACGTACGCACACAACAATTTGCCAAGCCTTCCAAACCATGCATATTCAAAGCTTTAGCAAATTCATTTTATTCCAAGCTTAATTTGTGTAACTATCACAGTTGTGATATACTGTTTTGTTAGAAAAAAACAACACACTATTGTTCAATTATTTGTAAAAGATTTCCTTGAGATTAACTAGCTTGTGGTTGTACTCAAGAAGACTTTAACAATTGTTAAAGTAGCTATTGTAATCCTTTGAGAATAGTGGATTAAGACCTCGTTGGAGAGAGGCGAAATCACCTTGACAGGTGGACTGGAGTAGTTTGAGATTAAACAAACCAGAATAAATATATTGTGTCATTAAGCTGTTAATATTTGATCCAAGTTTTTCAATTCAACCCCCCTTCTTGTATTTTTCACATCTTCACCAGGATGTGTTTATTTGTCAGTAAGCAAGGGGGTTCAAAAAATGGAAATGCCAAGGCCCAGCCAATGGAGGACCAGGGGTGCTTCTTGCAAACAAGACAAAGTGAGAAACTATGAAAAATAAACAAAAGGTCTCGCTGGGGCTTGAATCCAAGACCTTCTACATGGCAAGGCTTTAGCACGCACTGTTTGTGCCACTGGGGTGGTCTGTTTCATCTATTGGTTATAAAACTTGCAATAAATATAAAATGAACTCAGTTCTGAATGTTTAAACATGGCTTCATCTTCTTCCTTCGAGCGTAGGGATGCATGACTCCAATGTTGAGCTTCGAAAGGCTTCACTTCTCAGCCAGATCGAAAGATATAAATATCAAACATGTCTAAAGTTTGAAAACGAATCTAACTACATAATTTCAACAACTATGGTTCGATGGTTAGCATGAATTTGTTCAGCACTAAAATCAAAACCTAACTAGTCAGAGTTGAAATTCTCAAGACATAAGTAATGAAAATCAAAACTAAGAGCATGGTTAACTTCCTAGATATGATGTCGACATTTTTTCTTTATAATGTATATACAAATGATGCTTGAATGAAGAGTTCTAAGTTTTGAAAGAAACTTATCTCTTGAACTGCAATTAGAATGAGCTCTGTATGACTTCCAGGAATGATTCAATGATGAGTTAAGCCTGCTTCGATCTCCCTTGAGCTAGTGGGATCACTACCTTGCTTTAAAAAAAGTCACTGAATCGAAGGTTGGTATATGGAAGTTAGGAGTGAATCGAAAGGCTCACTAACTTACTTGAGTGAGTTTTTTGAGGATTTTGGGAGTGTTCCAAGGCTGGTATATGGAAGCTATGGGGGTGAATCGAAAGGCTCAATAATGTATGAATGGATTTGAGATTTTTCTGGGTAAGGTGAGGATGTGTCAAGTTTTATGCTTGTGTGCAGGTCCTAAGTTTTTGGGAGTTTGAAAGTGTTTGAGGATTTTTTTCAACACAACAAAAGTCTGGCCCCTTTGATTTGCAAATGGTCTCTCTATTTATAGAGAAAATGTTAGAGATGTTGGAGTAACCATACTTTTAAGATAATAAAATATGGTTTTGTTGGAAAGTAAATATCCACTTGTGTCATGTTTTCACGATCCCAAGATGAAATACCAAAGTTAATGGTTTAGAGGGGTTTCCTTCTGTGTTTTATGGTGGGGCCAAAATCAGAAGCAAACAAAGTGTTGACTCAAGACAGACCTGTACCAAAAAGTTTTCTTTCCAAGAATAGAAATGATAACTTTATGCCATAAATATAAAGATCTTTTGGACAAAGTCTTAAACCCTTGGGTAATAACTCAAAAGTGGGTGTAAGCATTAAATTATGATGGGATTTTCCAGCAAGTGGGCCTGAAACACAAGATTATACATCATAACATAAGGATTTTTTTATGTTCTTCGTATGGGTCATATTCATCTGAATATACCACTTTGAGTCCTTTCGTTTTGATCACATAGATCTAACCTTCAACCAAACTCAAAGGCAGACAAAACTAATTGTTTCCACCAATTGCATGTTTTTCGAATGGGCCATATTCATTTGAATATACCACTTTGAGACTTTTTGTTTTGATCATGTAGGTCCAACCTTCAACAAAACTCAAAGGTAGACAAAAACTAATTGTTTCTACCAATTGGATGTTTTTCGAATGGGCTATATTCATCTGAATATACCACTTTGAGTATGCAAGATGATCTCAATGGCATAGTTAAAATGAAAGAAATTCTGGATTGCTTTCCTACTTCACAAAGTTTTTTCAGGCATCTCAATACTTGGAAAACCATATCTTGAGTAATCAATTGAAAGTTCAAATATCCATTCTTCAAATGCCACAAACAACTATCCTTGTGGTTCGAAGCAAGTATGAAGATATACTTGCTTTGTGGGTTAAAGCAAGTTGAGAGGTGGATCGAAGCAGTTGAAAGAAGGAAACCAATGCCCTAATCGAAGCTTGTAGATTAAACTTGATCGAAGGAGGCCAAATGCCCAATCGAAGCTTGTGAGCGAAGCTTGCATCGAAGGAGTCCAAATGCTCAATCGAAGCTTATGAGCCAAGCTTGCCCTAAGAAAGCCAAATACCCAATCGAAGCTTATGAACCCAGCTTGCTCAAAAGAAGCCAAATTTCCAATCGAAGCATAGGAATCAAACTTGCTCGAAGGAGGCCAAATTCCCAATCGAAGCTTGTGGATTAAACTTGCTCGAAGGAGGTCAAATGCCCAATTGAAGCTTGTGAACCAAAGCTTGCTCGAAGGAGGCCAAATGCCCAATCGATGCTTATGAACCAAAACTTGCTCGAAAGAGGCCAAAAGACCAATCGAAGCTTATGAATCAAGGAAAACTTTCTCTTCTTTGATTTTATGCTTGAGAGCCCAATATGATCCATGTAAACTACATGGAGCATTAAAAGTCCAATTGTACTTGTGCAAATTCAAACTCTAGTTTTGAGTAATCAGTGTTGAGGAAGTATCTTGAGATGATCAAACCTTGTGTAGTCTTGACCCAATAGAAATTTTGTGAGAAAATTCTTGAGAAATTTGAGGGCAAATTTTGGGGTACAACAGCTGCACCTTTTCAATCTTCTTGAACCTGAAGATTGAGATTGGAAGATCTGCCTTTCGTGACAAGAAGGTGAAAGATGATTGAGCACTAAAGTGTCCAGAAATTTGCACTCGATGATGTGTT
This sequence comes from Vicia faba, assembly GCA_948472305.1. Lineage (NCBI taxonomy): Eukaryota > Viridiplantae > Streptophyta > Magnoliopsida > Fabales > Fabaceae > Vicia > Vicia faba. Next base: position 476,691,924 of record OX451737.1, read on the forward strand.
GAACTCAGAATGGGCTTATAGATTCCATTTGGAGAGTTATTGGAGAGTTTTCAGATATGGGCTTACAGATCCCATCCATGGTGATAGAAAAGGTCTTTGTTTCACTTGTTTTTAACTGGAAGAAATAAATCTCACTAGAAGAGGTCTTTGATTCGCCTATTTTTAACTGGAAGACATAAGTCTAACTAGAAGAGGTCTTTGATTCGCCTATTTTTAACTGGAAGAAACAAATCTAACCAGAAGAGGTCTTTGATTCGCCTGTCTTTAACTGGAAGAAATAAATCTAACCAGAAGAGGTCTTTGATTCGTCTGTCTTTAACTGGAAGAAATAAATCTAACCAGAAGAGGTATTTGGTTTACTGTCTTTAACTGGAAGAAATAAATCTAATTAGAAGAGGTCTTTGATTCGCCTATCTTTAACTAGAAGAAATAAATCTAACCATAAGAGGTCTTTGGTTCGCCTGTCTTTAACTGGAAGAAATAAATCTAACCAAAAGAGGTCTTTGTTGGCTTGTCCTTAACTGGAAGAACTAAATCTAACCAGAAGAGGACTTTGTTCACCTGTCTTTAACTGGAAGAACTAAATCTAACCATAAGAGGTCTTTGATTCACCTATCTTTAACTGGAAGAAATAAATCTAACCAGAAGAGGTCTTTGTTCTCCTGTCTTTAACTGGAAGAACTAAATCTAACCAGAAGAGGTCTTTGATTCGCCTGTCTTTAACTGGAAGAAATAAATCTAACCATAAGAGGTCGTTGTTCGCATGTCTTTAACTGGAAGAACTAAATCTAACCAGAAGAGGTCTTTGATTCGCGTGTATTTAACTGAAAGAAATAAATGTAACCAGAAGAGGTCTTTGTTCGACTGTCTTTAACTAGAAGAACTAAATCTAACCAGAAGAGGTCTTTGATTCGCCTGTCTTTAACTGGAAGAAATAAATCTAACCAGAAGACGTCTTTGGTTCGCCTGTCTTTAATTGGAAGAAATAAATCTAACCAGAAGAGGTCTTTGATTCACATGTTTATAACTTGAAGAAATAAATCTAACAAGAAGAGGTCTTTGTACGCTTGTATTTAAATAGAAGAACTAAATCTAACCAGAAGAGGTCTTTGATTCGCTTGTCTTTAACTGGAAGAAATAAATCTAACCAGAAGAGGTCTTTGGTTTGTCTGTCTTTAACTGGCAGAAATAAATCTAACCAGAAGAGGTCTTTGATTCGCCTGTCTTTAACTGGAAGAAATAAATGTATCCAAAAGAGGTCTTTGGTTCGCCTGTCTTTAACTGGAAGAACTAAATCTAACCAGAATAGGTCTTTGATTCTCCTGTCTTTAACTAGAAGAAATAAATCTAACTAGAAGAGGTATTTGTTTGCCTGTCTTTAACTGGAAGAAATAAATATAACCAGAAGAGGTCTTTGCTTCGACTGTCTTTAACTGGAAGAACTAAATCTAACCAGAAGAGGTCTTTGTTTGCATGTCTTTAATTGGAAGAACTAAATCTAACAAGAAGAGGTCTTTGATTTGCCTGACTTTAACTGGATGAAATAAATCTAACCATAAGAGGTCTTTGGTTCTCCTGTCTTTAACTGGAAGAAATAAATCTAACCAAAAGAGGTCTTTGATTTGATTTACTTTTCCTTCAAGGAAGAGGGTTAGTTACATGCAGAAGTATGCATAGCGTGATGGTGTTCTCAAAATAAATGAGATTATGTTGTATGCATATGTTATATTATGTATGAATGTGAAATGTTATTGAAGTGTATCTTTGTATGGGAAAATAAGTCTTTGATAAATGTTGGGGAGTTTTGGGAAACTGAATCTCAGACTATTGCTGGAGATGAAGAGTATGTGTATCTTCAACTTTGTTTAGAATGTTTCTGCTGGGAATTCCTATTCTGTTGTTTGAGGAGAAACTTTGTTGGGGAATATTGGCTGGTTTGAGAAGACTATGTGGAGAGTGTTGATCTCTTCTTGGGGAAAAGAGTTCAGGAGTTTTAGTTGTCCGTTGCTCTATTGGGGAGTTATCTCTTGAAAGTTAGTTGTTATCTGGTCGGATTCCAGGTTGCACAAAAACTTGCTGGGAAAAAGAAGTTAACTATTATCTGGTCGGATTCCAGGCTTTGCAGCAACTTGCTGGAACAGTGGCAAACTCTACTAGGGAATAGGAGTTTTATTTAGTGATTTGTAAAAATCAATCTGTTATCTGGTCGGGTCCAAGTTTCAGCAATTGAAGAAGTTAAACTATTATCTGGTCGGGTCCAGGCTTTAGTAACTTAAAAATGAGTTTGACTGTTATTCGGTCGGGTCCAGTTTCAGAAACTCAAACTGTTATCTGGTCGGGTCCAGGTTTTAGCAATTGAAGAAGTTAAAATATTATCTGGTCGGGTCCAGGCTTTAATAACTTAAAATTGAGATTAACTGTTATCTAGTTGGGTCCAGGTTTCAGAAACTCAAACTGTTATCTGGTCGGGTCTAGGTTTCAGCAATTGAAGAAGTTAAACTATCATCTGGTCGGGTCCAGACTTTAGTAACTTAAAATTGAGATTAACTGTTATCCGGTCGGATTCTAGGATTTGAAGCAACTTGCTGGAACAGTGGCAAACTCTACTAGGGAAGAGGGTTTTATGGAGATTGAAACTCTGGCCGAGGATTGCATGAATCCAACCTTGTGAGGGTATCCATGAGTTTGGCCTTGTGGGGTTTGTACCCTTATCTGTGAAGATTATTCTGTGGGGATAACTTTATAGAGGTGGCTCTGGAGACTTCATTGGGGATCACATTATGAAAGGGACTTTGTAAGTGTTGTAGCACTGCCGAACAACTTTGTTTGATTGTATGTGCTCCTTTGATGGAAATCACACTCGATGCCCCAAGTGATGAAGACTTGCCCCTGGCATTCAGGACTTTATGAGATATTTCTTGGAATCTCAACTTGACTACCCCAGATGTGTTGGACAAAGATCACTCCGTGCCCTTTGATTAAGGAATATTTGTCAATGGAAGTATTTTTTCATTTGGAGTGAATCTATTTATTTGAGAGAGTTTTTATTCACTGGATATTCGTCGGGCGAATTTCTACGTTGCCAAACAATTAGATATATGCAAACAGAGATACTCAAAGTAATGCAAAGTTTATGTTGGTATTGAAGTTTGAAAATGCATTTTTAGTAGATAAAAGAATTTTGTAAGAAAGTGAATTCAACTCAGGATTTACAGTAAGCCTTACAGGAGTCAGGATACCTTTTGTAACAATATGCTTTCGAACTAATCCACGCTTCAATTAGGACTTTTGAAGGGTTGTAGCGTGGCCTGATTCACAGTTTAAGAAACAAAGGATAAGGTTCAAAGTTTATTTGTACCCACCCGTTCTTCATGATGTTCTCCAATCCTAAACTCAGTTAATTGTACGTTTGAATTCCTATTGAATCTGGAATGTTATTTTGGTGATGGTTCGGAAACTTGGAAGTTTACTTGAGAAGGCATTCGTTTTAGCAACATTTTTTTATGTTGTCGAGGATTTGTGGTGACCTCTTTTTTATTTATTTATTATCCATGATTTTAGCCTGACTGTTTTGAGATTATAGTCAGCGGGATGCCCTGGTTTTTCTTAAGTCTCCTTCGTAGGTTTTGACTTAGTGGGCTTTTCTTTTGAGAGATAATGACTCCCTATTTTATGGGGAACCATCATCGGCTTTTGATTCAAAAGGACGTTATTGATGTCATTCATTGTGTACAAAGTGAAAGCTTGCGATCGAACACACAATTGAATTAACTGAGAAACTACTATGCCCCAGGTTTTGATTAAGGGTTTCAATTTGTGTGAAAAAGAAAACTCATACTTCTTTGGCTCAAAGGGGTTGACTAGGGATCATCTTCCTTATAACTCCAGTGTTTAGGGATTGAAAGAATGCCTGTACATCGTCAGCAAGGTCTTTCCAAAAGCATATTGTATGAGATTATGACATTGTTTTCGTCATTCTCCCTCTAAAGGCTTACAACTTTTAACGAGAGTTGAATATCACAAAAGGAAGTAAAAAATCACAGTTTAAATATAGTGAAAACAAATGGATTAATTCAAGACAAACATATGCAATGCATTAATGAGAGTAACCAAAGTCTGACATAAAGATAAGTGTTTGAATAAACAAAAGAAATTACAATTAAAATTCAAAATGAACTGGACATTCTCAATGATTTGGCATGGGAGCAGTGATCACGTTGGGGGTCTCAGGAGGACCAAATTCAATATCCTTGGTGTCAATCATGTTTTGAACCTTGTATTCCAGTGCCCAACAATCGTTAGTATCATGCCCAGGACTGCCAGAATGATAGGCACATATTGCATCAGGATTGTAGTTAGGAGAAGAAGTTTTGGGGTTTGGACGAGGTCCTATCAACGTAATCAGATCCATCCCCAACACGTGTTGTAAAGCTTGAGACAATGGCATGTTAATTTTGGTAAACTGTCTTTTGGGATCGTCTTTCCTTTGCTGATTTCCCTGTTGATGTTGGCGAGGTTATTGTTGAACTCGTGACGTAGCAGCAATTTGGAAAGGTTTACTCTCCACCATGCCAACTTCTTGTCTCTTCGGGGGCTGATCAATGACTTAATCTCCAGCCTTGACTGTTTGTTTCATACGGTTGCATGTGTCTTGATGAAGCTTGCTGACGATCTCTCTCAACTCTTCTTGTCCCTGAGCCAAGTTTTGAATAAGAGCCATCTGGCCCACCATATGTCACATCATCTGGATTTTCATTGTAGCTATCTCAGTTTGTAACCGTTCCAACTGGTCATCCCTGTTGTCCTCAGGATTCTTCTTGGTCATACTCCTAGTGAGGAGTGCTTTCACCTCTTTTTTCCCCTTGGATAGGTTCAAGAACATTTCTTGAAGCCGACCATTTTGAGTTTGAAGATCCTTGATAGTTTATTCTAGAGCCATCTCTACTGAAATAAACAGTAAGCAAATAAGAAACCTGTATGGGGAAAACCTGTTATGATGACATGCATGATATATGGATGCAATGTTTTTAAGGATCTCGCGGGGTAAACACAAGAAGATGTTAGAAGTTGAATTTTGATCACAACTTTGATTGGAGAACTTCGTATTGTTGAATGTCCTTCCACGAGAATGAAGCTCACCCTGTCAAGTGGGTCATAGCCCTTGACTCAAGTTATCATGCTTTGGTTTTTGATGGTGTTTGGTTAGAGGAAAATAAATCCTCTTGCCCCTCGATAGACGTCTGGTTCAACATAACCCTGCATCACAAACCCTTGAGATCCTTGAAATGGTTACTGAAAATGCTATGGTATGATGTCATGATGTTATGTATAAGTAATCATACACAAGAAACAAAAAACAAGTCATTATGTACAAACAAAGCAAACAAGTCCTTATGTTTAGGCTTGCATGAGGTTCATAGGTAAGTACCCTCTTGAAGTTTAGTTGGCTCAACCTGTCCTAGAAAGTAATCGGGTCCTAGGGGATCTCAATATCACTGATATTTCTTCATCGGACATTGTTTCAGCGCAAGCCTCTTTATTGGCGACTGGAAATCCCGAAAGTCCGATCTCAATGAGCGTAGCATCGAGTATCAACCAACTTCGGACTGCACCAAATCCGGCTATCTCACTACTTCCTAATGGCCAAGTTGTTAAATTAAAGGTTCTAAGGTCAGTTAGTGTTTCATAACACCATACAGCGCCCCCGTATTCTCCTTGACTACTCAAGAGCTACTGGTACCAAAAAATATGTCACACTAACATAGCCACGCATCAACCATGTGGGTATACCCCGCACAGTTTCCATAATTTATTGCTACTTACCTAAAAGGTGCCCCAGATCCGGGTAGAGGATCAATGCAAGCCCAAACAAGGAACCAAAAACGTAAAGAAAACAAATCAAACAAAAAGCAAGTAAATGTGATCTAACTCTAAGGTAACCTCACTTTTAAGTATCTCCCCAGCAGAGTATCTAGTTCTATAATATGGTGAGAGAACTGACTTGGTTTGTTTTACGTTTGATTGCAATTGTTGCGGGTAGCAAGAGTCGCCATCGACTTTTCTTTTATTCAATAAGGAAAGGGTGAAAATAACAGGAAATACTTTTGAGATATTTTCTTGAGTTCGGGGGGTAGATTATGAAAAGGGAAGGTGTTAACACCATTTTCATCCATAGTTATCTATGGGCTCCTAGTTGCTTGCTAGATCAGTTGAAAGTGATTTTGTTTGAAATGTGTTTGTGGTGGGTTTTGAAAGTATTTTTGAAAAGCGCCTTCGTTAAGGCAAACTTTTTAATGATTCTCGTCTCTATAAGAATGCATACAAAGTGTTGGAATTTTTGAAAATATTTTCACGTTTTGAAAGTGTTTGGGTGTGTTCGAAAGATGTTTGTTTTGAATATGGATTGTGAGCAAGCAACTAAGAACGTTCTACCTACTCAAAAGTCTCTTTATTCATTTCTTCCTTTGATATTGCTATCTTACCATTGATTTGTAAGAAGCCTTATCTTTGGATGTAAAGGGACGGGCGTGGGTCATCGTATAGTCATGAATAACAATGTTATCAGATATCTTAGCATTTCTCTTGAGGGACTAAGATCATTTGAAGGCAACATTCAAAGCGTCACCGAGGGACTATGAACTTGTATTTTTTTATTGTTTTCGCTAAGATGTCTCACATGCATATTATGACCATTTTCTCAAGGCAACAAGTGGAGTTAACCCTACAGGTTCAAGTGTGCAAGTGTTTATTATTCATGCTTGATTTATCTTGGATTAGTGTTTTCTAAGCATTGATTTTATCTTTCCATACAAACCCTAAGTTATTAGCATTTATATGAAAAATGATAAATTGCATAAAGTAAATTTAATACACTATCACATCATTTGGGGATGGGGTGTACAAATTTACAAATTGTGATTTGCAAGAAATTAAATCCTAATTATCTATTACAACCATATTTAATTTGAATAATGTACAAGAAATATAATGTACAACACATGAATGAAAAGAAAATGAATTTTGTTTTGATTTTGTTAAGGAAATTTAATTAAGTTAAAGAAAAGAAAATAAATAGGAAAATCTTTTTGGTCCTTTTCATTGTAAGAATTTAAATAAAATAAACTAAATAACTTAAATATATTTTTGGTGTTTTTGTGTAGAAAATAGTTTTTGTGTAGAAAAAACACTTTTATGCTTGGGCCCAGGATCTGTTTATTTGTCAGTAAGCAAGGGGGTTCAAAAAATGGAAATGCCAAGGCCCAGCCAATGGAGGCCCATGGGTGCTTCCTGCAAACAAGACAAAGTGAGAAACTATGAAAAATGAACAAAAGGTCTCGTTGGGGCTTGAACCCAGGACCTTCTACATGGCAAGGCTTTAGCGCACACAGTTTGCACCACTGGGGTGGTCTGTTTCATCCATTTATTATACAACTTACAATAAATATAAAATGAACTCAGTTCTGAATGTTTAAACATGGCTTCATCTTCTTCCTTCGAGCGCAGAGATGCATGACTCCAATGTTGAGCTTTGAAAGGCTTCACTTCTCAGCCAGATCGAAAGATATAAATATCAAACCTGTCTAAAGTTGAAAATGAATCTAAATACATAATTTCAACAATTATAGGTTGAAGGTTAGCATGAATTTGTTCAGCACCAAAATCAAAACCTAACTAGTCAGAGTTGAAATTATTAAGACACAAGCAATGAAAATAAAAACTAAGAGCATGGTCAGCTTCCTAGACATGATGTCTACATTTTTTCTTTACAATGTATATGCAAATGATGCTTGAACGAAGAGTTCTAAGTTTTGAAAGAAACTTACCTCTTGAAGTGCAATTCGAATGAGCTCTGTATGACTTCCATGAATTATTCGATGATGGGTTAAGCCTGCTTCGATCTCCCTTGAGCTAGTGGGATCACTACCTTGCTTTAAAAAAAGTCATTGCATCAAAGGTTGGTATATGGAAGTTAGGAGTGAATTGAAAGGCTCAATAACTTCCTTGAGTGGATATTTTGAGGGCTTTGGGAGTTTTCTAAGGCTGGTATATGGAAGCTATGAGAGTGAATCGAAAGGCTCACTAATGTATGAAGAGATTTGAGATTTTTCTGGGTAAGGTCAGGATGTGCCAAGTTTTATGCTTGTGTGCAGGTCCTCAGTTTTTGAGAGTTTGAGAGTGTTTGAGGAATTTTTTCAACACAACAAAAGTCTGGCTCCTTTGATTTGCAAATGGTTTCTCTATTTATAGAGAAAAGGCTAGAGATGTTAGAGTAACCAAATTTGTAAGATAATAAAATATGGTTTGGTTGGAAAGCAAATATCCACCTGTGTCAAGTTTTCATGATCCCAAGATGAAATATCAAAGTTAATGGTTTAGAGGGGTTGCCTTCTGTGTTTTATGGTGGGGCCAAAATTAGAAGCAAACAAAGTGTGGACTCAAGACCAACCTGTACCAAAAAGTTTGCTTTCCAAGAATAGCAATGATAACTTTATTCCATAAATGTAAATATCTTTTGGACAAAGGCTTAAACTATTGGGTAATAACTCAAAAGTGGGTGTAAGCATTAAATTATGATGGGATTTTCCAGCAAGTAGGCTTGCAACATAAGATTATGCATCATAACATAAGGATTTTGTTAGGTTCTTCGAATGGGTCATATTCATCTGAATATACCATGTTTGAGTCCTTTCATTTTGATCACATAAATCTAACCTTCGACCAAACTCAAAGGCAGACAAAACTAATTGTTTCCACCAATTGCATGTTTTTTGAATGGGCCATATTCATCTGAATATATCACTTTGAGTCTTTTTGTTTTGATCACGTAGGTCCAACCTTCGACCAAACTCAAAGGAAGACAAAAACTGATTATTTTCACCAATTGCATGTTTTTCAAATGGACCATATTCATATGAATATACCACTTTGAGTATGCAAGATGACCTCAATGGCATAGTCAAAACGAAAGAAATTATGGATTTCTTTCCTACTTCACAAAGTTTTTTCAGGCATCTCAAGACTTGGAAAACCATATCTTGAGTAATCAGTTGAAAGTTCAAATATCCATACTTCAAATGCCACAAACAACTATCCTTATGGTTCGAAGCAAGTATGAAGATAGACTTGCTTTGTGGGTTGAAGAAAGTTGAGAGGTGGATTGAAGCAGGTTGGAGGAAGGAAACCAATGCCATAATTGAAGCTTGTGGATTAAACTTGATCGAAGGAGGCCAAATGCCCAATCAAAGCTTGTGAACCAAGCTTGCATCGAAGGAGGCCAAATGCCCAATCGAAGCTTATGAACCAAGCTTGCTCGAAGGAAGCCAAATGCCCAATCGAAGCTTATGAACCCAGCTTGCTCAAAAGAAGCCAAATGCCCAATCAAAGCATAGGAATTAAGCTTGCTCTAATGAGGCCAAATGCCCAATCGAAACTTGTGGATTAAACTTGCTCGAAGGAGGCCAAATGCCCAATCGAAGCTTGTGAACCAAAGATTTCTCGAAGGAGGCCAAATTCCCAATCGAAGCTTGTGAACCAAAGCTTGCTCGAAGAAGGCCAAATGCCCAATCGAAGCTTATGAATCAAGGCAAACTTGCTCTTCTTTGATTTGATTCTTGAGAGCCCAGTATGATCCATGGAAACTACATGGAGCATTAAAAGTCCAATTGTACTTGTGCAAATTCAAACACTAGTTTCCAGTCATCAGTGTTGAGGAAGTATCTTGAGCTGATCAAACCTTGTGCAGTCTTGACCCAATAGAAATCTTGTGAGAAAATTCTTAAGAAATGAGAGGGAAAATTTTGGGGTACAACACCCATGCCAATGGACATTCAATGGAAAAGAAGATGCTTAGGGTAGGTTACTTTTGACTGACAATGGAATCTGACTGTTACAAATTTGAGAAGAAATGCCATAAGTGTCAGATCTATGCTGACAAGATTCATGTGCCTCAAATGCTCCTCAATGTTATTTCTTCCCCATGGCCTTTTTCTAAGTGGGTTATTGATATGATTGGCATGATTGAACCCAAGGCGTCAAATGAACATCGTTTCATCTTAGTGGCAATTGACTACTTCACCAAGTGGGTAGAAGCAGTTTCTTATGTTAATCTTACCAAGAAAGTAGTAGTGCACTTTATCAAGAACAATCTTATATGTCGATATGGTGTGTCAAGTAGGATTATCACTGATAACAACTCAAATTTGAATAATAAGATGGTGAAGGAACTTTGTGAAGAATTCAAGATTGTCCATCACAACTCGTCTCCTTACAGACCTAAGATGAATGGGGTTGTTGAAGATGCTAATAAAAAACATTAAGAAGATCATCCAGAAGAAGGTTGTTACCTATAAGGATTGGAATGAGATGCTCCATTTTGCTTTGAATGGGTATCGTACATCTGTCTCCACTTAAACAGGGGCAACCCTGTTCTCTCTTGTATATGGTATGGAAGCAGTGCTCCCCGTTGAGGTTGATATTCAATCTTTGTGTGTAATAATGGAAACCAAGTTGTCAGAGGCTGAATGAGTCAAGAACAGGTTTAACCAGTTAGATTTAATTGAAGAAAAGAGAATGACGACCTTGTGTCATGTTAAGTTATATCACAAAAGAATGAAGAAAACTTTTTATAAGAAGGTCAAGCCTCGTGAATTTAGAGAAGGAGACCTCGTGCTCAGAAAGATCATGTCTTTACGTTGATTCTAGGGGCGAGTGGACTCCCAATTATGAAGACCCATATGTTATCAAGAAAGCCTTCTCTGGTGGTGTATTGATTCTTGTAACTATGGATGGTGAGGAGTTCCCGCGTCCTATGAATGCTGACACAGTCAAGAAATACTTCGCCTAAAGAAATAAAAGTACAACTCGTTAAGTTGAAAACCCGAAAGTGAGGCTTAGGCAAAAAAGAGCGTCTCGGTAGGCTGAAAACCTGAAAGGGAGGTCTAGGCAAAAGTTAGAGACATAAACAAAGTAAATATTCCAGGTATGTTGAAAACCTGCAAGGGCAACCTAGGAAAAATTTAGGGATTTCTTGGCAAGTAACTATGTCAGACAAGACTTGATGATTGAAGCAAAAATATTCTCGAATTCTCATCACACTTCAACTAAAGCTTATTGTTGTACCCCAAATTTTTCCCTCTCGTTTCTCAGAAATTTTCTCATAAAATTTCTACTTATTCAAGACTGCACAAGTTTGCTTTGATTCATAAGCTTCAATTAGGCATCTAGCTTCTTTCGAGTAGGCTTGATTCAGAGGTTTCGATTAAGCATCTGTGCCCCTTCGAGCAAGCTTTGGTACACAAGCCTCATTTGGGCATATGGCTTCCCAAATGCATCCTCCGATTCACCAGTATCATCCTCCTAAATGCATCCTTCGATTCACCAGCATCAGCCTCCTAAATGCATCCTTCGATTCACCAGAATCAGCCTCCTAAATGCATCCTTTGATTCACAAGCATTAGCCTCACGCATGCAAGCTTCAATTGAGCAACGACCCCTTTACATGCTTGCTTTGATGCATAAACCAATGGCCTCTTACAATGTTTGTTTTGATTCATGAAGCAAGGGCCTCTTGCCTGCTTGCCTCAATTCACAAAGCAACGGCCTCTTATAGTGTTTGTTTCGATTCAAGAAGCAAGGGCCTCTTTCCTGATTGCTTCAATGCACAAAGCAATGGCCTCTTACAATGTTTGTTTCAATTCAGGAAGCAAGGGCCTCTTGCCTGCTTGCTTAAATTCACAAAGCAATAGCCTCTTGTAGTGTTTGTTCGATTCAGGAAGCAAGGTCCTCTTTCCTGCGTATTTCAATTCACAAGGCAGGAACTCCCCTCATGCTAGAACTCACAGGGCACTGGCCATCTTCATACTAGCTTCGAATGACCAAAATCTCCCTTGGGAATTGTTTGTTTCGATTCCATATAGTTTCTACACTATGATACACAACTGGCGCATTCAAAGGACATGCATATGGTCCAGTCGAAGGACATACATTTTCCCCCTTCGAAGGACATACATGGATGTCCCATTTGAAGCACGTATATGGGTGTCCCATTCGAAAGACAAATATTGGTGGCCCATTCAAAGAATTGCAAATGGCCCATTCAAAGGACACATATTGTTTGGGAACAAATATTGTTGTCTAAAGAGGAGTCTGGTCAAAAGTCAAAATAAAGGGTGAAGTATTCAAAATGCTTGCTGGCCAGAGTCCTATATGCTGCCAAGTCCAAGCCTGCTGCACTGGTCACAACGCGCCAAAACTACTGCAAAGAAATCCTGCTATACTTCCCCCATATTTGCACCAAATTGGAATACAAAAACTGCACCTCGAAGACTACAAGAATAACATACCCAATTTGTTCAAATTTCTTTTGTCCCCCCCCCCATACCTCATCCAACTTCATCTATAAATAAGAGGTTCCATCACACATCTAAAGGGGGGCTTTTGATGGCTAGAGAGAGATTTGCTAACAAGGAAAAGAAAGGAGAAAACACTTCACACACTCTCAAACCTAGAATCAAAAGACCACACCCATGTTTCTATTTCTTTCGAATCCAGCACTAGAAACACCACACTTGTTTCTTTCCTTCGAATCTAGAACCCATGGACACACAAACGCAACACTTGTTTCTTACCTTTGAATCCAGCACTAGAAACACAACACTTGTTTCTTTCCTTCGAATCCAAAAGCATCCAGGGCAGCAACTCAAGTCCAAAACCCACAATCCAACTTCAAGCAAGGTAAGTCCTCTTAACCTTAAACCTTTCGTTTCAAGAATAACATGTAATAACCATTTCCTTTCATTTCAAACATCATTATTTCCCTTTGGTTTGTTTTTTCTTTTTCGTTTCTAACCTTTTGGTTTGTTCTCTTTATTTGATAAACATATTGTAAGAACTAACCTGACCATGAAACAATATTAGCATGGCTTCAACCCATGCTGCTATTTAATCCCTAACGAAAGAAAATAGGCCCAAACGAAAGGAAGCAGAAAAATGGTGTGATCAAAGGGTACATACTCATGCGGCTTTGATGGTTCAAATGAAGGGCAAGAAGGGTGAATCGAAGGATGCTTGCTCACACTGACTTCCAGGCCCAACCGAAAGAAGCAAGAAAGGGTTGAATTGACGGCTGCCTACTGCCTAGATCGAAGAACTTGTTTTCCCCTCTTTTATTTTGTTTTGGTTTTATATTTTCTTGCTATTAAATATGGTTGTAATAGCGTAGGACATTTATTTTCCATATTTTTATTGCTTTCATAAATGTTAGTAACTAGATTGTGTATGACAAGATAAAATCAACAAGTAGGCAACCCAAAATTCAAAAACAAAATGCATGCAATCAAACATACTATTCACACATGCACCTCTAGGGTAATCTCACTTGTTGCCTCAGAAAATAGTCATGTCCCTCGAATATGGGCGTTTTAGAAAAGACCCTCGATAAAAGATCGTAGTCCCTCGATGTCCCTCGATGTTGCCTTCGGTAAACGATCGAGTCCCTAAATGAAAATTGCTAAAACGTCTCATAGGTTGCCTTCTTTGACTATAAAAATGACCCATGCTCGTCCCTTCACATCCAACGATGGGGCTTCTTATCAATCAATGGTAAGATATAAACATCTAAAGGAGGAGGAAAAGAATAAAGACCTTTTGAGTAGGTAGGATGCTCATAGTTGCTTGCTTGCTCACAACAAAAAATACATTTTCACACCAACACTTTCAATTGAAACATTTTCAAAAGTCAAAAACACTTTGTACACATTCTTATAGAGACGAGAATCATTACAAAGGAACTTTTCAAAATCAATTTCAAAAAAACATCTTCCACAACAAACATCTCTTTGAACTATTTTTCAAAACCAACACTTTGTACGCATTCTTATAGAAACGAGAATCATTAAAAAGACGTTTTCAAAATATTTTCAAACCCGCACCACAAAGCACATTTTCAAACAAAGAAAGTGATCTAGCAAGCAACTAAGAGCCCGTAGATAACTACAGATGAAAACGGTGTTAATACCTTCCCTTTTCATAACCTACCCCCATAACCCAAGAAATAATCTCAAAAGGTCATTCCTGTTCTTTTCACCCTTTCCTTGTTGGATAAAAGAAAATTCAGCGGTGACTCTTGTTATCTACAATAATTGCAATAAAACACAAAACACCTAAGTCAGTTCTCCCACCGTATTATAGAACTGGAAACTCTGCTAGGGAATATTGGCTTAAAAGTGGGGTTACCTTAGGGCTAGATCACCTTTACTTGCTTTCCTTGTTTGACTTGCTTGCTTTATATTATGGTTCCTTGTTTGGGCTTTGTTTTTGATCCTACACCTGGATCTGAGGCACCTTTTAGGTAAGTAGCAATAGATTATGGAAACTGTACGGAGTAGACCGATATGGTTGAAACAATGGCTATGTTAGTGTGACGCATTTGTTGGTACCGGTATCCCTTGTGTTGAATTGAGGAGAATACGGGGCCGCTGAGCGGTGTCATGAAGCAATAACAAACCTTAGAAGCTTAATTGAACAACTTGGCCATTAGGAAGTAATGAGATAGCCGACTTTGGTGTAAAGCTGAAGATTGGTTGATACTCGATGCTACATTCATTGAGATCGGTCTTTTGGGATATCTCGGCTGCAAGAAAAGATTGATTATGCTGAGACAATGCCTAAAAGAAAGGTCAGTGATATTGAGGTCCTCTAGAACCGATTACTTTCTAGGACAGGTTGAGCCAACTAAACTACAAGAGGGTACTTACCTACAAACCCCATTGCAAGCCTAAACCTAAGGACTTGTCTGCTTTGTGTGTATATGATTATTTGTACATAAAGACTGGTTTGCTCTGTTCACATGTACATAACATCATAAACATTGTAACATCATAAGCATTCTCACTAACCATTTCAAAGATTTAGGAATTTATCTTTGTTTTGTTTTATAGGCCATGATTCCCATTCGAAGGAATACCATCCGAGTCAGCTTCGTGAAAGTACATCCTCAACTCCAAGAATTAGCATCAAGGGTGCCTGGGGATTCTCCCTTCACCAAGAAATATGGTCGACTTCTCAGCTTGGCTACCTCAAACTTCCAAGAAGAAATGATGTGTGTACTCTTCCAATTCTTTGATCCCATGCATCATTGCTTCACCTTTCCTGACTATCAATTGGTGCCTACATTAGAAGAGTTCTCTAATCTGTTAGGAGTGCCTGTTCTTGATTAAATACCGCTCACCGATTTAGAGGAGACTCCAAAGCCTGAAGTCATTACTGAAGCCTTGCATTTGAAGAAATATGACATTATAACAAATTGAGAGAAAAAAGTGGAGTTAAGGGTTTCCTAGCCAAGTTTCTGTTGGAGAAGGCTCGTTCATTCTAGGAGGATATGGATTTTCATGCTTTTGAAGATATCTTGGCCATCCTAATCTATGGTTTGGTTCTATTTCCCAATCTAGACCAATTCATAGATCTGAATGCCATCAAGGTTTACCTCTCTCATAATCCTATACCTACTTTGCTTGGAGACATTTTACATTGCTTCCACACTCGCACCATGAAGAAAAGAGGTACTCTTTTATGTTGCATTCCATTACTCTCTAGGTGGTTTATTTCACACTTACCTCGATCAATGTTAAAGAACGAGCAAGGCTTGACATGGTCTCAAAGGATGATGTCACTCACACACTCTGACATTTATTGGTGTTCTTGATCCTTAGAGGACACTACCATCATTGACCGTTGTGGGGAATTCCCTAATGTCTCACTCTTAGGCATTAGGGGAGGTATCACCTATAACCCTTCTCTTGCATTAGGAAGTTTGGGTATGCATGAAGAGATGGTCCTCACGATGCACTCATCCAAGGTTTAGTATTCGACTAAGAGGGCAACGACCAAGGCTATCGTCAAAGGTTCATACGAGCTTGGAGAATGATAAACAAGGTGGATAGCAAGACATTGGGGGCATAAGAACTCCATTCATTTGGAGCCTTATCTTAAGTGGGTACGAACTCGTGCTCAAAGTATTGTTATGCCATGCCCCGCTATCCTACCTATCATCATGGAGTCTGTTGCCGAAGGAGATGTTCCATATACTATCCTTTATCCTAACATGCTTACTCCTCTTGAAGATTTGCAAAAAGCTTGGATTCAGCTAAAGGAAGAGCAAGACAACTTCGAAGCCCAGTTCTACGCGAGTGAAAAGAAGGTTTTGGAGCTTACGAGATAGCTTCATGAAGAGCGAAATTTGAACGCCTACATTACGCCAAAAAAGATGCGTTCGACCTTTTTGTCTTAGGAGTTTATTTTGCTTTATTTCCTCCATTGTAAGCCCAAGAGGCATGTTTGTAATTAATTTGAACTCTTTAGTGCAATTGATATTTGTTCCTTTTGTCTAAACAAATTTAAATCTTTTAAGTCCTTGAAAACATTGCATTCACATACCATGCATCATATCATGACAGGCTTTCCCCACACAGGTCTCTCATCTGCTTACTATTTATTTCAGTAGATGTGTGATACGGTGGGAGAACTGACTTGAGGTTTTGTGTTTGTATTCGTAAATGTCGCGGTTAGCAAGAGTCGTCACCGACTTTTCTTTTATCCAAAAGGAAAGGTGAAAAAGCACATGAAAGACCTTTGAGATGTTTCTTGAGTTCGGGGGGTAGATTATGAAAAGGGAAGGTGCTAGCACCCTTTTCATCCATGGTTTTCCATGGGCTTTTAGTTACTTGCTTATATCACTTGCTTTGGTTTGTTTGAAATGGTGTTTGGTGTGGTTTTGAAAGTATTTTCTAAAAGAGGCCATTGTTTAGGCAATCTTTATAATGATTCTCGTTCATAAGAATGTATACAAAGATGTTTGTCTTTTGAAAATGTTTTCAATGTTTTGTAAGATGTTTTGAAATATGTGTGTGTTTGTTTTTGAAAATAGCAAGAATTGTTTGAAATGGAGCAAGTAACTTAGAAGCTATCTACCTACTCAAATGTCTTTCTTGTGGATTTTCTATTCCTTTGACATTGTTGACTTACCATTGATTTGGTAAGCAACCCTATCTTTGGATGTAAACAGGACGGGCGTGGGTCATCGTATAACCATGATACCAATGTTGCCAAGTGTCTTAGCATTTTTGAGGGACCAAGATCATTTTGTAAGGCAACTTTTGAATAGCGTCATCGATGGACTATGATCTTATATTTGTTTTGTTTTGCCAAGATACTTCGCATGCGTAACATGGCCATTTTATTTTAGGCAACCAAATGGAGAAACCATAAGGATGCTTGTGTGCAAGTGTGTTATTTACATGCATTTTTGTCTTTGATTAGGATTGTCTATTTTGTTGTTTTTATCTTGCCATACATTTCCTATTTTACTAGCAAGCATACAAAAATAATAAAATGCAAAAAGAAGATAAAACCCTACGCTATTACAACCATATTGAATAAAATGAAATTATAAAGGCAAAAATAAAGGAAAGGAAAGAAAACAAAAGTTCTTTCGACTCAGGCAGGAACCCTTCGATTCTGCGTATTTTTTGCTTCTTTCGATTTGGAGTCTGGAATCAGTCATGCCCTTCAATTTGCCTTTGTCTCTTTTGACTGGGGGTTAGAGTCAGTAAGGTTTTGGCTTTTTCACAAGCTCCTTGCTGACTTATTGTAAGCATATTAGGCCCTCAGGTTGTGATTCGAAAGGCTTGTGCAGCTAGCCAATCGAAGGGTATAACAAACTTGCCTTAAGTTCTTAAGATGCAATATCCAAACATAACTACAGTCCAGGGGTTAGCACAAAAACAATACAATGGGTCTCAAAGTCCAAAGTATAACTAATTAAGATTGAGTTTTTAGCATATGGGCAGTCAGAATCGAATGCTAAAACATGGTCTAGAAATATCTACATTTTTCTTTATTGGTATGTGCATATGATGTTTAAATGAAATAGTTCCAAGTTTAGAGAGAACTTACCTCTTGAAGTGCTTAGTCGAAAGAGCTGTAGGTGACCTTTTTTTTTATGGTGGAGGGAGCCTCGCTGGGATCTTCCTGAAGCTAGTTCTGTTACTGTTTAGTTTGGGAAGTCACTGAATCGAAAGAGAGTATATGATGGTGATGCGTGAATCGAAAGTTGCTACAGTCTAGGGGAAGTAAATCGAAAGATGCACTACTGAGGCCTTTTTATGAAAAATCTTAGAGTTTTGAAGGTTTGATAATGTTGGAGAGTTTGAGAATATGGGAGTTTGAGAATATGTGAGAGTTTTAATGCTTGAAGATTTTTTATGATTTTCCTGTCTAGCAAAAATCTGGACCCTTTCTTTGTCAATGGTTCCTCTATTTATAGAGAAAAGGTTTGGGAGTTTAAACAAAGATGTGGTTTAGCTGAAACGTGAATATTAAGTTGTCAGATTTTCAAAGATCCCAAGGTGAAGTACTAAAGTTGTTGGTTAAAAGGGGCTGACTTCTCTGACTTATGGTGAAGTACAAACAAGATTTAAGAAAAGCATGGGCTTGGGACAGGATTTGTACTTAGCAAGTTCACTTTCACGCAAAAAACTTCTGGACAAAGGCTTAAGCAGCTGGACAATAGCTCAATCCAAAATATAAGCAATTAATTATGGAGTGAAATACAAGCATTAAGGCTTGTAAAGTAAGATCACGTAGCAGGGTCCACATATTTGCTTAGTTGTCCTTTCAAAATTCTATTTTCCACTTATGTCGGAGAGTTCTAGAAATATACTAAAGAAGACTGCGTCGAAGGATTCAGAGTTGGGTTTGAAAGATGTTGATTCGAAAGGAACCAAAACTCCAGTCGAAGCTTTTGTGTGAAGGTGGCTCATGTCCAATCGAAAGTTTGCATGCCAGGGGTTACATGTGGTCAAACGAAAGAGTGTATGTAGGAGGACAAAATGTTCATATTCGAAAGAGGCAAATAGGGAACAAAAAGTGCAAATTGAAGGATGTTAAAAGAGAGCCTTTTGCCTTGGAAATGAAATAGATTACAAGAGGCTTCTTCCTTGTGAATCCAAACCAAACTGTTTCAGAGGCCCATGCCCAGTCGAAGGACGCAAGCCAAGCTTGTGTCGAAAGAGGCCAAAAGGCCAGTCGAAGGAGCTGAAACGAAGAACACTTGTATTTCTCCAAATTTTGTCAAAATAATATTCTTATCTGTTTTTTTCCTTTTTGACAGTTTCCTTTTAATTTTTGTACCGGAAAATTCCAAAGTACTTGTGCAGGCTTGAACCTTGAGAAACCTTGTGAGAAAGGCCTTGAAGAATGAGAGGGAAAATTTTGGGGTACAACAGCTGCCCCTGTTCAATCTTCTTAGACCTGAAGAGTTAGATTGGCGAGCTTTGCCATTTGTGACTCGAAGGTGAAAGATGATTAGACACTAGAGTGTCCATAAATTTGCACTCGACAATGTGTAGTTGAGGGAATGGGCTTAAAGATGCCATTCGGAGAGGCGATAAAATCTTGTTGGAGATGGGCTTGTAGATGCCATCCAGGAATGTTTGTTGAATTGTACGTTGTAAGTCAGAAGAATAAGTATCAGAATGGTGTCTGCGTATGGAACGTATCTGAGCTGTATCTAAAACTTGAAATCTGAATGAGAAACAGAATAGCATCCGTGTCTGGAGTGTATCCGAACTTTTGGAAATCTGAATGAGTAACATAATGGCATCCATGTCTGGAGCGTATCTAGACTGTATCTAAACTTGAATCTGAATAAGTGACAGAATGGCAACCGTGTCTGGAGCATATATGAACCGTATCTTGAAGTTGGATCTGAATGAGTAATAGAATGGATTTCGTGTCTAGAGTGTATCTAAACTGTATCATGAACCTGAGTCCGAATAAGTGTCAGAATGGCATCCGTGTCTGGAGTGTATCTGAACTGCATCTGAATGTTGAAGTCTGAATAAGTATCAGAATGGCATCCGTGTCTGGAGCGTATCTGAACTGTATCATGATTGCATGTTGTTAATGGTAACTCGTTAATCTTATCCTGAAAAGGGTAAAATGTTAGTTGAAACACAAAGTTATGTTGCATGAAATATATGATGCAATATATGTGTTTTATCAATGTTTATGATATGTGGATGTAATGTATGCGCATGTAAGCTGATTTGCTGTATTATGGAGGAAAATAAATCCTTGACTGCTGCTGAGGATATGTGGATTCATCATGTCTTAAAGTTGGAGTATTGACAAAAAAATTCATTGTGAGAGTAACGCCATGTACTGTTCGAATAATCTGCTTGGGGAATACAGAGAATTTTGATGACTTCTACTGGGGATCTATCTTAGGAATCCTCGTTCTGTTGGGGAACAATGAGAACTCTGTGGGGAAAAGCTTATTCCTGTTTGGGAAAAAAGTTCAGGAGTTTCGGTCACCTGCCACTCTACTGGGGAATTATCCTAGGTTAGGGAGAAACAGAAGTTAGCCGTTATCCGGTTGATTTTCAGGCTTCAAGACAACCTGCTGGGGAACTTAGAGAAACAGATGGTTTCCACCGGGGATTAATAGTTTGAAGTTTTAGCTCTGCTGGGGATCTTAATGACGTACTGTAGGGATTGTTCATGGAATAGCTTAAAAGACGTTTTCCTAATCTTTCAACCTGTCAGTAATTGTTCTTTTCCATTTTGCTTATTTGTAAATAGTAATTATGTTCAAATGCATATGCTCATTAATGAATCATTAGACTTTTTATGCAAATAAAACACAAGTGTAAAAGAAAAGGACAAATAGTTTTCTGTACTTTAAAGAGATATCTTTGTATTCACTTTGAAAAAGTATTTTGTACAAAGGAAACAGACATCCTAGTAAGAGGATGGTGCCATAAAAAGTAAGAAAACTTTATACAAAGAAAGATAGTTATGTGTGATAATCCCATGGGGTTCCCATTCTGCTATAGCCTTCGTATCTCCGAATATCTTGTACATTTGTTACTTCGTCCAAAGATGATTGAATTGATCAGAAGCTCCGAGTTTGTCAGTGAAGAGGTTGAAGTTGTCCTCAAAGTGATCTGACGAGACATAGTCATACGCTTTAATTCCCTAACTTTTTCCTGAACCGCCCTTTCGGGTTTTCGATCCACCGGGATACCCTTTTTTGCCCAAGTCACCCTTTCTGGTTTTCAACTTGTCAGGTGTACATATTTTATTTATTTTATCCATAATTTTTTCCCGAACCTTTTGGTTCGCCGGGATGCCCTTGTTTTGCCTAGGTGTGTCAACCTAGCGGGTCTCTTATGCGTAGTATCTTTTGACTATGTCTGCGTTCGCAGGGTGTGGTAGGTCGTCGCTGTCCATGGGGGTTAGGATCATTTCCCCACCAAAAAATATGTTCTTGATTACAAACGGTCCTTCATAGGTAGGAGTCTATTTTCCCCTAGGATCACTTTGTGGCAAGATGATACGCTTGATCACTAGATCTCTAACTTGATATACTTGGTGTATGACTTTCTTGTTGAAAGCTTTGATCATCCGCTTTTGATACGTCTGACCATGGTAAACAGCAGTAAGTCTCTTTTCATCAATTAAGTTCAACTGATCAAGTCGGGTTTGAATCCAATCGTCTTCACTCAAACCTGCACCCTTCATAATTCTTAAAGAGGGGATCTGAACATCGATAGGTAAAACAACCTCCATGCCATAAACCAAAGAATAGGGTGTTGCCCCAGTTGATGTGCGAGCCGTAGTACGGTACCCGTGGAGAGAAAACGGTAGCATCTCATGCTAGTCTTTGTAGGTGACTGTCATTTTTTGTATGATCTTTTTAATGTTTTTATTCGCAGCTTCGACGAAACCATTCATCTTTGGCCGATAGGGGGATGAATTGTGATGTTGAATCTTGAACTGCTTGCACAGGGAGGTGATTATAGTATTGTTAAGGTTTGTACCATTATCAGTGATGATCCTTTCTAGGATACCATACCGGAAAATAAGATTCTGCTTGATGAAGCGGGCAACAACATTCTTAGTAACAGATGCGAAGGAAGCTGCTTCGACCCACTTGGTGAAATAGTCAATGGCCACTAGAATGAAACGGTGTCCATTGGAGGCTGTAGGCTTGATCTCCCCAATCATATCGATTCCCCACATAGAGAAGGGCCAAGGAGCTGTTAAGGCATTTAGAGGAACCGGAGGCACGTGCACCTTGTCTGCATAGATTTGACACTTATGACAGGTCCGAGAATGTTAATAGCAGTCTTCTTCCATGGTAGACCAATAATAGCCTGCCCGTAGGATTTTCTTCGCCATCGTATGCCCACTAGAGTGAGTGCCAAAGTTACCTCCGTGTAATTCAGCCATGATCTTTTCAGATTCAATCTTATCCACACAACGAAGCAGAATAGAATCATGATTGCGTTTGTACAGGATGCCATTACTCAGGAAGAACTTGGCAGAGAATCTCCTTAAGAACTTTTTATCATTGATTGAAGCTCCTTCTGGATATTCTTAAGCCTCGAGATACCTTTTGACTTCATGAAACCAAGGTTGGTCCACTACTTCAGTATTAATCTCGTGACAGTGTGCTGGTTCTTCCATTTGTTCAATGGTGATCTGGAGAGCCTCGTTATCCCAATTAAGTTTAAACATAGATGACATTGTGGCTAGAGCATCTGCTAGCTGATTTTCTTCTCGCGGGAAGTGCTGGAAGGTAATCTGCTCAAAATGTGGTAGCAATGTCAAAACATGTTCTTTGTAAGGGATAAGGTTTGGGTGCTTAGTGTCCCATTCTCCTTTGATCTGGATGATGACCAAAGCTGAATCTCCAAATACGACTAAAGATTTGATTCCCAAGTCTATGGCAGCCTTGAGACCAAAGATGCATGCTTCGTATTCCGCCATGTTGTTCGTACAGTTGAAGCAAAGTCTGGCAGTAAAAGGAGTATAACATCCTTCTGGAGATATGAGTACATTGCCGATACCATTACCAAGTGCATTGGATGCCCCATCAAAGAACATGGTCCATCGGGATCCTTGTCCAGGTCCGTCATATGGTCTGATTTCTTCACAGTTGTCTAATGTCATGATGTCTTCGTCTGGGAATTCAAACTTCATGGGTTGATAATCTTCTACAGCTTGATGAGCAAGATGATCAGCTAGCACACTGCCCTTTATAGCTTTTAGGGTTGTGTACTGTATGTCATATTCTGTTAGGATCATCTGCCATCTAGCTATCCTCCAAGACAGAGCAGACTTCTCAAAGATGTACTTTATCGGATCCATCTTAGATATCAGCAAAGTGGTATGAGTCAACATATACTGTCTTAGCCGGCGAGTAGCCCATACCAGAGCGCTACAAGTTTTCTCGAGTAGTGAATATCTGGTTTCACAGTCGGTAAACGTTTTTCTCAGGTAGTAAATAGCGTGCTCTTTTCGGCCAGACTCATCATGCTGCCCCAATACATACCCCATTGAGTTCTCTAAAATGGTCAGATACATGATCAGTGGTCTTCCTTCGACTGGTGGCATCAAGACAGGAGGCTCTTGTAAATACTCTTTGATTTTGTCAAACACAATCTGACACTCATCATTCCATCTGACTACTTGATCTTCAACAGTTTGAAGATTGGTTCACAAGTAGATGTTAGGTGAGAAATGAATCTGGCAATATAGTTCAGGCGTCCCAAGAATCCTCTGACTTCATTCTCAGTGCGAGGAGCAGGCATTTCTTGTATTGCTTTAACCTTGGCAGGATCAACCTCGATGCCTTTGTTGCTAACAATGAAACCTAAAAGTTTACCGGACCAGACTCCGAATGTGCACTTGTTTGGATTCAACCTTAGTTTGTACTCCTTCAATCTGACAAACAGCTTTTGCAAGTGATCAAGGTGTTCTTCTTCAGTCTGTGATCGGGCTATCATGTTATCTACATAGACCTCTATCTCATGATGTATCATATCATGAAACAAAGATACCATGGCACGTTGATAGGTTGCCCCGACATTCTTCAGTTCAAATGGCATCACTTTGTAGCAGAATGTACCCCACTGTGTGACAAATGTAGTTTTCTCCATGTCCTCAGGTGCCATTTTGATCTGGTTATAGCCTGAGAATCTGTCCATGAAAGAAAATACTTTGTGCTGGGCTGTATTGTCAACCAGGATGTCGATGTGTGGAATTGGAAAATCATCTTTAGGGATGACCCTGTTTAAATCTCTATAATACATGCACATTCGTACTTTACCGTCATTTTTAGGCACGGGAACAATGTTCGCTACCCATTGAGGATAAGAAGTAACAACCAGAAATCCAGCATTGAACTGTTTCATAACTTCTTCTTTGATCTTCTCTGGCATGTCAGGTCTCACGCGGCAGACTTTTTGTTTCACTTGTGGACAATCTTCTCTTGTGGGTAGACGGTGTACCACAATGTTTGTATCAAGTCCCGACATGTCTTCGTATGACCAGGAAAAGATCTCAACATAATCATGCAACAGCTGAATTAGGCGCTCCTTGACACTCGACTCTAGATTGGCACCCACTTTGATTTCCTTTTTATCTTCCTCGGTACCCAAATTGATTGTATCCAACAGCTCCTCATGAGGCTGAATAACTCTTTCCTCTTGTTGTAGTAGTCTGGCCAATTCCCCTGGAACCTCACAATCTTCCTCACCTTTGTATTCGGCTTGGTAGATCAGATCTTCAGAGTCACTGAAGGCTATAGCAGTATCTTTAACCATGGGATCTGGAATGGAGAGGTACCTGCATTTGTAAGTGTGGGTGTGTGTAAGGGTATAGCCATCTTAAAATAATAAAATGTAAAAGAAAGACAATGAGCACAAAAGGTTTGTATGTGGAAAAACGTCCATGATTCATTGAATGTCATATGAAGATGAAATAAAAACCCTTACAAATGGACCATTGTGCCTTGGGTAAGACACAAGGTTTTTAAAGTGAGAATTGTTCGTGAATATTACAAGTCCAACAGAAATGTAAAAGATAAATTACTGAGAGATGAAAGTTATTGGGACAAAGTCTTTGGCTTCCCAGTTGCGAAGTCCTCCGCTGACAGTAGGAAATATCCAATCTTCCAAGCTGCCATCCTCTTCATTGTCTTCTACTGCATTGACCCCTTGGTTGCTAATCTTCACAGATGGCCCCCCAGTACGGGCACGACGCACAGCCTTCTGAGCAGTTGAAGTAAACCCCAAGCCAAACTTGTCTGATTTGTACGGAAAGTCTGGAAGCTGCCCTCAGATTGTGCATCCACCTTCTTCCACTACTGCCTTTGCCTCATTTAGAGATGACATCCGAAGTGGAGGTCTTGTGATCTTAGGAATCGAGGATACCGCCTTGGTCACCGCTATTTCTTGAGAGACTTCTTCAAAATGTTGGAAAGGGGTTTCAATGAACTCACCATCCAACTCTACATATTGGAAAGAATTTAGATGACTAATCATGTACTCCTCCTCCCCGTGGACGGTTATGATCTTTCCTTGGACCGGGTACTTCAACATCTGATGTAATATGGAGGTGACAACACCGGTATTATGGATCCAGGGGCGTCCTAACAGACAGGAATAAGAAGGACGGATGTCCATCACATAGAAGGTTGAGTTGAAAATCTGAGTTCCCACCTTTATTGGGATGTCCACCTCCCCGTGGACCATCCTCTTTGAACCATCAAATGCTCTCACCACTATGTTACTGGGTTTTAAAGTCAGCCCTTTGCAATCCAATCTGTCAAGGGCTTTTTTCGGTAAGACGTTCAAAGATGATCCCGTGTCCACCAAGACATGGGCCAGAGTCGTTCCTCTACACTCCACAGAGACATGTAATGCCTCGTTGTGTTTTCTCCCTCTGGGTGTCAAATACACGTCGAAGAAGCCCAAGCCATTATCAACTGTCAACTGGCCACACAATCCTGGAATTGGTCAGCATACGTCTCTTGCGGCACGTGAGCTGTCTTTAGAATTTTTACTAGAGCTTTTGCATGTGCTTCAGAGCACAGCAACAGAGCTAGCATAGAGATCTTAGAAGGGGTTTTCCCCAACTGTTCAACCACATCATAATCACTCTTTTTTATTATCCTCAGGATTTCTTCCATTTCCTTCTTGGATGTTTCTGGGATAGCTAGTGATTGAGCCTTCGTCCGGACAGGCTCCTCTTGAACGTTCTTTCCTTTATTCTCAGCAGTGGAAGTAGGGATATGGATTGTGTTGTCTTTGTCGGTAAGTACGCTTGCAGGTATAATCACTGGTACAGAGGTAATCTTTGGAACGACCACGAGTCCAAAGACTGCCTTTGGAGGGGAAATCTCTGGCGAGAAGATTCTACCACTGCGGGTAATCTTGCTAGTTCCGGTAATATTGCTAATGTCGGAATTGTCCTCCTCGGAGCTCTCTTCTTCGGCAGTCAGTTCGTCCTGTTTAATACCATGGTAGTAGATTTCTCCATCGTAATTCCATGGTACTATTTTATCTGATTTGTACGGGACCGGCCCGGGCATTGTAATCTTAAGTGGAGTAGTCTTTGGAGCATATGTAATCCTAACGGGTCTTTTAGGTCCCCTGGAAGGATTAGCGTAGATGGTTATAATTGAAACTTCTTTAACTGGAACGGGTGAAACAGGAGCATTCTCGAACATAATTTCTTGGTTATCCATCAGTCTTTGGATACCTTTTTTCAACAGAGGGCAGTCAAATGATGAGGATAGGAAAACATGGCAGTCTTTGTCGCAACCTTGGAATATACCAGCTTTCAACAAATTCAACTTAATAATCGGGAGCGGAGTCAACAGTTCATCCATGGTAGCAACAAACAAATCTTCTTCAATAGCGTTGGCATTATGACCATGCCTAGGCATCGGAGCAGAAATAACATTTGGTTTCTCAGGCGCATCAAACTCAACTTCCTTCGCATCTATCAGGTCTTGAATTTTGTTCTTCAGATCCCAACAATTGTTAGTGTCGTGCCCTGGACTTTCAGAATGGTATGCACATCTGGCATTCGGATGGTAATGAGGAGACACAGTATTGGGATTCTTTGGGGCCTCTTTTAAAGTTTCCAGATTCAACTTCAGAAGATGTGGTAGAACCTGGGCTGGAGTCATGTTAATCCTGGTGAATTGCATAACTGGCCTTTCCACTCTCGGCTGATTAGTTCTTGGCTGGTCTGATGCAGGCTTTGGAATCATAATGGCCCCCACCGTTGGTCGGCGTTCAGTTCTTCCTTGATTCCTGTGTGAATAAACAACATATACTTCCTTCCTTCCAGTGAAGGGTTTTTTCACAACTGTGGAGGTAGACGCATCCTTCAGAATCTTCCAACTTCTTATACCAGCTTCCACCCTTTCGCTGGTTAATATCAACTCCGTAAACCCTGCGGAGGAACTCCCAATCAGATGGTTAAAGAAAGGGCCCGATAGAGTTCCCAAGAACATGTCCACCAACTCCCTTTCAGACAGAGGGGGATGCACTCTTCCGGCTAGATATCCCCACTTTTGAGCGTAATCTTTGAAGTCCGCATTGGAAACCATAGCCATACTCTAAAGTTGAGTACGGGTAGGTGCCAAATCGGCGTTGTACTGGTATTGTTTATAGAAAGCTGCGGCTAGGTCTTCCCAATTGTGGACGTTGGCCCTTTCCAACTGGTAGAACCAATCAAGTTGTGTTCCTGATAATCTGTCTTGGAAAAAGTGGACCCACAAGTCTTTGTCAACAGAGTGCGGCTGAATCTTCCTAACATACGACCGGAGGTGCATTTTAGGACAAGACACCCCATCATACTTGGAAAATAATGGCACTTTAAACTTTGGTGGGATCACAATTCCTGACACCAGCCCTAACTCTTCAAAATCTAGCCCTGGTACTCTCTGTATTTCCATAGTGCTTAAACGCTCTTCAAGGTGTTTGTACTTATCATCAGCCGAAGGGTATTTTTGTTTAGAGTAGTCCTCCTTTTCCTCTTCTTCTTCAGAATCTGATGGTACTGCCGTTTCTTTTCCTTTTCTTTCCTCTTCATCAGATGTTGTTGGAAAATCTAAGGTCCTTCTAGCTTGTCCCTGAAACCTTCTGCCCATGATTACCGCACCAGCTGGGTTCTTCTTCTTTTTCTCTTTCTCTAGCAGAGTCTTCAGCTCCTATTACCCCTTGGCTAAGGTCATGAGTAACTGTTGAAATTGTGTGTTCTGAGCTTGCAGATCTTTGACCGTTTGTTCGAGATCCATCTCACTCTAATAAACAGTAGAGAGATGAGGAAACTTGTTGCAAAGACCTGTTTATATTTATGATGAATGATATGTATTGATGCAATGCTTTCAAGGATTTAGAAATTCAAATTTGTTTCAAACAAAAAGAAACACACGTTATATTGATAAGATAGAATTTGAGTACATCAATGCCCCTTGGGCAAAATAATACAAAATTCTAAGGTAAAAAGACATTGCGCATCCTCTTTGGTGCAATGTAGGTATTTAGAGTCTGCTCTTCATGAAGTAGCCGAGTGAGTTCCAAAACCTTCTTCTCGCTTGCGTAGAATTGGGCTTCAAAAGTATCGCGCTCTCCTTTGAGCTGTATCCAATCCCTTTGTAGGTCTTCGAGTGATGTAGGCATGTTAGGATGTAGGATAGTGTATGGAACTTATCCTTCCTTAACAGGCTCAATAATCACTGGGAGAATGGAGGGATAAAGCATCATAAGACTTTGAGCGCGGGTTCGTACCCACTTGAGGTAAGGCTCAAGAGGGATGGAATTCTTGTGTCCCAAAGTCTTGCTATCCACCTTGTTTAGCATCCTCCAAGCTCGGATGAATCTCTGGAGAAGTCCTTGGTCGTCGTAGTCGAATACCAGGCCTTGAATTAACATATCATGTGGGCCATCCCTTCAGGAATAACCAAACTGTCTTAGAGCCAAGCATGGGTTGTAGGTGATGCCTCCCCTAATGCCAAGTAGAGGGACATTAGGGAATTCCCCACAACGGTCAACAATGGTAACATTCTCCTTGGATCGAGAGCACCAATGAATATCTGAATGTTTAAGTGTCATTAACCTTTGTGACCACCTCAAACCTTGCTCATTCTTCAAGACTGATTGGGGAAGATGAGAAATAAACCATCTTGCCAGGAGAGGAGTGTAACACATAAGAACACCTCTTTTCCTCATTGTACGAGTGTGAAAAGAGTGTAGGATATCCCCAAGCAATGTAGGTACTGGGTTGCAAGACATGAAGATTTTGACAGCGCTCACATCTATGAGTTGGTCAGGATTAGGGAACAAGACCATCCCATAGATGAGAAGAGCTACAATCTCCTCAAAAGCTTGCAAGTCTAGGGAATTCCAACAACTTTGGGCCTTCTCAAACAGAAACTTTGCCAAGAAGCCTTTGACACCACTTCTAGTTTCCCAATGAGTCGTGACATCAGATGAGTGCAAGTGTAGGGCTTGAGCAATCTCTTTTGGCTTTGAATCTCTTTCCATACCGTTTAAGGGTAACTGATTGAGAATAGGAATCCTCAAGAGTTGAGAGAATTCTTCCAAAGTGGGCACAAGTTGATAGTCAGGAAATGTGAAGCAATGATGCAAAGGGTCAAAGAACTGGAAAAGAACCTTCATCATATCCTCCAATGTGTTGGAAGTGACAAAGTTGAGTAGACGACCATGTCTCTCGGTGAATGGAGAGTTCTCAGGGATCCTTGAAGCTAACTCCTTGAGTTGTGGAGGAATTCTTACAAGGTTGATTTGGATAGTTTTCCTGCGAAGTGAATCCATAACCTACAAAACAAGAACAAATATGAATCTCCACAATCCTTGAAATGGTTAGTGAATGCATATTATGTTCATGATGTCCATGATGTTATGCACAAGTATATATGTACAAGAAAATCAAGCAAGTTCTTAGTTTAGGCTTGCATGGGGTTTCAAAGGTAAATACCCTCTTGAAGTTTAGTTGGCTCAACCTGTCCTAACAATAGTAACCGGGTTCTAAGGAGCTCAATATCACTGGATTGTTTCCTTGGTCATTGTTTCAGCTCAAGCCTCTTTAATGGTGACCGAAATATCCCAAGAAACCAACCCTCAATGAGTGTAGTATCGAGTATCTACCAACTTTGGACTGCACCAAAGCCGGTCATCTCACTACATCCTAAAAGGCCAAGTTGGTCAAGTAAAGGTTCTAGAAGTTCATTAGTGCTTCATGACATCACTCAGCGGCCCCGTATTCTCTTTGATTGACTCAAAGGCTACCGGTACCCACAAATATGTCACACTAACATAGCTATTGCTTAGACCATGTCGGTGTACCCCGCACAGTTTCCACAACGTATTTGCTATTTACCTATAATGTTTCCCAAATCCGGGTGGAGGATTTAAACCCAAACAAAGAACCATAATTGTAAAGCAAACAAGTCAAACAATGTAATAAAATAAATGTGATCTAAAACCCTAAGGTAACCCCACTTTTATAATATCCCCAGCAGAGTCGCCAGTTCTGTGATACGGTGAGAGAACTGACTTGAGGTTTTGTGTTTGTATTCGCAAATGTCGCGGTTAGCAAGAGTCGCCACCGACTTTTCTTTTATCCAAAAGGAAAGGTGAAAAAGCACATGAAAGACCTTTGAGATGTTTCTTGTGTTTGTGGGGTAGATTATGAAAAGGGAAGGTGCTAGCACCCTTTTCATCCATGGTTTTCCATGGGCTCTTAGTTACTTGCTTAGATCACTTGCTTTGGTTTGTTTGAAATGGTGTTTGGTATGGTTTTGAAAGTATTTTGTAAAAGAGTCCATTATTTAGGCAATCTTTATAATGATTCTCGTTTGTAAGAATGTATACAAAGATGTTTGTCTTTTGAAAATGTTTTCAATGTTTTGTAAGATGTTTTGAAATGTGTGTATGTTTGTTTTTGAAAATAGCAAGGATTGTTTGAAATTGAGCAAGTAACTTAGAATCTATCTACCTACTTAAATGTCTTTCTTGTGCATTTTCTATTCCTTTGACATTGTTGAATTACCATTGATTTGGTAAGCAACCCTATCTTTGGATGTAAACAGGACGGGCGTGGGTCATCGTATAACCATAATAGCAATGTTGCCAAGTATCTTAGCATTTTTGAGGGACCAAGATCATTTTGTAAGGCAACTTTTGAATAGCGTCATCGAGGGACTATGATCTTATATTTGTTTTGTTTTGCCAAGATACTTCGCATGCGTAACTAGGCCATTTTATTTTAGGCAACCAAATGTAGAAACCCTAAGGATGCTTGTGTGCAAGTGTGTTATTTGCATGCATTTTGTCTTTGATTAGGATTGTCTATTTTGTTGTTTTTATCTTGCCATACATTTCCTATTTTACTAGCATGCATACAAAAATAATAAAATGCAAAAAGAAGATAAAACCCTACACTATTACAACCATATTGAATAACATGAAATTATAAAGGCAAAAATAAAGGAAAGGAAAGAAAACAAAAGGTCTTTCGACTCAGGCAGGAACCCTTCGATTCTGCGTATTTTTGGCTTCTTTCGATTTGGAGTCTGGAATCAGTCATGCCCTTCAATTTGCCTTTTTCTCTTTCGACCGGGGGTTAGA
This sequence comes from Vicia faba, assembly GCA_948472305.1. NCBI lineage: Eukaryota > Viridiplantae > Streptophyta > Magnoliopsida > Fabales > Fabaceae > Vicia > Vicia faba. The sequence goes on from OX451737.1 coordinate 476,723,435, forward strand.
GTCAGTAAGGTTCTGGCTTTTCCACAGGCACCTTACTGACGTATTTTAAGCATATTAGGCCCTCAGATTATGATTTGAAAGGCTTGTGCAGCTAGCCAATCGAAGGGTATACCAAACCTACCTTAAGTTCTTAAGATGCAACATCCAAACATAACTACAGTCCAGGGGTTAACACAAAAACAAAACAATGGGTCTCAAAGTCCAAAGTATAACTAATTAAGATTGAGTTTTCAGCATATGGGCAGTCAGAATCGAATGCTAAAACATGGTCTAGAAATATCTACATTTTTCTTTATTGGCATATGCATATGATGTTTAAATGAAAGAGTTCCAAGTTTAGAGAGAACTTACCTCTTGAAGTTCTTAGTCGAAAGAGTTGTAGGTGACCTTTTTTTTTATGGTGGAGGGAGCCTCGCTGGGATCTTCCTGAAGCTAGTTCTGTTACTGTTTGGTTTGGGCAGTCACTGAATCGAAAGAGAGTATATGATGGTGACGCGTGAATCGAAAGTTGCTACAGTCTAGGGGAAGTAAATCGAAAGATGCACTACTGAGGCCTTTTTATGAAAAATCTTAGAGTTTTGAAGGTTTGAGAATGTTGGAGAGTTTGAGAATATGGGAGTTTGAGAATATGGGAGAGTTTTAATGCTTGAAGATTTTTTATGATTTTCCTCTCTAGCAAAAATTTGGACCCTTTCTTTGTTAATGGTTCCTCTATTTATAGAGAAAAGGTTTGGGAGTTTAAACAAAGATGTGGTTTGGCTGAAACGTGAATATTAAGCTATGTCATATTTTCAAAGATCCCAAGGTGAAGTACTGAAGTTGTTGGTTAAAAGGGGCTGACTTCTCTGACTTATGGTGAAGTACAAACAGGATTTAAGCAAAGCATGGGCTTGGGACAGGATTTGTATTTAGCAAGTTCACTTTCACGCAAAAAACTTCTTGACAATAGCTTAATCCAAAATATAAGCAATTAATTATGGAGTTAAATACAAGAATTAAGGCTTGTAAAGTAAGATCACGTAGCAGGGTCCACAAATTTTTTTAGTTGTCCTTTCAGAATCCTATTTCCACTTATGTCGGAGAGTTCTAGAAATATACTAAAGAAGTCTGCGTCGAAGGATTCAGAGTTGGGTTTGAAAGATGCTGATTCGAAGGGAACCAAAACTCTAGTCGAAGCTTTTGTGTGAAGGTGGCTCATGTCCAATCGAAAGTTTGCATGCCAGGGGTTACATGTGGTCAAACGAAAGAGTGTATGTAGGAGGACAAAATGTTCATATTCGAAAGAGGCAAATAGGGAACAAAAAGTGAAAATCGAAGGATGTTAAAAGAGAGCCTTTTGCCTTGGAAATGAAATAGATTACAAGAGGCTTATTCCTTGTGAATCCAAACCAAACTGTGTCAGAGGCCCATGCCCAGTCGAAGGACGCAAGCCAAGCTTGTGTCGAAAGAGGCCAAAAGGCCAGTCGAAGGAGCTGAAATGAAGAACACTTGTATTTCTCCAAATTTTGTCAAAATAATATTCTTATCTATTTTTTCCTTTTTGACAGTTTCCTTTTAATTTTGGTACCAGAAAATTCCAAAGTACTTGTGCAGGCTTGAACCTTGAGAGACCTTGTGAGAAAGGCCTTGAAGAATGAGAGGGAAAATTTTGGGGTACAACAAGATGGCTCTAGAACAGACTATCAAGGACATTCATACTCAAAATGCTCAACTTCAAGAAATGTTCTTAAACCTATCCAAGGGGCAAGAAGAAGTGAAAGCACTCCTCACTAGGGGCATGACCATGAAGAATCCTGAGGATGACAAGGATGACCAGTTGGACGGATACAAACTGAGATAGCCACAATGAAGATCCAAATGATGGGACAAATGGTAGGCCAAATGAATCTTATCCAAAACATAACTTGGGGACAAGAAGATCTGAGGGCCCTCGTTAGTAAACTTCATCAAGACGGATGAAACCGTATGAAACAAACAGTCGAGATTAGGGATCAAGTCATTATTCAGCCTCCCATGAGACAAGAAGCCAATTTGATGGAGATAAGACCTTTCCAAATTACTGCTACATCGCGAGCCCAACAACAACCTCGCCAACAACGATAGGGGAATCAGCGTAAGGAGGTCGCACCTAAGAGACAAATCATCAAGATCAACATGTCACTGGCTCAAGTGTTACAACATATGTTGAAGGAATAACTAATTACGTTAAAGGCTCCTCTCCGGAATCCCAATACTTTTGCTCCTAGTTACCACCCCAATGAGAGGTGTGCATACCACTCTGATAGTCCTGGACATGATACGAATGGTTGTTGGGCTTTGAAGAACAAAATTCAAGACCTAATCAATGAAGGAGTGTTAGAGTTTACACAAGACGGTCAACAAGAGCTCTTCTATCACTCCTCAAAGGAATCCATATGAAGTGACGGTCTAGGCGGAGAAATTTTCTGTTTATTCTAATTTTCAATTGTAATTTCTGTGTTTGCTTAAACACTTATCTATATGTCAGACTTTGGTTACTTTCATTAATGCATTGCACATGCTTGTCTTGAATTAATCCATTCATTTTCATTATACTTAAAATTGTGTTTTTACTCCCTTTTGTGATATTTAACTCTCGTTAAAAGTTGCAAGCCTTTAGAGGGAGGATGTTAAAACTAATACCATAATCTCATATAGTATGCTTTTGGACAAATCGTGCTGATGATGTACAAACTTTCTTTCAATCCCTAAACACTGGAGTTATAAGGACGATAATCCCTAGCAAACCCCTTTGAGCCAAAGAAGTAGGAGTTTTCTTTTTCACACAAATTGAAACCTTTAATTAAAACCTGGTGCAGGGTAGTCTCTCAGTTAATTCAAATGCATGTTTAGTCGCAAGCTTTCACCCCATACACAACGAGTGATATCAAAAACATCTTTCTGAACCAAAAGATGGTGATGGTTCCTTACCAAATAGGCAGTCGTTATCTCTCAAAATAAAAATCCCACTAAGTCAAAACCTATGAAGGAGATTTAAGAAAAACTAGGACATCCCGCTGGCAGTAATCTCAAAACAAGAACAGTCAGGAAAAAATTAGGGACAGTAAATAAAAAAAGAGGTCACTAAAGATCCTCGACAAAACATGAAAAATGTTGCAAAAATGAGTTCCTTCACGAATAAACGTTCAGTATCTGAACCATCACCAAAACTTCAATCCAGATTCAATAGGAGTTCAAACACACAATTAACTGAGTATATGGCTGAAGAACATCATGAAGAATGGGTGGGTACAAATAAACTTTGAGCCTTATCCTTTGTTTCTTAAAACTGTGAACCAGGCCATGTTCCAACCCTTTAAAATTCCTAATTGAAGCATGGGTTAGTTCGAAAGCATATTGTTACAAAAGGTATCCTGACTCCTGTAAGGTTTACTCTAAATCCTGAGTTAAATTCACATTCTTACAAAAATTCTTTTATCTGCTAAAACGCATTTTCAAAACTTCAAGACAAACGTAAGCTTCACATTGTTTGAATATCGTTGTTTTCATATAGCTACTTATTTGACAACAGATAAATCCAAACGACGATTATCCGTTGAACAAAAAATTTCAATGAACATAATCACTTCAAGTGCTAAGACACTTCCAAATGACAAATATCCTATAAGCAAGGGGGAATTACATGTCACTATCTAACTCGTCTGGGGAAGTCAAGTCAAGATTCCAAGAAATATCTCAAGAAGTGCTGAATAACCAAGAGCAAGTCCGTATTTGGATCACTTGGGGCATTGAACATGAATTCCAGCAAAGGTTTATGTACGGCCAAGCAAACATTTTCTGGCTGTACTACAACACTTACTACTAGGGGCAGTGACAAATTTCCCACAAAGTCCTTTTCATAGGGTGATCCTCAGTTAAGTCCCCACAAAGTCATTTCTATAAGGTTATCCCCACAGAATAATCTTCATAGACAAGGGTCCAAAACCTTTTAGTCCAAATTCATGGATATCCCCATAAAATTGGATCCATGCAATCTCCATCTCAAGAATCCTCAAGGAGTTCTGCCAAAAGTAAACACCTCTCTAGCAGATTGGCAACAAGGTTTAATTCCCCAACAAACGACAAGATTCCCCAGCTTGAGTTTTCCTCTCTGACTACTACAAATCAAGGGACCACAACCCCTCTTCCCCAGTAGACTTTTCTACAATCCCCAATGAGTTGCTGCAAAGCCTGGAAGCCAACCGGGTAACAATCAACTTCTTTATCCCCAACAAGTCGTTAACTTACTTTCTCTTCTTTCAAGAGATAAATCCCCAGTAGAGCAACGGACAACTAAAACTCCTGAACTCTTTTCCCCAATTAGGAATCAAAACTCTCCACAGAGTTTCCCTCAAGCAAAATCAACGCCGCAACTGATTTCTCCTCAAACAACAAAATGGGAATCCCTTGTGGAAATATTCTAAACAAGGTGTGAATATGTGCATACTCTTCATTCCCGAACAGAAGTCCAGGATTTAATTTCCCAAGGCTCCCTGACATTTGTCAAGGATTTATTTTCTAAGACAAAGTTGCATTTCAACAACATTCATAGCATATGCATACGAAACGCATATAGCACAACCTCATTCATTTTGAGAACACTATTACACAGTGCATTTCATACATCATGGAATTTCATACAACTAACTCTTTACCTTTTCAGGAAAGATCAATCAAACATATAATTATCATCAACAATTTTCAACAGTTCCAGATCAATACCTGAAACAAGACAGGAAAGCTATATGTGAACAACTGATTGTAGATTAATACCTGAAACTAGACAGGACAACTATCTACATGAGCAGATTAAAGATTAATACCCGAAACCGGACGGTAAAACTATCTTTCTTTCTCTTAGGTCAGAGATTAATACCTAAAAACCAGAGAGGACAACTATCTCAAGGACCAACAAAAACAATTCCAGATTAATACCTGAAACAAGACAGGAAAACTATCTGCGAACGACTGATTGTAGATTAATAGCTGAAACCAGACAGGACAACTATCTATATGAGAAGATTAAAGATTAATACCCAAAACCAGACGGGAAAACTATCTTTCTTTCACTTAGGTCGGACATTAATACTTGAAACCAGACAAGACAACTATCTCAACGACCAACAAAAACAGTTCCAGATTAATACCTGAAACAAGACAGGAAAACTATCTGTCAACGACTGATTATAGATTAATACCTGAAACTAGACAAAACATCTATCTACATGAGCAAATTAAAGATTAATACCCGAAACCAGACGGCAAAACTATCTTTCTTTCTCTTAGGATAGAGATTAATACCTGAAACTAGACAAGACAACTATCTCAACGACCAACAAAAACAGTTCCAGATTAATACCTGAAACAAGACATGTAAACTATCTGTGAACTACTGATTGTAAATTAATACTTGAAACCAGACATGACAACTATCTACATGAACTGATTGAAGATTAACTCCCAAAACAAGCCGGGGAAACTATCTTTCTTTCAAAGAGGTCAGAGATTAATTCCTAAAACAAGCCAAGGCAACTATCTTTACGGCCAACAAAAAGCAAGTTCCAGGTTAATACCCGAAGCAAGATAGGACAACTACATGTGAGTGACTGATTATATATTAATACCTGAAATAAGACATGACAACTATCTAATTGACCAACTGAAGCAACGCTACACAGGTTCCTTCTCATGAATTTCCAGATATAGTCCTACACAGATTCATCCTTAAGCAGTCTTACACGGATTCCTTCTAATACATTTCCAAACACGGATTAACACGAGTCTATTCCAGCATGGCATCCAGAATTAAATCAATCAAATATTTATTCTGATACTTCTCCCAGTCACAGTCAAGTGTTATACTTACTAATAATCACCTATGGATGGCATCTTTAAGCCCATTCCCTACACAATCAACCACCACATCATCGAGTGCAAATTTTGGGCACTCTAATGTTCAATCATCTTCCACCTTTAAGTCACGAATGGCAGACTCGCCAATCTAACTCTTCAGGTTTAAGAAGATTGAACAGGGGCAGTTGTTGTACCCCAAAATTTTCCCTCTCGTTTCTCAAAAATTTTCTCATGAAATTTCTACTGATTCAAGATTGCACAAGTTTTCTTTAATTCATAAGCTTCGATTAGGCATCTAGCTTCCTTCGAGAAGGCTTGATTTAGGGGTTTCGATTAAGCATCTGGTCCCCTTCGAGCAAGCTTTGGTCCACAAGCCTCATTTGGGCATATGGCTTCCTAAATGCATCCTTCCATTCACCAGCATCATCCTCCTAAATGTATCCTTCGATTCACCAGTATCAGCCTCCTAAATGCATCCTTCGATTGACAAGCATTAGCCTCCTGCATGCAAGCTTCGACTGAGAAATGACCCCTTTACATGCTTGCTTTGATGCATAAAGCAATGGCCTCTTACAATATTTATTTCGATTCAGGAAGCAAGGGCCTCTTGCCTGCTTGCTTCAATTCACAAAGCAATGACCTCTTACAGTGTTTGTTTCGATTCAGGAAGCAAGGGCCCCTTTCCTGCTTGCTTCAAAATTCACAAAGCAATGGCCTTTTATAGTGTTTATTTAGATTCAGGAAGCAAGGGCCTCTTTCCTGCTTGCTTCAATTCATAAAGCTGTAGCCTCTTACAGTGTTTGTTTGATTCAGGAAGAAAGGGCCTCTTTCATGCTTGTTTTAATTCACAAGGAAGGAACTCCCCTCATGCTAGAACTCAAAGGGCATTGGCCATCTTCATACTAGCTTCGAATGGGCAAAATCTCCCTTGGAAATAGTTTATTCGACTCCATATAGTTTCTACATTATGACATCCAACTGGCGCATTCGAAGGACAAGCATATGGTCCAGTTGAAGGACATACATTTTACCCCTTCGAAGGATATACATGGATGTCCCATTTGAAGCACATATATGTGTGTCCCATTCGAAAGACAAATATTGGTGGCCCGTTCGAAGAATTGTAAATGGCTCATTCGAAGGACACGTATTATTTGGGAACAAATATTGTTGTCTGAAGAGGAGTCTGGTCGAAGGTCAAAACGAAAGGGTGAAGTATTCAAAATGCTTACTGGCCAGAGTCCTATGTGCTGCCAAGTCCAAGCCTGCTGCACTGGTCACAACGCGCCAAAACTGCTGCAAAGCAGTCCTGCTATGCTGCCCCCATATTTGCACCAAATTGACATACAAAAATTGCACCTCAAAGACTACAAGAACAACATACCCAATTTGTTCAAATTTCTTTTGTTCCCCCCCCCCCCCCAAACCTCAACCAACTTCATCTATAAATAAGAGGTTCCATCACACATCTAAAGAGGGGATTTTGGTGGCTAGAGAGAGATTTGCTAACAAGGGAAACACATCTATAAATAACACCACACTTGTTTCTTTCCTTCGAATCCCGAACCCAGGGAAACGCAAACGCAACACTTGTTTCTTACCTTTGAATCCAGCACTAGAAACACAACACTTGTTTCTTCCCTTCGAATCCAAAAGCATCCAGGGCAGCAATTCAAGTCCAAAACCGACATTCTAGCTTCAAGCAAGGTAAGTCCTCTTAACCTTAAACCTTTTGTTTCAACCATAAAATGTAAATAACCATTTCCTTTCGTTTCAAACATCGTTATTACCCTATGGTTTGTTTTTGTTTCCATCTTTTCTGTTTGTTTTTTTCGTTTCTAACCTTTTGGTTTGTTCTCTTTGTTTGTCAAACATATTTTAAGAACTAACCTGACCATGAAACAATATTAGCATGGCTTCAACCCACGTTGCTATTTAATCTCAAACGAAAGAAAACAGGCCCAAACGAAAGGAAGCAGAAAAAGGGTGTGATCAAAGGGTACATACTCATGCTGCTTTGCAGGTCTAAATGAAGGGCAAGAAGGGTGAATCAAACGATGCTTGCTCACACTGACTTCCAGGCCCAATCGGAAGAAGTAAGAAATGGTTGAATCAAAGGCTTCCTACTGCCTGGATTGAAAAACTAATTTTCCCCTCTTTTATTTTGTTTTGTTTTTATATTTTCTTGTTATTCAATATGGTTGTAATAGCAGAGGACATTTATTTTCCGCATTTTTATTTCTTTCAGAAATGTTAGTAACTAGGTTGTGTATGACAAGATAAAATCAACAAGTAGACAACCCAAAATTCAAATACAAAATGCATGAAATCAAACGCACTATTCACACATGCACCTCTAGGGTAATCTCACTTGTTGTCTCGGAAAATAGTCATGTCCCTCGAATATGGGCGTTTTAGCAAAGATCCTCGATAAAAGATGGTAGTCCCTCATGTTGCCTTCGTTAAACGATCTAGTCCCTAAACGAAAATTGCTAAAACGTCTCATAGGTTGCCTTCTATGACTATACAAATGACCCACCCATCCCTTCACATCCAACGATGGGTCTTATTATCAATCAATGTTAAGATAGCAACATCTAAAGGAGGAGGAAAAGAACAAAGACCTTTTGAGTAGGTAGGATGCTCATAGTTGCTTGCTTGCTCACAACAAAAAAACATTTTCACACCAACACTTTCAATTGAAACATTTTCGAAAGTAAAAAACACTTTGTACGCATTCTTATAGAGACGAGAATCATTACAAAGGAACTTTTCAAAATCACTTTCAAAAAACATCTTCCACAACAAACATCTCTTTGAACTATTTTTCAAAACCAACACTTTGTACGCATTCTTATAGAGACGAGAATCATTACAAAGACGTTTTCAAAATATTTTCAAACCCACACCACAAAACACATTTCAAATAAAGCAAGTGATCTAGCAAGCAACTAAGAGCCCGTAGATAACTACAGATAAAAAGAATGCTAATACCTTCCCTTTTCATAACCTATCCCCGAACCCAAGAAATAATCTCAAAAGGTATTTCCTGTTCTTTTCACCTTTTCCTTGTTCGATAAAAGAAAAGTCGGTGGCGACTCTTGCTATCCACAATAATTGCGATCAAATGCAAAACACCCAAGTCAGTTCTCCCACTGTATTACACCTATGTTCAAGAGTTCAAAGTTGTTAGGGAGAATAGTGGTCGTTATATTTCAATGTACCTTTTCCATGTATTTACCATTTTCCAAAACATTGTAATCATCCATGGAGTCTTTCCATTTGCAAACTACCATACTATTAATAAATTTTTAGCCTTTATCCATTTCTTTGTAGTTCTTATTTTATTTTGTTTACAAAAATTTCGTTTATTATTGACAGTAATTTTCAAAATAAAAAGTCTTAATAAACGTGTTTTTGAAAAGAATTTGCAAATTACTCTTTACTTTAAACCATGTGATTCAAGTGGGACAAAAGTAGTGATTCCAAGGATGGACGAACTCCGATGTTTGGAAAAGACTCCCAAAGAGGTAATCTCGGGTTACTCTTACTAATATGCGCATAAGTCCACTTGTGTTTTTGTTCCTTAGATATTTAGATTTCATACCAATTGATACATGGTGAGGTGTTGGGGTTTGTGATCCCATTTTCCCCAGTTAAGTCTTGGTTCAGATTTTCTCCAGGTTGTTATTTGGTTTTGGGTTTGGATGGTTTGGTACTTTTATCCCATATACCTCTGTCAGGTCTTGATGCAGATTTCTTTAGCTGAGTGTGATTCTTTCCCTAGCTAGGTTGTGATCAAGTAGAGATTGTAAAGTTATGAAACCTTTGCTTATTTGTTGGATTCTTTCTCCCTTTGTGTGTTCAGAATTGATGAAGAATCTCTTATAAAGCACCACTCTCTCCAGTTATGATATTGTTGTTGTGTGCTCCCCAAGTAGCCAGACAAGAGCAGTATTGTTCTCTAAGAAGTGTTGAGACAACTGTTAATTTTTTGGGGTTTCTCTCGCGAAGTGTTGAGTTTGATTTAAGATACCCATAATTTTGATTTTTTTGTCATGATAGTAACTTCTTAATTCCCCAAATAAATAGAAGATGATGCTTCCTTCTAAAATTGTTATCCCCGTGAACTTTCATAATTTCTCCCAAGAGAAGTTTGCACCACCACTACCCTTGATATTGAAGAATGTATCTAGGCTCCCCTCGTAGTGCATGGTTTCAGTTTCCCTAGTGAAGTCAGTATGATATCCCCAGTTGAAGTCTAGACAATATGGCATTATCTTCCCTAGCAAAGTCTATATGATATTCCCTGGTGAAGCCTAGAAGAGGGTGTTATATCCCTGCAACTGTATTGGTTTATTACTATCAGATTTTGCTTTGATTATTTTTCAAAGCATGCTTTCTTCCCAATGAAGCTAAGTCGTGAAGTAGGAATTTTTTCCTCATTTGGTGCTTGCTTACTCTCTTATGGGATATTCATCCTAGATGTGATTTAGCCGAGTGTTGTCCTTACCCAAGTTGGTTTTGTCTGGTTATCCCCAATACAATATGTCTATTTTGTCAGCATATACATGATAACATTCATACATTCATGCACACATCATGCATAGCTGAATTAAAATTCATCGCTCATTTGCATTCGTTGATGTTTTTATTGGCATATCATCCTCTTTGCAGAGTTATGTTACCCTCTCTCCAATAGAGTTTCAACCTTAAGCATAAAGTGTATATCCCTTCAATTTCCCCACTGAGTTATCCCTCATGGAAGAATTTTGCTTTAGCCTTCCTACCCAACTCATCTGGATGGAATTTGTTCCCCATTTGAGTTTTATTCCTCATAGGATGATGTCTTGGTTGACTGCTTCACTTTAGTTTGTTCCTAGTTTGAATTTTTGGTCCTATCAATAATATTATTTTGATCCCTATAGGCGGTGAGCCCTGGATTAAGAATGTGCATTTATTTTGCACATGAAGAGTTTTTCCCCTCAGCAAGAATGTATTGGTATTTCCCCATGAAATCAGAGATTCATTTTCTAGTAGTGTTATCGTAATAGCAAGTGGTGGTCTCTTTATTTGAGCAACCTGTACTTCCCCAATAAGTCTGTTAATTCCAGAGAAGATATTTACTCCGATGGATGGTAGTCTCTACATTATGGAAGATAGTTCGTTATTGAGGTTTTACTCCGATGGATGGTAGTCTCTACATTATGGAAGATAGTTCGTTGTTGAGGTTTTACTCCGATGGATGGTAGTCTCTTTGTTATGGGAGATAGTTCATTGTTGAGGTTTGATTTACTTCTATGGATGGTAGTCTATTCATTATGAGAGATAGTTTGTTGTTGAGGTTTGATTTACTGCATGAATGTTAGTCTCTACATTATAGGAGATAGTTCATTATTGAGGTTTTACTTCGATGGATAGTAGTCTCTACATTATGGGAGATAGTTCGTTGTTGTGGTTTTATTTCGATGGATGGAAGTCTCTTTGTTAAGGTAGATAATTTATTGTTGAGGTTTGATTTACTCCAATGGATGGTAGTCTCTTTGTTATGGGAGATAGTTTGTTGTTGAGGTTTTACTCCGATGGATGGTAGTCTCTTTATTATGGGAGATAGTTCGTTATTAAGGTTTTACTCCAATGGATGGTAGTCTCTTTGTTATGGGAGATATTTCGTTTTTGAGGTTTTACTCCGATGGACGATAGTCTCTTTGTTATGGGAGATAACTCGTTTTTGAAGTTTTACTCCGATGGATGGTAGTCTCTTCATTATGAGAGATACTTCATTTTAAGGTTTGATTTACTCCGTTGGATGGTAGTCTCTTTGTTATGGGAGATAGTTCATTGTTGAGGTTTGATTTACTCCAATGAATGGTAGTCTCTATATTATGGGAGATAGTTCGTTGTTGAGGTTGGCTTCACTCCTATGACGAAGACAGTTGGTTGAAAGATTCTTACAACAATCCTTACCCTTTTCAAATGATATCTTGATCAAAGAAGAAGTTGAGACCCGTTCTAGGTGGATTACCATAATTTTGGGAAACTTGTCATTGATCTATGTTTTTTCTACCTTCATCCTTGAGTTGGTAGTTCACCATCATTGATAGTCGACATTTATCTGTTACTCCTCATTGGACTTTACCCCAATAGAGTTGAGATGTTCTCATCCATAAGTTTTGAAATCAAACCTTTGTTCCCAGCCATAAGTGTCGATGTCAACCATTTGTTTCCAACCATAAGTACTAATGTCAACCATTTGTTTACTAGTCTCATGGTTGATGTTTTCTGTCATCCCTGAGCCGATATTATCTTACCATTTCTATTGGTTTCCTTCGGGTTGGTAGTTTATGATCCCCTGCGAGTCGATGTTACTCTCTTTTTTGCTATCTCCTCTACGAGTGGTTAGTTCACAGTTATCTATCGATCGTTGTTATATTTTGTTTTTTCCTCATTTATTGAGTTGATGATACTTTGTCTCCTCTTTGGGTTTTACCCCAGTAGAGTGAAGTCTTCTTTTCCCCAATGGAGTTGTTTTTCCTCCAATAAAGTTGAGTTTCTTTCCTCCGGTCGAGCCGGTAATCCTTTTTTTTGTTACCTACTTGATAGTTTGTTGCTTACATTATTAAGAGTTTCCGTTGTTGAAATCTTACTATGTATTTGGTTTCTTAAATCAGGATTTTGGATTTACCTATTTATAGCTATCCCAAGAGTCGTGTTATTCCCCAACAATTTGTTTTCTTGGTCGAACTCTCATTTTGGTCCGTTGGTTTTATTTTCTGCTTCCCCAGTGGTGTTCTGTGTCACCTTTGGAGTTGGTCGTTTGCATTCATAATCATAAGCATTGCATGGCATCTTAGGACCAAAAATAGGGTTTGTTTTGTATTTAAGTATCTTCAATCACATTGAGACGAAGATTTTAACCTTCGTATCTCCGGATAGAAGACACTTAAATAAGGGAAGCTGTTATACCCCAATTTTCCCCCCTAAGATGTCTCATTATCTCATTTTATCAATACATCAAGATCATACATTAAGATTGGTTCTCCCTTCTACTTCCTCCTATCTTTAATTTTGCTCTTGAGGGATTACCAAGAACTTTGAATTGTGTATCATGTACTTGTGTTTTTAGATGAATTAACTTTTGACAAACATCAAAATATGTATATATATATATATATATATATATATATATATATATATATATTTCTTTGAGTGTTCATATTATACGTGATGACACAATTACATTCATCTCACTGTCTAACCTAAGGTTTGAGGTTTGGTCCTCAATCAAATGGTTCTTCAATGGATTGCAAGAGTTTAAGCTTCAAAACCATCTTATGATATCAAATATTTGTGGTTCAAATATTTCTCTCACTTTATTTAGGTGAAATTTTTCTCAAAGTTGGTGGTGGCATTCATCAAGAAGATTCATAGGTTCATGTGTTTATATCCATGCCTTCTTCAACAAGTTTCTTTGATACTTAAGCTCTACCTTTTAGTGTGCTTTAATACAACAGCATTTTAAGGCCTATTGTGATCCATCATGCTTTATTTTACCAAGACAGTTCAAAAAGATTCAAGGTTGATTCAACAAGTTTGACCTAATTGAGCAAGGGGTTAATTCAGTGGTCACAAGTTCATAACTCTCTCAATTTTCAATATTTTGATTTGGTTCTTTTTCTTATGGTTTCTTATCATCATCTACAACAACTTCTCTTCACATGACAAGATCAAATTGTGCAAGAAAAATCATCAAAAGTTGAAAGGAGTTTCAAGTCATTTTGACACTCTATGAACTAGGGTTTGTTGACTTCTAAGGACCATATCTTGATTATATTTTGAGATTTTGGATTTATTACAAAGCCATGATTCTCTTTAAAGGGTCCTTGACAAGTTCTCTTCAGGGATCTAAGACAAATTTTGAATGGAAGATCACTAATGGTTGAGAAAGATTACAAGTCCCTTTGAAAAGCCATTGAATCTTAGGGTTTCACTTCAAATAATCATAACTTGGTCAATTTTTATCTTCTTGAGCCCATTATTTCTCCACAATAATAGTTGGGATGTCTACTACAACTTTTTTACAATGGACAAGACTTGAAAATGCTTGGAAAGTTGTTGAAGAATTGAAAAGATTATAGGTCTTTTATGAATTTTCCCAAATTTGTTCATCATCATCCTAAGACCATAACTCTTTCAATTTTTATGATTCTTGAGTGATCTCAATTCCATAATTTAATTCAAGAGGTCTAGTCATTTCATCTTCAGAAATCAATATCAAATTTTGAGTGGAAGGTCAAATAATTTTCAAGAACATTATAGGTCATTTTGAAGTTCAACACTTAGAAACATTTCTAAGTACAAAAATATGTTTGTTTTTCACGATTTCAAGAGGACGTAACTTCCATCTCAATTATCCAAATGGAGTATTTCTTTGCACATTTTAAATATTTTAACCCTGTCTTTCAAATTCTTCAAGAATCATGTCATAAAGCCTCATGAGTTGTGTGCACCATAGATTCAAAGTTAGTACCTTGGAACTGAAGTTTCACTTGCAGTTAGATTGCAATTTCCATAATGTGGCTTCTAATGATCAAACTTGTGCATGTTTTCCACTTAAAAATATTTAACAAAGTTCCAAAGCATGTTTGATTTCTTACTTTAAAAATTATGGTTTATTTTTCTTATTTCTTTAACTTTTAAAAATAGTTACTGACTTTATAAAATTTTGAAAAAAAGTTGTCAACACTTGGTGACTCATGTTTGAGTTCTGATATTTTTTTAGGATTTTTATTTGGTGTTTTAATACATGTTGTATATTTTACCAATTATTTCCTTTTTAAATCATTTAAATTTTGTTTTATATTAAATATATTTTATTATTTTTTGGTTGGTCCTGATTTGGAGACACTTGATTGTTATTTTGGGACAAGTTCCTCATCCTCATTGGATCTTGAATTTTGATTGGTTGAGAAACCAAATCCACCAAAATAGATGAATGATGTCGATGATATTTGAAACCCTGGTTTTATCTAATACAACCCCATCCATCTTCATCTTATCCCTTTCTTGTTTTTACTTGTGCCAGATGTTTTTGAAGAATAATCTACATATCATTTCTCTAACATGTTTGTACATAAATTGCTATTGACCGGCCTCAAAATAGGTGTGACTTCTACATAAGTCCACTTACGATTTCTTAACATAGCGCTAAATTTGTCCTGATTCGAAAAATGATCATTTGTGGCCCAAAACCATGTTTGCAAGCCCAAGTATGTTTAATTTGAAACCGTTGATCCAATAACTTTGAAGTTTAATGTTAAGAGGCTTTGATTTTATCAATCCTCTAATGAATTTCATGAGCTTTGGTCTAAGTGAATCATTTGAACATCGTTGATCGTATGTGGTTGCATTGAGTACTTGAAATGAATAATATACTTGACAAAAAGCAAATGAGACTTGTTGTTGAGAAGCTTTGATTTTATCAATCTTCTAATGAGTTTTCAAATGCAAGCTTCAAAATGGTCATTTATTGTAACCGGTTTGAAATTGAGAGTCGACACCCTTAATTTTTATCTTTAAGAAGGGAATATAAAGGATAACATTAATTTGGTAAGAGATTCTAAGTTGTTGGACTCGTTCTTAGACGAAGGAAATGTGTTAGGCACCCCTCATCTACCTTGTTTACAAGGATACTAGGGTTTAGAATTACGGCTCAGGAAGTAGGGTTTTAATTTTTGTTAGGGGAACTCGCCATGATTCTAGTCATATTCCTACGTATCCTCTTATGAGGAATCAGAGTCCCAATTATAGTTCGCAGTTGGTTTGTGTTTTTTATAGATTACGAAGATATTTTGAATTCTCCTTGAACCAAGTTTGGGTGTGTGAATAACTTAACTATTAGACGAAATTCGCAGTCGATTAAAAGTATCTCCATAACCCTTTTTTGAAAATAATCTTGGATTTAATTAAGTTAAAAAAATATTTGGTGTTGGTTAAATATTTTTTAAATATACTAATATATAAAAAATATTTTTAATCCATGAGGAAAAAATAATTTTAATGCAACTTATAAAAGTAATTAAAGAATGATTTAGTGGAAAAAAATATTTGAATTTTATAATAATAAAATAATTTTAGAATTTATAAATATATTAAATATAAAATAATAATAAAATAAATAATAAAAAAATAAAATGATTTTAAAAAAGTGCAAGGAGGTGTATTTTATTTAGGTCAAGTAAAACAGGGGGTGTAGAAAGTAGGGCCCTGAATTCAGATATTGAATTCAGGCCCAGATCACAGGGGAAGGTGTTGTCTGTACATAATAACGAAAATAGGGGGTTTGGTTTAGCAGGGGCTCAAGTTCAGATATTGAACAAGGCCCGTTTTCATAGGGGCTGTAGTTTGAAGGGAGGAAGTAATCTGGGTTGTATGTTTAGCAATGGGCTTGGCCCAGATAGCATTTCCGGTCTATTGGTAATTTGTAGGGAGGCTTAGAGGCTTATGATGCGTTGAGAATTTATGGATCATTTGATCCAGGTCGCATGGCCATGCATGTGTGAATCTTGGGCCTTGGATCAAAAGTAGTGCAATCATGTGGTTGAGAATTAAGGTTGACCATGGAGTATTCAATAAGTGGAACACATAGGGTTTAGGAGGTCTATATATTCATTTCCCCTCAATTTTCTCATTTTTTGCCCCTCTCTCTACTCCCAAACGAAAAAAACATTTTATATTTCTAGAGAGAGACTCTAACCTCTCTCTAGAAACACACCGCACCGGAAATCATCCGGCCCAGAGCGCCATCGTCTTGAAATCGCTTCCGCCGGCGGCTGCATTTGGGACCCATCGTCTGCCTTCAAACTTTCATCCCCGGCTACCGTGAATCTTCATATGGGTTCTTATAAACCCTAAGAATCCTAAGGGTTCAAGATGAACCCTAACCTCAAAAACCCAGCAACCTTCAACATTGATGAATCCTAACCTTAGTCTTAAGAACCCTAACACTAGTCTGATGAACCCTAACCCTAACCTAACCCTAATTTGACCCCAAAAACCTCAAATTAAACCTGAATCATACAGTTAAACATCAATCATCATGCAATCAAAACCCTAAAATCCAAGTGGTTTCAGGCTTACCTTTCCTTGTCGTGATTCTTAATTTCTGGTTTTTTTATTCTCCCCTCTAATTTCTTCCTTTCTTGTTTCGCAGATGACAGCGACAGATGAAAGTGTAGCGGGGGTGCGACGAATAACCTTAGGGGTTTAGATGTTGAAGCCCTAAAGTTTTCTTTTTCTTCTTTCTGCTTCCCAAATTTTCTCTCTGTAAAATTACTCGTCCAAATTTCTCCTCCTCCTCTAGGTCTTAGATTATAGGGTTTATATAGTGTATATTAGAGAACAAATGAGGAAGTTTTCTGGATTGCTGTTACGAATTGTTGATTGAAGGCTGATTAGGATTTTTTTAGACTTGTAATTGATTTGAATTGTGTAATTTTTTGGACAATTTGTATTATAATGGAAAGAATTTGATATGATTAGATTATAATTTATTTAGTTGTAATTTTATTCGATTCTGCCTTTTTTTAGAAAGATTTGATTTTGATTTCAAAATTGTGTTTTTCTTTCTGGATCTGTACAATGTTTGTTCTTTTGTATTTTGGGCCTGTTGAAGAACAGGGGCGTTGGCTGAGATTCATTAAGGTTTCAAAACCCCTTTTTCTTTAATATTGACTTTTAGTCAAAATGTATCAAAAAGGAAAATATTTGATGATTTTTTTTGAAATAAATAATTTGATAAACACAATTGTATGTTAATAATAATAACAATAAAATTATAATATTAGTTATAATAATATAAATGTAATTAACAATAATTAAAATAAATAATACTATTTATTATATTAGTAATAATTTATACTAATAATAAGAACCATTTTGACTTTGGAAAAAATCATGGGCCTCTAAAAGAATGGGCTCTCCCCAAAAATATAAAACCTCCCCTTCTTCCTATTTATCAAGCTGAACAACAACTTTTAATGGGAGTTAACTTTAAGGGCTTCTGATTAGAAAAAAATCCCTTACACTTAACAATACACCCCTCTTTCTATTTATTCATTAAATTCTAAATGGACTTAAATATATCAAACAAATACACCTCCCTTCTTAATTGTAAGAACCAACTTAATGGGCCATCATATTTTGATGGTCCATCCTGAAATAATACGCCCCCTTTATAAACTTAAACTCCACAATAAATTGACAACAATCTAAACCTTTATAATAGAATATGGGATAAATTGTTAGAAATATATAGGGCAAATTTGAGGTATGACAGCTGCCCCTATTTAATTACCTTCTGATTGGATAGTCGAGAACACGCAGGTCTCGCACATTCGAATAAGAGGTTTATTAAATAACGGAAGACTCCAGAATTTTTCTGAAAGTTTATGAAGGATACACTGTACAACGTTTCCATGAGTATGAAAACAAATAGGTGTAGATGATGATGTATCATCTTATTAGAGTTTGAATAGAAAAGCTTTGATTTGACTTAGATATGATGATGCAGATAACTCATCAATATCTAAAAGAGATCGTGGATCTTCGCGTATTTACCATAACCTAGGAGGTAAATAACACAAGTTTGAAAATTGACTTACTAATGCTTCGATACTAATATAGTAAGTTTATAATGTATATTTTGTCTATTCATAACAACTGAGGGGACGAATAAAATAGAGCTTGATAACACATTGCCACATGGAAACTGACACAATGAATCATACTGCAGATTTCGTTATGTTTAGTACAACCTAGGGAATAAACAATACAAGGGTGAACCTATGCATTCATCATGACCTAGAGGATAAATGACATAAGGATAGGCTTATGTATCCATCACGACCTAGAGGATGAATAGTATAACCATGAAAATTCGCATACTTATCACAACTTAGGGGATAGATATTTTAAAATTTTGTTTGTTTACCACGACCTAGAGGATAAACGACACAAAGATAGTTTTACGTACTTATCATGACCTAGAGGATAAACGACACAAAAATAGTTTTACGTACTTATCATGACCTAGAGGATAAATAATGTAATCCTGAAAATTTGCATATCTACCACAACCTAGGGGATAGATGCTTGTAGAGTTTTTTCGATAATCAAATCTTAGATAACTAAACACAAGATAAGATCGGAGCTTACCAGTTGTGTCTGTTCTCAACCTAGGTGTTTGTTTGTTTTATGGACCAGATAATCCAATGATGGGTCCCAAGAAGGTTCGTAGTTTAACCAAAATGTATTTGCAGCATGCCATGCATGATGCCTTGAGATGATAAGGAACCCAAAAATGTCTACGCAACGAGTATTCTGTATATGCCCCAAGTGTTTATATATGCACCAAATGTTTGTATATGCCCCCAAGTGTTGGTGTACACACCAAAAGTTGTTGTAAATGTTTTAATATTCTATCCTTTTAAACCATTGGTTTCGTATCACCGACTCCCCCAACATTGTATGTTGCATTGTCGTGGCATCTTCGAGTTGATTTGATCAAGATGAATAAGTGTCAGCTGGATTTTGATATTTGAATGCAGGCACAAGTGTAAGTTATGGACGCAGGCATAGATGTAGACATAGACGTGGACGTAGGCATGGATTTCCTTTTGATATTTTTCTAACCAAAATGCTTTTTGATGTTATATCAAATGCTTTTATTTGTCAAATCCCCAAAAAGATTTCAATGCAGTATTCATAAAAAATAATCGTAGTATTTTGCAAACAACTCTGAAAAGGAAAAACACAATTGAAAGATTTGAAAAAGTAAATGTTTTATTAATAAATATTCCTCTGAATAGGCGATAGTACACAATGCAATTCCTTGAAAGAGGTAATTACGGAAAGTTTAACAAAAACTGATAATGGCAATGAAAATGATAATTGCTACTATTGTTCCTCCAATATCCTTTTGATAGCTCTAATCTCCTTTTCTTTTGAGTTAAATGATTTGACATTAAACCCTATCCTTCGTGGTCGTAGTCATGGTTCTTAGATCATAGTCTTTTTGTTCTTTATTTTTGAATAAGATCCCTAACTTTTTCCTGGATCTCCCTTTCGGGTTTTCAATCCTCCGGGATAATTTTTTTTTGCGTATGTCCCTAATTTTTCCTGGATTTTCCTTTGGGGTTTTCAATCCACCGGGACACTTATTTTTGCTTAAGTTGCCCGTTTAGGGTTTGAACTTAGCGAGCCTTTTATATATAGTATTTTTTTACTACATTTGAATTTGCCGGATATGGTAGTTCTTCCGCATCCATTGTTGTGAGGATAAGGCCACCACTAGAGAATGCAATTTTTACCACATATGGACTTTTGTACTTGGGTGTCCATTTACCACATGAATCAAGGCGAGATAGCATAATCTTCTTGAGCAGCAAATCCTCTTATTTGAACACTCAAGGACGAACCTTCTTGTCAAATGCTTTCTTCATCCATTTTAGGTATAACTGACCGTGGCACAAAGCTGTCACGCATTTTTCTTCAATGAGGTTAAGTTGATCAAGTCACTTCTGGACTCACTCGGCTTCTTTAAGCTTTGTTTCCATTAGAACTTTAAGTGATAGAATCTCTACTTCAACCGAGAGCACTGCCTCCATGCCATATACTATAGAGAAAGGGGTTGCATCGTTGATGTACGTATGGAAGTACGATAGCCATGCAAAGAAAAGGGAAGCATTTCATGCCAATCTTTGTATGTCTTCACCATCTTTTGAATGATTTTATTAATATTCTTATTGGCAGCTTCAACGACTCTGTTCATCTTGGGTCGATATGGTGAGGAATTATGATGCTTGATCTTGAAGTCATCACATAAATCCTTTATCATTTTGTTGTTCAAATTGGACCTGTTTTTTGTAATGATTAATCTTGGAACCCCATATCTGCATATGAGATTCTATTTGATGAATCGAGTAACCACTTATCTTGTCATATTTGCGTAGGATGCCTCTTCCATCCATTTGGTGAAGTGATCAATGGCAACTAGTATGAACCGGTGTCTGTTAGAGGCTTTCGGTTCGATCATGCCTATCATATCAATTCCCCACATAAAAAATGGCCAAGGAGAACTCAGGACATTCATAGGAGTTGGTGGCACATGCATTTTATCGGTGTAGATTTGGAATCTGTGACATGTCTTTATATAATGGTGGAAATCAGCTTACATTGTCAACCAATAATAACCTGCTCACAGGATTTTTCTATCCATGGCATGTCCATTCGCATGTGTTCCAAAAGTACCTTCATGGATTTCTCTCATAAGTGTATCTGCTTCCTGTTTCTCCATGCACCTGAGTAATACCATGTCATATTTTCTTTTGTATAACACATAACCATTTAGAAAAACTTTAAGGCTAGCTTCCGCAGAGTTCGTTTGTCAATGACAGAGGCATTTTATGGATACTCCTGTTTCTCGAAGTAACTTTTGATGTTGTAGAACCAAGGCTTGTTATCTGGTCCTTCTTCAATGGTAAGGCAATGTGCAGGTTCTTCAAAATGTATGCGTGGTTCGTGATTTGGCCAAGTCACTTTGAACACGGCTGATAAAGTTGCTAAGGCGTCTGCCATATGATTTTCTTCTCGTGGAATATGGATGAACGTAATCTCGGTAAATTACATAGCTAGCTTCAAAACATGATCCCGATATGGAATCAATATGGGATGTTTAATGTCCCACTCACTGTTGACTTGGTATATGACTAGCACTGAGTCTCTAAAAACTTTGAGATGTTTGATTCCTAGATTGACAATAGCTTCTAGACCCAAGATACAAGCTTCATATTCAACGATATTGTTGGTGCAGTCAAAACATAACCTTGCAGTATAAGGCTTGTGAAAATTCTCCAGAGAAGTCAAGACTGCCCCAATGTCGTACCCCAGTGTATTTGAAGCCATGTCAAACATGAGTGTCCAACGTGCCACTGGTTCGGTCCTTCGTCGGGCCCTGGTATTTCGTAGTCACCTATAACTATGACATCTTTGTCTGGAAAGTCGAACTTCATTGGTTGATATTCTGGTAATGGATGATGAGATAGATGGTCATCTAGTACACTACCCTTAATAGCCTTTTGAGTAACGTATTGGATGTCATAGTATGATAGTAAAATCTGCCATTGGGAAATCTTCCCTGTAAGAGCTGGTTTTTTAAACACATACTTCAGAGGATCCATTCTTGCTATCAACCACATGGTTTAAGTTAACATATACTTCCTTAATCTTTTAGTAGCCCAAGCCAATGCACATCAAGTCTTCTCGAGAAGTGAGTACCTGGTTTTGCAGTCCACAAATTTCTTGCTGAGGTAGTAGATTGCATGCTCTTTTCTACCTATTTCGTCATGTTGTCCCAACACACATCCCATTGACCCTTTAAGAATTGTTAGATACATGATGAACTGTCTTCCGGGAACTGGTGGCATCAATATTGGTGGCTCTTGTAAATATTGCTTTATTGTCTCGAAGGTTGTGTGACGGTCATTATTCCATACCACCGTTTGTTCTTTTTGTAGTAACTTGAATATAGACTCACACGTAGCAATTAGGTGCAGTATGAATCTTTAAATGTAATTCAATCGTCCTAAGAAACCACAAATTTCCTTTTCTATCCTCGGAGCTGGCATTTCTTGTATGGCTTTCACTTTTTCATGATCTACCTTAATACCATGCTGACATACATTGAAACCCAATAACTTTCTTGACCTCACATCAAATGTACATTTTTTTGGATTCAACCTCAGTTTAAACTTTCACAGACGCTTGAATAATTTCTATAAATGTACAATGTGACCTCCTTTGCATGAGATTTGGTGATCATATCATCTACGTATACCTCCACTTCTTTATGAATCATATCATGGAATAGTGTGACCATAACTCGTTGATAAGTTTCCCCTATGTTATTTAGACCGAAAGGCATCACCTTATAATAGAAAGTACCCCAAGGTGTCATGAAAATAGTCTTTTCCATGTCTTCGGGTGCCATTTTGATTTGATTATAGTCAGAGAAATCGTCCATGAACGAGAATACCAAAGCTTGAGCTATATTATCCACCAAAACATCTATGTGAGGTAACATGAAATCGTCTTTGGGACTTGCTTTGTTTAGATACCAATAATCTACACACATGCGTACTTTTCCGTCCTTCTTAGGCACTGGCACGATGTTAGCTATCCAAGGTGGATAATCTACCACCGCTAAGAACCATGTGTCAAATTGTTTAAGGATCTCTTCTCGAATCTTACTTGACATGTCTGGATGGGTTCTTGTGAGCTTCTGTCTAACTAGAGAATAACCTTCCTTTAGAGGTAGTCTATGCACCATAATATTTGTATCCAATCCTGGCATGTCTCTGTAAGACCAGGAAAATATATCCACATATTCATGTAAAAACTTGATCAGTCTTTCTTTGACGTTTTTCTACAATGTTGCCCCTAGCTTGATAACTTTCAGATCTTCCTTTGTGCCAAGGTTAATGGTCTCAATTATTTCTTGGTATGGCTGTATATTGTCATATTTTTGCTCTATCTCCCTCGCCAATTCTTCAGAGAGTTCAAGATCTTTATCATTTTCCTATTTTGCTTGGTTGATGGGTGCATCAAAATTATATCGGATAGCAGCAGTAACATTATCGATGATTTTAGGCATGGATCTTCATATTTATCATGTTTTTGTGCAGTTTTAGCATGTGAATTTGGAAAATTCATATGAAGAAAAGTATTGTCATTTTTAAATATAAGAGATAAATGCAAAAGAAAGACAGGGGTATTAATACAATGAAAAATATAAATTTTATTAACTGTGAATACCGTCTAAAACAAATTGGGGGACGCTTACAAGCTACCTCTATGCCTCAGGATTGACATAGGTTCTTTTAAAAACAAGAAAAATTACTTTGGGAAGAAAAAGATCTCTGGAATCTCCACGGCTGTTCAATTCTTGAGTTATTCGCCTGGAAAACATTCATGGATGAAGTCAGATACTCTTCTGGTGTTGCTATTGTTAGATATCATCGCTTCTTGTTCGCCATGCTCTATTTGTTTGTTGATGAAAGCCTCATGGATAAGAGGAAATTGTTCCTTGCCTTTTAGGGTAGCCTTTGACGATTCATAGCCCAAACCAAAACAATTTTTCTTTTCAGGTATTTCCACGAGTTTACCCCAACTCTTTGAGGTACCATCTTCTATAGCTGTTTGCAAATCTTTCCATGAAGTCACAGTGGGCTTCTTGACTTTCTCCACCGGTAGGGTTACCATTGAAGTAGCCTCTAAGACTTGAAATGGTGTTGCTATACATTCTTCATCAGCACTGATATATCTATACGACTCTATGTGACTTACAAAGATGTCCTCTTCACCATCGATTATAACCAATCTTCCTTTAATGAAGAACTTAAATTTCTGGTGAAGGGTTGAAGTAACAGCCCCTGCTGCATGCGTCAAAGATCGTCCGAGTAAACATGTATATGCTGGTTCTATATCCATGACCCAGGAAGTAATATAAAACATGTGTTGGCCGATCTTGACAGGAAGGTCCACTTCTCCAAATATTGAACTTTGAGAACCGTCGAATTCCTTGACTATCGTGGAACTTGGACTTATAAAAACACCGTCTAGTGTTAACTTCATCAAGCTTGATTTTGGTAATACATTAAGGGAAGAACCAGTATTTATGAGTACCCTGGATAAACTTGTGGTACCTATTTGAAAAGAAATACGCAACGCCTTATTGTGAGCTATACCTTGTGGAGGCAACTCATTGTCATTAAAACCTAGATATGATCCAGATGTCATATTAGCCACGACATTGTCAAATTGGTTTATTGTAATCTCTTATATGAAATTAGCAGAACTTAAGACCTTTAATATAGAGTCTCGATGCGCTTCTGAGTTGAGGAGTAACGAGAGTATTGAAATCTTGGCCGGGGTTTGGTGTAACTGATCCACCACCGTATAATCACCCTCTTGATTATTTTCAGGAATTTTCGGCCTCTTGGTCAGAAAAATTCTTGTTCTGAAGCTTTTTTTCTTGGCTTGCCTCTATCACAGCTTTCCCCTTATCCTTACCTACAACATCATTCTTCTTTTGTGGTTCGAGACCATAGATTCGGCCACTACGAGTCATGCCCCCTGTTCCAGCTATATTTTTTATTATAGGTCATTGACTTGACGATGGCTCACTGTGATACGGTGGGAGAACTGACTTGATGTTTTGCGTTTTGATCGCACTTGTGCGGTTAGCAAGAGTCGCCACCGACTTTTATTTTATCCAAAAGGAAAGGTAAAAAAGCACAGGAAAGACCTTTCGAGATTATTTCTCGGGTTCGGGGGGTAGATTATGAAAAGGGAAGGTATTAGCACCCTTTTCATCCATGGTTTTCCATGGGCTCTTAGTTACTCGTTTAGATCACTTGCTTTCATTTGATAGTGTGCTTGTGGTGTGGGCTTTGAAAGTATTTTGAAAAATCTATTTGTAATGGTTCTCGTCTCTATAAGAACGTATACAAAGTTTTGTTTCGAAAAGTGATTCAAAGATGTGTTTGTGAATCGTGTTTCAGAAAGTGTTTTGAAAAGATGTTTTGCAATGGTTCTCGTCTCTATAAAAACGTATACAAAACATTTTGTCTTTTTTTGAAAATGTTTTGAAATGAGAGTGTAGGTGTGAAAAGTTTTTATCGTGAGCAAGCCAGTAACTAAGAGCGAATCTATCTACTCGAAAGGTCTTAAATTGTTCTTTTCTTCTTCCTTTTAATGGTGCTATCTTACCATTGATTTGGTAAGAAGCCCCATCGTTGGATGTGAAGGGACAGGCGCGGGTCAATTTTACAATCATTGAAAGCAACTTATGAGACGCTTTAGCAATTTTTGTAAGGGACGAGATCGTTTTAATTGAAGGCAACATCGAGGGACTACGATCTTTTTTATCGAAGGGTCATTGCTAAAGTGTCCCATATTCAAGGGACATGATTGTATTTCCGAGGCAATGAGCGAGGTTACCCTTGATTACAAATGGTCCTTCATAGGTAGGAGTCCATTTGCCCCTGGGATCACTTTGTGGCAAGATGATGCGCTTGATCACAAGATCTCCAACTTGATACACTTGGCGTCTGACTTTCTTGTTGAAAGACTTGATCATCCGCTTTTGATACGTCTGACCATGGCAAACAACAGTAAGTCTCTTCTCGTCAACTAAGTTCAACTGATCAAGTCGGGTTTGGATCCAGTCGTCTTCACTCAAACCTGCATCCTTTATGATTCTTAAAGAGGGGATCTGGACCTCAATAGGTAAAACATCCTCCATGCCATAAACTAAAGAATAGGGTGTTTCCCCAGTTGAAGTGTGAGCCGTGGTATGGTACCCGTGTAGAGCAAAAGGCAGCATCTCATGCCAGTCCTTGTAGGTGACTGTCATTTTTTGTATGATCTTTTTGATGTTTTTGTTCACAGCTTCGACAACACCATTCATCTTTGGCCGATAGGGAGACGAATTGTGATGTTGAATTTTGAACTGTTCACACAAGGAGGTGATCATAGTATTGTTAAGGTTTGTACCGTTATCAGTGATGATCCTTTCTGGGATACCGTACCGGCAAATGAGATTCTGCTTGATGAAGCGGGCAACAACGTTCTTAGTAACAGATGCGGAGGAAGCTGCTTCGACCCACTCTGTGAAGTAAGCAATGGCCACTAGAATGAAGCGGTGTCCATTGGAGGCTGTAGGCTTGATCTCCCCGATCATATCGATTCCCCACATAACGAAGGGCCAAGGAGCTGTTAAGACATTTAGAGGAACCAGAGGCACGTGCACCTTGTCTGCATAGATTTGACATTTATGACAAGTCCGAGAGTGTTAATAGCAGTCTGCTTCCATGGTAGACCAGTAATAGCCTGCCCGTAGAATCTTCTTTGCCATCGTATGCCCGCTAGAGTGAGTGCCAAAGGTACCTTCATGCAATTCAGCCATGATCTTTTCAGCTTCAATCTTATCCACACAACGGAGCAAAATAGAATCATGAATGCGCTTGTACAAGATGCCATTACTTAGGAAAAACTTAGCAGAGAATCTCCTTAAGAACTTTTTTTCATTGACTGAAGCTCCTTCAGGATATTCTTGAACCACGAGATACCTTTTGACTTCATGAAACCAAGGCTGGTCCACTACTTCTTCGGTATTAAAATCGTGACAGTGTGCGGGTTCGTCCATCCGTTCAATGGTGATCTGGGAAGCCTCATTATCCCAATTAAGTTTAAACATGGATGACATTGTAGCTAGAGCATATGCTAGCTGATTTTCTTCTCGCGGGAAGTGCTCGAAGGTAATCTGCTCGAAACATGGTAACAATGTCAAGACATGTTCTTTGTAAGGGATGAGGTTTGGATGCTTAGTATCCCATTCTCCTTTGATCTGACTGATGACCAAAGATGAATCCCCAAACACAACTAAAGATTTGATTCCCAAGTCTATGGCAGCCTTGAGTCCAAAGATGCATGCTTCGTACTCTGCCATGTTGTTCGTACAGTTGAAGCAAAGTCTGGCGGTGAAAGGAGTATGGCATCGTTCCGGAGATATAAGTACAACACCGATACCGTTACCCAGCGCATTGGATGCCCCATCAAAGTACAGGGTCCATCGGGATCCTTGTTCAGGTTCGTCATATGGTCTGAAATCTCCAACATTGTCCAATGTCATGATGTCTTCGTCAGGGAAGTCAAACTTCATGGATTGATAATCTTCTACAGCTTGATGGGCCAGATGATCAGCTAGCACACTACCCTTTATATCTTTTTGGGTAGTGTACTGTATGTCATATTATGTTAGGATCATCTGCCATCTAGCTATCCTTCCAGATAACGCAGGCTTTTCGAAGATGTATTTGATCAGATCCATCTTAGCTATCAGCAAAGTGGTATGAGTCAACATGTACTGCCTTAGCCGGCGAGCAGCCCATAATAAAGCGCAACAAGTTTTCTCGAGCAGTGAATATCTTGTTTCACAGACGATAAACTTTTTGCTAAGGTAATAAATGGCATGCTCTTTTCGGCCAGACTCATCATGCTGCCCCAGTACGCACCCCATTGAATTCTCTAGGACGGTCAGATACATGATTAGCGGTCTTCCTTCGACTGGTGGCATTAAGACGGGAGGCTCTTGTAAATACTCCTTGATTTTATCGAAAGCAATTTGACAGTCATCATTCCATCTAACTACCTGATCTTTCTTCAACAGCTTGAAGATTGGTTCACAAGTAGATGTTAGGTGAGAAATGAACCTAGCAATGTAGTTTAGGCGTCCCAAGAAACCTTTGACCTCCTTCTCAGTGCGAGGAGCAGGCATTTCTTGTATAGCTTTGACTTTGGCAGGATCAACCTCGATGCCTTTGTTGCTGACAATGAAACCTAAGAGCTTACCGGACCGGACTCCGAATGTGAACTTGTTCGGGTTCAACCTTAGTTTGTACTCCTTCAACCTGACAAACAACTTTTGCAAGTGATAAAGGTGTTCTTCTTCAGTTTGTGATCGGGCTATCATGTCATCTACGTAGACCTCTATCTCATGATGTATCATATCATGAAACAAAGCTACCATGGCGTGTTGATAGGTTTCCCCGGCATTCTTCAGTCCGAATGGCATCACTTTGTAGCAGAACGTACCCCATTGTGTGACAAAAGTAGTTTTCTCCATGTCCTCAGGTGCCATTTTGATATGGTTATAGCCTTAGAATTCGTCCATGAAAGAAAATACTTTATACTGGGCTGTATTGTCAACCAGGATGTCAATGTGTGGAAGTGGAAAATCATCTTTAGGGCTGGCCCTGTTTAAGTCTCTATAATCCACACACATTCTCACTTTGCCATCCTTTTTAGGCACGAGAACTATGTTAGCAACCCATTGTGGATAGGAAGTAACAGCCAGAAATCCAGCATTGAACTGCTTCATAACTTATGCTTTGATCTTCTCTGACATGTCAGGTCTCATGCGGCGGACTTTTTGCTTCACTGGTGGATAGTCTTCTTTAGTGGGTAGACGGTGTACCACAATGTCTGTATCGAGTCCCGGCATGTCTTCGTATGACCAGGAAAAGATCTCAACATAATCATGCAACAACTGAATTAGGCGCTCCTTGAGACTCGACTCTAGATTGGAACCCACTCTGATTTACTTTCTGTCTTCCTCAGTACCCAAGTTGATTGTATCCAATAGCTCCTCATGAGGCAGAATAGCCCTTTCCTCTTATTGTAGAAGTCTAGCCAATTCCCCTGGCACCTTACAATCTTCCTCACCTTCGTATTTGGCTTGGTATATCAGATCTTCAGAGTCACTAAAGGCTATAGCAGTATCGTTACCCATGGGATCTGGAATGGAAGGGTACCTGCATTTGTGAGTGTGGGTGTGTGTAAGGGTATAGCCATCTTAAAACAACAAAATGTAAAAGAAAGACAATGAGCACAAAAGGTTTGTATATGAAAAAGCGTCCATGATTCATTGAAATGACATATGAAAATGAAATAAGAACCCTTACAAATGGACCATTGTGCCTCGGGTAAGACACAAGGTTGAAAAAGTACGAATTGTTTGTGAATTATTACAAGTCCAACAGAAATGTAAAAGATAAATTACTGCGGTATGAAAGTAATCGGAATGAAGTCTTTGGCTTCCCAGTTGCACAGTCCTCCGCCGACAGTAGGAAATATCCAATCTTCCAAGCTGCCCTCTTCTTCACTATCCTCTAGTGCATTAACCCCTTGGTGACTGATCTTCACCGGTGGCCCTCCGGCACGGGCGCGACGCACGGCCTTCTGAGCAGTTGAGGTGAACTCCAAGCCGAATTTGTCTGATTTGTAGGGAATGTCTGGTAGCTGTCCCCAGATGGTGGATCCGCCTTCTTCCACTGCTGCCTTTGCATCCTTGAGATAGGACATCCGAGGTGGAGGTCTTGTGATCACAGGAGTTGAGGATACCGCCTTGGTCGCCGCTATTTCTGGGGATACCTCTTCAAAATGTTGGAAAGGGGTTTCAATGAATTCACCATCCAATTCCACATATTAGAATGAATTCAGATGACTAATCATGTACTTCTCTTCCCCATGGACAGTTATGATCTTCCCTTGGACGGGGTACTTGAGCATCTAATGCAAAGTGGAGGTGACAGCACCGACGTTGTGGATCCAGGGGCATCCCAATAGACAGGAATAAGAAGGACGGATGTCCATCACGTAGAATATTGAATTGAACGTCTGAGTTCCCGCCTTGATCGGGATGTCCACCTCCCCGTGGACCATCCTTTTAGAGCCGTCGAATGCTCTCACAATTATGTTGCTGGGTTTTAAAATCAGCCCCTCACAATCCAACCTATCCAGGGCTTTCTTTGGCAAGACATTTAAAGACGATCCAGTATCAACCAAGACATGGGCTAGGGTCGTCCCCCTACACTCCACCGAGACATGCAGTGCATCGTTGTGTTTTCTCCCTTTGGGGGTCAAGTCAGCATCGGAGAAACCCAGGCCATTGTCAGCTGTTAAACTGACCACACACTCTTGGAATTGATCCGTAGACGTCTCTTGCGGTACACGCGCTATCTTCAGAAACTTGACCAAAGCTTTAGCATGTGCCTCAGAGCACAACAACAATGCTAACATATAGATTTTGGAGGGGGTCTGCCCCAGTTGTTCTACCACATCATAATCAATTTTCTTAATGATCCTCAGGATTTCTTCCATCTCCTTCTTGGATGTCTCAGGAATAACTAGTGATTGAGCCTTCGTAAGGACAAGCTCCTCTTGAATGTTCTTTCCTTTATTCTCAGTGGTGGAAGTAGGGATAGGAATTGTATTGTCTTCTTTATTGGTTGGTACACTTGTAGGTACAATTTCTGGTGTAGAGGTAATCTTCGGAATGGCCACGGGTCTAAAGATTGCCTTTGGAGGGGCAATCTCTGGAGAGAAAATTCTCCCACTGCGGGTAATTTTGCTTGTTCCGACAATGTTACTGATGTCAGAATTATCCTCTTCGGAGCTCTCCTCTTTGAAAGTCTATTCAATCTGCTTGACACCATGGTAGTAGATTTCTCCACCATAGTTCCATGGTACCGTTTTATCTGATTTGTATGGGGTTGGCCCGGGAATTCTTATCTTAAGCGGAGCAGTCACTGGAGCAGATGTAATCCTAACGGGTTTTTTAGGAACCCTGGAAGGATTGGCATATATGGTTATTATTGAAACTTCTGGAACTGGAATGGGTGAAACAGGAGCTTTCTCAAACAAGATTTCCTGGTTATCAATTAGTTGTTGGATACCTTTTTTCAACAGAGGGCAGTCAAATGATGAAGATAGGTAGACATGGAAATCTTTATCACAACCTGGGAACACACCAGCTTTTAACAAATTCAACTTGATGGTCAAGAGTGGAGTCAACAATTCATCCATGGTGTCAACAAATAAGTCTTCCTCAACAGCACTGGCATTGTGTCCATGCCTAGGCATCGGAGCGAATATAACATTTGGTTTCTCAGGCGCTTCAAATTCAACTTCCTTCGCGTCTATTAGATCTTGAATCTTTTTCTTCAGAGCCCAACAGTTGTCGGTGTCGTGCCCTGGACTTTCAGAATGGTATGCGCACCTGGCATTTGGATGGTAGTGTGGAGACGTAGTATTGGGATTTTTAGGGGCCTCTTTTAGCATGGCCAGATTCAGCTTCAGAAGATGCGGCAGGACTTGAGCGGGAGTCATGTTAATCTTGGTGAATTGTCGTACTGGCCTTTCCACCTTTGCTGATTATTTCTCAGCTGATTATTTCTCGGCTGGTCTGATGCAGGCTTTTGAATCATAACGGCCCCCACCGTTGGTCAGTGCTCAGTTCTTCCCTGATTCCTCTGTGTATAGACAACAGACACTTCCTTCTTTCCTGTGAAGGGCTTTTTAACAGCAGCAGAGGCAGATGCGTCTTTCTGAATTTTCCCGCTTCTTATACCGGCTTCCACCCTTTCGCCAGTCATGATTAATTTGGTAAACCCAGATGAAGAACTCCCAATCAAGTGATTTAAAAATGGACCTGACAAGGTGCCAAGGAACATATCCACTAATTCTCTGTTGGATAGAGGGGGTTGGACTCTGCCTGCGAGATCCCTCCATTTCTGAGCATAGGTTTTGAAACCCTCATCTGTTCCCATAGACATACTCTGTAACTGTGTCCTAGTCGGGGCCAAATCAGCATTGTACTGATACTGATTGTAGAAAGCGGCAGCCAACTCTTCCCAATTACGGACATTGGACCCTTCTAATTGGCAGAACCAATCCAACTGAGTCCCCGATAAGCTTTCCTGGAAGAAATGCACCCACAAATTTTTGTCAGCCGTGTGGGACTGAATCTTTCTGACATATGACCTCAGATGTAGCTTTGGGAAAGAGATACCATCATACTTGGAAAAGGTTGAGACCTTGAATTTTTGTGGGATAACAACCCCTGAGATGAGTCCTAATTCTTCAAAGTTCAAACCGGGCACTCTCTGAATTTTCATGGCGTTCAAACGATCCTCTAGCTGTTTGTATTTATCATCAGCAGAAGGATATTTCTCCTCAGAGTAATCAGGCTCTTCCTCTCCTTCGGATGCTGGGTCATCGTTCACTTCCTGGGTCTCGGCCCCTCGGTTATCTCCTTCACCCGACGATGTTGCAAAATCCAAGGTTTGCCTGGCATGTCCTTTAAACCTTCTTCCCATAATCACAACCCCGGTTGGTTTCTTCGTCTTCTTCTTCTTCTCTTTGGCTAGCAGAGTCTTCAACTCCTCTTGCCCTTTTGTCAGAGCCATGAGCATTTGTTGAAACTGGGCATTCTGCGCCTGAAGATCTTTCACAGTCTGTTCAACATCCATCTCACGGAAATAAACAGTAGAAGGATAAGGCGACCTGTTATGAGAGACCTGTATGATGTTATGATGAATGAAGATGCAATATGCAAATGATTTCAAGGAAATTTAGAAGATTTAAATTTTTCCAAACCAAAAAGAACACACGTCATATTAAATAAAACCAAGTTTGAATACATCATGCCTCATTGGGCTTACATAGAAAGAAACAAAATACAACAAAAATTCTCAAGACAAAAAGACCGAACGCATCCTTTTTGGAGCAATGTAGGTGTTCATATTCTTCTCTTCATGAAGCAGTTTGGTGAGCTCCAGAACCTTCTTCTCACTGGCGTAGTACTGGGTTTCAAATGTGTCTCGCTCTTCCTTTAACTGAATCCAGGCTTTCTGTAGGTCTTCGAGAGAGGTAGGCATGTCAGGATAAAGAACGAAGTATGGGACATCTCCTTCAATAACGGGCTCAATGATGACAGGAAGGATGGAAGGGTAAGGCATTAAGAGACTCTGGGCATGAGCCCGTACCCACTTAAGGTAAGGCTCGAGAGGGATAGAGTTTTTATGTCCCAAAGTCCTATTGTCTATCTTGTTCACCATTCCCCAAGCACATGTAAACCTCTGGCGGTAACCTTGGTCTTCTTTGTCGTAGTCGAAAACCAGACCCCGAATGAGCATCTCATGAGGGCCGTCTCTTCGGGCATACCCAAATTGCCGAAGAGCTAAACACGGGTTGTAGGTGATACCTCCCTTAATACCTAGCAGATGTACATTAGGGAACTCACCACAACGGTCAATGATAGAGATATCTTCCAAAGATCTTGAGCACCAACGGATATTAGAGTGAGTGAGAGACATCATCCTTTGAGACCAAGTCAATCTTTGCTCGTTCTTCAATGCTGACTGAGGCAAGTGTGAAGTGAACCACTTAGCGAGTAGGGGTATACAACACAAAATGGTACCTCTTTTCTTCATGGTACGGGTATGAAGGCAATGCAAGATGTCTCCTAGCAAGGAGGGTATAGGATTGCGAGTGAGAAAGACTTTGATGGCATTAACGTCTATGAATTGGTCCGAATTAGGAAACATAACCAAACCATAAATGAGGAGAGCTATCACGTCTTCAAAATCTCGGAAATCCATGTCATCCCAGAACGAACGAGCTTTTTCCAACAAAAACTTAGCTAAAAATCCTTTAACCCCACTTCTTGTCTCCAAATTGGCTGTGACGTCGGCCCTCTTCACATGTAAAGCTTCAGCGATAACTTCAGGTTTCGGAATCCCTTCTAGGCCGGTGAACGGTATCTGATTAAGCACAGGCACCCCTAAGAGTAGAGAGAACTCTTCCAATGTAGGTACCAACTGATAGTCTGGAAAAGTGAAACAATGATGTACGGGATCAAAGAATTGGAATAGTACACACATCATCTCTTCTTGGAAGTAGGATGTAGCCAAACTGAGGAGTCGACCGTACTTCTTGGTAAAAGGAGAATCCCCGAGAACTCTTGAGGCTAGCTCTTGAGGTTGAGGATGTGCTTTTACAAAGTTGATTCGGATGGTGTTTCTTCGGAGAGAATTCATATCCTACAAAACAAAAAACAAAGATAAATTTCTAAATCCTTGAAATGGTTAGTGAGCATGCATATGATGTTGATGATGTTTATGATGTTTATGTACAAGCAAACATATACACACAACAAACAGATCCCTATGTTTTAGGCTTGCATGAGTTTGTAGGTAAGTACCCTCTTGAAGTTTTAGTTGGCTCAACATGTCCTAGAAATAATGATCGGGTTCTAAAGGATCTCAATATCACCGACCTTTCTTTTAGGCATTGTCTCAGCTTAATCAATCTTTTCTTACGACTGAGATATCCCAAAAGTCTAGCCTCAATAAGTGTAGTATCGAGTGTCAACCAATTTTCAGCTTTACACCGAAACCGGTTACCTCACTACGTCCTAATGGCAAAGTTTGTTCAATTAGGGTTCCAAGGTTAATTAGTGCTTCGCGACGCCACTCAGCGGCCCCGTATTCTCCTCGATTCACCACGAGGGATACCGGTACCCACAAATGCGTCACACTAACATAGCCATTGTCTCAACCATATCGGTCTACGCCGTACAGTCTCCACAATATATTGCTATTTACCTAAAAAGGTGCCCCAAATCCGGGTGGAGGATCAAAGCAAGCCAAATACAAAGAACCGAATATAAAGCACACAAATCAAATAATGAAAGCGAGTAAAAGTGATCTAACCCTAAGGTAACCCCACTTTTAATTATTCATCAGTAGAGTCGCCAGTTATGTGATACGGTGGGAGAACTGACTTGATGTTTTGCGTTTTGATTCCACTTGTGCGGTTAGCAAGAGTCGCCACCGACTTTTCTTTTATCCAAAAGGAAAGGTAAAAAAGCACAGGAAAGACCTTTCGAGATTATTTCTCGGGTTCGGGGGGTAGATTATGAAAAGGGAAGGTATTAGAACCCTTTTCATCCATGGTTTTCCATGGGCTCTTAGTTACTCGTTAAGATCACTTGCTTTCATTCGATAGTGTGCTTGTGGTGTGGGCTTTGAAAGTATTTTGAAAAATCTCTTTGTAATGGTTCTCGTCTCTATAAGAACGTATACAAAGTTTTGTTTCGAAAAGTGATTCAAAGATGTGTTTGTGAATCGTGTTTCGGAAAGTGTTTTGAAAAGATGTTTTGCAATGGTTCTCGTCTCTATAAGAACGTATACAAAATGTTTTGTCTTTTTTTGAAAATGTTTTGAAATGAGAGTGTAGGTTTGAAAAGTTTTTATCGTGAGCAAGCGAGTAACTAAGAGCGAATCTATCTACTCGAAAGGTCTTAAATTATTATTTTCTTCTTCCTTTTAATGGTGCTATCTTACCATTGATTTGGTAAGAAGCCCCATCGTTGGATGTGAAGGGACAGAAGCGGGTCAATTTTACAATCATTGAAAGCAACTTATGAGACGCTTTAGCAATTTTTGTAAGGGACGAGATCGTTTTAATAGAAGGCAACATCGAGGGACTACGATCTTTTTTATCGAAGGGTCATTGCTAAAGTGTCCCATATTCGAGGGACATGATTGTATTTCCGAGGCAACGAGCGAGGTTACCCTAGAGGTGTGCGTGTGAAAAAGTGTGTTGGTTTCAAGTTATTTTATTCTTTGATTAGGTCGTCTAGCGATTGATTTTTGAATCTTTCCATACACGCCTAGTTACTATACATTATAAAGAAAGCAATAAATTGCGGGAATTGAAATTCTAAGCTATTACAAAATGTTCGGGAATGGGGGTACAATTTTTACAAATAGGGATGAATCAAATGAGATAGGAAGGTCCAAATATCAAACAATACAACCAAATCGAATTTTTGTGTGATTTAATTAAAGCTATGATAATCTATGAAAATAAAATCAATAAAATATGGAAATGAAATGTTAAGTATTTACTTGAAAAGAGAAAAGGTAAAACATATTCTTAAAAATAAAAATAATTGATTAAATTAAAATCTTTATTTTTTTTGTATTTTTATTAATTTAAGTAAATTTAAAGAAAACAAATAAACTAAATTATTATTTTTGATATTTTATTAAAAAAATGAAATCTAAAATAAAAATTCATTAAGAAAAGAAAATGGTAAAAAAATATTTACAAAAAAAACTAATTCAAATTAATATAAAAAAATATTTTATGTTTTATTAATAATTTGCATAACAAAAAAAATGTAAAGAGAAAACAAATTAAAAAAAGAAATGGGCTTAAGATGATTTAGATGTGAGGCCCAAACCAAAATGTTGTTTTGCTGAAACACAAAAAAAAATAGGCAAAGGGGGGGGGGGGGGGGTGGATCCAGTAAGGCGAATGGGCTTAAGGGCAGATTCAAACAAAATAAGCCCAAGTCTCTAACTCTGCTTAGTTGTTTGATTAAGGGAGGAAAATGAAATTAGGGTTCTTGGAACCCTTTGTTCACAGCGCCGCTCTCATCCCTCTCATTCATCTCTGTATCATTTTCTCCCTTTTGCTGAAACTTCCTATCATTACTGACTTAAACCACCCCTGTCTCATTTTCGAGAACAAAATCGTTCATGCCGTCTCTTTGCCTCACCGCGATTCGCAATTTTGAAACCCTAATTTCGGATTTGAACCCTAAAGGAACGAAATCGGTTCGTCTGATCTTCCCCCCCAACTCTGTTGCCGGAACGTCACCAATCTCGCTAATAGAGTTTCTAAATTTTTTCTTAAAAAGGTGAAGTTCTGCTATCCTTAAAACTTAACGATTTTACTAATTTTCAATTTGTTACATTTTCTGTTAATCAAGCTTGTTATCCATTGAAATGCAGGAATTAGTTTTAGGGGTTCACGAGAAAGAGGAAAAGTTCATACCTGTTGAAATTCTTTCTGTGAAATGGAAAGGGGACGGCGAGATTGAGGACGGTGCTCCTTG
Source organism: Vicia faba (assembly GCA_948472305.1). NCBI lineage: Eukaryota > Viridiplantae > Streptophyta > Magnoliopsida > Fabales > Fabaceae > Vicia > Vicia faba. The sequence continues at coordinate 476,760,675 of OX451737.1, forward strand.
GTGGCCGGAGCTGCGCGGGGGGAGGAGATGAGGATGAAGGCGTTGGTGTTTCTGACTCTTTGGTAACTTCTCCTATTTTTCTTTGAATGATGGTGATTTAACAGTTTTCTGGATTTTGGGATTTTTGTGATTGTTTATCAGGTTTGGTTTGATGGTGGTTTAATTGTGTTTTGAGTTTATTATAGGTTTTTGGTTATGTTTTTGGTTATGGTGTTTTGTTACTGGTTCAGGTTTTGGATTGATGATGGTTCTGTTTGAAATTTGTTAACAGTTTTGGTGAGATTGGTGATGGCTATTGTGTTTTTGTTCACAGGTTTGGTATTGGTTGTAGGTTTGGTTACAGTATTTGAAATTTTTGGTTTTGGGTTTTTGTTGACAGGTTTTGGTTACAATGTTTGAGATATTTGCTTGAGGCCTGTTTCGGGTTTGATGAGTTTGAGACCTGTGTTTTTCAGCTTGAGACCTTGACAGGTTTTTTGCTTTTGATGATGGTTGACTGGTTTCTCAGTTTGAGGCTTCGGTCTCAGGTTTTTGTTGGTTTTGTAAGGTTGAAGCTTGAGACTTGTGTTCTATTTTTGGGAGTTAACAGGTTTTGTTGGTTTAGTAAGCTTGAAGCTTGGTTCAGTTTTTTTGTTGCTTTGGGATTTTGTTTGGGATCTTTGGCTTTTGTTACAGGTTTTGGATATGTTACTGATTTGGTTTTGGTTTTAGGCTTGGTTTTTTTGAAGGTTGGATGCTTGTTTATCAGTTTGAGGCTTATGTTGGTTTTTGAGGTTTGACAGGTTTTTGAAGGTTGGATGCTTGTGTTCAAGTTTTCTGAGTTTGATAATGTTTCTCTCGGTTTGCTTGAGAGTTGTCCCACTGTTATATTGGCCATGCTTCTGTTAAATTCATATTCAAAATGGTGGGAAACCTACCAATTGAATATTTTCAGTATATTGTTCCTATGGCCTTTTTGTTACAGTTTTGTTTTTTTAGCATATTCTATGCAACTTGTGATAGGCAGGGCAACAAAGCTATGCATCCCAATAACCTAGGTGACTTCTTTCCTCTCTTATCTCTCAATGACAATAAGAAAACCAATTTCTCTTTTGCCTTTTTTTTCTTCAATTCTGAAAGGTTTGCATGGAAAATGATGTTTTATTCTTCTCAAGCAAGCTTTGCTATTTTGACTTAGTTGTTTATGTTGCCATACTTCTGCACTGCTGCCTGCTTTAGCTTTTGTTGACTTACTTCTGCCTCGTTTTTGTTGATGCTATTTGTTGTTTTGTCCAATTTGCGCTGCTGTTGTTATTTGTCCAATTTGCGCTGCTGTTTCGGAATTCTGTTTGATTCAATTTTGCTGTTTATTTGGACAGTTTGTGGTATTTTGTTTGTTTGGATAGCTTTGTAGCATTTCTTCTTGTTTGGACAGCTTTGTAGCATTTCTTTTCCTCTTTCTTTTGTGAACCAAGAAGAATAATCTTCTTGTGATTTTCAAATAGAGGAAATAAATTATGATGAATTAAAATGGCCTTCTGATTCCACTTTGCAAACCTTAATGATGAATAGCATTTAAAATCTCTGTTCATGCCCAAATGATTTTATACTAATCACATTTTATTTCTTTTGTTTTCATGTGAGCAAAATGGAGATGACAAAGCAAGGAAGGCAAGAAATCTGTGGCAAGCATGGAAGTCTTGGAGATAAGGAAAGGAACTTCAGTCAAACTTAGGCATAAATTAATTCTCCTAGGCCAATCAAACATTTGGATTTTCTTTGTAAATTTAGAAAAATCATTCTTGTACTGTATCCAATAATTGTATCAATTCATTTTCAAATACGATGAGTTGTAAGACCTAAAGTATTTAAAAGAATAAATTGTTTTGTAACAATGTTTTGAAATTGGAAAAAATCTTGAGTTGTAGCATGAAATATTCTGGTGTCAATTGAAATTCTTTATCAACAACAACTTGTAATTTCGCATCCTAATTGATTTTTGAAATTCCCAATCAAGATATTTGAAACAAAATGTTCTAGTCTGGTAACTTACATTCCAAGTAATCTCAATAACTATGTAACTGCATTTCAAACGAACACGCACTGTATATTCCATTTCCTAACCAAACAAAAGTTTTAAAATGCTCTGAGAACAAACACTATCTTTTCAGTAAACTTGAGGAAGCATGAAGACCTGTGAAAACCAATTGAATTTCTGAAAATTCATTTTCTTTTGAGAATTGCAAGAAAAACCCTAATTGCTGGTTTACTGCCACAGAAGAGAATCTGTCTGATCGATTCCTGAGCCAACTTGAATATCTGAGAAACCGTAGGGTTGTGTCTTTTATGAAAAATAATGGGAGGGCAAATTTTGGGGTATAACACTCACATTATTGCTTTAGTCTATTGACGTAGACCGTAGAATCGTAACTCCAAGGTACTAATTTTTTATTTTCATAAGGGGTATGAGATGCCCCCCTAATCACCATTGTAGTTTTTGGCACCACTGGTATCCTGAATGTCTATTTTGGTATCATCATTGGTGCTTCTGTTGACTCTCCCCATGAAATAACAAGAGTCCTCTTATTAGTGTTTGGCCCTTAGAAAGGAATTACGAATGGCTTTTTTGTACTTCCCTCGATCGCTGCTACATATTATCCTTTAGGGTATGACCCAAATTGGACTATCCCCTGATCCACCAATTTCTATAATATCTTCTCAAAAGATTTATTATGTTCCAGGAGGAACCCATACTCTAGCAAATATTCTTTCAAAAGGTTTATTGGGGATTTTACTCGTCTAGCTGCCCCAAAGTCAGTAACTACCTCAATTGCATTTTAAACTGGCCCATCATGCGGAGGCATGAGATTTGTCTTGATGTTCAGTTTATCAAAAGTGATATCCTGAGACTCCAATAAATCATGTACCTTGTGTTTAAAGGCCCAACATTTTTCTATAGTATACCCGGGAGAATTGGTGTGATACTTGCATCTAGAAATGGCATCTTGCCTTGGTGGGAGTGCTCCTATTAGAGGAGCTAGAAGTTTTAGCTCTACCAAATATGCCTTGACTAAGTGTTGCAATAATTGATTGTGCGACATAAGGATAGGATCAAACTTTCTTGGAGGCTTTTCAAACCTGTTGTGTTGTTGTTCTAGTGGAATTATTAATGGTTGTTGTGCCCTCGGATGCGAGGCTACAACGTTAATTTCTCCTTCTTTCTTTTTTGAGAAATTAGGAACATGTATTTTTGTATTATAAGGGGTACTAGATAATGCCCCTTGTATCTTCCCGATCTTTATGCTAGCTTCAATTCTTTCACCAATAGTTACCAAATCAGAAAATCAGGAAGAGGTGCTTCCTACCATCTTATCATAATATAACCCTTGTATAATACCTATGAACATATCGACCAATTCTTTGTCCAAGAGCAGTGGTTGTACTCGGGCTGCCATTTCTGTCCACCTTTGAGCATACTCCTTGAAATACTTCTCCTTTTTCTGAGATAAGTTTTGGAGTTGCATATGGTTAGGAGCCATGTCAAAGTTGTACTTTTACTGTCTTTGGAAAGCGTTAGCAAGATCTTCCCATGTCTGGATATGAACTTGTTCCCAGTTGCATGTACCAATCTAGAGATTCCCCACTTAGACTATCTTGGAAACAATGGATCATTAGCTTTTGGTATTGAGCATATGCATGCATCTTTCTGCAATACATGTGTAGATGGTATCTCGAACATGTGAGTCCCTTGTATTTTCCAAAGTCAGGCACTTTGAATTTTGGCGGGATCACCATATCAAGAACTAGACCCATCTCGAGAGCATCAGCGCGAAAGCATTGTAACTCTCCACAACCTTTAACCTTTCTTCAAGAGCTTTATATTGATTGAGTGCCAAGGGATTCTCAATAATTTTGGGTTGCTGTGTTTGAGTGACACCTTCTAGATCAAGATCTCCATATTGTAGATCTGCATAATTGTCTGCATTGTTAACTGGGATCTGCAAAGTATGGGATTCCCCTACCTTCGATGGGGGTGGGATAAACCATTAAGTATCCACTTGCCTGACTTCTTGTTGTGCTATAGTCGACTACATAAGTCCTGATTCTAGTTCTCTTCTTGGTTGGTGTCTGCTCGATGCACCAATGTTTAGGCTACTTCTTCAAAGGCTGCCCTAGGGATTTGTTCTTGCCTCTCAATGATATTCTTCAAGGCTAGAAGAACTTGAATCATGTATGCTTTCATCGAGTCAATGTTACCCTTGACTTGCTCCAAATCCTCCTTGAATGCAGCTTGATTTTCTTCAATTTGTTCTATCACTTTTTGTTGATGGGCTCTTGTTTGATATAGTGGTCAGAGATGCGCCACTTTTCTAGCTCTTTTACCAATAGTTTAACTGGAGAATGTTTTTGAAAAATGATGAGTTTTTTTGTATGAATTTATGAGATGCGAATGTTCGTGAATGCATGAATGCATATGAATATACTAAGGGTTTCGTTTTTTGAATGTCTTATTCACTTGGATATATATATGTGTGTGTGTGTGTGTTTCAGGTTTTTCTTTTTATTGGTGAGCATAAAAAAATGCAAACAAGATACGAAAACAATTGCCTTTATTGAAATAGTAATTGTCTTTAAAAAAAGAATACAATTCAGATATTGGAAAATATTCAAACTTAAAATATTAAAATTGCTGAAAGAAAAAATCAAAGGGAAACAAAAGTATTCTAAGTGCGCCTTCGGATTTCTGCTCTGAAGCTATTCACCATTGTCCTACAAAGTTTGAGGAAGTCTTCGACGTCTTTCGGAAGAGGGACCATCACATTTTCTGCATCTCTCAAACTCCTAGGGATGTTGCCGATAAGAATATTGGCTAAGAAGGCGAGTCTTGCATGCTTGTCTTTGTAAAACCGATATTCTTGGTAGAGGTCAAGAATTCTCTTATGATTATCTTCTCTTGCTTTGGTAATCTTTACATATTATTCCTCCCAATATAAATTTTCAGCCCTCATCTCTGTATAGAGTTTCCGTTGTATTAGGAAATCGTTTTGGAGGCCTTCTAACTCAAGACACACTTGCTCGTATTCATCAGTCTTTTGGGCGAGAAATCTTTCTGCCATCATCCTTTTGAGGCGATCCCCTACCTCCAATTCTTGGGGATCTTGGAATCTGGTGGTAAGATGCTTCATTTGTTCTACTTGATCTAAAGAAGCTTGCGTCAAACTTTGAATTTGAGCCCTCAAATCTTCTTCCATCACCTTTTTGTATTGTATTGCCTTTTCGTATCACCTACTTAATTTCCCGATCTCGCTAGCAGCATCCTCGAACTGTTGGTTGTAGGAATCCAAGTTGAAAGTAGCACTTAACAACACTTCAGTCAAACGCTTCTGCTTAAGACTCTCCTTCTCAAATGCCTCACGATCTTTCTGAATCTGTTGATCTTTTGATTCAAGTATGCGCTATATTTGTCTTTTATCCTTAGTTAAGTTATGGAGGTTAAGCTCCAATTCTTATTTCTCCCTTTGAGCTTGTTTTAAATCATTCTTCAAATTGTCTATTTCTTCTAAGTACATAGGCGGAGAATCTGGGACATCTGGCATGTACTCAGGATCAACGTCAAATGTAACATAACAACTTGAAGCATATCCAAAACCCATTGAGTGTAAGGATCTTTCGCCATAGCATTCTTCCTTTCGGCATTTCTTTTATTAACCTTACTCCAAGCTCGAATGATCTTATTGAGAAATTCTTGGTTGTTCTTGCCCATGTCATGAATGATCAATTGTCGAAGTTGTTCATCTGAAGGTTTATCCTCCAAAGGGTACCTTAGATTTCATAGAGCCAAGGTAGGGTTGTAATTGATGCAACCGCGTGATCAAATCAAGAGAATGTTAGGAAAGTCTCCCCAACTATAGATGATATCTTCAATGTCCAACCTCCTTGCATACCACAACATAGAATTAGCAGTAGGAGACCTTAATTTTTGAGACCTTACAGTGATGAGTCATAAACCAAGAATATAAGAGTGAGACACAACTGTTTAGCACACCCCTCCCCTTTTCGTACTGAGTGTGAAGTGCATAACAAACACCAGCAAGTATAGCCGGAAGTGGATCCACATTGAAAACTTTTGCACCCCAAAATACAATAATAGTTGCAGGGTCAATATAGTCCAAAGTCCGCAGAAATATGATTACACCAAACACAAGTGTTGCACCCCAAAATTTTCCCTCTCACTTATCAAGAATTTTCTCACAAGATCTCTTTGGGCTCAAGATTGCACTAGGGTTTGATCAGCTCAAGATACCTCCTTAAGCACTGATGACCAAAATTAGGGTTTGAGTTTGCACAAGGATTTTTGAACTATCAATGCTTCATATGGCTTTCATGGATCATTATGGACTCCCAAGATCCCTCATGTCAAGTTTCAAGTCTTGGATCACACTTTTGACCAGTCATTGGAATAGTTGACCTAAAAATCAACTGTATTGGGGAAAAAGTCAACCATGGCCAATTTACAGTCAAACTTCATAATTTTTGATCCACATAAACATTTTAAACCCACATGTATCATTTTACCAAGTTTGGACCACAATTCCTCAAGAAATTGGATCAAATCTCTAGAAGGGCAAAATGGTCAAAATTAGGGTTTTGGCTAGGAAAGGGGAATTTCTGATTTTTTAAGCTAGCAAATGATCAATTGGTTTAAGGCATGATCTCAAGAATCCAATTGCATCATTTTTACCTAATGACATGATTCAAAACATTGCAAGACCATTAGATTGACAGATGAATTTTGCAGTCAACTGATCAAAAATCAACTGTATACTGAAAAGTCAAACTTTGACTTTTTGGTCAAATTCAAGTACCAAAGATCATAATCCATGAAAACATGTCAAAATATGAAACTTATTCATCAAGAAATCAAGAAATCAAGATTTCATTTTGAAAAGTCAAAATTTCTAAACTTAGAAATTTTTCGAAGTGTTGAAAATTTCTTATTTTTTCATAACTTTGAGTAATTTTTTCATTATGATGCAAGATGATTCAAAGAAAACTTCCAACATGAAAGTTGTATATCTCCATGAAATATATAACTTTTCTTCACATAACTTCTCCTAAAAGTTCTTGGATCTCGAGTTATAATTTTGTGAATACATGCTCATGAACTAAAAAAGACTTGGTGAAATTTTGCCCTAGTTAGGAAGATTTTTGACCTAACTTCATGGGATTTTTTCATATAGTTACAAGGGGAATATTCAAAAGAAATTCAAATATGAGTTGTAGAGAACATTGCAATCTTTCCAAAATGTAAAAGAACTCCTTGAGATCATTCTTGAGCAGGGAGAATCAAAGAGGTGAAGTTGGTGTTTTGTCACTTGGATTACAAGCCATTTTGTGAAGAACACTTGGTCCAATCTTCAAGCATGTTGTACAAATCTCACTTTGCAGGTTTCTAACTTGACTTTCACTCCATAATTAAATGTTTTCACAGCTGTTTGAAGCTTTAATCCAAGCATTCAATGCATTGTACAAATATAATTCCATTTTGGGAAGAAAGGCAACATTGCCATTTTGGAAAAGCAAGCTTTATGCAAAGTCAGCTTGCATTGAGTCTTGCATTTGTTCTTTCTGCACAAACACAATCTACACAATCAGAACAAGTGTGTTTAAAGATTTCAGCCACCCTACAATCCTTGTACTTCACATTCAAACCATGCTTGCTAACTTTGCTTCAAAAACAAGTAACCAAGCCAAAACATGAGAGTTTAAAATTCTGAGTTGTGACAAGCCTGAAAACCTTTTGCTTATAAGTATACACACTATTTGCAAGTGGACACACAGATGCTAGTGCCCTGAAACTACTTCAAACACTCAAAAACCCAAAACCTTTCCAAGAACACCATTAACACACAGTTCTGAACCAAAACTCATGATCTTAATTTCCACTCGTGCATTTTGAAAACTAATCACTCAAACACCTTCTATACATCATACCAAAGCCATCCATACCCTTGTTTCCTCACTGTAACTCCTCCATCACTATCCACCATTTTCAAATATCAAGCTTGCAGCTTGACTTGAGTAGAGAGATTCAGGGACTTTCAAGGCAAAGTAAGAGTTAGAATACACTCAAGGAAGTTCAGGCAAGCTAAACAGATCCTCAGGCCATCTCAAAAGTTGCCCAAACTCCATTCACGACTCCAGCTGCAAGAGGTAAAAACTCAAATTTCTATCTCTTCATACAGGCATCATTTGATCCTGATTTGTGAAAACAAAATGTAGATATCCTTGCTCTAAAGCTAACCATGTTCATAGTTTCCATTTACATTGACTGTGTATAGAGAATTTTGGATTTGAAATTTCTGAGAAAATTAGGTTTTAATTTAGGGCCAGCAAAATTAGTTCTTATCTTTGACATTTAGCTTACATAAGCTATATGACTGAATTCATGGGAAGAAACACCACAACTTTCATGTTTGACCTTTCCATTTTTGTTGAGAAATGAGGAAGATACAGGTGGTCCGGCTAGGCTCAAGGTTTAAGACGAAGTTGCCTTCAGAAAGCGGTTTCTAATATATATATTTATGCTTTGATTATATGAACGGATGAAACAACCACCCCAATGGCAAGCGCGCGCGTACTAAGTCATATGTTACCTAAAGGGCGAGGGTTCGAACCAATGTAAACCCCCCTTTTGCATTTTTCCATTTTTTTTATTTTTTCTAACATCTTTTATGCAGGCGCTGGGCCCTTTGGGCCTGACATATTTTGTTTGTTTTTGCTAGCATACTTCTCTGTTTACTTGAGACACCCCTTGGCCCATTTTATTTTTATTTTATTTATTCATTTCTTTTTCTTTCAAATATATTTTCTAAAAATACCAAAAAAAATCATAAAAAGTATAAAAATAATAGATTTATATTTTGACATAATTTAAATATTTTTCCACATAAAAATTATTTTTATTCATTTATACTTTATTTATCTTTTACTAATTTCCTTGTAAATTAAAATAAAACCAGGTTATTATTTATCTAAATAAATTTATTTTAATATAAAAAAGATCAAAAATATTTCATAACACCACATATTATTTTCAAGACAAAATATAAAAAATACCTTTTCCTTTAAACTTATTTTCCTTTAATCAACTAAAATAGATTTAGGGTTTTATTCAAAAATCATTTCTTAATTAAAATATTTTCTTAATTAGTTTCTTTTTTTAATTAATTTAAGTTAATTTAATTTAATTACTTTTTTTCTCTAATTAGGCTTAGGTTAAAATCTCTTTCATACAAAAATCACAAAACAATAATCATTTCTTTCAATTTGCATTTGTACTTTATATATTTCTTCAATTGTTTGTGCAATATTCAATTTGGTTGTAATAGATTAATTAGGTTTATATTATTGCAATCATAAATTGTATACCCCCTCCCACACGTGTTGTAATAGCGTAGTAATTTTAAATTTCACAATTTATCACTTTTACATAATATGCTAGTAATTAGGGTTTGTATGGAAAGAATAAAATCAATCAAATAGAAAACCTTAATTCAAGACAAAAACAAGCATGGAAACAACACACTTGCACACAAGCACCCCTAGGGTAAAATCCACTTTGTTGCCTTACAAAATGGCCATGTTACGCATGTAAGGTATCTTAGCAAAAACAAGCAAATACAAGATCGTAGTCCCTCGATGACGCTATCTAAAGTTGCCTTACAAATGATCCTGGTCCCTAAAAAAGAATGCTAAGATACCTCGCAACATTGCTAATCATGGCTATACGATGACCCACGCCCGTCCCGTTAACATCCAAAGATTGGGTTGCTTACCAAATCAATGGTAAGACAAAAATGTCAAAGGAATAGAAAATGAACAAGAAAGACATTTGAGTAGGTAAATTTCTCCTAATTACTAGCTTCATTTCAAAACAAACATCCTTTCTATTTTCAAAACAAACACCTACACATTTCAAAACATCTTGCAAAACTTGAAAACATTTTCAAAAAGATCAACATCTTTGTGTACATTCTTACGAACGAGAATCATTACAAAGATTGCCTAAACAATGACTTCTTTACAAAATACTTCCAAAAACCACACAAAGCACAATTTCAAACAAAAGCAAGTGATCTAGCAAGTAACTAAGAGCCCATGGAAAACCATGGATGAAAGGGGTGCTAATACCTTCCCTTTTCATAATCTACCCCCCGAACTCAAGAAACAATCTCAAAGGTCTTTCCTGTGCTTTTGAACCTTTCCTTTTGGATAAAATAAAAGTAGGTGGCGACTCTTGCTAACCGCAACATTTGCGATCAAACTCAAAACCATCAAGTCAGTTCTCCGAACGTATCACAGAACTAGCGACTCTACTGGGGACAATTTTAAAAGTGGGGTTACCTTAGGGATAGATCACATTTATTTTCTTATATTGTTTGACTTGTATGCTTTACATTATGGTTCTTTGTTTGGGTTTGAATCCTCTACCCGGATTTGGGATACATTATAGGTAAGTAGCAATACATTGTGGAAACTGTGCGGGGTATACTGACATGGTCTAAGCAATAGCTATGTTAGTGCGACATATTTGTGGGTACCGGTAGCCTTTGAGTTAATCAAAGAGAATACGGGGCCGCCGAGTGATGTCATAAAGAACTAATGAACTTTTAGAACCCTTACTTGACCAACTTGACCTTTAGGATGTAGTGAGATGACCAACTTTGGTACAGTCCGAAGTTTGTAGATACTCGATACTACACTCATTGAGGTTTGGTTTCTTGGGATATTTTGGTCGCCATTAAAGAGGCTTGTGCTGAAACAATAATCAAGGAAGCAAATCAGTGATATTGAGCTCCTTAGAACCCGGTTACTATTACTAGGACACGTTTAAGCCAACTAAACTTCAAGAGGGTACTTACCTATAAAACTCCATGCAAGCCTAAACCTAAGGATTTGTTTGTTTTGTATGTATATACATACTTGTACATAACATCATGAACATCATGGACATCATATACATCCACTAACCATTTCAAGGATTTTAGGATTCATCTTTGTTCTTATTTTGTAGGATATGGATTCACTTCGCATGAAAACTATTTAAGTCAACCTTGTAAGGATACCTCTACAACTTAAGGAGCTAGCTTCAAGGATTCCTGAAAACTCTCCATTTACCGAGAGACATTGTCGCCTACTCAACTTGGTCACCTCCAACACAGATGAGGATATGATGAAGGTGCTCTTTCAGTTCTTTTATCCTTTACACCATTGCTTCATATTTCCCGACTATCAACTTGTGCCTAATTTGGAAGAATTCTCCCAACTCTTGAGGATTCCCATTCTTAATCAACTACCTTTCAACGGTACGAAAAGAGACCCAAAACCAGAAGAGATTGCTCAAGCTCTACACTTGCACTCATCTTATGTCACAAATCATTGGGAAACAAGGAGTGGTGTCAAAGGTTTCCTAGAAAAGTTCCTGTTTGAGAAAGCCCAAAGTTGTTGGAATTCCTTGGACTTGCAAGCCTTTGAATAAACTGTGGCTCTCCTCATCTATGGGATGGTTTTGTTTCCAAACCCTGACAAACTCATAGATGTCAACGCCGTCAAAATCTTCATATCCCGCAACCCGGTGCCTACATTGTTAGGAGATATCCTACACTCGCACAATGAGGAAAAGAGGTGTTCTTATGTGTTGCACTCCTCTCTTGGAAATATGGTTTATTTCTCATCTTCCCCAATCTGTATTAAAGAATGAGCAAGGTTCAAGGTGGTCACAAAGGTTGGTGACGCTCAAACATTCATAAATTCATTGGTGCTCCCGATCCAAAGAGAATGTTATCATTGTCGACCATTGTGGAGAATTCTCTAATGTCCCTTTACTTGGAATTAGGGGAGGTATCACCGACAACCCATGTTTAGCCTTAAGACAATTTGGTTATGCCCGAAGGGATGGCCCGCACGAGATGCTGATTCAAGGTTTGGTATTTGACTACGACAACGACGATCAAGGTCTTCACCAGAGATTTATCCGAGCTTGGAGGATGTTAAACAAGGTGGATAGCAACACTTTGGGGAATAAAAAATCCATCCCTCTTGAGCATTACCTCAAATGGATACGAACTCGCGCTCAGAGTCTTATGATGCCTTACCCCTCCATTCTCCCGGTAATCATTGAGCCTGTCATGGAGGGAGATGTTCCATACACTATCCTACATCCTGAAATGCCTACATCTCTTGAAGACCTACAAAGGGATTGGATACAACTCAAAGGGGAGCAAGATACTTTCGAAGCCCAATTCTACGCAAGCGAGAAGAAAGTTTTGGAACTCACTAGGCTACTTCATGAGGAGCAGACTCTAAATGCCTACATTGCATCAAAGAGGATACACACTACCTTTATAGCTTAGAGTAGCTAGTATTTATTTTTCCCAAGAAGGCATTATTCTACTCAAGCTTTAACTTATTAATATAACGTGTGTTTCCTTTTTGTCTAAAACAAATTTGAATCTTTGAAATCCTTGAAAACATTGCATATGCATATATTATTCATCATAACATAAGCATGTTTTTTTCGCAATAAGTCTCCTCATCTCTCTACTGTTTATTTCAATAAGATGGATCTCGAGCAAACAGTGAATGACCTCCAAGCTCCGAATACACAGTTTCAACAGTTGCTCTTAACCCTAGCCAAGGGACAAGAAGAATTGAAGAATTTGCTGGCTGAAGAGAGGAAAAAGAAAACAAAGAAGGTAACCTGAGTCCTAAACATGGGAAGAAGATTTTATGGGCAGACAAGAAGGACCTTAGACTTTGCAACAACATCCGGTGAAAGAGACAACCAAGATGGTAAAGGCAAGGAAACAGTGTTCCCATCAGAATCGGAGGAGGAAGAGGAAGAAGAAGACTACTCTGAAGAACAATACCCTCCAGCTGATGACAAGTATAAACATCTCGAGGAGCGGCTGAGTGCGATGGAAATCCAAAAAGTCTCTGGTTTGGACTTTGAGGAATTGGGGCTAGTATCGGGGATTATCATTCCTCCGAAATTCAAAGCACCTGTGTTCGCCAAGTATGACGGAGTCTCATGCCCTAAAATGAATCTCCGGTCATATGTGAGGAAAATCCAACCCCATACCACTGATAAAGACTTATGGGTGCACACCTTCCAAGAGAGTCTGTTTGGAACTCAACTTGACTGGTTTTACCAACTAGAAAGAGCCAACATTCACAATTGGGAAGATCTTGCTGCAACTTTCTAAAAAAAATATCAGTACAATGCCGATCTGGCGCCTACCCGTACTCAAGTCCAGAGTATGGCCATGGCTTCCAACAAGGGTTTCAAGGACTATGCGCAAAAATTGAGAGATTTGGCTGGAAGAGTTCAACCCCCTCTATCTGAGAGAGAGTTGGTAGACACGTTCTTAGGCACCTTGTCTGGTACTTTCTTCAACCATTTAATTGGAAGTTCATCTGCAGACTTTACTGAACTAATATTTACCGGAGAGAGGATAGAAGCCGGTATAAAGAATGGGAAGATTCAGAAAGACACATCTTCTTCTATAGTTATAAGGAAGCCTTTCATCAGAAAGAAAGAGGTGGATGTTGTATATCCGTAAAGAAACCAAGATAGGGCCGAGCGCCGACCAATGGTGGGGGTTGTTATGATTCCTAAGCCTGCATCTGATTAGCAAAGAAATAATCAACCAAGGATGGAAAGGCCAGTCACGCAGTTCACCAGAATCAACATGACCCCGTCTCAAGTATTACCGCATCTACTAAGATCCAACGTGGTGACCTTGAAAGAAGCTCCGAAAAACCCCAATACAACATCTCATCATTATCATCCCAATGCCCGTTGCGCATATCACTCTGAAAGTCCTGGTCACGATACTAATAACTATTGGGCTCTAAAGAACAAAATACAAGACCTCATTGAAGCAAAAGAGATTGAATTTGATGCGCCTGAAAAGCCAAATGTCATTTCTGCCCCTATGCCCAGACATGGCCATAATACCAATGCCATTGAAGAAGGATTGTTTGTTACTTCAATTGGTGAACTCATGACCCCACTTCTGACTATTAAAATGAATTTATTAAATGCCGGTGTGTTCCCGGGTTGTGATGAAGTTTGCCATCTCTGTTTGTCCTCACCAACCAGTTGTCTTTTATTGAAGGTAGGCATTTAGTGCCTAATAGATAACAAAGAAATTTTGTTTGAAAAGACTCCTGTTCCACCTATCCCTTTTGAAGATGTTTCTATCATTACCATTTCCGCCAATTCTTCCAGGGTCTCCACCAAAAGACCCGTTAGAATCACATCAGTTCCGAAAGCAACTCCTTTAATAATCATAATGCCTGGACCAATCCCATATGCGTCAGACAAAACCGTGCCATGGAATTATGGAGGGGATGTCTACTACTATCGTATCAAGTAAGACTGGTAAGCCGCCGAAGATTCAAGCTCCGAGAAAGTCAACTCCGACATCAGTAATATTGCAGGAACTAGAAAAATTACCCAAAGTGGTAGGATCTTTTCTCCAGAAATTGCTCCCTCAAAAGCAGTTTCTGGGCCCGTAATCATTCCTGTTGTTTCTCCCACAAAAGCTGTTCCCGGTCCTACCATTATCTCCAACAATACTCCAATCGAAAAAGCCGTTACAACCCCTGTAATCATTCCTACTGACACTCCTGCTGCCGAATTAACCGAGACTCGAGGAAAAGGTGTTCTGATTGAACCTATCTGGATGAAGGCTCAGTCATTGACTATCCATGAGACCTCGAAGAAAGAAATGGAAGAGATCCTAAAAATTATAAAGAGAAGCGACTACGATGTAGTTGAACAACTGGGGAAAACTCCCTCTAAAATCTCCATGCTGGCATTACTACTATGTTCCGAGGCACATTCAAAAGCCTTGGTAAAGTTCTTAAAAACCACCCATGTACCTCAAGAGACCTCTACCGATCAGTTCCAAGACTGTAGCCAGCCTAACTGCAGACAATGGTTTAGGTTTTTCATATGTTGATCTAACACCGAAGGGAAGGAGGCATAATGAGGCATTGCATGTCTCAGTGGAATGTAGGGGCATAACTCTGGCGCATGTTTTGGTGGACACTGGCTCATCTCTAAATGTATTACCTAAAAAAGCTCTTGATAGACTTGACTGTGAGGGACTGACATTAAAGCCAAGCAACATAATAGTAAGGGCTTTTGACGGCTCGAAAAGGATGGTGCACAGGGAGGTGGATATCCCCATAAAGGTTGGAACCCAAACTTCCAATTCAAATTTTTATGTAATGGACATCCGCCCTTCATACTCCTGCTTGCTAGGCCGACCATGGATCCACAATGTTGGCACTGTTACTTCTAAGTTGCACCAAATGTTGAAGTATCCAGTTCAAGAGAAGATCATGGAGAGGAAGAATACATGATCAATTCCTTCAGATATGTGGAATTAGATGGTGAATTCATTGAAACTCCATTTCAACACTTTGAAGAGGTCCCCCAAGATGTGGTAGTGACCAAGGTTGTGTCTCAGGTTCCCAAGATTACAAGGCCTCCACTCCGGATGTCATCTCTGAAGGATGCCAATGCAGTGGTAGAAGAAGGAGGGTGCACTATTTGGGGACAACTCCCGAATATCCCATATAAGTCTGACAAGTTTGGCCTAGGATTCACTTCAAGTGCTCAAAAGGTTGTATGCCGTGCTCGTGCTAGAGGATCACCCTTGAAGATCAGCAACCGTGAAACCAACGCGGTAGAAGATGGTGAAGATGGCTGCAACCTGGAGGATTGGATCTTCCCAACTGTCAATGGAGGGCTCAACAATTGGGAGGCTAGAGACTTTGTCCTGGTCACTTTTATCCCACAGTAATTTGTCTTTACATTTTGTTGGATCTGTAATATTGAAACAATTTTCACTTTTGAAACCTTGCGTCTTACCCGAGGCACAATGGTCCATTTGTAAGGGTTATTATCTAATTTTCATATGACATCAATGAATCATGGATGTTTTCGCATACAAACTTTTGTGCTCATTGTTTTTCTTTTACATTTTACTTTCTCTCAAAGATAGCTATACCCTTACACACACCCACACTCGCGATGCAGGTACACAGCCATTTGGGATCCCATGGGTAACGATACTGCTATGGTCTTTTGTGACTCTGAGAATCTAATCTATCGAGCCGAAGACGAAGGTAAGGAAGATTGTGAAGTACTAGGGGAACTTACCAGACTGCTACAACAAGAAGAGAGAACCAATTAACCTCACGAGGAACCCGTGGATACAATCAACCTGGGTACCGAAGAAGACAAAAAAGAGGTCAAAGTGGGTGCCAATCTGGAACCTAGGGTCAAGGAGCATCTGATTCAGTTGTTACACAATTATGTTGAAGTCTTTGCATGATCATATGAAGACATGCCAGGACTTGATGCAGACATTGTGGTACATCGTTTGCCTACAAGAGAAGATTGTCCGCCAGTAAAGCAAAAGGTTCGTTGAATGAGGCCGGATATGTCATAAAATATTAAAGCAGAGGTCATGAAGCAAATCAACGCTGGATTCTTGGCTGTCAGCTCTCATCCCCAATGGGTTTCCAATATTGTTCCAGTGCCCAAAAAGGATGGCAAAGTGCGAATGTGTGTAGACTACAGATATTTGAATAGGGCGAGCCCTAAGGATGATTTCCCACTCCCCCACATTGATATTCTAGTTTACAATATGGCACAACACAAAGTGTTTTCCTTCATGGACAGATTCTCAGGTTACAACCAAATCAAAATGGCACCTGAGGACATGGAGAAAACAACATTTGTCACACAATGGGGTATATTATGTTACAAAGTAATGCCATTTGGACTAAAGAATGCTGGAGCAACCTATCAGTGTGCCATGGTAGCTCTATTTCACGACATGATACATCACGAAATAGAAGTCTACATGGACGATATGATAGCCAAATCTCAAACAAAAGAAGAGCATCTTGATCACTTACAAAAACTGTTCGAGAGACTGAAGAAGTACAAGCTGAGGTTGAATCCTAACAAATGCACATTTGGGGTACGGTCTGATAAACTCCTAGGATTTGTCTTCAGCAACAAAGGTATCAAGGTCGATCCTGCCAAAGTTAAAGCAATACAAGAGATGCCTGTTCCTCGTACTGAGAAGGAAGTCAGAGGATTCTTGGGACGTTTGAACTATATTTCCAGATTCATCTCTCACCTGACAACTACTTGTGAACCAATCTTCAAATTATTGAAGAAAGATCAGGTAGTCAAATGGAATGACGAGTGCCAAATTATTTTTGACAAAATAAAAGAATACTTACAAGAGCCTCCTGTGTTGATGCCACCAGTCGAGGGAAGACCGTTGATCATGTATCTGACTGTTTTAGAAAACTCAATGGGGTGTGTATTGGGGCAGCATAACGAGTCTGGCCGAAAAGAGCATGCTATTTACTACCTGAGCAAAAAAGTTTACCGACTGTGAAACCAGATATTCACTGCTCGAGAAAACTTGCTGCGCTCTGGCATGGGCTGCTCGCCGGCTAAGACAGTATATGCTGACTCATACTACCTTGTTGATATCTAAAATGGATCCGATAAAATACATCTTCGAGAAGCCTGCTCTTTCCGGGAGAATAGCGAGATGGCAGATAATCCTGACAGAATATGACATACAGTATACTACCCATAAAGCTATAAAGGGCAGTATACTAGCTGATCACCTCGCTCACCAAGTTGTAGAAGACTACCAGTCCATGAAGTTCGAATTCCCGGATGAAGACATCATGTTATTAGGCAACTGTGAAGAATTCAGGCCATATGACAGACCTGAACAAGGATCGAGATGGACCCTGTTCTTTGATGGAGCATCCAATGCACTTGGCAATGGTATTAGTGTTGTACTCATATCTCCAGAAGGGTGTCATACTTCCTTTACTTCCAGACTTTACTTCAATTATACCAACAACATGGCGAAATAAGAAGCGTGCATCTTTGGTCTCAGAGCTGCCATAAACTTGGGGATCAAATCCTTGGATGTATTCGGAGGTTCAACTTTGGTTATCAGCTAGATCAAAGGGGAATGGGACACCAAACACCCTAACCTTATCCCTTACAAAGAACATGTTTTGACATTGCTACCACATTTTGAGAAGATTACCTTCGAGCATTTCCCGCGAGAATAAAATCAGCTAGCGGACGCACTAGCCACAATGTCATCTATGTTTAAACTTAATTAGGATAGCGAGGCTCCCCAGATCACCATTGAACGAATGGATGAACCAGCACACTGTCACAAGATTAATACTGAAGAAGTAGTGGACCGACCTTGGTTTCATGAAGTCAAAAGGTATCTTGAGACTCAAGAATATCCAGATGGAGCTTCAGTTAATGATAAGAAGTTCTTAAAGAGATTTTCTGCTAAGTTCTTCCTTAGTAACGACATGCTGTATAAACGCAATCACGACTCTGTATTACTTCAGTGCATAGATAAGGTTGAGGCTGAAAGGATCATGGCTGTATTACAAGAAGGAACTTTTGGCACCCACTCCAGTGGGCATATGGTGGCGAAGAAAATCCTACGGGAAGGCTATTACTGGTCTACCATGGAAGCATATTTCTATCAACACTATCGAACCTGCCATAAGTGTCAAATTTATGCTGACAAGGTGCACGTACCTCTGGTTCCTCTAAATGTCTTGACGGCCCCTTGGCCCTTTGCTATGTGGGGAATTGATATATTTGGGGAAATCATGCCGACAACCTCCAATGGACACCGCTTCATCTTAGTGGCCATTGATTATTTTACAAAATGGGTGGAGGCAGCTTCCTTCACTTCCGTTACTAAGAACGTTGTTGCCCGTTTCATCAAGAAAAATCTTATTTGCCGGTACGGTATCCTGGAGAGGATCATCACTGACAATGGTACAAATCTCAACAACACTATGATCACCGCCTTGTGCGAACAATTCAAGATCCAGCATCACAATTATTCCCCTTACCGGCCAAAGATGAATGGTGCTGTCGAAGCTGTAAATAAAAACATTAAAAAGATCATACAGAAAATGACGGTCACATACAAAGACTGGCATGAGATGTTACCATTTGCTCTCCACGGGTATCGCACCACAAATCGCACATCAACCGGGACAACACCCTTTTCTCTGGTTTACAGAATGGAAGTTGTCTTTCCTATCGAGGTCCAGATCCCCTCTCTGAGGATTATGAAGGATGCAGGGCTAAACAAAGACAATTGGATCCAGACTCGACTTGATCAACTGAACTTGATTGATGAGAAGAGACTTACTGCTGTTTGCCATGGTCAAATGTATCAAAAACGGATGATCAAGGCTTTCACCAAGAAGGTCAGACGCCAAGTGTATCAAGTTGGGGATTTAGTGATCAAACACATCATATTGCCACAAGGTGATCCCAGAGGCAAATGGACTCCTACCTACAAAGGACCATTTGTAATGAAAAACATTTTCTCTGGTGGGGCAATGATCTTGACCACCATGGATGGTGGCGATCTGCCGCATCCTGCGAACACAGACATAGTCAAAAGATACTACGCATAAGAGATCTGTTAGTTTGACATACCTAAGCAAAACAAGGGTATCCCAGCGAACTAAAAGGGTTCAGGAAAAAATTAGGGATAAAACAAAAAAAATATGTATACCCGGCAATTTGAAAACCCGAAAGGGCGACTTGGGCAAAAAAGGGTTTCCCGGTGGACTGAAAACCCGAAAGGGCGGTCCAGGAAAAAGTTAGGGAATTAAAGCGTATGACTATGTCCCGTTGGATCACTTTACGGACAACCTTTGGATTCCACTAACAAACTCAGAATTTCTGATCAATTCAATTATTTTCGGACAAGGCAACAAATAGACAAGATGCTCAGAGATACGAAGGCTATAGCAGAATGGAAACCCCATGGGATTTTTACACATAGCTATCTTTTCTTTGTATCAATTTTTTTTTACGAGAACATTCTCTTACTATAATGTTTGTCTCCTTGTACAAAAATACTTACTCAAAGTCAATACAAATATATCTCTTTGAAAGTATAAAAACTATCTGTTTTTTTTCTTTACGCTTGTATTTTGTTTGCAAAAACGTCCCATGATTCATTGTTGAACATATGCATTTGAACATAATTACTGTTTACAAATAAACAAAATGAAAAAAGGCAATTACTGATGGGTTGAATGGATAAGGAAATACTTCTAGGCTATTCCATAAGAAATCCCCACAGTACGTCTTTTAAATCCCCAGCGGAACAAAGATTCAAATTATCAACCCCGGTAGAAATCATCCAATTTCTCCAAACATTTTAAGCAACACATGGAATTTCCCTTACAACAGAATTTACTTCTCTAAACGAAAAATCATCAACACTTTGACTTCAATACATAAAGACTTACATATCCTCAGCAGCAGTCAAGGATTTATTTTCCCTAATCCAACAGTAGTACAGCAAATTAGCTCACATACGCATACATTGCATCTATATATCATCAACATTGATAAAACGAAGGCATTATATCGTACATTTCATGCAACATGAATCTGCATTTTAGCTAACATTTTTACCCTTTTCAGGATAAGATTAACAACTACCGTTAACAAAATGTTTAGAGTTTTCAAATACAGTACATGTACGCTCCAGACACGAATGCCATTGTGATACTCATTCAGATTCAACCTTCTGATACAGTTCAGATACGCTCCAAATGGACGCCATTCTGATACTCATTCATATTCAATCTTTTGATACAATTCAGATACACTCCAGATACGGATACCATCCAGATACTCATTCAGATTCAACCTTTTGATACAGTTCAGATATGCTCCAGATACAGATGCCATCCTGATACTCATTCAGATTCAACCTTTTGATACAATTCAGATACACTCCAGATACGGATGCCATCCTGATACTTATTCAGATTCAACCTTTTGATAAAGTTCAGGTACGCTCCAGATACGGATGCCATCCTGATACTCATTCCAATTCAACCTTTTGATACAGTTCAAATACGCTCCAGATACGGATGCCATCCTAATACTCATTCAGATTCAACTCTCGTACAGTTCAGATACGCTCCAGACACGAATGCCGTTCTGATACTCATTCAAATTCAACTTTCAGATACAGTTCAGATACGCTCCAGACACGGACGCCATTCTGATACTCATTCTTTCAACTTACAAATTACAACACAAACAATCACCTTTTGTTGGGAAAGGGGAATTTTTTATTTTTGACCTAGCAAATGATCAATTGGTTTAAGGCATGATCTCAAGAGTCCAATTGCATCATTTTGACCTAATGACATGATTCAAAACATTGCAAGACCATTGGATTGACAGATGAATTTTGCAGTCAACTGATCAAAAGTCTATTGTATACTGAAAAGTCAAACTTTGACTTTTTGGTCAAATTCAAGTACCAAAGATCATAATCCATCAAAACATGTCAAAATATGAAACTTATTCATCAAGAAATCAATATTTCATTTTTAAAAGTCAAAATTTCTAAACTTAGAAATTTTTCTAAGTGTTGAAAATTTCTTATTTTTTCATAACTTTGAGCAATTTTTTCATTATGATGCAAGATGATTCAAATAAAACTTCCAACATGAAAGTTGTAGATCTCCATGAAATATACAACTTTTATTCACACAACTTCTCCTAAAAATTTTTGTATCTCAAGTTATAATTTTGTGAATACATGCTCATGAACTAAAAAAGACTTAGTGAAATTTTGCCCTAGTTAGGCAGATTTTTGACCTAACTACATGGGACTTTTTCATATAGTTCCAAGGGGAATATTCAAAATCAATTCAAATATGAGTTAAAGAGAACATTGCAAGCTTTCCAAAATGTCCCAGAACTCCTTGAGATCATTCTTGAGCAGGGAGAATCGAAGAGGTGAAGTTGGTGTTTTGTCACTTGGATTACAAGCCATTTTGTGAAGAACACTTGGTCCAATCTTCAAGCGTGTTGTACAAATATCACTTTTCAGGCTTCTAACTTGATTTTCACTCCATAATTAAATATTTTCATAGCTGTTGGAAGCTTTAATCTAAGCATTCAATGCATTGTACAAATATAATTCCATATTGGGAAGAAAGGCAACATTGCCATTTTGGAAAAGCAAGCTTTATGCAAAGTCAAATTGCATTGAGCCTTGCATTTGTTATTTCTGCACAAACACACTCTACAAAATCAGAACAAGTGTATTTAAAGGTTTCTGCCACCCTACAAGCCTTGTACTTCACATTTAAACCATGCTTGCTAACTTTGCTTCAAAAACAAGTAACCAAGCCAAAACATGAGAGTTTAAAATTCTGAGTTGTGACAAGCCTCAAAACCTCTTGCTTAAAAGTATACACACTATTTTAAAGTGGACACACAGATGGTAGTACCCTGAAACTACTTCAAACACTCAAAAACCCAAAACCTATCCAAGAACACCATTAACACACAGTTCTGAACCAAAACTCATAATCTTCATTTCCACTCGTGCATTTTGAAAACTAATCACTAAAACACCTTCTATACATCATACCAAAGCTATCCATACCCTTGTTTCCTCACTGTAACTCCTTCATCACTATCCACCATTTTCAAATATCAAGCTTGCAGGTTGACTAGGGTAGAGAGATTCAGGGACTTTCAAGGAAAAGTAAGAGTTGGAATACACTCAAGGAAGTCTACGCAAGCTAAACAGATCCCCAAGCCATCTCAAAAGTTGCCCAAACTCCATTCACGACTCCAGCTGCAAGAGGTAAAAAAATCAAACTTCTATCTCTTCATACAAGCATCATTTGATCCTGATTTGTGAAAACAAAATGTAGATATCCTTGCTCTAAAGCTAACCATGTTCATAGTTTCCATTTACATTGACTGTGTATAGAGAATTTTGGATTTGAAATTTCTGAGAAAATTAGGTTTTAATTTAGGGCCAGCAAAATTAGTTCTTATCTTTGACATTTAGCTTACATAAGTTATATGACTGAATTCGTGGGAAGAAACACCACAACTTTCATGTTTGAACTTTCCATTTTTGTGGAGAAATGAGGAATATACAGGTGGTCCGGCTAGGCTTAAGGTTGAAGACGAAGTTACCTTCAGAAAGCAGTTTCTAATATATATTTATGCTTGGATTATATGATCGGATGAAACAGTTACTCCAATGGCAAGCGCGTGCGTACTAAGTTATATGTTACCTAAAGGGAGAGGGTTCAAACCAATGTGCACCCCCCTTTTGCATTTTTCCATTTTTTGATTATTTCTAACATCTGTTTTGCAGGCGCTGGGCCCTTTGGGCCTGTCGTTTTTTTGTTTTTGCTTGCATACTTCTCTGTTTACTTGAGGCACCCCTTGGCCCATTTTATTTTTATTTTATTTATTCATTTCTTTTTCTTTCAAATATATTTTCTAAAAATACCAAAAAATTATAAAAAAATAGATTTATATTTTGACATAATTTAAATGTTTTTCCACATAAAAATTATTTTTATTCATTTATACTTTATTTATCTTTCACTAATTTCCTTGTAAATTAAAATAAAACTAGGTTATTATTTATCTAAATATATTTATTTTAATATAAAAAAGATCAAAAATATTTCATAACACCACATATTATTTTCAAGACAAAATATAAAAAATACCTTTTCCTTTAAACTTATTTTCCTTTAATCAACTAAAATAGATTTAGGGTTTTATTAAAAAATCTTCTCTTAATTTAAATATTTTCTTAATTAGTTTTTTTCTTAATTAATTTAAGTTAATTTAATTTAATTACTTTTTTCTCTAGTTAGGCTTAGGTTAAAATCTCTTTCATACAAAAATCACAAAACAAAAATCATTTCTTTCAATTTGCATTTGTACTTTATATATTTCTTCAATTGTTTGTGCAATATTAAACTTGGTTGTAATAGATCAATTAGATTTATATTATTGCAATCATAAATTGTATACCCCCTCCCACAAGTGTTGTAATAGCGTAGTAATTTTAAATTTCGCAATTTATCGCTTTTACATAATATGCTAGTAATTAGGGTTTGTATGGAAAGAATAAAATCAATCAAATAGAAAACCTTAATTCAAGACAAAAACAAGCATGGAAACAACACACTTGCACACAAGCACCCCTAGGGTAAAATCCACTTTGTTGCCTTACAAAATGGCCATATTACGCATGTAAGGTATCTTAGCAAAAACAAGTAAATACAAGATCATAGTCCCTCGATGACGCTATCTAAAGTTTCCTTACAAATGATCTTGATCCCTCAAAAAGAATGCTAAGATACCTCTCAACATTGCTAATCATGGCTATACGATGACCCACGCCCGTCCCTTTAACATCCAAAGATAGGGTTGCTTACCAAATTAATGGTAAGACAAAAATGTCAAAGGAAAAGAAAATGAACAAGAAAGACATTTGAGTAGGTAAAATTTCTCCTAATTACTTGCTTCATTTCAAAACAAACATCCTTGCTATTTTCAAAACAAACACCTACACATTTCAAAACATCTTGCAAAACTTGAAAACATTTTCAAAAAGATCAACATCTTTGTGTACATTCTTACGAACGAGAATCATTACAAAGATTGCCTAAACAATGGCCTCTTTACAAAATACTTTCAAAAACCACACAAAGCACAATTTCAAACAAAAGCAAGTGATCTAGCAAGTAACTAAGAGCCCATGGAAAACCATGGATGAAAGGGGTGCTAATACCTTCCCTTTTCATAATCTACCCCCCGAACTCAAGAAATAATCTCAAAGGTCTTTCCTGTTCTTTTTCACCTTTCCTTTTGGATAAAAGAAAAGTCGGTGGCGACTCTTGCTAACCACAACATTTGCAATCAAACGCAAAACCCTCAAGTCAATTCTCCCACCGTATCACAACAAGCAGCCCTAAACAATCTACACAAGACTCACATTCTTTGTTATCTGCAAAATAAAGAGCTTTAGTTTCTAAATAACATCTCTAAATCCCTTGTACATCACCTTCTTTTTTGTAATTAAGTGACAATTCAGGATAAGGGATCCCTAAACCATCTGCTAAGTTTTTAATGTCAATATTCTTCCCAATTCCCACACAAGCTTTCCCCTTAGAAAAATTTAAAAGTTTATCAAATTATTCCAGAGTTGATGCTAGATGAAAGTCTTGGAAGGTAAAACACCTCAATGGAGGGTCATAGAATTGAATTAAGGAAGAAACAACATCCAATTGTATCTCCACTTTTGTTAATTCAAGGATATCCCCATAACGGCGAGTAAACATCTTCAAATCTCTTTCAGATAGATTCCCTTTGATGGTCTTGATCTTCATCATATTTTGCTTGACGTTATATATACGGACAAGTTGTTTCCTTCTGGCATTCATTTTTAGGACACTTCACCAAAAACCTTTGATTTTTTTATCATGTGAATAAGACAGACAAAAGGAAATGGAGGGTAATGAATATATGAAGTGCAAGATGTATGAATGCATGATTGTGTGGCATAGTAACGAGATTTCATGAAAGGTATCCTTAGATGGTAGGCTCTTAGTTTTGGCCTATGTGTATTCTACCCTCCCAATAAGGTGGTTTCCTTAAGGGTATCATGGATAACACTAGAGGTAAAGGCACAAGGGCTTCCCTTAAGTGGAGCCTCTTTCTAGATCAAAACTTTCTTCTCTAGGCCATGAAAGTTCTCGCCATGAGATTTTGGTTTAACGGTTATACAAATAGTCATAGGTTTCATTCCAAAGTCCTACCCCCCAAGAGGATCTCTCTTGAGACATATTTCTTTTTTGGAATTCCACCGACTCTAGGAGAAGTCGTCACATAAACTCGTAGGGATAATGTATCCCCTTGACTAATAGACGAACCTTCTTTCTAAGGGTTTTTTTAAAACAATATTTTAAAACTAAAAATAAAAATCCCATCATCAAATGAATATAATATGATAAAAATAAATTAAAATAATAAATGAAAGGAAATAAATAAATAACAAAAAATAACGAAAACATTAAAGATCCAAACAAAAAACCTTAAACCTAAGAGGAAGGATTATAAGCCATAGGGTTGATTCCCCAGCAGAGTTGCCAGCTGTTGTAACCGGTTTAAAATTGAGAGTTGTCACCCTTAATTTTTATCTTTAAGAAGGGAATATAAATGATAACCCTAATTTGGTCAGAGATTCTAAGTTGTTGCACTCGTTCATAGACGAAGGGAAGATGTTAGGAACCCCTCATCTACCTTGTTCACAAGAATACTAGGGTTTAGAATTACGGCTCAGGAAATAGGGTTTTAATTTTTGTTATGGGAACTTGCACGATTTTAGTCGTATGCCTATGTATCCTCTTATGAGGAATCAAAGTCCCAATTCGTAGTTCATAATTGGTTGGTGTTTTTTATGGATTATGAAGATATTTCAATTTCTCCTTAAACCAAGTCTGGGTGTTTGAATAGTGGAATTACTAGACGAAGTTCACAGTCGATTAAAAGTATCTCCGTAACCCTTTTTTTGAAAATAATCTTAGATTTAATTAAGTTAAAAAAATATTTGGTGTTGGTTAAATATTTTTTAAATATACTAATATATAAAAAATATTTTTAATGCATGTGGAAAAAATAATTTTAATGCAATTTATAAAAGTAATTAAAGAATGAGTTAGTGGAAAAAAATATTTGAATTTTATAATAACAAAATAATTTCAGAATTTATAAATATATTAAATATAAAATAATATTAATGTAAATAATAAAAAATAAAATAATTTTAAAAAAACGCATGGGGGTGTATTTTATTTAGGTTAAGTAAAAGATAGGGTATAAAAAGTAGGACCCTAAATTCAGATATTGAGTTCAGGCCCAATTCACAATGGGAGGTGTTGTTTGTACACAGTAACGAAAACAGGGGGGTTTGGTTTAGCAAGGGGCCTAAGTTCAGATATTGAACTGGGCCTGTTTTCATAGAGGCTATAGTTTGAATGGAGGAAGTAATTTGTGGTGTAAGTTTAGCATTGGGCTTGGCCTAGATATCATTTCCGATCCGTTGGTAATTTTTAGGGAGGTTTAGAGGCTTATGATGCACTAAGCGTTTGTGGATCGTTTGATCCAGATTGTGTGCCAATTCATGCGTGAATATTGGGCCTTCGATCAAAAGTAGCACAATTGTGTGGTTGAGAATTAAGGTTGACCGGGGAGTATGTTATGCGTGGAACACAGAGGCTTTGGGAGGTCTATATATTCATTTTCCCTCAATCTTTCTCATTTTTTTCGCCCCTCTCTCTCTACTCCCAAATGACAAAGCCCTTTTATGTTTCTAGAGAGAGAGAGACTCTTACCTCTCTCTAGAAACACACCACGCCATAAATTTCCTATCCCAGAGCACCACCAGTCGTAAATTGCTTCCGCTGGTGGCTGCATCTGGGCACCACTGCCTGCCTTCAAACATTCATCCCCAGCCACCATAAATGTTCATTTGGGTTCTTTTGAACCCTAAGAATTCTAAGGGTTCAAGATGAACCCTAACCTTGAAAACCCAACAACCTTTAACAACGATGAACCCTAACCCTAGTCTTAAGAACCTTAACCCTAGTCCAATGAACCATAACCCTAACCTAACCCTATTTTGACCACAGAAACCACAAATTAAACCCCAATCATACAGTTAAACATAAATCATCATGCAATCAAAACCCTAAAAGCTAAATGGTTTCAGGCTTACCTCTCCTTGCTGTGATTCTTAATTTCTGGTTTTCTGATTCTCCCCTCTAATTTCTTCCTTTCTTGTTCGCAGGTGACACCGGCAGATGGAAGTATAGCAGCGGTGCAGCGAAGAACCTTAGGGTTTCAGATGTTGAAGCCTTAAAATTCTCTTCTTCTTCATTCTGCTTCCCAAATTTTCTCTCCGTAAAATTTTTCGTCCAATTTCTCCTCCTCCTCTAGGTCTTAGATTATAGGGTTTATATAGTGTAGATTAGAGAACAAATTAGGAAGTTTTTATTGAATTGTTGTTACGAGTTCTTGATTAGGAATTTTTTAGATCTATAGTTGATTTGAATCGTGTATTTTTTTGGACTATTAGTATTGTAATGGAAAGAATTTGATATGATTAAATTATATTTGATTTAGTTGTTATTTTATTCGATTCTGCCTTTTTTTAGAAAGATTTGATTTTCATTTCAAAAGTGTATTTTTCTTTCTGGATATGTACAATGTTTTTTCTTTTGGATTTTGTGCTTGTTGAAGAACAGGGCCGCTGGCTGAGATTCATTAGGGTTTCAAAACCCCTTTTTCTTTAATTTTGACTTTTAGTCAACACGTATCAAAAAGGAAAATATCTGATGATTTTTTTTATAAAATAAATAATTTGATAAACACAATTTTATGTTAATAATAATAATAAAATGATAATATTTGTCATAATAATATAAATATAATTAACAATAATTAAAATAAATAATACTATTTATTATATTAATAATAATTTATACTAATAATAAGAACCAGTTTGACTTTGGAAAACATCACGGGCCTCTAAAAGAATGGGCTATCCGTAAAAATATAAAACCTCTGCTTCTTCCTATTTATCAAGCCGAACAACAACTTTTAATGGGCATTAACCTTAATGGGCTTCTGATTAGAAAAAACCCCGTATACTTACCAATACACCCCTCTTTCTATTTATTCATTAAATTCTAAATGGGCTGAAATATATCCAACAAATACACCTTCATTCTTAATTGTAAGAACCAACTTAATAGGCCATCAGATTTTGATGGTCCATCCTGAAATAATACGTCCCCCTTTATAAACTTAAACCCCATAATAATTTGAAAACAATCTAAACCTTTATAAAAGTGATAACTTTAGTAGGGGATAAATTGTTAGAAATATATAGGGAAAATTTGAGGTATGACATCATTCAACTAACTCTCTAACTTATAATTCACTAACAATTAACTTTACTTTATGCCTTTATTTTGTGCCTTAATTTTTATGTACCATTTATTTTAGCATTTACATTCCATGTCATTTCTCTTTTGCTCACTTGAGCATTTATATTTATGCCATTTTATCTTTGCTCATTTGAGCTTTTATTTTCTTTTTGAAGATACTTAATAATCAACTTAAACAATAAAAAACTTTAAGGTTACTTGGCCTATTTGGTTACTATCCTTGGCATTGCAGAGTTCTGGATCTCTCAGACTTAGGATTATAAGCTTTGATACTTGGGGACCTTGTTGCTCTATTTTTATTCTATCTGAAGTTCTTGGGGTTTACTCCAAGGAATTGGGTTAATTTTCCTTGTGTGCATGTTATTCTGATTATATGTTTTGTCCGTGATTGAGAATTCCTTGGTATACAACCGTTACTCTGCCAAATTTTTATGAAGACTTAATTCATCTGAAGCTTGGTATTCCTCAGAGGTTTAGTATTTTTGCTTACTTGGTTTTAATCCAAAGGATGAGAGTTCTACATTGACTTATTTGTGTTAAGTGTTGGCTTCTTGTTGGTTAGATGGTTATTTTCCTTAGCTTTTACCTTATGCTTTAGGATAGTCCCTTCATCTCCTCCTATCTTCTTTAATTTCAAAAATCTTCTCCCTCCTTTTCAAAACTCTTCTTGTTTTCTAACTTGAACCGCTTTCATAATAATCTTGGACTTAGGTCCATGCATTTTCAAAATATTTTCTTAACCAAACTTTAATCAACTTAACCATACTTTAACATCTTTCTCAAGACTAAAAGTTATTAATCTCATTCATACCATTTTGCCACTTTTCCTTTTTACTTTAAAACTTTTTCTCAAAAGATTAGACTCTTGTCGATTCTTCTAGTGATGCGAGCTACTATACTTCTATGATATGTAGTGAAGTGAGATATTTTCTACTTTGGTGTCAAGTGAGGCTTTGTTTATTTTAAAATCCAAGATATATCCTCCACTTTGAGATGATGTAAATTCTCCTTTATCATAGTCATGGGTAGTAAGTATATTTTCCACTCGGATATGCCGATGATGTCTCTTCTCTTAAAATTAACCAACACACGTGTGTTTTTTTTTTTAATTTTTGAGGTGAACTATGAGTACCCTGATCTCCTATTGCATGAAAGGTGGTACATATGCACTAAAGGTTTGCAACCGTAGCTGATATAGAAATTGTAAAAAATACTTCATTTCTCATCTCCACCATCTTATTTTGTGTACATCATTTTATAGCCAAAATACACAGATTTTCAAAGAGGTTCTTGCGGAGTACCGTAGATGTTTAGGATGATAATACCTTACATTTGCATAACAAACCCCCATACCTAGATTCTCTCCCTTTTTTTGGGTTTATTCGCACTTTTCCCATTTCTTTTGGAAACAATAAAGCGCAGTGGCAATTTTTATTTGATTTGTACGAGTTAAGCCAATCCAATGGTTTAGTCTCAACATTTCTACCGCTAAAATTATATGACATGTCAAATAAGATGTTAGAACATCTATCATGACTCTGTTTTGATATGTTTATATCATTATGCTTTATCCAGTTCAATTGCTGTTACACATAGATCTTTGTCTCAACATGTGCTAGGACATTACTATCTGTATATCAGAATTTCAATTGGTATCAAAGTAGGCATCCTATTCTATTCTGGGTGAGACCTGGCGAAAATACTTTCTGGTGCATTGGACTTGAAGAAACAAAGTGTTGGTTGTAGCTGCTGCTATGACTGTGGCGTTAATTGTGAGGCGTTTCTCTGCTACTTGTGCCTCTATAGTGTGAACGTGGACAACTTATTTATTCTGGGATGACCCTTTGAGAAGGACCATTGACTATTTGTGACAGGGTAAGTATTGGACATGTCTAAAGTTATTATACATGTAGCTTTGATGGTGAGTTGTTGTGTTGTGTTTGATTTATTATCAAACATATGGTGTGTTGTCACTTGTATTATGGTGATTATGTGCAAGGTTTATCTTGTTATTCCCTGAAAAGTGTTGAGGAGTTGTTGATGTGTGATCCGCTACATATGTATCTGAAAATTTTAGATAGTTTGGAGTGTCCTATGGTATTGTGATAATTGGAGGATAGCTTCAACCAACCTGCTAAAGTTGTCAAATATACTTGAGGTACATCACAAGTCCACTCATAAAGGCACTTTTAAGTGAGTTTGTTGAACAAAGATCTGAAGAAAGTATGAAGCAATTTATTTTTGCTTCCAACCCTAAAAGGCCAACCTCCGGTCTTTGATAAAGGATCTCTTGTTGTGTACCTTGGAATGATGTCCTACCAGATTTTAGAACATCACATCAACAAGTTATGAAGATTTATGTTGGCTAAAGGAATGGAATTACATATGCTCTGGGTGCTAAAAAATTCGGGTTGGTCACATATGTTTAGAACCTTCTCCTGAACTGGAAGAGGAGGCATATTTGTTGTGTGTCTAAGAAGTTTCTGTCTTAGATAAGTGTGCTGATAAAGAGATGATCAACCTATTGATCCTTCTTGGTTGAGCTCAAGACTACTAGAGGAGATTTATTTTCTCAACCAGGTTCTTTATATGTGGATGTCAAGTTCAAAAGTAGAGGACATTCTCTCTGGCATCTGGAAGATTCTTCTAATCAAAAGAAGTCATATTTGTGTGATCTTACTTGTGACTATTCTGATGGAATAGTTTCTAACTGAGTTGGAGAATGGGACTTGTAGCAGTTGGCTGGTGGGTGTTTTTAATAAACAAGATGAAGGTTGTTTACTCAAACTTGATATTTTTATCAAGTCTATGATAACATGGAACTCTTGTTCTATTGTAGTAGAAAAGACATCCAAGGGTTGTATGCATTGGAGATATATCAACATATGTTAAGTTTCTTCTAGAAGATTAACTTACAACTATGGTGGTATGTTGTCTGCGTGTTTGGAGTGTCATTCAAACTGCTTCGGATGAGCTTTCCAATCCTGAGAAGAAGACTTATTCTAAATAGTCTGTTTGTGGTATGATGATCATTCAATACCCTGGTTATTATGGTATTTCCTAGTTGTCTAGAAAAAGGAATCTCCTCTGCTGATGCATAAGGATGATGTATAACACCTCAAGGACATACAAGAGGTTTGTATGATGTGCTTATTAGAAGAAGGTTCTTGAGGTGTGCATGTTTCTGCATGTATCTATGATCTAGTCTTAAAGGTTGATTGGTTGTGGATGGATACAAGTATGGTTCCCTTGTATTTCCTGTAAGAGTTATTGGTGGTGTCTACAAATCCATAGTAAATGATTAAATCCGTGATGTCTGAATTGATGTTGGAACTTCATTTCAGTTGGTTGCTTCTCTAGCCAAGGAAGTTTTTTTTTGCTCAAGGTGGAGTGTAAGGTCAAGCCACTGATTTAATCAAGAACAATTTGTGGGATGTATATCTATCATGACTATTTCACATGATGAATAATCTACTTATTCTAAGTTTTATGGAGAAAAAGGATGTCAGACCAAATGTACTACCTAGTGTGAGAATGTAGTATTATCAGCTGTCAGTATTTCTCAGAGGGAACTGTGAAGAAAGGAATGTAAGAAAATTTTCCTCTGATGATGTTGTGCATTTAACTGATGAAAAATACTTTGACGAAAGCTGAGTATTGCTTTAATGTGTGTGTGCAAGTCTATAATATGAACTCTTTGTTTCAGAGAGTGTTTGAGAGTTTATTTATCTCCATGGTATATAAGTGTTTGTGATTACCTGAATGAGTTACACTGGCTGTGTTTTATGAAGAGCGTCTTGAAGGACCTTGTTGCAAAATGAGTCTATTGAATATGATTGGGTTCTGTGATAAGGAGTTAATGTCCTGAATAATGTTGTGACATCATGCTTATGAAAGATGCTTGGGATTTTGGATTAGAATGAGAAGAATCTGACTTGTCTAAAGTAGTATGCTTGTTGAATGCATAACTACTATCCAACAATTGCAAGTAAGAGTAGAAGAATTATATTAGATAGTGTGATCTGATCAGGAAGATTATGATGAAGGGGGTTTTGTCTGATGCAAAATAATGTGTCAATCAAAAGCATGTGAAGCAAGCAAACTAATTTTTTTTACATGTCCTTGTCAAAGTTCAGAAGTCAGAGGGTTTGGTTGTGCTCTCAAGGAGCTAGAGTATCTAGTTTAGGTGTATCTTAACAAGGGTGTTAATGTTCTCAACTGGTATGAGAAGTTATAATCCTTCACTTTGAGAGAGTGAATCCTTTCATGTTCTCAAGTGTTCATTTTTAGCTGGAGTACTGGTTATCCATGATAGGGGATTTAAATACTTGTCTTTAAATTGTTGCTGCAATGGTGCATGCCTTGTGGAGCTTGCTTGATGTTCAAATTTGGGGAGATTATTGACCTCCTATAAAGATGTGATGTCAGGAAAGATACTTTGACATCCTATTACTGACAATGTTCGTAGAGGACTTGGTAGTTAGAAGTTTGATTATGTCATTGGGAAGTCAGTAGATAATATCAAACTATGGTCATGGTTTTTAGGAGTGATTTGAGAATCATTTTTGAGAATTTTTTTCTGCAGTTTGAAGATAAGGTCAATGGAAGTGTTTTGTTGATAAATAGAAGTGTTCATGCTCAAATATTACTAAGTCTAGTTGAAAGGAGTGTGTAGAAGGCATTGTGATAATGCTTCAAAAGGTTCTTCAACCATATTGTGGCCCTAGTCTGAAAAATCTCTGGTTGAATGCTGAAAACTGTGTTAGTATTTTTGAAGAAAAGAGAAAATAGACAATGTCTGATTGGATGTCAAGACATTGTTTAGGACTTCGCTCTATGAAGATCAACAAGTAGTGCTTGTAGACAGTGTAATCAAGTACACGTCAGATAGAAGTGTGACACGTGTGTTTGACCATGCATGCACATTCATAGAAGTTTTAAATTCCAAGAGAAACAATCCATAGTGGATTAAGGCATGAAGAATTATTTGTGGACGGTGCACACTTTATTTTTGATGCAGTTATTTTCCTCGAAAAATGCTCTTTTTGACCAAGACCTTTGCTACAGTAAAGAGTCGTTAATCCCTAAGTAACATCTCGGGTATTTAAGGATGCCATCCCTTCTCTTTCATTCATCTTATGTTAGTATGTTTTTCATTAAAGCTCTTATGGATTTTATCCGAGTATGGGTGAGTATAGTTTGGGTATGGTTTTGTGGGTGATAAAATTTTCATTTTCTGGCTAAAAAGGGGGAGAAAGGTACTATTCACCAAATGAGTATTACATATGTTCTTGTACTTATTTTGTAAAGATGTTTAATAGGTTGTCTCAACATCATGTCCAACATCATGTATGTGTCTTGTCTCAGTTTTTGTGTCTTGTGATATGAGTTATGAACACATTTTTGTGATGTGTTCTGAGTTATCCGGGGTGGTGTTTGGTTGCTTAGGGTAAAATTTATGTTTCTTCTTAAGGGTTCTCCTATGCCCCCAAAGAGGAAGATTTATCTCTTCGTGTCAAGAATTTGTTCCTTGGTTGAGGGGGAGTGTCAATCATCTTCTTTCTCATGTACACCATCTGGTGTTGGAACCCGTTGGATCTATGTGTCTACCATTGGATCTATGATGCTGTTGTTAAAGGGGAGTGTCAGTCATCCTCTTCCACATGTAAACCAAATGACTTCAGGGCTTTCTACACCTTTTCTCCTAAGGTTGATGTTCTTTGATATTGAGTTTTATGTGTTGCAATTGAGCTGATGTGGAGAATATGTCGAACATGATGTCCTAACATCATTATGAAGGTGAAGAGATGTTTCTCCATGTTGTTTTGTTTAATAGCTTCCTGAAGACTGAAGACTAAAGCTGATGGTTGTAATTTTTTTCATTGCTGTAAACTGAGTTGTAATTCTTTATTTGTTTTAGCCAAAATTTGCCAAAGGGGGAGATTGTTAGTTCTCTATTTTGTATGATTAACATTAATTTTAGTAAAACAAATTAGGCAGCAATATGTTAAATAGGATGTTTCATCAACTGGAGCAACATGTCAGACAAGATTTCCTATGCAGAGTCATTCGACATTGTGATTATGTTGGGCTGGGCTGTTGGATCTATTTAAGTTTTAACAGATGCAAAATATTCTGGAAATATTATGGTATCCTATGTTGTGCTAATTTTAAGGTCTTGAAGATTCAAGCTAAAATCAAGAAGAATATTGACTTTCTAATTATGGAGGTAAATTAGGAAAGTTGTGATTGAAGACCTATCTTTATGCAGAAGTTTCTATAGATTTGTAGCAGCTGAGATGCTACGATATGAAGCCCAAAATCCAATCGGATAAAGGGTTATAAATAGAAGTTTATTAACCTAAAATAAGGTAAGTCGTGAATGAAAATATGTAATATATTAGGGCTTCGTTTGTGTGCTACTTCCTAGGAGTTTTAGTATGTGTTTTTGTGAGCCTCTCGACTATCATGTTGATAGAAGAGTAGGATTGTTCCTTGAGTTGTAAGGTTTTGTCATTCATTTATAAGCTTGTAAGCATTGAATGATTGTGTGTCAATCTCTCTTAAGCTTTTAAGCATATAGTCGATTATTGTTCTTGGATGAAGCTTTGAAGAAAATCCAAATATGTTTGTTAGTCAAGAGTCTTGGGTGAACTTTATGTAAAAGGGGTGTCTTTCAAGTAGTTTGAATTAGTCACCAGAGTTTGTGGCTGTTAGATATCACTGGGATGATTTAGGAAGTGAAATGGTGATTTCTCATATTTAGGGAGGACCTAAGTAAAAGTGTCATTGGGTAGGTATTATGGGAGAAGTTGTAAATGGAGAAGTTTGGCTTTGAACTAATATCGCTGATAGTGGACTTTTTTCCTGGATTGGTAGTCTCTAGAGTAGATGTTATTGTTGAAGCTACCGACAAAAAACACAGAGCCACCACCGAACTTTATTTATCCCAGAGGAAGGGGAACTATCGAGAAAACCACAAGAGAATGGATAAGATGGTCTTACGACCAAGAGAAAGGGTAAGGGAGTCGGTTATGCAAGGGGAAGGTATTAACACCCCTCAAATCTATTGTACCCAATGGGATCTATTTTGTTTGTCTGCTTCTAAGGGTGTGTTTATCTATAACTATATTTGCTTTAGGGAAAAGAAAATGGTTTTTATTATTTCGTTTGTGAGGGTCTCGCCACCCATTGCCTATGTATCCAGTGAAGGAATCAGAACGTCGTAGTTCTTCTAGAAAATGTTGGTTTGTTGGTGTTTTTTAGTGGGCGACGTTAACACACACATTCTAGTAATGGGAACGACCTGTATCACGGTAGAACAAAGATAACATGTCCTTTGGGGTAAGTTTTGATTGGTTGAGTGTTTTTGCAAATTTTAGCATGAATTTGAATAATGATTAAATGTTTTGGTGTTATTTATTTGTGGGAGATAAGTTTTAATTATAAAAGAAGAAATTTTTTTATGAGGGAGACTAGAAAAACCCTAATGTTGTCATGTACAATGGTGAGCTAAAAGTCTACCTCGACATAAAGCGATCGAAACGGGATTTAATCACCTCATGGAGCTACCTAAGGGAGTATGGTATCAAGGTTTGAACCGGAAAATAAAGAAACTTACATTCTAAATGTTTTTTTTATGGTTTTTATAAAATTAAATAAAAGAAGATAGTACTATAATATTTTTATGACTTTTTTTGAAAATAAATATTAAAACCTAATTCTAAACTATTCTAATGTTTTTGCGATTTTTATTAAGTTAAGAAAATTAAATCAAAAGGAAGTAAAATATTAATCTACTATTTTTTGATATATTTATTTTTTTCATAAAAAATTTAGAAGTTAAAAGGGAATGAAGTCCTAATTCTAAAATTGAAACTAAACTAATTAAAAGAAATTATTAGGAAAACCTATGTTATTATTAATTGAATCTTAAAATTTAAAATAATAATTTAAGAAAATTATTAAGACTAAATAACAAATCTAAATAGAAAAAAATGGGGTGAGAGGAATTAAATTCTTGTTAGGCCCATGGTTTGGGGAAATGGGCCTAGGCGCTGAGGCCCGACCGTTTGATGTTCATCTTGCTGCATTAAAAACAGAAATAAGGTGGTGCATGGGAGTAAAACGAATTGGGTTGGCATTGTTTGAGAACCAGGCCAGATGGGTTTTTTAAGGCCCATAACGAAATATGTGACCAAACCAAACCCTATAAATAAGGACAACCCAACGCGATACAGTCTTTCCTATTTCCCTGCTATGCTCTCTCAACTTCTCTGTTCCACTTTGTTTCAACCTTCTTTGCTACTGCTTTCGTCTCATGGCCGATTTCCCTAATTCTTAACACTTCACCAAAAATAAAAACATAGCATACAGTTCTACTCGTTCTCTTCCTTGATTATGGAACTCAAACCCAAATTCACACAATCAACCTCAACATCATCTAATTTAAGATTTATAGTATAAACCCTAAGACTTCAACATCAAATTAAACAATTAATATGGAGGTAATGGTTTGAGGGCTTTGATTCAGTGGAGCATAAGGAATGAAGTGGTAACAAGATAATAAGGAAAATGCAAAAAACATACTGACTGGAGCTAGTCCAATTGTTCCAACACCGACGAGGATTTTTGACAAGTTCAGGTAGCTTCAAATTTGTATCTGCTTCCTCCTTCTTCTCTTCTTCTACCCTGAAAATCTTTGAACTGAATCTTCTTTCCTAATATGCTTTATTATTGTGAGGTTTGTTGTTGTGGTGAGTTGATTTTGTTGTTGTAAGGGTCGATGCTGCTTTGCAGTTGAAATGAGATTGTAGGTTGGAGGTTGTTAATTTGTGTATGTTGCAATAGTTTGCAGGTTTAAATTGTTGATGTGTTGCATTTGTGTTCACTTGCAGGTTTTGCAAGTTTTGAGGATGGAGGATTCTGAGCTATGGTGGATGGTGGAGGAAGAACTTGATGTGATTTTGGCAGAGTTTTGATAACTTTTTCTTCCCATCGCCTGCTTCTGCTTTACCCCAGTTTTCTCTACTCTTCTTCTTTAAAATACTGGTATGAACAATTATGGTAGCGAGGTTTTGGTCTTGAGGGTGGATTTTAAGGTTATGTTGATGAGAGTTTGAAACTACAAGATTATGGTTGCTCTCTGCTTATCTTTTTCCATATCTGAAAAATAAAGGATGGTATGATATTGTATAGAATTTTTGATGTTGTATATTTGGGACTGGTGTACCATAGGTTCTTTGTAGTGTTTTTTTCTTCAGATTCTTCTCCCCCTTTGTTGTCATTGTTGGCTCTTTTTATAGTGAGATACGGGTGGAAATTGGGGGGAAATATGGTGAAGTTTGAACATTATTTGTATGTTGTCTTGGTGGATTTTTAATGCAGGTTTGGGTTTGCTTATTTTGATATTATTTTCAGGCTATTTTGACTATTTTTTCCAGACTGTTATGATAGTATGCAGCAGAATGGTAGCAACAATTTTTCTTACTATTTGCATACAAAGTTGTAGCAAACTTTGGACTGGTTTTGGTTAGGTGACATCTTTATAAACCCTATTCTTTTCATCTTCTTATGTCTGTGATGCAAAGCTATTATGCTTTTCTCAATATTCTAAAGGGTTTGTACTTTAAGAAAATGATGATACATTAGGGCTTTGGCTATTTTCTAGCTTGCACTGTTTTTATGAATTTCTGCTATTTTGCTGCTTTATATTTTCTAGCTGCTGCTTTTCTAGTTTGGGGTTGCTGTCGTTTGGCTTGTTTTTGTTTGCTACAAGTTTGCCCTTTACTTGTCTTATATTTGTTGTTGTTTATGGCTTTTGCGCTGCAGTTTTGCAGCTTTGGGTTGCTGTTTATGGCTTTTGTGTTGCAGTTTTGCCGCTTTGGGCTGCTGTTTATGGCTTTTGTGCTGTAGTTTTTCCGCTTTGGGCTTCTATTTATGGCTTTTGTGCTGTAGTTTTTCCGCTTTGGGCTGCTGTATTTAGGTTTCATATTTGTCCAATTGGGATCGTTTCTTTGACAGCAATAAGTAGGGAAGCAGGCCTGACTTTTGGCAATGCTTTTGACTGGCTTTGTTTTTGCAACAAGATTGTTTATAAATTTATTTTCCTTTTGTGAACCAAAAACCTAAACTTTTATGATTTTCAAAATAGGTGAAGATAGCCCATGATTGAATCAACCCCTTTTAATTTCTAATTCTTAATACAAACCCTAATGATGAGATGAAAATTCTCTTTTAGCAATTAGTTCTTGTTTGGAATTTTATTCACATATTGATGGTTTGCTAACTCTTTCCCTCTTTCTTGTTTCATGAGCAATGAGAATTGGATGGCAAAAGCAAAGTTTAAAGATGAAGAAGCCTTGGATAGCAAAGAGTGATGACAAATTGCTTGAAGATGAAACAAAGAAAACTTGAAGAACAATAATTTTTTTCTTTGTAAATAAAAAATTTGAAACTTGTATTTCGAATTTGTAACTTGCTTTGTAAATTTCCCACAAATGTAATGAATACGAAACTTGAATGTCTTCTCATTGAACCTTATGAATGATGAATTTGTTGTATGGAAATTAGACAGTTCTTGAATCTCGGTTAAAATCTGAAATTCCCACTTGAATGGTTTGAATGATACATCTTGCCTTGGTAACTTGAACTTCAAGAAATCACATATGACCTTTGTAACTTGTATTTCAAGTAAATCGTATGCTTTATCTTCTAACATTACTCTTCATATCATGTCCAAATCAAACTTGCATTCTCAATGAGAACCTTAACCTTGATGTCCAAACTACAAGTGTTTAGTAACTGAAGTAACAAAAACATGCATTGATTACCATACGAGTTCGCAACATCATCTCTTGTTTCATGGCTCAAACACATGCAACATTAGTCACAAACCCTTGACCATAATTTTGAAATATTTAACAGGCTCAAATATGATGATGCACATTGATGAAGAAATATCTCGAAGTGTTGAAGATAATTGAAACCTTAATCCAGGACTTTGAAGAATATCCCCGTGACTTGACGAAGAAGGAAACCCAATGATACCTCGGAACTTAATTCCACAATCTACTGCTCAAGAACCAAATGAAACTTCCCTTAACCTGATGAATAAACTTCAAACCAAAATTAAACATAAGGATGGCATAATCCTAATGCTTTAAACCAAAGTGCCTAATTCCCTGAGATGCATGCTATGCAAACGACTTAGTGAACATGGTGCAAATGGGATGCAAAGTCTAAGCCAGTCAAAAGTAAAAGGTAGGAAAAATTTGGGGTACGACAGCTACTCCTATTTAATCATGTTAAACCTGAATGTGAGATTGGCGACAACCTTTCGAAAGTTCAAGGTAGAAGATGATTAAATACCAGGACCTGATATTTGTCCTGGAGAGATGGTGTGAGTGGTATTTTTTCGTGACGTCTGCTGGGGACGAGAAAAATGAATTTACAGGTGAACTGGTAATGATGGGTAAATGGTTGAATAATGATAGCTTGTACTGGGGGTAACGGTGCCAATACAAGGTCCTCATGGAAGTGGGCGTTAAAGTGACTGAAAAGATATAGTCGACGATGTCGTGGTGACTGAAAGTAGGATTAATGAAAACTTGATAACTTAAAGACGATGGGTAGAACTCGGCGACAACGGAGAATCTATTATAGGGGGTTCACGACCCAAAAATAAAGGTAAAGACAACGGATAAAGATCAACGTATGATCTATGACTCGAGAGAAAGGATATCACGAGGGTAAGGCAGATGAGCGACCTACGACCCTAGAAAAGATAGCACGAGAGTGAGATCTACAGACGACCTACAACCCTAAAAAGATAATGCAAAGGTAAGATTTACGGACGACCTAGGCCTTAAAAAAATAACATGAAGGTAAGATCTACGGACGACCTACGACCATAAAAATTATAATGCAAAGGTAAGATCTACGAACGACCTACAATCTTAAAAATGATAATGTGAGGGTAAAATCTACGGACAACCTACGACCCTAAAAAGATAATGGGAAGGTAAGATCTACGGACGACCTATGACCTTAATAAAAATAAAGTGAGGGTAAGATCTACAGACGACCTACGACCTTTAAATTGATAATGTGAAGGTAAGATCTACGAGCGACCTACGACCTTAAAAATGATAACGTGAGGTTAAAATCTACGGACGACCTACGACCCTAAAAAGATAATGTGAAGGTAAGATCTACAAATGACCTACGACCTAGAAAAATAACGTGAGGGTAAGATCTACGGATGACCTACGACCTTAAAAATGATAATGCGAAGGTAAGATCTACGAGCGACCTACGACCTTAAAAATGATAACGTGAGGGTATAATCTTCGGACAACCTACGACCCTAAGAAAAGATAATGCGAAGGTAAGATCTACGGATAACCTACGTCCTTAAAAAAAATAAAGCGAGGGTAAGATCTACGAACGACCTACGACCCTAAAAAAAAGATAACGTGAAGGTAAGATCTACGGACGACCTACGACCTTAAAAATGATAACGTGAGGGTAAGATCTACGGGTGACCTACGACCCAAGATAGGACAACGCGAAGGTAAGATCTACGGACTATATATGACCTTAACAATGATAACATGAGGGTAAGATCTACGGACGACCTACGACCCTAGGAAAAGTAAAGTGAGGGTAAGATCTATGGACGACCTATGGCCCTAGGAAAAAGGTAAAGTAAGGGTAAGATCTACGAACGACCTATGACCCTAGAAAAGGTAAAGTAAGGGTAAGATCTTCTTGACGACCTACGACCTTAAAAAGACAACGTGATGGTAAAGTATACGGACGACCTACGACCCTAAAAAGATGAGTGAAGGTAAGATCTACGGAAGACCTACGACCTTAAAAATAATGACGTGAGGGTAAAGTCTACAGATGACCTAAGACTCTAGAAAAACTAAAGTGAAGGTAATATCTACGGACGACCTACGAGCTTAAAGATAATGATGTAAGGGTAAAGTCTACGGACGACCTACGACCCTAGAAAGAGTAAAGTGAAGGTAAGATCTATGGATGGTCTCCGACCGTAAAAATGATGACATAAGGGTAAAGTCTACGGACGACCTACGACCCTAGAAAAAGTAAAGTGAAGGTAAGATCTACGGATGACCTACGACCTTAAAGATGATGATGTGAGGGTAAAGTCTACGGACGACCTACGATGCTAGAAAGAGTAAAGTGAAGGTAAGATTTATGGATAACCTACGACCTTAAAAATGATGACGTAAGGGTAAAGTCTACAGACAACCTACGACCCTAGAAAAACTAAAGTGAAGGTAAGATCTACGGACCACCTACGACCTTAAAAATGATGACGTGGGGGTAAAGTCTACGGACGACCTATGACCCTAAAAAAAGTAAAGTGAAGGTAAGATCTACGAACGACCTACGACCTTAAAGATGATGACGTGAGGGTAAAGTCTATGGACGACCTACGACCCTAGGAAAAGTAAAGTGAAGGTAAGATCTACGGGTGATCTACGACCTTAGGAAAAGTAAAGTGTGGTAAGATCTACAGACGACCTACGGCCCTAGGAAAAGATAACGTGAGTATTGAGAGTTGGGGAGTATAATGTACTGGCACCGCAGCTTATTGGTTGTTAGTGTAATGAAAGATGTCAACTGGGAATTATGAGGATGATATTCTCTGTGGGGGATGTTTGGTTGATTTGGGGCTTTCGTGTAAGGTACCAAATCTGGCTCATGCTTCAGATGAATTTTGAAGTGTGGCATGATGATTCATGGATATGCTATGCGTTTGAGGATGCAATGTAATATACAGTGATGATTATTGTATGCATAATGAAAAATATTAGGCTCATCAGGGTCCGTTGTCTGTTTTCTTGAGGTGCCAATACAAATTGGTGCTTGAGAACTTCGAGAATT
This sequence comes from Vicia faba, assembly GCA_948472305.1. NCBI lineage: Eukaryota > Viridiplantae > Streptophyta > Magnoliopsida > Fabales > Fabaceae > Vicia > Vicia faba. The sequence continues at coordinate 476,803,563 of OX451737.1, forward strand.
GAGTTATAGCCTTGGCGACTTCAATGGGGATTAAATCTTGCTAAGGAGGAGTAACTTGATCTGACTTTCCTTACACGTTAGACTTCTTGTGGATGACTGAGTAGAGACATGGATTTCATCGAATGCCCCAAGTTTCTTGATGTTGGAGAATCGGGTGCTCAACCGTATATAAGGAGGTGACGAGGACGAAAGCTTGGTCGAGGTGACCGTTATTACTTGCTACATGCATAGAAAAGCATACACTTGAACGTCATGGCATTCCCTTGGGATGCCTTTATATCCATGTAATGTCATGTTTCACATCTTAGCTTGTGATTATTATTGCCTTATTGTTTTCAATGCAATGCTTAAAAAAGAATTTAAAAATCACAATTCGTATAAGAAAAATAAAGTAAAAAGGACATAACAAGGACTTTTTGGTGGAAGGGAAAATTTTATTAATGAGCTTGGCCTGTGAATAGCCATTCTTACATGAAAACAACTCCTAAATGAGGAAGTTTCAAAGAAAAGACATAATATAACAAGTAAAATGGCAATAAGAAAATTTCGAACTTCCATTAAAATAGATATTGTTATAGTTCCCATATCCTAGATCGTCCTAGTGCTGAGCTTTCGAAGGATAACAATTGAATTGATCCATCCAGTGTTAGGAGGGTGTACTTGTTATTTATGAAGAGTTTTCAGACTGCAGTCTCTCGCTTTTTGTCCCTAATTTTTGCCTGGATTGCCCTTTCAGTTTTTCAATCCACCAGGATACCCATTTTTGCCTGAGCCTCCCTTTCGGGTTTTCGACTTAGCGGGTTATTTTTTTTCTTTTTTTATTTCTTTATCCCTAACTTATGCCTAAGCTGCCCCTTCGGGTTTTCGACTTAGCAGGTCTTTTTATGCGTAATATTTTTTGATTGATCCTGAATTGATTGGAAGTGGAATGTCTTCACCATCCATGTCTGTCAGGATTAGAGCGCCTCTTGAGAAATCTTTCTTCACGATGTACGACCCCTCGTAGTTGGGAGTCCACTTGCCTCTAGGATCAGAGTGAATTGGGAGAATCTTCCTTAAGACCAGGTCACCTGTGTGGAACTCTCTAGGTGAATCTTTTATTCAAATGCTATCTTGAGACGCTGTTGATATAACTGACCATGACAAATGGCCGCTAAGCGCTTCTCTTCTATGAGATTGAGTTGATCGAGCTTGTTTGAATCCATTCAGCTTCATCATGTTTAGTATCCATCAGAACCCTTAATGAAGGAATTTCCACTTCAATTGGGAGCACCGCATCCATACCATAGACTAGTGAAAATTGAGTTGCCCCAGTGGAAGTACGCACCAAAGTTCGATAACCATGCAGAGCAAAGGGCAACATCTCATGCCAATATTTGTATGTTCTCACCATTTTCTGAACAATCTTCTTTAGTTCTTGTTAGCTTCTTCGATTTCCCCATTCATCTTTGGCCGATAGGGTGACGAATTATGGTGCTCAATCTTGAATTCTTCACACATTTCCTTCATCATTTTATTGTTGAGATTCGACTCGTTATCAGTGATGATCTTGTTAGGAGTTCCATAATGGCATATGATTTCTTTCTTGATGAAGCGTGTGACGACTTGCTTGGTCACATTCTTGTACAAAGCTACTTCCACCCATTTGGTGAAGTAGTCAATAGAAACGAGAATGAACCTGTGTCCATTTGAAGAGCTCGGCTCGATCCGTCCAATCATATAAATGCCCCACATTGTAAAGGGCCATGATGAAGTCATCACATTCAACAGAGTGGGAGGAACATGTATCATGTATGTGTAAACCTGGCATTTGTGGCACATCTTCGCATATACACAACAGTCACTTTCCATCGTCATCTAGAAATAACCTGCTCGTAGGATTTTCTTGGCCATGGAATACCCACTGGCATGAGTCCCAAAAAAGCCCCCGTGAATTTCTCGTATGATGGATTCTACTTCATGTCTATCCATGCATCTGAGCAGAACCGAATCATAGTTTCTTTTGTATAGAACGTCCCCTGATAGTAAAAACTTGGATGCTAACCTTCTAAGAGTCCACTTATAACAGATTGTGGCACCCTTGGGGTACTCTTGCTTTTCAAGATATCTTTTGATGTCGAAGTAACATGGCTTTTCGCCCGACACGTCTTCAGATGTGAGACAATGAGAAGGGAAAACGTGTGATGGCTCCTTGTAACAAAGGATTCTTATGTTGGGTGCATGATCCGGGTAACTAACTTTGAACATTGTTGCTAAAGTGGCCAGAGCATCTTCCAATTGATTTACTTCTCTAGGAATGTGCTTAAAGGTGATCTCATCAAAGCGGGCAACAACTTTAATATGTAATCCCGGTATGGAACTAAATTAGGGTGTCGTGTATCCCAATCACCTCGTACTTGATATAATACTAAGACTGAGTCCCCATAAACTTCAAGAATCTTGATCTTCAAATCAATGGCTGCTTCAAGACCCATTACACGAGCTTCGTGTTCTGCGACATTATTCGTACAATCAAAACATATCCTGGCTGTGAAAGGTATGTGAGTATTGCATGGAGAAGTTAAAACTTCCCCAATACCACGACCCATGGAATTTGACGCACCATCGGACGTGAGAGTCCATCGCTCCCCTGGTTCAGGTCCTTCCTTATCATCATGTTTCATAACATCCTCGTCTAGAAAATCAAACTTCATTGACTGATACTCTTCCAATGGATGATGGGCGAGATGATCAGTAAGAATGCTTCCTTTGATAGCCTTTTGTGTGACATACGGGATGTCATACTCAGACAAAAGCATTTTCCACCGAGCCAATCTTCCTGTAAGTGTTGGTTTCTCAAAGATGTACTTTATCGGATCCATCTTAGATATCAGAAGTGTAGAATGTGTCAACATGTACTGCCTCAGATGTCGAGCTGCCCACGTAAGAGCACAACAAGTCTTCTCAAGTAATGAATACCTTGATTCACAATCAGTAAACTTCTTGATCAAGTAATAGATAATGTGTTCTTTTCGTCCAGTATCATCATGTTTTCCGAGCACGCAACCCATAGATCCTTCAAGCACAGTCAAATACATAATGAGAGGTGTCCCTGGAACTGGAGGTATAAGTATTGGTGGTTCCTGAAGGTACTTCTTAATCTTTTCGAAGGCTTCTTGACAACTTTCATTCCAATGGACATCTTGATTCTTACGTAGCAATTTAAAGATGGGTTCACAGGTAGCCGTAAGATGAGAAATGAACCTAGCTATATAATTTAACCTTCCAAGAAAAATTCGTACTTCTTTTTCATTTTTCTGTGCCGGTATATCTTTTATTGTCCTTACTTTGTCTGGATCTACTTCAATCCCTCGCTGACTTACGATGAAACTAAGTAACTTGCCCGATCAAAACCCAAAGGTGCATTTGTTGGGATTAAGCCTTAACCTAAACTTTCATAGACGATCAAACAACTTCTGCAAATGGACCAAATGTTCTTCCTCAGTTTGTGATTTTGCAATCATATCGTCTATATACACCTCGATCTCTCTTTATGAATCATGTCGTGGAAGAGAGTCACCATAGCATGCTGATACATTACACCAGCATTTTTGAGACCAAAAATCATGACCCTACAGCAAAAGGTACCCCAAGGAGTTGTGAAAGTTGTTTTATCCATGTCTTCCGGAGCCATCTTTATCTGATTGTTACACGAGAATCCATCCATGAAAGAGAACAATGGGGACTGAGCAGTATTATCAACCAATACATCAATATGAGGCAACGGGAAATCATCCTTTGGGATTGATCTATTCAAATCTTGGTAGTCAACACACATATGTACCTTACCATCTTTCTTAGGCATAAGCACAGTGTTAGCTATCTAAGGAGGATAATTTATCACAGATAGGAAGCATTCATCAAGCTATTTTGAACTTCTTCTTTGATCTTTAAATCCATGTCGAGTCTGGTCCTTCGCGGCTTCTGCTTTACATGAGGACATTCTGGCTTGAGTGGAAATATATGCATCACTATATCAGTGTCTAAACAAGGCATGTCTTCATACGACCAAGCGAAGATGTCAGCATACTCTCTAAGCAACTCAATTAACCCCTTATTTTCATCACTTTGCAAAGCAGCACCTATCTTGACTTCTCTCTTTACCTCTTCAGTACAGAGATTGATAACTTCTGTTTCTTCTTGATATGGCTGGATGACCTTTTCCTCCTGTCTCAAGAGTCTTGCTAGTTCTTCAGGGACTTCACAATCTTTGTTAGCATGGTCAACTGAATTCTCAAGGATATTAGGAACCATAGCACTATCATTTTTGATGGAGTTCGAGACGGATATGCGTGATTGATGATTTTATGTTTTTATTTTAGAAAGTGCAAGAAAATATTTAGAATATGAAAATAAAAGCAATGCCATTTTATTTTGAAAATTAAAAGTAAAAGAAAAGACAGGTAAAAAATTTGTATGCGAAAGTGCGATTTTCATTAAATTTTAAACGAAGATTGAAACATAAGGGGGCCCTTCTACAAGCTGTGTCTGTGCCTTGGGCAGGTCATACCACTTAATGGAAACAAAAAATTACACATTAGGGAAAACAACTTCAGGGATGTCCACGAAAATCCAATTGCTGAGCTCCTAGTCTGGCGCAATCTGATAGATAAATCTGGAAACATCTCCATTGTCACCTTCATCATCTGTTGAGAGAACTTGTCCTTCTTTGCTTGTACCAACACTGATGAACACTTCAGAAATTTGGGGAACCTGCTTTCCTTTGATATGAACCAAACTAGCTTGCACGGAGAATGATGGTTGATACCCAAGACCACAACGATCTTTCTTCTCAAGTACTTCGATCAATTTGCCCCAACCATGATGGGGAAATATAGCTTCTATGAAGGCTTTGGCATCATTAAAAGAGGCCATGGGTGCTTCATGCTTCTTACCTTCTATAATGGGGAACTTGTCAACAGAAACAATCTACAGAGCTTGAAAGGGCAACTCCTGCACCTCACCTTTCACTTCCATATAACAGTAGGTTATCAGATATTTAATCACTACATCCTCTTCTCCAAAAACGACAACAACTTGGTCATTCACAATGAACTTCAGGCGTTGATGAAGAGTATATGTCATAGCTCCTGCGACATGGATCCATGGGCGGCCCAAAAGGAAACCGTAGGATGGACTAATGTCTATAACATAGCATGACAGATAGAAAGTGTGGGGACCAATCTTGACAGGAAAGTCCATTTCTCCCTCCACAGATCTCCTTGAACCATCAAACGCTCAAACACTCAGGGTGGAAGGACTCATCATTACCCCGTCCATATTCAGCTTAAATAGAGTAGCCTTAGGCATCACATTGAGTGAAGAATCCGTATCTACCAAAACTTGATATAAAATTGTATCCAAACACTTCATGGAAACGTGTAGCGCTTTGTTATAGACTCTTCCTTCAACTGGGAGCTCATCATCACAAAAACCCAAACAATTTCCCACAACAATATTGGCTAAGATCCCTTCAAATTGGGCCATCGAGATGTCTTGTGTAACATGGGCAGAACAAAAATTTTCAATAAAGCATTATCGTGGGTCTCTAAACATAGAAGGAGAGACAATATGGAGATCTTGGATGGCGTCTGGTTGAGTTGATCCACCACCTTGTAATCACTTCACTTAAGAATCCTCAAAACCCACTCCATTTCTTGTCCTACAGAAGGGTCAGGATGACTATCAATTACTTGCTTGCCCCTAGCATTGTCCAAAGCATCATTGTTAGTTTCTTTGGGAGGTGGTGGTGGGGGACAAAAGATCCTGCCACTATGAGTCATGTTACTAGTTCCTGCAATGTTGGTAATACTCTTGTCAACCACTGGAGGACACTCGTATTCCTTCCTAAGAATATAGACCATATTATACTCCCACGGAACTACCTTTGAGTTGTTACATAAAGGAGGAATAGGAGCTTGAGTTGTTGCGGGGGTAACCGGAGCTTGAATCTTAATGGGGTAGTAGGAGCCTGAATTGTCAACGGGGTACCTGGTGTTACTGAGATGCTTCTCAAATAATAAGGAATTTCCAAGACATCAATCTCTTCTTCTCGAAATATCTTCTCTACCTGTAGGTCACTTTCATCCATTAGTTGTTAGATAGCCGTCTTCAAACTGGTATGTTCTTCAAGTTTAGAGGAACATGTTAAGCAAAATTCATGGAGTTCCTGCAACACCTCGTGCTCCAACAAATGTTCTCTAATAGTTCCTAATGACATCTTGATGTCATCCACCTTGGTTACCAGAGTCTGTTCACTACTTTCTTCAATAGCATTGACCGCTGCCCCTGGGTAAGGAGGAATGGGATTATTCTGAGTATTGGGACCAATAGGGTTGAAACTTATGGCCTTTGCATCGAGGAGGTCTTGAACTTTACATTTAAATGCTCTACAATTCTCAATCGTGTGTCCTGGGGCTCCAGAGTGAAAATCATAATGAGAATTAATGTCATACCCCCTGGGGAGAGGTTTAGGTGGTGAACCAAGTTCATGTAGTTGAACCAACTGATTGGTAAGTAATTGAGGAAGAAGCTGAGCATAGGACATAGGAATGGGATCAAATCTTCTTTCATGTGCTCTTTGTCTCTGTGGAGCTCTCGGACCTTGAGGTTGCTGATTCTGTTGTTGATAAGTTAGAGGTGGTGCAAATTATTGTTGTGGAAGATACTGTGCTTGAGGAGTGAAAGGTTGTTGTTGGGCCATCCAGGGTGCTGGAGTTGTAGCAGCATACAAGTGAGGAAAAAATTTATTAGGAACAACAACAGGTGTTGGGAAATATGGAAATCGAACTTGAGGATATATAGGATTTTTCCTTGGATGATGGTGGAAACACTAGTCTCACCCTCTTTCTTCTTGACGAAACCAGAAAACGACTTTCTACCAATGCCAATATTATTGTTGGTATTGTTAGGGATACCTTGGATCATTCTATCCTTAATACAAGTTTCAACATGTTCTCCAATAATGACCATATCAGAGAAAGAAGTAGAGGTACTGTTGAGCATTTGTTGGAGATAAGGACCTCGTAGAGTACCCATAAACAAATCAATCAGTTCATGATCCAAGAGAGGATGTTGAACCCTTGCAGCCAGTTCATGCCACCTTTGAGCGTACTCTTTGAACGACTCTTCATATTTATGTATCATCCCTTGAAGCTGAGTGCGGCTAGGAGCCGTGGCAGTATTATAATGGTAATGTTTCAAAAAGGCGTCAGCAAGTTCTCCCAAAATACTGACATGAGTTATTTCTAGTTGCATATACCAGTCCAACGGTGCCCCAGTCAAGCTATCTTGGAAGAAGTGCATGAGTAACAGTTCATTTTCAGCATAGGCTACCATCTTGTGACAGTAGGAACAAAGATAAGCCTCTGGACAGAAGGTGCCTTTGTATTTGTCAAAATCAGGAACCTTAAATTTGGGAGGGATAACTACCCCAAGCACGAGACACATTGCAACATTATTGAATCCCGAAGTCATGATACTCTCCATGGCTTTGAGATGCTCTTCAAGAGCATGGTACATTTTTGCAGTTTTAGAAACTCCAGTGGCAAGATTCACCTGGGGTTCATTAAGATCAATGATGTTGTGATGATCATCAACATTATTCCGAGGAGCTCCAGTAGGGGTCTCAACATTTGCATTATCATTCCTCCCATTAGCAGAAGTGGAGGGGGCAACAGTAGCAAGTTTGACAACACTTTGATGTAGCTCTTCTTGACACTTGATGACAGCATGAAGAGTTTCCATAAGTTAATCCATGTGAGTGCCCATGGTGTCCATATCTCGGCGGAAAGCATTCTGATTCTCTTTGAAAAGATCCATAAGTCTTCGCTGGTTGCTTCTTGTACGGAGGGAGTCGTCTTTGTTGTTCACTGAAGTCTGATGGAAAAGGAACCCCAATAAGTTTATGTTGTGAATAATGAATGCATGATAGTATGAATTAATGTTTTATCTTCATTTCTGAGGAAATCCAAAGACTTATCTGTCTTTTAAAATTTTGTTTTCATTTTTTAAAAGCTCAACCAACGAGACTTGTCTTTGGAATTCCTTAGATATGAGATGTATATACATGATGGAATAATGTAATGGTATGCTATGGCATGAGATTTCAGCTCCACATATTCTGGATAACCACCGTGTAATCCTTTTCATAAACTGAAAGTAATAGGATCAAAAGTCCGACGTCACAGGCATGGAGTCAAAGTAACCACCCATAAGGTATGTACTAGGGGTTTATTACCTGCCGGACAAGGTTCTAGGGAAACCTCAGAGTCTACGCTCTTCCTTTTAATAGTATTGACGTCCCAATTACTCAGTAATCAGTAATATTCATAGAAAAGACTCGTCCGAGTGCAGCATCGTGTAACAACTATTTATGGATTACTCTGTTATAGCCTCAACACTACACCTAAAAAGTCCAGGATGGGTTAATGGTTCTACAACTGTCAGCTTCTCTAGTTCCCAGGTCGAAAGCAACAATGTCTTCCCAATTACTCGGTAAACAACGCTACTTTCAAGGGAACCTCCACTGAGTGGGGGATTTCCATGCCTCCTTCTTCGGGATTACTCCCTTAAAGTTAGCATGACTATACCCCCTTCCTAATCCTAAGTGAAACCCAAGTCCAGCTATAGGACTTATCAAATGTAATCACCCACCCAACATCACAACATATCCATAATATGTGAGTAGCAACAATAATATATACAAAAGAATGCAATAAAGCAATAAATAAATAAAACAATAAAGCAAAATAAAGCAAATAAGTAAACACCCAAAGGGATCAATAAAAAAAACTAGGAGAGAACAACAAAATATCCCCAGTTGAGTCGCCAGCTGAAGCTTCCATAAAAAAACACAGAGCCAACACCGAACTTTATTTATCCCGAAGGAAGGGGAAATATCGAGAAAACCACAAGAGGATGGATAAGATGGTATTGCGACCAAGAGAAAGGGTAAGGGAGTCAGTTATGCAAGGGGAAGGTATTAGCACCCATCACACCCATTGTACCCAACAGGATCCATTTTGTTTGTCTGCTTCTAAGGGTGTGTTTATCTATAAATATATTTGCTTAAGGGGAAATAAAACGGTTTTTATTATTGCGTTTGTGGGGGTCTCCCCACCCTTTACCTACGTATCGAGTGAAGGAATCAGAACACCAGAATTCTTCTATAAAATATTGGTTTGTTGATGTTTTTTAATGGGCGATGTTAACGTACACATTCTAGTAATAAGCATGACCTGTATCGCGGTAGAACGGAGATAACATGCCCTTTGGGATAAGTTTTGATTGGTTGAGTGTTTTTGCAAATTTTAGAATGAATTTGAATAATAATTAAATGTTTTGGATTTTTTTGATTTATGGGTGATAAGTTTTAATTACAAAAGAAGAAAAGTTTTAAGAGGGAGACTAGAAAAACCCTAATGTTGTCATATACAGTGGTGAGCTAAAAGTCTACCTCGATATAAAGCGATCGAAACAGGATTTAATCGCCTCATGGAGCTCCCTAAGGGAGTATGGTATCAAGGTTTGAATGGGAAAATAAAGAAACTTACATTTTAAATGTTTTTTTTATGGTTTTTATCAAATTAAATAAAAGAAGATAGTACTATAATATTTTATAACTTTTTGTGAAAATAAATATTAAAACCTAATTCTAAACTATTCTAATGTTTTTGCGATTTTTATTAAGGTAAGAAAATTAAGTCAGAAGGAAGTAAAAATATTAATCTACTATTTTTTGATATATTTATTTTTTTCATAAAAAGATTAGAAGTTAAAAGGGAATGAAGTCCTAATTCTAAAATTGAAACTAAACTAATTAAATGAAATTATTAAGAAAACCTATGTTATTATTAGTTGAATCTTAAAATCTAAAATACAAATCTATGAAAATTATTAAGACTAAATAACATAGGTAAATAGAAAACAAGGGGGTGAGAGGAATTAAATACTTGTTAGGCTCGTGGTTTGGGCAAATAGGCCTAGGCGCTGAGCCCCGGCCGTTTGATGTTCATCTTTCTGCATTCAAAACAGAAATAAGGTGGTGCGTGGGAGTAAAACGAATTAGGCTGGCATTGTTTAAGAACCAGGCCTGATGGGTTTTTTAAGGCCCAGAACAAAATATGTGGCCAAACCAAACCCTAGAAATAAGGACAACCCAATACCAAACACTCTTTCCTATTTCCCTGCTATGCTCTCTCAACTTCTCTGTTCCACTTTATTTCAACCTTCTTTGCTACTGTTTTCGTCTCATGGCCAATTTCCCTAATTCTTAACACTTCACCAAAAATAAAAACATAGCATACAATTATACCCATCTCTCTTCCTTGATTATGGAACTCAAACGTAATTTCACACAATCAACCTCAACATCATCTAATTTAAGATTTATATTATAAACCCTAAGACTTCAACATCAAATTAAACGATTAATATTAAGGAAATGGTTTGAGGGCTTTGATTCAGTGGAGCATGAGGAATGAAGTGGTAACAATATATTAAGGAAAATGCAAAAAACTTACTGACTGGAGCTAGTCCAGTGGTTCCAACGCTGACGAGGAGTTTTGACAAGTTCAGGTAGCTTCAAATTTGTATCTGCTTCCTCCTTCTTCTCTTCTTCTACCCTGAAAATATTTCAAATTGAATCTTCTTTCCTAATATGCTTTATTGTGGTAAGGTTTGTTGTTGTGGTGCGTTAATGTTGTTGTCGTAAGTGTCGATGTTGCTTTGCAGTTGAAATGAGATTGTAGGTTGAAGGTTGTTAATTTGTGTATGTTACAATAATTTACAGGTTGAAAGTGTTGATGTGTTGCATTTGTATTCACTTACTGGTTTTGCAAGTTTTGAGGATGGAGGATTCTGAGCTATGATGGATGGTGGAGGAAGAACTTGATATGATTTTGGCAGAGTTTTGATAACCTTTTCTTCCCCTCGTCTGCTTCTGCTTTACCTCAGTTTTCTCTACTCTTCTTCTTTAAAAGACTGGTATGAACAGTTATGGTATTGAGGTTTCGGTCTTGAGGGTGGATATTAAGGTTATGTTGATGAGTTTGAAACTACATGATTGTGGTTGTTCTCTGCTTATCTTTTGCCATATCTGAAAATAGAGGACGGTGTGATTTTGTATAGAATTTTTGATGTTGTATATTTGGGACTCGTCTATCAGAGGTTCTTTGCGGTGGTTTTTTTCTTCAGATTCCTCTCCCCCTTTTCTATCATTATTGGCTCTTTTTATAGTGAGATAAGGGTAGAAATTGTGGGAAAATGTGGTGAAGTTTGAACATTCTTGGTATGCTGCCTTGGTGGCTTTTTAATGTAGGTTTGGGTTTGCCTATTTTGATATCATTTTCATGCTGTTTTGACTGTTTTTTCCAGACTGTTATGACAATATGTAGCAGAATGGTAGCAATAGTTTTTCTTACTATTTGCTTACAAAGTTGTAGCAGACTTTGGACTGGTTTTGGTTAGGTGACATATTTCTAAACCATATTCTTTTCCTCTTCTTTTGTCTATGATGCAGAGCTATTATGATTTTCTCAATATTCTAAAGGGTTTGTACTTTAATAAAATGATGATACATTAGGGCTTTGGTTATTTGCTAGCTTGCACTGTTTTATGAATTGCTGTTGTTTTGCTGCTTTATATTTTCTAGCTGCTTCTTTGCTAGTTTGGGGTTGCTGGCGATTGGCTTATTTTTGTTTGCTGCAAGTCTTCCCTTTGCTTGTCTTATATTTGTTGATGTTTATGGCTTTTGCGCTGCAGTTTTGCAGCTTTGGGCTGCTGTTTATGGCTTTTGTGTTGCAGTTTTGCCGCTTTGGGTTGCTGTTTTTCTACTTTGGGTTGCTTTTTATGGCTTTTGTGCTGTAGTTTTTCCACTTTGGGCTGCTATTTTTAGGTTTCATATTTGGCCAATTGGGATTGTTTCTTTGACAGCGATAAGCAGGGCAGTAGGCCTGACTTTTGGCAATGCTTTTGACTGGCTTTGTTTTTGCAGCAAGATTGTTTATAAGTTTCTTTTCCTTTTGTGAACCAAAAACCTAAACTTTTATGATTTGCAAAATAAGAGAAGATAGCCCATGATTTAATTAACCCCTTTTAAGTTCTGATTCCAAATACAAACCCTAATGATGAGATGAAAATTCTCTTTTAACAATTAGTTCTTATTTGGAATTTTATTCACATATTGATGGTTTGCTAACTCTTTCCCTCTTTCTTGTTTTATGAGTAATGAGAATTGGATGGAAAAAGAAAAGTTGAAAGATGAAGAAGCCATGACTAGCAAGGAGTGATGACAAATTGCTTGAAGATGAAGCAAAGAAAACTTGAAGAACCATCATTTCTTTCTTTGTAAACAAAACATTTGTAACTTGTATTTCATATTTGTAACTTGCTTTGTAAATTTCCCATAAATGTAATGAATACGAAACTTGAATGTCTTCTTGTCGAACTTTATGAATGATGAATTTGTTTTATGGAAATTAGACAGTTCTTGAATCTCATTTAAAATTTGAAATTCCCACTTGAATGGTTTGAATGATACATCTTGCCTTTTGAACTTGAACTTCAAGAAATCACATATGACCTTTGTAACTTGTATTTCAAGTATACCGTATGCCTTGTCTTCTAACCTCACTCTTCATATTGTTTCCAAATCAAACTTTCATTCTCAATGAGAACCTTAACCTTGATGTCCAAACTATAAGTGACTTGTAACTGAGTAACAAAAACATGCATTGATTATCATACGAGTTCACAACATCATCTCTTATTTCATGGCCCAAACACTTGCAATATTAGTCACAAACCCTTGACAACAATTTTGAAATATTTAAGAGGCTCAAATATGATGATGCACATTGATGAAGAAATATCTCGAAGTGTTGAAGATAATCGAAACCCTAATCCAAGACTTTGAAGAATATCCACGTGACTTGACGGAGAAGGAAACCTAATGATACCTTAGAACTTCAATCCATAATCTACTGCTCAAGAACCAAATGAAACTTCCCTTAACCTAAAGAAGAAACTTCAAACCAAAATTAAAGATAAGGATGGTACAACCCTAATGCTTTAAACCAAAGTGCCTGATTCCCTGAGATGCATGATATGCAAACGACTTAGTAAACATGATTCAAATGGGATGCAAAGTCTAAGTCAGTCAAAAGTAAAAGGTAGGGCAAATTTGGGGTACGATAATTGTACACTCAATTGGGTCATCATATCTGCGTGCTATTATCATTCTGTATTATTCAATATTGTTTCTTGATTATATGACATGTCAAATAAGATGTGGGACATCTATCATGACTCTGTTGTGATATGTTTATATCAGTAAGCTTTATCCAGTTCATGTGTTGTTACACAGAGATCTTTGTCTCAACATGTGTTAGGACATTGCTATTTGTATACCCGAATTTTACAAAGCATTGAATGTCCTATTCAATGGAGTGGACAAGAATATCTTCAGGCTAATAAGTAATTGCACTGTTGCTAAAGAAGCTTGGGAGATCTTGAAGACGACTCATGAAGGAACCTCTAAGTTAAAGATGTTAAGACTTCAACTTCTTAACACTCAGTTTGAAAATTAAGAATGAAGGAGGATGAGAGTATTCATGAATTTCACATGAATATCATTGATATAGACAATGTCTCAGGTGCCCTAGGGGAGAAGATGTCAGAAACCAAGTTGGTGATAAAGACCCTTAGATCTCTTCCAAAGAGGCTTGACATGAAGGTGATTGTCATTGAAGAAGCTCAAGACATAAAAAAACATGAAGGTTGATGAGCTTATGGGATCCCTACAAACTTTTAAGTTAGGGATAGTGAGAAATCTGAAAAGAAGAAGGGCATAGAATTTGTCTCCAATATTGATGATCCAAAAGATGAGTGTGACTTGGATATAAAATAAGGAATTTCAAATGCTATTGTGTTACTTGGAAAACAATTCAACAAAGTGTTGAAGAAGGTTGACTAGAAATCAAGATCAAATTTCAAGAGCAAGTCGTTTGACATCAACAAAAATCAGGATTTTGGAGGAAGAGGCGGAACTAATGACAAATCCAACCAAGGAAGAGGAGTTCAGTGTTATGAATGTAAAGGGTTTGTTCACATAATAAGTGAATTCCCCAATTATATCAAGAAGTAGAAGAAAGGCTTGTATGTGTCATGGTCAGAAGAAGATTATGAAAGTGATCATGAAGAGGAAAGTGCCAAACAAGTCACAACCTTGACTGGAATTTATGACTCTGACAGAGAGCCATACTATAAAGAGTTACCCTTAGAAGAATTTGTTGTTTATTACAAGGAATTGTGTCTCAAAAATTAAAGGGTCGGTCAATTAATAGAAGAGCAAAAGAAAACAATTGCTCAACTGGAGGCTAAAAAAGTGGAGCACTTATCTTTCTTCTTTGGTCTGGAGGATGAAAAACTATAACACCTGTCCACCGTCTCTGGTCTGAAGGGTGAAGTTTCGCTCTCTCAATTCACAACTTGATAATATGACTAAGTCTGAAAGAATGTTGGAAATGTTAAAGGGGTTGGCTATGTCAATCAATCTATGAAGAAAAAAGGCAAAAAGGCTGAAGTGGAGTTTGTTCGTTCAAAGAAAGAACTGGAACATAAGATGTCAAATAAAATATTCCAACATCAGCTTGGACAACAAAAAAATCACTCAGGACATAATGACTCTACTATTTCAGATGAAATAACTATTATAATTAAGAAGAATATTGTCAAGATCAAGGATCTTGGTTATGATAATCAAGTTCTAAAGAACAAAGGAGAAATGTCTGAAGTGAAGAGTGTACCTCCAAAGAAGAAACAAAAGCAGAATATGTTGAACCACATGTCTCAACATCAGCATAGACATCAAAAGAAGTACAATGGAGGCATGAATAAAAAACGGAGATGTGATTATTGTGGAAGGTTTAGGCACTTAAAATATTTCTACTATAGATTGTATTGTTATCCCAATCCTGTTACACATCATAGAAGAATACAGGATGATGTTAAAGCCAAGTCTAAAAGGATTCCCAAGAATAACACTTTTGGATTCATAGTTCACACAATGCTCAGAGCTTCTACAATAGAGGATTGTTTTTTTGATAGTGGTTATTCTTGACACATGACTGGTGTCAAGAAATTTCTTTTGAACATTAAACAATTTTCCTCTAGTTATGTCACCTTTGGAGATGGGTCAAAAGGTGAAATAAAGGTTGCTAGAAAAATGAGTTGCAGTGGCCTGGCCTACCCGATCTTAATAAGGTGTTGTTTGTTAAGGGACTGACTGCTAATTTGATAAGTATTAGTGAGTTGTGCGACCAAGGTCTCAAATTCAACTTTGCTGCGTATGAATGTCTGGTAACTAAGGAGAAGAATGAAGTTATCATGAAGGGAGTCAGATCAAAAGATAATTATTACTTGTGGATTCCTCAATAAACAAATTGATTCTCCACATGCTTGATACAAAAAGAAGTTGAGGTGAAGTTTCTGCATAAAAAACTTGACTAGTTACTCCTAAAAGGTATGAAGAAAGTCCAATAAAAGGAAGCAACTATAGGTATTCCAAAGCTGAATGTGGAGGAAGGTAAAAGGAAGCAAACCAAAATGTAACACCCAAAGTTGCATCCTCAAATTACTTCCAAGAGGTTAGAAAATATTCATATGACTCTAATGGAACCCAAGTAGGTTATCAGTCCTGGTAAGAAAAAATATGATGGTGTAATTGCTGATGAATTTTAAGAATATACTTGGATGAGCACTATCAACAAAAAATAAAATGTAAGGAATTATATAAATTATTAATTGGGAGGAATGCAACAAATTATCTATCTTTCCTCCATGTTGTTGTGGTTACAACTATCAAAGGGTGAAACAGAGAATCTTAGCAAAGGGCAGTCTTGAAGAAAAGTCTAATGATAGGAAAGGACAGTGATAACACTCCTAAAACTTGTGACAGACTCAAGGAATGAATGAGATTATTTGATAGAGGCAAGAGGTGGAAGTCCACCTGAAGATGACAAGGTTATTTTATTCCAAAGACTATAATATGTCTCTTCTACTACTGCTGATGGTAGCATGTGTGTGTGAATGATGTCCTACCAAATGTTATGACATCTTTCCTGATGTGTGAACTTGGGAAGCTTATATTGACTTGTTGTTCTTGGAGGTTCTTTTTCTTGGGTTTTTCCTTTTGAGGGGGAGGATTAACTGTCTAAAATAAAGGTGAATGGTTGATCATTATGGTGGAAAAGATGATTGGTATATGAAATTTTTTTGGTCATTCATGTGTTCAAGTCATCCTCCTCTAAAAGTTAGACTCGATGGATGGTTTGGTTGATAAATGAGAAATGTCTCACGTGATGTCTTGACATCTTGTTATATTTTAATACTTCTGGATGAAAGGAGTACGCTTAGAGTCTAGTTGAAGGAATTGTGATTATGCTTCAAAACATGTGTGTCTATAGCTGGTTACTGGACATCTCTTTGAAACATCATTTACTATTGGCTGAAGAAGTTTTTGGAAAGTAGACAACGTCTAACTGGACGTAAGGACATTGGTCAGGACACGTCTCTTTTTGTGACTAGAAAGGAAGTATTTTGGAAGGTATAATCAAGTGCATATCAATGAGGAAGTGTGTCACATGCACACATATTTTTTGGAACTATCATTTCTAGGATAATCAATCCAGAGTAAATAAAGGTCTTCAAAACTGACTTGGATGGTGGGCATTTTTTGGGTGCAGTTATCTTCCTCATATAATGCTCTCATTGATCAAGACCATTGTTATATTTGAGAGTCGTTGATTCCAAAGTAACAGCTAGGGTATTTAAAGAAATCATATATTTCTGTAATCTTGTCTTTTTGGTTGACCTCAAAATAGTTCTTATGGTTTTTGTCTGGGTTTGGGCATGGTTTTTGGCGGATATGTTTGTCATTTTTTGGCTAAAAAGGGGGATAAAGGTTCTATTTCTATTCTTCTTGGAGGTCTGGATTCTGTTCTCGGTTGTGTTGAAAGGATGTTGTATAAGGGATTTGAGTCTGATCTTTGTTTCTATTTTTTGTGTGTCTTGTGATCTGAGTTAAGAACATAGTGGTGTCATGTGTTTTGTGTTACTTATAATTGGAGTTTGATCTCCTAAGTTATCATCTAGATTGTTCAGATTGGTGGTTAGTTTCTTCAGTCACATGGTCTTCTAACTTTGGTTATTCAAGTTAAAATTCTTCTTGGTTTCTTGTGGCTACAGGAAAATTTTTCTGAGATTTTGTGTCAAGAATTGGTTCTAAGTTTGAGGGGGAGTAACCTGATTGTTCTTGAAGATGTAGTTTGTCTTCTTTCTCGTGTACATTAAATGTCTTCAAGACTTTCGTCCTTCATCCTAGGTGTTCTGTGCAGTAATGAAAGTGTTGTTCCCTGAAGGGGTTTTAGCAGGTTTTATGTTCTGGACTGGAATGTTGTAAAGATTTGTCAGACATGATGTCCTGATATGTTAAGAATTTGGTATTCTCTTGTATGTTGTGTTGAATAGCTTCCACTAGTTGTTTCTCTGATATTTGGTGTACTGACTTATCCTGTTGCGCCTCTAATTGTTTGTGTGTTTGAGTTTCTTCTCAAACCATAGTTGTTTTTTTGTTTATGTGTGGAAGATGTACTAAGATGTTTTAGCTAAAATAAGCCAAAGGGGGAGATTGTTAATTATTGGTTCTGTTGTGATTGGAATTATTTTTGGTAAATCTAACTTAGCAGAGACATGTTGATATAAGATTTTATATCAAATGGAGCAACATGTCAAATGTGACGTCCTATGCAGTTTCTTTTGACATCGTGATTTTGTACAGCTGGACTGTTGGATTTTTTAGTTATTTACAGGTGCAGAATATTCTTTAAAATATTATGCTATCATATGTGGCGCACAAGTTGAAGATTAAAAATATTCAAGCTAATTTGAAGGAGAAGTCTTAGTTTCTAATTATGGAGATAATTTAGGAAACTAATGATTGATGTCCTATCTTTAAGGAGATAGTTCTGTAGCGCCTCTGTCATATCTAGCTGCATATGTGAAACCCAAATCCAGTCTATTGAAAGTTATAAATAGAAGGCTTCAACCCAAGTACAAGAGTGAAACTTACATTATACTTTTATTAGGGTTTGTATGTCAATTATGAGCCTCTATCATCTTGGTAAAAGAGTATGACTTTTTTTTTAGTAGTAAGTTTTGTCAGGCATTCCAAAGCTTTTAAGCAGTGAATGATTGTGTCCCTTTGAAGTGTGACTTCTGTCATTTTCTAAGTGTTTAGAATTGTTCACTCAATGTTCTGTGATTGGAAGGGATTTGAGAAAGGTCTCATACCTAGGTGAGTCTTAGGTAGAAGTTAAGAAAGGGTAGTGATTATGTGAGAAGTTGTAAATGGGGGAGGTTAGCTTCAAATTGATACTATCAATTTGATTTCATCGTTGGCTTGGTATCCCCAAAGTAGGTGTTGTTGTACACCAAACTGAGTTAATAATCATGTGTGTTCTTTACTTTTTTTCACTTTGTTTATCGTTTATCTTGCCATTGTGTGTTTGTTCAGAGAAAGGTGTCTCGACATCTCTTAGGACATCTGAGATATGAATACCAGAATTTCAAAAGGAACATAGCCTTGTTGGTCTTGGGATGAATTCGGGGTGAATGTATGTGACTGAAGAAAGGGATTTGTAGTTGGGATATTTGGAAGTTGTTGTGTTCTTAACGGGTAGGTTATGTGAATGAGTATTGGTTATAGTGGGTGGTGGGTCGTGTTTGTAATTGGGTGATTGATGTTGAGGGGGTAAATTGTGTGTTTTGTTGTTGGGTGTTGTATGAGGTTGGGTAAAATGGTGGATAATGTTGTTGGTAGTATTGGCTTTGGGTTATAAGGTGGTTATATTGGGTTGAAAGGGTGTTGGGTGTTAAAGATAGGTTGTTGGGTGTTTGTGGTGAGAGGTGATTAAGTTGGGATGTAAGTGCTTGTTGATGGTCTGATGTGTTGGAAATTTGAAGATAAGGGTTAGTTACAAGGCTCAAATGATAATCTATTATGTCATAGATATAAGTTTCACACAGATCTATACCAAGCAAAGGATTCATAACTTAGTTTACATTCAGTGACCATGATATAGCCTTGTAAGACAGTATTGTGGCAGTTTTGTCATTGATGATGGTCTTGTTTATAATGGTCTTTCTAATTTATAAATTTACACTGGTCTACTGTTGAACCTGTGTGATACTCTTCCATGCATTTATGTGGACCTAGAATGTCATGTTGAATGTTGAATTGGAGTTTAACCCTATCTGAATGATGCATTTCCATTATAGTGAAGGAGACTAGAAGCGTTGTTGAACTACACATGTCACTTTCAGTTGGATTCTCATCTTCAAATCCAAGATAGGGCCTCCATATAAACTATTACATAAATTCAAATGATTAGTTAAAAAAAAATATAAATAAACTTTTAATATTATAAGTTTAGTCTAGAAGATAATACAACATCTTCCTCGAAATGATTGAAGAATGTCTAATATCTAAGAGCATAATGATGAGGCATTTTTTCATAATTCATTTCATACGCGGACCATCTAAAAACAAATAGTTATTAAAAATACTTAGAAAAAACATATTTAAAAAATAACTTGTTTTAAACTTACTTGGTCGCATATGGAAATTGGAATGGATTGGGATTGTTTTGTGCCAGTCTCAAAATTCTAGACCATGCCCAAGCTTGTAGTAAGACTCCACACCCAGCAAAATTATGCACATCTTTTTTAGCGCATCTAGACAAATTCATATAAAGCCACGTCAAAGTTGCAGCATCTCAACTGTATCTACTTATTTTATACATGTCTTCTAATAATGGTAAAAATTGAAGATGTACTATGTTATCTTTAGTATCTGAAAATAATAAGCTAGCGAAAACAATAAAATATAAATTCTAGTTTTTCTAAGTTTTTGTTCGACGGTGGAATTCTCTTCTAATAGCATATTATTGTAATGGGTCTTAAACCAATTCATTTTAATACTCTGGCCTTTCCTAGTAGAAAGATGAAACATGTGTGTTTTTCGTCTCCATCTTTTGCATAAGGTGGGAATAAATTTTATATCAATGCCATATGAAGTTATTTTGATAATGTGACCAAATCCTAAATGTATAAAATATTGACGACTTCACTCGCCGGTCTCGACGTGTGCATGTGAACGTGTTCTGAAATATATTTCATCCTAAAAATAAAAATAAACAAACAAATTATGAAAAGTTTAAACAACACTTACATATGAAGCAATGTTTGTCGGTGTTCATCGACATGCTTCTCCATAAGTTAACAGAGACATTTTCTCTGCATGTAAGTAGAAAAAATATTTGTGTGTAATTTTGGAGTGGTAGAGGAAGGTGTTTATAGGAGATTTGAGAGGCAGGAATATTTGTGTTGGTAGAAATTTTAATGAGATATGAATGATATTGATGAAGATATAAACTTCATGCATGATGTGTACGTGAGAATCTCTGCATGCAAAACTGCAATAAGGATCAGACATGCATTGGACGATCATGTTATATGTTATTGGCAACGGCTAAGCAAAGAGCAGTCCCTTTTTATTTTGACTGACGACTAGACATGCAATGGGTGATTCCATTTTGCAGCCTAAGTGATTTTACTTGACGTTGTTAGAACATAGTTTGGTTCTACATCCCTGTAAGAGTTTTGATGATAACAAACACATGATATATATATATATATATATATATATATATATATATATATATATATATATATATATATATATATATATATATATATATATATATATATATATATATATATATATATATATATATATATATATATATATATATATATATAAAGAACATATATGCTCTCTAATAACGTATTTTAATATGCAGAGAAGTTCTGATGTAAGAAGCATAGAAGGTCTGCTAGAACATCTGGAAGTTCTGATGTAGGAAGATGAGAGAGTTTCATTTTGAAGATCTGTTTAGACTCAACATACTTAGAAGCAAATATGTGTAATACGCTAAGTGTAGAAGTTCTATGTTACAAATTCTGAATGCACCAACGCTGCAAACAGGAACTCCGTGTTTCTGATCCACAAAGTTCTGGAAAGAAGCAAAGGTAACTTTCATCTTCTGAAGCAAGCATGTTCTAAAGCGTTACAATTCACTTATTGATATTCAAAAGTAACGGTTTAAAGGGGACATGGATCTCTATTTTTGGAAAGCTCTTTAATTATCATTGATCAACATTCAAAAATCTCCTACATGCATTGCCTATTTAAACAATGCTTGAAGGAGAAATTGTTGACGATTTTGTGCACAACAAACGAGTCATCTTCATCACCTTCAAACATACTGAATCTCAATTGTGTAAAACATCACTTGTGTGATACTCTTTGATTAGAAAACACTTTTTGTACACTCTCTTAAATATTGTATAGTGTAATTCCTTGAGAAAACCGAATTGTGGTTTAAACTCAAGAAGACTTTGACGGTTGTCTTAGTAGCTGTGTAATCAAGTTTGATTATTGGATTAAGACCTCGTTGAGAGAGGATAAATCACCTTGGCAAGTGGACTGGAGTAGTTTGAGTTCAAACGAACCAGGATAACCAACGCGTTCTTTTCTTTAAGTTTTAAAATCCCAATTCAAACCCCCCTTTCTTGTGTTGTTCTTTTCTTCAATTGGTATCAGAGCACCTGGATTTGGGTGCAAACACTTAACCGTGTCAGAAAAAGATCCAAACGAGAAAAACACTATGGTGGGACCAAGTCAGAACATTAGCAATGATTATCATGATGAGAAAGACAAAATCAGCTGCAGACCCCCAATATTTGATTGTGAAAAATTTGATTACTGGAAAGACATAATCAAAATTTTCTTTCTAGCTCGTGATGCTGATCTATAGGACATGGTGACTGATGGTTATATTCATCCTAGTGATGAAAATGGTCAGAAGATTGATAGAAAAAGAATGACAGTTCATCAAAAGAGAGAATTCAGAAATCATCACAAGGCCAGAATAATTATCTTGAGTTCTATCTCGTATAGAGTATGAGAAGATCACAAACAGAGAATTAGCAAAACACATGTTTGACTCCTTGAGAATGACGCATGAAGGCAACACGCAAGTCAAAGAAGCCAAATCTCTTGCACTCATCCATAAGTACGAAGCTTTCAAAATGGAATAAGAAGAAACTATTGAGACAATGTTCTCAAAGCTTTTAAAATGGAATAAGAAGAAACTATTGAGACAATGTTCTCAAGATTTCAAACTCTGGTTGCAGAATTAAAAGTTATGGGCAAAGGGTACTCCACAACAAATCATGTAAAGTAGATCATAAGAAGTTTACCCAAGCAATGGAGACCTATGTTCACAACATTAAAACTAGCCAAAGATCTGGATAAAATTTCTCTTGAAGAACTTATCAGCTCTCTGAGAAGTCATGAGATATAACTAGAAGAAGATGAACCCCAAAAGAAAGGTAAGTCTCTCGCTCTTAAGTCTAATAAAAAATATGAAAGTAAAGCTTTTCATGCAGAAGAAGAAAGTTCTCAAGGATCTGTATCAGAAGAAGACGAATTATCTCTCCTCTCCATAAGGGTATAACAATAATGGAAACAAAGACAAAAATTTAGAAATCCTAGAAGGTCAAACAGTCATTCTGAATCAAACTTTGGGTACAAAAAGTCTAGAAGCAAAGACATTATTTGCTACAAATTCAACGAAGCGGGCCATTACAAAAGAGACTATCCAAATCTACATAAAGAAATGCCTAAAAATAAGTTCTCCAAAGATAAGAAGAAAAGTATTATGGCAACGTGGGATGACTCAGAATCTTCTGAAGCTGAAATAGAATCAGAAGATGAACGATCCAATATAGCCCAAATGGCCAACATATCAGAAGACACTTGATCATCTGGATCAGAATTAGACTCAGAGGTAGAAGAGGTATTCTCTAACTTTTCGAGATCTCAATTAGAAGAGAGTCCGTCAGAAATTCTTGAAAGATATCATAAACGCCGAGTCATAAACAAGAACCTGAAAAAGGATCTAGTTTCTGACTCTGAAGAAACTAAGAAACTGAGATCATAAAACTCTGAGCTTAAAAAAAAATTCTAAACTATAAATTAAATTACAAAAGGCTCAGAAATAAACTGTCTCATAAGTTCCTAGTAACTCTGATAAGATCATAAAGGAATATGATCATAGCTTTCAAAAATTTCTTGCTATAAACATAGATAGAAGCAAGATAGCTTCAATGATCTATGGAGTTAGCAGAAATGGAAGAAAAGGAATAGGATACAAGGGTAAAGTATCTCAACCTAAGAAAGTTAAGGATATGGTCATTAAACACACACCTTTATATTCTCACTTCACCTATGGGCACACACATGATATAAAATATACTAGTAAGGCCTTTTCTGCTAAACCAAAATTCAAACAGAATTCTAGAAACTCTAAAAATAATGGACCCAAAAAGATATGGGTACCAAAGGATAAAATCATCTATGTTGCAGATATTTTTAACAGCAAGGTTGAAACACCAGTTTTAACAACTGGACTCTGGATGCTCTCTACACCTGACGGGAAGAAAGCATATGTTCCAAAGCCTAAAATTTAAATTTGGAGGATACACAGGTTTCAGAGGCAATCAGAAAGGAAAGATTATTGGCTCTGGAACTATTGGTAACAGTAATAAGGATACAACATCAGAAAAATCCCAGTTAAATCCAGAAGAAGATGAAACAAACATTATAGAAACATCTGAAGATACCATCCAAAAAATACAACTATGAAGTTCAGAAAACCTGGTTTTCTTTTTCTCGTTGCTTCATCTTAACTTCTATATTTCCTGTGTTGTTCCTACTTTTTGATTCTTGACAAAAAGGGGGAGAATGTAAGATATTTTGACTCCTTCTCAAAGCTCTATTCATAAATTTTCTGGGAAGTATTTTTTTCTTCATCTGAGTATCCAACTCAGAGGGATACTTCTATGTTTTATGTTCTTTAAGTGTTCTATCAAAATATACAAGTTTTTTTCATCATCAAAAGGGGTAGATTTTTAGAACATAGTTTGATTCTACATCCCTGTAAGAGTTTTGATGATAACAAACACATGATATATATAAAGAACATATATGCTCCCTAATAAAGTATTGTAATATGCAGAGAAGTTATGATATAAGAAGCATAGAAGATGAGAAAAGATCTACTAGAACATAATAGAAGTTCTGGTGTAAGAAGCATAGAAGATCTGCTAGAACATCTGAAAGTTCTGATGTAAGAAGATGAGAGAGTTTAGTTTTGAAGATCTATTCAGACTCATCATGCTTAGAAGCAAATATGTGTAATACGCTAAATGAAGAAGTTCTATGTTACAACTTTTAAATGCACTAACGCTGCAAATAGGAACTCCGTGTTTCTGATCCGTAAAGTTCTGGAAAGAAGAAATGGTAACTTTCATATTTTGAAGCAAGCATGTTCTGAAGCGTTATAATTCACTTATTGCTATTCAAAAGTAACGGCTGAAAGGGGACAAGGATCTCTATTTTTGGAAAGCTCTTTAATCATCATTGATCAACATTCCAAAAGCTCCTACATGCGTTGCCTATTTAAATAAAGCTTGAAGGAGAAATAGTTAACGATTTTGCGCACAACAAATGAGTCATCTTCATCAGCTTCAAACATAATGAATCTCAATTGTGTAAAACATCACTTGTGTGATATTATTTTATTAGAAGACACTTTTTGTACACTCTCTTAAATATTGTATAGTGTAATTCCTTGAGAAAAACCAGATTGTGGTTTAAACTCAAGAAGACTTTGACGGTTGTCTTATTAGCTGTGTAATCAAGTTTGATTAGTGGATTAAGACCTCGTTGAGAGAGGTGAAATCACCTTGGTGGGTGGACTGGAGTAGTTTGAGTTCAAACAAACCAGGATAACCAACGTGTTCTTTTCTTTAAGTTTTAAAAACCTCAATTTAAACTACCCTTTCTTGTGTTTTTCCTTTCTTCAGATGCATGCTTGGCAAAGACTGTTGACGGATTTCCATTAGGTGGTTGTGCACAAATGTCTAACGACCGGACCTGCCTTGGGCGGAAGTGTGGTGTATTATATTTTAACCATTTAATCAAGAAATTAACTTGTGGAACAGGGTGGAAAAAGACAAATAACATATCCTTTTTTAAGTATCCCTTTCTCTAATATTGTTAGAGCAATTCAAAACACTCCCATAACATTTGTGTGCATTAATTCCACAACACTTGCTTTATAACTACTCAAAAACACTTTGTGAGTACAAAATCACCATTAGATATTTTACATGATGTCAAAATTAGGAAAAGATAGCATTTTTATATGTTGGACGGTATTTTTATGTCTTGTGGCACTCCATTTCATTAAGGGTCTTAGGAACCATTAAAAACCACTTTGAAATTGATCTAAGTCTTAAAAAACAAGTTTCTGCATAAATTTTCATTGCATGTGTCAACACATAAGTATTTGCAACTCAGTTTTGAAGAATGTAGCTTCTAGAAAGCTTAGGTCAACACATGCATCATACAGGTTGGCACATACTAAAGCTTTTCTGAAGTTACAGAAAAACTTATTTTATGTGTCAACACAAATGAATTTCAGGTCGACAGATTTACTGTTGTTTTAAATCCTGTAGCTACTAACTTGTTTCGGTCGACTCACTCATCTTTTCAGGTCGACATATAAAGCAGAAACTTCACGTATGTGTCAAAA
This sequence comes from Vicia faba, assembly GCA_948472305.1. Classification (NCBI taxonomy): domain Eukaryota; kingdom Viridiplantae; phylum Streptophyta; class Magnoliopsida; order Fabales; family Fabaceae; genus Vicia; species Vicia faba. Next base: position 476,829,386 of record OX451737.1, read on the forward strand.
CATACGATTTTCAGGTCAACACATACTTATTGCACCTAAACCTCCTCAACTATGAATACATCATTCATGCATCATGAAGGATAGAAAAACACAATAAAAGGGTTTTAAGTGGGGTTTTCAATAATTAAAATAGTAAGACACATTTGGTTATTCTGGTTCGTTTGAACTCAAACTACTCTAGTCCACCCGCCAATGTGATTTCGCCTCTCTCAAACGAGGTATTAATGCAGTAATCAAAAACTTTGATTACACAAGCATAATGACTATCGTCAATGTCTTCTTGAGATGAAACCACAACTTGGTTTCTCAAGGTATTACAAAATATAAACTAAAATGTGTACAATGGTGTTTCTAGAAAAACTATATCACAACTGTGATTTATATACAAGCTTAAAACACAAGAGAGAGCTAGTGGAGATATATCTTTGTATGCATTTATTTCATCATTTCTTCAAGACTCCTTTATATAGGCGAAGCATATGATACATGAGAAGATGAATTTGGAAGGTTTATAAAGTGTTGTTAATGCACTTTCCAAAATTACGAATCTTTTTTTGTTCCAACCGTTACTCTTTGATTGTAATGAATGAATTGTAACGCATCATAACTTTGCTTCTTTGAAATCTGATCAGAATGAGAATATTACCGTTGAGACTTTAGATCCTCAGAGTTTCTTGATATTCATATGAGTAGAAGTTGGATGAGATAGACACGTTGAAGCTTCTTTTCACTTTCAGAATATTTAATTATCAGAGTATAGCTTGAGATTAAGTGTTGAGTCTTTTAGAACTTTAGTAGATAAGTGCATTGAGACTTCCTTTGTTCTTCCAGAACTTCACTTATCAGAGTATCAAAGTTTAGCTTGCAGCTTTGGTGCTTTAGAAGTTATAACATCAGAACTTCTTCTATTGAGCGTATTACACGAATTTTCTTCAAAGTCTATACGCTTTGTAACACCCCAGTTTTAATTTTTTGATTTATTTAATTGGGAAATTATTTTATTGGAGTTAATAAAATAAAAGAATTATTGATATTTGGATAATTGAAGGAAAACTAGAGAAAATAATAGAAATAAGAAAATATTGGGTTTTTAAGTTATTGGGCTTGGATGTCGTTAGTAAGAATGGGGGTGCAAAAGAAATAAGGATATATATTTTGGAACTTAAGTTATTCCTCACTTTTCACGATAAAACAGAAGTTGGAGATATTTGGGATTGGAGCTCTGAGGAACGAAGAACAATCGCCCAAGAGTTCAAAGCTGCAATTTGATAAGGTAAGGGGGGCTACTACTCGATTTACTTTTGCTTATGGGTTTAGGTACGATTGATTTTGGATAATCGTAGGGAGAAACCCCAATTTTTAGATGTTCTTAGGAATCAATAACCTTAGGGTTGAACCTTGCTAGAAAAGGTTTAGGTTCTCAAATTTTATGAATCAATTAGGGATTTTAGGTTCTATGGTGGATTTGGAGTATATTGGTATGATCGAGAGTTTCCCTTGGGTAATTCTAGGGATAACCTCAATGTTGTTAGGATTTCCCTAAAGGACGGGTAATATGTAACTTAAGGTCAATTTTATGAAAATTGTTGTTGATGAAAGAATTGTGGATAAAATGGGATGTTTTGAGATGAAAATTCTGAGTTGTGTATGATTTGAAAAATAAGACCTTAAGTGAAGTAATGCTGTCCTTAAGGTTGGAACTTGACTAACGTAGAAGGGAATTGTGTTTCCAATTGATGTGTTGCTTTGAGTTATGCAAAATTGATGTTGTTATGTACCGCAATGCACGTTTTGGCTGGTATTTTCGTGTTTGGTTGCTGTTCTGAGCATGCTGCAGGTACAGGAAAATTCTGCACGCGCTCATCAACACGGGCCGTGTTGCACAACACGGGCACCCGTGTTGATCCCCTGTATTGATAAAGATAATGTGTTTTCTGGACACATTACAACACGGGCCGTGTTGCACAACACGGGCACCCGTGTTGAGCCCCTGTGTTGGCTTCTGGATTCTGTTTTCTGTGCATGCTGTTATGTACGGAATTGATCCTGTTTTGATGTGCAGTGTTTCATATGTTTTGAATATGCTGCTTATTGATTTCCTAGTGTTGATTGATGCTTGTATCGAATAACATTTGTATGTTATGATACCAACACTACGTAGATTTTATGGTCATGCTTTTAGATAATGTTATCAAGCATGAATTATAATATAACTTGATATGATTGGTTGATGTTTAATAGTATGCTGAGTGATTACATGCTATTCATATCGTGTTGTATTTGATATTGTTGATGTTACATGATATGGTTTATTGATGTTAATAGTATGCTGAGTGTTACATACTTTACATATCATGTTGCATTTGTTAATTCCCATTGTGTGGAATTAACATGGTGGCCAATATACGTGTCCGCGATTTAATGGAACGTTGAGGTGGTAGCCGTGTCCGCGATATAATGGAACGGTGAGTTATCCGTGACCCGAGATTTAATGGGGCGGTAAAATGGTACCACATGCATGGGTGTGTTGCATTATATTGAATATAACATGAATGGATGATTTTCCAATGTTGTATTTAATTGATTGTATGCATGTATTGTTGCTGAATTGTTAATGATATTTGATGTTAATTATAAGTATGAAAAGTAATATATTATGAATATATGAATTGTAAAGGTTTTCGTAAACTATGAAACATGCTAACTGTTTGGGTGATGCTTATGGTTTTTCTGAATTGATTGTTATGAACGTATAATCAAATGTATAGTTGAGATGCTCACCCTTACTGTTGAATATTTCAGATTGAGGAGCTTCGTTCAGGTGCTTGGCGAAGGCTTGTTGTTTCTAGTTTATTTCCGTTTAAGTATTGTCCGGGTCATGCTCTGATAGTTGTAACTCCGGGAACGTTTGTTTGTCGAGCTGCTTTAGTCAGACTCGTTTATTCCTTATGTTTGTTATAATATGATGCTGATATATTCCAGGTGTTAATCCCTGATGATTTTGAAAATATTATAACTTTGGTTTTATTAAATATAATATTCCGCTGTGTAAACATGTATGAGTTGCTTCTATGTTATGCATGACAGGAACTGGTTTTTATTAAAAGAGAATTGTGACATCCTCGTTAATACATGTACTCTGAAAATATGATTTTAGTTATTTGCGAAATTTTATGCGGGGTTTTAGAGGGTGTTACAATAGTGGTATCAGAGCATAGTCGGTCGTTACGACCAGAGTCTTGAGTCAGTCATCCCTTTTGTATGCGATTAGTGTAAGGCAACACTGTCGATACTGTATTCTGATGAGGAGTATGTTTTAATTCTCAGGAATATGGATGGAAGAGGTAACGGACGAAATGATGCTGCACTCGCTGAGGCTTTGGGGATGTTAGCTGGTGTACTTGCTGGAAATCCAAATGGAGGCGTGATTGGTGCTGATAGGAAATTGGGGAACTTCCAAAGGAACAATCCTCCGTTGTTCAAAGGTACACATGACCCTGAAGGTGCTCAGAAGTGGCTGAAGGAAATCGAAAGGATTTTCCGAGTGATTGATTGTGCTGAAGATCTGAAGGTCAGATATGGTACGCATATGTTGGCAGAAGAGGTCGACGACTGGTGGGTTGCAACAAGGACTGAAATGGTTCAGGATGGAGAGGCACTGACTTGGGCTAACTTCAGAAGGGCTTTTCTAAGGAGGTACTTTCCTGAAGATGTTCGGGGAAGAAAGGAAATTGAATTTTTGGAGCTTAAGTAGGGCAATCTGACTGTTAGTGAGTATGCTACTAAGTTCACTGAGCTGGCAAAGTATTATGCGCACTACAACAATGATGAGGCTGGAGAATTCTCTAAATGTATCAAATTTGAGAATGGTCTCTGAGATGAGATTAAGCAGGGAATCAGGTACCAGCATATTCGTAGATTTTCTGATCTGGTGGATTGTAGCAGGATCTTGGAAGAAGATATTACCAAGACTAGGTCGTCTCACTCTCGTGGGGCTGTTGATAAAATAGGAAAGCAACATATGGACCGTGGCAAGCCATATGGTAGAGGTAACCAGAAAGCAGGTGGATGGAAAAGGCCTAGTGGGGGAGATTCTAAGGCTCCTATCAGATGCTACAGGTGTGGTGAGTTTGGTCATCATATTCGAGATTGCAAGAGTGATGAGAAGAAGTGCTATAAATGTGGAAAGACTGGTCACTTGTCTATTGATTGCAAAGGGAAGTTTGTTACTTGTTACAATTGTGGAGAAGAAGGTCACATTCGTCCGCAGTGTCCTAAACCTAAGAAGGATCAGTCAGGTGGAAAAGTGTTCGCCTTGTCTGGATCTGAGACTACTCCAGAGGATCGATTGATTAAAGGTACGTGTTTTATTCATGGCACACCTTTAGTTGCAATTATTGATACTGGTGCAACTCATTCTTTCATTTCTTTGGATTGTGCTGAGAGGTTGAAACTGGACATATCTGATATGCGAGGTAGCATGGTTGTTGATACTCCTGCATCGGGTTCAGTGACAACTTCACTTGTATGTAGGAATTGTCCTATTGAGATTTTTGGTAGAGGTTTCGGTATGGATTTAGTGTGCCTACCGCTTGAACAAATTGATATTATCCTTGGGATGAACTGGTTGGAATTCAACCGGGTTCATCTGAACTGTTTTGCTAAGACGGTGATTTTTCCAGAGGCAGTTGGTGTCGAGAATTTGACTATAACTGCTAGGCAGGTACAAGAAGCAATGGAAGACGGTGCTAATGTGTTTATGTTACTTGCTTCGTTAGATGCAACAGGAAAGGTCAGGAGTGATGAATTGCCAGTGGTGTGTGATTTTCCAGAAGTCTTTCCTGATGAGGTTGGTGAGTTACCTCCTGAGAGAGAAGTGGAATTTTCTATAGATTTGATTCCTGGTACGAGACCGGTGTCGATGGCACCATATCGTATGTCTGCATCTGAGTTGGCAGAATTGAAGAGTCAGTTGGAAGATTTACTGGAGAAGAAGTTTATTCGTCCAAGTGTTTCGCCTTGGGGTGCTCCGGTATTGTTGGTCAAGAAGAAAGAAGGTTCTATGAGACTGTATGTTGATTACAGGCAATTGAACAAGGTAACCATTAAGAATCGGTATCCATTACCGAGGATTGATGATTTAATGGATCAGCTAATTGGAGCCAGTGTATTCAGTAAGATTGACTTGAGATCTGGATATCATCAGATTCATGTGAAAGCGGAAGATATTCAAAAGACTGCTTTTCGAACGAGGTATGGGCATTATGAATATTCTGTTATGCTGTTCGGAGTTACTAATGCACCTGGTGTTTTCATGGAGTACATGAACAGGATTTTTCATCCGTATCTGGATAAGTTTGTTGTGGTTTTTATTGATGACATTCTGATTTATTCCAAGAATGACGAAGAGCGTGCGGAACATCTCAGAATTGTGTTAGAGTTGTTGAGAGATAAGAAGTTGTATGCAAAGTTGTCCAAATGTGAGTTCTGGCTGAATGAAGTTAGTTTTCTTGGACATGTGATTTCTAAGAATGGTATTGCAGTGGATCCTATAAAAGTAGAAGCAGTATCTCAGTGGGAAGCGCCGAAGACTGTTTCTGAAATCAGAAGTTTTCTTGGTCTTGCAGGTTATTACAGAAAGTTTATCGAAGGATTCTCAAAGTTAGCATTTCCGTTGACGAAGTTGACTCGTAAAGGACAAGCGTTTATTTGGGATTCTGATTGTGAGAAAGGTTTCCAAGAATTGAAGCGGAGATTGACTAGTGCTCCTATTCTGATTTTGCCGAATCCGGTGGAATCTTTTGTGGTTTATTGTGATGCATCTCTGATGGGATTAGGTGGTGTTCTAATGCAGAATCAACAGGTAGTTGCGTATGCTTCGAGACAGTTGAAGGTTCATGAAAGGAACTATCCAACTCATGACTTAGAGTTGGCAGCAGTTGTGTTTGTCTTGAAATTATGGAGACATTATCTGTATGGTTCGAGATTTGAGGTGTATAGTGATCACAAGAGTTTGAAGTATCTTTTCGATCAGAAAGAGCTCAATATGAGGCAAAGAAGGTGGTTGGAATTTCTCAAAGATTATGATTTTGGTTTGAATTACCATCCTGGTAAGGCAAATGTGGTTGCAGATGCTTTGAGCAGGAAATCCTTGCACATGTCTATGATGATGGTTCGTGAATTGGAGTTAATTGAACAATTCCGAGATTTGAGTTTAATTTGTGAAAGTACTCCGAAGTGTGTTCGTTTGGGTATGTTGAAACTTACTAGTGGTATTCTAGAAGAGATCAGGATCGGGCAGAAATCTGATGTTAATTTAGTTGATAAATTGACATTGATCAACCAAGGTCAAGGTGGTGAGTTTAGAATTGATGAAAATGATGTTATGAGGTTTGGCGATAGAGTTTGTGTTCCTGATGTTGCAGAAATCAAGAAGAGTATATTAGAGGAAGGACATCGCAGTGGGATGAGTATTCATCCGGGTGCCACGAAAATGTATCATGATTTGAAGAAATTGTTTTGGTGGCCGGGAATGAAAAAGGAAATAGCTGAATTTGTGTATGCATGTTTAATCTGTCAGAAATCGAAGATTGAGCATCAGAAGCCGTCTGGATTTATGCAACCGATGTTTATTCCAGAATGGAAGTGGGATAGTATTTCTATGGATTTTGTATCCGGGTTGCCGAGGACTCCTAAGAATTGTGAAGCGATATGGGTTGTTGTGGATAGACTGACTAAGTCTGCTCATTTCATACCGGTGCGAATGGATTACTCAATGGAGAGATTGGCACAGTTATATATTGAGAAAATAGTGAGTTTGCATGGAGTTCCTTCTAGTATTGTGTCAGATAGAGATCCGAGGTTCACTTCGAAATTTTGGGAAGGATTGCAGAAGGCTTTGGGTACTAAATTGAGGTTGAGTTCAGCTTATCATCCTCAGACTGATGGACAGACGGAGAGGACGATTCAATCGTTAGAAGATTTATTGCGTGCTTGTGTTTTAGAGAAGGGTGGAGCTTGGGATAGCTATTTGCCATTGATTGAATTTACTTATAACAATAGTTACCATTCGAGTATTAGTATGGCTCCGTTTGAGGCATTGTATGGTAGACGGTGTAGAACGCCTTTGTGTTGGTATGAATCTGGAGAGAGTTCAGTAATTGGGCCAGAGATTGTTCAGCAGACTACTGAAAAGATCAAATTGATTCAAGAGAAGATGAGAGCTTCTCAGAGTCGTCAGAAGAGTTATCATGACAAGAGGAGAAAGAATTTAGAATTCAGTGCTGGAGATCATGTGTTTATGAGAGTTACTCCGATGACGGGTATTGGTCGAGCGTTGAAATCTAAGAAGTTGACTTCGCGTTTTATTGGCCCGTTTCAGATTACGGAGAGAGTTGGAGAAGTTGCTTATCGTATTGCTTTACCTCCGAGACTTGCGAATTTGCACGATGTTTTTCATGTTTCTCAGTTGAGGAGATACATTCCAGACCCATCTCATGTAATCCAAGTAGATGATGTACAGGTGAGAGATAACCTGACAGTAGAAACATTGCCTATGAGGATAGAGGATCGGGAAGTGAAACAGTTAAGAGGTAAAGAGATAGCATTAGTGAAGGTTGTTTGGGGAGGTCCAGCAGATGGAAATATCACTTGGGAACTGGAGAGCCAGATGAAAGAGGCTTATCCGGAACTGTTCGTCTAAGGTATGTTTTCGAGGACGAAAACTCTTTTAGTGGGGGAGAGTTGTAACACCCCAGTTTTAATTTTTTGATTTATTTAATTGGGAAATTATTTTATTGGAGTTAATAAAATAAAAGAATTATTGATATTTGGATAATTGAAGGAAAACTAGAGAAAATAAAAGAAATAAGAAAATATTGGGTTTTTAAGTTATTGGGCTTGGATGTCGTTAGTAAGAGTGGGGGTGCAAAAGAAATAAGGATATATATTTTGGAACTTAAGTTATTCCTCACTTTTCACGATAAAACAGAAGTTGGAGATATTTGGGATTGGAGCTCTGAGGAACGAAGAACAATCGCCCAAGAGTTCAAAGCTGCAATTTGATAAGGTAAGGGGGGCTACTACTCGATTTACTTTTGCTTATGGGTTTAGGTACGATTGATTTTGGATAATCGTAGGGAGAAACCCCAATTTTTAGATGTTCTTAGGAATCAATAACCTTAGGGTTGAACCTTGCTAGAAAAGGTTTAGGTTCCCAAATTTTATGAATCAATTAGGGATTTTAGGTTCTATGGTGGATTTGGAGTATATTGGTATGATCGAGAGTTTCCCTTGGGTAATTCTAGGGATAACCTCAATGTTGTTAGGATTTCCCTAAAGGACGGGTAATATGTAACTTAAGGTCAATTTTATGAAAATTGTTGTTGATGAAAGAATTGTGGATAAAATGGGATGTTTTGAGATGAAAATTCTGAGTTGTGTATGATTTGAAAAATAAGACCTTAAGTGAAGTAATGCTGTCCTTAAGGTTGGAACTTGACTAACGTAGAAGGGAATTGTGTTTCCAATTGATGTGTTGCTTTGAGTTATGCAAAATTGATGTTGTTATGTACCGCAATGCACGTTTTGGCTGGTATTTTCGTGTTTGGTTGCTGTTCTGAGCATGCTGCAGGTACAGGAAAATTCTGCACGCGCTCATCAACACGGGCCGTGTTGCACAACACGGGCACCCGTGTTGATCCCCTGTATTGATAAAGATAATGTGTTTTCTGGACACATTACAACACGGGCCGTGTTGCACAACACGGGCACCCGTGTTGAGCCCCTGTGTTGGTTTCTGGATTATGTTTTCTGTGCATGCTGTTATGTACGGAATTGATCCTGTTTTGATGTGCAGTGTTTCATATGTTTTGAATATGCTGCTTATTGATTTCCTAGTGTTGATTGATGCTTGTATCGAATAACGTTTGTATGTTATGATACCAACACTACGTAGATTTTATGGTCATGCTTTTAGATAATGTTATCAAGCATGAATTATAATATAACTTGATATGATTGGTTGATGTTTAATAGTATGCTGAGTGATTACATGCTATTCATATCGTGTTGTATTTGATATTGTTGATGTTACATGATATGGTTTATTGATGTTAATAGTATGCTGAGTGTTACATACTTTACATATCATGTTGCATTTGTTAATTCCCATTGTGTGGAATTAACATGGTGGCCAATATACGTGTCCGCGATTTAATGGAACGTTGAGGTGGTAGCTGTGTCCGCGATATAATGGAACAGTGAGTTATCCGTGACCCGAGATTTAATGGGGCGGTAAAATGGTACCACATGCATGGGTGTGTTGCATTATATTGAATATAACATGAATGGATGATTTTCCAATGTTGTATTTAATTGATTGTATGCATGTATTGTTGCTGAATTGTTAATGATATTTGATGTTAATTATAAGTATGAAAAGTAATATATTATGAATATATGAATTGTAAAGGTTTTCGTAAACTATGAAACATGCTAACTGTTTGGGTGATGCTTATGGTTTTTCTGAATTGATTGTTATGAACGTATAATCAAATGTATAGTTGAGATGCTCACCCTTACTGTTGAATATTTCAGATTGAGGAGCTTCGTTCAGGTGCTTGGCGAAGGCTTGTTGTTTCTAGTTTATTTCCGTTTAAGTATTGTCCGGGTCATGCTCTGATAGTTGTAACTCCGGGAACGTTTGTTTGTCGAGCTGCTTTAGTCAGACTCGTTTATTCCTTATGTTTGTTATAATATGATGCTGATATATTCCAGGTGTTAATCCCTGATGATTTTGAAAATATTATAACTTTGGTTTTATTAAATTAAATATTCCGCTGTGTAAACATGTATGAGTTGCTTCTATGTTATGCATGACAGGAACTGGTTTTTATTAAAAGAGAATTGTGACATCCTCGTTAATACATGTACTCTGAAAATATGATTTTAGTTATTTGCGAAATTTTATGCGGGGTTTTAGAGGGTGTTACACGCTTCGTCTAATCAGATCTTTAAAAAGAAATTCTATCATCATCTTCTATGCTCTTTCATCAGAACTTCTTTGCATATTCAAATACTTTATTAGAGGGCGTATTTGTTCTTTATGTATATCATGTATTTGTTATCATCAAAACTATTACTAAGATATAGAACCAAACTATGTTCTAACACATCATGCCAACTTGATGATACCATAAAAATATCCTGCATTTTCTCTTCATCTTCAACCTCTATCCTATGCACATCACTAAAAAATCATCATAATAATCTTTTGTTGGGGTTCCATCTAGACTAGGTTCGACAACGTCCAATTAGGTTCCTGTGTAGCCAAGAATATTGGGTTGATATTTGCATGGGTCTTCATCCGGAAAAACCGCAGGTTTGTCCTCCAAGATCATTGGTTAATTTGGGGGTTTTCATGCAAGATGTTCAAGAGAGAATTGTGGCCTCATGAAAGCCTTTGGAGATAAAGAACTTAAAGGATCCTTTGGAGATAAATAATACAAAGGAAGTAGTGTGAGAATGACGAATCAAATTGAAGTCTTGTGTTACAATATTTGAAATTGATGGTGCGCGAAAGCTTTAGAGATAAAGTACACAAAGGAGTAGAAAGATCTAAATAATCAATTTGCAGCTATTGTATCTTGGCCTATCTCAAGATCAAAGGAAGAGAAGGGGTTGAATCAACAACAAACGTTAGGGTATGTGGAGTTTCTCTTGGAACACTTCTCTTGTATCAAACATTTTGCATAGTAAGAAATATCCTAATTCTATTAATTAGGAGCGGACTTACCCACACGCGAGGATGAAAGTGGGGAACTATGAAGACAAATCCTCATGTCTCTTTTTCGTATTTGTTTACTTGCTTTAATTTTCATCAATCAATTTATCTAATAGCATTGTGTAATCAATTAACTCGTAAGAGTTTTTTCATACTGGTTTTGTTTTGAGTAAAGTGTTGATATTTCTTATAATCATTTTTTATTACAAGTTCAATTGCATACCAAGTGTTTGATAAATTGTTTCGTTAGTTCTTTTGATAATTACCATTGGAAATAGTATTACTAGTAACTTGATATAAACAATTGATACCATGTTATTGGATTGAAGTATACTTAATTCAATTATTGTATTCATTCCGTAATAAATTTTATATTTGCATATCCGACTTCCAACAACATGATTCTTATAGATGATATATTTTGAAAACCTTCCGCTTGCAGTCTTTTATAAAAAAAATTTAAAACCGTATTTTTATTTGAAATTTTGGCTTGGTGGTCTATTCACCCCCCTCTAGATAAGGCATTGTCATCTAACAAGTGACATCAAGAGTCGGGTTCACTCCGGCTTCGAAACTTATTAGAAAATGGCGTATGAACCTAAAGGGGATTACAAAAGAGCCTCAATTTTCACGAGAGAAAACTATAGTTGTTGGAAAGCTTGTATGAAAATTCATGTCAACTCATATGACAAAGGTGTGTGGTAAGCCATTTAAAATGGTCCGTGATAACACAAAATTATATCATATTTTCTAGATCGACTTGCATGCATTTTATTATCCTTTTCGTTTATTTAGGTCATATTATGCCAGTATTTCTATTTCATTTTAGGTACATGCTGACACAGAGCTTCCATGTGAAAAAGAACGAGAAATGGCCAAGACACTGAGATGAATTGAAGAAATTATGAAAAATAGCAGGAAAATGCATGACAGAAGACTATGACGGTCGTCACAGCCTTCATGTCGGTCACCACGCCTTGAAAATATATGTGCCCCTCGGCTCACATGGTGTTATGGTCGCCACAGTTTGGAAGTTTGTGTGCCCCATGACACACAAGGCATGCCCCTCTCCACAGGCTCTTTTATGCGCGACGTATTTTGTTCTTTTGGTCTTCTCCATGTCTTCTTCACGTAACCACTCAAGATATCCAACTTCCCATTATCACCCCTATGATCTTTTCAACTTCCCATTTTTCCACTTATTTCTCCATTATCTCCACTACTTCTCACATAAAGCTTGAAGTAACTTCCATTTTATTTCTCTATATATAGGATCTTAGAAATTAGTTTTAGGTATCCAAGTTTTATGCGCGAAAGCGTTGTTCATAGTTTTAGGCAGCAAATTAATCATGTAAAAGTGGTAGTTTCTCACATTGAGGAACTACCACACTATTAGTGTAGGCCTATAATTTGTGTAACGCTTGGATCAATCTTGCCGATATTATTTCAAAGCTCTATTCAAGTTTCATGATTTATTTCATTCATAGTTTTATTCAAGTTTATCTCATCTTCTTTACTTCCAAATTTATTTATTTGCAATTATTTTAATTTCTTATTCTTATAATATTGTTTTATCATTACAAATCTAAATAGGCCTATTTTCATGGTTAATAATTACAATTACATGTTTGTTTCTTTAATTATGTCCGACTATATAGTTTTGAGTCTGGTATATGAGGACCGTCGTTTCTGAAGGGACTCAGTAACAATGTTGACTTAATTAATTAATTTGAAATTTCTATTTTGGTCTTTGTTTTTAAACTTAATTTAAATAGCTTTGTCATGAGAGTGAGAGGTTATTTAACATGATTTTTCTACGAGAGTGAGAAATTAGCAAAGGTTCGAGTCGGCACTGCGAGAGCGTGGGGGTCGAACCGGATAGTAAAAACTAGGCATTAATCCTAAATACAACGAGAGCGCTTTAGGACTAATTAGAAATTGTTTAGTTTTCAAAATTCAAGTGGGCGAGCGAGAGCAAAATCCTACGGTTAAGTAGCATGACTTTATTCAAAACAATAAGAGTGTGAGATATTGTCTTTAAATTGATATTTTCTACTAAAAACTTTTCTAATGTCAGTGTAAGCCAACAATTTACAAAGTCCCTGAGATACACGAAATTCATATTTCAGCCTCTCTTTTATTATATATTTCCTTAATCTTATTTTAATTGAGTTTTAGTTCTTAGTTTTCCTAAATCCAATCATTCATTAGTCTTAGCTTTACACTGTAACATTATATATCGATAAATTTTATTTTTCGTCTTGTAGGTTCGATATATTTTAAAACTACGCGATTAGACTGTGCACTTGCAGTCAGTAAACCCGACAAACTCTCAAAGTCACGATCAAGTTTTTGGCGTCGTTGCTGGGGACCAATTAAGTCAATTATCGTAACTCCAGTGTTGCACCGTATAGACTAAGGAACTCTTACCTTAATTACTATGTATCACCCAGATTTTTTCTACAACTCCCACTCTCAATATTTCAAGAAATCACAAGAATCCCATAAATCTGACCTCGAAATACTGCTGGAAGATTTCAATGCTTCACTAACTCACTCTCACTCAAATTACCTCTACAACTGCCAATCCTAACATTTTTAGGAGTCGCAAGAATCCCATAAATTCGATTTTGAAATATTACTGGAGGATTACAATGGGATGCTAACTTATCTTCAACCAAATTTCCTCTACAATCACTACACCCAATATTTTGAGGAGTCACGAGAATCCCAAAATTCCACTCTCAAAACATTAATGGAGGATATGACTGCGACACTAAATCTCTCTAGGCTAGAAACTATGATGATGAAGCGCTTTGTGGAAACACAAAATGCGACACTAACTCACTTTGAGGAACCACAGGAATCTCATAATTTCAACCTCGCAACATTAATGGAGGATTTCGATTCGATGCTAACTCACTCTAGGCTAAAATCTATGATATAGCATTTTGTAGAGACACAAATTGTCCAAAATGAAGAGATAGGAAATCAAAGTCTTCAAAATAATGAAACCCTTAGGCAAACAATATGGTTGAGTCCATTGCGACTCACAACATGGCCTTGAAGACCCAAATCTCTATGCTTGCACAAAATCCTCTAGGACCCTTCCATGAGGAGTATGGGGATGTTAAAAAACTCAGTAGTGAAAAACAAATCGAAAATCCTAAGAAGAATGATAATGAGATTGAAGAGAGGAATAATGAGGTTGAGAAGAGTTCTGAGGAGAAAAGAGTAGAGATTGAGAAAATACACTGACACCATATGAAAGGGAGGTTGTAGAAAAGGTAGAAAAGGAAAAATCTATTGTTTTTCTTCTTCCCTATAACCCACCTATTTCTTTTCTACAAATATTTGTGGAAGCTAATGTAGATGCCCAATCCGAAAGGTATGTGGACAATATCCACACCAATTCACCTTTATCTGAGGTCCTGCATAAAAAAATAAAATATGAGGACCATGAAACTAGGGAAATCATTAGCATTAAGAAGGAAAGGTTAATATTCGAGATGGTGGATGAAATAACTAAGACTAAACTTAAAGAGTTGATACCCAAGATTGATCCAGAACCACCACCACAAGTTCAAAAGAATGAACCACCCCATAGAAGAAAGAAAAGAAAATGTGAGGGATATGTGAGATGATTTGATAAGTGGCCATGGAAACCAATGACGATTAAAAATCGATCGAGGAGTTATTCTCGAGAGAATCACCATGAGTGCTTGCACTCTTGAGTCGTCAAGCTACTGACGTTAACCAAAGTGTTGCGTGAGAGGCAACCCACGAGTTTTTAATTTAATGTTTTTTCTTTTGTTTGAGTTTGTAGAAAATAAAGATATTGATTGCTTGACACCTATCAGTTGCATGTAGGAAACTATCAAGGCGAGCATTGAACATGTTCTTATTCCTTTTTCACCTTTTATTAAAACATTGAGGACAAAGTTTGGTTTATGTGTGGGGGAGAAACTTTACCGCTTTTCATTTATCGCTTTTTTGTTTGATTTATTTTTTCTAGTTTATTACATGTTTTTAGGATTTTTTTTCTCGGTATTTGGTCGATTCATTGCATGTGATGTCAAGTCTGTATGCCTGTTTTTCAGTTGTTATTGAATTTCCCCGAAATTTTAAAACCTCCCGAAATTTTAAAATTTTAACCTCCCAACAAAAAATTTCAATTCTATTTTCTAATGCATGGCACACACTCTGAAAGTATATAGGTTCTCAAAATTTAGGATGCGTTAGATATACTTGGGAAAGTCTCAATAACATCGATACTGTTATGACACCCTAAACCCCATCGTTATGTGATAATCAATTTAGATACCCATTATGCCGAAACCTTAGGCTCAAGTTTTCAAAGTAGCTCTTAAGTAGTTTATATTAGCAGTCAACACCATCTTAAACACAAACTACATAGGGAGTCGATGAATATAAGTGAATGATCCCGTTTTTAATAAATAAATGATTTAATTGAACAATAACCTTCTAAGTTAGGTGACCCTCACCCAATCATTTAGCCCAACGGTTGTTAAGCCTATAAGGATTTAATAATAAACACACATTGTTGGTTAGTCCATAGGTCTATAGTACTGGACTTGGTAGGGTAGGCTACAAGTCTGATCCCCCGCAACTGCAGTTGGGAAAAATGGGGCTGGACCACTTAGGTACCAGAACCCCGGGCTAAAGAAAAGAAAAAGGATCATAGTCTCTAACCGATCTCCACTACTATGTGCATGTACGGATAACAGGCTTAATGTGATTGTGCTGGAATGAAAAAAACTGAAAGAAAGCAAGAGATATAGGTTGAGTTATAATGGCAAGATTCAAATTGGTTTGCATAAAGAGGGAGTCTTTGAACATTGTATCATTACGGTATCCTTGGAATTGAATACTTAGTACCTATCTAACTAACATTATCCTATAAGCCATGTATGATTAGGATTCATGTCGTTCTCATGTTTCGAATCACTCTTAATTTTTTATTTTACCGTGTTAGTTGATTTCTTGAGGACAAGCAATGGGTTAAGTGTGGGGGAATTTGATAACGCGAAATTATATCATATTTTCTTACTCGACTTGCATGCATTTTATTATTATTTTCGTTTATTTAGCTCATATTATGCTGGTATTTATATTTCATTTCAGGTACATGCTGATACAGAGCTTCTGTGTGAAAAAGAACGAGAAATGGCAAGACACTAAGAAGAATTGAAGAAATTATGAAAAATAGCAGGAAAATGCATGACAGAAGACTGTGACGGTCGTTACAACCTTAATGTTGGTCGCCACGCCTTGAAAATATGTGTGGCCCTCGACACACATAGTGTTACGGTCGCCAAAGTTTGGAAGTTTGTGTGCCCCATGGAACACAAGGCATTCCCCTTGCCACAGGCTCTTTTATTTGCCACATATTTTGTTCTTTTGGTCTTCTCCACGTCTTCTTCATGTAACAACTCAAGAAGCCAAACTTCCCATTATCACCTCATGATATTTTCAACTTCCCATTTTTCCACTTATTTCTCCACTTTCTCCATTATCTCCACTACTTCTCACATAAAGCTTGAAGTAACTTCTATTTTATTTCTCTATATATAAGATCTTAGAAATTAGTTTTAGGTATCCAAGTTTTGTACACGAAAGCGATGTTCATAGTTTTAGGCAGCAAATTACTCATGTAAAAGTGGTAGTTTCTCACATTGAGGAACTACCACACCATTAGTTTAGGCCTTTATTTGTGTAATGCTTGGATCAATCTTTCCGACATTATTTCAAAGCTCTATTCAAGTTTCAAGATTTATTTTGTTCATAGCTTTATTCAAGTTTATCTCATCTGCTTTACTTCCAGGTTTACTTATTTGCAATTATTTTAGTTGTTCTTATGATATTATTTTATCATTACAAATCTAAATATGCCTATGTTCATGGTTAATAATTATAATTGCATGTTTGTTTCTTTAAGTATGTCTGACTAAAAAGTTTTGAGTCCAGTATGTGAGGACCGTTGTTTCTGACAGGACTCGGTAACAATGTTGACTTAATTAATTAATTTGAAATTTTTATTTTGGTCTTTGTTTTTAAACTTAATTTAAATAGCTTTGTCATGAGAGTGAGAGGTTATTTAACATGATTTTGCCATGGGAGTGAGAAATTATCTAAGGTTTGAGTAGGCACTGCGAGAGAGCGGGGGTCGAACCAAATAGTAAAAACTAGGCATTAATCCTAAACACATCGAGAGCGCTTTAGGACTAATTATAACTTGTTCAATTTTCAAAATGCGTTCCTTGATTCAAGTGGGCGAGCGAGAGCAAAATCCTACGATTAAGGAGCGTGACTTTATTCAAAACCACGAGAGTGTGAGATATTGTCTTTAAATTGATATTTTCTACAAAACACTTTTCTAATGTCAGTGTAAGCCAACAAGTTACAGAGTCCCTGAGATACACAAAATCCATATTTCTGCCTCTCGTTTATTATATATTTCCTTAATCTTATTTTAATTCAGTTTTACTTCTTAGTTTTCCTAAAATCCAATCATTCATTAGCCTTAGCTTTACACAGTAATATTAGATAACAATAAGTTTGATTTTCGGTCCTTATGGGTTCGATATCTTTTAAAACTACACGATTAGACTATACACTTGCAGTCAGTAAACCCGACAAACTCTCAAAGTTGCGACCAGTCCGACATCGGTGACATATGAGGTTGATGGTGCTACCGTATCAAAGCCATAAAACTTATGGAATAAGGATGATAGTAAGAAGTGGGCACATGATTGGAAAGGGAAAAACATCATGATATCCACTCTTGGTGTTAATGAGTTTGATCGTATTTCCCATTGTGAAACTACTAAAGCTATATGGGATACTCCACAAGTTACCTATGAGGGAGCTAATAAGATCAAACAAGATAGGATTAATACACTTAAGCAAGAGTTTGAACTCTTTCGCATGAAGCATGGAGAAACCATTTCTCAAATGCAAAAGTGGTTCTCGCATCTTATTAATCGTTTAAATTATTTAGGTAGAAGAATACTTGATCTCACCGCCTTGTTTGGAAAGCTATAAGAACACTAGCAAGAACTCAATTGCTTGGAAAAACATGAAAAGAAGTTTAAGAAAAAGAAAAACGAGAAAGACACCAACAAGGAGGAAGGATTGAAGTCTAAAGCTATAAGGGCTACAAGTTTAAAATCCTCAAAGGATGAGCATACTAATGATAGTGATTCTTGTGATGAAGAAGATTCAGATGATGAACAAATGGGATTATTTGTGAGGAGATACAATCGATACATTCAAATAATGGTGTCAAACACTCCGACAATAATCTTGTGAAATTTAGGAGACAATCCACATCCTCTAAAGATGAAGACAACAAAAGAGAAAAGGAAAATTGTATATGCTATGAATGTGGTAAGCCGGGTCGTTATAGACTGGAGTGTCTATCTCTTTCCAACAAGAAATAAAAGGGATAACGAAACAAATCTAGAAATTCTAGAAAAGCCTATATTGTTTGGGATAGCGATAGTGATGTCTCAAGTGATGAAAGCTTAAGTGACAGCTGTTGTACCCCAAAATTCTCCCTCCCATTTTTCAAGATAAATTAATTCAAGATACCTTCTCATGCTCCTAAGGGTCTCAAACAATCACGACTATTCAAGAATTAATCAGATGAACCCTCCTCCTGAGTAGTGGTCTACAAATAGGGTTTTGGTTTTCTCAAAGAAAATTAAGATTCGAATGCCTCCAGTGAATTTCATGGTTCCTCATATGCATCAAAGAATCCTCATGTCAAGTTTTAAGCCTTGCATCACAAGTTTGCTCAGTCAATTGCTCAGATGATTGAAAATCAACTATATTGGATAAAAAGTCAACTGTGGTCAACATACAGTCGAAACTCAATATTTTTTGTTAACATTAATATTTTGAAGTCACATTCATCATTTGATCCAGGGTTGATCATGATTCTGTGATTGCATGAACTCCAATCAAAGTGTTTTGATGAAGACCACCATACATAAAGTCAAAGAAATATCAAGGTTGTGGAAAAGAAGATATTCAAGATCATATAATATTCTAAGACCACTCTTTGAAGTCTTCTACATGAGTACAATCAACTTTCAATATGAAGAATTATGAAGATTCATCAACAAGTTAGGTAAAAGTTTTAATTTGAGGTTTTTAAGATGATATAGTGCTCAAAATATACTCTAAATATTTTACATAAGTGTCATGATCATTTAAGAGTAAAACATTGCATTCCATCACTTAGAAAATATGTTTTTATCACTTTCACTCATGTGTAATGGGTTACAAGGTTACAGTAACCGGTTACAGGACTTCACGAAATAAAAATAAAAATTATGGTTCAGTGGTAACCAATTACAGCTTTTGGGTAACCGGTTACGGGCATGCATATTTGAAAATATATACGTAATCGTACATGTGTAACTGGTTACAGCCTTACGGTAACCAGTTACCATTGAAGAAAAATTCAAATTTTTTATGTTTTACATGGCTGTTGAATGATACCTCTTGGGGTCCAACCATTGCATATTTTTACTCATTTAGGGTGTAATGAAAGGGTGAATTTCATATATAAATTTCGTTTGCACTCAGATCATAACATAAGACATATCATTCAAAATTTCAAAAACTCTTAAGTGTTGTAAAACTTTGAGAATTTACATATTGCATGAAACATTGTTTAGAACTATTAGACTCATCATTGTTTAAGCATATATTGAGCACTAGATCTGACTATAAACTTCCTATTAAAATATTGTCTTAGTATCTTAATAACCATTGAGTTATTCTAGAAGTGATCATACTTTGTAAAAAATCAGATTTTGTATAAGATTAACCTTGCATTCCAGGATTGTTGGAGCAAGTGTGTGCATTGAAGAGGATTATTCTTCTCGCACTTAGTGTTGAAGATCTTAAAGGTTTTAAGAACCTTTGATATCCATATAGATTATATAGTAAGGCATCACCTTTGGTGTGATTAGGCTTGTGCAATTAATCTAAACTATAGTGAAATCTCTTTCGTGTTGACAAGAGGATTGGGGTACTCTCGATCTGTGGGGGAAACCAGTATACATCATATGTTCATTTACTTTCTGTACTTTATTGTTTTCATCACCATAATCATAAAAATAAGAACTTTGAATAGAAGTAAAAAAATTTACCATCACCTAATTCACCCCATCCCCCCTCTTAGGCGCATTATTAATTTATATTTGGCATCAGAGCAAGTTGAAGTAACTTGTTCCTATTCGATCCAGAATGGCTTCTGCACAACCAACTTTCAAAGGTGGTGGTAGTAACAACAAGCCTCCTTTGTTTTGTTATAAATATTTTGAATTTTGTAAAATTCTCATGAAGGCTCATCTATAAGCACAAGGAGAAGAAATATGGGATGATGTCCAAAATGGTCCGTTTACTCCGGTATGTGTTATCAATGGTGTTGGGAAATCAAAGCCTAAAACATCATGGGATTATGATGATAAGAAAAGGTCATTTATTATAAGAAAGCAATTAATCTTCTTCAAGGTGCACTTTTCATGGATGAATTCTTTCGTGTTTCAGCATGCACAACGAAAAACGAAATTTGGGATACTTTGGTTGAAACACATGAAGGAACAGTTGAAGTCAAAATATCAATATTTAATACATTGATTCAAGTGTTCGAGATGTTTAGAATGGAATCGGGAGAATCTATTCTCAATATGCATAAAATATTTGTTCATTTAACGAATCATTTAAAAGCTCTTGGTAAAACTATCACCAATGATAAACTCAACCTAAAGGTGCTTCGATCTTTAACCAGAGAATGGCAACCGAAAGTAACGACTATTTCGGAAAAGAAGAATTTATCCAATTTGTCATCCTTAACTCTATTTGATAAACTTCAAGAGTGCGATACGGAACTTGGAAGACTTGCTAAGCATGAAAATCAAGAAATGAAATCCAAAGGCATTGCTTTGAAGGTGGAATCTAAGGAAGTCGCTATTGAAGAAAATCCGGAAGAAGATGAAAATTTCATGCTTCTTGTAAAAAGGTTAGGTAAATTTTTTGGTCCTAAAAATTATTTTGGTAACTCTAACTTTGTCGAAAGGAAGAAATTCTCAAAGAGCAAAGATAAAGAAGCCTCCACATCAAATGTTACATGCTATGAATGTGGAAAGCAAGGCCATATCAAACCGGATTATCCAAACCTCTCCAAGAAAGATGAAAACAAAGGAAGGAAAGACCCCAAGTACAAGAAATCCTACATCTCTTGGGATGACAATGAAGTTAGTACATCATCTGAATCAAAGAATGACGAATGTGCAAATTTAGCATTGATGGCTATTCATGAATCTGATGATGATGAAAATGAAGAGGTTAGTACAAATTTTACCCTTTATGATGAAAATGCTCAAGGTGCAATTGATGAACTCCTAAATGAATGCAAAGTATTGTATAAAAAGATATCAACACAAGAAAAGGAACTTATTCATTTTCAAGAAAAGATTGATACTATGAACAAGGATCTTGAATATCAAAAACAAACTTTTCTTAAAGAAAAACAAGACTTTGTATGCAAAAAATGTGAATCATATACTTTTCAAATAGTTCAACTAAAAAGAGTTATTAAAAAAATGAAAAAGGTCAAATTGGTTTGGAAGTATTGCTTAGCCAACAAAGATATCCTAATGACAAAAGTGGACTTGGTTATTATAAAGAAAATAAATCAAGTTCCAACAAAACCATTTTTGTAAAGGCTAGTAATCAATTTGAAACCAAGAAATTCAATAATGTACAAATTAAGAATAATCATCAAAAGAAAAAGAAAAGAGTTGTTAAGAAAAAACAAGTTCCAAGATATAAGAGCAACTTTATTCCAAATTGTTTTTATTGTGGTATTATTGGCCATACACCTAATGCTTGTTATGTTAGAAACTTTAGTATGGAAAGTGGACACTATATATGGGTTAAGAAAGGAACTAACTATGAAGGACCTAAGGAAACTTGGGTACCTAACAAGAAATAATTTCTTTTGTTTTGTAGGTATGCTTGAAATCCACTCAAAGTCTATGGTATCTCGATAGTGAATGTTCGAAGCATATGACAGGAGATGTTAACAAATTTTCACATATAGTATTGCCATTGGAAAAGTGTGCACCACCTTTCACATCCATTGAAGATGTACTTTATGTTGAAGGACTCAAGCACAATCTTCTAATTATTAGCCAACTTTGTGACAAAGGGTTCAAGATCAAATTCAACAAATATGAATGTTTGATCATGGATGAAACAACCAATGAGGTGAAACTCAAAGGTAAAAGAGTTAACAATATTTTTATGATTTCCTTAGATGAGTTGTCTTTGAAAGTAAAATGTCTTATGGTAAAAAATAATGAATCATGGTTATGGCATAAAAGGGAAGCCCATATACATATGGAACATTTAAACAAATTGACCAAACATGATCTTGTCATTGGCTTACCAAAGATAAAATTTGTCAAAGATAAATTGTGTGATACTTGTCAAAAGGGAAAACAAACTAGATCAACTTTCAAATCTAAGAATGGGATGTCCACTACAAGGCCATTACAATTGTTGCATATGGACTTGTTTGGTCCATCAAGAACAAGAAGCTTCGGAAGTAATGTATAAGCTTTAGTTATTGTTGATGATTTTTCTAGATATTCTTGGACTTTGTTTCTTGTTCAGAAAAGTGATTCTTTTAAGGCATTTAAGAAGTATGCAAAGCAAATTCAAAATAAAAAATCATTAAAGATTATATCCATAAGAAGTGTTCATGGGGGAGAATTCCAAAATGCATATTTTGAAGAATTTTGTGAAGAACATGGTATCTCTCACAATTTTTCAGCACCAAGGACTCCACAACAAAATGGAGTAGTTGAAAGAAAGAATCGATTTCTACTGGAACTTGCAAGAACAATGCTAAGTGATGCAAATCTACCAAAATGTTTTTGGGCGGATGCGGTTAGTACGACATGTTATGTTGGAAATCAAGTTATTACTAAACCTATATTGAAAAAGACTTCATATGAACTCTTCAAAGGAAGAAAGCCAAACATTGATCACTTTCAGATTTTTGGATGCAAGTGCTTTGTCCTCAACAATGACAAAGACAATCTCGGTAAGTTTGACAAGAAATCCGATGAAGGTATATTCCTTGGTTACTCTCTTTCAAGTAAAGCTTATAGAATATACAACAAAAGAACTTTAACTATAGAAGAATCTATGCATGTTTCTTTCGATGAAATTAACCACTCAAAAGGGGATATAGTCTCTTGTGATGATGATGATATATTAGATATGCCAATAGAAGATGCTACCAAGGCCAATCAAAATAACAATCAAAATTCTTTCATAGAAGAAACTTCTCAACAATATTTACCCAAATAATGGAGAACTCATTGAGATCATCCAATTGATAATATTATCAGTGACATTAGCAAAGGAGTATCAACAAGACTCAATTTTCAAGATGTATGTCTACACATGGCATTTGTATCTCAAATTGAACCTTCCAAAATAGACGAAGCTTTGTTGGACGATCATTGGATGATTTTTATGCAAGAAAAATTAAACCAATTCGAAAGAAGTCAAGTTTGGGAACTAGTACCAAGACCAAACAGAAAACATATCCTTGGAACTAGATGGGTATTCAAAAACAAACTCGATGAAAATGGGATAAATGTCAAGAACAAAGCAAGATTGGTCACACAAGGATATAATCAAGAAGAAGGAATTGATTTTGAAGAAACCTTCGCTCCAGTTGCAAGGTTAGAAGCAATTAGATTATTATTGGCTTATGCTTGTTCTATGAATTTTCAGCTTTTCCAAATGGATGTCAAGAGTGTATTCTTGAATGGATACATCAATGAAGAAGTCTATGTCAAACAACCTCCAGGTTTTGAAGACTTCAAGAATCATTCACATGTCTTCAAGTTAAAAAAATCCACTTTATGGCTTAAAATAAGCACCAAGGGCATGGTACGATCGACTTAGCAATTTTCTATTTGAAAATGGCTTTGAAAAGGGACAAGTGGACAAGATGATTTTTATCAAGAAGATCAAAAATCATACTCTTATTTTTCAAGTGTACATCAATGATATCATATTTGGATCAACAAATAAATACTTGTGTGAATAATTCTCCTCCATGATGCAAGGAGAATTCAAAATGTCCATGATGGGAAAATTGAACTATTTTCTTGGATTACAAATCAAGCAACTTGAAACGGGGACTTTTATTCATCAATCAAAATACTGTAAAGAGTTATTGAAGAAACTTGATATGGATGCATGCAAACCTATTGCCACTCCAATGGGTTTGGGAACTTATGTGGATCTTGATGAAGCCGGTGTGCCCATAGACATGTCAAAATATCGAGGAATGATCGGCTCCCTGTTATACCTAACAGCAAGTTGACCCGACATCACGTTTAGTGTATGTATTTGTGCTATATTTCAAGCCAATCCAAAGGAGCCTCACCTTACTACAGTTAAACGCATTATGAAATATCTTAAGGGAACTACAGACATCGGCTTATGGTATGCTAAAGGTAGTATGTGTTTGTTACATGGTTATTCTGACGCAGATTATGTAGGATGTAAAACAGACAGAAAAAGCACTACTGGAACGTGTCATATTCTTGGGAATGCTCTAGTATCATGGTCATGCAAGAAGCAAGTATGTGTGGCTCTTAGCACAGCTGAAGCATAATACATTGTGGCTTGAAGTTGTTACGCTCAAATTCTATGGCTAAAACAACAACTACGTGACTATGGAATTAATCTTGGATGCATCCCGCTAAAATGTGACAATACAAGTGCAATCAAAATCATGAAGAATATAGTCATTCACTCTCGAGAAAAGCATATTGATATTGGACATCATTTTCTCCGGGATCATGTGCAAAATGGTGACGTAGAAATCTCATTTGTTAATACACACAACCAACTAGCAGACATATTTACAAAGCCTCTAGCAAAAGATTCATTCTTCAAGATTCAACGAGAACTTGGTATATTAGATGAACATGACCTATGATTTATATCCCTAAAACGTAAAAGGTGCATGTATTATTTTCATTAACTTTTATATTATTTTTACCAAGTATATATCTATTCATCCAACATTCACTTTGAATGGTTTTATGTAATGGTTATCTATATTTTTAATGTCATATATACATGTGAATATGTTGTTATACATGTTTGGTAGAAGTTACAATAGATAGGTACAGGTTATGGACTGGTATATATTGTATCTTCACTTTTTTCATTATCAGTAATCAGTTACCCTTAGTCAGTAACCGGTTACCATGCAAACATAAGTGTTTTTCACTTTCCAGACACCTTCACTAACCGGTTACCCTTATCCTATAACCGGTTACCGCGTAAAATTTCTCAAATTTTATAGTTTTGTTAAGGCATCTATGATTTCCCATATCATTTCCCTCTAATTATTTTTCTTCTTTGACCAAAATTATTTCCCACCTAAACTCAACCCACCAAAAATTACTCTTACCAAAAATTACTCCCTCCAATATTTACTTCACCAAAAAGGTAACTCCCTCAAAAAATCATCTACAAATACCCACTCATACTTACATCTTCAACTCATTACACAAACACACTCTCTTACATAAATTTCTCCATCCCAAACCCTTTCTCTCAAAAGAAAAACTCCAACCTTTATCATGGCACCATCAAGAAAGGATAAAGGCAAGTCAAAGGAAATTGAAGGAGAATCCCAAAATCAAGAAGAAAGTGATCCAATCTTGGCATTCCGATTCCGCCTTCTCACTCCGGTAAAATATGGTAAAATCCCATCCTTCCCTTCAACGAGCTTCAATTTTCCATCAATTTTGAATAGGCAAGGAGTAGGTGAGATCATCACCTAATGTGGAGTTTACTACTCGGATTTGGTTTGTGAATTCTATGCAACTATGCAAATTGGTGTCAGCGGTGTTATTTCTTCATGGGTAAAATGGAAGCACATCTTAATGTCAACCACTCAATTTGGAAGATGCTTGGGTGTTCCTAGTGAAGGATTACACATCAAGAATTGGTATAATATTGATGTTATTGATTACAACCGTACTCGCTACTACTATAGCATCACTCGTCTCTCCGAAAAAAGAAATCTTGGACAAGAAAAAGGAAGTCGGTTCTATAATAAGTCAGTTAAATTTGTATGCGTCGAACCTCACTGTAAGTGATCGTATGCTACATTACTTTATTTCTTACATTTTTCTCCCTAAGAACTCAAATCACTCTCGAATAAGTGATGTTGAGATGCAAGTCTTGTTTGTAATAAAAAATAATCTTCAACTAAATTGGGCATACTCAATCATGAACTATATGAAGCATCTCAAAAATCTGTCTGGTGGACTTCCATAAGCTTATTGGATAACCAAGCTTCTCAATTTAGGAAAAGTCAGCCTCCGAGGAGAAACCGAAACAAAAATGACTTCAAGAGATTTTGAAATTTCGATTGCGGCAGCAAACAAAAATATGGGCATTTTCAAAGATGGCGATGGATTGTTCAAGCATAGAGAAAAAGGAACTTCCTCCAATCAAGATGCACATCCTCCACCACCCACATATGACGGCGAAATATCAAATGAGATGATTTATCACAAGCTTTTCTCAATGGAAAATTTCATGATTTTGAAATTTCGAGACATTCGTCAAGAATTGACACCCCTCCAAACACCAATTCAGGAGGATTCTATGGTTGAGAGTGATGATGAAGAATTCTAAATGCATTAGTACCTTTGTTTTTTTTATGTTCTTCCTATGTAATGTTTTATCTTGTTGCATTATGTATCGTATTTCCTTCTGTACCGTTTATGTCTTCAAAGACCTCGTATCCAATATGTTTCTAAGTATTCGTTAACTTTGTGTATTGTTATGAACTTGTGTTATCTTTTACTTGTTTTTTATATATTGTTTTATTATGGTATTTTCCCCATCCTTTTTTATATTGACAAAGGGGGAGAAGATATTATGTGCTTGTGTTTAGTGATATATAATTTTTTCCAGATTTTAAAGCTTCCTCTTTGAAATACAAGTCTTCAAAGGCTACATAAATTCAGGGGGAGATATCCAACTTAGAGGGAGAATTCACATCATTATGGTACACATACAAGCTACACTCAAAGACCTTGATGAATAAGCTACAAATGTCAAATTGGTTGTCTACATAAAAAAGGGGGAGAGTGTGATTGCATGCACTCCAATCAAAGTGTTTTGATGAAGACCACCATACATAAAATCGAAAAAATATCAAGGTTCTGGAAAAGAAGATATCCAAGATCATATAATATTTTAAGATCACTCTTTGAAGTCTTCTGCATGTGTACAATCAACTTTCAAGATGAAGAATTATGAAGATTCATCAACAAGTTAGCTACAAGTTTTAATTTGAGGTTTTTAAGATGATATAGTGCTCAAAATATACTCTAAACATTTTACATAAGTGTCATGATCATTTAAGAGTAAAACATTGCATGTCTATCACTTAGAAAATGTGTTTTTATCACTTTCTCTCATGTGTAACCGGTTACAGGGTTATAGTAACCGGTAACCGGTTACAAGACTTCACAAAATAAAAATAAAAATTATGGTTCAGTGGTAACCGGTTATAGATTTTGGGTAATCGGTTACATGCATGCATATATACGTTATCATACATGTGTAACCGGTTACAGCACTACGGTAACCGGTTACCGCTGAAGAAAAATTCAATATTTTTATGTTTTATATGGCTGTTGGTTGATACCTCTTGGGGTCCAACCATTGCATCTTTTTACTCATTTAGGGTGTAATGAAAGGGCGCATTTCATATATAAATTTCTTTTGCACTCAGATGATAACATAAGACATATCATTCAAAATTTCAAAAATTCTTAAGTGTTGTAAAACTTTGAGAATTTACATATGCATGAAACATTGTTTAGAACTTTCATACTCATCATTGTTTCAGCATATATTGAGCACTAAATCTGATTATAAACTTCCTATTAAAATCGTGTCTTAGTATCTTGATAACCATTGTGTTATTCAAGAATTGATCATACTTTGTAAAAAATCAGATTTTGTATAAGAATAGCCTTGCATTCTAGGATTGCTGGAGCAAGTGTGTGCATTGAAGAAGATTCTTCTTCTTGCACTTAGTGTTGAATATCTTAAAGATTTTAAGAGCCTTTGACATCCCTATAGATTAGATAGTAAGGAATCACTTTTAATGTGATTAGGCTTGTGCAATTATTCTACACTATAGTGAAATCTCTTCCGTGTTGGCAAGTGGACTGGAGTACTCTCGATCTGTGTTAATTTACTTTCTGCATTTTATTTTTTTTCATCACCATAATTGGAAAAATAAGAACTTTAAAAATAAGACAAAAATTGACTGTCACCTAATTCACCCCCCCCCTTCTTAGGCATATTATTAGCTTACAAATTCATCAAGAAAACTCAAGATCCATCAAAAGTCAAAAAGTACTAATTAAGTTTTCTTAAGGAGAAGTCAACTAAACTTGGACCAAGCATAACTTTCACATGCTTCATCAGAAATTTCTCAACCAAAGCCCATTTCGAAGGAAATTCAATTCTCTACAACTGGGTCTCTTTAAGCACAAGGCCAAAAATGCTTTATTTGGGAGATATGGATCAAAACATTACATGTCATTTTAAAAGTCAACAAAAAGATATTTTTTCAAGGAAATTTACATCAAGTTAAATACTTCAAGTGAAAAAATGACCAACATGAAATTTGTAGGAGACATCTTGAGGTTTCCAGAAAGACCAAGATCACCTTCATATGAAAAAAATTATGAGAGTTATGGTTGGCACAAGTTGGACAATTTTTGAGAAATGCATGAAACCTCAATTGAGCAATTTTGAATTTATGGACTAATGGGCATAGGTTTTGAAGATCAATCATGTTTGTGACATGATAGAAGACCTCTAAGTCCATTGGTACACGTTCATCTTTTTATCCTATTTATTTAAATTTTTATTTAATTTTTGTAAAATAATTAAATTAAAAATAACAAATAGTTGGATTAATGTTGGACTATGATCATTTGGATATCTTCTAGAAGGACCAATACCTCATAAAAGCTTGCCAAAACCGTGAGAGACATGGTTTAAACAAGGATCTTCAAAACTGGAAAGTTAGAAAATATGTTTTATTGATTTTTGGTAACACCATGATCACTTGATTCTTTCCTTCTTTGGTGACTTAAATCTCCTCCTCTATAAATACTCAAACCCTCACACTACAATGACACAAAAAAATTTGTCCTCGAGAAAAGTCTCAAAAATCATAAATTTTCAAAGAAACTACACCATTGAATCTGAAGTTCTAGTTTGATTCAGTCCAAACCACCACCTCAAATCACTTCCAGAACATCTCCAAGGTAAGAATAGGTAACTTTTCATGCCTATTTATACCTAAAACTTGCATGCATGTCATGTCCGATTTTCGTTATTTTTTATTATTCATATTACAAATTATACGCATTGTTAACCGATTATAACAATTCAGATCGCTTAGCATGATTGTTTAGAACAAGTTTGAAGCCTTACATGCAAGTTTTAACATGAGGAATACGAGATTCCATTGTTAGGGCATAAAATTCTGTTTGTTTCATGGCGCAGTGATAGTGTTCTTGCTTGGCAAAGGAGAGGGCATGGATTCGAGCATGAGCGCTTGCAACCATCTTTTATCTGTTTTTTAATCTTTTCCACTTTCCATTATTTTTACTTATTTTCTTATTTAATTTTCTACGAATCGTTTTAATCCATAAAAAATATTTAAAAAAATAGTCTTAGGGTTTTTATTAATTAATCTAATTTTGGACATATTTTTAATTCAATTTTATTAGACTTAGTTTTTTTTAATTAATTAACCTTTGTAATTAATTTAGAATTACATAACTAATTATTTTTTAAATGCTTAAAATTAACCAAAAAATACAACAACAAAAATTAACTTATATTATTTAGACATTTAGGTTTGTAAAAAATAATTTCTTAACACTTATTTTCCATTTTGTTTATCATTTCTTTCATTTTATTATTTAGACGATTGTATAGGTTCCACGTCAAATTTGTAATAATTAGATTTTAATTTTCGCAAGGTTTTAATTATTATGTAACTCCCCAGAGGCCATGTAATAATGTTAGGTTTTATCTTCCACACTTTACTTTTCACACTTATTTTATATACCTGTATATATAACTGTTAGATGTATGCTAATAAGATTTGTATGGAAAGAATAAAATCAATCGATAGAAAATCCTAATTCTTAAAATAAATATAACTGAACTGAACTCACTTTGCACACATACACCTCTAGGGTAATTCCCTATATTGCCTTCAGAAAACATTGGTCATGTCCCTGGAAGGTAAGGGCACTTTAGCAAAGACCATCGATTAAATCATCATAGTTCCTGCGAATAAAGATCATAGTCCCAGGATGTCCCTCGAGTTGCCTATGAAAAGATGATCTAGTCCCTTGTTGCCTACGAATAACATGATGATAATCCCTTCGAATTGCTAAAGTATCCTTATGTGTTGCTTTCAATGACCATTCGATGACCCTTCGCCTGACCCTTCACATCCAATAGATAAGGCTACTTACCAACTAATGGTACGGATAGCACTATCTCTAAAGGAGAAGGAAAAAGAATTTTAAACGACCTTTAGTGGGTAAGGAACTTTTAATCGCTTGCTCACAACCTTTTTCACAAATAAAACATCTTTACACATCACACTTTTTCAAACAAAATATTTTCAAAACTTTGTACGCATTCTTGAGGACTGATACAAGAATCATTACAAAGTTAGCTTTTCAAAATATTTCCAAACAAATCACACACACACAAATTTAATTTCAAAAAGTGACCTAGCGATTAAGATCTCGTAGATAACTACGGATGAAAAAAGGTGTTAACACCTTCCCTTTTCATAACTTACCCCCCGAACTCAAAATCTATCAAAAGTCTTTCCTGTTCTTTTCACCCTTTCCTAAATATTGGATAAAATAAAAGTCGGTGGCGACTCTTGCTTACCACAACATTTGCGATAAAACGCCAAAAAAATTCAGTTCTCCCACCGTATTATAGAACTGGCGAATTTGTTGGGGACATACTTAAAGAGGGGTTACCTTAAGAGTTTAGATCACTTTACTTGCTTAAATTGTATGCTTTATCTGCTTTAGCTTTAAGGGCTTGCTTGGGTTTATTTACTTGTAAGATCCTACACCCGGATCTAGGGATGCCTTAGGTAAGTAGAAATAGATCATGAAAATTATACGGTGTAGACCAATATGGTTGAAGTGATGGCTATGGTTAGTGCGACAATTTAGATTGTAATAATGTTCCTTGAATCAGTCAAGGATAACATTAGGCTTCCGCGTGGTGTTGTTAGCGCTAACTTACTTTTAGAACCTTAATTGACCCATCTTGGCCATTAGAAAGTAGTGAGATAGTCGGATTTGGTGCAGTCCAAGGTTGGTTGATACTCGATGCTATGCTCATCGAGATTCGACTCTCGGGATGTTTTGGTGGCAAGCTAGTTGTTATGCTAAAATAAAGCATGTAAGAAATATCAGTGATATGAGATTCCTAGAACTCGATTACTATTTTTAGGTCAGGTTAAGCCAAATTAACTCTAATGGGAAGGGTACTTACCTATGGACCTCATGCAATCCTTTAAACCTAAGGCTTTTGTGTGATTTATTTGTGTTTGCTACTTGTTTAAACATGAACATAACATCATAACATCATGACATCATAACATTTTCACTAACCATTTCAAGGACCTAGGGATTTATCTTTGTCCCTTGTTGCAGGTCATGGCTTCCGCTCGCAGAAATACTATTTGAACCAACTTTGTAAGGGTGCCTTACAAGCTTAAGGAGTTAGTCTAAAAGGTTCCTAAAAACACTCAATTCACCAAAAGGCATGGCTATCTACTCAGTTTGGTTACCCCGGTTTTGAAGAAGATATAATGAGTGTTCTGTTCTAGTTCTTTGATCCTAAGCATCACTGTTTTACCTTCCCAGATTATCAGTTGGTGCCCATAATGGAAGAGTTTTATAAGCTACTTGGAGTACCTATTCTTGATCAGACACCCTTCACCGGTCTAGAGAAATTTCCAAAACTTGAAGATATTGCAGCAGCCTTACATTTGAAACGGTCAGACGTTGTATCTAATTGGAAAATAAGAAGGAGAGTTGAAGGTCTTCTTGCTAAATTTCTGATAGAGAAGGCTCAACTGTTTCTAGATGCCATGAGTTTTCATGCTTTTGAAAATATTTTGGCTTTGTTGATCTATGGTTTGGTACTATTCCCTAATCCTGACCAACACATAGATGTGAACGCCATCAAAATATTTCTTACTCATAATCATGTGCCTACTTTGCTTGGAGATATTTTGCATTCTCTTCAAACTCGTACTATGAGGAAGCAAGGGACTCTCATGTGTTGTATACCCTTACTTTCCAGGTGGTTTATTTCGCACCTTCCCTGACCAGTTATGAAGAATGACACTACGCCAAAAAAGACCTACGAAAGCGCTTTTTTTGGACTTTAAAAGTGCTTAAAAGCGCTTTCT
Organism: Vicia faba; assembly: GCA_948472305.1. Lineage (NCBI taxonomy): Eukaryota > Viridiplantae > Streptophyta > Magnoliopsida > Fabales > Fabaceae > Vicia > Vicia faba. The sequence goes on from OX451737.1 coordinate 476,861,821, forward strand.
AAGGTGGCGCTGCTATAGGTTTTAGCAGCGCTTTTTATTTAATGAAAAGCGCTTTCGTAGGTCTACCTAAGACATCGCTTTTTCTAAAAAGCGCTCTCTTAAGTAGGCTTTTGGCAGCGCTTTTTAATGAAGAAGCACTTTCATAGGTCTACCTAAGGTGGCGCTTTTTTCTGCAAAAGCGCTTTCATAGGTGGTCTTTTAGCAGCGTTTTTGCCTGGAAAAGCGCTGTCATATGTTTACCTTAGACAACGCTTTTTGTGAAAAAGCGCTTTCATAGGTTGCCTAAGGCAGCATTTTTCTTGAAAAAGCGCTTTCATAGGGTGTTTTTTTAGAGGTATAATTTATATAATTCATATACCTGCATTGTTTGCAGCATATTATTTATATAAACCAGTTGCCATAACCTGTAATTCATAAACCGCGGTAATGCATTGTATACCATCGTAATCCAAAATATATATACACCATTTTTGTACCTCAAAATATATAAAAACCATTGTTATCAGCATTGTAACTCAAAATCAGTCTTACAAAATCAACCCTAACAACAACTAAACCAGTCCTAATGTATGAAAGAAACACGGTCAATCATGTATTATGGTCCTGGTCCTGCGAGGTTTGAACATAATAACACGGTCAATATGGTATTCCATGTTCACATGTAACGTATTCATAACACGTAATTTTCACATAATAATGTATTCATACCTTATATGATTCTCTGCTCAATAAAATATTGACACAATTCCTCTTTGATTTCTTCCAACTGAAGTTTCGTGTAATATGCACATTTGTATTCATCGAAGTACTACATAACAAAACATAATATGCATGATTTAGTTAAAAGTAAAAAATTATATGAAATATCCGAGAAATAATAAAACAAATCCTAAGTTATAAATCCATACCGTGACTGGAATCTCTATTTGATTCAGTTGAATGATTTCTTTGATAAACCGCATAACGAAGTATCCGCAATCTATACCGTTTTGCTGTTGAGGACACTACATAGAAAAACAAATAAGAATATATAGTTGTATTGTTTTATCAAATAGCATAAATATTATAAGCAAAATAGTGGAAATTAATATACCTGCACTTTGATCCAATTAATGTTGTTTGATTTAGACCGTCGTACCCGAGCTGCTCTTTGACACCGGAATACTTGTATCGCTCTAACAAAATAAAAATATATATTTAGAACAATGTCACAGAAATAATTAAATATATAAATACACACAAATATTTAGAATAATCTCACTTACGTATCAATCATTAACTTCATATCCGGATAATTTGTCCAATCACCGTCAACCGAATTCAGATAATAGACCACTTCTTTTATAGGATCGATAGCAACCAACAACCAGTGACGTCTATAAATTAAAACAACAATTTATAAGAAAATTTTCTACGCAAAAATTACAAATATTAAAATGAACTTAGAATGAAAATCTAACCTTGTAGGAATAGTATTATACGCCCAAAGATATAAGCTTTTTGTACTGCCAGATGCCATGAATCTTTCGACTAAGTGCTCTCTTACTGAATCCGGTTCCATACCAATTGTCGCTCCGCTGACACGGGAGGAAGACACGAAATGGAATCTGTTTGACAATTGATTCCCACGCATCAATTTGTCATATAACAACCTTAAATAAAAACATAATTAATATTAGACTATATTCATTGAAATGTTTAAAAAAGATTTCAGCAAATTACATAATATAAAGATGGGGTTACCAGATGTATGCATGCATAATACTGACGCCTAATTCTTTATGACGGAAAATTTGTTCCACGTCCTCATGTCCAATTATTTTGGTGCAAGGAAAACCAAAGATACCTTAATCCATATCCATTTGACGAATACCACCATCCATCAAATCTGTTGTTCCCACTATTGTTTCAAGACACTGCCGGTATCGAGGAAAAAATATAGTAGGCACCCTTTTCTTGGGTGGTACGCCAACGATTTTCTGGCTCACTTGTTATGACCCTTGAAAAGGTACCTAAAAATCATATAGACTCAGTTAAATTATAAAATTATGCAGTTTTTTATTCGGATCATATAATTAACACTTTAAACGTACCTCTTTTTGTGATACATCAGAATCGTCGTGCCGCAAAATCCCTTTACCCTTAGATGTGGGTGTTGTAGGAGTCTATAATTACCGTGGAAATAACTGAGGTCTGAACTGACAGTTGAAGACTTAAAGATTCATAATTGTTTTCAACATACCTGATCATCTATGAAAATGAGGTCCGATGGCCATGCAACAAAAGATCCTATTGCATCTCGCAGCAATGTGGTCTCAGCAATAATGTCAGGTACCGGCAACAACGCATCCATATCTAAAGCAATGTCAACCGATACTTTCATGTGTCCATCCAGAAGAGGTCTATGGTGAAGTAAATCTCCCGAAGTGTTATGGACTTTTCCCTTGCCAACTAGTCGATAAGTCGACGATGATAGGTATAGCTGGTAAGATGAAATGCCCTAAACCAATAATAACCGTTAGAAGTGACTAAAAATATTCTATAATAATAACGGATATATATTGAAAATTACCTCGGGAAATTTATGCTGACAGTTGATACTAAAGACACAATCTTATACTTACACATTCATCATACAGATGTTGAATATCGGGATTAACAACTTGATCCTTTCCCACACGGGCTTCCTTCCACAACAAATGTGCCGGTAGTGATGTTGCGTCACTTTTCGTCTCTTCTAACTACGCATTGACACAAATCTTAAGATCATCAATTATAACACATTGAGAAAATTAATAAGATCGTAGAGTTTATATTTACTTACAATTTTTTCCTATAAGCGAGCATATCCCAAACGCCCTTTTTTGTATGGATATGCGGGTTTTGATGGTCTCTCGCGATTGATAGCACTCACTTTCTTGAAATTCTCGTCTCTTCTTTTGCCTACAAAACCAACCCATTCTTCAGGTGTAATGAAGTTCTCATATTTCTTTGGACGTTCCGGATCCTCTTCAAGAAAATTTCCTTCATCATCTTTAAGATACTTGTTTGTTAAAAATGTTCTCCACCCTCTGTGTCTTTTTCCAGCAAAACCCATTATATACTTTTTACGGGTATCTTCAATGTTAAAAGACCTCTACAAAAAAACATACGCGTAAAGTGTGTTAGTAAAAGAAATTTTAACACATATTATCGTCAAGATAAAGCAAATAACAAAAACCATATATGTACCTTTATCTCATTCCAAACTTTCTCTTTAGCCTCATCCAACTCTCCTCTTTTCCATCTAGGAGTGGTGATCGGAATGTGTATACAAACAAGCGTACCAATGTAGCTTGTCAACTTTGCAGCATTAGACCCAATTAGTTGGTCATTATCATTCCAATCTACATTATATGTTACTCCTCTATCTCTATCACGGATGATTCCCCTCATAATAGTTATACCACGTGTAATTTCTTTTTCTGAAGTCTTTTCTGAAGTATTTTCTGGAGTATTTTCAGGAGCATTTTCAGGAGCATTTGCATCTTTTGAGTTTTCTTGATTATTAGCCATTTGACCTGTAATAATGAAAAAAAATAAAAATGAAATGACAAATATAAAAATGAAATGACAAATAAAAATGAAATGACAAATAAAAATGAAATGACAAATATAAAAATGAAATGACAAATAAAAATGAAATGACAAATAAAAATGAAATGACAAATTAAATTTTATTGAATGATATAGGCTATAATTATATATACTATTACCCTTTTCACTAAGGTCTCTTTCTTTTCTTGGTAGGAATGTGTTCTACTGGTCTCTTAACAACGCGGACAGTTGGATTGATCCAAATACCCTCATTATGATCATTTCTAATACATGATTCATTATCATTTTGATCAGTTATGGTTAAAGATTCAATGTCAACACCAATATCACTTTGATCTCTAATGCTTTCATCAATTACTTTGTTAGATAATAGCACTATAGACCATTTCGTACTTGTCGGATCATTGACATAGAACACTTGTTTAGCTTGAGAGGCTAGAATGAAAGGCTCATCTTTGTACCCCACCCTATTAAGATCCACTTGCAAAAAACCTGACTTATCCATTCGTATACCATTATTATTTTCAACCCACTTGCAACCAAATATAGGAATCTAAAACTTCTCGTAATCAAACATCCAAATGCGCTCGATAACCCCAAAATATGATAGATTTGCAAATTTTAGGTTTAAGTCCTTCACACTTGATATATGCATTGCTTCAGCGATCAAGGTGGCACCACTATTTTGCATAGTACTTTTGTCATCCTGTTCTTTGGTATAAAATGTGTATCCATTAATTGCATATGCGCTATAAGAAAACACAACTAAACTTGGACCGTATGCTAAACATCTCAATCTTTCTATTATTGAAGCATGATCTGAACGATACTTTGAATAAATATGTTCCTTAAACGATGGTATGAAACTTCGATTGTGCTCTCGTACAATCCAATTCTCATTTCTATTCGGATTTAAACCTCGAAGAACACCCTTATGCATTTCAACATACGGCTCAACTTCAAGCTCATTATGCAGAACATACAAATGCACTTGATCCCGTTCGACCATTGATACTGTCACAACTTTATTTCCAATTAGCTTCTTACCTTTTTTTTTTCAACAACATGAGATTTGGGGAGTCCAATTGATTGAACATTTGACAGATATTCAGTACAAAACTCAACCGCTTCTTCAACAATATATCATTCAGCAATACAACCCTCTGGTCGACTTCGGTTTTTCACATACCCTTTTAATATTTTCATATAACGTTTAGTAGGGTACATCCATCTCATATAAGCTGGTCCGCACAGTTGTGTCTCTTTGACAAGATGAACGACAAGATGAACCATTATGTCAAAAAATGAGGGAGGGAAATACATTTCAAGATCACACAAAGTAACAACTATTTCTTTTTGCAATGTTGGTAAGATCTCAGGATCGATCACCTTGCTGCAAATTGACTTGAAGAAAAAACACAGTTTAGTTATTGCGCTTCTTACTTTTTCTGGAAGAATAGAACGTATACCTATCAGTAGAAAATGTTCCATTATAACATGGAAATCATGCGTCTTTAAACTCTTTAACTTGAGGTCTTGCATAGACACAAGTCTTCTAATATCTGATGAGTAGCCTTCTGGAACTTTAACCTCACTTAGGAACTTACACAATATTTTTTTCTCCTTTCTGGATAGAGTGTAAACAGCGAGTGGTAGATATGTTCGTCTTCCTTTTTTCATGGGTCCCAATTCAGTTCTTATTCCCATCTCTACCATGTCCTCCCTTGCTTTAAGACCATCCTTAGACTTCCCTTTTATATTGAGTAACGTACCAATAACACTGTCAAATACTTTTTTTTCAATATGCATAACATCAAGAAAATGTCTTACGTACAAAGATTTCCAATATGGCAATTCAAAAAAAATCGACCTCTTCTTCCACCCACCTGTGACAACTTTATGTGCAAAAGGCTTGCCAAACTAAATACTCACATCTTTCACCTTTTCAAATGATTGATCACCTGTCAATCCAAGCGGAGCTCTACGTTGTTAGGTATCTCCGTTGAACGCTTTTCTCCATCCACGATATTGATGTTTAGAATTTAAGAATCTACGATGACAGAGAAAGACATTCTTCTGACAAAGTTTCAATCGCATCGTATCGGTTCCATCTTCACAGATAGGACATGCATTTTCACCTTTAATGCTATACCCGGATAGATTTCCGTAGGGTGGAAAATCGTTAATTGTTCCAAACAACATCGCCCTCAAGTTAAAACTTTCTTTCCTATACCCATCATAAACCTCCACACCGTTCTCCCACAAAATCTTCAAATCTTTGATTAAAGGTTCCAAATATACGTCTATGTCATTTCCTGGTTGTTTAGGCCCAAAAATTAACATAGATAACATCATGTACTTACGCTTCATACATAGCCACAGAGGTAGGTTATAAATCATAAGAATCACAGGCCATGTGATATGTGAGATACTTTGAATACCGTATGGGTTCATTCCATCAGTAGACAATGCCAAGCGAAGGTTTATTGCTTCTTTTCCAAATTCAGGATAATCATTATCAATTTTCATCCACTGTGGTGAATCTGCCGGATGTCGAAACTTTCCATAAACAATTCTTTCATCTGCATGCCAAGTTAAGTGTCTTGAATCAGTTTCACTACGATACATCCGTCTAAATCTCGGAATTATAGGAAAATACCATAAGACTTTTGTCGGAGATAACTTTTTCTTATATCGAGGGGCACCGCATTTAGGACACTCATTTAACGATGCATACTCGTTTTGAAACAAAACGCAATCTTTTGGACAGGCATGTATCTTGTCATAGCTCATGCCAATAGAGTACAACATCTTTTTGGCCTCATACGTTCGATTGGGGAGAACATTATCCTCTGGTAGCATATCTTTCATAAGGGCTAATAACTCTGAAACTTTTATCCGACCATCCATTGCCCGCCTTTAAGTTGTACAACTTTAATACCACAGATAATCTTGTGAATTTTGTACAACCATTATACAACGGTTTCTCTGCATCGCTTAACAACCTCTCGAACATTTTTAGACAATCATTAAGATCTTCTTCAAGCGCTTCTGCAATCTCTTCAACTCGATCATAATCGTATGTATTTGTGCCATTGTCGTTTGAAGCATAGGTCCTATTATCCCCGATTCATCATTCCCGTCACTTTTCTCACCATGCATATTCCAACATGTATAACTTCTATCAATTCTATACCGTATTAAATGCGATGCCAACTGAACCGCGTCAACCCGATTCCCATAATAACAACAAAAACAAGGACATGTCATTCGACTGGGGTCTTCGGCATGCGCAACAGCAAACATAACGAATTCTGATACCCCGTTCTCGTACTCTTTCCACAATCGATTGGAATACATCCATGTCTTATCCATGGTTTACGGTTTCTGAGTCAATCTGAGCTAAATGATAAATTAGAAAACAAAACCAATACTCAAAACTTGAACTTGCTCTTGCACAACCATATAACAAAACCAATACTCAATACTTTTCATTAAATTCATTTTATTCTATCAACTACTTTAGTACACAAGTATAACACAAGAAATCATAAACAAGAAACCATCATTGCTCAAAATCAATCATAAAAAGCACACGAAAAAAACAATATATTAATAGAGTTAACAATATATATATGGCTATCTTTATTAAATATTTTGTTACGCTCTCTATTATTTCTCTCTTAGCTTGTTTTACCAATGCACAACTTGTTAATATAAATGATGTTTGATAAAATAAAAAGCACATGAAAATGTGTTGTTTTCTATTAATATCAGGACCATAGAATATAATCGAATTAGAACAGCACGTAAGGAAGCAAATTAATTGTATGTAAATATAATAAATTAGAATCAAAGCAAGCATAGAACAATTTATTCATACAAAACTATACTAGAAATTGAAATACCTGGAGCTGAGTTGTGTAACTTTGTATTGTATATTGTTATGATTTCTGATGCAGCAAACTTTGTGATTTCACCTTGCGGTTCTCCTGCGGAAAGCGGTGGTTGTTGTTCTCTCTGCAGATGCTAACGGAGGCAGAGGTCCTGATGAAGAAGTCCTGAAACTGCCCGGTAGTCCTAAAACAAGAAGACGTAGAGGATACGAATAGAAAAGTGGTAGTCGTTGATCGTGAAGAAAATCTACTCATAGATGCTAACAGGGGCAGAGCTCTGGTTTAGGGTTTTGATGATATCGTGAAGAATAATAGAAAAGTGATGATACGAATTTTTGATATTTATTATAAAACTACCTACGAAAGCGCTTTTAAAAGCGCTTTCTAAAGGTCACCTATAACAGCGCTTTTTAATGTAAAAGCGCTTTCGTAGCATATCCTATTGCAGCGCTTTCTAAAGGCCATCTTTAGCAGCGCTTTGGAAAAGCGCTTTCTAAGGCTAACCTTTAGCAGCGCTTTTGAAAAGCACTTTCTTAAGGTACCCTCTGAAAGGCACCCTTTAGCAGCGCTTCCCAAAAAGCGCTTTCTAAGGGTGACCTTTAGCAGCGCTTTTGAAAAGCGCTTTCTTAAGGCACGCTTTGAAAGCGCTTTTTTTAAGCGAATTTTTTTTTAAAACCTACAGCAGCGCTTTTTTCTAAAAGCGCTTTATTTTATGTGCTGCTAAAACTTATTTTTGGCGTAGTGTGAACAAGGTTTGAGGTGGTCTCAAAGGTTGATGTCACTCGCTCATTCAGATATTTATTGGTATTCCCGATCTCAAGAGGACATCATTATTATTGACTGTTGTGGGGAATTACCTAATGTGCCACTCCTTGGCATAAGGGAAGGTATCACTTACAACCCTTCTCTAGCTCTACGTCGGTTTGGTTATGCTCGAAGAGATGGTCCTCGTGATATGTTTATCCAGGGTATTGTATTTGACTACAAGAACAATCTTCAAGGTTACTGTTAAAGGTTTATTTGTGCTTAGGGCATGATCAATAAGATTGATAGCAAGACTTTGGGGCATAATAACTCCATCCCTTTGGAGCCCTACCTCAGATATGTGCGGTCTCGTGCTCAAAATCTTATAATGCCATATCATGTTGTCCTACCAGTAATTATTGAGCCTGTTGTTAAAGGAGATGTTCCTCACACCATTATTCATCCTGATATTCCTATTGACTTTGAAGAACTACAGAAGTCCTGGATTCAACTCAAGGAAGAAATGGATACCTTTGAGACTCAATTCTATGCTAGTGAGAAGAAAGTATTGAAGCTGGAGAAATGACTCCATGAAGAGCAGAGCCTTAATGCATATGTCAACACAAAGAGGAAGCGTCCATGGGAGACTTAATGCCTTAGGCCTTGGGAGTTTCATAATTTAACTATCTTGTTTTTATTGTAAGTCTAAAAGGCAGTTATATTTTGAACTTGCTACTAAGTTTCTTTATTTCCTTTTGATTAACAAATATAAATCCCACTAGGTCCTTAAAAACATTGCATATGCATATATATTTACATACCATATCATTTCATAATAGGTATTCTCAAGACAGGTTTCTCATCTTATTGCTGTTTATTTTAGCAAAAAATGGCTCTCAAACAGACGGTCATGGATCTCCAAGCTCAAAATTCCCAATTCCAATAGCTATTCCCGAACTTAGCCAATGGGTAGGAAGAATTGAAGGAACTCATCACCAAAGAGAAGAAGAAAAAGACAAAAAACCAACAGTCATCCTTAACATGGGAAGAAGGTTCAGGGTCTAGTCAAGCGAGTTAATATCCCGATACTCCATTAGACGAAGACGACGAACAAGATAAAGACGATAAGATTGGTGGAACTGAAAAAAGAAACCATGGTCCAGTTAAATACTATGATGAAGAGGAATAACATTATTTGAATGAACAATATCCCCCTATTGATGAAAAATACAAGCAGTTATAAGATCGTCTAAATTCTATGGAGAACCAGAAAGTTCTGGGTTGGATTTTGAGGATTTGGGTTTAGTATCAGGAGTTGTCATTCCTCATAAGTTAAAAGTCCCCACTTTTGCAATGTATGACGGTGTTTCTTGCCCCAAGCTTCATTTGAGGTCATATGTCCGAAAGATTCAACCACACATTGTTGACAGGAAGTTGTGGGTGCATTTCTTTCAAGAGAGCTTGTCTGGAACATAGTTGGAATGGTTCTATCAACTAGAAGGGACCAATATCTGTACCTGGGAAGATTTGGCTACTGTTTTCTATAAGCAATACCAGCATAATGTTTATCTTGCACCAACCTGTATGAAACTATAGAGTATGACCATGGTCTCTAACGAAAGCTTTAAAGAGTATGCCCAGAAATGGAGAGATCTAGCAGGAAGAGTTCAATCTCCCTTGTCTGATAGGGAATTGGTTGACATGTTTATGGGAACTTTGACATGTTCTTTACTCAATCATCTGATTGGAATCTCTTCATCCGGGTTCACCGAGTTAATATTAACAGGGGATCATGTTGAGGGTGGAATCAGAAGCGGAATAAGTCATTAAACGGGAAGAAAGAAGCTAATGTTGTGTATGGCCAAAAAGGTCGTATTAAAGATGACCGCCATTCATCCGTTGGTGCAGTAATGATTTCCAATCCCGCACCAATGCAACATCAACAATAAGGCAATCGGCGTAGGCCGGATGCACCGAAGAGACAATTCACCAAAATCAACATGTCGTTGTCTCAAGCATTGCAACACCTGTTGAAGGCAAAGCTGATTACATTGAGAGATCCTCCTCAGAATCCCAACACTTCCTCTCCCCGGTACAATCCCAATGTAAGATGCGCCTATCATTCCAATAGTCCTGGACATGACACAAATGGCTGCTGGGCTCTGAAAAATAAGATCCAAGATACGATTGACTCTAAGGAGATTGAATTTGATCCTCACGAAACTCCTAATGTGATCACTGCATCTATGCCTAACTGTTATGGACTGGCCCGACAACTAGAATGGGCCCAGTCTAAGACATTTCCTTTGGTACGGCCCGTACGACCATGACCCGGATTACCCACTACCTGTCGGGCAATGTCAGCTATTTGCCCTCCCGAATCAGCACTGACCCAGATGATCGACGAGCATCCTCTCAGCCTGCCCGATATCAACATCGTGCAAGCCACCATGAATCGAACAGAGAGATGCTCGTAACTAACCCCCTCCTCGAGACCAACGGCTAGTTACAAGCACATCTGCCCGGTTTGACCAAGTCCTAGAAGTTACCTGATTTTACGGACCCGCATATACAGGCGTGAAATTAGGAACCAATGGCTATGCACTAGGGGCATTATATATACCCTCACACCTGGGAGGGCCAGGTATCGAATATTCATCATGAACTACCTAATACTTTGCTTGTACCTTTTTGTTCCCGCACTTACTTGATCTTCGGAGTGCCTTGCAAGTACAACCCCCTTTTTTTCTCTTCGAATTCATAACCCGACTATAGATCATCTTCTGGCCATTTCTCAGGTTCTGATCAACCGGTAAGATCAGTGGTGTCGTCTGTGGGAATCTGCTCTCCCCATCTTTGTTTCCTCGAAACCTAAGATCAAAGCAACTTTTTCAAGATTCTTCTCACTAATCATGGCCGACCATGATGATCTTCACATGTCTGGAAAGACCATTCTTTCCCCTGCTCGCAAAACCGACGGAAGCCAAGAACATCCTCATCTCGAGGACAATCTAGGCTTTCGAGACGGATAGACCGCGTTTCCAGATTCCACTAACGCCCAATGTGGCAATGACCAATTCTAGAAAAATGGACACTCCAAGAATCCTTCCGAGGAATTTCCAGAAGTTATGCAACCAATTCATATCCCTCTCAACACCGACCCGGCCATGAAAGCACTGCTCATTGCTATTAATCAGACCAACACCCTCATCCTGCAACAAAATCAAAGGATATGGTCCTGGGAGAATAGGCGATCAAGATCTCCTTCTCAGAGAACTAGATGACGAAACTCCCCCAGTATTTCGCCACCCCGGTATGGCCCACCACCCAGAAAGGAGAGGAGCGACATTTCTTCCTTCAAGAAAAACAACTGCACACCTCCTTCTAGAGATCAACGCTCCATTTCATTTAAGAAGAGGAAAGACAACAGGCAAATTGGTCGTGCTCGACTTCCCTCCCCCAAGCCAAAACAGAAGCGGAGGAGCCCCTCTCTCCGACGGGACCGTGATGACTTACGGGGAAGAAACTACCACTCTCCATCTCCCACAGATAGTGAGGAAGACGAGTCCTGTGGCCCTCCATCGAGGGAGATTAATGAAGCTCCACTTCCTGTCGACCTAGAGAAGCCACCCACTTTGGGAACCTACAACGGAACAACAGACCCTAACAAGCACATCGAGAACATCAACACTCTCCTCGACTACCTAGGAGTCAGGGGAGCCATCAAATGCAGACTCTTCCCAACCACTCTCAGGAAAGGGGCGATAGCATGGTATAAGAGCCTCCCCGATAAATCCATCACCTCATGGAAACAAATAGGGAGGATATTTTCTAGGCATTTCACTACCTCCCGTTGACACCCGAAATCGGAGGCTTCACTCGAACCGATCATACAGGGTAGGGACGAGTCTCTATGGGCATATATTGATCACTTCAACAAGGAAGCGATCCAAGTCCCAACAACGGACAATATGAAGAAGTACCTCTTCGAGCGCGGGATCCATCCCCGCAACGACTTTGCCAAAGCTATGGGCATAGAGATACCAACCACGCTCAACTCTCTTTCTCCTAAAGGCCCAGGCATACATACAGTACAAGGAGAAGGAGGCGGCCAACAATGCCCGAGAATCTAGGCACAAAGAGAGTGACAAGTCCTCAAAGAACGATGAACCCTCGACATCCCATCAGAGAGAGAAGAAATGGGTGGACAAGTCCCGTGATCCCAAAGACTACAAGGGGCCAGTTGGTCATTTCCACGACTACACCCCTATGACAACCTCAAGGGAGCGTATTCTTTCTTAATGTGCTAATTTTGAATTCAAGTAATCCGGGGTGCGCTTCCCCCTACAAACAACATCCAATCCGGGAACTGCCAAGAGCAAGTATTGCAGGTTCCATAAGAGTCTCGGTCACAACACAGAGGATTGAATTCATCTCAAGGATGCAATAAAAATACTGATCAGAGACGAGTACCTCAAGCAGTATAAGAAGAAGGTGGGTGCCCGTGACAAAGCACTAGAAACCAAGAATGTCGAGGAAGGGAAGAAATCCCCCGACCTCGACCCAATTCCGGCCGCCATGAGCATCTCACAGTCGGATGACTTTTATTATCCGGACAAGGAGGACGTCCCCCTGTACTTCTCCTCCCATTGTCCTTGGGAATCCTTCCATGTAGCCATGGTCATATCCGGTGGAGGGTTCAACAAACACATATTTGGATCGGTGAGGAGGAACTTCAACCAACTTATTGAAGCCAACTCAGATATGGATGCCATGCTCGATAAATTCCGAGGAGGCTCTCATCCCCTCTCCTTCTACAGGGAAGAGTTTCCAGGCAGAGCCCCAAATTCGAGCATCCCACTACTCGTGAGAGCTCGGATGGATAACTTTGACGTGTGTCACATTCTGATTGACCAAGGCAGTTCGGTGGACATTATGTACGCCCAACTGTTCACCATCTTACAGCTGAACGAGAGCCACCTGACCCCTTACGTGGGATCTGATCTCCAAGGTTTCAATGGAGCCAGCACGAAGCCCTGGGGATATGTAGAGCTGATCATAATATTTGGGAGAGGGGTAACGGCCAAAGCCATCAAGACCCAATTCTTGGTGGTAGATTTCCCGTCACTCTACCAGTTCATCTTTGAGAGACCCACTCTCTCTGAACTCATCACGGTCCCTTCTACCATTCATCTCAAGATGAAGTACTACACCGCCTAAGGCTTGGTCGCCACCCTTCACGGGGACATCCAAGCTTCTAGAAGGTGCTTAGAAGCTTCTGCCAAAGGCCTCAGTTCCATCAGCGCCCAACCTCGAACGACCACTAGAGCCACACTTCCCTCCAGTTTCGATGAGGTGAAGCCCCTGCCGAGGGTTGACACTATTGACCTCGACAGTCGCTTCTTCGTGGAAGATCGTGTTGAGCAAAGGAGGAAGGCGAAGGAGCATATGGTCAAAGACGAAGAGTCAACTTCCTCTGTTAATCGCAATAAACTCTTAAGTCACGCACGACCCATCTTGGACAGCGACTTTGAGCTAGTTCCTTTCAGAGAAGTCCCCATCAGGGGAGTGAAAATAGGAGCAGACCTACCCGACCTAGCAAAAAGGAAACTCAAAGATTGTCTAAGGGAAAATGCTAATTTGTTCGCCTGGTGTGTGGCCGAGATGCTCGGTTTAGACCCTGAGGTTGCATGCCATCACCTGACCATTAATCCTGCCATCAAGGTAATCGCGCAGCATAGAAGAAAGCAATCGACCGAGAAAGCAAAGGCTGCTGAACTAGCTGTAAAAGACCTCTTAGAGGCACATTTTATTTTTGAAGCCCAGTACATAACCTGGCTCTTGAATGTAGTCCTTATTAAAAATCTAATGGAAAATGGAGCATGTGTATTGACTATACTGATCTCAATCGGGCTTGCCCGAAAGATGCTTATCCCCTCCCCAATATTGACAAATTGGTCGACAACTCGGCTGGTTTTAAATAGCTATGATTCATGGACGCATACTCTGGTTATAGCCAGATCCCCGTGGCAAAAATGGACAAAAAATATACCGCTTTCATGACCGAGTTAAGCAATTATTACTACAACGTAATGCCCTTCGGCCTAAAAAACGTCGGTGCTACTTACCACCGCATGATGAATGAAGTCTTTTGCAACGAAATATGCGACATGCTCGAAGTCTATATGGACGACATGATTGTCAAGTCCACTGAAGAGCTCGACTATGCCGCCCACTTGAAAAAAGTATTTGAGCAAGCTCGAAAATGTCAGATGCGATTCAACCCGGAAAAATGCACTTTCAGCGTACGGGCAGGAAAGTTCCTCATATTATATCTAATGGAACAAGGAATTGAGGCAAACCCCGACAAATGCCGAGCATTTTCCGAATTTCCCACGCCCACCTCGAAGAAATCCATCCAGATTTTGAACGGTATGCTCACTTCTCTTTCTCGATTCGTAGCAAAGTTCGCCCAGCACGTGCTTCCCTTGTTCAAGCTCCTACGCAAGGAAGCCACCTTCAAGTGGATGCCCGAATGCGAACAAGCCCTCGTTCATTTGAAAAGAGTGTTGTCACATCCCCCCATCCTATCTCGGCTCGGGAAAGACGAGGTCCTCTACCTTTACCTTGTCGACGTCTTCAAGGCAATAAGCGCAGTGCTGATAAGGGAAACCCCATAAGGTAAAAGGCCAATTTACTTCACGAGCAAGGCCTTGTAGGGCCCGAAAGAAAGATATCAACAAATCGAAAAAGTAGCTCTGACCCTTGTTAATGTTGCGAGGAGACTGAGACACTACTTCCTGGCCCACAGTATAATGGTCCGGACAGATCAACCAATAAAATAATTGCTCGAAAGACCATACATGGCTGGTAGAATGTTGAAATGGTCCTTGGAGCTCTCTGAATTTGATATCCAATAAGAAAGCAGGAAAGCCCTTAAGGCTCATGCCTTGGTCGACTTCGTAGCTGAAATGACATCGCCTGCAAACTCCGATGGATCACGTCGTTGGATGATATTCGTCGATAGCGCCTCCAGTTCGACCGGAAGCCGTACGGGCATCATACTGGAAAATAAGGAAGGGACCCTAATCGAAGTCTCCCTCGCCCTATATTTTCCAACCTCCAACAATCAGGCCAAATACGAGGCATTCCTCATGGGTTTATGACTGGCCGAAGATATGGGAGCCTAGGATGTGAAAATCTTCACCGACTCTCAGTTAGTTGCCTCTCAATTCCAAGGAGAATACCAGGTCAAAAATGACCAATTTGCCGAATATTGGGCCCTGGTTTAGGAGACAAAAAAGAAGTTTAAACCTATGGACGTACAACACGTTCCCCACGAGTATAATGCTAGCACAGATATCTTATCCAAGTTGGTGAGCACGAAGAGAAAGGGAGGAAATAAATCTGTGATACAGGAGATTCTCCCTCGACCAAGCACCTAAAGGCCATCTTTAACCCTAGAAGTATTCTCCATCAGAGACAATGATTGTTGGATGACCCCCGTACACGACTACCTCACTGAGGGCAAACTCCCTGACGACCCGAAAGAAGTGGTCGTTGTCAGGCAGAGATCTTGCTCATACATATTAGTCGAAGGCAAACTTTACAGAAGAGGATTTTCCATCCCACTTATCAAGTGCGTCGGCCAAAGCGGAGCGGAGCGCGTTCTACTCGAAATCCACGAAGGCATCAATGATCAGCATCTGGGTGGGATATCCCTCGCGAGGAAATCCTTGTGGATGGGATACTACTGGCCCACCATGAAGCATGATGCAAAAGAGCACGTGAAGAGATGCGATAAATGCCAACGGCACAGAGACATGTATTTAGCTCCTCCTAATGAGCTTAAATCCATCTCATCTCCTTGGCCCTTCGCTTGGTGGGGTCTAGATCTCCTTGGCCCGTTTGTGGTCGGAACCAATCAAAACAAATACCTAATCGTAGCGGTCGACTAATTTACCAAATAGATAGAAGCAGAAGCTTTGGCCATAATCACTGCCCAAAACGTCCTCCACTTCTACAAAAGGAATATCCTCGCTCGCTTTAGCATCCCACGAGAGATGGTCATTGACAACGGGACCTAATTCCCTGACCACACCTTCCAAGAATTTGTCACCAAGTTGGGAACCACCCAACACTTCACCTCCATCGAGCATCCCCAGACGAACGTCCAAGCCGAGTCTCCGAACAGAGTGATACTCAGAGGCCTCAAGCAAAGGTTGGACGAAACCAAGAAGCGATGGGTTGAGGTGCTACATGGTGTGTTATGGGGATACCGAACGACTGCCCATTCATCCACCGGGGAGACTTCATTCTGATTAGCTTATGGGACGGAGACCGTCATCCCCATGGAGATCGAGAAACCTTCCAGGAGAATCGAGGCACCTCCTGACGAGGAGATGAATGACGTCGCCCTCCGCGAAGAGCTGGATCTGGTGGAAGAATCAGAACAAGAGCGTCCTTACGAGAGGCCTCGCTCAAACAAAAAATAGCACTGCGCTACAATGCCAAGGTCATCCGACGAGAGTTCAAGGTCGACAGCCTTGTCTTAAAGAGAAATCTCAAAGAATCTCACGAAGGCAAGCTCGCAGTGAACTGGGAAGGTCTGTATCGCGTCTATGCGAAAACAGGGATCGGGGCCTATTACATGGAAAACTTACAAGGGGAACAACTCGTTCGATCATGGACCACTAAAAAGCTAAAACAATATTACAGTTAAAAACACTGAGTAGTCGGCAAGTTTGCTCAGCAAGACAAACTCACCCAGGCCCGACCATGCCTGCATGCCTAGGCACGAGCATAGCATCCAAAATATTCAGAAGGGGTGAGGCTCCGCTCTGTCGACGAGACAAACGCACCCTCAGCCCGACATTGATAACTCGACCGAGCTCCATAGTCCTTGTGCCACGACGGTAGAATGCCCGACTCGTGAAATAAAGTTCACGTTGCTGAACCCGAGTCCCTCAAAACAAGACCTGAGTTCCGACACTCGCCCGATATTCACCTGGGCCGTTTGATCAATTTCCCCATACTGACGAACATACAAAACCAGCAAATCCCCAATATAACTCAACGAAAAAAATCCTGAATTGACTAGTTTGTCAACAAACATGTAGAAAACACAAGTTAAATATTGATAGCAAACGACCAATGGCCGGAATTTAAATAAAACTACGACCAGTTGAGCCGATAGTGTGCGAATATTACATAAACGGGAAAAGCCCAGAATAACAAATACAACAAATGCGACACACATGCCAAAATAAACATAAAACCTTCCTTCCGCTTCCCCTTAGACAATGGACGACAGTTGGGCAGGATCTCTGGTCGGTTGAGCGAAAATATCTCTGAGATAATCTGGGACCAGAATCTGGACGCCAGCCACAAAACAGGTTACCCCATATCCGAGGTGTTGAGCTCGACGCCAGGGTTCAACACATGCATCTGATTCATGGCATTCTCGAAACTCCCCTCAGAAGCACCTGAGCGTCATCCACAACCAACTGGAAACGAGCAACCAATTCCTCCCGAGTCTTCAGGTCCTTAGTATCCTCCAGCTCATCCTCAGCGGGCGTGATCTCAAAAGTTAAGGCCGCTACCTTTGCCTCAAGACCCTTTCTCATGAGCAAAAGAACCTTGTGTTCCTCGGAGAGCTTCTCCAATTCTTCCTTTGACAGCTTCAGGGCTTTTTCCTTCTCAACTAAGGCCTTCTCGCTCGCAGCCAGCTTAGCCCGAAGATTCTTCATTTCTGCCTCCTAGGATGAACTCCCCTTGGTGTAAGCAACCGCCATCTCCAGGATCCGCATCAAGCCACCAGAGTCCTGCACCAACATCACCCTCTTCTCTGGACGGCCCATTCCCTCGAGGAGGAGAGATTCACCCCGGGGAAGACGGAGAGTCGCACCCTCGAAAAATAAATTCTCTAGCCAACAAGAAGGTAGGTCATACGTCCCTTTCCTCATTTCTCTGGTAAGGTAGAAACTCTCATCAGCTTGCGGTCTCTTCACCTTTGAAGAAACGGCAGTAGGAGAGAGAGCGACTATGGCCGAAACTAAGGATGAGCCGCCCGACCCTGAGGCAAGAGCTGGCCCCGCACCAACCTGTGTATCCTTCAAAGCCCTCCTCGCTCGAGCAACAAGCGTCTTGGACAAACGCTCTTGGAAAGAATCCATGCTCTCTACAAAACAAACAAAAAAGAGCAGTCAGTAAAACAAGGATTCAAACAAACAACGATCACTTACTGCTATTAGAAATATATATACCCAAATGTCTAACAGGATCCTCGCTTCCGAGGATCTCCTTGATGTTTATAAGGCTCGAGTTGTATACGGGCTCTCCGTTCTTATCTAAAACAGGCCTACCTCCTCGACCAACTCACTGAACCTGAGGGATTTGAGCCACGAACGCGGTCAGAGCAACAAAATTCTCCAGATCCTCGTCTCCGAGCTCCCCGTCTCTCCAAACATAGGAGCCCAATTCCATGTCAAAATGTTTCCTCGTCCATTGGAACGGGAATTTCTATATCAGCTTCGCAGTAGGATCCCCCAGCTCGTTTAGATGGGGAATCCCATCCTCGTTGAGCGACGGTGCAGTTCTAAAAACATTTAATATCGCCTTTGTCGATGAGGTCTGCACCAAGATGTACTTGTCTTTAAAGTTGCGGACAGACTCCAAATAGGCATTGGATAACTTCCTATTGCCTTGCTTGAGGGAGACTCATCCCCACTTTCTGTCGACCTTACTCCTCTGGATGTGAAAGCAGTAGAAAAACAATGGAATGGTGGCCCCTATCTTCATATGGTCGCAGACTATCTCGAACGCTCGCATGAATGTGATACCATTCAGATGCAGTTGAGAAGGAGCAACATGCAAATGCCGGTAAACGGTCACCTTGGAGTCGGAGAAGGGGAGACGAAGACCCATCTCTCGAAAGACAATGCCATACATCGGGATCCTCCTCCTATCATACTTCGAGCAGATCCTTCTCTCCTTCCCAAGAATATATAACGACCATTCCTCTTAAGCCTCTTCCTCATGAGTATATACGTCCGTAAAAACATCCTCCCTGTGCTCGTAAAAATACGATCACCACTCCCAGAGGTCGCTTGCGGCCCAATCCCGAGGATCCTCTTCGTCTCCAGGAGGAAACAAGCTGCCATGGTCCACGTAGGTCTCCTCCATGTCAGGCTCTCCCATTTGTTGTCCCATCAGGTTCTTCACATCCCCGCAGATTCCAGGATGCTTGATGAGCTACTTGTCTCATTCGAGGAACTCTCGGAAGACTGTCTAGATTCGCTCGAAATAACAACCTAAAAAGTTTCAGCCATGGAACCTGAAAAGCAGAAGCAAAAGATGAGCTCGACATCAATGCTAGAACCACCCTTCCACCGCTAAACAAGCGAAAGGGCACTGGGAAACGAGGATCACCTCCCCAACCAGAACCCTCACTAAGGCACACTAACGGGCATGAATTGTAGAAAAAGCCCTAAGCCCTAACGGAACCCTAAATCCTAACCGCATACATCTCTAGAAGGGAAAAGAGGAAATTATCAAAGCAAACAACAATGGAGGATCAAAAACTTACCAGTAATAGAAGAAAAGATGAAATTTAGCAGCTGCGAGCAGAGAAAATCAACGAACTCCGGTGGCCAACTGTCGAGCTAATACGAGCAGTTGAGAGAGAATGCAAAAAATATTAAACTCCATGTTCCTCTTGTATTTATAGTTGAGATAATCCGCGCGTGCAAGGCACGTGTCTGGGAACCCTAGGGCGTCATCATTACACCCTAGCCCTAGGCTATCATTGGGCCGCTTCGCCAACATGCTTCCCAAAACACGCTACTTCTCCAAATTCAAAAGTCCTAACGACCAACTCCTCTTCTCCCTACAAGCAAGGTGTAATGTGGAACACTCATTTCCCTGTAAGACATGCCCCGTCCCGCGAACAGATATTAAAGTCATCACTCTTGCACCTAGAAGCAACGACTTGAGGGGCTACTGTTCTGGACTGGCCTGACAACTAGAATGAGCCCAGTCTAAGACATTTCCTTTGGTACAAACCGCACGACCATGACCTGGATTGCCCGCTACCTTTCAGGCAATGTCAACTATTTACCCTCATGAATCAGCACTGACCCAGGATGATCGACGAGCATCCTCTCAGTCTTCCCGACATCAATGTCGTGCAAGCCACCAAGAATCAACCAAAGATTTGCTTGTAACTAACCCCCTCCTTGGGACCAACGGCTAGTTACGAGCACATCTGCCCGATTTGACCAAGTCCCAGCAGTTACCTAATTTTATGGACCCACATATCTAGGCGTGAAATCAAGAACTAATGGCTACGCGCTAGGGGAATTATATATACCCTCACACCTTTGAGATCCAGGTATCGAATATTCACCATGAACTACCTAATACTTTTCTTATACCTTCTTATTCCCGCTCTTACTTGATCGTCGGAGTGCCTTGCAGGTACAACCCCTTTTTTTTCTCCTCGACTTTACAGCCCGACTTCAGATCATCTTCGGCCACTTCTCAGGTTCTGATCAACCGGTAAGATCACTAACCATGACAGAGGTGTTAATTATATTGATGATTTTTCTTATGTTTCTGCTATAAGTGACTTGACTACTCCTCTGATGATTGTTAAGAAGAATTTGTTGCAAGTCAGTTTATTTACGGGTTACATAGAAAATTGCTACCATTATGTGTCCCAATCCAACGGTTGTATGTTGCTAAAGAAAGGTACTCTGTGTCTGATGGATTATCGTGTAATTCTATTCGAGAAGACTCTTTCCATGGAAAACTTATATGAAAGTGTGTCTCAATACCTGAGACTTGAAGACGTTTTTGTGATCACAATTTCCAATGCTCCTTTAAGGATCACCTGTAAAGGTCCTGTGAGGATTACTGCCGAGCCTAGGGTGGCTCCTCTAATCATTACCGCACCAGGGCCAATTCCATATTCCTCTGACAAGGATGTCCCTTGGAATTGTGGAGTTGATGTCTACTACCACGCCGTCAAGCAATAACTGTTGGTTATCGAAGGTGAAAATATTAAGGTTACTAATCCCAATGTTGGCAATATTAATGGGACTAGTAAGGTTACTAGAAGTGGAAGGTTTTTCTCTCCAGAGATCTCTCCAAAGGTTGTTATTACACCAGTTCATATCCCTATTACTGAGTCAACTATTGAGACTCAAGGAAAAGAAAAGATGATTGAGCCTACCCAGACGGGGGAGCTAAAAGAAACTACTAAAAATTCCTCCAAGCAAGAGATAGAGGAAATACTGAAAATTATCTGGAAAAGTGATTATAATGTTGTTGAATAGTTGGGGCATACTCCCTCCAAAATATCTATGTTACCTCTGTTGTTGTGCTCTGAAGCCCATGCTCAGGCTTTGGTAAAGTTTCTGAAATCTGCTCATGTACCATAGGAAACCTCTGTTGATCAGTTTGAAAATTATGTTGCTAGCCTGACCGCTGGCAATGGACTAGGCTTTTCCAATGCCAACTTAACTCCCGCGGGAAGGAACCATAACAAGGCCCTGCATGTCTCTATTGGTATAGGTGCACTACCTTAGCTCATGTTTTGGTTGACATGGGTTCCTCATAGAATATCTTTCCGAAGGGTGCTATAGAAAGGCTTGACTGTAAAGGGGTTGTGCTGAAACCCAATAATATTGTGGTAAGAGCCTTTGATGGTTCAAAGAGAATGGTGCAGGAGAGGTTGATCTTCCAATCAAAGAGGGTTCTCAGGTCTTTGACTCTACCTTCTATGTGATGGATATTCATCCAGCCTATTCCTATTTACTTGGACGTCCTTAGATTCATGGGGCAGGTGTTGTTACTTCTACTTTACACCAAAAGTTGGAATATCCTATGAAAGAAAAAATTGTTACAGTTTATGGTGAAGAAGAATACATGGTGAGCCACTTGAACTCCTTCAAGCATGTTGAGATGGACGATGAATTCATTGAGACCCCTTGCCAGACCTTTGAAGTAATTCCCCAGACAACTCATGTTGCTAAAATCGCTCTTGTTGTTCCTAAGTTTACCAGGGTTCCACCAAGAATGGCTTCTATGGAAGATGTTAGGGCTGTGATAGAAGAAGGTGGTTGCACTATTTGGGTTCAGCTTCTCGACATTCCTTACAAGTCCAACAAATTTGGCTTGGGTTTCACCTTAGAGTCTCAGAGGGTTGTTCGTCGTGCTCATGCTCAGAGACCTCCATTCCGTGTCAACAACAATGGAGTTCACAAATCTCAAGTAAATGTTGTGGAAGATGCTAATAGCGACTACGATATAGACAGTTGGATCTTCCCTACTACCGGTGGTGGGCTCAACAATTGGAAGGATAAATACTTTATATCAATCTCTTTTAGTTAGGAGTAAATTCTATTTTCTGCTCTCTTTCTTTCAAGCTTTTGGATATGTAAATTAAACAATAACTTTAAGCCTTATGCCTTACCCGGGGCACAACGGTCCATTTGTTAGGGTTGTTATCTTTCATTCACATATTTTCATTTAATAAATCATTGGATGTTTGCATTCAAATTTTGCACTCTTTGTCTTTATTTTACCTTATTACTTTCAAAATAGCTATGTATTATTATACACACCCACACAACAAATTGTAGATCCACATCCACTCTGGATCCCATTGATAACAATTTTGTTATTACCAATTATGACTTCGAAAATACGATCTACCAAGCCGATGACGAAGGTGGGGAAGATTATGAAGTTCCTGGAGAACTTGCTAGACTATTAAATCAAGAAGAAAGAGATATACAACCACATGAAGAGCCAATCAACATTGTGAACTTGGGTACTGAAGAGGACAAAAAATAAATCAAAATAGGTGCCGACCTAGAAGACAATGTCAAAGAGAGATTAATCCAGATGTTGCATGACTATGTTGAGATCTTTGCTTGGACGTACAAAGATATGCCAGGGCTTGATACTGACAATGTGGTTCTCCGTCTACAGATGAAGGAGGGTTGTCCTCCTATAAAGTAGAAGGTATGTCGTATGTGTCCCAAGATGTCTGAAAAGATCAAGGCTGAAGTTATGAAGCAGATCAATGTAGGTTTCTTAGCTGTTACGTCCTATGCTCAGTGGGTTTCAAATGTAGTGCCAGTACCTAAGAAGGATGGTAAGGTGCATATGTGTATAAAATATAGAGATCTGAATAGGGAAATCCCTAAAGATGAATTTCCACTTCCACACATTGATGTTCTGGTTGACAACACTGCTCAGCGCAAAGTATTTTCCTTCATGGATAATTTCTCTAGTTATAATTAAATTAAAATGGCGCCTGAGGACATGGAGAAGACTATTTTTGTCAAACAGTGGTGTGAAGTCAAGCTTTCCAAATGTTTTGATGAAGACAAGCTAGCATGAAAAAATGAATGGATCAAGATAGAAGATTTAACTCAAGCAAGATTCATTGATCAAGATCAACTTTTCAAGACTTATGGCTTAAGGTATATGAAATTTTTGATCTTATGCTCTTAGTGCTCATAACTATTTTTAATCATGCATTTACTTTATTAAAATAATATTTTGAGTATATACTTTGTATGATTAAAGAAGGATGTTTTAAATTGCTTAAAATCTTTGAAAATAATGATTTTTCAATTTTTGTACACAAGCAATCGATTGTCATGCTAGGACAATCGGTTGCATCCAAAAAACAAAAGTTTATGTTTGACATACAATCGATTGTCATGTGTTATGTTTTCAAATTTTTTGAACGTTGGCTTATGAGAAACCGATTGCTCCTCAATGACAATCGGTTATCATAGTTATATTTTTCAAATTTTTTAAATATTGCTTTTACAGCAATCGGTTGTTGCTTTAGTGCAACCGGTTGTTGTGCTTCAGATTTTGAAAATTTGTATTTTTCCAGCAACTTTTTGTAACACCTTTTCATGGCAATCTTTGTATCTTTTCAAATACATTCTTTTAGTAAAAATGGTTTAAACATTGCTATGATTCATTGAAGAGGTATTACTACACTATAAATTATTTTTGTTTAGAATTTTGAAAATACAATAACAATACAACAACAAAACAACAACAATCATTAACAACTATTATTTTCTATTCTTTGAATCATACTCTCTAAACTCAAGATTTTTGTTCATCATTTTCATATGCATACTGAAAGTTGTTCTTGAGCACTTAAAAGAGTATTCCATCTTAAATTTCATATTGAATAGAAAAGATCAATCAAGTGATTGACATTGCCCTTTCATCTTTCAAACTCTTATACAAATCAAACAAACTATTGTATCCTTGTTTTCAGGATTGTTGGAAACAAGAAAGACACTTAGGGAGGATTGTTCTCTTTGTGGTCTTAGTGAAAATCCAAGAGGATTGTTCTTGGTCCAAGAGGATTATTCTTGGTTGTTAGGTAGTCTTTGTACAAATTACCAACTATAAGGAAATCTCTTTCATGTTGAAAGGGGACTGGAGTACTCTCGGACTGTAAGGGGAACCAGGATACATCTTTGTGTTCTTTACTTTCCGCATTTACTGCTTTCATCACTTATCAGAAAAAGGAAGAAAAGAAACTCGTGCAAAAATATTCATACAATTCAGAAAAAGTTTTAAAGAACCTAATTCACCCCCCCCCCTCTTAGGCGCATCTGAACTTAAAATTGGTATCAGAGCAGGTTATAGGTAACCTGTTCCTACTAGATCCAGAATGGCTTCCGCAAACAACAATTCTGTGTTCAGAGACGGTGGCAGTAGCAACAAGCCTCCTCTATTTTGTGGTGAATATTTTGATTTCTGGAAGATCCGTATGAAGGCTCATCTAGAAGCACAAGGAGAAAAATTTGGGATGCTGTCCAAAATGGTCCTTTTGTTCCGGTAACTGTAGTAAACAGCGTTGGTTCATCAAAGCCTAAAACTACATGGGATGATGATGATAAGAAAAAGGTCCTGTATGACAAAAAGGCAATAAACCTCCTTCAAAGCGCACTTAGTATGGATGAATTCTTTCGTGTCTCAGCATGCACAATGGCAAAATAAATTTGGGATACACTGGTTGAAACACATGAAGGAACAACTGAAGTTAAGAGATCGAGACTTAATACGTTAAGTCAAGAATATGAATTGTTCCACATGCAACCCGGAGAATCCATTCTTGATTTACAAAAGAGATTTGTGCATCTAACAAATCATCTAAGGGCACTTGGCAAAACATTGACCAATGATGAGTTGAACCTAAAAGTGCTCAGATCCTTGACTAGAGAATGGTAACCAAAGGTAACGACAATCTCAGAAAAGAAGAGTCTTGCTACTATGACATCCGCAACCTTATTCGGAAAACTTCAAGAATACGAGACAAAACTTGGTAGATTGGAAAAGCGTGAAAATCAAGAAAAGAAGTCTAAAAACATTGCCTTGAAGATTGACTCCAAGGAAGACGAAGAGAAAGATAATCATGGTGAAGATGAAAACTTCATGCTTCTCGTTAGAAGACTTGGAAAATTCTTTGGTAAAAATGACAAAGTCTTCTCGCACTCAAAGAAGAAGAAACACTTCAAGAAGAAGGAAGGATCCTCATCAACACAAGAAGTTACTTGCTATGAATATGGTAAACAAGGTCACATCAAATCGGACTATCCAAAACTTTCAAAGAAAAGTGGCTACAAAGGCAAGAAGGAATCAAAAGATGAGAAAGCATATGTTGCATGGGAAGATGTTGAACTAAGTTCCTCATCCGACTCCGATAGCGACGAAAGTGCCAATCTTGCATTAATGGCCTCACACCACTCCGAAAGCGAAGATGATGAGGTTAGTAACTTATTCTCTCTTTTTGATAGTGATGCACAAGGTGCCATAAATGAACTTTTAAATGAATGCAAAATTCTGTACAAAACTATCTCATCACAAAAGAAACAAATTTCATCGTTGGAAGAAAAATGTGGATCTATTGAAAAAGATCTCAAAGATGAAAAGCAAAAAGTTAGTGATGAAAAACAGAATTTTGTATGCACAAAGTGTGAATCTCTCTCTTTCCAAGTTGTCCAATTGAAAAGGGTTATTGAAAGGTATGAAAAAGGACAAATTGGATTGGAAGGTGTTCTTAGCCAACAAAGATACTCAAATGACAAAAGTGGTCTTGGATACTCCAAATTTTCAAAACCAAGTACCAACAAAACCATCTTTGTCAAGGCTAGCGATCAACCAACCAAAGAGAAAGAAATCACTCCCAAAATAGTTCATCACTATCCTAAAAAGAAAATACCCTCTAAGAAGAAATCTTATCCTTCTAGATATAGAAGTAAATTTGAACCTACTTGTTTTTATTGTGGTATTTGAGGACACACATCTAATGCTTGTTATGTTAGAAACTTTGGCATGGCAAATGGGCATTATGTGTGGGTTAAGAAAGGAACTAATTATGAAGGACCCAAAGAAACTTGGGTACCTAACAAAACCTAATCTTGTTTTGTAGGTAAGCTTGACAACCACTTCAAATCTATGGTATCTCGATAGTGGTTGTTCCAAGCATATGACGGGAGATATCGACAAATTTTCACATCTAGCGCTTAAGGCCAAGGGTTATGTGACATATGGGGATAAAAACAAAGGAAAGATTCTTGGAATAGGAAAAGTTGGTGGTCCACCTTTCACATCAATTGAAGATGTTCTTTATGTCGAAGGACTAAAGCACAATCTTCTAAGTATTAGCCAACTATGTGACAAAGGTTTCAAGATCAAGTTCACTAAAGATGAATGTTTGTTAGAAGATGAAGTCACACATGAGGCTAAACTTAAAGGTAAAAGAGTAAATAATATTTTTATGATTTCCCTTAATGATTTGTCTTTGAAGGTTAAATGTCTCATGGCAAACAACAACGACTCATGGCTATGGCACAAAAGAATCGCTCATATTCATATGGAGCATTTAAACAAATTGATTAAGCATGACCTTGTTATTGGACTGCCTAAGATAAAGTTCATCAAAGATAGACTTTGCGATGCATGTCAAAAGGGAAAGAAAACAAAATCAACTTTCAAATCCAAGAATCTGGTGTCCACTACTAGGCCACTACAATTGCTTCATATGGACTTGTTTGGCCCTTCTAGAATGAGGAGCTTCGGAGGTAATGTATACGCTCTAGTTATTGTTGATGACTTTTCTAGATATACTTGGACACTCTTTTTAGTGCAGAAAAATGATGCATTCAAGGCGTTCAAGAATTATGCAAAGCAAATTCAAAATGAGAAGTCATTATCTATTGCCTCCATAAGAAGCGACCGTGGTGGAGAATTCCAGAATTCCTCCTTTGAAGATTTCTGTGAAGAACATGGAATATCACATAATTTCTCAGCACCAAGGACTCCTCAACAAAATGGAGTTGTAGAAAGGAAGAATAGGTCTCTTATTGAACTTGCAAGGACAATTCTTAGTGATTAAAACCTTCCAAAATACTTTTGGGCGGATGTTGTAAGCACGGCATGCTTTGTAAGCAATAGAGTTAATATTCGACCTATCTTGAAGAAGACTCCGTATGAACTCTTTCAAGGAAGGAAACCAAATATTTCATTATATCATGTCTTTGGCTGCAAATGTTTTTTCCTTAATAACGACAAAGACAACCTTGGTAAGTTTGATGAAAAACCAGATGAAGGTATTTTTCTTGGATACTCCTTATCTAGTAAAGCTTATCATATTTACAATAAAAGAACTTTAACTATTGAGGAATCTATGCACGTATCATTTGATGAATCTAACCCCTCCGAGGAGGATACTATTGTTTTAAATAATGATTATGAGATTTTAGATATTCCTCAAGAAGATGGCTCCAAGACCAACAATGAGAATCAATTGGAACAACAAGAAAAACAAATTCCGGATAAATCAAATGTAAATGATCTACCTAAGGAATGGAGAACCCATAGAGATCACCCTATTGATAAAATCATCGGTGACATCAGTCAAGGTGTTTCAACAAGATTGAACCTCAAAGATGCTTGCTTGAACATGGTGTTCGTTTCTCAAATCGAACCTTCCAAAGTCGACCACGCATTAGGAGACGACCAATGGATGATTGCTATGCAAGAAGAATTAAATCAGTTCGAGAGAAATCAAGTTTGGGAACTTGTTCTAGACCAAGTGACAAACACATCATAGGTACAAGATGGGTGTTCAAAAACAAACTCGATGAGAACGGTATAATTGTTCAAAATAAAGCAAGATTGGTAGCCCAAGGATACAACCAAGAAGAGGGAATTGACTTTGAAGAAACTTTCGCTCCGGTTGCAAGGTTAGAAGCTATCCGTGTCTTACTTGCTTATGCTTGTTCATTGAATTTTCAACTTTACCAAATGGACGTCAAAAGTGCATTCTTAAATGGCTACATCAATGAAGAAGTCTATGTCAAACAACCCCCGGGCTTTGAAGACTTCAAGAATCCTTCACATGTCTTTAAGTTGAGAAAAGATCTTTATGGCTTAAAACAAGCACCTAGAGCATGGTATGACAGACTCAGTACATTCTTATGTGAAAAATGTTTCGAGAAAGGTAAAGTGGATAAGACCTTGTTCATAAAGAAGATCAAAGGTAACACTTTATTAGTACAAGTCTATGTCGATGATATTATATTTGGCTCAACTAACAAAGATTTGTGTGAATAATTCTCGTTGATGATGCAAGGAGAATTTGAGATGTCTATGATGGGAAAGATGAACTATTTCCTTGGATTACAAATTAAGCAACTAAAAGATGGTATCTTCATCAATCAATCAAAATATTGCAAGAAACTTTTGAAAAAGTTTGATATGGATAATTGCAAATCAATGCACACACCAATGGGCTCTGGTACTTATGTTAATCAAGATGAATCCGGTATTTCCATTGATATTACTAAATATCGAGGCATGATTGGCTCACTGTTATACTTGACGGCAAGTCGTCCTGACATCATGTTCAGTGTATGTCTGTGTGCACGATTTCAAGCAAACCCGAAGGAATCTCACCTTATGGCAGTAAAAAGAATCATGAAATATCTCAAAGGAACAGCCAATGTCAGCCTATGTTACCCAAACGGTAATATATGCAATTTAATTGGTTATTCTGATGCTAATTATGCAGGATGTAAAACAGATAGAAAAAGCACAAGTGGCACTTGTCACATTTTTGGAAATGCATTAGTCTCTTGGGCATGCAAGAAACAAGCTTGTGTGGCTCTTAGTACATCCGAGGCGGAATACATTGCAGTGGGTAGTTACTGTGCGCAAATTCTATGGCTCAAGCAACAACTCCGTGACTACGGACTCGACCTTGGATGCATTCCACTCCGATGCGACAACACAAGTGCAATCAACATTACAAAAAATCCTGTGATGCATTCTAGAACAAAGTATATCGAGATTCGACATCACTTTCTTCATGATCATGTACTTCAAGGAGATGTCGAAGTCACCTTCGTGGATACGCATAATCAACTAGTAGATATCTTCACTAAACCGTTGGCAAGAGAACCATTCTTCAAGATCTGAAGAGAGCTAGGTATCTTGGACGAAAATGACATTATCCAATTAAGGTACATGGATATGATCTTAATATTAACTTTATGGTAATATATCATGATCCATGTTTTTATTACTAAATTTTTGATATATGACCATGAAATCCCCAAAAATTAACTATTTTTTCACTTTTTCACTAATGACAATCGGTTGTATCTAAAAAAATTTAGATTCTATCTTCACAACAATCGGTTGTCACTCTACGACAACCGGTTGCTCTCTCAATATTTTTGCCCCTGTTTAAATTTTCAAAAGATGCAATCGATTGTCATCAAACAACAATCGATTGCACAGTTCAAAATTTTGAATTTTTATTTTATTTTTTTCAGTTACACTCTCTTTTATTCTTTCTCTTCCATTGCCATTACTATTATTTATTTTGTACCAGATTTTTATTCTCTTTTTTGAATGTTTTAAGTGTTTGGTCAACAACTTTTTAAATGCCTAGTCCTTTCCTATGACAATTTTTTTGGATACTTACACACTCAAGAATCTCTATGCTATAAGTCTTTATTATCTTGACTAAACCATTGAATACCTCACCTATCCATTGAATTCCTATCTATCTATAAAAGCCCAACCAAAACCTAAACTTCATATATCCTCTTTTGTCTCAAGAAACCCTACAAACACTAAATACCCTTTTCCCCTTCCAATTTTCTCATCCCTCACCATGTCAACATCAAAGAAAGGCAAGGGAAAAGCTTCTCCCTCATCTCAAGGTGATGATATCTAAAAACTCATTCCATCAAGAAGCCAAAGGGAAAGATTTGTGTCTCACTTTCAGAAGATGACGGTTCTTCTACCAAGGTTCGGTAATCTTGACAACTTCTATTCCGAATGCTTTAGTTTTCCAGCTTTATTTAGATCTCAAGGGATATACAAGTTGATTGGTGTTAATGAGCCCATCTACCCCACTTTGGTTAGGATTTTCTACAGCAATCTAACCATTAGTAGAGGATGCATGATTTCAAATGTCAAAGGGGTTCCTATAGAACTCACAGTGCAGAATTTTGGTGAAGCTTTGGGTATTCCACATGATGGTGCTTGCATTAAACTTCTCTCAAATGCAAATCTGCCTGGCTACAACAAAAGAGACTTCTACTATGGAATTGCAAGAATTCCCGAGCGTGATTTTATTCAGAAAAGGCAATGGCTTATTGGTGGAACTCCGGAGAGGAACTCTTGGTCTGCAGGAATTCTCACTATTGATGATCGTTTGATCCACTACTTTTTGGCGTATGTGGTTATGCCAAAATTCTCAAATATTTCTAATGTCAATGATTGTGAGATGCAGATTCTGTATGCGATGAAGAACGAGATTCAAATCAACTGGTCTTATGTGATTCTACATCATATGGCACTACATAATGAAAATGCTTCTGCTCTTCCTTATGGCTCCTGGCTTACCCTTGTTTTTTAGAAGTTCAATGTTCCCTTGTCTAGTGAACACATGGTGCCTATGACTAACCCCAAACATGAAATCACTCCGAAGAAAGTATGTAATACCAAAACCGGCATCAAATTTGATCCGATTAATAGAACCATCACATACATTCATACTCCTCCACAAAACCAACCTCCACAAGAACAACCACTTCAAAACCAACCTCCACAACCAATGGAAAACTCTTTCAATCAAGTTTTTGACTACCTTCAATACATGAACAACAACATGAACAATCAATTTTCTCATCTCTATGCCCATAAAAATGTCCCTCCTTATGAAGCTCAACCCTATCATTACCCTTTCATTCAACCTCAAACTAATGAAGTCAATGATGGTGAAGATCAAGATGATGGAGACTTTGTTGAAGGCATGGATGATTAGTTTTTAAGTTATTATATTTCTTAGTACTTTATGTTCTTATGTTTTATGTCGTGTTTCTAGTTTCGTTTAGGACACTTCATGTATTGTGATCCCTTTCGTTTTGTGCACTTTGTTTTTGTAATATCTTTGTATGCAAACTTTATTTATGCTATGTTGTTTCTATGTGCAATTTTTTTTTATGATCTTCTTTCCCATTCTTTTGTGTTTCTCTAACCCTAATTGCAGCAAGCAAGCAATCTTCAAAACCCTCATGCAATAGATCAAGGGGGAGTCTTTGACTTAGGGGGAGTTTTTAAACAACTTGATCAGAGAAAACCAAGATGCACTCCAAACTTCAAGCAATGGTTGTCATCATCAAAAAGGGGGAGACTGTGAAATCAAGCTTTCCAAATGTTTTGATGAAGACAAGCTAGCATGTAAAAATGAATGGATCAAGATAGAAGATTTAACTCAAGCAAGATTCATTGATCAAGATCAACTTTTCAAGACTTATGGCTTAAGGTATATGAAATTTTTGATCTTATGCTCTTAGTGCTCATAACTATATTTAATCATGCATTTACTTTATTAAAATAATATTTTGAGTATATACTATGTATGATTAAAGAAGGATATTTTAAATTGCTTAAATCTTTGAAAATAATGATTTTTCAATTTTTGTACACAAGCAAACGATTGTCATGCTAGGACAATCGGTTACATCCAAAAAACAAAAGTTTATGTTTGACATACAATCGGTTGTCATCTAGCAGCAATCGATTGTCATGTGTTCTGTTTTCAAATTTTTTGAACGTTGGCTTATGAGCAACCGATTGCTCCTCAATGACAATCGGTTGTCATAGTTATATTTTTCAAATTTTTTAAATATTGTTTTACAACAATCGGTTGTTGCTTTAGTGCAACTGGTTGTTGTGCTTCAGATTTTGAAAATTTTTATTTTTCCAGCAACTTTTTGTAACACCTTTTCATGGCAACCTTTGTATCTTTTCAAATACATTCTTTTAGTAAAAATGGTTTAAACATTTCTATGATTCATTGAATAGGTATTACTACACTATAAATTATTTTTGTTTAGAATTTTGAAAATACAATAACAATACAACAACAAAACAACAACAATCACTAACAATTATTATTTTCTATTCTTTGAATCATACTCTCTAAACTCAAGATTTTTGTTTATCATTTTCATATGCATACTGAAAATTGTTCTTGAGCGCTTAAAAGAGTATTCCATCTTAAATTTTATATTGAATAGAAAAGATCAATCAAGTGATTGACATTGCTCTTTCATTTTTCAAACTCTTATACAAATCAAACAAACTATTGTATCCTTGTTTTCAGGATTGTTGGAAACAAGAAAGACACTTAGGGAGGATTGTTCTCTTTGTGGTCTTAGTGAAAATCCAAGAGGATTGTTCTTGGTCCAAGAGGATTGTTCTTGGTTGTTAGGTAGTCTTTGTACAAATT
This sequence comes from Vicia faba, assembly GCA_948472305.1. NCBI lineage: Eukaryota > Viridiplantae > Streptophyta > Magnoliopsida > Fabales > Fabaceae > Vicia > Vicia faba. The sequence continues at coordinate 476,894,920 of OX451737.1, forward strand.
ACCAACTATAAGGAAATCTCTTTCATGTTGAAAGGGGACTGGAGTACTCTCGTACTGTGAGGGGAACCAGGATACATCTCTGTGTTCTTTACTTTCAGCATTTACTACTTTCATCACTTATCAGAAAAAGGAAGAAAAGAAACTCGTGCAAAAATATTCATACATATTCAGAAAAAGTTTTAAAGAACCTAATTCACCCCCCTCTTAGGCACATCTGAACTTATAAGTGGGGCACTTTTTGTTACAAAGTTATGCCTTTCGGTTTAAGGAGCGCTAGTGCAATGTATCAGCACGCTATGGTAGCTTTGTTTCCTGGTATGATCCATCACGAGATAGAGGTTTATGTTGATGACATGATATCCAATCCCAGATTGAAGAAGAACATCTTGACCACCTGCACAAGCTATTTGAGAGATTAAAGAAGTACAAGTTGAGATTGAATCCAAACAAGTGCACCTTTGGGGTAAGATCTGGTAAACTCCTAGGTTTCATCGTCAGTGATAAAGGTATTAAAGGTGATCCTGCCAAGGTTAAAGCTATTCAAGAAATTCCAACTCCCTGTACTGAGAAGGAAGGTCAGAGGTTTCCTAGGACGATTGAACTACATTGCCAGATTTATTTCCCATCTGACCGCTACTTGTGAGCCAATCTTCAAATTATTGAAGAAAGATCAAGTAGTGAAGTGGAACGACAATTTTTAGATAGCCTTCGACAAAATCAAAGAATATCTTCAGGAACCTCCAATTCTGATGCCACCGGTTGAAGGAAGACCTCTGATCATGTACCTAACAGTGTTAGAGAACTCAATAGGGTGTGTATTGGGGAAACATGATGAGTATGGTTGAAAAGAGAATGCAATATACTACCTTAGAAAAAAGTTTACCGACTGTGAAACAAGATACTCACTGCTCGAGAAAAATTGATGCATTTTGGCATGGGCTGCTCGCCAACTAAGATAGTATATGTTGACTCATACCACTTTGTTGATCTATATGAAGGGCCTAAACCGAGATCCTGATGGACTATGGTTTTCGATGGAGCTTCCAACGTGCTTGGTAATGGGATTGGTGCAGTGATTGTCTCTCCCAAGGGTTTCCATACACTCGTCACCGCTAGATCATGTTTTGATTACACCAACAACATGGCAGAATACGAAGCGTGCATCATGGGAATCAAGGCTACTATCAATATGAGAATTAAATTCTTGAATGTATATGGGGACTAAGCCCTAGTGATCAGTCAGATTAAGGGAGAATGGGATACGAAACATCCAAATCTCATTCCTTATCAAGAGCATGTGTTGACATTAATTTTGTACTTCGAAGAAATCACTTTCGAACATATTCCACAAGAAGAGAATCAATTGGAAGATGCGTTAGCTACCATGTTATCTATGTTTAGAGTCAGGTGGGACAACGAAGCTCCTCGAATTACTATTGAGAGACTAGACGAACTGGCACATTGTTATGAAGTTGATACTGATGGAGCAGAGGAAAAGCCTTGATACCACGAAGTAAAAAGTTACCTCGACACTCAAGAGTATCCTGAAGGAGCATCTGTTAATGATAAGAAATTTCTACGAGGTTCTCTGCCAAGTTCTTTCTGAGTAATAGAATCTTGTACAAGCGCAACCATGATTAGACTTTGCTTCATTGTGTAGACAAGAAGGAAGCTGAGAAGATTATGGAGAATATATGTTGTACCCTAAAATTTTCCCTCCCATTATTCTTCAATATATCTTCTCATGCTTTAAGGGTTTTCATTTGCTCAAGGTTACTCAAGAATTGATCAGAGAAATTCTCATCCTAAGCAATTGGCCTACAACTAGGGTTTCACTTTTCTTAAAGAATATTGGAATTTTAATGCCTCAAGTGGATTTCATAGTTTCTTATATGTTTCAAATAGTGGTCATACTAAGTTTCATGCCTTGCATCACAAGTTTTCTCAATCAATGGCCCAGATGACTGAAAATCAATTGTATTGGACAAAAAGTCAATTGTGGTCAACATACAGTCAAACTTCAAGATTTTTGGTCAATATCAATATTTTGAAGTCATATTCATCATTTGATCAAGGGTTGATCATGATTCATCAGGAAAACTCTCAAATCATCAAAAGTCAAAAGTTGCCAAATTAGGGTTTTCTTTAGGAGAAGTCAACTAAACTTTGACCAAGCACAACTTTCACATGCTTCATCAAATTTTCCTCAACCAAAGCTCATATTAAAGGAAATTCAATTCTCTACAAATTTTTAAATCTAAGCTCAAGTCCAAAAAATGCTTCATTTGAGAGATATGGGCCAATACATTATAGGTCATTTCAAAAGTCAACAAAAAGACACTTTTTGTCAAGGAAACTTACATCAAGATAAAGTCTTCAAATTCAAAAATGGTCAAAATAGAGATTATAGAGGACATATTGAGATTTCCAAAAAAGTAAAATATCACCCTCAAATGATGAAAATTGATAGAGTTTTGACTAGTGCAAGTTAGGAAATTTTGAGCAAATGCATGAAACTAAAAGTGATCAAACTTGGAATTTTGGGCTATTGGACTTGTGATTCAAATTCCATGCATGTGATACACTCCATAATGAACCTCTGAATTACTTCATGCACCCCTTGACCTTTTATTATATTTATTTTGATTTTTATTTATTTTAAATTCAAATTAAATAAGATAAAAGTCAAGGTTCTTCTTACAAAGGTCCAAGCTCAAATGATTTAACCTAATTCATCCTTATTTATAGCCTAACTATTTCAGACAAGAGGACACGAATCCTTGGAGCAAGAAACCTCTTCCAAAACTCCAAAGATATCAAATCCTAGGGCAAGGTGAAACCCTATTTAGCCGCCACTTTCAAAGCCTATCAACCCTTCCAATCGATCTTTGAGGTGGTATAGGGTAAGAATGAATCATTCATGATGATCCAAAGCACACGAAACTAACACCTCATGCATCTCCGATTACCATTAATTTATGAATTCATGTTTTTTGTTTTCTTCATGCTTTAATTGAAACTAACACCACTAATATGTTTACGAGATATCCATGTGCAGGACGAGACCATTGCATGATCCCTATAATGGTTGAATCATGAACTTCCAAGTTTGGTCTGATTCATATTATTTTTTTAATATCTCATAAACCAGCGTGCTCTAGCCAAAAATAATGGTTCCATTGAATTCACGAGGATTGATTTATAGGGGTAGGGTCCCTTTGGATCTCTAATATTTGCTATTTTGCAGGAACACGAAATGTGCTCACAGGAGAAGACGACCGGAGCTAGATCTCTAGCGCCTCTTCGGTCCAGTAATGTTGTTTTATAATATATTTAAATCATTTCAGTAAAATAAACAGATGTATAGCCACCCCAGTGGTAGAAGCACGCGCGATAAAACATTTGTGTACAAGGGCATGGGTTTGATCCCTATCTTTTGTGGTTTTTTTTCATACTTTCTGATTTTGTAGACCACATGCAGCGCGTCCCACCCATCAACCATGCGCCTTGACGCTTCTCACCATCAGATCTTTACTATTCTGATCTAACGCTTCTAGACGTGCAACCCATGGTGAACCTCCTGGAGGTGCCCACACGAGATCATGCGCTAAGTCAGTTGGGCCTGGACCTCCTTTTTCAATTTACACCCCCTCCCTTTGCTAAATCAGGTCCAAACTTCTTTTTCTTATATTTTTCTTTTTTATATTACTTATTTGTTTTTTATTATTTAATTAAAACACCAAAATATTAGTTTTTAGGTTCAAATTAATTAGGTTCAGTTCTAATTACCTTTTTCTTAATTAATTAATTTAACTAATTAATTTTCTTAAATTAAAATTAACATGATTTTTAGGGTTTTTAATTAAATTAATTGACTTTTTGTTAATTAGTTAGGTTTTTAGGTTTTTTTAATTAATTAATCACAAATCATTTTTTTCATAAAAAATATCACGAAAAATATTTTTTTTCTATTTTCACATTTTTAGATCGACTGTGCATTCGCGAATATAAATTTTTATTTCTCGCTTTTCCTTTTTTTATTATAATGTAACTGTTTACGGGTTGTAATAGCTTAGGATTTTTATTTTTCTCTCTACTATTATGTAACTGCCCCAAGGCCACGTAATAACGTAGGAGTTTTACTGTCTGCATTTTATTTTACCTGTTATTATTTTACAATATTGTTTATAGTAACTAGGGTTGTATGGAAAGACTAAAAAAAATCTTTAGAAAAAACCTAATTTCAAGATAAAAATGATTGAATTGAATCACTATTCACACATACACCTCGAGGGTAACCTCTCTTGTTGTCTTTCAGAATAATGGTCATGTCCCTCGAACGTAGGGATGCTTTAGCAAAGACCCTCAAATCAAATATCATAGTCCCTCGATGACCCTTCGATGTTGCCTTTCGGTAAATGATCCAGTCCCTTAACGAAATTACTAAAGCTTCCTTACCAGTTGCCTTCGATGACTGTACAATGACCCTCACCTGTCCCTTCACATCCAATAGATAGGGCTTCCTAATAACTAATGGTACGGATAGCACTATCTAAATAAGGAGGAAAATACAAGAACGACCTTGAGTAGGGTAGATACTTTTAATCGCTTTCTCACAAAGCTCTTCAAAACAAAACATTTCACACAAACACTTTCAAAATATTTTCAAAACACTTTGTGAGCATTCTCGAGGACCGATACGAGAATCATTATAAACTTTCGCCTTACATTGGTAACTTTTCAAAATATTTTCAAACACAAAGCAATTTTCAAAAAGTGAGCTAAGCGACTAAGAGCCCATAGATAACTACAGATGAAAAGGGTGCTAACACCTTCCCTTTTCATAACCTACCCCCAAACTAAAAATCTTTAAAGGTATTTCCTGTTCTTTTCACCCTTTCATTATTGGATAAAAGAAAAGTCGGTGGCTACTCTTGCTATCCGCAACATTTGTGATAAAACACAAAACCAAGCCAGTTCGTCCACCGTATTACAGAACTGGCGACTCTGCTGGGATAAAACTTAAAAGAGGGGTTACCTTAGAGTTTAGGATCAATTTACATGTTTTTACTTGTTTTCTTTGATTGATTTATATTTGAGGGATTCTCGGGTTTAATTTTTGCAAAGATCCTACACCCAGATCTGGGGATTCCTTAGGTAAGTAGCTATTGATCATGGAAAATGTACAGTGTAGACTGATATGGTTGAAGTGATGGCTACGTTAGTGTAACAATTTGGTTCGTATCGGTGTTCCTTGAGTTAGTTGAGGATAACACTAGGCTGCCGCATGGTGTCATAAGCACTAACTGACTTTTAGAACCTTAATTGACCCAACTTGGCCATTAGAAGGTAGTGAGATGGCCGGATTTGGTGCAGTCCAAAGTTGGTTGATACTCGATGCTACACTCATTGAGATTTTACTCGCGAGATATTTTGGTGGAAAAATCAGTTTTTGTACTAAAATAAAACCTTCAGGAAAGATTTGTGATATGAGATCCCTAGAACCCGATTACTTTTCTTAGGACAGGTTGAGTCAACTGAACTTCAAGAGGGTACTTACCTACGAACCTCATGCAAGCCTCTAAACCTAAGGCTATTGCGTGCTTTGTTTGTGTTTGTTATCTGTTCAAACATGACATCATGACATCATTACCATATCATTTTCACTGATCATTTCAAGGATCTCAAGGGCCTATGATGCAAGTTTATCATGAACCAGACATCTGGCAAGGGGCAACAAGATTTATTTTCCTCTAACCAAATGTCGCCAAAGACCGAAGTACATTCCTTTGAGTCAAAGGCTAGGACCTACTCGACATGGTGAGCTTGATTCTCATAGAAGGACGTCCAAAGACGTGAAGCTCTTCAGTCAAAGCTGCAGCCAAACTCAACTTCTAACATTTCACTTTTTGTTTATTCTACGAGATCTCTAAAAACATTTCATATGCATTCATATACCATACACACCATTATATAATAGGTATTCCCAAGACAGATTTTCTCATCTTCTTTCTATTTATTTCAGTAAAAGAAAGCTCTCGAATAAACCTTGAAAGAACTTTAAGCTCATAACGCTCAATTTCAGCAAATGTTCTTGAATTTAGCCAAAGGGCGGGAAGACTTGAAAGCACTCATCATTAAAGAGAGAAAGAAGAAGACTAAGAAGCCAGTTGTCTTTATTAATATGGGTAGAAGATTCAAAGGTCTGGTCCAAAGGGCTCTATATTTTGAGGTCCCATCAAATGAAGATGATAACCAAGAGGAAGATGATACGAGTGTGAAAGCTGAGGAGAATAACAACCAGGGTTCTGATGAAAAGGAAGTAGACTATTCAGATGAACAATATCCTCCGGCTGATAATAAGTACAAACAACTCAAAGATCGTCTGAATTCCATGGAAATCCAGAGGGTGCATGGGTTAGATTTTGAAGAGATGGGATTAGTATCAGGGGTTATTATCCCTCACAAGTTCAAGGTCCCTACTTTTGCGAAGTATGACGGTGTTTCTTGTCCTAAGCTGCATCTGAGGTCTTATGTCCGAAAGACCCAACCCCATATTGCTGATAGGAAGTTATGGGTACACTTCTTTCAAGAGAGCTTATCGGGGACATAATTAGAATGGTTTTATCAACTAGAAGGAACCAACATCCGTACTTGGGAAGACTTGGCTTCTTCCTTTTAAATTTAATACCAATACAATGCTGATCTTGCACCAACCTGTATGCAATTACAAAGTATGACCATGGGCTCGAACGAAGGCTTTAAGGAATGTGCCCATAAGTGGAGAGATTTAGCTGGAAGAGTTCAACCTCCTTTATCAGATATGGAGTTGGTGGACATGTTTATGGGAACTTTGGCAGGGCTTTTCTTTAATCATCTGATTATAAGCTCTTCGTCTGGTTTCACTGAGCTGATATTAATTGGGGAACATGTTGAAAGTGGAATTAGAAGTGGAAAGGTTCAAGTGGTTGCGTCTTCAAGTCTTGTAAAGAAGATGTTCAACGGAAAGAAGGAAACTAATGTTGTGTATGGCCAAAAGGGTCGTGCTAGAAGTGATCGCAACTAATCTGTGGTGGCGGTGCTAATTTCTAATCATGTGTCTGTGCAACAACAACAACAACAACAGGGTAATCAGCGTAGGTGAGACGCACCAAGAAGATATTTTACCAAGATCAGCATGCCATTGTCTCAAGCATTGTAACATATTTTGAAAGCAGATCTGATAACGTTAAGGGACCCTCCTTAGAATCCAAACACCTCCTCCCTAAGTATAATCCCAATGTAAGATGTTTTTATCATTCCAATAGACCCGGGAATGACACCAATAGCTGCTGGGCTTTGAAGAATAAAATTCAAGCTATTATTGACAATAAAGAAATTGAGTTTGATCCTCTTGAGACCCTCAATGTAATTAATGCACCTATGCCTAAGCATGACAAAGGCATTAATGCAAATGATGATGTGTCATATGTTTCTACTGTAAGTGAATTGACTACTCCCCTACCAATTATTAAGAAAAATATGTTGCAAGCCGGTTTATTTCCGGGTTGTATTGAAAGATTTTACTGTTGTGCAGCCCAACCCAATGGTTGCAAGTTGTTGAAAGAAGGTGTTCAGTGTCTGATGGATAACCATATAATTCTATTTGAGAAGATTCCTCCGATAGAAAATTTGTTTCAAGAAGTGGGGCTAGAAGAGGTATCTGTAATTTCTCGTACTCCTATCAGGATCCCTACCAAGGGTCCTATAAATATTACTCTTAAACCCATAGTTGCTCCTCTAATAATCACCGCACCCGGACCTATTTCATATTCCTCGGACAAAGTTGTCCCTTGGAACTATGGAGCCAACGTCTACTACCGTGGTGTCAAGCAAGAGCCATTGACTGTTGAGAATGAAAGTACTGAAGTTGCCGATCCCAACATTGACAATATTGTTGGGACGAGTAAGGTTACTAGAAGCAGAAGGGTTTTCTCTTCGGAAATCTCTCCGAAGACTATCGCCACACTAGTTCGTGTTATCGCTATCGAGTCAATTACTGAGAATCAGGGAAAAGAGAAAATATCGGAGCCTTCCCAGACAGAGGGACCTAAAAAAGTTATAGCTTAAGATACCTCCAGGAAAGAGTTGGAGGAGGTATTAAAAATCATCCGGAAAAGTGATTACAAGAATGTTGAATAGTTGAGGCAAACTCCCTCAAAGATCTCCATGTTATCCCTCTTATTATGCTATGAAGCCCATGCCTAGGCTTTGGTGAAATTCTTAAAATCTGCGCATGTTCCATAAGAAGTCTCTGCTGATCAATTTGAGAGTTATGTTGCTAGCCTGACGACTGATAATGGGCTAGGTTTTTCTGATGTTGATTTGACTCCCGAAGGAAGAAACCACAACAAGGCCCTGTATGTCTCTATTGAATATAGGGGCACTGCTTTAGCTCATGTATTGGTTGATACGGATTCCTCACTGAATGTTCTACCGAAGAGTGCTCTGGAAAGACTTGATTGTGAAGGGGTTATGCTGAAACCCAGTGATATTTTGGTGAGAGCCTTTGACGGTTCAAAGAGGATGGTACACGGAGAAGTGGATCTTCCGATCAAAGTAGCTTCGCATGTATTTGAATCTACCTTATATGTGATGGATATTCGACCGTCTTATTCTTGTTTACTCGGACGCACCTAGATTCATGGGGCAGGCGTTGTTGCTTCAACCTTACACCAAAAGTTGAAGTATCCTGTGAAAGGAAAGGTTGTTACAATCCGCTGCGAAGAAGAGTATATAGTGAGTCACTTAAACTCATTTAGGTATGTTGAGATGGATGGAGAATTCAATGAAACTCCCTGCCAGACTTTTGAAGTTATCCCTCCTACCACTATTGAAGACGTTTCTGCTATTCCCTAGGTTACCAGGGTTCCACCCGGAATGGCTTAGTTTGAAGGATGCTAGAGTTGTAGTAGAAGGTGGATGCACTACTTGGGGTTAGCTTCCTGACATTCCATACAAGTCTGAAAATTTTGGTTTGGGTTTCACTGCAGAAGCTCAGAGGGTTGTGTGTTGTGCTCATGCCGGAAGACCACCATTTTGCATCAACAACAATGGAGTTAACGTTGTAGAAGATGCTGACAGTGACTATGACCTCGATAGTTGGATCTTTCCTACCGACGGCAACGGCCTCATCAAGTGAAAGCTTGAAGACTATATCTCAATCTCTCTTATTCAGGAGTAATTGCTATTTTTTGTTTCTTTCAAAGTTTTGGTTATGTAATCTTTAAACAATAACTTTAAGCCTTGTGCCTTGCCCGGGGCACAACGGTACATTTGTTAGGGTTATCATTTCATTAACATATTTTCATTCAATAAATCATTGGAAGCTTTGCATTCAAATTTTGTTCTCTTTGTCTTTCTTTTATTTTATCACTTTCAAATAGCTATTAACAACAATTCTGCTATTGCCTCTTATTACTTTGAAAATCCGATCTACCAAGCCGAGGACGAAGATGAGAAAGGCCATACTATTAATGCAAGAGGAAAAGGCCATATAACCGCATGAAGAGCCAGTTGAGTTTGTAAACTTGGGTACTGAAGCAGACAGGAAAGAAGTCAAGATAGGTGTCAACTTAGAGGACAGTGTCAAGAACAGGTTAATACATATGTTGCATGACTATGTTGAGATCTTTGTTTGGTCGTACGAAGACATGTCAGGGCTCGATACTGATATTGCGGTTCACCATCTATCGATGAAAGAGGGTTATTCTCCAATAAAGCAGAAGGTTCATCATATGCGTCCCGAGATGTCTGAGAAGATCAAGGATGAGGTTATGAAGCAATTCAACGGAGGTTTCTTAGTTGTTACATCCTATCCTCAGTGGGTTGTAAATATGGTGCCAGTACCTAAGAAAGATGGAAAAGTACGTATGTGTGTAGACTACAGGGATATGAACAGGACAAGCTCCAAGGATGACTTTTCGCTTCCAGATATTGACGTTCTAGTTAATAACACCGCTCAGCATAAAGTATTTTCTTTCATGGACGGTTTCTCAGGTTATAATCAGATCAATATGGCGCCTGAAGACATGGAGAAAACTATATTCGTCACACAGTGGGGAACTTTCTGTTACAAGGTTATGCCTTTTGGGTTGAAGAACGCCGGCACAACATATCAGTGTGTCATGGTGGCTTTGTTTCATGACACAATCCACCATGAGATAGAGGTTTACGTTGATGACATGATAGCCAGGTCCTAGTCTGAAGAAGAACATCTTGACCATCTACACAAGATGTTTGAGAGACTGAAGAAATACAAGCTGAGGTTAAATCCGAACAAGTGCACTTTTAGGGTGAGATTCGGTAAACTCATGGGTTTCATCGTCAATGGTAAAGGTATTGAAGTTGATCCCTCCAAGGTCAAAGATATTCAATAAATTCCCGCTCCCTGTACTGAGAAGGAAGTCAGAGGTTTCCTGGGACGGCTGAATTATATTTCCAGAATTATTTCTCATTTGACTGCTGCTTGTGAGCCGATCTTCAAGTTGCTGAAGAAAGATCGGGTAGTGAAATGGAACGATGATTGTCAGATATCCTTCGACAAAATCAAGGAGTATCTCTAAGAACCTCTGATTCGAATGCCACCAGTTGAAGGAATACCTTTGATCATATACTTAACAGTGCTAGAGAACTCAATGGGGTGTGTATTGGGCCAACATGATGAGCCTGGTCGAAAAGAGCATGCAATATACTACCTTAGCAAAAAGTTTACCGACTGTGAAACAAGATACTCACTACTCGAGAAAACTTGTTGCACTTTGGCATGGGCTGCTCAACGACTAAGACAGTATATGTTAACTCATACCACTTTGTTGATCTCTAAGAAAGATCCGATAAAGTACATATTCAAGAAGCCCCCTCTCTCCAGAAGAATAGCTAGATGGAAAATAGTCTTGACAGAATATGACATTCAGTACACCACTCAAAAAGAAATCAAAGGAAGTGTATTGGCAGGTCATTTGGCTTATCAAGCTGTAGGCGACTATTAGTCCATGAATTTCGAATTCCTAGATGAGAATATCATGTAAATTACAGATTGTGAAGAACCTAGACCATATGAAGGACCTGAGCCAAGATCCTGATGGACTTTGGTTTTTGATGGAGCTTCTAACGCACTAGGCAATGGAATTAGTGTTATGATTATCTCTTTCAAGGGTTTCCGTACGCCTTTCACCACCAGGTTATGCTTTGAATGTACCAACAACATGGCCGAGTACGAAGCGTGCATCATGGGTATCAAGGCTGCTATTGATATGAGAATCAAGTTCTTAGATGTGTACGGAGATTCATCCCTAGTATTTAGTCAGATCAAGTGAGAATGGGATATGTAGCATCCAAATATCATTCCTTACCGAGAGCATGTACTAACCTTAATTCCGTATTTCGAAGAAATCACTTTCGAACATATTCCACTAGAAGAGAATCAGTTAGCAGACTCATTAGCTACCATGTCATCTATGTTCAAATCCAGATGGGACAACAAAGCTCCTCGAATTACCATTGAGAGACTAGACGAACTGACACACTACTACAAAGTTGACACTGACAGAGTAGAAGAGAAGCCTTGGTTTCATGAAGTGAAAAGGTACCTCAAAGCCCAAGAGTACCCCGAGGGTGCATTTATTAACGACAAGAAATTTCTACTTAGGTTCTCTGCCAAGTTCTTTCTGAGCAATGGAATTATGTACAAGTGCAACCATGATTCGACTTTGCTCTATTGTATGGACAAGAGGGAAGCTGAGAAAATTATGGAGGATATGCAAGAAGGAGTCTTTGGTACCCACTCCAGTGGGCATGCAATGGCTAAGAAGATTCTGAGAGCGGGTTATTATCTGTCAACTATAGAAACTGATTGCCATCACCACTCAAGAACTTGTCACAAATGCCAGATTTGTGCTGACAAAGTACATGTGCCACCAGTCCCTCTGAATGTCTTGACTACTCCTTGGCCATTTGCAATGTGGGGAATTGATATGATTGGAGAGATCAATTCAGTCGCTTCCAATGGACATTGTTCCATCCTCGTTGTCATTGATTATTTCACCAAGTGGGTTGAAGCAGCCTCGTTTGCCTCTGTTACTAAGAATGTTGTGGCTCGATTCATTAAGGATAATATTATCTATCGGTATGGTATCCACAAAAGGATTATCACGAACAATGGTACCAATCTTAACAACTCTATGATCACGGAACTCTACCCGCAGTTCAAGATCAAACACCACAATTCTTCTCCATATCGACCGAAGATGAATGGCACAGTGGAAGCCGTAAATAAGAACATCAAGAAGATTATACAGAAGATGACGGTGACATACAAGGATTGGCATGAGATGTTTCCCTTCATGGTTATCTCACTTCAGTACGGACGTCAACTGGGGCAACCCCATTCTCCCTAGTCTATGGTATGGAAGATGTCTTACCTGTCGAAGTCCAGATTCCATACCTAAAGATTATGAAAGACGCATGTTTAGACGAAGACGAGTGTATTTAGACTAGACTAGACCAGATGAATTTTAATGACGAGAAAAGGCTTGCGGCTGTTAGCCATGGTCAAATATACCAGAAGCGCATGATTAAAGCCTTCAACGAGAAAATCAAACATCGGGTATATCAGGCTGGAGATTTGGTAATAAAGTGCATCATCCTACCATAAGGTGAACCCAGGGGAAAATGGACTCCCACCTACAAAGGGTCATTTGTAATCAAGAAGATATTTTTTGGCAGTGCTATGATACTGACCACCATGTATGGCGAAAATTTTATGTACCCTATGAATGCAGACATAGTTTAAAAATACTACGCGTGAAAAAGACCCACTAGGTTGACTGTCCTAGGCAAAAGTAAGTCCATCCCAGCAAACCAAAAGGGTTCGGGCAAAAATTAGGGATATATATGTATAAAAAAATTATACACCCGGCAAGTCGAAAACCTGCAAAGGCGACTTGGGCAAAAAGGGGTATCTCGGTGGACTGAAAATCCGAAAGGGCAGTCCAGGAAAAAGTTAGGGATTAAAGTGTACGACTATGCCCCATTGAATCATCTATTTATAGCAAGCTTGGTTACCAACGGAAAGTTCAATTGGTACAAATCAATTCAGTCAACTTCTTTCGACATCAAGGGATGAGATACTTAAAAATATAGGGGTAATAGCAGAGCTGAAACTCGATGGGATCGTTTCCACATAACTGTTTTTCTCCATTTTAATTTGTACTTTTTCCATTTTTACGATGATTTCCTCTTACTAGGATCTTTGTCTCGTTGTACAAAAACCGCCTGTTTATAGGCAAACTTTCAATACAAAGTCAATTTCAAAATTCAAATTTGTTTTACTTTCTCTGTTTTGTTTGCAAAAACGTCCAATGACTAATTTGAATGAACATATGCATTTGAATATGATTACTGTTAACAAATGTATGCATAAAAAAAACATTAGCATTTACTAAAGACTCTAGGAGTTAGGATAATCATCCATAAATCCCCACAGAACAATTTCCACAGAGAAATCCCTGCAGAGCTATCTTTACAAGCTCATCCTCGACGGAAATACTGTAAAATAAAGCTTCTCAAATGCACTTTTGTTTTGATGAAGACAAAACATGATTGTCAAAGAAGGCAAATATTTTTGACTCAGCTAAAAGCATCTGTGAATAAAGTCTTCAGTTCAAGCACTTAGCAAAATTTCAAGGTATAGTGATAATACTTACTTTGAACTTAAGACATAGATGCTCAATGGTAAAAAGAAATATTTTATATTGTCCAAACTTTTACTCAAGTTTTTCTAAGCTAAAAATCATTTTTCACTTGAGTGCAATCGATTTTCATATTAGTGCAATCGATTGCATGCTTCAATTTTTTTCAAATGTTTGGCTATTGTTTCTCAGTGCAATCGATTTGCATGTTTGTGCAATCGATTGCACTCAATCAATTTTTGCTACTGACTTCATATGAAATCGATTTACACTCTTGTGCAATCGATTGCACACTCAAAATATTTGAAATTCTAGATGTTGAAACCCCGTGCAATCGATTTACACCAAGGGTGCAATCGATTGCATGCTGCACGATTTTGAAAAACAACAGCTTTGCACATGCCTGTTCATAACACCATTTCATGGAAACCTTTCACTCAGTCTTGGGAATTGTTCATGGTTCATTTACAGAACTTTATGATGTTTCAAAAGGGTTCTATGAACATATAAATACTCATTTTAAAAATCATTTTAAACAACTCTTCCAATTATACTTTCTGAATTTTCAAAAATCAAACTCAAGTTGTTATACATTTTCATATACAAGTTTTCTGCACACTTTCACATATTGTTAACCAGAAAACTTTGAGCATTATATATCTTAAGTCATTGTATACTATTGTCATTGGAAGAGAAGACCAATTCAGATAAAATCACTCATAGTGATTATCACACTACAAACTCAGTCAAATCAAATATTGCTATATACTTGCTTATTTTGCAGGATTGTTAAAAATAAGTTTAAGTGGTTTTATAAAACTTGTTTTTCCAGGATTGTTGGATACAAGTAAAGTCAGTTTGAGAGTATTATTCTCATTGTTGACATAGTGAAAATCCAAGAGGATTGTTCTTGGTCCAAGAGGATTGTTCTTGGTGGTTTTATTGGTTAGAGTCTTGTATGGAAGGACTAGGGTGTCTTGTCTAGAGATCTAACAATAAGGAAATCTCTTTCATGTTGAAAGGGGACTGGAGTACTCTTGAACTGTGAGGGGAACCAGGATACATCTTTGTGTTCTTTACTTTTCCGCATTTACCTATTTCATCACTAGTCATAAACCAGAAAAGAAAGAAACACATTTGTAAACTCATGCACTAAACCAGAAATATAATATCCATCATCAATAAAACGGTAAAACTTTAAAAGTACCTAATTCACCCCCCTCTTAGGCGCACTCTTATACTTACAATTGGCATTAGAGAAGATTATAGGTAACCCGTTCCTAAAAGATCCAAAATGGCTTCCGCAAATCAAAATCCCATTTTTAGAGATGGTGGTAGTAACAACAAGCCTTCTCTATTTTGTGGTGAATATTTTGACTTCTGGAAAATACGCATGAAGGAACATCTAGAAGCACAAGGAGAAGAAATATGGGATGATGTCGAGAATGGTCCATTTATCCCTATAACAGTAATCAATGGTGTTGGCTCATCAAAGCCTAAAACTGCATGGGACGAAGATGACAAGAAGAAGGTTCTCTATGATAAAAAGGCAATAAACCTTCTTCAAGGTGCACTTAGCATGGATGAATTCTTCCGTGTCTCGGCATGCAAAACAACAAAAGAAATATGGGATACCTTGCTACAAACTCATGAAGGAACTGTTGAATTAAAAGATCAAGACTAAATATCGTGAGTTAAGAATACATATTATTTTGAATGCAGCCTGGAGAAACCATTCTTGACATACAAAAGAGATTTGTGCACTTGAAAAATCATCTAAGTGCTCTTGGTAAGACTTTGACGAATGATGAACTAAATCTGAAAGTACTTAGGTCCTTAACTAGGGAATGACAACCAAACATAACGGAAATTTCAGAAAAGAAAAGTCTCTCCTCTATGACGTCCGCAACATTGTTTGGGAAACTTCAAAAATATGAAATGGAACTCGGAAGACTTGAAAACATGAAAATCAAGAGAAGAAATCCAAGAATATTACTTTGAAGATAGACTCCAAGGAAGTTGAAAAGGAAGATAATCCGGAAGAAGATGAAAATTCCATGCTTCTTGTTAAAAGGCTTGGTAAGTTCTTTGGTAGAAATGACAAATCCTTTTCTCATTCAAAAGGAAAGAAACAATTCAAGAAAAAGGAAGCTTCCATGTCAACACAAGAAGTCACATGTTATGAATGTGGTAAGCAAGGTCATATCAAGCAGAATTGTCTGAAACTCTCCAAGAAAGGTTGCTACAAAAGAAAAAAGGGATTCATGAACAAAAAGGCCTATGTTGCATGGGAGGATAATGAAATAAGTTCCTCATCCGATAGTGATGAAAGTGAAAATCTAGCATTGATGGCCTCACACCATTCTGATGATGAAGACAATGAGGTTAGTAATGAATTTTCTTTTTTTGATAGTGATTCACAAGGTGATATAGATGAACTATTGAATGAATGCAAAATTCTGTATACAACTATTTCATCTCAAAAGAAACAAATTTCATCCTTAGAAAAAAATGTGAATCTATGGAAAAAGATTTCAAATAAGAAAAACAAAAATTAAGTGATGAACAAAAACATAATGTTGTGTGCAAAAATTGTGAATCACTCACTTTCCAAATTTTCCAATTAAAAAGAGACATTGAAAGATATGAAAAATGCCAAATTGGATTGAAAGGTGTTCTTAGCCAACAAAGATACTCCAATGATAAAAGTGGACTTGGATATTCAATGTTTTCAAAACCAAGTTGTAATAAAACTATCTTTGTTAAGACTAGTGATCAATCATCCAAAGAGAAAGTGAACAAATCTAAAATAGTTCATCACTATCCTAAAAAGAAAACATTTCCTAAGAAGAAATCTTATCCTTCTAGATATAGAAGTAACTATGAACCCACTTGTTTTTATTGTGGTATTAAAGGCCATACACTTAATGTTTGCTATGTTAGAAACTTTAGTGTGGAAAGTGGGAATTATGTGTGGGTAAATAAAGGCACTAATTATGAAGGACCCAAAGCAACTTGGGTACCTAACAAAGCCTAATTTGTTTTGCAGGTATGCTTGAGGACCACATGCAATCTTTGGTATCTTGATAGTGGTTGTTCAAAGCATATGACGGGAGACATATACTAACTTTCAAATATAGTTCAAGTCCAAGGATTATTTCACATATGGGAAATACCTTAAAGGAATAATTTTTGGCATTGGAAAAGTTGATACACTAACTTTCATATCCATTGAAGATGTACTCCAAGTTGAAGAAGAAAAGACAACTTCTAAGTACAAGTCAACTTTGTGACAAAGGCTTCAATATCATGTTCTTAAAAGATGAATGATTTATGAAGTCACTCTTGATATATATATATATATATATATATATATATATATATATATATATATATATATATATATATATATATATATATATATATATATATATATATATATATATATATATATATATATATATATATATATATATATATATATATATATATATATATATATATATATATATATATATATATATATATATATATATGTGTGTGTGTGTGTGTGTGTGTGTGTGTGTGTGTGTGTGTGTGTGTGTGTGTGTGTGTGTGTGTGTGTGTGTGTGTGTGTGTGTGTGTGTGTGTGTGTGTGTGTGTGTGTGTGTGTGTGTGTGTGTGTATGTGTGTGTGTTGTAAGTACGAAGTGCGCCTAAGAGGGGGGAGGGGTGAATTAGGTACTTTAAAAATTATGGTTTTTAGTGATAATGATTCTTATTTTTTTGGTTATAAGTGAGTTTAGGAAATCTTAAAAATGCAGAAAAATAAAGAGACACGGGGGATATATCCTGGTTCCCCTCATAGTCCGAGAGTACTCCAGTCCCCTTTCAATATGAAAGAGATTTCCTTATTGTGGCAAACTTAAACAAGAACTACCAACCAAACCAAGAACAATCCTCTTGGACCAAGAACAATCCTCTTGGATTTTCACTAAGTTACTTCTGAGAACAATCCTCTCAATGTAACTACACTTGTATCCAGCAACTTGGAAAAACAAGATTTCAACAAAAACACTTAAACTTAATTCCAACAATCCTGGAAAATAAGTAAGTAAATATCAATTTGTGAGTTTGAGTGAGTAGAGTAATATTGATCACTTAGAGTGATTTGACAATGTATAATCTTCTTCTTTCAATAATAATATTGTACAAAGACTCAAGATATATTTGCTCAAAGTTTTCTGTTTATAAATGTATGAAAATGTGCAGAAAACTTATGCATGAAAATGAAGAATGCTTGAGTTTGTATTTTGAAACTTCAGAAAATATTTTAAAGGTGTTAGATCTAGATTTGAAATTGAATATTTATATGTTCATAACACCCTTTTGAAACATCATGAAGATCTGGAAATGTATCATGAGCAAATGCCAAGTTTGAGTGAAAAGATGTAATGAAAAGGCATGATGAAAAGGTATGAACAAAGCTGCTATTTTTCAAATTTGTGCAGTGTGCAATCGATCGATTGCACCCTTGGTGTAAATCGATTGCATAAGGTTATTAACAGCTATTTTTTCAAAATCTTGAAGAGTGCAATCAATTGCACTAACAATGTAATCAATTGCATGCAAAGTCAGTAGCAAAAATTAACTGAGTGCAATCGATTGCACTAACAATGTAATCGATTGCATGCAAAGACAGAAGAAAACGTTTTGAAAATTTTAAGTATGCAATCGATTGCATAGGTAATGTAAATTGATTTCACATAGAAACAGAAGCAAAAGATCTGAAATTTTAAAGTGTGCAATTGATTGCACTAAGATGTAAATTGATTGCATGCAGAAGAAAAGTGAAATTTTATCTTTGAAAAGATTGAGTGATGATTCTTAAACATTTCTTTTTCATTTTTGAGCATCTATATCTTAAGATCAACGTAGATAATATTATTATACCTTTAAAGTTGTTGAGATCTTTGAATGAAGATATTATCCTTAGATGCTTAGATGCTTGATCAAAATCTTTGCCTTCTTTGTTAGCCATGATTTGTCTTCATCAAAACAAAAGCTTATTTGTGGAGCTTGATTTTACATTCTCCCCATTTTTGATGATGACAAACAATCTTGCTTTATGTGATGTACTTTCCAGAAGAGCTTCTCCCCCTAAGATGCAAAACTCCCCCTATGGAGGAGAGGGTTGGAATCCTTTGCAATTCTTCATCTTGATTGGAGAGTACCTTGAAGTTAAGACACAGGAAATACAAGCATAAAGTACCATACATCTTTCTCCCCCTTTGACATTATCAAAAAGAAGGGAAAGATGCCTAAAGCAAATAATAATAGAGCAATATATTGACAAAAAATATAGAACTTAAAACAGTAACACAAATTGTTTAAGAGTTACACAGAAAATTGAACAAACGAAACATTGAAATAGCAAGACAATAACATAACAGAGAAAAAACAGTCAGCCAGAACATTAAGGGTGATGTATGTCTGGATGGTTGTAAGACCATGCGCCTTGGTTCGGGAATTGTTGTTGAAGTGGAGGTTCTGTGTAATGAGGAGGAGGTGCAGCTGGATTATTTGGGTCGTATGGTGGGATATGAAGGTGAGAATAAAGGTATGAGAATTGTTGGTTCACATCCGAGAAAAAATCATTTATCCGGGTTGTAGTGGAGTCATTGATTGCACTCCATTGATTGTTGATGTTGGTGTAAATAGAAGCAAATTGTTGAGACATGTAGTCTATAAGATCTTGATTGCTTGGACCAGAGGGAGCAGTAGGAGAATGAGGCACATCTTCACCGCCTGCAGCTTCTTGGTCATTATATTTGTTGCCAACAACATCTTCACCGATGTAGGTGATGGTGTTTGTCTCCGGATTAAAATATACGCCCATTCTTGAATCAACATTCTTAATTGAAATTTTGTTTAGGTTAGGATCCATATTCACTTTTTAAATACCACGAAAATCCACACCAAATTCCTCCATAATCAAAGTGACAAAATAAGCATATGGAAGGAATTTAGATTTTTCATCCACTCTCAGCATATGCATCATCATCATTCTTGCCCAGTTTACATTTACTCATTTCTTCCTTGCATAAATAAGCTGCATCTCGAAGTCGGTAACTGTGCAATGGTTTCCAGCTCTTGGAAACAGTATATAGACCAAGAAATAATGAAATAAGCGATCGTCTATATGGAGGTTACCTGCACTCTAGGAGTCTCTGGATGGAATTACTCCACAAGACCACGTATCCGTTTGGCGCGAAATTCAGCTTCACTTAACTGCCCAATGTTGTAAAAGAATCCTTTTTTTGATAGCCATCCCATATCTCGTTTTCAGGATCATATAGGGAGCTTCCAGTGAAAGGAATATGCAAGATCTCACCAACAATCTGAGGAGTTAGAGAGATACGAGTGCCCATCACATATGTGACTATTTTTTCTTTGTAGGGTGTTAGATTACTGAAAAACATTCTTACCAAATCCGGATAATATGGACCGTACGAGGAAATCAAAGGTTCCAGACCATAAGAAGTTAGATCATTCTGAAATGAAAAACATTCTTGAGGAAAGGAGGAGAGTATACCATACTTGGGGTTGGATACAATTTTCTTTTGGAAGTCTTTGATAAATCTGGCTTTTTGCGCTTCGGTGAGAGTTGAAAACAGTGGATTGGATGTTGAATCAACCTTCTTTTTCCCTTTATCTAAAAC
This sequence comes from Vicia faba, assembly GCA_948472305.1. Lineage (NCBI taxonomy): Eukaryota > Viridiplantae > Streptophyta > Magnoliopsida > Fabales > Fabaceae > Vicia > Vicia faba. Next base: position 476,915,350 of record OX451737.1, read on the forward strand.
TGAAGCCTTTCTCTTTGTTTTTGAAGCCATGGATATGGAGTTTTAGGGTTTTGGTGTTTTAGGTTTTGTGAGAGAGAAAGATTTTGTGAGAGAGATTTGGAAGTGATTTGGTTAGGTAGGGAATGAGTTATTAGAATTGAAGTGTATTTGGCTTGGGAATATGAGAGAGGAATTCTAACCAACATTAATTTTTGTCAGAAAAGCTACTTTCAGTACGTGGAATCGATTGACATACCATGTCCAATCGATTTGCACACAAACAGAATAAAAAAAAGGCAAAAACGCACATAGTGCAATCGATTGCATTAAAGGTGCAATCGATTTGCACATGAAACAGAATGGACAGAATTAAAAAAAATCTCGGTGCAATCGATTGCATTGTTTGTGCAATCGATTTGCATTAAAAAAAAAGTCCAAAACCAAATTTTTCTTGAAAATTTAAATATCACATATCATATATTCATATATAGTATGTATAAGTCATATATAAAAGATATATCAAGGGTAGAATGCACCTTATAAGCCGCATTCATCAAGTATGCCGAGCTCTCGACGAATTTTGTAGAAAGGTTCTTTTGCCAAAGCTTTGGTGAAGATATCGACAAGCTGATTATGACTATCTACAAAGGTTACCTCGACATCTCGTTGAAGAACATGATCACGGAGAAAATGATGTCTAATGTCTATATGTTTAGTCGTTGAATGCATGACAAGATTCTTTGTAATGTTAATTGCACTGGTGTTGTCGCATCTTAGTGGAATGCACCCTAGATCGAGTCTGTAGTCACGAAGTTGTTGTTTTAGTCACAAAATTTGAGCGCAACTACTACCGGCTGCAATATATTCAGCTTCGGTCGTGCTTGGAGCAACACATGCTTGTTTTTTGCAGGCCCATGATACTAATGTATTACCAAGAATGTGACAAGTGTCATTTGTGCTTTTTCTATCTGTTTTACATCCTGCATAGTCCGTGTCAGAATAACAAATTAAGTTGCAGATGCTAACTTTAGGGTACCATAGTCTGACATTTGTTGTTCCTTTGAGATACTTCATAATCCTTTTTACCGCCGTGAGATGAGATTCCTTTGGGTTAGCTTGAAAGCAGGCACAGAGACAAACACTAAACATAATGTCAGGACGGATTTCCGTCAAATATAATAAGGAGCCAATCATACCTCGATATTTAGTGATGTTGATGGAAACACATGATTCATCTTGATCAACATAAGAACCATAACCCATTGGTGTAGACATTTCCTTACAGGTATCCATGTCAAACCTTTTCAAGAGTTCCTTGCAATATTTGGATTGGTTGATGAAGATGCCATCTTTTAGTTGTTTGATTTGAAGTCCAAGAAAATAGTTCATTTTGCCCATCATGGACATTTCAAATTCTCCTTGCATCATTGATGAGAATTCTTCACACATTTCTTGATTTGAAGAACCGAAGATGATGTCATCAACAAAGAATTGTGCTAGCAAAGTTTCGTCTTTTATTTTCTTGATAAATAGCGTCTTGTCAACTTTGCCTTTTTCGAAACCTTTTTCGCATAAGAAGTTTCTTAAACGATCATACCACACCCTTGGTGCTTGTTTCAGTCCATAGAGAGCTTTTCTTAATTTAAATACATGAGATGGATTCTTGAAGTCTTCGAAACCCGGGGGTTGCTTAACGTATACTTCTTCATTGATATATCCATTCAAGAATGCGCTTTTGACATCCATTTGGAAAAGCTGAAAATTTAATGAACAAACATAGGCAAGTAAGAGACGAATAGCTTCTAACCTTGCAACTAGAGCGAAAGTTTCTTCAAAGTTTATTCCTTCTTCTTGATTATAGCCTTGTGCTACCAATCTTTCCTTCTTGCGAACAATTATTCCATTTTCGTCAAGTTTGTTTTTGAACACCCATCTTGTTCCAATAATGTGTTTGTTGCTTGGCCTAGGAACAAGTTCCCAAACTTGATTCCTTTCAAATTGATTCAATTCTTCTTGCATAGCTATGACCCATTGGTCATCGCCTAAAGCTTCATCAACTTTGGAGGGTTCAATTTGAGAGACAAACGCCATGTTTAGGCAAGCATCCTTGAGATTTAATCTTGTAGACACGCCTTGACTTATATCACCAATCACTTTATCAATAGGATGATCTCTATGAGTTCTCCATTCTTTTGGTAGATCATTGAGATTCGATTCTTGTTGAGGTGATTCTTCTAGGTGAATGGGTTGATCCTTGGAAGAATTTTCTTGAGGACCTCCTAAAATTTCATCACCATTATCACAAACAATATTATCCTCCTTTGAGGGGTTAGTTTCATCAAAAGAAACATGCATAGATTCTTCAATAGTCAAATTTCTTTTGTGGTATATTCTATATGCTTTACTAGAGAGTGAGTAACCAAGAAATATACCTTCATTGGATTTCTCATCAAACTTACCCAAATTATCTTTGTCATTGTTTAGGACAAAGCATTTGCACCCGAAAATATGAAAGAAAGCAATGTTTGGTTTTCTCCCTTTGAAAAGTTCATATGGAGTTTTCTTTAAGATTGGTCTAATGTTAACTCTATTGCTAACAAAACATGCCGTGCTCACAGCATCTGCCCAAAAGTATTTTGGAAGGTTTGAGTCGCTAAGCATTGTTCTAGCAAGTTCCACAAGAGACATATTCTTTCTTTCAACCACTCCATTTTGTTGTGGAGTCCTCGGTGCCGAGAAGTTGTGATATATTCCATGTTCTCCACAGAATTCTTCAAATAGAGCATTTTGGAATTCTCCGCCATGGTCACTTCTTATTGAGGCAATTGTTAGAGACTTCTCATTCTGAATTTGTTTAGCATACTTCTTGAACGCCTTGAATGCATCACTTTTCTGCACTAAAAAGAATGTCCAAGTATATCTAGAGAAATTGTCAACAATAACCAAAGTATATACATTACCTCTGAAACTCCTTGTTCTCGATGGACCAAACAGATCCATATGTAACAATTGTAGTGGCCTTGTAGTGGATACCACATTCTTAGATTTGAAAGTTGATCTAGTTTGTTTTCCTTTTTGAAAAGCATCGCATAGTCTATCTTTGACAAAATTTCTCTTAGGCAATCCAATGACAAGATCATGCTTGATTAATTCATTCAAGTGTTCCATATGAATATGAGCAATTCTTTTGTGCCAAAGCCATGAATCATCGTTGTTCGCCATGATACATTTAACCTTCAAAGATGGATCATCAAGGGAAATCATGAATATTTTATTTATTCTTTTACCTTTAAGTATAACCTCATGAGTGACTTCGTCTTCTATCAAACATTCATCCTTGGTAAATTTGATTTTGAAGTCTTTGTCACAAAGTTGGCTAATACTAATAAGATTGTGCTTTAGTCCTTCAACATAAAGAACATCTTCAATGGATGTGAAAGGTGGAGCACCAACTTTGCCTTTTCCTAGGATTCTTCCCTTATTATTGTCTCCATAAGTGTCAAAACCCTTGGCCTTTAGCGCGAGATGTGAAAATTTGTTTATATCTCATGTCATTTGCTTTGAACAACCACTATCAAGATACCAAAGATTGCATGTGGTCTTCAAGCATACCTGCAAAACAAATTAAGTTTTGTTAGGTACCCAAGTTGCTTTGGGTCCTTCATAATTAGTGCCTTTCTTTACCCATACATAACGCCCACTTTCCACACTGAAGTTTCTGACATAGCAAGCATTAGGTGTATGGCCTTTAATACCTCAATAAAAACAAGTAGGTTCAAAGTTACTTCTATATCTAGAAGGATAAGTTTCTTCTTAGAAAATGTTTTCTTTTTCGGATAGTGACGAACTATTTTAGGTTTGTTCACTTTCTCTTTGGAAGATTGATCACTTGCCTTAACAAAGTTTTGTTAGAACTTGGTTTTGAAAACTTTGAATATCCAAGTCCACTTTTATCATTGGAGTATCTTTGTTGGCTAAGAACACCTTCTAATCCAATTTTCCCTTTTTCATATCTTTCAATGACTCATTTTAGTTGGACAATTTGGAAAGAGAGTGAATCACAATTTTTGCATACAAAATTCTGTTTTTGTTCATCACTTGGTTTTTGTTTTTCTTCTTTGAGATCTTTTTCCATTGAAACATATTTTTCTTCTAAGGATGAGATTTGTTTCTTTTGTGATGATATGGTTTTATACAGAATCTTTCATTCATTCAATAGTTCATCTATAGCACCTTGTGCATCACTATCAAAAAGAGAAAATTCATTACTAACCTCATTGTCTTCATCATTGGAATGGTGTGAGGCCATCAATTCTAGATTTGAACTTTCATCACTATCAGAATCGGATGAGGAACTTATTTCATTGTCCTCCCATGCGACATAAGCCTTTTTGTTCTTGAATCCCTTCTTGCTTTTGAAGCCACCTTTCTTGGAGAGTTTCGGACAATCTGGCTTGATATGGCCTTGCTTACCACATTCATAACATGTGATTTCTTGTGTTGATGTGGAACCTTCCTTTTTCTGAAAATGTTTCTTTTCTTTTGAATGAGAAAAAGGTTTGTCATTTTTACCGAAGAACTTACCAAGCCTTTTAACAAGAAGCGTGAAGTTTTTATCTTCTTCTGGATTGTTTTCCTTTTCAACTTCCTTGGAGTCTATCTTCAAAGCAATATTCTTGGATTTCTTCTCTTGATTTTCATGCTTTTTGAGTCTTCCGAGTTCTGTTTCGCATTCTTGAAGTTTTCTTAATAATGTTGCGGACGTCATGTTGGATAGACTTTTCTTTTCTGATATTGCCGTTACATTTGGTTGACATTCCCTTGTTAAGGACCTAAGTACTTTCAGATTCAATTCATCATTCGTCAAAGTTTTACCAAGAGCACTTAGATGATTTGTCAAGTGCACAAATCTCTTTTATAAGTCAAGAATTGTTTCTCCGGGCTGCATTCAAAATAATTTGTATTCTTGACTTAAGGTATTTAGTCTTGATATTTTTACTTCAACCGTTCCTTCATGATTTTGTACCAAGGTATCCCACATTTCTTTTGTTGTTTTGCATGCCGAGACACGGAAGAATTCGTCCATGCGAAGTGCACCTTGAAGAAGGTTTATTGCCTTTTTGTCATATATAACTTTCTTTTTATCATCATCGTCCCAAGCAGTTTTAGGCTTTGATGAGCCGACACCATTGATTATCGTTATAGGGATAAATGGACCATTTTCGACGGCTTCCCATATTTCTTCTACTTGTGCTTCTAGATGCGCCTTCATGCGTATTTTCCAGAAGTCAAAATATTCACCACAAAATAGAGGAGGCTTGTTGTTACCACCACCATCTCTGAAAACGAGATTTTGATTTGCGGAAGCCATTCTGGATCTTTTAGGAGCAGGTTACCTATAACCTGCTCTGATACCAATTGTAAGTACGAAGTGCGCCTAAGAGGGGGGGGGGGGGTGAATTAGGTACTTTAAAAATTTTTGTTTTTAGTGATGATGGTTCTTATTTTTCTGGTTATAAATGAGTTTAGGAAAGCTTAAAAATGCAGAAAAATAAAGAGACACAGGCGATATATCCTGGTTCCCCTCATAGTCCGAGAGTACTCCAGTTCACTTTCAATATGAAAGAGATTTCCTTATTGTGCCAAACTTAAACAAGAACTACCAACCAAACCAAGAACATTCCTCTTGGACCAAGAACAATCCTCTTGGATTTTCACTAAGTTACTTATGAGAACAATCCTCTCAATGTAACTACACTTGTATCCATCAACTTGGAAAAACAAGATTTCAACAAAAACACTTAAACTTAATTCCAACAATCCTGGAAAATAAGTAAGTAAATATCAATTTGTGAGTTTGAGTGAGTAGATTAATATTGATCACTTAGAGTGATTTGACAATGTATAATCTTCTTCTTTCAATAATAATATTGTACAAAGACTCAAGATATATTTTCTCAAAGTTTTCTGTTTATTAATGTATGAAAATGTGCAGAAAACTTATGCATGAAAATGAAGAATGCTTGAGTTTGTATTTTGAAATTTCAAAAAATATTTTGAAAGAAGGTGTTAGATTTAGATTTGAAATTGAATATTTATATGTTCATAACACCCTTTTGAAACATCATGAAGATCTGGAAATGTATCATGAACAAATGCCAAGTTTGAGTGAAAAGATGTAATGAAAAGGCATGATGAAAAGGTATGAACAAAGTTGCTATTTTTCAAATTCGTGCAGTATGCAATCGATTGCACCCTTGGTGTAAATCGATTGCATAAGGTTTTTAACAGCTATTTTTTCAAAATATTAAAGAGTTCAATCGATTGCACTAACAATGTAATCGATTGCATGCAATGTCAGTAGCAAAAATCAACTGAGTGCAATCGATTGCACTAACAATGTAATCGATTGCATGCAAAGACAGAAGCAAACGTTTTGAAAAATTTAAGTATGCAATATGTAATACGGTGGCCAGAACCGGACTGTTTTGAAATACTGGTTTGTGTTTTACGCTTTTTGTTCACAAAATGTCGCGATAAGCCAGAGTCGCCACCGACTTTTATTTTATCCGACTGGAAAGAAAAAAAGAACAGAAAAATTCCTTTTTCGAGATTTTGAGTACAGGGGGTAGATTATAGAAAGGGAAGGTATTAGCACCCTTTCTATCTGTAGTTTTCTACGGGCTCTTAGGTACTTGCTCATCATTTCAAAATTGCTTGTGTATGTTTGATTTGAAAAAATTTTGACTTTAATTTAACCCTTTCTTCTGTCTTCAAGAGTGTTACAAAGTGTTTTTGAAAACTTTTTTTGAAAAGAGTGTAAGTGTGAAAAAGTTTGTTTGGATTGAGCAAGTACTTAAGATTCTACCTACTCGAAAAAGAGAATTGTTCTATGTTTGTTTCCTTTAGACAGTGTTATCCCACTATTAGTGAGTAGGTAGCACCGTCGTTGGAATTTTAAGGGTCAATTCGAAAGGGACGTACGGTCACTAAAGCAATGTTACGATGTCTTAGTAGTAACCCTAATGTCTTAAGATCAATATTCGAGGCAACGTATCTGAGGCAACCTTTCCGAGGCAACTTTTCCGAACGGGACTTTGATCTTTGTTTAGACAAGAGAGCGACCACTAAAATATCCTACACTTAATGATCGTCTACCGAAGGCAACCGAAGTGAGAGTATACCCTAGGAGTGCGCATGTGCGAGTGATTCAATTTCAAGGTTCTTATCTTTGCACATTTTAGGGTTTTCTAATTGTTTTAATTTTAACATACATTCTTGTCACGCAATCCCTATTATCATATATCTAACAGTTAATATTTTGCGGAAATTAAGGTGTGAAAAATAAAGCTAAGCTATTACAAGGCTTCGGGTATTAATTACATAGCCAAAAACAACCCGTAAAAAATGATAAATGAACGATAAAAAGTCCTAATTAATCTATTACATCCTGTGAGCAATTACATCAATATGGCAAAATAAAATAATGAAGCGCGCGCGATGAATTTAAGAATGATAGGAAATTAGGGTTTTGACCCCGTCTAACCTAATTGAAAGAAAAAATTATTTTTGTTGTTTTTAATTATTTTTAAGAAGAAGAATAAGATTTTTAAATTAAATACAAATCTAATTAGTAATTAAATTAAATTAAAGAAAATAACTTACATGGCCTATTTTTGTATTTTTGTTATTTTTTAAGAAAAAGAAAATAAGAATTAAATTAAACTACAACCCTAATTTTCTAATTGTTTTTAATTTATTCACAAAAGATATTAAAGATACCTAAAATTAAATAACCTTATTCAATTAATTTTTGTATAAAAAACAAATATCCTAAATCTAATTGAATGAAAATATTATTTTTGTGATTTTTTGATAAAAAGAATTGATTTTATGTTAGTAAAAATAACTAAATAAATTAAATAAAAGAAAAATATAAAAAGAGAAAAAAGAAGAATTGGGCCTGAAATTGGTAAATTGGTGAGGTGTGGATATCAAGCTCTTGGCCCAAACAAATCTGACCCACATTGACCTTCCACGATTCCCTGCTGCATGTTGACCAAGGCCTATGATGCTCCTTCATCAGATGGCCTTTAGATTTGGCCATCGGGAGATCCAATGGCTGGATCCTGAGGGCACATGGTGGTCCTTTGGCCTTGTGTGCGCGCCTGAACATTTACAGAAAAATAAAATGAAATACATGGGGGACCTGGGATTCGAACCCAGGTCCTATAACCTTTTCCAACTGCTCCACTACCAACTGGGCTGCGTGTGTTAGTTGTATGTCAAACAACCAATAATTATTATATTAAAAACAAGCGAAAACAAAAGTATTTCGCGCGCAAATTCAAATAGGCGAATAGGGGGATGCCACGCCTTCATCCCTGTCCTTTCTCCGTGGCTAAGAGATGCAGTGACTTTTACCTATGGACAACGTCCGTCACTACAAACCCTGCAATTCTCAAAATCAAACACAAGCAAGATAAACAAAATCTAAGGCCATGAATCAACTCGTCTTGGCCTGCTGAGCACGATGGTGCCCTTCTTGTGGCCCAATTTTACCTGTACACAAAGATCCTAAATCGAAGCAAAAAAACCTAATAATGGAAAATCCTGATATAGTCCACAAAAATGCAATTGAATGTTATAGATAGCTTGCAAATGTTTCAAGGAGCAAGAATATACAAGTATTTCATGCTATAAATGCCAAAATCATGCAATTTGATTTCAAGAAGAAGCCATTATCGTGGATGACTTACAGTGAGTTCTAGCGCTGTAAACTCCTTGTTCTTGATTGGTATAGCTTGCTTGTGATCCCAGGAAGTGAATGAGATGGTCAGGGAGCCTTGTAATCGCCTAGAACTATGAAATCAACTCAGCACTTTTTTATGATCTTTTCAAGTTTGTTCTGCCTTTCCACGCCTCTCAAGCCTTGTGTTTTAGGTCTGCCAATGTTCACTATATACCAAGGATTGGATTAAGGTTGAAATTATGCTCTCAATCTTCATCCATTATAGCTTTTGCTTTTGATTTGATTCACTTGAAGATCTTTCCAAAAGTAGGCCAAAACCAATCTTTTCATGCACACAAAGGACTTGCACGATTTGATTTACTTGCCAGCTACATATGGGACCTGAAACATGCACAAGATCTTGAGGTTTCAATGATTTGGATTTTTTTCATGATTTGTTTTGATTTAAATTGATTTAATTGCAATAAAAATAAAAATAAATAATAAAAATAAGATAAAGACAAATGGGAAGAGCTAGGGCTCTTGGACCATGCTACCAACTCAAAACAATTGCAAAAAGTTAGGCCCATTTAGCAAAAATTGCAATTTGAGGCATGTTGACTTTTGACAATTTTGCAAAAAAGGTCAACTTCACCAATGCATAACTTCCTCAATTTTGACTCTTTGAAGGCGTTCTTGGACTTTTTAGAAATCTTGAGATGTCCTCTAAGCAACCCTTTTAGTTTCATCTAAATTGGGTCTTCCATGGTCATGTATGAAGCTTTGACAAAAAGGTGTTTTTGTTGACTTTTCAAAATGACCTATAATGTCCAAATTCATAACTTCTTGTGAGTGTATATTTTGAACTTGGGAGATGAAGATGGATTGTATAGAATTGTATTCTCTTAAAAATGAGCTTTGGATGGGTCATTTATCATAAAGTATGAGAAAGTTATGCTTGGTCAAAGTTGAGTTGACTTTTCCTACAAAACCCTAATTTAGCAACTTTTGGTTCTTGATGAATTATGAGCAGTCCTTGATGAATCATGATCAAACCTTTATCAAATGATGAATGATACTTAAATGTGAGGATTTTGACCAAAAAACTTGAAGTTCGACTTTATATAAGCCTCAGTTGACTTTTTCCCTAGCACCGTCGATTTTCAGGCTTTTGAGAAATTGACTAAGCAAACTTCCTCTGCAAGGCTTGAAACTTGACATGGATGATCTTGAGAACATATTAGGACAATGATGATAATTTGGGATCCCTTGGACTCAAGTATCTTGATGTAACATGAAAACCTAATTTGAGGTAGCCTACCTTAGGAGAGAACTTGTCTGGTCAACCCATGGACTTCCTTGAGCAACTTGAGGATCTTTCTTGAAATGTTTTGAGAAATATGGGAGGGAAAATTTTTGGGTACAACGGCTGCCCCTGTTCAATCTTCTTAAACCTTAGGATGTAGATTGGCTTTTCTGCCTTTCGTGATCCGAAGGTGGAATATGATTGAACACTAGAGTGCCATGAAATTTACACTCACATGAAGTGGTACTTGTCTTGTGATGTCGGGAATGGGCTTATAGATGCCATTTGGAGATTGATGACGGAAGATGGGCTTAAAGATGTTATCCGAAGGAGTGTCAATCGCATAAGAGATTCCATAGCGAGAGCTTGTATACCTGTTGTTGAGGAAGACTAAGCTGGGAAATGTTGTTCTCTGCTTGTGAGAAATAGAATTTTAGGAGCTTTGGTCGTCCGTTATTCTACTGGGGAATAGTTTCTTGGTCGAAGAGGTGAAAATGAACTACCATCTGGTTGTAATCCAGGCTTCATAGTGATAAGATCGACTGCTATCTGGTCGTGCTCCAGGCTTTACAGTGACTAACTAGGGAGATGAGATTAAACTTTCTATCTGGTCGTAATCCAGGCTTCGCAAATTCTCAATTCTTATCTGGTCGTAATCAAGGATTCAGAAGGAATTAAGTTGTTATCCGGTCGCATCCGGGCTTCAAATTGAATTTAGGGCACACTAATATTCGGTCGACTCCGAGCTTCTTAGTAATTGTCCAGGTAAACTTCTATTTGGTCGAAATCCAAGCTTCATAGTGTCTTGTACTATTATCTGGTCGTAATCTAGGCTTCAGTCATTTTACCGCTATTTGGTCGTAACCAAGGCATCACAATGTCTTATACCATTATCTGGTCGAATCCAGGCTTCATGGTGTCCTGTACGGCTATCTGGTCGATTCCAGGCTTCATAATACCTTACTTCTTATATGGTCGTAATCCAGGCTTTAGAAGAAATCAAATGGTTATCCGGTCACCTCCGGGCTTCCCTTTGACTTTTGGGCCTACTAATATCCGGTCGAATCCGGGCTTCATAGTAATTGTCCGGGTAAACTGCTATTTGGTTGTCATCCAAGCTTCACAGTGTCCCTCATTATTATCTGGTTGTAATCCAGGCTTCAGTGCTTTTTACCGCTATCTGGTCGTAATTCAGGCTTCACGATGTCTCATACCATTATCTGGTCGAATCCAGGCTTCATGGTGTTCGGAGAAATCAAGATACTATTCAGTCGAATCCGGGCTTCATAACTTGTATTAAAGATGTACCACTATCTGGTCATAATCCAGGCTTCGCGGTGTCTTTGGCTGCTATCTGGTCGTAATCCAAGCTTCACATAAATTTGTACTGCTATCTCGTTATAATCCATGCTTCACAATAACTTTGTTGAGCTGTTATCCGGTCGTAATTCGGGTTTCACGGCTTGTGTTTATGATATACCACTATCTGGCCGAATCCAGGCTTCATGGTGTCTCGCACTGCTATCTGGTCGTAACTCGTACTTCACAGTAACTTGCTAAGTTGTTATCCGGTCGTAATCCGGGCTTCACGGCTTGCTGGGGATTAAACTATTATTCGGTCGAATCTGGGCTTCATAGCTTAGAGATAAACCACTATCTGGTCAATTCTAGGCTTCGCGGTGTCTGATACTGTTATCCGGTCGTTCTCAGGGTTTCACAATATGATGTAGAAATCAAGATACTATTCGGTTGGATTCGGGCTTCATATCTTGAACTTTGTGAGAATTTGATTATATCTTTACTGAAAGGTAAAGGTTAGCCGTATGTAATGCATGACATGTATCAAGCAATGATGTTCTCAAAATAAATGAGATTGTGTTGTATGATGCTTTTGCATATGTCATGATGTATGGATATGCGATGTTTGTATGCTAATCTCTAGCTGGGGAAAATAAATCCCAGATTGTTGCTGGAGAAAAGAGTTGAACTCTTCGTTCTCACTGGGAATAACGACCGAAGATGATTGTGAGAATAATCCTGCTGGAGAATAAACTGACGAGAAAATGACTCTGTGGGGAAGAGGTACTCTGCTATAGGATTTGTTGATTTGGAGGAATAACCTCGGCTGGGGATGAATTACCGTTGCTGACGATAATGAAACCTGTCGGGGATTGAGTTTCTGCTTATGGAAGAAATAAACTTCGCTGGGGATGATCTTCTAGTGCTGGTGATGGATAAACTCTTCTTGGGGAGAATCACTGTTTTTAGACACCTTTTGCTCTGCGGGGAGTGAATGTACCTTTAGTCATATTCTTCAGCTTGGTCTATCCCTATACCTGGTGGACAGAGCAATTGTAAAGCTTGGACATTTCTTGTTTGCCCCTGTTCCTGATATTACGAGTAATCGTCTTTTGTTTCGCATGTAAATATTTATGAGCAGAAATTATTGTCAAATGCATATATCAAAAATGAACATTGGACGTTCTTGCAAAACAAAACAGAAAAAGGAAAGCAATTTGAAATTTCTTGGTGAAAATGAATTGTATTGATTTTGAAGTTGGCCTGGAAATAGGCGTTTTTGTACAAGAGGATGACGTCCTAGTAAGAGAACGTCGCCGAATGATAGAAATTATACAATTTGTGTAAAACAAAGAAAAACAGCTATGTGAACAATCCCACTGGGTTCCAACTCTGCTATTGCCTTTATATCTTCAAGCATCTCATCACTTTGCTACTTGATTGAAGGTAGATCAGATTAATTAGTGCTGTCTGAGCCTGATAGTCGATACTGAAGTCTGGTTGCAAGATAATCCGATGAGACATAGTGTTATGCTTTGATCCCTAATTTTTGCTTGGACCGCCCTTTCGGGTTTTCAGTCCACTGGGATACCCTTTTCTGCCCAAGCCACCTTTTCATGTTTTCGACTCGCCGGGTGTACAGTTTTTTTTTATTTTCATCCCTTATTTTTGCCCGAACCCTTTTGGTTCGCCGGGAAGCCCTTATTTTTGCCTAGGCCAGTCAACCTAGAGGGTCTTTGATTATGCGTAATATTTTTTCACCATGTCTGCATTGACGGGGTGAGGAAGGTCGTCACCATCCATGGTGGTTAGAATCATGGCTCCTCCTGAGAAAATGCTCTTAACCACAAATGGCCCTTCATACGTAGGGGTCCATTTTCCCTTGGGATCACCTTGTGGCAGTATGATGCGTTTGATCACAAGATCCCCAACTTGATACTCTTGTCGTCTAAATTTCTTGTTAAATGCCTTGATCATCCGCTTTTGATACGTATGACCATGACAAATAGTGGTAAGTCTCTTTTTGTCGATTAAGTCTAGCTGATCAAGTCGGGTCTGGATCTAATCGTCCTCGCTCAAACCTGCATCCTTCATAATCCAAAGAGAGGGTATCTGGACCTCAATGGGTAAGACTGCTTCCATGCCATACACCAAAGAGTAGGGTGTTTCCCCTGTTGAAGTCTGCGCTGAGGTTCGGTACCCATGAAGAGAAAATGGTAACATCTCGTGCCAATCTTTGTATGTCACCGTCATCTTCTGCACAATCTTCTTGATGTTCTTATTAGCTGCTTCAACAGCCTCATTCATCTTCGGCCGGTAAGGAGAAGAGTTGTGATGTTGTATCTTAAACTTCTTGTAGTGCTCAGTGATCATCGTATTATTGAGATGTGTACCATTGTCCGTAATGATCCTCTCGGGTACACCATATCGACAGATCAAATTGTGCCGAATAAATCGTGCCACGACGTTCTTAGTCACTATAGCAAAGGAAGCTGCTTCAACCCACTTTGTAAAGTAATCAATAGCTACCAGGATGAAACTATGCCCATTGGACGCAGTAGGTCTGATCTCACCAATCATATATATGCCCCACATTGCAAAGGGCCACGGAGCTGTCAAAACATTCAGAGGAACTGGAGGTATGTGCACCTTATCAGCATAGACTTGGCACTTATGATAGGTTCGAGAGTGATGGTAACAGTCGGATTCCATGGTGGACCAATAATATCCTGCCCGTAGGATCTTCTTTGCCATGATGTGTCCACTGGAATGAGTCCCGAAAGTACCTTCATGTAACTCTGCCATAATCCTTTCTGCCTCATTCTTATCCACACAACGCAATAAGGTTGAATCATGGTTACGCTTGTAAAGGATACTATTGCTAATGAGGAACTTCGCCGTGAATCTCCTCAGAAACTTCTTATCATTAACAGATGCACCCTCGGGGTACTCCTGAGTCTCAAGATACTGTTTTACCTCGTGGAACCAAGGTTTATCTGCTACCTCTTCAGTCTCAATGTCACAGCAATGTGCAGGTTCGTCCAACCTTTCAATGGTAACCTGGGGAGCTTCATTGTCCCACCTGACCTTGAACATAGAAGACATGTTAGCTAGCGCGTCCGCTAACTAATACTCCTCCCTTGGGAGGTGTTCAAAGGTTATCTCCTCGAAGTGTGGGAGCAACGTCAGTACATACTTATTGTAAGGAATAAGATTTGGGTGTTTCATATCCCACTCGCCTTTGATCTGACTGATCACTAGAACGGAATCTCCAAACACACTCAAGAACTTAATCCTCAGGTCAATAGATGTACGAAGGCCCATGATGCACGCTTCATACTCCGCCATATTGTTGGTGCAGTTAAAACATAATCGGGCGGTGAACGGAGTATGACAGCCCTCAGGAGATATGATCACAGCTCCAATTCCATTACCCAACGCGTTTGAAGCTCCGTTAAAATACATAGACCATCGGGATCCTTCCTCAGGTCCTTCATCCGGTCCCGGTTTTTCACAGTTGGTCACCAACATGATGCTCTCATCCGGAAACTCGAAATTCATAGACTGGTAATCATCCACTGCCTGATGCGCCAAGTGATCTTCCAACACACTCCCCTTGATTGCCTTTTGGGTCGTGTATTGGATGACATACTCAGTCAAGATCATCTTCCATCTTGCTATTCTTCCGGACAAGGCAGGCTTTTCGATGATATACTTGATTCGGTCCATCTTTGATATCAATAAGGTGGTGTGAGTCAACATATACTGTCTCAGCCGGCGAGAAGCCCATGCCAAAGCGCAGCAAGTTTTCTCAAGAAGTGAGTATCGGGTTTCACAGTCGGTAAACTTTTTGCTAAGATAGTAAATAGCATGCTCTTTTCGGCCAGACTCGTCATGCTGCCCCAACACGCACCCCATTGAATTGTCGAGTACTGTCAAGTATAAGATCAAAGGTCTTCCTTCAACTGGAGGCATCATAATATGTGGTTCTTACAGGTATTCCTTGATTCTTTCGAAAGAGGTCTAGCACTCATCATTCCAATTTAACACTTGATCTTTCTTCAGCAGCTTGAAAATTGGCTTGCAAGTAGCGGTCAAATGTGAAATGAATCTGGCGATGTAATTCAGACATCCCAAGAAACCTCTAACTTCCTTTTATGTGCGGGGAACCGGCATCTCTTGTATGGATTTTACCTTTGCAGGGTCCACCTGAATACCTTTGTCACTGACAACAAAACCTAGAAGCTTACCAGACCTTACCTCGAAGGTGCACTTGTTTGGGTTCAACCTCAGCTTGTACGTCTTCAACCTGTCAAACAGTTTCTGGAGATGATCAAGGTGCTCTTCCTCAGTCTGAGACCTGGCTATCATGTCATCAACATACACTTCATTTTCATTGTGAATCATATCGTGGAACAAAGCGACCATGGCGCGCTGATAAGTTTCCCCATCATTTTTCAACCCAAAAGGCATTACCTTGTAACAGGAGGTGCCCCACTGTGTAACGAAGGTTGTCTTCTCCATGTCCTCAAGAGCCATCTTGATCTGATTGTTGCCAGAAAAACCATCCATGAAGGAGAAGATTTTGTGTTGCATGGTGTTGTCGACTAGAACATCAATGTGAGTAAGTGGGAAGTCATCCTTGGGGCTTGCCGTGTTCAGATCTCTATAGTCCACACACATCTGTACCTTACCGTCCTTCTTAGGTACTGGAACGACGTTGGCAACCCACTATGGATAAGAAGTGACAGCTAAGAATCCTGCGTCGAATTGTTTCATGACCTCTGCCTTGATTTTCTCTGACATTTCAGGGCGCATACGGCATACCTTCTACTTTACCGGAGGGAAGTCTTCTTTGGTCGGAAGGCAATGTACCATAATATCAGTGTCCAGATCCGGCATGTCTTCATAGGACCATACAAATATTTCAACATAGTCGTGTAGCATCTGTATTAACCGTTGTTTGACACTAGGCTCCAGATTCACACCTATCTTAACCTCTTTCATGTCTTCCTCTGTACCCAAATTTACTGATTCAACCAGCTCTTCATGGGGCTGTATGGCCCTCTCTTCCTGAAGTAATAGTCTAGCAAGTTCCCCAGGCACTTCACAATCATCCTCACCTTCGTCCTCGGCTTGGTTGATCGTACTTTTGAAGTCATAACTGGAAGTAGCAGAGTCGTTATCAGTGGGATCCAGAGTGGATGTGGATCTGTATTATGACATGTGAGTGTGTGTAAGACAAATAGCTATTTTTTGATAAAGTGCAAGATAGAAAGGAAAAACAAGGAATGCAAAATTTGTAATGCAAGAAAACATCCAATGCTTTATTGATGATATATGGAAATGACACATAATAAGCCCTCACAAACAAAGCCAAGGTGTCTCGAGCAAGGCACCGAGCCATAAAGTTTTAAACTGTCTATTATAAATCTCAAAAACAAAAGTCTATTACTGTGTAATAAAAGAAATGGGCACGAAGTCCTTCATCGTCCAATCGTTCAATCCACCGTCGGTAGTCGGGTAGATCCAGCTGTCGAAATCTGACTCTTCCTCATCCTCTTCAATTGCATTCACTCCCTGATTACTGATGTGCAGAGGAGGTCTTCCAATTTGCGCATGCCGAACAGCCCTTTGAGCTTTTTTTTCAATAACAGCCCTGGCATCCTTGAGGGAAGCTATCTTCATTGGAGGTTCTTCAACAGCAACTTCAGTCGACGCTAGAGTCTGGGGGACATCTTCAAAGTTCTGACACGGGGTTCCGATGAACTCCCCATCCATCTCTACATACCGAAAAGAGTTAAGGTGGCTCACCATGTACTCCTCTTCTCCTCATACTGTAACAATCTCCCCCTTTACTGGATATTTCAACATCTGATGGAGCCTGGAAGTCACTGCCCCAGCCTTATGAATCCACGGGCGACCCAGCAAGCAAGAATAGGATGGTCGGATGTCCATCACATAGAACGTAGATGCAAAAGTCTGAGATCCAACTTTAACAGGGACAACCACTTCGCTGTGCACCATCCTTTTGGACCCGTCAAAGACCCTAACCACAATATTACTCGGCTTCGGAACCAACCCTTCACAGTCCAGCCGATCTAATGCTTTCTTGGGTAAAACATTTAATGAGGACCCAGTATCCACTAGTACGTGGGCCAGAGTAGTGCCCCTGCACTCGATCGAAACATGAAGAGCGTCATTGTAATTCCTTCCTTTGGCAGTCAGATCTGCGTCAGAGAAACCCAACCCGTTGTCAGCTGTCAAACTATCCACATAGTCTTTGAATTGATCAGCAGATGTTTCCTGCGGCACATGCACAATTTTATGGAAAGCAATTAAAGCCTTTGCATGGTCTTCCGATCATAACAATAAGCATAACATGGAGATCTTTGACGGGGTCTGCCCCAGCTGCTCGACTACATTGTAGTCTCTCTTCTTGATAATCTTCAGAATTTCCTCTATCTCCTGCCTAGAGGTTTCTACAACAATCTTCTTAGGTGCCTCCGTTCGGGCAGGCTCACCTGTGATCTCTTTGCCCCGAGCGTCAGATGACTCGGCGACAGGGGTGATAATTGGAATATGTATTGGGACAGTAACCGATGTACTGGCAGATGGAATGGTGACAGGCTTTTGAACGGTCGAAGGAGAAATCTCAGGAGAGAAGAGTCTTCTGCTTCGGGTGACCTTGCTAGCCCCGACAATATTGCTGACATCAGTATCAACTTCTTCAACCTTCAAATCTTGTTTGATTCCATGATGATACACATCGACCCCATAGTGCTACGGGATAGCCTTATCCGAAGTGTATGGGATAGGACCAGGAATAGTAATGATTAATGGAGCAACTCTTGGAACAGATGTAATCCTAACAGGCTTTCTCGAGCAAGCCTTGGAAGGATTGGTGGAAATGGTTATGATGGAAACATCTTCAATAGGAATCAACAGAATCAAAGTTTTCTCGAACATGATCTCTTTGTTATCCATCAGGCGTTGAACACCTGATTTCAATAAATGGCAACCAGCAGGCAGGATTAAACATAGGTGGTAACCTTCGCTACAGCCCGGAAATAAACTGGCCGATAATAGGTTCTTCTTTACTATCATCAACGGAGTAGAAATGTCTTTCATAGAGGTTACAAATGAGTCATCGTCTACAGCATTTACTCCATGCTTGGGCATAGGAGCAGTCATGACGTTAGGATTTTCCGGTGCATCAAACTCAATTTCCTTAGCTTCAATCAAATCTTGCACCTTATTCCTCAAGGGCCAACAATTGTTTGTATCATGCCCCGGGCTATTAGAGTGATAGGCGCAGCGAGCGTTTGGGTTATATAGAGGAGATGTGGTGCTGGGATTCTTCGGGGCTTCCCTCAGAGTTACCAGGTTAGTCTTCAACAATTATGGTAAAATTTTAGATAAGGTCATACCAAGCCGAGTATATTGTCTTTGCGGTCTCTCTAATCTTTGCTGATTGTTGCGTTGTGGGGCAACGATGGGTCTTGATATTACTACCGCATTCACTGCTTGGCGGTGTTCAGGTCAGTTTTGGCTCCTCGAGCTGTAAACTGCACTAGCTTCTTTTCTGAAAGGCTTATTTTCTGTACTTGATGAAGCACCTTTCTGTATCTTGCCACTTTTGATACCAGCTTTTACCCTCTCCCCAGTCAAAATCAATTCAGTGAACCCAGATGATGAACTGCCAATCACATGATTAAAATATGGACCAGACAAAGTCCCAAGAAACATGTCTACCAACTCCCTATCAGACAGGGGGGGCTGTACTCTTCCATCCAGATCTCTCCACTTCTGAGCATAGTCCTTAAAACCTTCGCTTGCACCCATAGACATACCCTGAAGTTGAGTACGCGTGGGAGCAAGGTTGGCATTATACTGGTATTGCTTGTAAAAAGAAGCAGCAAGGTCCTCCCAGTTTCGGACATTAGCTCCTTCCAATTCATAAAACCATTCAAGTTGAGTCCCTGACAGACTATCTTGAAAGAAATGCATCCATAGATTCCTATCAGCAGTGTAGGGTTGGATTTTTTTGACGTATGAGCGGAGATGGAGCTTTGGACAGGATACTTCATCGTACTTAGAAAAAACAGGAGCTTTAAACTTGTGAGGGATCACCACCCCATATGATAGTCCCAGATCTCCAGAGTCCAACCCAGGGATCTTCTGAATCTCCATGGCACTCAGACGGTCTTCAAGCTGTTTGTACCTATCCTCAGTAGGAGGGTACTGTTCTTCATCAAAATCAGTGTCATTATCAGAGACCACAGGACTAGGACCCTTTCCTTCCTCTTGATTCTCTCCTCCTCCAGATGAATAAGACAAATCAGTTTCCTGTCGCAACATATTCCCAAATCTGTGACCCATATTCAGCAGAACCACCTTCTTCTTCTTCTTTTTGTTCTCCTTTAGGATGAGAGTCTTCAAATCCTGCTGCCCTTTGGCCAAGTTCAGGAACATCTCTTGGAATTGGGCATTATGGGCTTGAAGAGCCTTGATGGCTTGATCGATAGGTATTTCAGAAGACATTTCGTGCTGAAATAAACAACGAAGAAGATAAGAAACCTGTAATGGTACCTGTGATGAGGTGCATGATAATGGAATGCGTATGAAATGATTTCAAAGAATTTGGGAGATTTAAATTTGTGAACCAAGAAATAAACAAACTTTATTAGATTCAAACTTGTAAAATGTTTAACAATGCCTTTAAGGCGTTACAAAAGAAATAAACTGAAAACAAATCTAAGCTAGAAAAAAGCAAAAATCAGAAATCCCATGGTCGCTTTCCCTTCGTGCTGACATAATCATTGATCGTCCTTTCATTCTCAAGTTGCCTCGTGAGCTTCAAGATCTTCCTCTCTTTCTCATTATACTTATCCCTATAGGTATCCCTCTCCTCCTTTAGATGAATCCAGGATCTCTTCAATGCCCCAAGATCAGTAGGCATGTAGGGATGAAGGACTGTGTAAGGAACCCCTTCTTCATTAGTATGCTCCACAATCACTGGTAACACAAATTCATAAGGAATCCCAAGCTTTTGAGCACGGGCTCGAACCCAATGGAGATAAGGTTGCATAGGGAGGGAAGTCTTTAGTCCTAGCTCGTGAGGGTCAGACCTGTTAACCATGCCCCAAACTCGTATAAACCCGCGACGATGCTCATCCACGTCCCCCTTGTAGTCAATGATAATGTTTGTAAGAAGCAGCTCATAGGGACCGTCTCTCCGAGCACGTCCAAACTGTCGTAAATCCAAACAAGGACTATAGGTTATTCCCCCTCTAATTCCAAGCAACGGGACATTAGGGTATTCCCCACATCGATCGATGACAACTACTCTTTCCATATCCTTAGAACTCCAAAGAATGTCTGTATGAGCAAGGGACATGATTCTGTAAACCCAACCTACACCTTCCTCATTCTTCAAAACAGACTTGGGGAGGTGCAAAATAAACCACCTCGCCAGCAGCGGCATGCAACACATGAGGGTCCCCCTTCTTTGCACAGTACGAGTATAGAGAGCATGTAAAATATCACCCAGAAGAGTAGGTACTGGATTACGAGACAAGAAGATCTTGACCGCATTCACATCTATGAAGGAGTCTGGATTCGGGAAAAGAACCAAACCGTAGATGAGGAGAACCAAGATGTCTTCAAAAGCTTGAAAATCCAAGTTATCCCAGAACTGTTGAGCTTGATCCATCAGAAACTTGGCCAAGAAACCTTTAACCCTGCTCCGTGTCTCCCAATTGGATACTACATTAGCCCTTTTTAGATGTAAGGCTGAAGCAATGTCCTCAGGTTTAGGAACCTCTTCCAAACCTGTGAAGGGTGTCTGCTCGAGGATGGATATGCCCAGTGATTCAGAAAACTCCTCCAAAGTGGGAACTAGCTGATAATCCGGGAAGGTGAAACAATGATGCACCGGATCAAAGAAATGGAAAAGCACACTCATCATTTGCTCATCCAATTTTGAAGTGACCAAACTAAGGAGATGACCATCTCTTCTAACGAATGAATAAGTATCAGGGACTTTTGAGACTAACTCTCTGAGCTGAGCAGGCATTTGCAGGAAGTTAACTCGAATGGTGTTTCTGCGTACTGAAGCCATAATCTTCAAAACAGAACAAAGATAAATCCCCTCGGTCTTTGAAATGGTTAGCGTAATGAAGTATGCATGCTATGTCATGATGCATGATGTCATGATAAAACATACAACAGGTATAGCAGGTAACAAACATGGTAAAGGCAAACAAGTCACACAAGAGCCCTTAAATTTCAGGCTTGCATGGAGTCTAGGTACTACCCTCTTGAAGTTCAGTTGGTTTCAACCTGTCCTAATAATAGTAACCGGGTTCTAGAGGTTCTCAATATCACTGACCATCCTCCATCGGTCATGCTTTCAGCTCACGCAATCTTTTCTTGCAGCCGGAACTATCTCGAGAGTATGGTCTCAATGAGTGTAGTATCGAGTATCAACCAGTTCTCAGCTCTATACCGAGGCCGGCCATCTCACTACTTCCTATGGCCAAGTTGGTCAATTATAGGTTCTAAGGTCAGTTGATGCTTAACGACCCATATAGCAGCCCCGTATTCTCCTCGTTCCTCCATGAGGGATACCGGTACCAACTAATGTGCCACATCAACGTAGCTACTGCTTTAACCGTATCGGTCTATGCTGTACAGTTCCCTCACAGTTTATTTCTACTTACCTAAAAGGTGTCCCCAGATCCGGGTTAGGATCTATAGTAACTCCGATACAAAGCCCACAAAAATAAAGCAATCAAATCAAACAATAGAAGCAAATATAATGAACTAATCCTAAGGTATACCCCACTTATTAAATCCCCAGCAGAGTCGCCAGTTCTGTGATACGGTGGCTAGAACCGGACTGTTTTGAAATGCTGGTTTACGTTTTGAGCTTTTTGTTCGCAAAATGTCGCGGTAAGCAAGAGTCGCCACCGACTTTTATTTTATCCAACTGGAAAGGAAAAAAGCACTGAAAAATTCCTTTTTCGAGATTTTGAGTACGGAGGGTAGATTATAGAAAGGGAAGGTATTAGCACCCTTTTTATCTGTATTTTTCTACGGGCTCTTAGGTACTTTCTCATCATTTCAAAATTGCTTGTGTATGTTTGATTTGAAAAAGTTTTTGACTTCGATTTAACCCTTGCTCATTTCTTCAAGAGTTTTACGAAGTGTTTTTGAAAACTTTGTTTGAAAAGAGTGTAAGTGTGAAAATTTTTGTTTGGATTGAGCAAGTACTTAAGATTCTACTTACTCGAAAAAGAGAATTGTTCTATGTTTGTTTCCTTTAGACAGTGCTATCCCACTATTAGTGAGTAGGTAGCACCGTCGTTGGAGTTTTAAGGGTCAATTCGAAAGGGACGTACGGTCACTAAAGCAATGTTAGGACGTCTTAGTAGTAACCCTAATGTCTTAAGATCAATATTCGAGGCAACGTATCCGAGGCAACTTTTCCGAATGGGACTTTGATCTTTGTTTAGACAAGAGAGCAACCACTAAAATATCCTATACTTAATGATCGTTTACCGAAGGCAACCGAAGTGAGAGTATACCCTAGGAGTGCGCATGTGCGAGTGATTCAATTTCAAGGTTCTTATCTTTGCACATTTTAGGGTTTGCTAATTGTTTTAATTTTAACATACATTCTTGTCATGCAATCCCTATTATCATATATCTAACAGTTAATATTTTGCGGAAATTAAGGTGCGAAAAATAAAGCTAAGTTATTACAAGGCTTTGGGTATTAATTACATAGCCAAAAACAACCCGTAAAAAAATGATAAATGAACGATAAAAAGTCCTAATTAATCTATTACATCTTGTGAGCAATTACATCAATATGGAAAAATAAAATAATGAAGCACGCACGAGGAATTTAAGAACGATAGGAAATTAGGGTTTTGACCCCGTCTAACCTAATTGAAAGAAAAAATTATTTTTGTTGTTTTTAATTATTTTAAAGAAGAAGAATAAGATTTTTAAATTAAATACAAATCTAATTAGTAATTAAATTAAATTAAAGAAAATAACTTACATGGCCTATTTTTGTATTTTTTTTATTTTTTAAGAAAAAGAAAATAAGAATTAAATTAAACTACAACCCTAATTTTCTAATTGTTTTTAATTTATTCACAAAAGAAATTAAAGTTTACTAAAATTAAATAACCTCACCCAATTAATTTTTGTATAAAAAATAAATATCCTAAATCTAATTGGATGAAAATATTTTTTTTGTGATTTTTTTATAAAAAGAATTAATTTTATGTTAGTAAAAATAACTAAATAAATTAAATAAAAGAAAAATATAAAAAGAGAAAAAAGAAGAATTGGGCCTGAAATTGGTAAATTGGTGAGGTGTGGATAGCAAGCTCTTGGCCCAAACAAATCTGACCCACATTGACCTTCCACGATTCCCTGCTGCATGTTGACCAAGGCCTATGATGCTCCTTCATCTGATGGCCTTTAGATATGGCCATCTAGAGATCCAATGGCTGGATCCAGAGGGCACATGGTGGTTCTTTGGCCTTGTGTGCGCGCCTGAACATTTATAGAAAAATAATATGAAATACATGGGAGACTTGGGATTCGAACCCAGGTCCTATAACCTTTTCCAATTACTCCACTACCAACTAGGCTGCATGTGTTAGTTGTATGTCAAACAACCAATAATTATTATATTAAAAACAAGCGAAAATAAAAGTATTTCGCACGCAAATTCAAATGGGCGAATAGGGGGATACCACGCCTTCATCCATGTCCTCTCTCCATGGCTAAAAGATGCAGTGACTTTTACCTACGGACAACGTCCGTCACTACAAACCCTGCAATTCTCAAAATCAAACACAAGCAAGATAAATAAAATCTAAGGCCATGAATCAACTCGTCTTGGCCTGCTGAGCACGATGGTGCCCTTGTTGTGGCCCAATTTTGCCTGTACACAAAGATCCTAAATCGAAGCAAAAAAACCTAACAATGGCAAATCCTGATATAGTCCAGAAATATGCAATTGAATGTTATAGATAGCTTGAAAATGTTTCAAGGAGCAAGAATATACAAGTATTTCATGCTATAGATGCCAAAATCATGCAATTCGATTTCAAGAAGAAGCCATTGTCGTGGTTGACTTACAGTGAGTTCTAGCGCTGGAAACTCCTTGTTCTTGATTGGTATAGCTTGCTTGTGATCCCAGGAAGTGAATGAGATGGTCAGGGAGCCTTGTAATCGCCCGGAACTATGAAATCAACTCAACACTTTTTTGTGATCTTTTCAAGTTTGTTCTGCCTTTCCACGCCTCTCAAGCCTTGTGTTTTAGGTCTGCCAATGTTCACTATATACCAAGGATTGGATTAAGGTTGAAATTATGCTCTCAATCTTCATCCATTATGGCTTTTGATTTTGATTTGATTCACTTGAAGATCTTTCCAAAAATAGGCCAAAACCAATATTTTCATGCACACAAAGGCCTTGCACGATTTGATTTACTTGTCAGCTACATATGGGACCTGAAACATGCACAAGATCTTGAGGTTTCAATGATTTGGATTTTTTTCATGATTTGTTTTGATTTAAATTGATTTAATTGCAATAAAAATCAAAATAAATAATAAAAATAAGATAAAGACAAATGGGAAGAGCTAGGGCTCGTGGACCATGCTACCAACTCAAAACAAGTGCAAAAAGTTAGGCCCATTTAGCAAAAATTGCAATTTGAGGCATGTTGACTTTTGACAATTTTGCAAAAAAGGTCAACTTCACCAATGCATAACTTCTTCAATTTTGACTCTTTGAAGGTGTTCCTGGACTTTTTAGAAATCTTGATATGTCCTATAAGCAACCCTTTTGGTTTCATCTCAATTAGGTCTTCCATGTTCATGTATGAAGCTTTAACAAAAAGGTGTTTTGTTGACTTTTCAAAATGACCTATAATATCCAAATTCATAACTTCTTGTGAGTGTATGTTTTGAACTTGGGATCTGAAGATAGATTGTAGAGCATTGTATTCTATTCAAAATGAGCTTTGGATGGGTCATTTATCATAAAGTAGGAGAAAGTTATGCTTGGTCAAAGTTGAGTTGACTTTTCCTGCAAAACCCTAATTTAGCAACTTTTGGTTCTTGATGAATTATCAGCAATTCTTGATGAATCATGACAAAACCTTGATCAAATGATGAATGATACTTCAAAATGAGGATGTTGACCAAAAATCTTGAAGTTGGACTGTATATAAGCCACAGTTGACTTTTGCCCCAGCACAGTCGATTTTCATGCTTTTGAGCAATTGACTGAGCAAACTTCCTCTGCAAGGCTTGAAACATGACATGGATGATCTTGAGAACATATTAGGAAAATCGTGAGCATTTGGTATCCCTTGGACTCAAGTATCTTGATGTAACATGAAATCCTAATTTGAGGTAGACTGCCTTAGGAGAGAGCTTGTCTGGTCAACTCTTGGACTTCCTTGAGCAACTTGAGGATCTTTCTTGAAATGTTTTGAGAAATATGGGAGGGAAAATTTTGGGGTACAACACAATCAATTGCATAGGTAATATAAATCGATTTCACATACAAACAGAAGTAAAAGATCTGAAATTTTGAAGTGTGCAATCAATTGCACTAAGATGTAAATCGATTGAATGCGGAAGAAAAGTGAAATTTTATCTTTGAAAAGCTTGAGTAATGATTCTTAAACATTTATTTTTCATTTTTGAGCATCTATATCTTAAGATCAACGTAGATAATATTATTATACCTTTAAAGTTGTTGAGAGATTTGAATGAAGATATTATCCTTAGATGCTTAGATGCTTTATCAAAATCTTTGCCTTCTTTGTTAGCCATGGTTTGTCTTCATAAAAACAAAAGTGTATGTGTGTGTGTGTGTGTGTGTGTGTGTGTGTGTGTGTGTGTGTGTGTGTGAGTGTGTGTGTATGCTTGTCTCTAACTATTGTAGCCCAAAGAAAGATGCAAATTCTCTATGACTCAAGGGAAAATTTTGATCAAGAGGGAGTTATCAAAGATAGGGGGAGCATTCACATAAGAGTTTCTCATTCTGCCTAAAAGAGTCAAGCATCTTCAACATTTTGTTTTGATGAAGATAATTACTATGTGCATTTATCAAAGGATGAGAAAAAGCATCATGGAGCAATATGGCTATGGTTAAGTTTTCAATATTACTACATATATTTTGTACATTTTTTATTGCATCTTTCCCTTCCTTTTGATAATGTCAAAGGGGGAGAAGAATGTTGTACTTTATGCTTGTGTATTTTCTTGTCTTAAATTTCTAAGGTACTCTTCAACCAAGATGAACAAATTCGAAGGATTCCAACCTTCTCATACAAAGGGGGAGTTATGCATCTTAGGGAGAGAAGCTCTTTCCGGAAATCACATCGCATCAAGCAAGATCGTTTGTCATCATCAAAAAGGGGGAGAATGTAAAATTAAGCTTCTCAAATGCACTTTTGTTTTGATGAAGACAAACCATGATTGTCAAAGAAGGAAAAGATTTTTGACTAAGCTAAAAGAATCTGTGAATAAAGTCTTCAGTTCAAGCACTTAGCAATATTTCAAAGTATAATGATAATACTTACTTTGAACTTAAGACATAGATTCTCAATGGTAAAAAGAAATATTTTATATTATCCAAACCTTTACTCAAGTTTTTCTAAGCTAAAAATCATTTTTCACTTGAGTGCAATTGATTTGCATATTAGTGCAATCGATTGCATGCTTCAATTTTTTTCAAATATTTTGCTAATGTTTCTCAGTGAAATCAATTTGCATGTTTGTGCAATCGATTGCACTCAATCAATTTTTGCTACTGACTTCACATGCAATCGGTTTACACTCTTGTGAAATCGATTGCACACTCAAAATATTTGAAATTCTAGTTGTTGAAACCCCGTGCATTCGATTTACACCAAGGGTGCAATCGATTGCATGCTGCACGATTTTGAAAAACAGGAGCTTTGAACATGCCTGTTCATAACACCATTTCATGGAAACCTTTCACTCAATCTTGGCAATTGTTCATGGTTCATTTACAGAACTGTATGATGTTTCAAAAGGGTGTTATAAACATATAAATACTCATTTTCAAAATCATTTTAAACAGGTCTTCCAATTATACTTTCTGAATTTTCAAAAATCAAACTCAAGCTGTTATACATTTTCATACACAAGTTTTTTGCACACTTTCACATATTGTTAACCAGAAAACATTGAGCATTATATATCTTGAGTCATTGTAAACTATTGTCATTGGAAGAGAAGATCAATTCAGATAAAATCACTCATAGTGATTATCACACTACAAACTCAGTCAAATCAAATAGTGTTATATACTTGCTTATTTTTCAGGATTGTTGAAAATAAATTTAAGTGGTTTTATAAAACTTATTTTTCCAGGATTGTTGGATACAAGTAAAGTCACTTTGAGAGGATTGTTATCATTTTTGACATAGTGAAAATCCAAGAGGATTGTTCTTGGTCCAAGAGGATTTTTCTTGGTGGTTTTATATGTTAGAGTCTTGTATAGAAGGATTGGGGTGTCTTGTCTAGAGATCTAATAATAAGGAAATCTCTTTCATGTTGAAAGGGGACTGGAGTACTCTCGAACTGTGAGGGGAACCAGGATACATCTTTGTGTTCTTTATTTTTCCGCATTTACCGCTTTCATCACTAGTCATAAACCAGAAAAGAAAGAAACACATTTGTAAACTCATGCACTAAACCAGAAAAATAATATCCATCATCACTAAAACGGTAAAACTTTAAAAGTACCTAATTCACCCCCCTCTTAGGCGCACTCTTATACTTACAATTGGCATCAGAGTAGGTTATAGGTAGCTTGTTCCTAAAAGATCTAGAATGGCTTCCGCAAATCAAAATCCCGTTTTCAGAGATGGTGGTAGTAACAACAAGCCTCCTCTATTTTGTGTTGCATATTTTGACTTCGGGAAAATACGCATGAAGGAACATCTAGTAGCACAAGGAGAAGAAATATGGGATGCCGTCGAGAATGGTCCATTTATCCCTATAACGGTAATCAATGGTGTTGGCTCATCAAATCCTAAAACTGCATGGGACGAAGATGGTAAGAAGAAGGTTCTCTATGATAAAAAGGCAATAAACCTTATTCAAGGTTCTCTTAGCATGGCTGAATTCTTCTATGTCTAAGCATGCAAAATAGCAAAAGAAATATGGGATACCTTGGTACAAACTCATGAAGGAACTGTTGAAGTTAAAAGATCAAGACGAAATACCCTGAGTTAAGAATACATATTATTTAGAATGCAGCCTGGATAAACCATTCTTGACCTATAAAAGAGATTTGTGCACTTGAAAAATCATCTATGTGCTCTTGGTAAGACTTTGACGAATGATGAACTAAATCTAAAAGTACTTAGGTCCTTAACTAGGGAATGGCAACCATAGGTAACGGCAATTTCAGAAAAGAAAAGTCTCTCCTCCATGACGTCCGCAACATTGTTTGGGAAACTTCAAGAATATGAAACGTAACTCGGAAGATTTGAAAAACATGAAAATAAAGAGAAAAATCCAAGAATATTGCTTTGAAGATAGATTCCAAGGAAGTTGAAAAGGAAGACAATCTGGAAGAAGATGAAAATTTCATGCTTCTTCTTAAAAGGCTTGGTAAGTTCTTTGGTAGAAATGAAAAATCCTTTTCTCATTCAAGAGGAAAGAAACAATTCAAGAAAAAAGAAGCTTCCACATCAACACAAGAAGTCACATGATATAAATATGGTAAGCAAGGTCATATCAAGCCAGATTGTCTGAAACTCTCCAAGAAAGATGGCTACAAAAGCAAAAAGGGATTCAAGAACAAAAAGGCCTATGTTTCATGGGAGGAAAATGAAATAAGTTCCTCATCCGATTCCGATTATGATGAAAGTGCAAATCTAGCATTGATGGCCTCACACCATTCCGATGATGAAGACAATGAGGTTAGTAATGAATTTTTCCATTTTTGATAGTGATGCACAAGGTTCTATAGATGAACTATTTAATGAATGCAAAATTCTGTATAAAAATATTTCATCTCAAAAGAAACAAATTTCATCCATAGAAGAAAAATGTGAATCTATGGAAAAAGATTTCAAAGAAGAAAAACAAAAATTAAGTGATGAACAAAAACATAATTTTGTATGAAAAAATTGTGAATCACTCTCTTTCCAAATAGTCCAATTAAAAAGAGTCATTGAAAGATATGAAAAAGGCCAAATTGGATTGGAAGGTGTTCTTAGCCAACAAAGATACTCCAATGATAAAAGTGGACTTGGATATTCAAAGTTTTCAAAACCAAGTTGTAATAAAACTATCTTTGTTAAGGCTAGTTATCAATCATCTAAAGAGAAAGTGAAGAAATCTAAAATATTTCATCACTATCCTAAAAAGAAAACATTTCCTAAGAAGAAATCTTATCCTTCTAGATATAGAAGTAACTTTGAACCTACTTGTTTTTATTGTGGTATTAAAGGCCATACACCTAATTCTTGCTATGTTAGAAACTTTAGTGTGGCAAGTGGGCATTATGTGTGGCTAAAGAAAGACACTAATTATGAAGGACTCAAAGCAACTTGGGTACCTAACAAAGCCTAATCTTGATAGTGGTTGTTCAAAGCATATGACAGGAGACATACACTAACTTTCAAATCTAGTTCAAGTCCAAGGATTATTTCACATATGGGAAATACCTTAAAGGAATAATTCTTGGCATTGGAAAAGTTGATACACTAACTTTCATATCCATTTAAGATGTACTCCAAGTTGAAGAACAAAAGACAACTTCTAAGTACAAGTCAACTTTGTGACAAAGGCTTCAACATCATGTTCCCAAAAGATGAATGATTTTTGAAGTCACTCTTGAGTATATATATATATATATATATATATATATATATATATATATATATATATATATATATATATATATATATATATATATATATATATATATATATATATATATATATATATATATATATATATATATATATATATATATATATATATATGTGTGTGTGTGTGTGTGTGTGTGTGTGTGTGTGTATGTGTGTGTGTGTGTGTGTGTGTGTGTGTGTGTGTGCTTGTCTCTAACTATTGCAGCCCAAAGAAAGATGCAAAGTCTCTATGACTCAAGGGAGAATTTTGATCAAGAGGGAGTTATCAAAGATAGGGGGAGCATTCACATAAGAGTTTCTCATTCTTCCTAAAAGAGACAAGCATCTTTAACAATTTGTTTTGATGAAGATAACTACTATGTGCATTTATCAAAGGATGAGAAAAAGCATCATGGAGCAATATGGCTATGGTTAACTTTTCAATATTACTACATATATTTTGTCCATTTTTTATTGCATCTTTCCCTTATTTTTGATAATGTCAAGGGGGGAGAAGGATGTTTTACTTTATGCTTGTGTATTTCCTTGTCTTAAATTTCTAAGGTACTATTCAACCAAGATGAACAAATTAAAAGGATTCCAACCTTCTCATACAAAGGGGGAGTTATGCATCTTAGAGGGAGAAGCTCTTTCCGGAAATTACATCGCATCAAGCAAGATCGTTTGTCATCGTCAAAAATGGGGAGAATGTAAAATCAAGCTTCTCAATGCACGTTTATTTTGATGAAGACAAACCATGATTGTCAAAGAAGGCAAAGATTTTTGACTCAGCTAAAAGTATCTATGAATAAAGTCTTCAGTTCAAGCACTTAGCAAAATTTCAAGGTATAATGAGAATACTTACTTTGAACTTAAGACATAGATTCTCAATGGTAAAAAGAAATATTGTATATTGTCCAAACCTTTACTCAAGTTTTTCTAAGCTAAAAATCATTGTTCACTTGAGTGCAATAGATTTTCATATTAGTGGAATCGATTGCATGCTTCAATTTTTTTCAAATCTTTTACTACTGTTTCTCAGTGCAATCGATTTGCATGTTTGAGCAATCGATTACACTCAATCAATTTTTGCTACTGACTTCACATGCAATTAATTTACACTCTTGTGAAATCGATTGCACACTCAAAATATTTGAAATTCTAGCTGTTGAAACCCCATGCATTCGATTTACACCAAGGGTGCAATCGATTGCATGCTGCACGACTTTGAAAAACAGCAGCTTTGCACATGCATGTTCATAACACCGTTTCATGGAAACCTTTCACTCAATCTTGGCAATTGTTCATGGTTCATTTACAGAAATTTATGATGTTTCAAAAGGGTGCTATGAACATATAAATACTCATTTTCAAAATCATTTTAAATAGCTCTTCCAATTATACTTTCTGAATTTTCAAAAATCAAACTCAAGTTGTTATACATTTTCATACACAAGTTTTCTGCACACTTTCACATATTGTTAACCAGAAAACTTTGAGCATTATATATCTTGAGTCATTGTATACTATTGTCATTGGAAGAGAAGATCAATTTAGATAAAATCACTCATAGTGATTATCACACTACAAACTCAGTCTAATCAAATAGTGTTATATAATTGCTTATTTTTCAGGATTGTTGAAAATAAGTTTAAGTGGTTTTATAAAACTTATTTTTCCAGGATTATTGGATACAAGTAAAGACACTTTGAGAGGATTGTTCTCATTGTTGACATAGTGAAAATCCAATAGGATTTTTTTTGGTCCAAGAGGATTGTTCTTGGTGGTTTTATTGGTTAGAGTCTTGTATAGAAGTACTAGGGTGTCTTGTCTAGAGATCAAACAATAAGGAAATCTCTTTCATGTTGAAAGGGGACTGGAGTACTCTCGAACTGTTAGGAGAACCAGGATACATCTTTGTGTTCTTTACTTTTCCACATTTACCGCTTTCATCACTATTCATAAACCAGAAAAGAAAGAAACAAATTTGTAAACTCATGCACTAAACAAGAAATATAATATTTATCATCACTAAAACGGTAAAACTTTAAAAGTACCTAATTCACCCCCCCCCCCCTTTAGGCGCACTCTTATACTTACAATTGGCATCAGAGCAGGTTATAGGTAACCTGTTCCTAAAAGATCCAGAATGGCTTCCACAAATCAAAATCCTGTTTTCAGAGATGGTGGTAGTAACAACAAGCCTCCTCTATTTTGTGGTGAATATTTTGACTTCTGGAAAATACGCATGAAGGAACATCTAGAAGCACAAGGAGAAGAAATATGGGATGCCGTTGAGAATGGTCCATTTATCCCTATAACGGTAATCAATGGTGTTGGCTCATCAAAGCATAAAACTGCATGGGACAAAGATGATAAGAAGAAGGTTCTCTATTATAAAAAGGCAATAAACCTTCTTCAAGGTGCACTTAGCATGGCTGAATTCTTCTGTGTCTAGGCATGCAAAATAGCAAAAGAAATATGGGATACCTTGGTACAAACTCATGAAGGAACTGTTGAAGTTAAAAGATCAAGACTAAATACCCTGAGTTAAGAATAGATATTATTTCGAATGCAGCCCGGAGAAACCATTCTTGACCTACAAAAGAGATTTGTGCACTTGACAAATCATCTAAGTGCTCTTGGTAAGACTTTGATGAATGATGAACTAAATCTGAAAGTACTTAGGTCCTTAACTAGGGAATGACAACCAAAGGTAATGACAATTTTAGAAAACATCCATGACGTCCGCAACATTGTTTGGGAAACTTCAAGAATATGAAACAGAACTCGGAAGACTTGAAAAACATGAAAATCAAGAGAAGAAATCAAAGAATATTGCTTTAAAGATAGATTCCAAGGAAGTTGAAAAGGAAGACAATCCGGAAGAAGATGAAAATTTCATGCTTCTTGTTAAAAGGCTTGGTAAGTTCTTTGGTAGAAATGACAAATCCTTTTCTCATTCAAAAGGAAATAAACAATTCAAGAATAAGGAAGCTTCCACATCAACACAAGAAGTCACATGTTATGAATGTGGTAAGCAAGGTCATATCAAGCCAGATTGTCCGAAACTCTCCAAGAAAGGTGGCTACAAAAGCAAAAAGGGATTCAAGAACAAAAAGTCCTATGTTTCATGGTAGGATAATGAAATAAGTTCCTCATCCAATTCTGATAGTGATGAAAGTGAAAATCTAGCATTGATGGCCTCACAACATTCCGATGATGAAGACAATGAGGTTAGTAATGAATTTTCTCTTTTTGATATTGATGCACAAGGTGCTATATGAACTATTGAATGAATGCAAAATTCTGTATAAAACTATTTCATCTCAAAAGAAACAAATTTCATCCTTAGAAGAAAAATGTGAATCTATGGAAAAATATTTCAAAGAAAAACAAAAATTAAGTGATGAACAAAAACATAATTTTGTATGAAAAAATTGTGAATCACTCTCTTTCCAAATTGTCCAATTGAAAAGAGTCATTGAAAGATGTGAAAAAGGCCAAATTGGATTGGAAGGTGTTCTTAGCCAACAAAGATACTCCAATGATAAAAGTGGACTTGGATATTCAAAGTTTTCAAAACCAAGTTGTAATAAAAAACTATATTTGTTAAGGCTAGTGATCAATCATCCAAAGAGAAAGTGAACAAATCTAAAATAGTTCATCACTATCCTAAAAAGAAAACATTTCCTAAGAAGAAATCTTAACCTTCTAGATATAGAAGTAACTTTGAACGTACTTGTTTTTATTGTGGTATTAAAGGCCATACACCTAATGCTTGCTATGTTAGAAACTTTAGTGTGGCAAGTGGGCATCATGTGTGGGTAAAGAAAGGCACTAATTATGAAGGACCCAAAGCAACTTGGGTACCTAACAAAGCCTAATTTGTTTTGCAGGTATGCTTGAAGACCACATGCAATATTTGGTATCTTGATAGTGGTTATTCAAAGCATATGACGGGAGACATACACTAACTTTGAAATCTAGTTCAAGTCCAAGGATTATTTAACATATGGTAAATACCTTAAAGGAAGAATTCTTGGCATTGGAAAAGTTGATACGCTAACTTTCATATCCATTGAAGATGTACTCCAAGTTGAAGAACAAAAGACAACTTCTAAGTACAAGTCAACTTTGTGACAAAGGCTTCAACATCATGTTCTCAAAAGATGAATGATTTATGAAGTCACTCTTGATATATATATATATATATATATATATATATATATATATATATATATATATATATATATATATATATATATATATATATATATATATATATATATATATATATATATATATATATATATATATATATATATATATATATATATATATATATATATATATATATATATATATATATATATATATATATATATATATATATATATATATATATATATATATATATATATATATATATATATATGTGTGTGTGTGGGTGTATGCTAGTCTCTAACTATTGAAGCCCAAAGAAAGATGCAAATTCTCTATGACTCAAGAGAGAATTTTGATCAAGAGGGAGTTATCAAAGATAGAGGGAGCATTCACATAAGAGTTTCTCATTCTGCATAAAAGAGTCTAGCATCTTCAACATTTTGTTTTGATGAAGATATTTTACTATGTGCATTTATCAATGGATGAGAAAAAGCATCGTGGAGCAATATGGCTATGGTTAAGTTTTCAATATTACTACATATATTTTGTCCATTTTTTATTGCATCTTTCCCTTCTTTTTGATAATGTCAAAGGGGGAGAAGGATGTTGTACTTTATGCTTGTGTATTTCCTTGTCTTAAATTTCTAAGGTACTCTTCAACCAAGATGAACAAATTCAAAGGATTCCAACCTTCTCATACAAAGGGGGAGTTATGCATCTTAGGGGGAGAAGCTCTTTCCGGAAATTACATCGCATCAAGCAAGATCGTTTGCCATCATCAAAAACGGGGAGAATGTAAAATCAAGCTTCTCAAATGCACTTTTGTTTTGATGAATAAAAACTATGATTGTCAAAGAAGGCAAAGATTTTTGACTCAGCTAAAAGCATATGTGAATAAAGTCTTCAGTTCAAGCACTTAGCAAAATTTCAAGGTATAATGATAATAATTACTTTGAACTTAAGACATAGATGCTCAATGGTAAAAAGAAATATTTTATATTGTCCAAACCTTTACTCAAGTTTTTCTAAGCTAAAAATCATTTTTCACTTGAGTGCAATCGATTTGCATATTAGTGCAATCGATTGCATCCTTCAATTTTTTTCAAATCTTTTGCTATTGTTTCTCAGTGAAATCGATTTACATGTTTGTGCAATCGATTGCACTCAATCAATTTTTTCTACTGACTTCACAAGCAATCAATTTACACTCTTGTGCCATCCATTTCACACTCAAAATATTCGAAATTCTAGTTGTTGAAACCTCGTGCAATCGATTTACACCAAGGGTGCAATCGATTGCATGATGCACGATTTTGAAAAACAGCAGCTTTGCACATGCCTGTTCATAACACTATATCATGGAAACCGTTCACTCAATCTTCGGAATTATTCATGGTTCATTTACAGAACTTTATGATGTTTCAAAAGGGTACTATGAACATATAAATACTCATTTTCAAAATCATTTTAAACAGCTCTTCCAATTATACTTTCTGAATTTTCAAAAATCAAACTCAAGCTGTTATACATTTTCATACACAAGTTTTCTGCACAATTTCACATATTGTTAACCATAAAACTTTGAGCATTATATATCTTGAGTCATTGTATAATATTGTCATTGGAAGAGAAGATCAATTCAGATAAAATCACTCATAGTGATTATCACACTACAAACTCAATCAAATCAAATAGTGTTATATACTTGCTTATTTTTCAGGATTGTTGAAAATAAGTTTAAGTGGTTTTAGAAAACTTGTTTTTCCAGGATTATTGGATACAAGTAAAGTCACTTTGAGAGGATTGTTCTCATTGTTGACATAGTTAAAATCCAAGAGGATTGTTCTTGGTCCAAGAGGATTATTCTTGGTGGTTTTATTGGTTAGAGTCTTCTATAGAAGGACTAGAGTGTCTTGTCTAGAGATCTAACAATAAGGAAATCTCTTTCATGTTGAAAGGGAACTGGAGTGCTCTCAAACTGTAAGGGGAACCAGGATACATCTTTGTGTTCTTTACTTTTCCGCATTTACCGCTTTCATCACTAGTCATAAATCAGAAAAGAAAGAAACACATTTGTAACCTCATGCACTAAACCAGAAATATAATATCCATCATCACTAAAATGGTAAAACTTTAAAAGTACCTAATTCACCCCCCTCTTAGGCGCACTACTATACTTACAATTGGCATCAAAGCAGGTTATAGGTAACCTGTTCCTAAAAGATCCAGAATGGCTTCCGCAAATCGAAATCTCGTTTTCAGAGATGTTGGTAGTAACAACAAGCCTCCTCTATTTTGTGGTGAATATTTTGACTTCTGGAAAATACGCATGAAGGAACATCTAGAAGCACAAGGAGAAGAAATATGGTATGCCATCGAGAATGGTCCATTTATCCCTATAATAGTAATCAATGGTGTTGGCTCATCAAAGCCTAAAACTGCATGGGACGAAGATGATAAGAAGAATGTTCTCTATGATAAAAAGGCAATAAAACTTCTTCAAGGTGCACTTAGCATGGATGAATTCTTCTGTGTCTCGGCATGCAAAACAACAAAAGAAATATGGGATACCTTGGTACAAACTCATGAAGGAACTGTTGAAGTTAAAAGATCAAGACTAAATACTCTGAGTTAAGAATACATATTATTTCGAATGCAGCACGGAGAAACCATTCTTGATCTACAAAAGAGATTTGTGCACTTGACAAATCATCTAAGTGCTCTTGGTAAGACTTTGACGAATGATGAACTAAATCTGAAAGTACTTAGGTCCTTAACTAGGGAATGGCAACCAAAGGTAACGGCAATTTCAGAAAAGCAAAGTCTCTCCTCCATGACGTCCGCAACATTGTTTGGGAAACTTCAAGAATATGAAACGGAACTCGGAAGACTTGAAAAGCATGAAAATCAAGAGAAGATATCCAAGAATATTTCTTTGAAGATAGATTCCAAGGAAGTTGAAAAGGAAGACAATCCGGAAGAAGATGAAAATTTCATGCTTCTTGTTAAAAGGTGTGATACGGTGGGAGAACTGACTTGAGGTTTGCGTTTGTATTCGCAAATGTTTCGGTAGAGCAAGAGTCGTCACCGACTTTTTATTTTATCCTAAGGAAAGGTTTAAAAAGCACAGCAAAAACCTTTGAGATGTTTTCTTGGGTTCGGGGAGTAGATTATAGAAAGGGAAGGTACTAGCACCCCTTCTATCCATGGTTATCCATGGGCTCTTAGTTACTTGCTTAGATCACTTGCCTTTTTCAATTGTTTGAAATGGTGCTTGTGTGTGTGGGTTTGAAAATGTTTTGAAAAGAGGCCAATGTAGTGGCAACCTTTGTAATGATCCATGTTGGGATGTATACAGAGGTGTATGTCTTTTGAAAAGGTTTTCATTTGTTTTTGAAAGTCGTTTTGAAAGTGTTGTGAGGTGTGATTTTGAAATTAGGCAAGTGTTTTGTTTTGCAAGTCGGCAAGTACTTAAGAGCGATCTACCCTAAAGTTCTCAAAGGTTCTGTCATGTTTTTTTTTAACCCTTTTAACAATTTTGTTCCACCATTGTATTTGGTGGACAATCTTGTGTTAGGATGTGAATGGGACGGGCGCGGGTCATCGTTTAGACCATAATTGCAATGGTGCCAAGTATCTTTGGGCATTTTCCTTAAGGGACTTGATCATTTGAATTGTGTTTGTTTTGAAAAAGTTTTATCGAGGGACTATGATCATTCAATTTGTTTGTTTTGCCCAAAGAGACCTAACATGCAATATGGCCCAATTTTGAAAGGCAACAAGTGGATATAACCCTAGGGGTGTTAGTGTGCAAGTGTGTTTTATTGCATACAAGAGTTTTTTCTTTGAATTAGGTTTTTCTATTTCATTGATTTTATCTTGTCATACACGTCCTAATTACTAGCAATAAGAAGCGGAAATGTAAAATCCTACGCTATTACAATAGTTAGGGGAGGGGGATACACATTTGTACATGGGGGTTCAACGAGAAAAATAGACAAAAAAGAAAATAGCGGAAAACAAGATATATAGAGAGAGAGAGGGAGCCCGCGCGCTGTTGGGAGGCCATCAGAAGTTCTGACCCAGATCCGCTGTCAGATGATCAACCTGTTGGTGAAACTGGATGAGTCAGAACTTCTGACTCTAGAACCTGCAAAACAGAACTTGGTTAGTGGGGAAACCAGAAGTTCTGATTTCCCTGCGCAGCAAGACAGAAGTTTGTTAGTGGAGAACCCAGAAGTTCAGATTCTGCTGAAAAGGCAATAACTCTCAGAGGTTCTGATGTCATTGACAGCAAAACAGGCTTCAGATGTGCTAACGTCAAAGTCAGCACTTGGCTTTTTCCTGCACTAATCAGAACATCTGCAATCCTGTTGTTACTCCACAAAACAGAAAACATATTTGGAACAGATCCAGCAAAATAGCAAAATGTCTCAGAGGTCAGAATCACCAAGGTCACAGGCAAGTCTATACTGGCTCAGAACGTTCTGAGGTATGAGAATCCTCAGAACATAAACAGCAATAACATGAATATTTACATTATGTTACTTGAATATGCACAGCTGATGATGCTTAACAGTGTGGTGAGGGTCAGCAGGTGCTTACCTGACTGTCTGGAAAATGGTGGGTGAAAGTTAGCTTTTGGTTCTGGTGGTGTTCTGGACAGATTTGGAAAAGGGGAAGTGAAGGTGTATACGTGTATAGGGTCAGAAGTTTGGAAAGAACGTTTTTGGTTTACAGAAAAGAGCTGGATGTTTGATGAAGTTGAAGGTAAGAAACTTAAAGTTATGAAACAAGGCTGGAAATTTTGGCAGAGTTTCAGAATGTTGTGTTGCTTAGGAGTTTGGTTTCTCTCTTAGCAATTTTTCTGTTTCTTTTCTTGAACTTCTTGAACGTCTTTTGCAGTGGGGAAAGCTCTCTATTTATAGGCAAAGTTCTTGTGGATACCTTGAACATTTAAGGCGCCAACAGAGTTTGAAGTTGTTCTTTGACAGAAATTCCTGGGAAGTTGTGATAACAGCTATTTTTCAGCCTAGGTAGCAGTAGCAGGCGTAGATTGGGCGAAGTGACCTCTGAAATGGGCGGTGGCGTGAAGACCCATGCCAGAATCTGTGCAAAAGCATTTTCCAAGCCACACGTGAACGCTCAGGAGTGGTTGGAAGCATTAATGGGCATTAAATGGTGACAAGACCTGTCAATACCAACATTCTGGTTGTTGAATCAGCAGTGTAAACCATGCTCTGGCCTTGGCTACCTGTTGTCTTAGCAAACTCTGGAGATTCTCCTGGTTTTCTGGTACGTTCCTTGGATCTACTTCTGGATAATCTGGACTTAAAGATTCTGTATCAATGTGACACCTATCCCTCTGACCTTTCATCTTCTGACTTCAACCTGTTCTGAAGGAGTCTTCACACTTTCCTGCTTCTCTTGCATTCTTTTAGCAAGTTCTGACTGAGCTTGTGTAACTGCTGAAGGGGTATGTTCCGTTTGAGGCTTACACTCTGAACCACGTTTACAACTTCTGATTGAACTGATGTAGCTGCTGAAGAGCCAACTTCTGACCATGTTGAGCCAAACTTGCAACTTCTGACCGTCTTCATCTGGAATGGGTCCAGAAGTTCTGAAACGCTGATTTTTCTAAAAACACTTATTTTATAGGAACATTTTAAGCACTTAGAATTTGATTTTCCTCAAGATGAAAGCGTTGTTTCTGGAGTTTGTGAGATCATCTTGCTCTTGTAAGTGACTTGCTTGGGCAAAAGGATAACTCAAGACTTGGACTTGTTTCAGGGAGTTTTGAAAAATCTAATATGGTTTCCTGAAGAAAGGGAGGGCGAATTTTGGGGTACAACAGTTGCCCCTGTTCAATCTTCTTGAACCTGAAGAGTTAGATTGGCGAGTTTGCCTTTCGCGACTCGAAGGTAAAAGGAGATTGGACACCAGAGTGCCCGAAAATTTGCACTCGCTTAGTAGAGTATCAGCAATGTGATGTCGGGAATGGGCTTATAGATGCCATTTGGAGAGGCGGTAGATAGGGAGATGGGCTTATAGATGCCATTTGGAGGTGTTGATCGCATAAGAGATTCCTTAGCGAGAACTTGTGTATTTTGAGAGAGGCGGATGTTTTCCTGGCTTGTTACAGGTGTTTGATCCTTAGTCTCCTTATGTAGATATGCCCTGGCTAGATACAGGTATCGAATCTACAATCGGTTGCTCACAGATGTGCCCTGGCTGGATACAGGAGTCGAATTCGGAAATAGTTGTCAATAGATGTGCCCTGGCTGGATACAGGAATCGAATCTTCAAACTCTTCAGACGTGCCCTGGCTAGATACAGGAATCGAGTCTGGAAATGTAGTCAGCAGATATGCCCTGGCTGGATACAGGAATCGAATCTTCAAACTCTTCAGACGTGCCCTGGCTAGATACAGGAATCGAGTCTGGAAATGTAGTCAGCAGATATGCCCTGGCTGGATACAGGAATCGAATCTGGAGCTGTTATAGTTGATAGATGTGCCCTGGCTGGATACAGGAATCGAATCTTTGAACTCTGCAGACGTGCCCTGGCTAGATACAGGAATCGAGTCTGGAAATGTAGTCAGCAGATATGCCCTGGCTGGATACAGGAATCGAATCTTCAAACTCTTCAGACGTGCCCTGGCTAGATACAGGAATCGAGTCTGGAAATGTAGTCAGCAGATATGCCCTGGCTGGATACAGGAATCGAATCTGGAGCTGTTATAGTTGATAGATGTGCCCTGGCTGGATACAGGAATCGAATCTTTGAACTCTGCAGACGTGCCCTGGCTAGATACAGGAGTCGAGTCTGGAAACTGATCACTCTCCGATGTGCCCTGGCTAGATACAGGTATCGGATCCGGAATTGTGACAGTTGAAGGTAGTCGTTTCTGAGATTGTCTTTTTCCTGAAATGGCAAAAACGTAAGTTGTATGCAATGTCATGATGTATGATATGCATAATATCATGATGTTCAACATGAGATGGTGTATGCGTTTCATCATGCATGTAAGCGAGATGTATGAAAATGTAAAATGTTCATGAATGTAATTTCGTCTTTGGGTAAAATAAATCCTTGACGAACGGCCGGAGAATTGTTCTGTGGAAGAGATATTTGGCCGAAGTTTTGATGAGAGGCCTGCTGAGGACTTTAACGACGGATTCCGCTGAGGATAATGATGATAAACTCCGCTGGGGAACTCCAAAGATAAACTCTGCTTGGGAATACCAAAGATAGACTTCGCTGGGGATTGAAGGAACTTTGCCGAGAGCGGTCTTCCGTGGCTTTTAGCTGAGGACAACCCAGTTATAAGTCCTTGTGAGGAAATAACTCTAAATAAAACTCGGGAGAGACGTCCGTACTCTGCAGGGGATAAGCTTCCAGAATCTACTGGGGATGAGCTATAAGACCTACCGGGGAATGTTGTGCCTTTTCAGGATCGACGGGGAATCAACTTCGCTTGGGGAAAGTATTGTCGAATCTTGTCTTACTTTGCGGGGAGTTGAGATGATTTAGTCGCATTCTTCAGTCGAATCTACCTTGGTACCTTGGCAGACAAAGCAACCCGACTGCATCAGACAACTTTACATTGCCCTGTGTCCGATGTCACCTGTAATTGATTTTTTTTTCTCATACGCGAATATTTATGAATCAGCAATTTTAATGTCAAATGCATATATCAAAAACGAACATTGGACGTTCTTCGCAAGACAAACAGAAAGAAGAAAACAATGGTAATTTGTATGGACAAGTGAATTTGTATTGATTTGAACTTTGCCTGTGAATAGGCGTTTTTATACAAGAGGCTGACATCCTAGTAAGAGGACGCCGCCAAATAACATAGAATTTGAAAAGGAAATAAAACAGCTATGTGAACGATCCCACTGGGTTCCAACTCTGCTATTTCCTTTATGTCTTCGAACGTCTCATCGCTTTGCTACCTAGTTGAAGATGAAGCTGATTGGTCGATGCCGACGTCTGAGCCAGGTAGTGGATACTGAATTCTGGATGCGAAGTGATCCAATGAGACATAGTGTTACGCTTTTATCCCTAAATTTTGCCTGGACCGCCCTTTCGGGTTTTCAGTCCACCGGGATACCCATTTTTTGCCCAAGCCGCCCTTTCAGGTTTTCGACTTGCCGGGTGTACAGATTTTTTTATTAATTTCATCCCTTACTTTTGCCCGAACCCTTTTGGTTCGCCGGGAAGCCCTTATTTTTGCCTAGGTATGTCAACCTAGCGGGTCTTTTATTTATGCGTAGTATCTTTTCACTATGTCTGCATTGGCGGGGTGAGGAAGGTCGTCACCATCCATGGTGGTTAGGATCATGGCTCCTCCTGAGAACACACGTTTAACCACAAATGGCCCTTCGTAAGTAGGGGTCCATTTGCCCCGGGGATCACTTTGAGGAAGGATGATGCGTTTGATCACCAGGTCCCCAACTTGATACTCTTGCGGTCTGACTTTCTTGTTAAATGCCCTGATCATCCGTTTCTGATACGCTTGACCATGACAGATAGCAGTGAGCCTCTTTTCGTCAATCAGATTTAATTGATCAAGTCGAGTCTGGATCCAATCATCTTCATTCAAGTCTGCATCCTTCATTATCCGGAGAGAGGGTATCTGGATCTCGATTGGCAAGACTGCCTCCATGCCATAGACTAAGGAGAAGGGAGTTGCTCCGGTTGATGTCCTTGCTGAGGTGCGGTACCCATGAAGAGCGAACGGTAACATCTCGTGCCAATCTTTATAGGTCACTGTCATCTTCTGCACAATTTTCTTGATATTTTTATTGGCTGCCTCTACAGCCCCATTCATCTTCGGCCGGTAGGGAGAAGAATTGTGGTGCTGTATTTTGAATTGTTCACAGAGTTCAGTGATCATCGTATTATTGAGATTGGTACCGTTGTCCGTAATGATTCTTTCTGGGACACCGTACCGACAGATCAGGTTATGCCGGATGAAACGTGCCACGACGCTCTTGGTTACTGTGGCATAGGATGTTGCCTCAACCCACTTCGTGAAGTAATCGATTGCCACCAGGATGAAGCGATGTACATTAGATGCTGTAGGTTTAATCTCGCCGATCATATCAATGCCCCACATTGCAAAAGGCCAAGGTGCAGTCAGGACGTTCAGAGGAACTGGAGGAATGTGCACCTTGTCGGCATAGATCTGGCATTTATGACAAGTTTGGGAGTGTTGGTAACAATCAGCTTCCATTGTGGACCAGAAATATCCTGCCCGAAGGATTTTCTTAGCCATGGTGTGTCCACTGGAATGTGTTCCAAATGTACCTTCATGCAGTTCCATCATGATTTTCTCCGCTTCAGCCTTATCCACACAACGCAGCAGAGTCGAATCATGATTCTGTTTGTAGAGAATGCCGTTGCTGAGGAAGAATTTTGCAGCAAACCTTCTCATGAACTTCTTATCATTGACGGATGCACCTTCAGGGTATTCCTGAGCTTCCAAGTACCTCTTTACCTCGTGATACCAGGGTTTTTCAGCCACCTTCTCAGCCTCGAGCTCACAGCAGTATGCCGGTTCATCCAACTTCCAGATTATGATTCGGGGAGCCTCATTGTCCCATTTAACTTTGAACATTGACGACATCGTGGCTAGTGCGTCCGCTAGCTGATTCTCCTCTCTGGGGAAATGCTCAAAAGTTATCTCTTCAAAGTGAGGGAGCAAGGTCGACACATACTCCTTGTAAGGAATAAGATTCGGGTGTATCGTATCCCACTCGCCTTTGATCTGATTGATCACGAGAGCGGAATCTCCGAAGACACTTAGAAATTTGATCCTCAAATCGATTGCAGCTTGTAAACCCATGATACATGCCTCATATTCTGCCATGTTGTTGGTGCAGCTGAAACATAATCGGGCGGTGAGGGGAGTATGAGTTCCTTTGGGAGATATGATTACAGCGCCGACGCCGTTACCCAAAGCATTGGAGGCTCCATCAAAATGCATAGACCATCGGGATCCTTCCTCAGGTCCTTCATCCGGTCCAGGTACTTCGCAGTCAGTTACCACCATGATGTCTTCGTCCGGAAAATCAAAGTTCAATGATTGGTAATCGTCCACAGGTTGGTGTGCCAAATGATCAGCCAGTACACTTCCCTTAATTGCTTTCTGAGTTGTATACTGGATGTCATATTCTGTTAAGATCGTTTGCCATCTCGCTATTCTTCCAGACAGAGCGGGCTTTTCAAATATGTACTTGATGGGATCCATCTTTGAAATCAATAAAGTAGTGTGAGTCA
This sequence comes from Vicia faba, assembly GCA_948472305.1. Taxonomy (NCBI): domain Eukaryota; kingdom Viridiplantae; phylum Streptophyta; class Magnoliopsida; order Fabales; family Fabaceae; genus Vicia; species Vicia faba. Next base: position 476,960,059 of record OX451737.1, read on the forward strand.
GCATATACTGTCTCAGCCGGCGAGCAGCCCATACAAGAGCGCAGCAAGTTTTCTCAAGCAGTGAGTAACGAGACTCACAGTCGGTAAACTTTTTGCTCAAGTAATAAATAGCATGCTCTTTTCGGCCAGACTCGTCATGCTGTCCCAGCACACACCCCATTGAATTGTCAAGTACTGTCAGGTATAGTATCAGAGGTCTTCCTTCCATCGGTGGCATAAGAATGGGTGGCTCTTGGAGATATTCCTTTATTCTTTCAAAGGCGGCCTGGCATTCATCATTCCAGCGTACTACTTGATCTTTCTTCAGCAGCTTGAAGATTGGCTCACAAGTAGCAGTCAGATGCGAGATGAATCGGGCAATGTAATTCAGTCGTCCTAGGAAGCCTCTGACTTCTTTCTCTGTCTTTGGAGTCGGCATCTCTTGTATGGCTTTTACCTTGGCAGGGTCCACCTGAATACCTTTATCACTTACAATGAAACCTAACAATTTTCCGGACCTTACCCCAAAGGTGCATTTGTTGGGATTCAACCTCAGCTTGTACAATTTGAGTCGGTCAAATAACTTCCTCAGATGGTCAAGGTGCTCCTCCTCAGTTTGAGACCTTGCGATCATGTCATCAACGTATACCTCAATCTCATGATGGATCATATCATGAAATAAAGCAACCATGGCACGTTGATAGGTTGCCCCAGCATTTTTCAATCCGAACGGCATGACCTTATAACAGAAGGTGCCCCACTGAGTCACAAATGTAGTTTTCTCCATATCGTCTGGAGCCATCTTGATCTGATTATACCCTGAAAAACCATCCATGAAGGAGAACACCTTGTGTTGAGCTGTATTGTCAACAAGGACATCAATGTGAGGTAGGGGGAAGTCATCCTTGGGGCTGGCCCTGTTCAGGTCCCTGTAGTCAACACACATTCTGACTTTACCGTCCTTCTTTGGTACTGGCACCACATTGGCAACCCACTGAGGGTAAGAAGTCACTGCAAGGAATCCGGCATCAAACTGTTTCATAACCTCGGCCTTGATCTTTTCAGACATCTCTGGACGCATCCGTCGGACCTTTTGCTTTACCGGAGGGCAATCTTCCTTGGTTGGCAGGTGGTGAACTACAATGTCGGCATCCAAACCAGGCATATCTTCATAGGACCAAGCAAAAATTTCCATGTAATCTTGTAACATCTGGATCAATCGTTGCTTCACGCTAAGCTCTAGATTGGCACCAATCTTGACCTCTTTCCTATCTGTCTCAGTACCCAAGTTAATTGTTTCCACATGCTCTTCATGTGGCTGAATAACCCTCTCTTCCTGGAGCAGCAGTCTTGCAAGTTCACCAGGCACTTCGCAATCATCTTCACCTTCGTCTTCGGCTAAGTTGATCGGATTTTCGAAGTCATAACTGGCGGTAGCAGAGCTGTTACCAGTGAGATCCAGAGTGGATTGAAACCTGTATAAGTGAGTGTGTGTAAATATAGCTGTTTTGCAATATATATAACACAGAAAGAAAAGAGCACAAGATTTGAAATGCAACAAACGTCCAATGTTTTGATTGATGATATATGGAAATGTCATACAAAAAGCCCTCACAAATGGAGCTACGATGCCCCGGGTAGGACACCGAGCCAACAAAGTTTTAACATATTGTTCGTTACAAATCGGAAATCAAAAGAAATTAATTACTGCGTGACAAATGTGATAGGGGTAAAATCCTTCGTCGTCCAGTTGCTTGGTCCGTTGCTGGTAGTCGGGTAGATCCAACTGTCAAACTCTGCTTCCTCTACATCCTCCTCGATAGCATTCACCCTTGAGCTGGAAATAAACACCGGAGCCTTTCCGATCTTCTCTTTGCACACCGCCTTCTGAGCCTCTGCAGTAAAGCCTAGCCCAAACTTGTCGTTCTTCTGAGTGAAGTCAGGAAGCTGACCCCAGTGTGCACAATTGCCTTTCTGAACCACAGCCCGGGCATCCCTTAGGGAAGCCATCTTCAAGGAATCATTCTCTTCGGCCATTGTCTCTGTAGCTGCTGAAATTGGATGCACCTCCTCGAAATGCTGGAAGGGGGTTTCAATAAACTCTCCGTCCAGCTCGACGTACCTGAAGGAATTCAAATGGCTCACCATATACTCCTCTTCTCCTTGTACAGTGACGATCTTCCCCCTGACGGGATACTTCAGCTTCTGGTGTAAGGTGGAGGTCACTGCCCCAGCTTTATGGATCCAAGGTCGACCCAACAGACAAGAGTACGATGGACGTATATCCATCATATAAAAAGTAGAGTCAAATACTTGAGAGCCCACATGAATAGGGATGTTAACCTCTCCATGAACCATCCTTTTTGAACCGTCAAAGGCCCTGACGATGATATTGCTGGGCTTCAACTCCATGCCTTCATAATCCAGGCGATCCAAAGCCTTTTTCGGTAGAACATTCAAGGAAGAACCAGTATCCACCAATACATGTGCCAGAGTAGTGCCCCTGAATTCAATAGAGACATGCAGGGAATCGTTGTGGTCTCTCCCTTTCGTGGTCAGGTCAGCATCTGAAAAACCCAAGCCGTTGTCCGCCGTTAGATTCGCTATGCAATCAGTGAACTGGACTGCAGACGTTTCCTGCGGCACATGGGCCGTCTTGAGAAATGAGATCAAGGCCTTAGCATGGGCCTCGGAGCATAGCAATAAGGAGAGCAGGGAGATCTTGGAGGGCGTATGCCCCAACTGCTCGACAACATTAAAATCGCTCTTCTTTATGATTTTCAGAATCTCCTCCATTTCTTGTCGGGAGGCCTCAGCATTTATGGGTATTGGTGCCTCCATCCGGGCAGGCTCTTCTTCAATCCCTTTGCCCCGAGCATTTGATGACTCGGTAGCAGGGGAAACAACTTGATCAGCAACAGGACTAGGTAAACTTGTAGGTTTTATGAGGAGGGGTTTTCGAATAGCGGATGGCGCAATGTCAGGCGAGAAGAGCCTGCCACTGCGGGTGACTTTGGCTGGACCAGTGATATCGCAGATACTGGCACTAGCGTCGAATTCTTGTTTGATTCCATTTACATACACGTCTGCCCCATAATGCCAGGGGACAGCTTTATCAGACACGTAGGAGAGGGGCCCCGGAACAGTAATGATCACAGGCGCAACTGTCATGATTTGAATAGGCTTCTTCAGGGGAGCCTTGATTGGATTTTTGAAGATGGTAACCACAGAAACTTCTTTCATCGGAACCAATTGAACAGCAGTCTTTTTGAATAGAATCTCCTTGCTATCCATTAGGCCTTGGATGCCTAACCTCAGCAAGGGACAATCAGATAGGGAAATAGCACAGAATAGGCAACCTTCACCGCAACCCGGAAATAAACCGGCCCGCAGTAGGTTCTTCTTAACAGTCTTCAGAGGGGTAACAACTTCATCTACCGAAACAGCATACACTTCTTCCTCAATGGCATTTACCCTATGCTGGGGCATAGGAGCCGTTACAACATTTGGTCTTTCTGGCGCTTCAAACTGAATTTCCTTCGCGTCGATCAGATCTTGCACTTTGTTTCTCAAGGCCCAACAATCATCAGTGGTGTGCCCGGGACTATCAGAATGATAAGCACACCGGGCATTTGGGTTGTATTTAGGAGACGCAGTGTTGACGACCTTAGGAACTTCTTTGAGGGTCACCAGGTTGGTGGATAACAGTTGGGGTAAAATTTGAGATAATGTCATACTTAGTCGGGTATACTGCCTCTTGGGCCTTTCGCTTCTTTGTTGATTGTACTGCTGAGGAGCAGCAACAGGTTTGGAGATGACCAAAGCGTTGACGGCTTGGCGACTTTCGGGCTTGACTTGTCTTCTAGGACCATAGACGGCACTTGCTTCTTTCTTAAACGGCCTCTTCTCGGCACTTGTAGAGGCAGCCTTCTGTATCTTGCCTGACCTGATGCCAGCTTCAATTCTTTCTCCCGTTAATATCAAATCTGTAAATCCAGCAGAGGAGTTACCAACCAAATGATTGAAAAACGGACCAGACAAAGTCCCAAGGAACATATCAACCAGCTCTCGGTCAGTCAATGGAGGCTGCACCCTGCCAGCCAAATCTCTCCATTTTTGAGCGTACTCTTTGAACCCTTCACCCGTTCCTAGAGACATACCCTGAAGTTGGGTACGCGTAGGAGCGAGATCAGAATTGTATTGGTATTGTCTGTAGAATGCGGTTGCCAAATCTTCCCAGTGTCGGATGCTAGCTCCATCCAATTGGTAGAACCATTCAAGTTGCGACCCCGAGAGGCTATCTTGGAAGAAGTGAATCCAAAGGTTCTTATCCGCCGTGTAAGGTTGGATTTTCCTTACGTACGACCTTAGATGTAGCTTTGGGCAGGAGACCCCATCATACTTGGCGAAGGCAGGCGCCTTAAACTTGTGTGGAATGACTACCCCAGAAGATAACCCCAAATCTCCGAAATCCAGTCCCGGCACATTCTGAATTTCCATGGCGCTCAAGCGGTCCTCCAATTGCTTGTATCTGTCAGCAGCGGGTGGGTATTGTTCGTCGTTATAGTCCGTCTCGTTGTCGGAGACTGCGGGACTAGGAGCTCCTCCCCCTTGGGGACTGTTTTTCTCAGCAGAAGAGGTAGTTGGATCAGCTTCATTGTGGAGTGTGTTCCCAAATCTGCGTCCGGTGTTGAACAATGCGGTCCTCTTTTTCTTCTTCTTCTTCATGAGTAGAGTCTTCAACTCTTGCTGACCTTGGGCTAGGCTTAGGACCACCTCTTGAAACTGTGCACTTTGGGCCTGAAGGGCCTTGATTGCCTGCTCACTGGATGAGTCTGGATTCATGATGACTGTGCAAAATAAACAGCGAAGGAGATTAAGCAACCTGTGAAATAGGGTACCTGCTATGCATATGGTGCAATGAAATGCGTATGTATGCAATGCATTCAAGGGTTTAGAATATTCGAAATTTGTTGTAGACAAAAAAGGAACGCACATTATATTAATAAGGAGAAATTTGTTAATACATAAATGCCCCATGGGCCAAATACTACAAAATGACTCCTTAAGGTAAAAAGACATTGCGCATCCTCTTTGGCGCGATGTAGGTGTTGAGATTCCTTTCCTCGTGCAGTAGGCGGGTGAGTTCCAGGACTTTCTTTTCACTAGCATGTAGACTGGTCTCAAGAGAATTCCGTTCTTCCTTAAGCTGGACCCAACTCTTCTGCATCTCTTCCCAGGAGGTGGGCATGTCGGGATGTTGAATGGTGTAGGATGCTTCTCCTTCCAAGACTGGTTCTTTGATCACAGGAAGCATATGAGGATAAGGCATCACTAATTTCTGGGAGCGGGCTCGTACCCACTTGAGGTAAGGTTCCAACGGGATGGAGTTCCGGTGCCCCAATGTCTTGCTGTCTATCCTACTTGGCATCCTCCAAGCTCTGATAAATTTCTGACGAAGTCCTTGAGTATCGTTGTCGAAGTCAAAAACTATGTTAGGGATTAACATGTCATGAGGGCCATCCCTCCGAGCATAACCAAACTGTCTCCAAGCCAGGCATGTGTTGTAAGTAATACCCCCTTTGATTCCAAATAAAGGAACATTGGGGTACTCCCCACATCGATCAATGATAGTGATGTCTTCCCTAGACCTAGGGCACCAATGTATATCTGCATGCGTGAGAGTCATTAACCGTTGTGACCATCTCAAACCCCGCTCGTTCTTTAAAACTGCTTGTGGAAGGTGCGAAATAAACCACCTTCCCAAGAGAGGAGTGCAACACATAAGGACACCCCTTCTTCTCATGGTTCGAGTGTAACATGAGTGAAGGATGTCCCCCAGTAACGTAGGTATAGGATTCTTGGTCATGAAGATCTGGACAGCACTGATATCAATGAGCTGATCGGGGTTAGGGAACAACACCAAACCATAGACAAGGAGGGCCATAACTTCTTCAAAAGCTCGTAGGTCAAGAGAGTTCCAACATTCTTGGGCCTTTTCAAACAGAAACCTGGCTAAGAACCCTTTGATACCACTTCTAACTTCCCAATGTCCTTTGAGGTCAGATGTCTGTAAGTGCAAGGCTTTAGCAATCTCTTCAAGCTTGGGTTCCTCTTCCGTACCGTTGTAGGGTAGTTGATCAAGGATAGGGACCTTCAGAAGTCGGGAGAACTCTTCCAATGTAGGCACCAACTGATAATCCGGGAAGGTGAAGCAGTGATGCAGAGGGTCAAAGAATTGGAACAGGACCTTTATCAAGTCCTCCTCAATGTTGGTGTTAACCAAGCTGATGAGTCTTCCATGTCTCTCACTGAATGAAGAGCCCTCGGGAATCCTGGACAGAAGTTCCTTAAGCTGAGGAGGGATCTTTACAAGGCTAATCTGAATTGTCTTTCTGCGAGCAGTTTCCATGTCCTATAAAACAAGAACAAAGATGAAGATTCGGAACCCTTGAAATGGTTAGTCAATGCTCATGATGTTTGTATGATGTAATGATGTGATGATTAAATACACTATAAGTATTCACAAAAGCAAACATGGTAAGGCACACAAGTCACACAAACCCTTAGAGTTTAGGCCTGCATGGAGTCTGGGTATTACCCTCTTGAAGTTTGGTGGGCTCAACCTGTCCTATCAAAAGTAACCGGGTTCTAAAGGTCCCAATATCACGGGATTGCTTTCATTGTTCATCGTTTCGATTTAGCCACTGAACTGGCGACCGAAATATTCCAGGAAAGCAACCCTCAACTGAGTGTAGTATCGAGTATCAACCAACCTCGGACTGCACCAAAGTCAGTTACCTCACTACCCTAAAAAAGGCCAAGATGGTTCAATTAAGGTTCCTAAGGTTAGTTGATGCTTCACGACACCACGCGGCGGCCCCGTACTCTCCTTGACTGAACTCAAGGGTTACCGGTACACACCAAAGTGCCACATCAATGTAGCAGACTGTTTCAACCATGTCGGTATACCCCGCACAGTTCCCTCACAGCCTTGTTGCTACTTTCTAAGAAGGTATTCCCAGATCCGGGTTAGGATCTATAAAACTCCGATACAAAGCCCACAAATGTAAAAGCAAACAAGACAATCAATTGAAAACAAAGGTGATCTAAACCCTAAGGTTACTCCACTTTTAAGGATGTTTCCCCAGCAGAGTCGCCAGTTCTGTGATACGGTGGGAGAACTGACTTGAGGTTTGCGTTTGTATTCGCAAATGTTTCGGTAGAGCAAGAGTCACCACCGACTTTTTATTTTATCCTAAGGAAAGGTTTAAAAAGCACAGCAAAAACCTTTGAGATGTTTTCTTGGGTTCGGGGAGTAGATTATAGAAAGGGAAGGTACTAGCACCCCTTCTATCCATGGTTATCCATGGGCTCTTAGTTACTTGCTTAGATCACTTGCCTTTTTCAATTGTTTGAAATGGTGCTTGTGTGTGTGGGTTTGAAAATGTTTTGAAAAGAGGCCAATGTAGTGGCAACCTTTGTAATGATCCATGTTGGGATGTATACAGAGGTGTATGTCTTTTGAAAAGGTTTTCATTTGTTTTTGAAATTCGTTTTGAAAGTGTTGTGAGGTGTGATTTTGAAATTAGGCAAGTGTTTTGTTTTGCAAGTCGGCAAGTACTTAAGAGCGATCTACCCTAAAGTTCTCAAAGGTTCTGTCATGTTTTTTTTAACCCTTTTAACAATTTTGTTCCACCATTGTATTTGGTGGACAATCTTGTGTTAGGATGTGAAAGGGACGGGCGCGGGTCATCGTTTAGACCATAATTGCAATGGTGCCAAGTATCTTTGGGCATTTTCCTTAAGGGACTTGATCATTTGAATTGTGTTTGTTTTGAAAAATTTTTATCGAGGGACTATGATCATTCAATTTGTTTGTTTTGCGCAAAGAGACCTAACATGCAATATGGCCCAATTTTGAAAGGCAACAAGTGGATATAACCCTAGGGGTGTTAGTGTGCAAGTGTGTTTTATTGCATACAAGAGTTTTTTCTTTGAATTAGGTTTTTCTATTTCATTGATTTTATCTTGTCATACACGTCCTAATTACTAGCAATAAGAAGCGGAAATGTAAAATCCTACGCTATTACAATAGTTAGGGGAGGGGGATACACATTTGTACATGGGGGTTCAACGAGAAAAATAGACAAAAAAGAAAATAGCGGAAAACAAGATATATATAGAGAGAGGGGGAGCCCGCGCGCTGTTGGGAGGCCATCAGAAGTTCTGACCCAGATCCGCTGTCAGATGATCAACCTGTTGGTGAAACTGGATGAGTCAGAACTTCTGACTCTAGAACCTGCAAAACAGAACTTGGTTAGTGGGGAAACCAGAAGTTCTGATTTCCCTGCGCAGCAAGACAGAAGTTTGTTAGTGGAGAACCCAGAAGTTCAGATTCTGCTGAAAAGGCAATAACTCTCAGAGGTTCTGATGTCATTGACAGCAAAACAGGCTTCAGATGTGCTAACGTCAAAGTCAGCACTTGGCTTTTTCCTGCACTAATCAGAACATCTGCAATCCTGTTGTTACTCCACAAAACAGAAAACATATTTGGAACAGATCCAGCAAAATAGCAAAATGTCTCAGAGGTCAGAATCACCAAGGTCACAGGCAAGTCTATACTGGCTCAGAACGTTCTGAGGTATGAGAATCCTCAGAACATAAACAGCAATAACATGAATATTTACATTATGTTACTTGAATATGCACAGCTGATGATGCTTAACAGTGTGGTGAGGGTCAGCAGGTGCTTACCTGACTGTCTGGAAAATGGTGGGTGAAAGTTAGCTTTTGGTTCTGGTGGTGTTCTGGACAGATTTGGAAAAGGGGAAGTGAAGGTGTATACGTGTATAGGGTCAGAAGTTTGGAAAGAACGTTTTTGGTTTACAGAAAAGAGCTGGATGTTTGATGAAGTTGAAGGTAAGAAACTTAAAGTTATGAAACAAGGCTGGAAATTTTGGCAGAGTTTCAGAATGTTGTGTTGCTTAGGAGTTTGGTTTCTCTCTTAGCAATTTTTCTGTTTCTTTTCTTGAACTTCTTGAACGTCTTTTGCAGTGGGGAAAGCTCTCTATTTATAGGCAAAGTTCTTGTGGATACCTTGAACATTTAAGGCGCCAACAGAGTTTGAAGTTGTTCTTTGACAGAAATTCCTGGGAAGTTGTGATAACAGCTATTTTTCAGCCTAGGTAGCAGCAGCAGGCGTAGATTGGGCGAAGTGACCTCTGAAATGGGCGGTGGCGTGAAGACCCATGCCAGAATCTGTGCAAAAGCATTTTCCAAGCCACACGTGAACGCTCAGGAGTGGTTGGAAGCATTAATGGGAATTAAATGGTGACAAGACCTGTCAATACCAACATTCTGGTTGTTGAATCAGCAGTGTAAACCATGCTCTGGCCTTGGCTACCTGTTGTCTTAGCAAACTCTGGAGATTCTCCTGGTTTTCTGGTACGTTCCTTGGATCTACTTCTGGACAATCTGGACTTAAAGATTCTGTATCAATGTGACACCTATCCCTCTGACCTTTCATCTTCTGACTTCAACCTGTTCTGAAGGAGTCTTCACACTTTCCTGCTTCTCTTGCATTCCTTTAGCAAGTTCTGACTGAGCTTGTGTAACTGCTGAAGGGGTATGTTCCGTTTGAGGCTTACACTCTGAACCACGTTTACAACTTCTGATTGAACTGATGTAGCTGCTGAAGAGCCAACTTCTGACCATGTTGAGCCAAACTTGCAACTTCTGACCGTCTTCATCTGGAATGGGTCCAGAAGTTCTGAAGCGCTGATTTTTCTAAAAACACTTATTTTATAGGAACATTTTAAGCACTTAGAATTTGATTTTCCTCAAGATGAAAGCGTTGTTTCTGGAGTTTGTGAGATCATCTTGCTCTTGTAAGTGACTTGCTTGGGCAAAAGGATAACTCAAGACTTGGACTTGTTTCAGGGAGTTTTGAAAAATCTAAGATGGTTTCCTGAAGAAAGGGAGGGCGAATTTTGGGGTACAACAAAAGGCTTGGTAAGTTCTTTGGTAGAAATAAAAAATAATTTTCTCATTCAATAGGAAAGAAACAATTCAAGAAAAAGGAAGCTTCCACATCAACCCAAGAAGTCACATGTTATGAATGTGGTAAGCAAGGTCGTATCAAGCCGGATTGTCTGAAACTCTCCAAGAAAGGTGGCTACAAAAGCAAAAAGGGATTCAAGAACAAAAAGGACTATGTTGCATTGGAGGATAATGAAATAAGTTCCTCATCCAATTTCGATAGTGATGAAAGTGCAAATCTAGCATTGATGGTCTCACACCATTCCGATGATGAAGACAATGAGGTTAGTAATGAATTTTATCTTTTTGATAGTGATGCACAATGTACTATAGATGAACTATTGAATGAATTCAAATTCTGTATATACCTATTTCATCTCAAAAGAAACAAATTTCATCCTTAGAAGAAAAATGTGAATCTATGGAAAAAGATTTCAAAGAAGAAAAACAAAAATTAAGTGATGAACAAAAACATGATTTTGTATGCAAAAATTGTGAATCACTCTCTTTCCAAATTGTCCAATTAAAAAGAGTCATTGAAAGATATGAAAAAGGCCAAATTGGATTGGAAGGTGTTCTTAGCCAACAAAGATACTCCAATGATAAAAGTGGACTTGGATATTCAAAGTTTTAAAAACCAAGTTCTAATAAAAATATCTTTGTTAAGTCTAGTGATCAATCATCCAAAGATAAAGTGAACAAATCTAAAATAGTTCATCACAATCCTAAAAGGAAAACATTTCCTAAGAAGAAATCTTATCCTTCTAGATATAGAAGTAACTTTGAACCTACTTGTTTTTATTGTGGTATTAAAGGCCATACACCTAATGCTTTCTATGTTAGAAACTTTAGTGTGGAAAGTGGGCATTATGTGTGGGTAAAGAAAGACACTAATTATGAAGGACACAAAGCAACTTGGGTACCTAACAAATCCTAATTTGTTTTGCAAGTATGCTTGAAGACCACATGCAATCTTTGGTATCTTGATAGTGGTTGTTCAAAGCATATGACGGGAGACGAACACTAACTTTCAAATCTAGTTCAAGTCTAAGGATTATTTCACATATGGGAAATACCTTAAAGGAATAATTCTTGGCATTGGCAAAGTTGATACACTAACTTTCATATCCGTTGAAGATGTACTCCAAGTTGAAGAACAAAAGACAACTTCTAAGTACAAGTCAACTTTGTGACAAAGGTTTCAACATCATGTTCTCAAAAGATGAATGATTTATAAAGTCAAAAGAGTCAAGCATCTTCAACATTTTGTTTAGATGAAGATAACTACTATGTGCATTTATCAAAGGATGAGAAAAAGCATCATGGAGCAATATGGCTATGGTTATGTTTTCAATATTACTACATATATTTTGTCCATTTTTTATTGCATCTTTCCCTTCTTTTTGATAATGTCAAAGGGGGGAAGGATGTTATACTTTATGCTTGTGTATTTCCTTTTCTTAAATGTCTAAGGTACTCTTCAACCAAGATGAACAAATTCAAAGGATTTGAACCTTCTCATACAATAGGGGAGTTATGCATCTTAGGGGGAGAAGCTCTTTCCGGAAATTACATCGCATCAAGCAAGATCGTTTGTCATCATCAAAAAGCGGGAGAATGTAAAATCAAGCTTCTCAAATGCACTTTTGTTTTGATGAAGACAAACCATGATTGTCAAAGAAGGGAAATATTTTTGTCTCATCTAAAAGCATCTGTGAATAAAGTCTTCAGTTCAAGCACTTAGAAAAATTTCAAGGTATAATGATAATACTTACTTTGAACTTAAGACATAGATGCTCAATGGTAAAAATAAATATTTTATATTGTCCAAACCTTTACTCAAGTTTTTCTAAGCTAAAAATAATATTTTATTTGAGTGCAATCGATTTGCATATTAGTGTAATCGATTGCATGCTTCAATTTTTTTCAAATCATTTGCTACTGTTTCTCAGTGCAATCGATTTACATGTTTGTGCAATCGATTGCACTCAATCAATTTTTGCTACTGACTTCACATGAAATCGATTTACACTCTTGTGCCATCAATTGCACACTCAAAATATTTGAAATTCTAGCTGTTGAAACCCCGTGCAATTGATTTACACCAAGGATGCAATTGATTGCATGATGCACGATTTTTAAAAACAGCAGCTTTGCACATGCCTGTTCATAACATCATTTTATGGAAACCTTTAACTCAATCTTGGGAATTGTTCATGGTTCATTTACATAACTTTATGATGTTTTAAAAGGGTTCTATGAACATATAAATGCTCATTTTCAAAATCATTTTAAACAGTTCTTCCAATTATACTTTCTGAATTTTCAAAAAACAAAATCAAGTTGTTATACATTTTCATACACAAGTTTTCTGCACACTTTCACATATTGTTAACCAGAAAACTTTGAGCATTATATATCTTGAGTCATTGTATACTATTGTCATTGGAAGAGAAGATCAATTCAGATAAAATCACACATAGTAATTATCACACTACAAACTCAGTCAAATCAAATAGTGTTATATACTTGCTTATTTTGCAGGATTGTTGAAAATAAGTTTAAGTGGTTTTATAAAACTTATTTTTCCAGGATTGTTGGATACAAGTAAAGACACTTTGAGAAGATTGTTCTCATTGTTCACATAGTGAAAATCCAAGAGGATTGTTCTTGGTCCAAGAGGATTGTTCTTGGTGGTTTTATTGGTTAGAGTCTTGTATAGAAGGACTAGGGTGTCTTGTGTAGAGATCTAACAATAAGGAAATCTATTTCATGTTGAAAGGGGACTGGAGTACTCTCGAACTGTGGGGGGAACCAGGATACATCTTTGTGTTCTTTACTTTTCTGCATTTACCGCTTTCATCACTAGTCATAAACCAGAAAAGAAAGAAACACATTTGTAAACTGATGCACTAAACCAGAAAAATAATATCCATCATCACTAAAACGGTAAAACTTTAAAAGTACCTAATTCACCCCCCTCTTAGGCGCACTCTTATACTTACAATTGGCATTAGAGCAGGTTATAGGTAACCTGTTCCTAAAAGATCCATAATGACTTTCGCAAATCAAAATCTCGTTTTTAGAGATGGTGGTAGTAACAACAAGCCTCCTCTATTTTGTGGTGAATATTTTGAATTTTGGAAAATACGCATGAAGGAACATCTAGAAGCACAAGGAGAAGAAATATGGGATGCCATCGAGAATGGTCCATTTATCCCTATAACGGTAATCAATGGTGTTGGCTCATCAAAGCCTAAAACTGCATGGGACGAAGATGATAAGAAGAAGGTTCTCTATGATAAAAAGGCAATAAACCTTCTTCAATGTGAACTTAGCATGGATGAATTCTTTCGTGTCTCGGCATGCAAAACAACAAAAGAAATATGGGATACCTTGGTACAAACTCATGAAGGAACTGTTGAAGTTAAAAGATCAAGACTAAATACCCTGAGTCAAGAATACGAATTATTTCAAATGCAGCCCGGAGAAACTATTCTTGACCTATAAAAGAGATTTTTTCACTTGACAAATCATCTAAGTGCTCTTGGTAAGACTTTGACGAATGATGAACTAAATCTGAAAGTACTTAGGTCCTTAACTAGGGAATGCAACCAAAGGTAACGACAATTTCAGAAGAGAAAAGTCTCTCCTCCATGACGTCCGCAACATTGTTAGGGAAACTTCAAGAATATGAAACGGAACTCGGGAGACTTGAAAAAAATGAAAATCAATGTCTTAAGTTCAAAGTAAGTATTATCATAATACCTTGAAATTAATGTTAAGTTCTTGAACTGAAGACTTTATTCACAAATGCTTTTAGCTGAGTCAAAAATATTTGCCTTCTTTGACAATCATGGTTTGTCTTCATCAAAACAAAAGTGCATTTGAGAAGCTTGATTTTACAAATACATTCCCTAGCAACTCTAATATGCCTTCAGAAATGAATCGGGGCATATTTTGGAAGTTCACGTGATCATCTTCCCCAGTAGGCCCCCAGCGGATAAATAAGTTTGACCATTTTCCCCAGCATACGATGAAAACTTCCTCCGCACAGCCTATGAAATTCCATTTCCCATAAAAAATGATTCCTTCAGCACAGTTTACAGGAATTTAATTCTCCAGCAGAGTTTATCTCTCCAACACCATAAAATCCCCTACAGAATTCTCTTCTCCATTATGGTTTATTTCCCCAGTAGGGTTTGTCCCCAACAAAGTCCATTTCTCCGATTACTGCAAATCCTCAGAAAGATTCTCTTCTCCAGCAAAGTACAGTCAAAGTTGTTATCCCCAGAGAGTTGCTACGGAATCTAAAATTGGGCCAGATATCATTTAACTTTGTCTTTCCCAGAAGAATTGGTATCCATATTGGAAACTCGATCAGACAACACCTTAGAAGGTTACACATCTCTTTTATCCCCAGGTCAGGGTATATAAGAACAAAATTCCCCAATAGAGCGATGAATAATGTTCCTGAACTCCTTTATCCCCAAGCGGAACTTAAACATTCCCAACAGAGTATCCTCAAACGAAAAGCAAGAATACCCATCAGAGACATTCTAAACAAGAGTCATATTCTTCATCCCCAGTGGATACATGCTAAATAAGATTCATATTCTTCATCCCCAGCAACAGTCAGAAATTTATTTTCCCAAACAAGGATTTTATACAAAGCTACCAATACGCTTCAACAACATCTTACATCCATACATCACTTACAAAACATCATAGCATATGCATACAAAACGCATATAGAACTCTCATTTATTTTGACAACAACATTACGCAATGCATTACATACATCATGACATTGCACGAAACTAACTTTGCTTCTTTCAGGTTAGTCTGCAAATAGACGAATATCATCAGGAATTTTAAAACAAGTCGAAGATTAATTCCCGAAAATAAGACGGGGAACTTTCTATATGACCAAGAGGTATGAATTCCCAAAAAAGAACGGGTTTACCAACACAAAAGCAGGTCAAAGATTAATTACCAAAACAAGATGGGGAAACTATCTATAAAGCCGATAAAACGCAGGTCTTCGATTAATTCCCCAAAATAGGATGGGGCAATTATCTATATGACCAGGCAAAGATTAATTCTCGAAACAGGACGGGGAAACTATATGTATAACCAGGAAAAGATTAATTCTCGAAATAGGACGGGGCAACTATTGACATATCAATGTGGTATGAATTCCCGAAACAGGACAAGTTTACCAACAAAATTAGATTGTGGATCAATTTCCAAAATAGGACGGGGCGACTATCTACATGGAAAGCATTTCCATCAGAGACTAAATTTGACAAGCATTTCCCTCGGAGTCTAAATCTGACATGCAGCTACTTAAGCACTTTCCCTAGAGAGTCATCCTGTAAAGCATTCTTCGGATACAATCAAGCATAGACTTATTCTGATACTCCTATCAACGATCACTTTGGATGGCATCTATAAGCCCATCTCTGACATTCTGTCACCTCATGTAATGGCATCTTTAAATCTCAATCAAGCAATATTATCAACCAACAGTGTTACATTCATGCACATGCGAGTGCAAATTTCTGGGCACTTAAGTGTTCAATCCTCTTCCACCTTCAGGCCACGAATGATGGACATGCCAATCTAGCTCCTCAGGTTTAACAAGATTGAACAAGGGTAGCTGTTGTACCGCAAAATTTTCCCTCCCATTCTTCTTCAAGATATCTTCTCATGCTTCAAGGTTGCTCAAGAATTGATCAGACAAATTCTCCTCCTAAGCAATTGGCCTACAACTAGAGTATCACTTTTCTTAAAGAAGATTGGACTTTTAATGCCTCAAGTGTAATTCATGGTTTCTTATATGTATCCAAGAGTGCTCATACTAAGTTCCATGCCTTGCATCACAAGTTTGACCAGTCAATGGCCCAGATGACTGAAAATCAACTATATTGGACAAAAAGCCAATTATGGTCAACATACAGTCAAACTTCAAGATTTTTGCTCAAAATCAATATTTTTAAGTCATATTCATCATTTGATCAAGGGTTGATCATGATTCATCAGCAAAAGTTGCCAAATTAGGGTTTTCTTTAGGAGAAGTCAACTAAACTTTGACCAAGCACAACTTTCACATGATTCATTAAATTTTACTCAACCAAAGCTCATTTTGAAGGAAATTCAATTCTATACAACTTTGTCTCTCTAAGCTCAAGTCTAAAAAATGCTTCATTTGAGAGATATGGGCCAATACATTATAGGTCATTTCAAAAGTCAACAAAAAGACACTTTTTGTCAAGGCAACGTACTTCAATATAAAGTATTCAAATGCGAAAATGGTCAAAGTAGAGAATATAGATGACATCTTGAGATTTCCAAAAAGTCGAAGATCACCCTCAAATGATGAAAATTGAGAGAGTTATGACTAGTGCAAGTTGAGAAATTTTGAGCAAATGCATGAAACCAAAAGTGATCAAACTTGGAATTTTGGGCTATTGGGATTTTGATTTAAAGTCCATGCGCATGATACACTCCATAATAAACATTTGAATTACTTCATGCACCCCTGACCTTTTATTCTATTTATTTTGATTTTTATTTATTTTAAATTCAAATTAAATAAGATAAAAGTCAAGGTTCTTCTTACAAAGGTCCAAGCCCAAATGATTTGACTTAATTCATCCTTATTTAAAGTCTCACTATTTCAGACAAGAGGACATGAATCCTTGTAACAAGAAACCTCTTCTAAAACTCCAAAGATATCAAATCCTAGGGCAAGGTGAAACCCTATTTGGCAGCCACTTTCAAAGCCTATCAACCCTTCCAATCAATCTCTGAGGTGGTACATGATAAGAATGAATCATTCGTGATGATCCAAAGCACACAAAACTGACATCTCATGCATCTCCGAATACCATTAATTTATGAATTCTTATTTTTTTTCATGCTTTAATTGAAAATAACACCACTAATATGCTTCTGAGATATCCATGTGCAGGACGAGACCATTGCATGATCCCCATAATGGATGAATCGTAGACTGCCATGCTTGGTCTGATTTATATTATTTTTGTCATGTCTTATAAACCAGCACGCTTTAGCTAAAAATAACGGTTCCATTAAATTTGCAAGGCATGATTTAGGGGGGTAGGGTCCCTTAGGATCTCTAATATTTTCTATTTTGCAGGAACATAAAACGTGCTCACCCGAGAAGGCGACCGAAGTTAGGGCTCCGGCGCCTCTCCGGTCCAGTAATGTTGTTTTATTATATAAATCGTTTCGGTAAAATAAATGGATGTATAGTAACCCCAATGGTAGAAGCGCGCGATAAGGAATTTGTGTACAAGGGCATGGGTTTTATCCCCGTCTCTTGTGGTTTTTATTCATACTTTCTGATTTTGCATATCACATGCAGCGCGTCCCACCCATCAACCATGCGCCTTGACGCTTCCCACCATCAGATCTTCACCGTTCTGACATGAGCTTCCAGGCGTGCAGCCCATGGTGAACCTCATGGGCTGCCCACACGAGATCATGCACTAAGGCAGTTGGGCCTAGACCTCCTTTTGCAATTTACACCCCCTCCCTTTGCCGAATCAGGACCAAACTTCTTTTTCTTATATTTTTCTTTTTTTATTTTACTTATTTGTTTTTTATTATTTAATTAAAACACCAAAATATTAGTTTTTAGGTTAAAATTAATTAGGTTTAGTTCTAATTACCTTTTTCTTAATTAATTAATTTAACTAATTAATTTTCTTAAATTAAAATTAATAAGATTCTTAGGGTTTTTAATTAAATTAATTGACTTTTTTATTAATTAGTTAGGTTTTTAGGTTTTTTTAATTAATTAATCACAAATTATTTTTTTCATAAAAAAATTACCAAAAATCTTTTTTCTTTCTATTTTCACTATTTTAGATCTACTGTGCGTTCGCGAATATAATTTTTTATTTCTCGCATTTCTTTTATTTTTATTTTTATGTAACTGTTTACGGGTTGTAATAGCTTAAAGTTTTTATTTTCCGCTCTACTATTATGTAACTTCCCCAAGGCCATGTAATAGCGTAGGAATTTTATTTTCCGCATTTTATTTTACCTGCTATTATTTTA
Source organism: Vicia faba (assembly GCA_948472305.1). Taxonomy (NCBI): domain Eukaryota; kingdom Viridiplantae; phylum Streptophyta; class Magnoliopsida; order Fabales; family Fabaceae; genus Vicia; species Vicia faba. The sequence continues at coordinate 476,978,170 of OX451737.1, forward strand.
CAATATTGCTTACAGTAACTAGGGTTGTATGGAAAGACTAAAACGAATAGTTAGAAAAAACTTAATTTCAAGATAAAAATAATTGAATTGAATCACTATTCACATATGGACCTCTAGGGTAACCTCTCTTGTTTCCTTTCAGAATAACGGTCATGTCCCTTAAACGTAGGGATGCTTTAGCAAAGACCCTTGAATCAAATATCAGAGTCCCTCGATGACCCTTCGACGTTGCCTTTTGATAAATGATCCAGTCCCTTAACGAAATTGCTAAAGTATCCTTACTAGTTACTTTCGATGATTGTACGATGGCCCTCGCATGTCCCTTCACATCCAATAGATAGGGCTTCCTACTAACTAATGGTACAGATAGCACTGTCTAAAGGAGGAGGAAAATACAAGAATGACCTTGAGTAGGGTAGATACTTTTAATCGCTTGCTCACAAAGCTCTTCAAAACAAAACATTTCACACAAACACTTTCAAAATATTTTCAAAACCCTTTGTACGCATTCTCAAGGATCGATACGAGAATCATTACAAATTTTTGCCTTACATTGGCAACTTTTCAAAATATTTTCAAACACACAACACAAAGCAATTTTCAAAAAGTGAGCTAAGCGATTAAGAGCCTGTAGATAACTAAGGATAAAAGGGTGCTAACACCTTCCCTTTTCATAACCTACACTCTGAACTCAAAATCTTTAAAGGTCTTTCCTGTTCTTTTCACCCTTTCCTTATTAGATAAAAGAAAAGTCGGTGGTGACACTTGCTATCCACAACATTTACGATATAACGCAAAACCAAGTCAGTTCTCCCACCATATTACAATATGCACGAAGGAGTATTTGGTACTCACTCCATACGATGGCTAAGAAAATTTTGAGAGTGGATTACTATTGGTCTACTATAGAAACTGATTGCCATCTTCATTCTAGAATTTGTCACAAGTGCCAAATTGATGTTGACAAGGTACATGTGCCTCCAGTTCCCTTGAATGTCTTGATTTCTCCTTGGATGTTTGTGATGTGGGGCATCGATATAATTGGAGAGATTAAGCCTACCTCTTCTAATGGGCATCTTTTCATCTTGGTCGCTATAGATTACTGCATGAAGTGGGTTGAAGAAACCTCGTTTACCTCAGATACCAAGAATGTTGTGGCTCGGCTCATCAAGCATAACCTTATATGTCGATATGGCATACCTGAAAGGATCATCATGGATAATGGTACCAATCTCAATAATACTATGATCACAAAACTCTGCATGCAGTTCAAGATTAAGCACCACAATTATTCTTCGTATCGACCAAAGATGAATGGCAAAGTGGAAGCCGCCAACAAGAATATCAAGAAGATTTTGTAGAAAATGACGGTGACGTAAAAATATTGGCATGAGGTGTTACAATTTTCTCTTCATAGTTATCGCACCTCAATTAGTACATTAATTAGGGCAACCATGTTCTCTCTCGTCTACAGTATAGAGGTTGTCTTACCTGTCAAAGTCCAAATTTCTTCCCTAAGGATTATGAAAGACACAGGTTTAGATGAAAACGAGTGGATTCAGACTAGACTTGACTAGATAAATTTGATTGATGAGAAAAGGCTCGTGGCTATTTTTCATGGTCAGATGTATCAGAAGCATATGATTAAGGCCTTCAACAAGAAAGTCAGACATCAGGTGTACCAGGCTGGTGATTTGGTAATAAAGCGCATCATCCTACCACAAGGTGATCCCAGAGGAAAATGGACTCCCATATACGAAGGGCCATTTGTAATCAAAAAGATATTTTTGGCGGTGCTATGATACTTACCACCATGGACGATGAAGATTTTCTGCACCATGTGAATGCGGACATAGTCAAAAAATAATACACATAAAAGAGACCCGCTAGGTTGACAGGCCTAGGAAAAAATAAGGGCATCCCGGCGAACCAAAAGAGTTCAAGAAAAAATTAGGGATATATATATATATATATATATATATATATATATATATATATATATATATATATATATATATATATATATATATATATATATATATATATATATATATATATATATATATATATAAATTGTACACCTAGTAAGTCGAAAACCTGAAAAGGCGGCTTGGGCAAAAAAGGGTTTCCCGGTGGACTGAAAACCCAAAAGGATGGTCCAAGAAAAAGTTAGGGATTAAAGCATATGATTATGCCCCGTTGGATCATCTACTTACAACAAGCTTTGTTATCAGCATCAAGATCAAATGGTACAGATCAATTCAATCAACTTCTTCTAACGACAAGGGATGAGATGCTTGAAGACATAGAGGCAATAACAGAGTTGAAACTCGATGGGATCATTTCCACATAGTTGTTTTTCTTGTTTATCACTTTGTATTTTTTTCAATTTCACAACTTCCTCTTACTAGGATTTTTGTCTCCTTGTATAAAACTGCAAGTTCATAGGCAAACTTTCAAATTCAATACAACTCAGTCTATTTCAAAATTGCAAACTATTTGTTTTTACTTCCTCTGTTTTATTTCCAAATACGTCCAATGGTTACTTTGAATGAACATATGCATTTGAACATGATCATCATTCATAAATATTTGCATAAAAAATAGGATTAGCATTTATCGAAGACTCTAGGAAGTCTAATATGCCCTCAGGCAGAAATTTGGGCATCTTTCAACAGTTCACCTCCATATCCCTAATGGATAGCTTGACCTGATCATCATCCCTAATAGGTACCCAGCAGATAAGGAAGTTTGATCATTTCTCCAACATACAATGGAAACTTCCTCAGTGCATCCTATAAAATTCCAATCCCCATCAGAGTTTATTTCCTCGACATAGTTTATAGGAATTTAATTCCCCTGCTGAGTTTATTACTCCAACACTTTAAATCCCTAACAAAATTCTCTTCTCTAGCAGGGTTTAATCAAAGTTGTTATCCCCAGAAGAGTTGTTACGGTATCTGAAATCTAGACAGATAGCACACTGAAGGAATATCCATCTCTTTTATCCCCAGTCCGGGTTAAATAAGAATCAAACCCTTCAACAAAAAGAATGGTGAACGAGTGACTCTCCTTGAATGCCTCTATCCTCAAGTAGAAGTCGAATATCCCAGCGGAGTATCCTCAAACAGAAAGCGGGAATCCCCAGCAAAATTTGAAGAATCACTTTCTTCATCCCCAGTAACAGTCCAGGATTTATTTTCCCCAGTTAGAAATTGTTACAAGGAGCTACCGATATGCTTCAATGACATATTGTATCCATACATCATTTAACAATACATCATAGCATATGCATACTGAAATGTATATAACATTCTCATTCATTTTGAGAGCATCACTACATAATACATTATATACATCATGACATTATATAAAGATAATTTTTTATTTTTAGGTAAAATTCGCAAACAGACGAATATCATCAGCAATTTGCAAACAGGTCGCAGATTAATTCCCAAAACAAGATGGGGTAACTATCTATATGACCAGGCGGTATGAAATTCCTGAAATGCGACGGGTTTACCAAAGAAAAATAGGTCAGAGATTAATTCCCAAAATAGGATGGGGAAACTATCTATATGACCAGGCGGTATGAATTCACGAAACATGATGGATTTACCAACAAAAAAATAGTTCGCAGATTAATTCCTGAAATAGGACAGGGCAACTATCTATATGACCAGACGGTATGAATTCCCGAAACGCGACGGGTTTACCAATGAAAAATAGATTATAGATTAATTCCCGAAACTGGACGGGACGGCTATTTGCATGACCAAATGATTTCCTTTAGAGGCTGAATTCTGACAAGCTTTTCCTTCAAAGATTTTCTAAAAAGCATCCTTCGGATACAGTCAGGCGTGAACTCATTTTGATACTCCTATCAACAGTTACTTTGGATGGTGTTGTACCCCAAAATTTTCCCTCTTATTTCTCACGAATTTTCTCACAAAACCTTTCATGGCTCAAGTCTGCAGTACTGATACATCAATTTAGGGTTGGAATTGGCACAAGGGGCAAAATGGTCAAAGTGCACACTGAAAAGTCAAACTTTGACTTTTGGATCAAAATCAAGTATCAAGAATCACATTTCATCAAGACATGGTAGAATATGAAGTTGGTTCATCAAGAAAATCAAAAGTCAAAATTACTTTGGAAAAGTCAAAATTCTATACACTTAGAAATTTTTCTAAGTGTTAAGAAAATGTGATAAGTTCATAACTTCTGGCAAGATTTTCATCATGATGCAAAATGATTCAAGAAGAACTTCTGACACAAGAGTTGTAGATCTCGATGGGATCTAAAATATTGCAGAACAAAACTTCTCCTAGAAATGTTGGTATTTGAAGTTATAAATCCTTGAAGACACGTCCATGAAACTAAAACACTTAGTAAATTCCGAGCATTTCCAAGTCAAAATTTGGTTAGAACTTTTGGGCCAGTTTTCGTGTAGGTTCAATCAGAATTTGCAAAAGTGATTCAAAGAGGGATTACAAAGCATGTTACAAGCTTTCTGAAAAGTCTGAGAACTCCTTGAAATCATGTTGGAGCAGGGAGATTCAAAGATCAGAAGTTGAACATTTGTTCTTAATTTAAGTTACATTTATATTGAACTTCTGATCCAGTTTCAAGCTATGATGCATAATCTCGTGTTATAGGCTTTATGGCTTGTTAAATCTCATCATCATTTAATGCTACACCAACTTTTGAGTCTTTATCCAAAAGATCTTCCCACATGTGGCATTAAAGTACCATTATTGTCCTTGAAAAGTAAACTTTTGTACAAAGTTTATTTTGATCTCATACTTTACTTTGCTTCTGAGTGTACTTCCCCACAAATCATGCCTACAAACTCAGATTAGGTATGCTTAAAGCTTCTAATCACCCTACCTTGCCTTGAAACTTGCTTGTCTAAACTTGCTTCAAAAACAAGTCAATGAGCCATAATACATGATGGTTGTACTCCTGATTTCTCCAAGCTGTTAAATCCTTTGCCTATAAATTAAACTTCATTTGCAAACTGTAGGAGGATTAAAAAGATTGGAAAAAAGCCTTGAAACCTTTTCTGAAAATTCCCAAGAACCTGAAACTACAAACATAAACACAAAACCTGCTAATTTCTGATATTTGCATCCAAACTCTAATTTTCCTTGAGTGTTTCTTGACCAAATCATCCATACAGTTTCTAGAAAACACGTAGAAGCCTTCTCAACTTCTGTTTGTAAACTGTAATATAGTCTTTATCACTCTCCATTTCAAAAATCAGAATGTTGCACCTTGGCTGCTCCAGAACTTTCCAACCATTTATAGCTCAAGTTAAGAGTTGTTTTAGCTTCCTGGGAACTTGAGAAAGCTGACCAGAATATCACAGTAATCTGAACCAGGCTAACTCACAGAACAATTTCTAGCTGCAAGGTAAGTTTCTTCTAACTCTCATCTAATTATTTAAGCATTGTTAGGCTTGCACTTCAAAGACACAATGTAGATATCATGGCTCTAATTATGTACATATTTATATATTTCAATTATATGACCTAAGTAGAGAGAATTCATATCAGAACTTCTTGAGGAAATTAGGGTTCAGAATTATGATTAGCAAAATTCATGTTTGCTTCTAGTTTACAGTTCTGATGCTTTATATTTTTAAAACCATGATGAAATTTGCCATAACTTCTATGTTTGCATTTTCCATTTTTTGTTGAGAAATGACTAAGTTGCAGATATTTCGGCTGGCATGGAGAAGAAGATAAAGTTCATCGTCAGAACTTACTTTGTGATACATGTTTATGTTTTTGCTTCTAATACCTGATGTACAGCCACCCTAGTGGTAGAGAGTGTGTGCGTAAAGAATTAGTGTTAAGGGTCCTGGGTTCTAGCCCCAGAAACATCTTTTTGTGTTTATTTCTTAACATTTTCTTTTACCCAATTATTTTCCAAACAATATTCCTGGATCAGAACTTCTAGATAAAACCCCCTCCCAGTTGTTTGTCAAAACAATATTTCCTAGACCAGAACTTCTAGCCAGTCCCATCCAACAGTATTGTCATTTAACTTACCCATTAATAGAACTTATAACCTTCCAGTAACACTAGAACTCCTAAGTTTCCAACTCCATCAGAACTTCCAGGCTCTCTCAATAATCAGAACTTCTAGGCTTTCCTTTGTTCCCTGCAACCCCAGAACTTTAGTGCGTTTGGATCCAGAACTTCTGGCTCTCCCTATTTTCTGCTAACATTGTCTTTCTGATTTGCAGCACACCAGAGTCTGAACTTATGCTCTCTCTCGTTTCTATCCTTTCACTAACGTGTCGATTCTGACTCTTACTCTCTTATCATTTTTATCATCACTTTTATTTTCATTAATCAAAAAACACCAAAAATACTTTATATAGTTTGCTTTACTTCTTTTAAAACAAAGAGACTAAAAACATTTTGTTGTACCCCAAAATTTGCCCTCCCATATTTCTCAAAGCATTTCAAGAAAGATCTTTAAGTTGCTCAAGGAAGTCCAAGGGTTGGCCAGACAAGCTCTCTCCTAAGGCAGTCTACCTCAAATTAGGGTTTCATGTTGCATCAAGATACTTGATTCCAAGGAATCCCAAATTCTCACCAATGTCCTAATATGTTCTCAAGATCATCCATGTTAAATTTCAAGCCTTGCAGAGAAAGCTTGCTCAGTCAATTGCTCAAAGGGCTGAAAATCGATTGTGCTAGGGCAAAAGTCAATTGTGACCTACATACAGTCAAACATCAAGATTTTTGGTCAACATTCTCATTTTGAAGTAAATTTCATCATTTGATCAAGGGTTGATCATGATTCATCAAGGATTTCCCATAATTCATCAAGAACCAAAAGTTGCTAAATTAGGGTTTTGTAGGAAAAGTCAACTCAACTTTAACCAAGCATAACTTTCTCATACTTTATGATGAATGACCCATCCAAAGTTCATTTTGAAGAGGGTGCAATGCTCTACAATCCATCTTCAGCCCCGAAGTTCAAAATATGCACTCACAAGAAGTTATGAATTTGGACATTATAGGTCATTTTGAAAAGTCAACAAAAACACCTTTTTTGTCAAAGCTTCATACATGAACATGGAATACCAAATTGATATGAGACCAAAAGGGTTTCTTAGAGGACATATCAAGCTTTCTAAAAAGTCACATAACACCTTCAAAGAGTCAAAATTGAGGAAGATATGCATTGGTGAAGTTGACCCTTTTTGCAAATTGTCAAAAGTCAACTATGCCTCAAATTGCAATTTTTGCTAAATGGGCCTAACTTTTTGCACTTGTTTTGAGTTGGTCATATATCCAGTTGGCAAGTGATTGAATTCGTGCAAGGCCTTTGTGTGCATAAAAAGATTGAATTTGGCCTATTTTTGGAAGTATCTTCAAGTGAATCAAATCCAAATCAAAATCAATAATGGAGAAAGATTGAGATCATGTTTGCAACCCTAATCCAATCCTCAATACATAAGGAACATTTGCAGACATAAAGGGAGAGGTTAGAGAGCCGTGAGAAGTCAGAACAAACTTGAAAAAACACAAAAAAGTGCTGAGTCAAATTCATAGTTCCAAGCAATTACAAGGCTTCCTAACCATCCCATTCGCTTCCTGGGAGTGCAAGCAAGCGAAACCAATCAAGAACAAGGAGTTTCCAGCAATGTAACTCGTTGTAAGTCAGCCACGACAATGGCTTTTTCTTGAATTCGAATTACATTATTCTAACACTTATAGCATGAAATAATTTTAGATTCTTACTCCTTGAAGCATTTGCAAACTATCTGTAACGTTTAATTGCATTTTTATGGACTGTATCAAGATTCACCATGGCTAGGTTTTGTTGCTTCGTTTTAGGGTTTTTGTGTGCAGGCAAAATTGGCCCATAAAAAGGGCATCATAATACTCAGCAGGTCCAGACGAGTTGATCCATGGCATTAGATTTCATTTATCATGCCCATGGAGGATTTTGAGATAGGCCAGAGATGTAGCGACGGAGGCTTGTCCGTAGCAAGCTTGCAGCGCAGCTGGCATTGAAGTGTTTGTAAAAGGCATCAGGACCTGGGTTAGAATCCCAGGTACCCCCATTATTTCACATATTTTGTCTTTCCATGATCCAGCGCACAGACAAGGCCAAGGACCACCATAGTCCATCATCATCCCATCATCCATGTGTCCAGAAGGCCAGATCTAAAGGCTATCAAATGATGATCCACCAAAGGCGTTGGTCAACACGTAGCACTGGATCCAGCAAGTCAACAATGGATCAATTCTTCTTGGGCCGAATTTCTATTCACACTCCCTCAATTTACTTTTTCCAGGCCCAACTTTCTTTTCTCTATTCTTTTATTTTTCTTAATTAATTAATTTATTTTTATTTACTAACAAATTAATTATTCTTTTTATCAAAAAAATCACAAAAACAATTTTTCACCCAATTAAATTTAGGATATTTATTTATTTTTATATATAAATTAACTAATTTAATTAGGTTATTTAATTTTAGGGTAATTTTAATTCCTTTTCTAAATAATTAAAATTAATTAGAACAATTAGGGTTTTAACTTAATTATATTTTCTTTTTCTTAAAATAACCAAAAACACAAAAATAGGTTAAATTTTATTATTTTGTTTAATAAATTTAATTGGCTAATTAATTTGGTATTTAATTTTAAAACCTAATTCTTTTCCTTAAAAACAATTAAAAACAACAAAAACAATTTTTTCTTTCAATTAGGTTAGACGGGGTCAAAACCCTAGTTTCTTATCGTTCTTAATCTCATCGCGCGCGCTTTATGTATTTTTTTCATATTAATGTAATTGCTTACAAGTTGTAATAGGTTAATTAGGATCTTTTATTTTCATTTATCGCTTTCTTTTTACGGGTTCTTTTTTGGCTATGTAAATAACCGAAGCCTTGTAATAGCGTAGTTTAATTTCCGCACTTTAAATTCCGCAAAATATTAACTGTTAGATGTATGAATAATATGGATGCATGACAAGAATGTATGATTAACTCTAAAACGGTTAGCTAACCCTAAATGTGCAAAGATACTAAACTTGAAATTGAATCACTCGCACATGCGCACTCCTAGGGTATACTCCCACTTCGGTTGCCTTCGGTAAACGATCATTAAGTATAGGATATTTTAGTGGTCACTCTCTTGTCTAAACAAAGATCAAAGTCCCGTTCGAAAAAGTTGCCTCGGAATGTTTGCCTCGGAATTTTTGCCTCGAATAATTGATCTAAGACATTAGGGTTATTACTAAGACGTCCTAACATTGCTTTAGTGATCGTATGTCCCTTTCAAATTGACCTTCAAAACTCCAACGACGGTGCTACCTACTCACTAATAGTGGGATAGCATTGTCTAAAGGAAACAAACATAGAACAATTCTCTTTTTCGAGTAGGTAGATTAGTTCTTAAGTACTTGCTCAATCCAAACAAACTTTTTCACACTTACACACCTCTTTCAAACAAAGCTTTCATAAAACACTTCGTAACACTCTTGAAGACAGAAGCAAGGGTTAAATCGAAGTTAAAAACTTTTTCAAATCAAACACACACAAGCAATTTTGAAAATGATGAGCAAGTACCTAAGAGCCCGTAGATAACTACGGATAGAAAGGGTGCTAATACCTTCCCTTTCTATAATCTACCCCCCGTACTAAAAATCTCGAAAAAAGAATTTTTCTGTGCTTTTTTCCTTTCCTGTTGGATAAAATAAAAGTCGGTGGCGACTCTTGCTTACCGCGACATTTTGCAAACACAAACACAAAACGCAAACCAGCAATTCCTAAAACAGTCCCGGTTCTAGCCACCGTATCACAGAACTGGCGACTCTGCTGGGGATAAGATAAGTGGGGTATACCTTAGGATTAGTTCATCATATTGATTCTATTGTTTGATTTGATTGCTTTATCTTTGTGAGCTTTGTATCAGAGTTACTATAGATCCTAACTCGGATCTGGGGAACACCTTTTAGGTAAGTAGCAATAAACTGTGAGGGAACTGTACGGCGTAGACCGATACGGTTGAAGCAGTAGCTACATTGATGTGGCACATTAGTTGGTACCGGTATCTCTTGTGGAGAAAAAAGGAGAACACGGGGATGCTATATGGGTCGTTAAGAATCAATTGAGCTTAGAACCTATAATTGACCAACTTGGCCATAGGAAGTAGTGAGATAGTCGGCCTCGACATATAGCTGAGAACTGGTTGATACTCGATACTATACTCATTGAGACCATACTCTCGAGATAGTTCCGGCCACAAGAAAAGATTGTGTGAGCTGAAACCATGATCGATGGAGGATGGTCAGTGATATTGAGAACCTCTAGAACCCGGTTACTATTATTAGGACAAGTTGAACCAACTGAACTTCAAGAGGGTAGTACATAGACTCCATGCAAGCCTGAAACTTAAGGGCTATTGTGTGACTTGTATGCCTTTACCATGTATGTTACCTGCTATACTTTTTGTGTGTTTTATCATGACATCATGCATCATGACATAGCATGCATATTTCATTAGACTAACCATTTCAAAGACCGAGGGGATTTATCTTTGTTCTGTTTTGCAGATCATGACTTCTATGCGCAGAAGTATCATTCGAGTCAACTTCGTGCAAATCCTTGATCAACTCAGAGAGTTAGTCTCAAAAGTTCCTGATACTGCTTCATTTGTTAGAAGACATGGTCATCTCCTTAGTTTTGTCACTTCAAAGTTGGATGAGCAAATGATGAGTTTGTTGTTCCAGTTCTTTGATCTGTTGCATCATTGTTTCACCTTCCCGGATTATCAGTTAGTCCCCACTTTGGAGGAGTTCTCTGATTTATTAGGCATATCTATCCTCGAGCAGACACCCTTCACAGGTTTGGAGGAGGTTCCTAGACCTGAGGACATTGCTTCAGCTTTACACTTGAAAAAGGCTGATGTGGTGTCTAATTGGGAGACACGGAGCGGTGTTAAAGGTTTTTTGGCTAAGTTCCTGATAAATCAAGCTCAACAGTTCTGGGATGACTTGGACTTTCAAGCTTTTGAAGACACTTTGGCTCTCCTCATCTATGGCTTGGTTCTTTTCCCGAATCTAGATTCCTTCATAAATGTGAATGCGGTCAAGATCTTCTTGTCTCGTAATCCAGTACGTACTCTTCTGGGTGATATTATACATGTTGTCTATACTCGTACTATGAGAAGAAGAGGGACCCTCATGCGTTGCACGCTGCTGCTGGCGATGTGGTTTATTTCGCACCTCCCCAAATCTGTATTGAAGAATGAGGAAGGTGTAGGATGGACTTACAAAATCATGTCCCTTGCTCACACGGACATCCTTTGGAGTTCTATGGATATGGAAAGAGTAGCTGTCATTGATCGATATGGGGAATACCCTAATGTCCCGTTATTTGGAATTAGAGGGGGTATAACTTACAAACCTTGTTTGGCTTTACGACAGTTTAGACGCACTCGGAGAGACGGTCCCCGTGAGCTGCTTCTTACAGACATTGTCTTTGACTATAAGGGGGACGTGAATGAGCATCGCCGAAGGTTTATACGAGCCTGGAGCATGGTGAACAGGTCTAACCCTCTAGATCTAGGACTAAAGACTTCTCTCCCTATGCAACCTTATCTCCAGTGGGTTCGAGCCCGTGCTCAAAAGCTGGGGATGCCTTATGAAGCTGTTTTGCCCGTGATTGTGGAGCATACTAATGAAGAAGGGGTTCCTTATACCATGCTTTATCCCTACATGCCTACTGATCTTGGGGCATTAAAGATATCATGGATTCAGCTGAAGGAAGAAAGGGATACCTACAGGGAGAAGTATCATGAGCAGGAGAGGAAGATCTTGAAGCTCACGAGGCAGCTTGAGAATGAAAGGACAATCAACGACTATGTCAGCATGAAAGGAAAACGACCATGGGATTTCTGATGTCTTTTATTGTTTCTAGTTTAGATTTACTTTTCAGTTTATTTCTTTTGTAACGCCTTGAAGGCATTGTTAAACATTGTTACAATTTTAATCTAATAAAGTGTGTTTTATTTTGTTTTACAAAGTTGAATCTCCCAAAGTCTTTGAAATCATTTCATATGCATCCCATTACCATGCACCTCATTACAGGTACCATTACAGGTTTCTTATCTTCTTCGTTGTTTATTTCAGCACAGAATGTCTTCTGAAACACCTACCGACCAAACCATCAAGGCTCTTCAAGCACAGAATACTCAGTTCCAAGAGATATTCCTGAACTTGGCCAAAGGGCAGCAGGATTTAAAGACTCTCATCTTGAAGGAGAAGAATAAGAAGAAGAAGAAGGTGGTCCTCCTGAATATGGGTAACAGATTTGGGAATAGGTTGTGACAGGAAGATGATCTGTCTCATTCATCGGGAGGGGGAGAGAATCAAGAGGAAGGAAAGGGCCTTAGTCCTGTGGTCTCTGATAATGACACTGATTTTGATGAAGAACAGTATCCTCCTGCTGAGGATAGGTATAAGCAACTCGAAGATCGGCTCAGTGCAATGGAAATTCAGAAGATACCTGGGTTGGACTTCGGAGATCTGGGATTGGCATCTGGGGTGGTGATCCCGCACAAGTTTAAAGCTCATGTCTTTGCTAAGTATGATGGAGTATCTTGTCCAAAGCTCTACCTCCGCTCGTACGTCAGAAAAATTCAACCATATACTGCTGATAGGAATCTGTGTGTTCATTTCTTTCAAGATAGTCTGTCAGGGACTCAGCTTGAATGGTTCTATCAATTGGAAGGATCTAATGTCCGCAACTTGGAGGACCTTGCTGCTGCTTTTTACAAGCAATACCAATATAACGCCGACCTTGCTCCCACACGTACTCAGCTTCAGGGTATGTCTATGGGTACAGGTGAAGGCTTTAAGGAATATGCTCAGAAGTGGAGAGATCTGGCTGGAAGAGTCCAACCCCCTCTGTCTGATAGGGAGTTGGTGGATATGTTTCTTGGGACTTTGTCTGGTCCATATTTCAATCATTTGATCGGTAGTTCATCGTCTGGGTTCTTTGAATTGATTTTGACTAGGGAGAGAGTTGAAGCTGGTATCAGAAGTGGCAAGATACAAAAAGGTGCTTCATCAAGTACAGAAAAGAAGCCTTTCAGAAAAGAAGCTAGTGCAGTATACAGCTTAAGGAGCCAAAATCGACCTGAACGCTGCCAAGTAGTTAATGCGGTAGTAATATCAAGTCCCATTGTTGCCCCACAGCGCAACAATTAACAAAGAGTAGAGAGACCGCAAAGATAGTACACTCGGCTCAGTATGACCTTATCTCAAATTCTACTGCAATTGTTGAAGAATAACCTGATAACTCTGAGGGAAGCCCCGAAGAATCCCAATACTACATCGCCGCTGTATAATCCAAATGCCTGCTGCGCCTATCATTCTGATAGCCCAGGGCATGATACAAACAATTGTTGGGCCTTGAGGAATAAGGTGCAAGATTTGATTGAAGCTAAAGAAATCAAGTTTGACGCGCCAGAAAAGCCTAATGTCATGACTGCTCCTATGGCCAAGCATAGAGTAAACACTATGGACAACGATTCATTTGTGACCTTTGTGGAAGACATTTATACTCCATTGATGACAGTGAAGAAGAATCTATTATCGGTCGGTTTATTTCTGGGCTATGGTGAAGGTTGCCACCTATGTTCAATCCTGCCTGCTGGTTGTCATTTATTAAAATCAGGTGTTCAACGCCTGATGGATAACAAAGAAATCCTGTTCGAGAAAACTTTGGTTCCATTGATTCCTTTCGAAGATGTTTCTATCATAACCATTTCCGTCAATCCTTCCAAGACTTCCTCGAGAAAGCCTGTTAGGATTACACCTGTTACGAGAGTTGCTCCATTGATCATTACTATTCCTGGTCCTATCCCTTACACTTCGGATAAGGTTGTCCCGTGGCACTATGGGGCCGATGTGTATTATCATGGGATCAAACAAGACTTGAAGGTTGAAGAGGCTGATACTGATGTCAGCAATATTGTCGGGTCTAGTAAGGTCACCCGAAGCAAAAGACTTTTCTCTCCTGAGATTTCCCCTCCAACTGTTCGAAAGCCTGTTGCTATTCCATCTGCCAGTACATCTTCTATTGTCCCAGTACATATTCCAATTATCACCCCTGTCTCCGAGTCATCTGACGCTCGGGGCAAAGAGATCACAGGTGAGCCTTCCCAGACGAAGGCGTCTAAGAAGATTGTTGTAGAAACCTCTAGACAGGAGATAGAGGAAATTCTGAAGATTATCAAGAAAAGCGACTACAACTTAGTCGAACAGCTGGGGAAAACCCCATCGAAGATCTCCATGTTATCTTTATTGTTGTGTTCAGAAGCCCATGCAAAGGCTTTAATTGCTTTCCTTAAAACTGCGCATGTGCCGCAGGAAACATCTATTGATCAATTCAAAGACTGTGTGGCTAGTTTGACCACTGATAACGGGTTGGGTTTCTCCGACGCAGATCTGACTGCCAAAGGAAGGAATCACAATGACGCTCTGCATGTTTCGATCGAGTGCAGGGGCACTACTCTGGCCCATGTACTGGTGGATACTGGGTCCTCATTAAATGTTTTACCCAAAAAAGCGTTAGACCGATTGGAATATGAAGGGTTGGTTCTGAAGCCGAGTAATATTGTGGTTAGGGCCTTTGACGGGTCCAAAAGGATGGTGCACGGGGAGGTGGATGTTCCTGTTAAAGTTGGCTCTCAGACTTTTGCATCTACATTCTATGTGATGGACATCCGACCATCTTATTCTTGCTTGCTAGGTCGCCCGTGGATTAATAAAGTCGGGGCAGTGACTTCCACGCTCCATCAGATGTTGAAATATCCAGTGAAGGGGAAAATTGTTACGGTACGAGGAGAGGAGGAGTACATGGTGAGCCACCTTAACTCTTTTTGGTATGTGGAGATGGACGGGGAGTTCATCGAAACCCCGTGTCAAAACTTTGAAGAAGTCCCCCAGACTCTGGCGTCGACTGAAACTATTGCTGAAGAACCTCCAATGAAGATGGCTTCCCTCAAGGATGCTCGGGCTGTAATAGAAAAAGGTGGGTGTTCAAATTGGGGTCAAATACCTGATTTCGCACACAAGACTGACAAGTTTGGTTTGGGTTTTACTGCAGAAGCTCAAAGGGATATTCGGCGTGCGTGGATTGGAAGACCTCCCCTGCGTATCAGTAATTCGGGAGTGAATGCAATTGAAAACGATGAAGAAGAGTTAGAGTTCGACAGCTGGATTTACCCGACTACCGATGGTGGATTGAGCAATTGGACGGCAAACGACTTCGTGCCCATTTCTTTTATTACACAGTAATAGACTTTTGTTTTTGAGATTTGTAACAGACGGTTTTAAACTTTATGGCCCGGTGCCTTGCCCGAGGCACCTTGGCTTTGTTTGTGAGGGCTTAATGCTTGTCATTTCCATATATCATCAATAAAGCATTGGACATTTTCTTGCATTACAAAATTTGCGCTCCTTGTTTTTCTTTTCTATCTTGCACCTTATCAAAATAGCTATTGTCTTACACACACTCACATATCATAATACAGGTCCACATCCACTCTGGATCCCACTGATAACGACTCTGCTACTTCCAGTTATGACTTTGAAAGTCCGATCAACCAAGCCGAGGACGAAGGTGAGGATGATTGTGAAGTGCCTGGGAAACTTGCTAGACTGTTACTACAGGAAGAGAGGGCCATACAGCCCTATGAAGAGCCAGTGGAAATAGTAAATCTGGGTACAGAAGTAGACAAGAAAGAGGTCAAGATCGGTGTAAATCTGGAACTTAGAGTCAAGCAACGATTGATATAGATGTTGTGTGACTATGTTGAGATCTTTTCCTGGTCTTATGAAGATATGCCTGGGTTAGATACCGATATTGTTGTTCACCGCTTGCCAACTAAAGAAGACTGTCCTCCAGTGAAACAGAAAGTTTGTCGCATGCGCTCGGAAATGTCTGAGAAAATCAAAGCTGAGGTTATGAAACAATTTGATGCCGGTTTTCTAGTTGTCACTTCTTACCCGCAGTGGGTTGCCAACGTGGTTCCATTGCTGAAGAAAGATGGTAAGGTACGAATGTGTGTGGACTATAGAGATCTAAAATGGGCAAGCCCCAAGGATGATTTCCCACTACCTCACATTGATGTTTTGGTCGACAACACCGCACAGCATAAGGTCTTCTCTTTCATGGATGGTTTCTCCGGTTACAATCAGATTAAGATGGCTCCCAAAGACATGGAAAAGACAACCTTCGTTACACAGTGGGATACCTTTTGCTACAAAGTCATGCCATTCGGGTTGAAGAATGCTAGGGCAACGTATCAATGCGCCATGGTCGCTTTGTTCCACGACATGATTCACCATGAGATTGAGGTATACGTTGACGACATGATTGCAAGGTCCCAGACTAAAGAAGAACATCTTGACCATCTCCATAAGCTATTTGACAGGTTGAAGATGTACAAGCTCAGGTTAAACCCTAACAAGTGCACCTTCGGGGTAAGGTCTGGTAAGCTGCTGGGCTTCGTCGTTAGTGATAAAGGTATTCAAGTGGACCCTGCGAAGGTGAAGGCTATACAGGAAATGCCAGCTCCCCGAACGGAAAAAGAAGTCAAAGGCTTTTTGGGACGTCTGAACTACATTGCCTGATTCATTTCACACCTGACTTCTACTTGTGAACCAATCTTCAAGTTGTTGAATAAAGATCAAGTGGTAAGATGGAATGATGAATGTTGGGCCGCTATCGAAAGGATCAAGGAATATCTCCAAGAGCCTCATATTCTGATGCCTCCAATTGAGGGAAGACCCTTGATCTTATACTTAAGAGTACTCGACAATTCGATGGGGTGCATGCTGGGGAAGCATGACGAGTCTGGCCGAAAAGAGCATGCTATTTATTACCTTAGAAAAAAGTTTACCGACTGTGAGACCTGATACTCACTGCTTGAGAAAACTTGTTGCGCTTTGGCATGGGCTGCTCGCCGGCTGAGACAGTATATACTGACCCACACTAATCTATTAATATCGAAGATGGATCCAATCAAGTATATCTTCGAAAAGCCCGCCTTGTCCGGAAGAATAGCAAGATGGCAGATGATCTGGAATGAGTACGACATCCGATACATAACCCAAAAAGCAATAAAGGGGAGTGTATTGGCAGATCATTTGGTGCATCAGGCCATGGATGATTACCAGTCTATGAATTTCGAGTTTCCGGATGAGAACATCATGTTGGTGACCAACTGTGAAACACCTGGACCGGATGAAGGACCTGAGGAGCGATCCTGATGGTCTATGTATTTTGACGGAGCTTCAAACGCTTTGGGTAATGGCATTGGCGCCGTGATCATATCTCCTGAAGGTTGTCATACTCTATTCACCGCCCGATTATGTTTTAACTGCACCAACAATATGGCGGAGTATGAAGCGTGCATTATGAGGCTTCGAGTAGCTATTGACCTAAGGATTAAGTTCCTGAGTGTGTTCGGAGATTCCGCTCTCGTGGTTAGTCAGATCAAAGGCGAGTGGGATATGAAACACCCAAATCTTATTCCTTACAAAGAGTATGTATTGATGTTGCTCCCACACTTTGAGGAGATAAACTTTGAACACTTCCCTAGAGAAGAGAAATAGTTAGCGAACGCGCTAGCTACTATGTCTTCTATGTTCAGGGTCAGGTGGGACAATGAGGCTCCCCAGATTACCATTGAGAGGGTTGATGAACCTGCACATTGCTGTGATATTGAGATTGAGGAGGTAGCAGATAAACCCTGGTTTCACGAGGTGAAGAGGTATCTTGAGACTCAAGAGTACCCCGAGGGTGCATCTGTTAACGACAAGAAGTTTCTGAGGAGGTTTGCCACAAAGTTCTTCATCAGTAACGGTATCCTTTACAAGCGTAACCATGATTCGACCTTACTGCGATGTATGGATAAGAACGAGGTAGAAAGGATCATGGCAGAGTTACATGAAGGTACTTTCGAAACTCATTCCAGTGGACATACCATGGCAAAGAAAATCCTACGGGCGGGAAATTATTGGTCTACTATGGAAGCCGACTATTATCAGCATTCTCGAACCTGTCATAAGTGCCAAGTCTATGCTGATAAGGTGCATACACCTCCAGTTCCTCTGAATGTCTTGACGGCACCTTGGATTTTTGCAATGTGGGGCATCGATATGATTGGCGAGATCAGACCTACTGTGTCCAACGGGAATCGTTTCATCCTGGTAGCCATTGATTACTTTACGAAGTGGGTTGAGGCAGCTTCCTTTGCTACAGTAACCAAGAACGTCGTGGCATGATTCATTCGGCATAATTTGATCTGTCGATACGGTGTACCCGAAAGGATCATTACGGACAATGGTACAAATCTCAACAATAAGATGATCACTGAGCTCTACAAGCAATTCAAGATACAACATCACAACTATTCTCCTTATCAGCCGAAGATTAATGGGGCTGTTGACGGTGACATACAAAGACTGGCACGAGATGTTACTGTTTGCTCTTCATGGGTACCAAACCTCGGCACAGACTTCAACAGGGGAAACACCCTACTCTTTGGTGTACGGCATGGAAGCAGTCTTACCTATTGAGGTTCAGATACCCTCTCTTTGGATTATAAAGGATGCAGGTTTGAGCGAGGATGGCTGGATCCAGACCCGGCTTGATCAGCTGAATTTAATCGACAAAAAGATACTTACTGCTATTTGTCATGGTCATACGTATCAAAAGCAGATGATCAAGGCATTTAACAAGAAAGTCAGATGACAAGAGTATCAAGTTGGGGATCTGGTGATCAAGCGCATCATACTGCCGCAAGGTGATCCTATGGGAAAATGGGCCCCTACGTACGAAGGACCATTTGTGGTTAAGAACATTTTCTCAGAAGGAGCTATGACTCTAACCACCATGGATGGTGACGACCTTCCTCACCCCGTCAATGCAGACATAGTGAAAAAATACTATGCATAATCAAAGACCCACTAGGTCGACTGGCCTAGGCAAAAATAAGGGCTTCCTGGCGAACCAAAAAGGTTCGGGCAAAATTAAGGGATGAAAATGAAAATTCTGTACACCCGGCAAGTCGAAAACCTGAAAAGGCGGCTTGGGCAAAAAAGGGTATCCCGGTGGACTGAAAACCCGAAAGGGCGGTCCAGGCAAAAATTAGGGATTGAAGTGTAACACTATGTCTCATTGGATCATCTTGCAACCAGACTTCAGTATCAACTATCAAGCTCGGACGACACTAATCAATCTGATCTACCTTCAACCAAGTAGCAAAGTGATGAGATGCTCGAGGATATAAAGGCAATAGCAGAGTTGGAACCCAGTGGGATTGTTCACATAGCTGTTTTTCTTTGTTTTTCACAAATTGTATAAATTCTATCATTCGACGGTGTTCCCTTACTAGGACGTCAGCCTCTTGTACAAAAAACGCTTATTTACAGGCCAACTTCAAAATTAATACAATTCATTTTCACAAAGAAATTTCAAATTGTTTGTCTTTTTCCTGTTTTATTTTGCAAGAACATCCAATGTTCATTTTTGATATATGCATTTGACAATAATTGCTGCTCATAAATATTTACATACGAAACAAAAGACGATTTCTCGTAATATCAGGAACAGGGGCAAACAAGAAATGTCTAAACCTTACAGTTGCTCTGTCCACCAGGTATAGGGATAGACCTAGTTCGAGAACATGATTAAAGGTACATTCACTCTCTACAGAGTAAGAAAAGACAGTGATGTCAACGGTCCCGAAAGGGACACCACTCTCCCCAGCTGAGGCTCACAACCGCAAATGAGTCGGTAAGATTCTCCCCAAGAAGAGTTTATCTAACACCAGCACTAGAAGATTATCCCCACCGGAGTTCATTTCTTTCACAAACAGAAAGTTTATCCCCGACAGAGTTCATCATCGCCAGCAATGGTAATTCATCCACAGCCGGGGTTATTCCTCCAAATCAACAGATCCTCTAGCAGAGTATATCTTCCCTACAGAATCATTTTCTCGTCGATTTATTCTCTAGCAAGATTATTCTCACAATCATCTTCATTCACCATCCCCAGCGGAAACGAAGAATTCAACTTCTTGCACTCTCCAGCAGAAATCCGGGATTTATTTTCCCCAGCTAGAGAATGTCATATAAAACATTGCATGTCCATACATCATGACATGCGCATACCCATCATACAGCACAATCTCATTTATTTTGAGAACATCATTGCCTGATACATATCATGCATTACATACAACTAACCTTTACCTTTCAGGAAAGATACAATCAAATTCTCATGTAAAAAGTTCAAGCTATGAAGCCCGGATCTGACCGAATAGTATCTTGATTTCTACAGCATATTGTGAAGCCCGGAGAACAACCGGATAACAGTATCAAATACCACAAAGCCTGGATTCGACCAGATAGTGGTTTATCTCTAAGCTATAAAGCCCGGATTTGACCGGATAATAGTTTAATCCTCAGCAAGCCGTGAAGCCCGGATTATGACCGGATAAAAGCTCAGCAAGTTACTATGAAGCCTGGATTACAACCAGATAGCAGTCCGAGACACCATGAAGCCTGGATTCGACCAGATAGTGGTTTATCATAAACACAAGCCGTGAAGCCCGGATTACGACCGGATAACAACTCAGAAAGTTATTGTGAAGCCTGGATTACGACCAAATAGCAATACAAGTTTCTGTGAAGCCTGGATTACGACCAGATAGCAGCCAAAGACACTGTGAAGCCTAGATTACGACCAAATAGTGGTATATCTTTAATACAAGTTATGAAGCCCGGATTTTGACCAGATAGTATCTTTATTATCTCCGAACACCATGAAGCCTGGATTCGACCAGATAGTGGTAGGAGACATCATGAAGCCTAGATTACGACCAGATAGTTGTAAAAAGCACTGAAGCCTGGATTACGACCAGATAACAGTGAGGGACACTGTGATGCTTGGATTACGACCAAATAGCAGTTTACCCGGCCAATTACTATGAAGCCCGGATTCGACCGGATATTAGTAGGCCCAAAAATCAAATGGAAGCCCGGAGGCGACCGGATAACCACTTGATTTCCTTCTGAAGCCTGGATTACGACCAGATAAGAAGTAAGGTATTGTGAAGCCTGTATTACGACCAGATAGCAGTACATAACACCATGAAGCCTGGATTCGACCAGATAATGGTATAAAGCATCGTGAAGCCTAGATTACGACCAGATAACGATAAAAGGACTGAAGCCTGGATTACGACCAGATAACAGTATAAGACACTGCAAAGCTTGGATTTCGACCAAATAGTAGTTTACCTGGACAGTTACTAAGAAGCCCGAAGCCGACCAGATATTAGTGTGCCCTAAGTTCAAGTTGAAGCCCGAATGCGATCGGATAACAACTTAATCCCTTCTGAAGCCTGGATTACAACCAGATAAGAATCGAGAAATTGCGAAGCCTGGATTATAACCAGATAGCAAGTTTAATCTCATCACCTCAGTAAGTCACTGTAAAGCCTGGATACGACCAGATACCAGTCGGTCTTATCACTATGAAGCCTGGATCACGACCAGATAGTAATTCATTTTCACCGCTTTGACCAAGAGACGATTTCCCAGTAGAATAACAGACGACCGAAGCTCCTAAAATTCTATTTCTCTCAAGACAGAGATCAGCTTTCCCCAGCGGAATCTTCCTCAACAACAGGTATACAAGCTCTCGCTAAGGAATCTCTTATGCGATCGACACTCCTTCGGATGGCATCTTTAAGCCCATCTCCCGTCATCAATTTCCAAATTGAATCTGTAAGCCCATTCCCGACATCACAAGACAATTACCACTTCATGCGAGTGCAAATTTCTGGGCACTCTAGTGTTCAATCATCTTCCACCTTCGGATCACGAAAGGCAAGCAAGCCAATCTACATCCTAGGGTATAAAAAGATTGAATAGGGGAAGCTTTTATACCCCAAAATTTTCCCTCCCATATTTCTCAAAACATTTCAAGAAAGATCCTCAAGTTGCTCAAGGAAGTCCAAGGGTTGGCCAGACAAGCTCTCTCTTAAGGCAGTCTACCTCAAATTAGGGTTTCATGTTGCATCAAGATACTTGAGTCCAAGGGATCCCAAATCCTCACCAATGTCCTAATATGTTCTCAAGATCATCCATGTCAAATTTCAAGCCTTGCAGAGAAAGCTTGCTCAGTCAATTGCTCAAAGGGCTGAAAATCGATTATGCTAGGGCAAAAGTCAATTGTGGCCTACATACAATCAAACTTCAATATTTTTGGTAAAAATTCTCATTTTGAAGTACATTTCATCATTGGATCAAGGTTTGATCATGATTCATCAAGTATTTCCTATAATTCATCAAGAACCAAAAGTTGCTAAATTAGGGTTTTGTAGGAAAAGTCAACTAAACTTTGACCAAGCGTAACTTTCTCATACTTTCTGAGAAATGACCCATCCAAAGCTAATTTTGAAGAGGATCCAATGTTCTACAATCCATATTCATCCGCCAAGTTTAAAATATGCACTCACAAGAAGTTATGAATTTGGACATTATAGGTCATTTTGAAAAGTCAACAAAAACACTTTTTTTGTCAAAGCTTCATACATGAACATGGAATACCAAATTGAGATGAGACCAAAAGGGTTGATTAGAGGACATCTCAAGCTTTCTAAAAAGTCCAATAACACCTTCAAAGAGTCAAAATTGAGGAAGTTATACATTGGTGAAGTTGACCCTTTTTGCAAAATTTTCAAAAGTCAACTATGCCTCAAATTGCAATTTTTGCTAAATGGGCCAAACTTTTTGCACTTGTTTTGAGTTGGTCCTATATCCAGTTGGCAAGTGATTGAATTCGTGCAAGGCGTGTGCACAAAAATATTGAATTTGGCCTATTTTTGGAAGTATCTTCAAGTGAATCAAATCCAAATCAAAATCAATAATGGAGAAAGATTGAGATCATGTTTGCAACCCTAATCCAATCCTCAATACATAAGGAACATTTGCAGACAAAAATGGAGAGGTTAGAGAGGCGTGAGAAGTCAGAACAAACTTGAAAAAAACACAAAAAAGTGCTTAGTCGAATTCATAGTTCCAGGAAATTAAAAGGCTTCCTAACCATCCCATTCGCTTCCTGGGAGTGCAAGCAAGCGAAACCAATCAAGAACAAGGAGTTTCCAGCACTGTAACTCGTTGTAAGTCAGCCACGACAATGGATTTTTCTTGAATTCGAATTGCATCATTCTGACACTTATAGCATGAAATAATTATAGATTCTTACTCCTTGAAGCATTTGCAAACTATCTGTAACGTTTAATTGCATTTTTATGGACTGTGTCAAGATTCACCATGGCTAGGTTTTGTTGCTTCATTTTAGGGTTTTTGTGTGCAGGCAAAATTGGCTCATAAAAAGGGCATCATAATACTCAGCAGGTCCAGACGAGTTGATCCATGGCATTAGATGTCATTTATCACGCCCATGGAGAATTTTGAGATAGGCCAGGGATGTAGCGACGGAGGCTTTTCCGTAGCAAGCTTGCAGCGCAGTTGGCATTGGAGCATTTATAAAAGGCATCAGGGCCTGGGTTCGAATCCCAGGTCCCCCCATTATTTCACATATTTTGTATTTCCATGATCCAACGCGCACATAAGGCCAAGGACCACCATAGTCCATTATCATCCCATCAGCCATGTGTCTAGAAGGCCAGATCTAAAGTCTATCAAATGATGATCCACCAAAGGCGTCAACACGTAGCACTGGATCCAGCAAGTCAACAATGGATCAATTCTTCTTGGGCCGGATTTCTATCCACACTCCCTCAATTTACTTTTTCCAGGCCCAACTTTCTTTTCTCTATTCTTTTATTTTTGTTAATTTATTTATTTATTTTTATTTACTAACAAATTAATTATTCTTTTTATCAAAAAAATCACAAAAACAATTTTTCACCCAATTAAATTTAGGATATTTATTTATTTTTATATATAAATTAACTAATTTAATTAGGTTATTTAATTTAAGGTAATTTTAATTCCTTTTGTAAATAATTAAAATTAATTAGAACAATTAGGGTTTTAACTTAATTATATTTTCTTTTTCTTAAAATAATCAAAAACACAAAAATAGGTTAAATTTAATTATTTTCTTTAATCAATTTAATTGGATAATTAATTTGGTATTTAATTTTAAAACCTAATTCTTTTTCTTAAAAACAATTAAAAAAAAATTCTTTCAATTAGGTTAGACGGGGTCAAAACCCTAGTTTCTTATCGTTCTTAATCTCATCGCGCGCGCTTTATGTATTTTTTCCATATTAATGTAATTGCTTACAAGTTGTAATAGATTAATTAGGATCTTTTATTTTCATTTATCGCTTTCTTTTTACGGGTTTGTTTTTGGCTATGTAAATACCTGAAGCCTTGTTATAGCGTAGTTTAATTTCCGCACTTTAAATTCCACAAAATATTAACTGTTAGATGTATGAATAATAGGGATGCATGACAAGAATGTATGATTAACTTTAAAACGGGTAGCTAACCCTAAATGTGCAAAGATAATAAACTTGAAATTGAATCACTCGCACATGCGCACTCCTAGGGTATACTCCCACTTCGATTGCCTTCGGTAAACGATCATTAAGTATATGATATTTTAGTGGTCTCTCTCTTGTCTAAACAAAGATCAAAGTCTCATTCGGAAAAGTTGCCTCGGAATGTTTGCCTCAGAATTGTTGCCTCGAATAATTGATCTAAGACATTAGGGTTATTACTAAGACATCCTAACATTGCTTTAGTGATCGTATGTCCCTTTCGAATTGACCCTCAAAACTCCAACGACGGTGCTACCTACTCACTAATAGTGGGATAGCATTGTCTAAAGGAAACAAACATAGAACAATTCTCTTTTTTGAGTAGGTAGATTAGTTCTGAAGTACTTGCTCAATCCAAACAAACTTTTTCAGACTTACACGCCTCTTTCAAACAAAGCTTTCAAAAAACACTTCGTAACACTCTTGAAGACAGAAGTAAGGGTTAAATCGAAGTCAAAAACTTTTTCAAATCAAACACACACAAGCAATTTTGAAAATGATGATCAAGTACCTAAGAGCCCGTAGATAACTACGGATAGAAAGGGTGCTAATACCTTCCCTTTTTATAATCTACCCCCTGTACTCAAAATCTCGAAAAAAGGATATTTTTTGTGCTTTTTTCCTTTCCTGTTGGATAAAATAAAAGTCGGTGGTGACTCTTGCTTACCGCGACATTTTGCAAACACAAACGCAAAACGCAAACCAGCAATTCCTAAAATAGTCCCGGTTGTGACCACCGTATCACACATTTCCTTAAGAAAATTTATTTCTTCTCTTAACAAAATCAAAACAAATCTATTTTATATTGAAATTCTTGTACATTATTTCAATATGGTTGTAATAGATAATTATGACTTTAATTTCTTGCAATCCCCATTCGTAAATTTGTACACCCCATCCCCAAATTATTGTAATAGCGTAGAATATTTACTTTCCGCAATTTATCGCTTTCATATAAATGCTAGTAATTAGGATTTTTATGGAAAGATAAAATCAATACTTAGACAACACTAATATAATATAAATCAAGCATGAAATACAAACACTTGCACACTTGCACCTCTAGGGTTAACTCCACTTGTTGCGTTACGAAAAATGGGCATGTTATGCACGTGAGATGTCTTAGAAAAAAAAGAATCAAAATACGAGATCATAGTCCCTCGATGACGCTTCGAATGTTGCCTTACAAATTATCTTAGTCCCTCTAGAGAAATGTTAAGATATCTCACAACATTGCTATCATGTCTATACGATGACCCACACCCGTCCCTTTACATCCAAAGATAAGGCTTCTTACCAATCAATGGTAAGATAGTAACATCTAAAGGAGGAGGAGAAGAACAAAAGACTTTTGAGTAGGTAGAAACGTTCTTAGTTGCTTGCTCATTTTCAAAACAAACATATTTTCAAACACACACTAAACACTTTCAAAACATGAAATATTTTCAAAAGTCCAACACTTTGTATACATTCTTATAGAGACGAGAATCATGACAAAGTTTTCCTAAATGAAGGCGCTTTTCAAAAATACTTTCAAATCCCACCACAAAGCACACTTTTAAACAAAAGTAAGTGATCTAACAAGCAACTAATAGCCCATAGATAAATATGGATGAAAAGGGTGCTAACACCTTCCCTTTTCATAATCTACCCCCCCTCCCCCCAAACTCAAGAAAATAATCTCAAAGGTCTTTCATGTTCTTTTCACCCTTTCCTTTATTAGATAAAAGAAAAGTCGGTGACGACTCTTGCTATCTGCAACAATTGCGATCAAAATGCAAAACATCCCAAGTCAGTTCTCCCACCTTGTTATAGAACTGGAGACTCTGCTGGGGATTCCTTAAAAGTGGGGTTACCTTAGGGCTAGATCACCTTTACTTTCTTTTCTTTGTTTGACTTGTTTGCTTTACATTATGGTTCCTTGTTTGGGCTTGTTTTAATCCTCTACCCGGATCTGGTACACCTTTTTAGGTAAGTAGCAATAGATTATGGAAACTATACAGCGTAGACCGATATGGTTGAAGCAATGTGTGATACGGTGGGAGAACTGACTTGACGGTTTTGCATTTTATCACAAATGTTGCGGTTTAGCAAGAGTCGCCACCGACTTTTCTTTTATCCAAAAGGAAAGGTGAAAAAGCACAGGAAAGACCTTTAGAGATGTTTTCTTGAGTTCGGGGGGTAGATTATGAAAAGGGAAGGTATTAGCATCCTTTTCATCCATGGTTTTCCATGGGCTCTTAGTTACTTTCTAGATCACTTGCTTTTGTTTGAATGTGCTTGTGGTGTGTGTTTTGAAAGTATTTTTGAAAATGGAACTTCGTAATGGTTCTCGTTTCTATAAGAACGCCTACAAAGTGTTTGTTTCGAAAATAGTTCAAAGGTGTGTTTGTGAGATGTGTTTTTGAAAGTATTTTGAAAATGGAACTTCGTAATGGTTCTCGTTTCTATAAGAACGCCTACAAAGTGTTTGTTTCGAAAATAGTTCAAAGATGAGATTGTGGGTGTATAAAAATGTTTTTGTTGTGAGCAAGCGAGTAACTAGAAGCGAATCTACCTACTTGAAAGGTCTTAAATGTGCTTTTCATCCTCCTTTAGATGTGGCTATCTTACCATTGATTTGGTAAGAAGCCTCATCGTTGGATGTAAAGGGACGTGCGTTGGGACGTTTGTATAGTCATAGAAAGCAACTTATGAGACATTTTAGCAATGTCGTTTTAGGGACTAGATCGTTTACCGAAGGCAACGTCGAGGGTCATCGAGGGACTACGATCTTTTATCGAGGGTATTTGCTAAAACGTCCATGCTCGAGGGACATGACTATTTTCCGATAGGCAACAAGTGGAATTACCCTAAGGGTGTAAGTGTGCAAATGTGTTTTATTTACATGCATTTAGTCTTGATTAGGGTGGCCTATTTGTTGGTTTTATCTTACCACACATCCTAGTTACTAACATTTATATAAAGCAATAAAAATGCAGGAAATAAATATCCTACACTATTACAACCATATTGAAAGGCAAGAAAATGTAAATGCAAAAACAAAATAAAAGAAAGGAAAATGAGCTCTTTGACCCAGGCAGTAGCACCCTTCGACTCAAATCTTCATGGCCCTTTCGAATCAGCCTTTTTTGTTTCCTTCGACTGCAGGAGTGGTAACCTTCGACTCACCCTTCTTTCTATTTCTTTTGACAGGCTTTAGGAGTTAGCGTATGGTGAAACCCAAGGTTCTGCGTTTCTGTCTTGTCGCCTTCTTTGATTGGGCCTGGAACTAATGCAAGGTGCAATCTGCCTTTCTGCCTCCTTCGACTGGAGACTGAAAGCAGTGAGGGAGGGTCTTTCGTCTGGGCCTGCAGGTCAGTGTATTCGAAGCAAGTGTGTGTGTGTTGAACATGTTTGTGTAGAAGCATGTGTATGCATCGAAGCAAGTATATTGAAGCATGCATATTTTGTATTCCAACATTTTTAGGGGACTGTACATATTAGTTCTTAAAGGAAAACACAAAAGATTAACATCGAAGGCCATGATTATTACATGTTGGTTTAGTAGATGAATCAATAAAGATGTTTGAAATGAAAGAGTTAAATTCAGAAAGACTTACCTCAAAGCTGGTGTGTGGGATTCGAACTTGAACTGCTACCTGGACGTTTCTGGAATTCGAAGAGTAGTCATAGGGGTTTTGCTTTTGGTTCGAAGAGTTGTCACAGAAGGTTGTCTTTAAGTTTGAACAAACTTCTACGTGTGGGGTGTTCCTCAAAATCGAAAGAGGTGAGTGTTTGGGATTCTGTTTTTTTTATTTCTCAAGTGTTGATGAACTTGAGAGTTTTGTTGTGTTTGAGAAAATTTGGGGGATTCGTTCCTCTGGTCCAAGGATCCTCCTTTAGCTTTGCAAAAATTCCTCTATTTATAGAGAAAAAGAATGGACATGTTTTCAATAGCCTGCCTTGCAAAATAATAAAATAATAGGTAACGTGAAAGGTACATGTGGGGGGCCTGTTGGCAGTTGGGGTGCAGAAGATGTGACTTATGCTCTTTGGCATTGCTTGTGCTCAGACAAAATTCAGGTTGGAAGTTGCTTTTGTGATAAAAGTGCTCTCTATGAAAAGAAAGAGTATGTAGTCTTTAACCAAGAATAGTAGTATCTAAAAGACAAAGTTTAAAACCCTTGTACAAGCTTCTGATTATGTAAAGATTTGGAAGCAACATAGCCTGGAAAATGAGATTTGGTCTTGAGTCGAATGCAAGAATGAGATCGAAGAGCACTTGTTCGAAGGAAGCATTTGCCTCAGTCGAAGCTTGTGGTCGAAACAAGCTTACTCGAAGGAAGCTAATGCCCAGTCGAAGCTTGGATCAAAGCAAACATATTGCCCAATCGAAAGCTTGTGTTCGAAGGAAGCATGTGCCCAATCGAAGCATGTGGATCCAAACAAACATAAAGAGAGTCATTTCCTTTTAGCGTGAGGGATGTTCCTGGTTTCTGAATCGAAGGGCGCTTTTTCAAGGGAAGCAAGCACTTAGTCAAATCTTGTATGAAGATACCTCTTGACTCAAACGAAACTTGTATGAAGCAAAGTATGCAAGAGGCCCTTGGTGCAATTGGATTCGAAGGATGCATAGAGATGGTTACTTTGTCCCATCGAAACTTGTCCAAACGAAGCAACCATGCAGGCAGCAAACTTGTCCAGTCGAAGCAGGCTTGTAGGCAGTAAACTTGTCCAAATCAAAGTAGGCTTGCAGGCAGAACGCTTGGTGAATCTAAAGGGTTTCCTTGCAGGGGGCATATGTGGCCAACATGTCATGGCCTTTGATTGCAAGCATGTAGGCAACACACTTGTCCAATCGAAAGGCTGATTCGAAGGAGGCCTATTTTTCACCAAATTTGTCAAAATGTTATTTTTATCTATTTTCTCCCTTTTTGATAGTTTCCTTTTAATTTTGGTACTGTAAGATCCCAATGCACTTGTGCAAACTTAAACCCTGAGAATCCTTGTGAGAAAGGCCTTGAAGAATGAGAGGGAAAATTTTGGGGTACAACACAATGGCTATGTTTGTGTGGCGCATTTGTTGGTATTGGTATCCCTTGTGTTGAATTGAGGAGAATACGGGGCCGTTGAGCGGCGTCATGAAGCCCTAACTGACCTTATAACTTTAATTGAACAACTTGGCCATTAGGAAGTAGTGAGATAGCTGGTTTCAATGGAAAGCTGAAAATTGGTTGATACTCGATACTACACTCATTGAGATTGGACTTTTGGGATATCTCAGCCACAAGAAAAGATTGATTGTGCTGAGACAATGCCTAAAAGAAAGTTCAGTGATGTTGAGATCCCCTAGAACCCGGTTACTTTCTAGGACAGGTTGAGCCAACTAAACTTCAAGAGGGTACTTACCTACCAACTCCATGAAAGCCTAAACCTAAGGACTTGTTTGCTTTGTGTGTACATAATAACTTGCTTACTTGTACATAACATCATAAACATCATAACATCATAAGCATTCTCACTAAACATTTCAGGATTTAGGAATTTATCTTTGTTTTGTTTTGTAGGCCATGAATCCCGTCCAAAGGAATACCATTAGAAACAGCTTCGTGAGAGCACACCCTTAACTCCAAGAATTAGCATCAAGGGTTCCTGAAGATTCTCCTTTCACCAAGAAATATGGTCGACTCCTCAGTTTGGATACCTCCAATTTCCAAGAAGAAATGATGTGCGTGCTCTTCCAATTCTTTGATCCCATGCATCATTGCTTCACCTTCTCTGACTATCAGTTGGTGCCAACACTAGAATAATTCTCTCTACTATTAGGAGTGCCTGTGCTTGATCAAGCACCGTTCACCGGTTTAGAAGGGATTCAAAAAGCTGAAGTCATTGCCGAAGCCTTGCATCTGAAGAGAGCCGACATTATAGCAAATTGGGAGACAAGAAGCAGAGTTAAAGGGTTCCTAGCCAAGTTCTTATTGGAGAAGGCTCGTTCATTCTGGGAAGATATGGATTTTCAAACCTTTGAAGATATCCTGGCCCTTCTCATCTATGGTTTGGTTCTATTTCCTAATTCGGACCGATTCATAGATGTGAATTCCATCAAAAAATTTCTCTCTCGTAACCCTATACCTACCTTGCTGGGAGACATCTTACATTGTTTCCATACTTGCACCATGAAGAAAAGAGGTACTCTCTTGTGTTGCATTCCCCTACTCGCCAAGTGGTTTACTTTGCACCTACCTCGATCAATATTGAAGAACGAGTAAGGATTGACATGGTCTCAAAGGATGATGTCCCTCACCCACTCTGACATTCATTGGTGTTCTCGATCCTTGGGAGATAATTCTATTATTGACCGTTGTGGGGAGTTCCCTAATGTCCCTATGCTTGGAATTAGGAGAGATATCACTTACAACCCTTGCTTAGCTTTACAATATTTTTGGTATTCCCGAAGAGATGGTCCTTGTTGTACCCCAAAATTTTCCCTCCCATATTTCTCAAGACATTTCAAGAAAGATCCTCAAGTTTCTCAAGGAAGTCTAAGAGTTGACTAGACAAGCTCTCTCCTAAGGCAGTCTACCTCAAATTATGGTTTCATATTGCACCAAGATACTTGAGTCCAAGGGATCCCAAATTATCACCATTGTCCTAATATGCTCTCAAGATCACCCATGTTAAGTTTCAAGCCCTACAGAGAAAGTTTACTCAGTCAATTGCTCAAAAGCCTGAAAATCGACTGTGCTAGGGCAAAAGTCAACGGTGGCCTACATACAGTCAAAATTCAAGATTTTTGGTTAACATCCTCATTTTTAAGTATATTTCATCATTTGATCAAGTGTTGATCATAATTCATCAAGGATTTCTCACAATTCATCAAGAACCAAACGTTGCTAAATTAGGGTTTTGGAGGAAATGTTAACTCAACTTTGACCAAGCATACCTTTCTCATAATTTATGAGAAATGACCCATCCAAATCTCATTTTGAAGAGTATGCCATGCTCTACAATCCATCTTCAGCCCCCAAGTTCAAAATATGCACTCACAAGAAGTTATGAATTTGGACATTATAGGTCATTTTGAAAAGTCAACAAAAACACCTTTTTTGTCAAAGCTTCATACATAAACATGGAATACCAAATTGAGATGAGACAAAACGTTTTGCTTAGAGGACATCTCAAGCTTTCTAAAAAGTCCAAGAAAACCTTCAAAGAGTCAAAATTGAGGAAGTTATGCATTGATGAAGTTGACCCTTTTTGCAAAATTGTCAAAAGTCAACTATGCCTAAAATTACAATTTTTGCTAAATGGGCCTAATCTTTTGCACTTGTTTTAAGTTAGCAACATGGTCCATGATCCCTAGCCCTTGCCACTTGTCTTTATATTATTTTTATTATTTATTTTGATTTTTATTTGAATTAAATCAATTTTAATCAAAACAAATCATGAAAAAATCTAAAGCATTGAAAACTCAAGATTTTGTACATGTTTCAGGTCTTATATCCAGTTGGCAAGTAATTGAAATCGTGCAAAGCATTAGTGTGGACAAAAAGATTGAATTTGGAAAATTTTGGAAAGATATTCAAAGTAAATCAAATCCAAATCAAAAGCAATGATGGGGGAAGATTGGACCATCTTTTCAACCCTAATCCAATCCTTGGTATATATTGAGCATGTGCAGACCTAAAACGAGGCTAGAGAGAGGCGTGAGAAGAAGAACAAAACTTGAAAAAATCACAACAAGGTGCTGGTTCGAATTCATTGTTCCAGGCAATTTCAAAGTTTCCTGACAATCCCAATCGCTTCATGGGATCCCCAGCAAGCAAAACCAATCAAGAGCAAGCACTCCCAACCCCTGTAATTCGCTGTAAGTCAGCCACGACATTGCCTTTTTCTTGAATTCGAATTGCATCATTCTAATACTTATAGCATGAAATAATTATAGATTCTTGTTCACCATCACATTTGCAAGCTTTCTGTAACAATTAATTGTGTTTTCATGGCCTGTATAAGATTTCACCATTGCTAGGGTTTTATGGCTCGATTTAGGATTTCTGTGTGTAGGTAAAATTGGGCCATGAAAGGGGCACCATTATGCTCAGCAGGTCTAGACGAATCTATCCATGGCCTTGGTTTTTATTTAGCTTGTTTATGCGTGATTTTGAGAAGTTGCAGGGATGTAGCGACGGACATATGTCCATAGGTAAAAGTTTTCAACTTTTACCAACAGAACAAGGTTGGGGATGACCTTCGTGGCAGCCTTCCATTGGATCATTTGAATTCTGGCGCGCGTTTTCATTATTCTCCACTAACTCTCTTTATTTTGCATATTATATATTATTGTTATTTTATGTACAAATGAAATACACAGCTCAGTTGGTTGCCAAGCATTGGGAAATGCCTTGGGGCCTGGGTTCGAATCCCAGGTCCCCCAAATTGCTTCATATTATTTTCTTTTCAGTGATCAGACGTGTGCACAAGACCAATGACCACCATGGTCCAGCATGATCCAGCTTGCCAAGTGTCCTGAGATCCAAATCTGAAAGCCATCAATGGAGGAGCATCATAGGCCATGGTCAATGCAATACATGGGATCCAGTAGGTCAACGTGGGTCAATCCTTTTTGGGCCCAGAAGCAGCTGTTTACACCCCCCAAAATCATTCTTCAGGCCCATTATCTCTTTCTCTTTTCTTTTACATTTTTTCTTTATTAATTTATTTTATTTATATTTTACTCACAAATTTAATTTTCTTTTATTCAAAAAAAAATCAAAAAAAATACTTTTCACCAAATTAAGTTTAGATTTTATTTTTTATCAAAAAAAATTAATTAATTTAATTAGGTCATTTAATTTTAGATAACTTTAATTATTTTGTAAATAAATTAAAAACAATTAGGTTTTTGTTTCTAACTTAATTATATTTTCTTTTTCTTAAAATAACAAAATACAAAAATAGGCCATTTGTTTATTTTCATTAATTAATTTAATTACTAATTATTTTTGTATTTTATTTAAAAACCTAATTCTTTTCTTAAAAACAACAAAAACATTTTTTTCTTTTCAATTAGGTTAGAAAGGGTCAAAACCCTAATTTCTTATCGTTCTTAATTTCCTCGTCCGCGCTTTTTTTATTATTTTTACCATATTGATGTAATTGCTTACAAGTTGTAATAGCTTAATTAGGGTTTTTTACTCTCGTTTATCGCTTTATTTTTAAGGGTTTGTTTTTGGCTATGTAAATACCCGAAGCCTTGTAATAGTGTAGCTTTACTTTCTGCACTTTAAATTCCGCAAATTATTAACTGTTAGATGTATGAACAATAGGGATGCATGACAAGAATGTATGATTAACTTTAGAACAGTTAGCTAACATAAATGTGCAAAGATAATAAACCTGAAATTGAATCACTCGCACATGCGCACTCCTAGGGTATACTCTCACTTTGGTTGCCTTCGGTAAACGGTCATTAAGTATAGGGTATTTTAGTGGTCGCTCTCTTGTCTAAGTAAATATCAAAGTCCCATTCGGAAAAGTTGCCTCAGAATGGTTGCCTCGGATATTGTTGATTCGAATAATTGATCTAAGACATTAGGGTTACTACTAAGACGTCCTAACATTGCTTTAGTGATCGTACGTCCCTCTCGAATTGACCCTCAAACTCCAACGATGGTGCTACCTACTCACTAATAGTGGGATAACGCTGTCTAAAGGAAATGACCATAGAACAATTCCTTTTTTCGAGTAGGTAGATTAGTTCTTAAGTACTTGCTCAATCCAAAAACTTTTGCATACTTACACTCCTTTTCAAATAAAGTTTTCATAAACACTTTGCAACACTCTTGAAGACAGAAGCAAGAGTTAATCGAAGTCAAAACAAAAACTTTTCAAATCATACAAACAACCAAAGAAGCAATTTTGAAAATGATGAGCAAGTACCTAAGAGCCCGTGGAAAACCACGGATAGAAAGTGTGCTAATACCTTCCCTTTCTATAATCTACCCCCGTACTCAAAATCTCGAAAGAGGGAATTTTTCTGTGCTTTTTTCCTTTCCTTGTTGGATAAAATAAAAGTTGGTGGCGACTCTTGCTTACCGCGATATTTTGTGGATAAAAACGCAAAACGCAAACCAGCAATTCCTTAAAAATAGTCTCGGTTCTGGCCACCGTATCACAGTCATCATGATATGCTCATCTAAGGAGTGGTGATCGACTATGAGAGCAAAGATCAAGGCTACCGTCAGAGGTTTGTACGAGCTTGGATGATGGTAAACAAAGTGGATAGTGAGACGCTGGGACGCAAAAATTATATTCCCTTTGAACCTTACCTTAGGTGGGTATAAGCTCGTGCTCGGAAGCTCATGATGCCTTACCCCTCCATCCTACGAGTTATCGTGGAGCTTGTTGATGAAGGAGAAGTCTCGTATACTGTCCTCTATCCTAACATGCCTACTTCTCTTGAAGACTTACAAAAGGGTTGGATTCAGTTAAAGGAAGAGCGAGACACCTTCGAAGCTCAGTTCTACGCAAGTGAGAAAAGGGTTTTGGAGCTTACAAAGTAACTACATGAAGAACAGAGCTTGAACGCCTACCTAGCACCAAAGAGGATGCGTTCGACCTTTTTGTCTTAGGAATTTATTTTGTAAGCCCAAGAGGCACATTGTAACCATTTTGAACTGATTAATGCAATTTGACGTTTGTTCATTCTTTGTCTAGAGAAATTTAAATTTTATAAATCCTTAAAATCATTTACATACACATTTTTCATGCATCATAGCATAACAGGTTTTCCACGACATGTTTCCTTATCTTTCTGCTATTTATTTCAGTAAGATGGATATCGAGAAAACAATGAAGGACCTACAAGCACAAAATTCCCAATTTCAAGAGACTCTGCTGACCCTGGCCAAGGGGCAACAAGAGTTGATGATGTTGTTGGCATCCAAAAAGAAACCAAAGAGGAAAGCCCTAGTCAAAATGGGTAAAAGATTCAGAGAGCCGATCCGCCAGATATATATGGTTGAAGATTCATCTGAGGAAGACGAAAACCAAGTTGGAGAAGCAAGGAGTACCCAGGTTGGGTGTGTCAATGATCGAGTGTCTGATGATGAAGTCTATTTTGACGAGCAATATCCCCCTGCCGATGATAAGTACAAGCAGTTAGAGGATAGACTGAAGGCCGTTTAGATTCAAGCCATCCTTGATTTGGATTTTGATGATTTGGGTTTAATATCTAGGTTTGTCATTCCCCATAAATTCAAAGTACCAGTCTTCATTAAATATAATGGGGTTTCCTGCCGAAAGATTCATCTTAAGTCTTACGTGCGCAAAATACAACCGCACACCACTGACAGGAAACTCTGGGTCCATTTCTTTCAAGAAAGCTTGGCTGGGACTCAAATAGAGTGGTTTTACCAAATGGAGGGTTCCCATATCCAAACATGGGAAGAGTTGGCCACTGCTTTTTATCACTAATACCAGTACAATGCCGACCTGGCGCCGACTAGAGTTCGACTACAAGACATGATGATGGGTAAAAACGAGGGGTTCAAAGAGTACGTCCAAAAGTGGTGGGATCTTTCCAGTAGGGTCCTACCATCATTAACAGACAGAGAACACATTGATATGTTTATGGGTATGTTATCTGGTCCATTTTTCAACTTATTGGTTGGGTGTTCTTCGTCCGGTTTCATTGAGCTAATCCTGACCGGTGAAAGGGTCGAAAGTGTTATCAAGAGCGGGAAAATCCCCATATCATCTGCTTCCACCTAAAACTCCTTAAAGAAACCCTTCACTGGGAAGAAAGAAATGAATGTTGTGTATGGGGCGAGGGCCCATACCAAGAAGGATAATCGTTCGTCCGTTAATGCTATTCAGATTTCCAATCCGACTCCTGTTCAAATATAATCTTCCAATCATCAATAATTTGAGGCTCCACGATGACAATTCACAAGGATAGGCATGTCACTATCCCAAGACTTACAACACCTGTTAAAGGCTAACTTGGTGACACTGTGTGATCCTCCGGCCAATCCGAACACCTCCTCACCTAGTTACAATCCAAATACCAAGTGAGCATATCATTCTAATAGTCCCGAGAATGAGACCGATCAATGTTGGGCACTGAAGAGAAAAATTCAAGACCTAATAGATAACAATACAAACTAATTTGACCCTCCTAAAATTCCCAATATGATAACGGCACTAATGCCAAACCATGGAAAAGGTGTCAATGCAATTGAAAACACCATTTTTGTTTCCTCCGTCGAAGACTTAACTACTCTTTTAATTGATATCAAAAAGAATTTGCTGAGAGTTGGGGTTTTCCCTGGATGTTCGAAGGACTGTGATTGTTATGCCAAACAAGTTAATGGATGTGAATGGCTAAAGGAATGCATTTAACGCCTGATGAATAGTCACGAGATCCTATTTGAGAAAACTCCATCCATCAAAAATGTGACCGTTAAGATTAAAGACCTCTCTATCATAACAATTTCAAACAAGCCTCTTAGGATCTCCGCAAAGGGTCCTATCAGGATTTAGAATGCACCGACTATTGCTACATTGACAACTACTACTCCTGGGCTAATTCCGTACTCTTCCAATAAAGTTATGTCGTGGAACTACGGTGCTAAAGTGTTTTACCATGGAATAAAGCAAGATGCTTGGATTAAAGAAAGCAATGCTGATGATGTTGGTAATATTACTGGCTCTAGTAAGGTAACCAGAGCTGGGAGAATCTTTTCTCCCAACATTTCACCCCCGACTACTACAATGACACCCGTCCGCATCACTATTTCTAAGCCTAGTGCTGACACAAGAGGTAAAGAGAAAGTGGTTGAGCCTGCTGAGACAGAGATGCCTGTAAAATATGTTGTTGAGGAACCTTACGCTCAAGAAATGGATGAAATCTTAAATATTATAAAGAGTAGTGATTTCAAGATAGTGGAGCAGCTAGGAAAACCCCTTCCAAGATCTCCATGTTATCTTTGCTACTTTGTTCCGATGCTCATGCTTGAGCATTGATCAAATTCTTAAAGAAAGCTCATGTCCCTCATGAGACCACAACTGACCAGTTCGAAAATTGTGTGGCGAGCTTGACGATCGACAATGGATTGGGGTTCTCGGATGCTGTTCTGACACCACTTGGAAGGAACCATAACAAAGCTTTACATGTTTCTATTCAATGTAAGGGGACTACCCTAGCACATGTTTTGGTTGACACCGGCTCTTCCTTAAACGTGCTACCCAAGGGGGCTTTGGAACGGTTAGACTGTGAAGGACTGGTGTTGAAGCCTAGTGATATTATTGTAAGGGATTTCGATGGGTCCAAAAGGACGATTCATGGAGAGGTGGATCTCCCGATCAAAGTGGGCTCACAGATTTTCATCTCTACTTTATACATCATGGACATCCATCCCGCTTACTCCTGTTTGTTGGGTCGCCCTTGGATCCATGGAGCAGGGGCAATAACATCTACCCTTCACCAAAAGCTAAAATACCCAGTCAAGGTAAGGATCGTCACTGTTTGCGGTGAGGAGGAGTTCATGGTAAGCCGCCTCAATTCCTTCAAATATGTGGAGATGGATGGCGAATTTATAGAAACCCTTTGCCAGGCTTTTGAAGTTGTTCCATCTATGGTTGCTACTACCAAATTTTCCTCCGACATGCCCAAATATGATAAGGTCGTGCCAAGGATGGTTTCATTTAAGGATGCTCGTGCCACAGTCGAAGTGGAGGTTGTGATACCTGGGGGAGACTCCCCGAAATCCCGTTCAAATCAGACAAATTTCAGTTGGGTATTACTATCAAGGCTCAGAAATAAGTGAGGCGTGCTCGTGCAGGAAAGCCCCCTCTCTGTATTGGAAATCATGAAGTAAACGTTGTAGAGGATTCTGATGATGAATGTGCCTGTATAAGATTTCACCATTGCAAGGGTTTTATGGCTTGATTTAGGATTTTTGTGTGTAGGTAAAATTGGGCCATGAAAGGGGCACCATTGTGCTCAGCAGGTCCAGACGAATCTATCCATGGCCTTGGTTTTTATTTAGCTTGTTTATGCGTGATTTTGAGAAGTTGCAGGGATGTAGCGACGGACATATGTCCGTAGGTAAAAGTTTTCAACTTTTACCAATGGAACAAGGTTGGGGATGACCTGTGTGGCACCCTTCCATTGGATCATTTGAATTCTGGGGCGCGTTTTCATTATTCTCCACTAACTCCCTTTATTTTGAATATTATCTATTATTGTTATTTTATGTACAAATGAAATACACAACTCAGTTGGTTGCCAAGCGTTGGGAAATGCCTTGGGGCCTGGGTTCGAATCTCAGGTCCCCCAAATTGCTTCATATTATTTTCTTTTCAGTGATCAGACGCGTGCACAAGGCCAATGACCACCATGGTCCATCATGATCCAGCTTGCTAAGTGTCCTGAGATCCAGATCTGAAAGCCATCAATGGAGGAGCATCATAGGCCATGGTCAATGCAATACATGAGATCTAGCAGGTCAACGTGGGTCAATCCTTTTTGGGCCCAGAAGTTGTTGTTTACAACCCCCAAAATCATTCTTCAGGCCCATTATCTCTTTCTCTTTTCTTTTACATTTTTTCTTTATTAATTTATTTTAGTTATATTTTACTCACAAATTTAATTTTCTTTTATTCAAAATAAATCACAAAATATACTTTTCACTAAATTAGGTTTAGATTTTATTTTTTATCAAAAAAAATTAATTAATTTAATTAGGTTATTTAATTTTAGATAACTTTAATTATTTTGTAAATAAATTAAAAACAATTAGAACAATTAGGTTTTTGTTTCTAACTTAATTATAATTTCTTTTTCTTAAAATAACAAAATACAAAAATAGGCCATTTATTTATTTTCATTAATTAATTTAATTACTAATTATTTTTGTATTTCATCTAAAAACCTAATTCTTTTCTTAAAAACAACAAAAACATTTTTTTCTTTTCAATTAGGTTAGAAAGGGTCAAAACGATAAGTTCTTATCGTTCTTAATTTCCTCGTGCGCGCTTTTTTTTATTATTTTTACCATATTGATGTAATTGCTTACAAGTTGTAATAGCTTAATTAGGGTTTTTTACTCTCGTTTATCGCTTTATTTTTAAGGATTTGTTTTTGGCTATGTAAATACCCGAAGCCTTGTAATAGCGTAGCTTTACTTTCTGCACTTTAAATTCCGCAAATTATTAACTGTTAGATGTATGAACAATAGGGATGCATGACAAGAATGTATGATTAACTTTAAAACAGTTAGGTAACCCTAAATTTGCAAAGATAATAAACTTGAAATTGAATCACTCTCACATGCGCACTCCTAGGGTATACTCTCACTTTGGTTGCCTTCGGTAAACGGTCATTAAGTATAGGGTATTTTAGTGTTCGCTCTCTTGTCTAAGTAAATATTAAAGTCCAGTTCGGAAAAGTTACCTCGGAATGGTTTCCTCGGATATTGTTGCCTCGAATAATTAATCTAAGACATTAGGGTTACTACTAAGACGTCCTAACATTGCTTTAGTGATCGTACGTCCCTCTCGAATTGACCCTCAAACTCCAATGGTGGTGCTACCTACTCACTAATAGTGGGATAGCACTGTCTAAAGGAAACGACCATAGAACGATTCCTTTTTTTGAGTAGGTAGATTAGTTCTTAAGTACTTTCTCAATCCAAATAAACTTTTTCACACTTACACTCCTTTTCAAACAAAGTTTTCATAAACACTTCGTAACACTCTTGAAGACAGAAGCAAGAGTTAAATCGAAGTCAAAACAAAAACTTTTCAAATCACACAAACACACAAAGAAGAATTTTTGAAAATGATGAGCAAGTACCTAAGAGACCGTGGAAAACCACGGATAGAAAGGGTGCTAATACCTTCCCTTTCTATAATCTACCCCCGTACTCAAAATCTCGAAGGAGGGAATTTTTCTGTGCTTTTTTCCTTTCCTTGTTGGATAAAATAAAAGTCGGTGGCGACTCTTGCTTACCGCGACATTTTGCGGATACAATCACAAAACGCAAACCAGCAATTCCTAAAAAGCAATCCCAGTTTTGGCCACCGTATCACAGAACTGGCGACTCTGCTGGGGAAGAGATAAGTGGGGTATACCTTAGGATTAGTTCATCATATTGTTTTCTATTGTTTGATTTGATTGCTTTATTTTTGTGGGTTTTGTATCGGAGTTACTATAGATCCTAACTCGGATCTGGGGAACACCTTTTAGGTAAGTAGCAATAGACTGTGAGGGAACTGTACGGCGTAGACTGATACGGTTGAAGCAGTAGCTACGTTGATGTGGCACATTAGTTGGTATCGATATCCCTTGTGGAGAAACAAGGAGAATATGGGGTTTCTATATGGGTCGTTAAGCATTAACTGACCTTAGAACCTATAATTGACCAACTTGGCCATAGGAAGTAGTGAGATAGTCGGCCTCGGCATAGAGCTGGGAACTGGTTGATACTCGATACTACACTCATTGAGACCATACTCTCAAGATAGTTCTGGCCGCAAGAAAAGATTGTGTGAGCTGAAACCATGACCGATGGAGGATGGTCAGTGATATTGAGAACCTCTAGAACCCGGTTACTATTATTAGGACAAGTTGAACCAACTGAACTTCAAGAGGGTATTACCTAGACCCCATGCAAGCCTGAAACATAAGGGCTACTGTGTGACTTATTTGCCTTTACCATGTTTGCTATCTGTGATACCTATTGTATGTTTTATCATGACATCATGCATCATGACATAGCATGCATATTTCATTAGGCTAACCATTCCAAAGATCGAGGGGATTTATCTTTGTTCTGTTTTGCAGATCATGACTTCTATGTGCAGAAATACCATTCGAGTTAACTTCGTGCAAATCCCTGCTCAGCTCATAGAGTTAGTCTTAAAAGTTCTTGATACTTCCTCATTTGTTAGAAGACATGGTCATCTCCTTAGTTTGGTCACTTCAAAGTTGGATGAGAAAATGATGAGTGTGTTATTCCAGTTCTTTGATCCGTTGCATCATTGTTTCACCTTTCCGGATTATCAGCTAGTCCCTACTTTGTAGGATTTTTCTGATTTGTTAGGAATATCTATCCTCGAGCATACACCCTTCATAGGTTTGGAGGAGGTTCCTAGACCTGAGGACATTGTTTCAGCTTTACACCTGACAAAGGCTGATGTAGTGTCTAACTGGGAAACACGGAGCGAGGCTAAAGGTTTCTTGGCAAAGTTTCTAATGGATAAAGCTCAACAGTTTTGGGATAACTTGGACTTTCAAGCATTTGAAGACATCTTGGCTCTCCTCATCTATGGCTTGGTTCTTTTTCCGAATCCAGATTCCTTCATAGATGTGAATGCGGTAAAAATCTTCATGTCTCGTAACCCAGTGCCTACTCTTCTAGGTGATATTATACATGCTCTCTATACTCGTATTGTGCGAAGAAGGGGGACCCTCATGTGTTGCACGCTTCTGCTGGTGAGGTGGTTTATTTCACACCTCCCCAAGTCTGTATTGAAGAATGAGGAAGGTGTAGGTTGGGCTTACGGAATCATGTCCCTTGCTCATACGGACATTCTTTGGAGTTCTAAGGATATGGAGAGAGAAGCTGTCATCGATCGATATGGGGAATACCCTAATGTTCCGTTTCTCGGAATCAGAGGAGGAATAACCTATAATCCTTGTTTGTCTTTACGATAGTTTGGACGCGCTCGGGGAGGCGGTCCCTATGAGCTGCTTCTTCCAGACATTGTCTTTAACTACAAGGGGACGTGAATGAGCATCTCTGAAGGTTTATACGAGCATGGAGCATGGTGAACAGGTCTGACCCTCAAGATCTAGGACTGAAGACTTCTCTCCCGATGCAACCATATCTCCAGTGGGTTCGAGCCCGTGCTCAAAAGCTGGGGATGTCATATGAAGTTGTTTTGCCGGTGATTGTAGAGCATACTAATGAAGAAGGGGATCCTTACACAGTCCTTCATCCATATATTCCTACTGATCTTGGGGAATTGAAGAGATCCTGGATTCAGTTGAAGGAAGAAAGGGATACCTACAGGGAGAAGTATCATGAGCAGAAGAGGAAGATCTTGAGGCTTACAAGGCAACTTGAGAACGAAAGGATGATCAACGACTATGTCAGCACGAAGGGAAAGAGACCATGGGATTTTTGATGTATTTTATTGTTTCTAGTTTAAATTGGCTTTTCAGTTATTTCTTTTGTAACGCCTTGAAGGCATTGTTAAACATTTTACAAGTTTTATCTAATAAAGCGTGTTTTATTTTGGTTTACAAATTTGAATCTCCCAAAGTCTTTGAAATTATATCATATAAATTCCATTCCCATGCACCTCATTACAGGTACCATTATAAGTTTCTCATCTTCTTCGCTGTTTATTTCAGCAATCATGTCATCTGAAACACCTATCGATCAAGCAATCAAGGCTCTTCAGGCTCAGAATGCTCAATTTTAGGAAATGTTCTTGAACTTGGCCAAAGGTCAGCAAGATTTGAAGACCCTTATCTTGAAGGACAAGAAGAAGAAAAAGAAGAGGGTGGTTCTACTGAATATGGGTCACAAATTTGGGAACAATTTGCAACGGGAGACTGATTTGTCCCATTCATCTGGAGGGCGAGAGAATCAAGAGGAAAGAAAGGGTCCTAGTCATGTGGTCTCCGATAATGACACTGATTTTGATGAAGACCAGTATCCTCCTGCTGAGGATAGGTATAAGCAACTTGAAGACCGGTTGAGTGCAATGGAGATCCAGAAGATACCTGGGTTGGACTTTGGAGATTTGGGATTAGCATCTGGGGTGGTGATCCCTCACAAGTTTAAAGCTCCTGCCTTTGCTAAGTATGATGGAGTATCTTGTCCAAAGCTTCATCTCCGCTCATACGTCAGAAAAATCCAACCTTATACTGCTGATAGGAATCTATGGATGCATTTCTTTCAAGATAGTCTGTCAGGGACTCAACTTGAATGGTTCTATCAATTGGAAGGAGCTAATGTCTGTAACTGGGAGGACCTTAATGCTGCTTTTTACAAGCAATACCAGTATAACGCCGACCTGGCTCCCACGCGTACTCAACTTCAGGGTATGTCTATGGGAACAGGCGAAGGCTTTAAGGACTATGCTCAGAAATGGAGAGATCTGGCTGGAAGAGTCCAACCCCCTCTGTCTGATAGGGAGTTGGTGAATATGTTTCTTGGGACTTTGTCTGGTCCATTCTTCAATCATTTGATCGGAAGTTCATCATCCGGATTTACTAAATTGATTTTGACCGAGGAGAGAGTTGAAGCTGGTATCAAAAGTGGCAAGATACAGAAAGGTGCTTCATCAAGTACAGAAAAGAAGCATTTCAAAAAAGAAGCTAGTGCAGTTTACAGCTTGAGGAGCCAAAACCAACCTGAACGCCGCCAAGCAGTTAATGCGATGGTAATATCAAGACCTATTGTTGCCCCACAGCCCAACAATCAGCAAAGGGTAGAGAGGCCACAAAGACAGTATACTCGGCTCAGTATGACCTTATCTCAAATTTTGTCGTAATTGTTGAAGACCAACTTGATAAATCTAAGGGAAGATCCGAAGAATCCCAGTACTACGTCACCGCTGTATAATCCGAACGCCTGCTGTGCCTATCACTCTGATAGCCCAGGGCATGATACC
Source organism: Vicia faba (assembly GCA_948472305.1). NCBI lineage: Eukaryota > Viridiplantae > Streptophyta > Magnoliopsida > Fabales > Fabaceae > Vicia > Vicia faba. Next base: position 477,022,478 of record OX451737.1, read on the forward strand.
AACAACTGCTGGGCCTTGAGGAATAAGGTGCAGGATTTGATTGAAGCTAAAGAAATCGAGTTTGACACTCCAAATAAACCTAACGTCATAACTGCTATGAGCCCCAAACATAACCAGGGAGTGAATGCAATTGAAGATGATGGAAAAGAGTCAGAGTTCGACAGCTGGATTTACCCGACTACCGATGGTGGATTGAGCAATTGGACGGCAAAGGACTTCGTGCCCATTTCTTTTATTACACAGTAATAGATTTTTGTTTTGAGATTTGTAACAGACAATTTAAAACTTTACGGCTTGGTGCCTTTCCCGAGGAACTTTGGCTTTGTTTATGAGGGCTTAATATTTGTCATTTCCATATATCATCAATAAAGCATTGGACGTTTTCTTGCATTACAAATTTTGCGCTCCTTGTTTTTCTTTTCTACTTTGCACTTTATCAAAACAGCTATTGTCATACATACACACACTCACATATCATAATACAGGTCCACATCCACTCTGGATCCCACTGATAACGACTCTTCTATTGCCAATTATAACTTTGAAAGTCCGATCAACCAAGCCAAGGATGAAGGTGGGGATGATTGCGAAGTGCCTGGTGAACTTGCTAGACTGTTACTTCAAGAAGAGAGGACCATACACCCCCATAAAGAGCCAGTGGAATCGATAAATTTGGGTACAAAAGAAGACAAGAAAGAGGTCAAGATCGGTGCAAATCTGGAGCCTAGCGTTAAGCAACGGTTGATACAAATGTTGCGTGACTATGTTGAGATCTTTGCCTGGTATTTTGAAGATATGTCTGGGTTGGATACTGATATTGTGGTACACCGCTTGCCAACCAAAGAAGATTGTCCTTCGGTGAAACAGAAAGTTCGCCGCACGCGCCCAAAGATGTCTGAGAAAATCAAAGTTGAGGTCATGAAACAATTTGATTCCGGAGTTTTAGTTGTTACCTCTTACCCACAGTGGGTTGCCAACGTGGTCCCGGTACCAAAGAAAGATGGTAAGGTACGAATGTGTGTGGACTATAGGGATCTGAATAGGGCGAGCCCTAAAGATGATTTCCCTCTGCCTCATATCGATGATCTGGTCGACAACACCGCACAGCATAAGGTCTTCTCCTTTATGGATGGTTTTTCTGGTTACAATTAGATTAAGATGGCTCCCGAGGACATGGAGAAGACAAATTTTGTTACACAGTGGGGTACCTTTTGCTACAAAGTCATGCCTTTCGGGTTGAAGAATGCTGGGGCAACGTATCAGCGTGCCATGGTCGCTTTGTTCCACGACATGATTCACCGTGAGATTGAGGTAAATGTTGACGACATGATCGCAAGGTCCCAGACGGAGGAAGAACATCTTGAGCATCTCCAGAAACTGTTTGACAGGTTGAAAATGTACAAGCTGAGGTTAAACCCGAACAAGTGCACCATCGGGGTAAGGTCTGGTAAGTTGCTAGGCTTCGTTTTTAGTGATAAAGGTATTCAAGTGGATCCTGCAAAGGTGAAGGCTATACAGGAAATGCCAGCTCCCCAAACGGAAAAAGAAGTCAGAGGCTTACTGGGACGCCTGAACTATATTTCCCGATTCATCTCACACCTGACCGCTACTTGTGAGCCAATCTTCAAGCTGCTGAAGAAGGATCAAGTGGTAAGATGGAATGATGAATGTCAGGCCACTTTCGAAAGGATCAAAGAATATCTCCAAGAGCCGTCTATTCTGATGCCTCCAATTGAAGAGAGACCTTTGATCTTATACTTGACAGTACTCGACAATTCGATGGGGTGTGTGCTGGGGCAGCATGACGAGTCTGGCCGAAAAGAGCATGCTATTTACTACCTTAGCAAAAAGTATACCGACTGTGAGACTCGATACTCACTACTTGAGAAAACTTGCTGCGCTTTGGCATGGGCTGCTCGCCGACTGAGACAGTATATGCTGACTCACATTACTCTATTGATATCAGAGATGGATCCAATCAAGTATATCTTCGAAAAGCCTGCCTTGTCCGAAAGAATAGCAAGATGGCAGATGATCTTGACTGAATATGACATCCAATACATAACTCAAAAGGCAATCAAGGGGAGTGTGTTGGAGGATCATTTGGCACATCAGGCAGTGGATGATTATCAGACTATGAATTTCGAGTTTCCGGATGAGAGCATTATGTTGGAAACTGACTGTGAAATACCTGGACCGGATGAAGGACCTGAGGAGGGATCCCGATGGTCTATGTTTTTGGATGGAGCTTTAAACGCTTTGGGTAATGGCATTGGCATCGTGATCATATCTCCTGAAGGCTGTCATACTCCGTTCACCGCCCGATTATGTTTTAACTGCACCAACAACATGGCGGAGTATGAAGCATGCATCATGGGCCTTCGAGCAGCTATTGACCTAAGGATTAAGTTCTTAAGTGTATTCGGAGATTCTGCTCTCGTGATCAGTCAGATCAAAGGCGAGTGGGATACGAAGCACCCAAATCTTATTCCTTACAAAGAGTATGTATTGACGTTGCTTCCGCACTTTGAGGAGATAACCTTTGAACACTTCCCGAGAGAGGAGAATCATTTAGCGGACGCGCTAGCTACCATGTCTTCTATGTTCAAGGTCAGGTGGGACAATGAAGCTCCCTAGATTACCATTGAAAGGTTCGACGAACCCGCACATTGCTGTGACATTGAGACTGAAGAGGTGGCAGATAAACCCTGGTTTCATGAGGTAAAAAGGTATCTTGAGGCTCAGGAATATCCCGAGGGTGCATCTGTTAACGACAAGAAGTTTCTGAGGAGGTTCGCTGTGAAGTTCTTCATCAGAAATTGTATCCTTTACAAGCGTAACCATGATTCAACCTTACTGCGATGTGTAGACAAGAACGAGGCAGAAAGGATTATGGTAGAGTTACATGAAGGTACTTTCGGAACTTATTCCAGTGGACATACCATGGCAAAAAAAAATCCTACGAGCAGGATATTATTGGTCTACCATGGAAGTCGACTGTTATCAACATTCTCGGACCTGTCATAAGTGCCAAGTCTATGCTGATAAGGTGCATATACCTCCAGTTCCTCTGAATGTCTTGACATCTCCTTGGCCCTTTACAATATGGGGCATCGATATGATTGGCGAGATCAGACCTACTGCATCCAACGAGCATCGTTTCATCCTGGTAGCCATTGATTACTTTACGAAGTGGGTTGAGGCAGCTTCCTTTGCTACAGTGACCAAGAACGTCGTGGCACAGTTTATCCTACACAATCTGATCTGTCGATATGGTGTACCCGAGAGGATCATTACGGACAATGGTACAAATCTCAAGAATACGATGATCACCGAGCTCTGCAAGCAGTTTAAGATACAGCATCACAACTCTTCTCCCCACCGGCCTAAGATGAATGGGGTTGTTGAAGCGGCTAATAAGAACATCAAGAAGATTGTGCAGAAGATGACGGTGACATACAAAGACTGGCACGCGATGTTACCATTCTCTCTTCATGGATACCGTACCTCAGCACGGACATCAACAGGGGCAACACCCTACTCCTTGGTGTATGGCATGGAAGCAGTCTTACCCATTGAGGTTCAGATACCCTCTCTTCGGATTATGAAGGATGCAGGTTTGAGCGAGGACGACAGGATCCAGACCCGGCTTGATCAGCTGAACTTAATACTGAAGAAGTAGTGGACCGACCTTGGTTTCATGAAGTCAAAAGGTATCTTGAGACTCAAGAATATCCAGATGGAGCTTCAGTTAATGATAAGAAGTTCTTAAAGAGATTCTCTGCTAAGTTCTTCCTTAGTAACGACATGTTGTATAAACGCAATCACGACTCTGTATTACTTCAGTGCGTAGATAAGGTTGAGGCTGAAAGGATCATGGCTGTATTACAAGAAGGCACTTTTGGCACCCACTCCAGTGGGCATATGGTGGCGAAGAAAATCCTACGGGAAGGCTATTACTGGTCTACCATGGAAGCAGATTTCTATCAACACTATCGAACCTTCCATAAGTGTCAAATTTATGCTGACAAGGTGCACGTACCTCTGGTTCCTCTGAATGTCTTGACGGCCCCTTGGCCCTTTGCTATGTGGGGAATTGATATGATTGGGGAAATCATGCCGACAACCTCCAATGGACACCGCTTCATCTTAGTGGCCATTGATTATTTTACAAAATGGGTGGAGGCAGCTTCCTTCACTTCCGTTACTAAGAACGTTGTTGCCCGTTTCATCAAGAAAAATCTTATTTGCCGGTACGGTATCCTGGAGAGGATCATCACTGACAATGGTACAAATCTCAACAACACTATGATCACCGCCTTGTGCGAACAATTCAAGATCCAGCATCACAATTATTCCCCTTACCGGCCAAAGATGAATGGTGCTGTCGAAGCTGTAAATAAAAACATTAAAAAGATCATACAGAAAATGACAGTCACATACAAAGACTGGCATGAGATGTTACCATTCGCTCTCCACGGGTATCGCACCACAAATCGCACATCAACCGGGACAACACCCTTTTCTCTGGTTTACAGAATGGAAGTTGTCTTTCCTATCGAGGTCCAGATCCCCTCTCTGAGGATTATGAAGGATGCAGGGCTAAACGAAGACAATTGGATCCAGACTCGACTTGATCAACTGAACTTGATTGATGAGAAGAGACTTACTGCTGTTTGCCATGGTCAAATGTATCAAAAACGGATGATCAAGGCTTTCACCAAGAAGGTCAGACGCCAAGTGTATCAAGTTGGGGATTTAGTGATCAAACACATCATATTGCCACAAGGTGATCCCAGAGGCAAATGGACTCCTACCTACAAAGGACCATTTGTAATGAAAAAAATTTTCTCTGGTGGGGCAATGATCTTGACCACCATGGATGGTGGCGATCTGCCGCATCCTGCGAACACAGACATAGTCAAAAGATACTACGCATAAGAGATCCGTTAGTTTGACATACCTAAGCAAAACAAGGGTATCCCAGCAAACTAAAAGGGTTCAGGAAAAAATTAGGGATAAAACAAAAAAAATATGTATACCCGGCAATTTGAAAACCCGAAAGGGCGACTTGGGCAAAAAAGGGTTTCCCGGTGGACTGAAAACCCGAAAGGGCGGTCCAGGAAAAAGTTAGGGAATTAAAGCGTATGACTATGTCCCGTTGGATCACTTTACGGACAACCTTTGGATTCCACTAACAAACTCAGAATTTCTGATCAATTCAATTATTTTCGGACAAGGCAACAAATAGACAAGATGCTCAGAGATACGAAGACTATAGCAGAATGGAAACCCCATGGGATTTTTACACATAGCTATCTTTTCTTTGTATCAATTTTTTTTTACGACAACATTCTCTTACTATAATGTTTGTCTCCTTGTAAAAAAATACTTACTCAAAGTCAATACAAATATATCTCTTTGAAAGTATAAAAACTATATCTGTTTTTTTTCTTTACGCTTGTATTTTGTTTGCAAAAACGTCCAATGATTCATTGTTGAACATATGCATTTGAACATAATTACTGTTTACAAATAAACAAAATGAAAAAAGGCAATTACTGATTGGTTGAATGGATAAGGAAATACTTCTAGGCTATTCCATAAGAAATCCCCACAGTACGTCTTTTAAATCCCCAGCGGAACAAAGATTCAAATTATCAACCCCGGTAGAAATCATCCAATTTCTCCAAACATTTTAAGCAACACATGGAATTTCCCTTACAACAGAATTTACTTCTCTAAACGAAAAATCATCAACACTTTGACTTCAATACATAAAGACTTACATATCCTCAGCAGCAGTCAAGGATTTATTTTCCCTAATCCTACAGTAGTACAGCAAATTAGCTCACATACGCATACATTGCATCTATATATCATCAACATTGATAAAACGAAGGCATTATATCGTACATTTCATGCAACATGAATCTGCATTTTAGCTAACATTTTTACCCTTTTAGGGATAAGATTAACAACTACCGTTAACAAAATGTTTAGAGTTTTCAAATACAGTACATGTACGCTCCAGACACGAATGCCATTGTGATACTCATTCAGATTCAACCTTCTGATACAGTTCAGATACGCTCCAAATGGACGCCATTCTGATACTCATTCATATTCAATCTTTTGATACAATTCAGATACACTCCAGATACGGATGCCATCCAGATACTCATTCAGATTCAACCTTTTGATACAGTTCAGATATGCTCCAGATACAGATGCCATCCTGATACTCATTCAGATTCAACCTTTTGATACAATTCAGATACACTCCAGATACGGATGCCATCCTGATACTTATTCAGATTCAACCTTTTGATAAAGTTCAAGTACGCTCCAGATACGGATGCCATCCTGATACTCATTCCAATTCAACCTTTTGATATAGTTCAAATACGCTCCAGATACGGATGCCATCCTGATACTCATTCAGATTCAACTCTCGTTCAGTTCAGATACGCTCCAGACACGAATGACGTTCTGATACTCATTCAAATTCAACTTTCAGATACAGTTCAGATACGCTCCAGACACGGACGCCATTCTGATACTCATTCTTTCAACTTACAAATTACAACACAAACAATCACCTTTTGTTGGGAAAGGGGAATTTTTTATTTTTGACCTAGAAAATGATCAATTGGTTTAAGGCATGATCTCAAGAGTCCAATTTCATCATTTTGACCTAATGACATGATTCAAAACATTGCAAGACCATTGGATTGACAGATGAATTTTGCAGTCAACTGATCAAAAGTCTATTGTATACTGAAAAGTCAAACTTTGACTTTTTGGTCAAATTCAAGTACCAAAGATCATAATCCATCAAAACATGTCAAAATATGAAACTTATTCATCAAGAAATCAATATTTCATTTTTAAAAGTCAAAATTTCTAAACTTAGAAATTTTTCTAAGTGTTGAAAATTTCTTATTTTTTCATAACTTTGAGCAATTTTTTCATTATGATGCAAGATGATTCAAATAAAACTTCCAACATGAAAGTTGTAGATCTCCATGAAATATACAACTTTTATTCACACAACTTCTCCTAAAATTTTTTGTATCTCAAGTTATAATTTTGTGAATACATGCTCATGAACTAAAAAAGACTTAGTGAAATTTTGCCCTAGTTAGGCAGATTTTTGACCTAACTTCATGGGACTTTTTCATATAGTTCCAAGGGGAATATTCAAAATCAATTCAAATATGAGTTAAAGAGAACATTGCAAGCTTTCCAAAATGTCCCAGAACTCCTTGAGATCATTCTTGAGCAGGGAGAATCGAAGAGGTAAAGTTGGTGTTTTGTCACTTGGATTACAAGCCATTTTGTGAAGAACACTTGGTCCAATCTTCAAGCGTGTTGTACAAATATCACTTTTCAGGCTTCTAACTTGATTTTCACTCCATAATTAAATATTTTCATAGCTGTTGGAAGCTTTAATCTAAGCATTCAATGCATTGTACAAATATAATTCCATATTGGGAAGAAAGGCAACATTGCCATTTTGGAAAAGCAAGCTTTATGCAAAGTCAAATTGCATTGAGCCTTGCATTTGTTATTTCTGCACAAACACACTCTACAAAATCAGAACAAGTGTATTTAAAGGTTTCTGCCACCCTACAAGCCTTGTACTTCACATTTAAACCATGCTTGCTAACTTTGCTTCAAAAACAAGTAACCAAGCCAAAACATGAGAGTTTAAAATTCTGAGTTGTGACAAGCCTCCAAACCTCTTGCTTATAAGTATACACACTATTTTCAAGTGGACACACAGATGGTAGTACCCTGAAACTACTTCAAACACTCAAAAACCCAAAACCTATCCAAGAACACCATTAACACACAGTTCTGAACCAAAACTCATAATCTTCATTTCCACTCGTGCATTTTGAAAACTAATCACTCAAACACCTTCTATACATCATACCAAAGCTATCCATACCCTTGTTTCCTCACTGTAACTCCTTCATCACTATCCACCATTTTCAAATATCAAGCTTGCAGGTTGACTTGGGTAGAGAGATTCAGGGACTTTCAAGGAAAAGTAAGAGTTGGAATACACTCAAGGAAGTCTACGCAAGCTAAACAGATCCCCAAGCCATCTCAAAAGTTGCCCAAACTCCATTCACGACTCCAGCTGCAAGAGGTAAAAAAATCAAACTTCTATCTCTTCATACAAGCATCATTTGATCCTGATTTGTGAAAACAAAATGTAGATATCCTTGCTCTAAAGCTAACCATGTTCATAGTTTCCATTTACATTGACTGTGTATAGAGAATTTTGGATTTGAAATTTCTGAGAAAATTAGGTTTTAATTTAGGGCCAGCAAAATTAGTTCTTATCTTTGACATTTAGCTTACATAAGTTATATGACTGAATTCGTGGGAAGAAACACCACAACTTTCATGTTTGAACTTTCCATTTTTGTGGAGAAATGAGGAATATACAGGTGGTCCGGCTAGGCTTAAGGTTGAAGACGAAGTTACCTTCAGAAAGCAGTTTCTAATATATATTTATGCTTGGATTATATGATCGGATGAAACAGTTACTCCAATGGCAAGCGCGCGCGTACTAAGTTATATGTTACCTAAAGGGAGAGGGTTCAAACCAATGTGCACCCCCCTTTTGCATTTTTCCATTTTTTGATTATTTCTAACATCTGTTTTGCAGGCGCTGGGCCCTTTGGGCCTGTCGTTTTTTTTGTTTTTGCTAGCATACTTCTCTGTTTACTTGAGGCACCCCTTGGCCCATTTTATTTTTATTTTACTTATTCATTTCTTTTTCTTTCAAATATATTTTCTAAAAATACCAAACAATTATAAAAAAAAATAGATTTATATTTTGACATAATTTAAATATTTTTCCACATAAAAATTATTTTTATTCATTTATACTTTATTTATCTTTCACTAATTTCCTTGTAAATTAAAATAAAACTAGGTTATTATTTATCTAAATATATTTATTTTAATATAAAAAAGATCAAAAATATTTCATAACACCACATATTATTTTCAAGACAAAATATAAAAAATATCTTTTCCTTTAAACTTATTTTCCTTTAATCAACTAAAATAGATTTAGGGTTTTATTAAAAAATATTCTCTTAATTAAAATATTTTCTTAATTAGTTTTTTTCTTAATTAATTTAAGTTAATTTAATTTAATTACTTTTTTCTCTAGTTAGGCTTAGGTTAAAATCTCTTTCATACAAAAATCACAAAACAAAAATCATTTCTTTCAATTTGCATTTGTACTTTATATATTTCTTCAATTGTTTGTGCAATATTAAACTTGGTTGTAATAGATCAATTAGATTTATATTATTGCAATCATAAATTGTATACCCCCTCCCACAAGTGTTGTAATAGCGTAGTAATTTTAAATTTCGCAATTTATCGCTTTTACATAATATGCTAGTAATTAGGGTTTGTATGGAAAGAATAAAATCAATCAAATAGAAAACCTTAATTCAAGACAAAAACAAGCATGGAAACAGCACACTTGCACACAAGCACCCCTAGGGTAAAATCCACTTTGTTGCCTTACAAAATGGCCATATTACGCATGTAAGGTATCTTAGCAAAAACAAGTAAATACAAGATCATAGTCCCTCGATGACGCTATCTAAAGTTTCCTTACAAATGATCTTGATCCCTCAAAAAGAATGCTAAGATACCTCTCAACATTGCTAATCATGGCTATACGATGACCCACGCCCGTCCCGTTAACATCCAAAGATAGGGTTGCTTACCAAATTAATGGTAAGACAAAAATGTCAAAGGAAAAGAAAATGAACAAGAAAGACATTTGAGTAGGTAAAATTTCTCCTAATTACTTGCTTCATTTCAAAACAAACATCCTTGCTATTTTCAAAACAAACACCTACACATTTCAAAACATCTTGCAAAACTTGAAAACATTTTCAAAAAGATCAACATCTTTGTGTACATTCTTACGAATGAGAATCATTACAAAGATTGCCTAAACAATGGCCTCTTTACAAAATACTTTCAAAAACCACACAAAGCATAATTTCAAACAAAAGCAAGTGATCTAGCAAGTAACTAAGAGCCCATGGAAAACCATGGATGAAAGGGGTGCTAATACCTTCCCTTTTCATAATCTACCCCCCGAACTCAAGAAATAATCTCAAAGGTCTTTCCTGTTCTTTTTCACCTTTCCTTTTGGATAAAAGAAAAGTCGGTGGCGACTCTTGCTAACCACAACATTTGCGATCAAACGCAAAACCCTCAAGTCAATTCTCCCACCGTATCACAACAAGCAGCCCTAAACAATCTACACAAGACTCACATTCTTTTTTATCTGCAAAATAAAGAGCTTTAGTTTCTAAATAACATCTCTTAATCCCTTGTACATCACCTTCTTTTTTGTAATTAAGTGACAATTCAGGATAAGGGATCCCTAAACCATCTGCTAAATTTTTAATGTCAATATTTTTCCCAATTCCCACATAAGCTTTCCCCTTAGAAAAATTTAAAAGTTTATCAAATTATTCCAGAGTTGATGCTAGATGAAAGTCTTGGAAGGTAAAACACCTCAATGGAGGGTCATAGAATTGAATTAAGGAAGAAACAACATCCAATTGTATCTCCACTTTTGTTAATTCAAGGATATCCCCAGAACGGCGAGTAAACATCTTCAAATCTCTTTCAGATAGATTCCCTTTGATGGTCTTGATCTTCATCATATTTTGCTTGACGTTATTAATACGGACAAGTTGTTTCCTTCTGGCATTCATTTTTAGGACACTTCACCAAAAACCTTTGATTTTTTTATCATGTGAATAAGACAGACAAAAGGAAATGGAGGGTAATGAATATATGAAGTGCAAGATGTATGAATGCATGATTGTGTGGCATAGTAACGAGATTTCATGAAAGGTATCCTTAGATGGTAGGCTCTTAGTTTTGGCCTATGTGTATTCTACCCTCCCAATAAGGTGGTTTCCTTAAGGGTATCATGGATAACACTAGAGGTAAAGGCACAAGGGCTTCCCTTAAGTGGAGCCTCTTTCTAGATCAAAACTTTCTTCTCTAGGCCATGAAAGTTCTCGCCATGAGATTTTGGTTTAACGGTTATACAAATAGTCATGGGTTTCATTCCAAAGTCCTACCCCCCAAGAGGATCTCTCTTGAGACATATTTCTTTTTCGGAATTCCACCGACTCTAGGAGAAGTCGTCACATAAACTCGTAGGGATAATGTATCCCCTTGACTAATAGACGAACCTTCTTTCTAAGGGTTTTTTTAAAACAATATTTTAAAACTAAAAATAAAAATCCCATCATCAAATGAATATAATATGATAAAAATAAATTAAAATAATAAATGAAAGGAAATAAATAAATAACAAAAAATAACGAAAACATTAAAGATCCAAACAAAAAACCTTAAACCTAAGAGGAAGGATTATAAGCCATAGGGTTGATTCCCCAGCAGAGTTGCCAGCTGTTGTAACCGGTTTAAAATTGAGAGTCGTCACCCTTAATTTTTATCTTTAAGAAGGGAATATAAATGATAACCCTAATTTGGTCAGAGATTCTAAGTTGTTGCACTCGTTCATAGACGAAGGGAAGATGTTAGGAACCCCTCATCTACCTTGTTCACAAGAATACTAGGGTTTAGAATTACGGCTCAGGAAATAGGGTTTTAATTTTTGTTATGGGAACTTGCACGATTTTAGTCGTATGCCTATGTATCCTCTTATGAGGAATCAAAGTCCCAATTCGTAGTTCATAATTGGTTGGTGTTTTTTATGGATTATGAAGATATTTCAATTTCTCCTTAAACCAAGTCTGGGTGTTTGAATAGTGGAATTACTAGACGAAGTTCACAGTCGATTAAAAGTATCTCCGTAACCCTTTTTTTGAAAATAATCTTAGATTTAATTAAGTTAAAAAAATATTTGGTGTTGGTTAAATATTTTTTAAATATACTAATATATAAAAAATATTTTTAATGCATGTGGAAAAATAATTTTAATGCAATTTATAAAAGTAATTAAAGAATGAGTTAGTGGAAAAAAAATATTGAATTTTATAATAACAAAATAATTTCAGAATTTATAAATTTATTAAATATAAAATAATATTAATGTAAATAATAAAAAATAAAATAATTTTAAAAAAACGCATGGGGGTGTATTTTATTTAGGTTAAGTAAAAGATAGGGTAAAAAAAGTAGGACCCTAAATTCAAATATTGAGTTCAGGCCCAGTTCACAATGGGAGGTGTTGTTTGTACACAGTAACGAAAACAGGGGGGTTTGGTTTAGCAAGGGGCCTAAGTTTAGATATTGAACTGGGCCTGTTTTCATAGAGGCTATAGTTTGAATGGAGGAAGTAATTTGTGGTGTAAGTTTAGCATTGGGCTTGGCCTAGATATCATTTCCGATCCGTTGGTAATTTTTAGGGAGGTTTAGAGGCTTATGATGCACTAAGCGTTTGTGGATCGTTTGATCCAGATCGTGTGCCAATTCATGCGTGAATATTGGGCCTTCGATCAAAAGTAGCACAATTGTGTGGTTGAGAATTAAGGTTGACCGGGGAGTATGTTATGCGTGCAACACAGAGGCTTTGGGAGGTCTATATATTCATTTTCCCTCAATCTTTCTCATTTTTTTCGCCCCTCTCTCTCTACTCCCAAATGACAAAGCCCTTTTATGTTTCTAGAGAGAGAGACTCTTACCTCTCTCTAGAAACACACCACGCCATAAATTTCCTATCCCAGAGCACCACCAGTCGTAAATTGCTTCCGCTGGTGGCTGCATCTGGGCACCACTGCCTGCCTTCAAACATTCATCCCCAGCCACCATAAATGTTCATTTGGGTTCTTTTGAACCCTAAGAATTCTAAGGGTTCAAGATGAACCCTAACCTTGAAAACCCAACAACCTTTAACAACGATGAACCCTAACCCTAGTCTTAAGAACCTTAACCCTAGTCCAATGAACCATAACCCTAACCTAACCCTATTTTGACCACAGAAACCACAAATTAAACCCCAATCATACAGTTAAACATAAATCATCATGCAATCAAAACCCTAAAAGCTAAATGGTTTCAGGCTTACCTCTCCTTGCTGTGATTCTTAATTTCTGGTTTTCTGATTCTCCCCTCTAATTTCTTCCTTTCTTGTTCGCAGGTGACACCGGCAGATGGAAGTATAGTAGCGGTGCAGCGAAGAACCTTAGGGTTTCAGATGTTGAAGCCTTAAAATTCTCTTCTTCTTCATTCTGCTTCCCAAATTTTCTCTCTGTAAAATTTTTCGTCCAATTTCTCCTCCTGCTCTAGGTCTTAGATTATAGGGTTTATATAGTGTAGATTAGAGAACAAATTAAGAAGTTTTTATTAAATTGTTGTTACGAGTTCTTGATTAGGAATTTTTTAGATCTATAGTTGATTTGAATCGTGTATTTATTTGGACTATTAGTATTGTAATGGAAAGAATTTGATATGATTAAATTATATTTGATTTAGTTGTTATTTTATTCGATTCTGCCTTTTTTTAGAAAGATTTGATTTTCATTTCAAAAGTGTATTTTTCTTTCTGGATATGTACAATGTTTTTTCTTTTGGATTTTGTGCTTGTTGAAGAACAGGGCCGCTGGCTGAGATTCATTAGGGTTTCAAAACCCCTTTTTCTTTAATTTTGACTTTTAGTCAACACGTATCAAAAAGGAAAATATCTGATGATTTTTTTTATAAAATAAATAATTTGATAAACACAATTTTATGTTAATAATAATAATAAAATGATAATATTTGTCATAATAATATAAATATAATTAACAATAATTAAAATAAATAATACTATTTATTATATTAATAATAATTTATACTAATAATAAGAACCAGTTTGACTTTGGAAAAAATCACGGGCCTCTAAAAGAATGGGCTATCCGTAAAAATATAAAACCTCTGCTTCTTCCTATTTATCAAGCTGAACAACAACTTTTAATGGGCTTAACCTTAATGGGCTTCTGATTAGAAAAAACCCCGTATACTTACCAATACACCCCTCTTTCTATTTATTCATTAAATTCTAAATGGGCTGAAATATATCCAACAAATACACCTCCATTCTTAATTGTAAGAACCAACTTAATAGGCCATCAGATTTTGATGGTCCATCCTGAAATAATACGTCCCCCTTTATAAACTTAAACCCCATAATAATTTGAAAACAATCTAAACCTTTATAAAAGTGATAACTTTAGTAGGGGATAAATTGTTAGAAATATATAGAGAAAATTTGAGGTATGACATCATTCAACTAACTCTCTAACTTATAATTCACTAACAATTAACTTTACTTTATGCCTTTATTTTGTGCCTTAATTTTTATGTACCATTTATTTTAGCATTTACATTCCATGTCATTTCTCTTTTGCTCACTTGAGCATTTATATTTATGCCATTTTATCTTTGCTCATTTGAGCTTTTATTTTCTTTTTGAAGATACTTAATAATCAACTTAAACAATAAAAAACTTTAAGGTTACTTGGCCTATTTGGTTACTATCCTTGGCATTGCAGAGTTCTGGATCTCTCAGACTTAGGATTATAAGCTTTGATACTTGGGGACCTTGTTGCTCTATTTTTATTCTATCTGAAGTTCTTGGGGTTTACTCCAAGGAATTGGGTTAATTTTCCTTGTGTGCATGTTATTCTGATTATATGTTTTGGCCGTGATTGAGAATTCCTCGGTATACAACCGTTACTCTGCCAAATTTTTATGAAGACTTAATTCATCTGAAGCTTGGTATTCCTCAGAGGTTTAGTATTTTTGCTTACTTGGTTTTAATCCAAAGGATGAGAGTTCTACATTGACTTATTTGTGTTAAGTGTTGGCTTCTTGTTGGTTAGATGGTTATTTTCCTTAGCTTTTACCTTATGCTTTAGGATAGTCCCTTCATCTCCTCCTATCTTCTTTAATTTCAAAAATCTTCTCCCTCCTTTTCAAAACTCTTCTTGTTTTCTAACTTGAACCGCTTTCATAATAATCTTGGACTTAGGTCCATGCATTTTCAAAATATTTTCTTAACCAAACTTTAATCAACTTAACCATACTTTAACATCTTTCTCAAGACTAAAAGTTATTAATCTCATTCATACCATTTTTCCACTTTTCCTTTTTACTTTAAAACTTTTTCTCAAAAGATTAGACTCTTGTCGATTCTTCTAGTGATGCGAGCTACTATACTTCTATGATATGTAGTGAAGTGAGATATTTTCTACTTTGGTGTCAAGTGAGGCTTTGTTTATTTTAAAATCAAAGCTATATCCTCCACTTTGAGATGATGTAAATTCTCCTTTATCATAGTCATGGGTAGTAAGTATATTTTCCACTCGGATATGCCGATGATGTCTCTTCTCTTAAAATTAACCAACACACGTGTGCTTTTTTTTTTAATTTTTGAGGTGAACTATGAGTACCCTGATCTCCTATTGCATGAAAGGTGGTACATACGCACTAAAGGTTCGCAACCGTAGCTGATATAGAAATTGTAAAAAATACTTCATTTCTCATCTCCACCATCTTATTTTGTGTACATCATTTTATAGCCAAAATACACAGATTTTCAAAGAGGTTCTTGCGGAGTACCGTAGATGTTTAGGATGATAATACCTTACATTTGCATAACCAACCCCCATACCTAGATTCTCTCCCTTTTTTTGGGTTTATTCGCACTTTTCCCATTTCTTTTGGAAACAATAAAGCGCAGTGGCAATTTTTATTTGATTTGTACGAGTTAAGCCAATCCAATGGTTTAGTCTCAACATTTCTACCGCTAAAATTATATGACATGTCAAATAAGATGTTAGAACATCTATCATGACTCTGTTTTGATATGTTTATATCAATATGCTTTATCCAGTTCAATTGCTGTTACACATAGATCTTTGTCTTAACATGTGCTAGGACATTACTATCTGTATATCAGAATTTCAATTGGTATCAAAGTAGGCATCCTATTCTATTCTGGGTGAGACCTGGCGAAAATACTTTCTGGTGCATTGGACTTGAAGAAACAAAGTGTTGGTTGTAGCTGCTGCTATGACTGTGGCGTTAATTGTGAGGCGTTTCTCTGCTACTTGTGCCTCTATAGTGTGAACGTGGACAACTTATTTATTCTGGGATGACCCTTTGAGAAGGACCATTGACTATTTGTGACAGGGTAAGTATTGGACATGTCTAAAGTTGTCATACATGTAGCTTTGATGGTGAGTTGTTGTGTTTTGTTTGATTTATTATCAAACATATGGTGTGTTGTCACTTGTATTATGGTGATTATGTGCAAGGTTTATCTTGTTATTCCCTGAAAAGTGTTGAGGAGTTGTTGATGTGTGATCCGCTACATATGTATCTGAAAATTTTAGATAGTTTGGAGTGTCCTATGGTATTGTGATAATTGGAGGATAGCTTCAACCAACCTGCTAAAGTTGCCAAATATACTTGAGGTTCATCACAAGTCCACTCATAAAGGCACTTTTAAGTGAGTTTGTTGAACAAAGATCTGAAGAAAGTATGAAGCAATTTATTTTTGCTTCCAACCCTAAAAGGCCAACCTCCGGTCTTTGATAAAGGATCTCTTGTTGTGTACCTTGGAATGATGTCCTACCAGATTTTAGAACATCACATCAACAAGTTATGAAGATTTATGTTGGCTAAAGGAATGGAATTACATATGCTCTGGGTGCTAAAAAATTCGGGTTGGTCACATATGTTTAGAACCTTCTCCTGAACTGGAAGAGGAGGCATATTTGTTGTGTGTCTAAGAAGTTTCTGTCTTAGATAAGTGTGCTGATAAAGAGATGATCAACCTATTGATCCTTCTTGGTTGAGCTCAAGACTACTAGAGGAGATTTATTTTCTCAACCAGGTTCTTTATATGTGGATGTCAAGTTCAAAAGTAGAGGACATTCTCTCTGGCATCTGGAAGATTCTTCTAATCAAAAGAAGTCATATTTGTGTGATCTTACTTGTGACTATTCTGATGGAATAGTTTCTAACTGAGTTGGAGAATGGGACTTGTAGCAGTTGGCTGGTGGGTGTTTTTAATAAACAAGATGAAGGTTGTTTACTCAAACTTGATATTTTTATCAAGTTTATGATAACATGGAACTCTTGTTCTATTGTAGTAGAAAAGACATCCAAGGGTTGTATGCATTGGAGATATATCAACATATGTTAAGTTTCTTCTAGAAGATTAACTTACAACTATGGTGGTGTGTTGTCTGCGTGTTTGGAGTGTCATTCAAACTGCTTCGGATGAGCTTTCCAATCCTGAGAAGAAGACTTATTCTAAATAGTCTGTTTGTGGTATGATGATCATTCAATACCCTGGTTATTATGGTATTTCCTAGTTGTCTAGAAAAAGGAATCTCCTCTGCTGATGCATAAGGATGATGTATAACACCTCAAGGACATACAAGAGGTTTGTATGATGTGCTTATTATAAGAAGGTTCTTGAGGTGTGCATGTTTCTGCATGTATCTATGATCTAGTCTTAAAGGTTGATTGGTTGTGGATGGATACAAGTATGGTTCCCTTGTATTTCCTGTAAGAGTTATTGGTGGTGTCTACAAATCCATAGTAAATGATTAAATCCGTGATGTCTGAATTGATGTTGGAACTTCATTTCAGTTGGTTGCTTCTCTAGCCAAGGAAGTTTTTTTTTGCTCAAGGTGGAGTGTAAGGTCAAGCCACTGATTTAATCAAGAATAATTTGTGGGATGTATATCTATCATGACTATTTCACATGATGAATAATCTACTTATTCTAAGTTTTATGAAGAAAAAGGATGTCAGACCAAATGTACTACCTAGTGTGAGAATGTAGTATTATCAGCTGTCAGTATTTCTCAGAGGGAACTGTGAAGAAAGGAATGTAAGAAAATTTTCCTCTGATGATGTTGTGCATTTAACTGATGAAAAATACTTTGACGAAAGCTGAGTATTGCTTTAATGTGTGTGTGCAAGTCTATAATATGAACTCTTTGTTTCAGAGAGTGTTTGAGAGTTTATTTATCTCCATGGTATATAAGTGTTTGTGATTACCTGAATGAGTTACACTGGCTGTGTTTTATGAAGAGCGTCTTGAAGGACCTTGTTGCAAAATGAGTCTATTGAATATGATTGGGTTCTGTGATAAGGAGTTAATGTCCTAAATAATGTTGTGACATCATGCTTATTAAAGATGCTTGGGATTTTGGATTAGAATGAGAAGAATCTGACTTGTCTAAAGTAGTATGCTTGTTGAATGCATAACTACTATCCAACAATTGCAAGTAAGAGTAGAAGAATTATATTAGATAGTGTGATCTGATCAGGAAGATTATGATGAAGGGGTTTTTGTCTGATGCAAAATAATGTGTCAATCAAAAGCATGTGAAGCAAGCGAACTAATTTTTTTTACATGTCCTTGTCAAAGTTCAGAAGTCAGAGGGTTTGGTTGTGCTCTCAAGGAGCTAGAGTATCTAGTTTAGGTGTATCTTAACAAGGGTGTTAATGTTCTCAACTGGTATGAGAAGTTATAATCCTTCACTTTGAGGGAGTGAATCCTTTCATGTTCTCAAGTGTTCATTTTTAGCTGGAGTACTGGTTATCCATGATAGGGGATTTAAATACTTGTCTTTAAATTGTTGCTGCAATGGTGCATGCCTTGTGGAGCTTGCTTGATGTTCAAATTTGGGGAGATTATTGACCTCCTATAAAGATGTGATGTCAGGAAAGATACTTTGACATCCTATTACTGACAATGTTCGTAGAGGACTTGGTAGTTAGAAGTTTGATTATGTCATTGGGAAGTCAGTAGATAATATCAAACTATGGTCATGGTTCTTAGGAGTGATTTGAGAATCATTTTTGAGAATTTTTTTCTGCAGTTTGAAGATAAGGTCAATGGAAGTGTTTTGTTGATAAATAGAAGTGTTCATGCTCAAATCTTACTAAGTCTAGCTGAAAGGAGTGTGTAGAAGGCATTGTGATAATGCTTCAAAAGGTTCTTCAACCATATTGTGGCCCTAGTCTGAAAAATCTCTGGTTGAATGCTGAAAACTGTGTTAGTATTTTTGAAGAAAAGAGAAAATAGACAATGTCTGATTGGATGTCAAGACATTGTTTAGGACTTCTCTCTATGAAGATCAACAAGTAGTGCTTGTAGACAGTGTAATCAAGTACACGTCAGATAGAAGTGTGACACGTGTGTTTGACCATGCATGCACATTCATCGATGTTTTAAATTCCAAGAGAAACAATCCATAGTGGATTAAGGCATGAAGAATTATTTGTGGACGGTGCACACTTTATTTTTGATGCAGTTATTTTCCTCGAAAAATGCTCTTTTTGACCAAGACCTTTGCTACAGTAAAGAGTCGTTAATCCCTAAGTAACATCTCGGGTATTTAAGGATGCCATCCCTTCTCTTTCATTCATCTTATGTTAGTATGTTTTTCATTAAAGCTCTTATGGATTTTATCCGAGTATGGGTGAGTATAGTTTGGGTATGGTTTTGTGGGTGATAAAATTTTCATTTTCTGGCTAAAAAGGGGGAGAAAGGTACTATTCACCAAATGAGTATTTCATATGTTCTTGTACTTATTTTGTAAAGATGTTTAATAGGTTGTCTCAACATCATGTCCAACATCATGTATGTGTCTTGTCTCAGTTTTTGTGTCTTGTGATATGAGTTATGAACACATTTTTGTGATGTGTTCTGAGTTATCCAGGGTGGTGTTTGGTTGCTTAGGGTAAAATTTATGTTTCTTCTTAAGGGTTCTCCTATGCCCCCAAAGAGGAAGATTTATCTCTTCGTGTCAAGAATTTGTTCCTTGGTTGAGGGGGAGTGTCAATCATCTTCTTTCTCATGTACACCATCTGGTGTTGGAACCTGTTGGATCTATGTGTCTACCATTGGATTTATGATGCTGTTGTTAAAGGGGAGTGTCAATCATCCTCTTCCACATGTACACCAAATGACTTCAGGGCTTTCTACACCTTTTCTCCTAAGGTTGATGTTCTTTGATATTGAGTTTTATGTGTTGCAATTGAGCTGATGTGGAGAATATGTCGAACATGATGTCCTAACATCATTATGAAGGTGAAGAGATGTTTCTCCATGTTGTTTTGTTTAATAGCTTCCTGAAGACTGAAGACTAAAGCTGATGGTTGTAATTTTTTTCATTGCTGTAAATTGAGTTGTAATTCTTTATTTGTTTTAGCCAAAATTTGCCAAAGGGGGAGATTGTTAGTTCTCTATTTTGTATGATTAACATTAATTTTAGTAAAACAAATTAGGCAGCAATATGTTAAATAGGATGTTTCATCAACTGGAGCAACATGTCAAACAAGATTTCCTATGCAGAGTCATTCGACATTGTGATTATGTTGGGCTGGGCTGTTGGATCTATTTAAGTTTTAACAGATGCAAAATATTCTGGAAATATTATGGTATCCTATGTGGTGCTAATTTTAAGGTCTTGAAGATTCAAGCTAAAATCAAGAAGAATATTGACTTTCTAATTATGGAGGTAAATTAGGAAAGTTGTGATTGAAGACCTATCTTTATGCAGAAGTTTCTATAGATTTGTAGCAGCTGAGATGCTACGATATGAAGCCCAAAATCCAGTCGGATAAAGGGTTATAAATAGAAGTTTATTAACCTAAAATAAGGTAAGTCGTGAATGAAAATATGTAATATATTAGGGCTTCGTTTGTGTGCCACTTCCTAGGAGTTTTGGTATGTGTTTTTGTGAGCCTCTCGACTATCATGTTGATAGAAGAGTAGGATTGTTCCTTGAGTTGTAAGGTTTTGTCATTCATTTATAAGCTTGTAAGCATTGAATGTTTGTGTGTCAATCTCTCTTAAGCTTTTAAGCATATAGTCGATTATTGTTCTTGGATGAAGCTTTGAAGAAAATCCAAATATGTTTGTTAGTCAAGAGTCTTGGGTGAACTTTATGTAAAAGGGGTGTCTTTCAAGTAGTTTGAATTAGTCACCAGAGTTTGTGGCTGTTAGATATCACTGGGATGATTTAGGAAGTGAAATGGTGATTTCTCATATTTAGGGAGGACCTAAGTAAAAGTGTCATTGGGTAGGTATTATGGGAGAAGTTGTAAATGGAGAAGTTTGGCTTTGAACTAATATCGCTGATAGTGGACTTTTTTCCTGGATTGGTAGCGCCTAGAGTAGATGTTATTGTTGAAGCTACCGACAAAAAACACAGAGCCACCACCGAACTTTATTTATCCCAGAGGAAGGGGAACTATCGAGAAAACCACAAGAGGATGGATAAGATGGTCTTGCGACCAAGAGAAAGGGTAAGGGAGTCGGTTATGCAAGGGGAAGGTATTAACACCCCTCAAATCTATTGTACCCAATGGGATCTATTTTGTTTGTCTTCTTCTAAGGGTGTGTTTATCTATAACTATATTTGCTTTAGGGAAAAGAAAATGGTTTTTATTATTTCGTTTGTGAGGATCTCGCCACCCATTGCCTATGTATCCAGTGAAGGAATCAGAACGTCGTAGTTCTTCTAGAAAATGTTGGTTTGTTGGTGTTTTTTAGTGGGCGATGTTAACACACACATTCTAGTAATGGGAACGACCTGTATCACGGTAGAACAAAGATAACATGTCCTTTGGGGTAAGTTTTGATTGGTTGAGTGTTTTTGCAAATTTTAGAATGAATTTGAATAATGATTAAATGTTTTGGTGTTTTTTATTTGTGGGTGATAAGTTTTAATTATAAAAGAAGAAATTTTTTTATGAGGGAGACTAGAAAAACCCTAATGTTGTCATGTACAATGGTGAGCTAAAAGTCTACCTCGACATAAAGCGATCGAAACGGGATTTAATCACCTCATGGAGCTACCTAAGGGAGTATGGTATCAAGGTTTGAACCGGAAAATAAAGAAACTTACATTCTAAATGTTTTTTTTATGGTTTTTATAAAATTAAATAAAAGAAGATAGTACTATAATATTTTTATGACTTTTTGTGAAAATAAATATTAAAACCTAATTCTAAACTATTCTAATGTTTTTGCGATTTTTATTAAGTTAAGAAAATTAAATCAAAAGGAAGTAAAATATTAATCTACTATTTTTTGATATATTTATTTTTTTCATAAAAAATTTAGAAGTTAAAAGGGAATGAAGTCCTAATTCTAAAATTGAAACTAAACTAATTAAAAGAAATTATTAGGAAAACCTATGTTATTATTAATTGAATCTTAAAATTTAAAATAATAATTTAAGAAAATTATTAAGACTAAATAACATATCTAAATAGAAAAAAATGGGGTGAGAGGAATTAAATTCTTGTTAGGCCCATGGTTTGGGGAAATGGGCCTAGGCGCTGAGGCCCGACCGTTTGATGTTCATCTTGCTGCATTAAAAAAAGAAATAAGGTGGTGCATGGGAGTAAAACGAATTGGGTTGGCATTGTTTGAGAACCAGGCCAGATGGGTTTTTTAAGGCCCATAACGAAATATGTGACCAAACCAAACCCTATAAATAAGGACAACCCAACGCGATACATTCTTTCCTATTTCCCTGCTATGCTCTCTCAACTTCTCTGTTCCACTTTGTTTCAACCTTCTTTGCTACTGCTTTCGTCTCATGGCCGATTTCCCTAATTCTTAACACTTCACCAAAAATAAAAACATAGCATACAGTTCTACTCGTTCTCTTCCTTGATTATGGAACTCAAACCCAAATTCACACAATCAACCTCAACATCATCTAATTTAAGATTTATAGTATAAACCCTAAGACTTCAACATCAAATTAAACAATTAATATGGAGGTAATGGTTTGAGGGCTTTCATTCAGTGGAGCATAAGGAATGAAGTGGTAACAAGATAATAAGGAAAATGCAAAAAACATACTGACTGGAGCTAGTCCAATTGTTCCAACACCGACGAGGATTTTTGACAAGTTCAGGTAGCTTCAAATTTTTATCTGCTTCCTCCTTCTTCTCTTCTTCTACCCTGAAAATCTTTGAACTGGATCTTCTTTCCTAATATGCTTTATTATTGTGAGGTTTGTTGTTGTGGTGAGTTGATTTTGTTGTTGTAAGGGTCGATGTTGCTTTGCAGTTGAAATGAGATTGTAGGTTGGAGGTTGTTAATTTGTGTATGTTGCAATAGTTTGCAGGTTTAAATTGTTGATGTGTTGCATTTGTGTTCACTTGCAGGTTTTGCAAGTTTTGAGGATGGAGGATTCTGAGCTATGGTGGATGGTGGAGGAAGAACTTGATGTGATTTTGGCAGAGTTTTGATAACTTTTTCTTCCCATCGCCTACTTCTGCTTTACCCCAGTTTTCTCTACTCTTCTTCTTTAAAATACTGGTATGAACAATTATGGTAGCGAGGTTTTGGTCTTGAGGGTGGATTTTAAGGTTATGTTGATGAGAGTTTGAAACTACAGGATTATGGTTGCTCTCTGCTTATCTTTTTCCATATCTGAAAAATAAAGGATGGTATGATATTGTATAGAATTTTTGATGTTGTATATTTGGGACTGGTCTACCATAGGTTCTTTGTAGTGTTTTTTTCTTCAGATTCTTCTCCCCCTTTGTTGTCATTGTTGGCTCTTTTTATAGTGAGATACGGGTGGAAATTGGGGGGAAATATGGTGAAGTTTGAACATTATTTGTATGTTGTCTTGGTGGATTTTTAATGCAGGTTTGGGTTTGCTTATTTTGATATTATTTTCAGGCTATTTTGACTGTTTTTTCCAGACTGTTATGACAGTATGCAGCAGAATGGTAGCAACAATTTTTCTTACTATTTGCATACAAAGTTGTAGCAAACATTGGACTGGTTTTGGTTAGGTGACATCTTTATAAACCCTATTCTTTTCATCTTCTTATGTCTGTGATGCAGAGCTATTATGCTTTTCTCAATATTCTAAAGGGTTTGTACTTTAAGAAAATGATGATACATTAGGGCTTTGGCTATTTTCTAGCTTGCACTGTTTTTATGAATTTCTGCTATTTTGCTGCTTTATATTTTCTAGCTGCTGCTTTTCTAGTTTGGGGTTGCTTTCGTTTGGCTTGTTTTTGTTTGCTACAAGTTTGCCCTTTGCTTGTCTTATATTTGTTGTTGTTTATGGCTTTTGCGCTGCAGTTTTGCAGCTTTGGGTTGCTGTTTATGGCTTTTGTGTTGCAGTTTTGCCGCTTTGGGCTGCTGTTTATGGCTTTTGTGCTGTAGTTTTTCCGCTTTGGGCTTCTATTTATGGCTTTTGTGCTTTAGTTTTTCCGCTTTGGGCTGCTGTATTTAGGTTTCATATTTGTCCAATTGGGATCGTTTCTTTGACAGCAATAAGTAGGGAAACAGGCCTGACTTTTGGCAATGCTTTTGACTGGCTTTGTTTTTGCAACAAGATTGTTTATAAATTTATTTTCCTTTTGTGAACCAAAAACCTAAACTTTTATGATTTTCAAAATAGGTGAAGATAGCCCATGATTGAATCAACCCCTTTTAATTTCTGATTCTTAATACAAACCCTAATGATGAGATGAAAATTCTCTTTTAGCAATTAGTTCTTGTTTGGAATTTTATTCACATATTGATGGTTTGCTAACTCTTTCCCTCTTTCTTGTTTCATGAGCAATGAGAATTGGATGGAAAAAGCAAAGTTTAAAGATGAAGAAGCCTTGGATAGCAAAGAGTGATGACAAATTGCTTGAAGATGAAACAAAGAAAACTTGAAGAACAATAATTTTTTTCTTTGTAAATAAAAAATTTGAAACTTGTATTTCGAATTTGTAACTTGCTTTGTAAATTGCCCACAAATGTAATGAATACGAAACTTGAATGTCTTCTCATTGAACCTTATGAATGATGAATTTGTTGTATGGAAATTAGACAATTCTTGAATCTCGGTTAAAATCTGAAATTCCCACTTGAATGGTTTGAATGATACATCTTGCCTTGGTAACTTGAACTTCAAGAAATCACATATGACCTTTGTAACTTGTATTTCAAGTAAACCGTATGCCTTATCTTCTAACATTACTCTTCATATCGTGTCCAAATCAAACTTGCATTCTCAATGAGAACCTTAACCTTGATGTCCAAACTACAAGTGTCTAGTAACTGAAGTAACAAAAACATGCCTTGATTACCATACGAGTTCGCAACATTATCTCTTGTTTCATGGCTCAAACACATGCAACATTAGTCACAAACCCTTGACCATAATTTTGAAATATTTAACAGGCTCAAATATGATGATGCACATTGATGAAGAAATATCTCGAAGTGTTGAAGATAATCGAAACCTTAATCCAGGACTTTGAAGAATATCCCCGTGACTTGACGAAGAAGGAAACCCAATGATACCTCGGAACTTAATTCCACAATCTACTGCTCAAGAACCAAATGAAACTTCCCTTAACCTGATGAATAAACTTCAAACCAAAATTAAACATAAGGATGGCATAATCCTAATGCTTTAAACCAAAGTGCCTAATTCCCTGAGATGCATGCTATGCAAACGACTTAGTGAACATGATGCAAATGGGATGCAAAGTCTAAGCCAGTCAAAAGTAAAAGGTAGGAAAAATTTGGGGTACGACAGCTGCTCTTATTTAATCATGTTAAACCTGAATGTGAGATTGGCGACAACCTTTCGAAAGTTCAAGGTAGAAGATGATTAAATACCAGGACCTGATATTTGTCCTGGAGAGATGGTGTGAGTGGTATTTTTTCGTGACGTCTGCTGGGGACGAGAAAAATGAATTTACAGGTGAACTGGTAATGATGGGTAAATGGTTGAATAATGATAGCTTGTACTGGGGGTAACGGTGCCAATACAAGGTCCTCATGGAAGTGGGCGTTAAAGTGACTGAAAAGATATAGTCGACGATGTCGTGGTGACTGAAAGTAGGATTAATGAAAACTTGATAACTTAAAGACGATGGGTAGAACTCGGCGACAACGGAGAATCTATTATAGGGGGTTCACGACCCAAAAATAAAGGTAAAGACAACGGATAAAGATCAACGTATGATCTATGACTTGAGAGAAAGGATATCACGAGGGTAAGACAGATGAGCGACCTACGACCCTAGAAAAGATAGCACGAGAGTGAGATCTACAGACGACCTACAACCCTAAAAAGATAATGCAAAGGTAAGATTTACGGACGACCTAGACCTTAAAAAAATAACATGAAGGTAAGATCTACGGACGACCTACGACCATAAAAATGATAATGCAAAGGTAAGATCTACGAACGACCTACAATCTTAAAAATGATAATGTGAGGGTAAAATCTACGGACGACCTACGACCCTAAAAAGATAATGGGAAGGTAAGATCTACGGACGACCTATGACCTTAATAAAAATAAAGTGGGGGTAAGATCTACAGACGACCTACGACCTTTAAAATGATAATGTGAAGGTAAGATCTACGAGCGACCTACGACCTTAAAAATGATAACGTGAGGTTAAAATCTACGGACGACCTACGACCCTAAAAAGATAATGTGGAGGTAAGATCTACAAACGACCTACGACCTAGAAAAATAACGTGAGGGTAAGATCTACGGATGACCTACGACCTTAAAAATGATAATGCGAAGGTAAGATCTACGAGCGACCTACGACCTTAAAAATGATAACGTGAGGGTATAATCTTCGGACAACCTACGACCCTAAGAAAAGATAATGCGAAGGTAAGATCTACGGATAACCTACGTCCTTAAAAAAAATAAAGCGAGGGTAAGATCTACGAACGACCTACGACCCTAAAAAAAAGATAACGTGAAGGTAAGATCTACGGACGACCTACGACCTTAAAAATGATAACGTGAGGGTAAGATCTACGGGTGACCTACGACCCAAGATAGGATAACGCGAAGGTAAGATCTACGGACTATATATGACCTTAACAATGATAACATGAGGGTAAGATCTACGGACGACCTACGACCCTAGGAAAAGTAAAGTGAGGGTAAGATCTATGGACGACCTATGACCCTAGGAAAAAGGTAAAGTAAGGGTAAGATCTACGGACGACCTATGACCCTAGAAAAGGTAAAGTAAGGGTAAGATCTTCTTGACGACCTACGACCTTAAAAAGACAACGTGATGGTAAAGTATACGGACGACCTACGACCCTAAAAAGATGAGTGAAGGTAAGATCTACGGAAGACCTACGACCTTAAAAATAATGACGTGAGGGTAAAGTCTACAGATGACCTAAGACTCTAGAAAAACTAAAGTGAAGGTAATATCTACGGACGACCTACGAGCTTAAAGATAATGATGTAAGGGTAAAGTCTACGGACGACCTACGACCCTAGAAAGAGTAAAGTGAAGGTAAGATCTATGGATGGTCTCCGACCGTAAAAATGATGACATAAGGGTAAAGTCTACGGATGACCTACGACCCTAGAAAAAGTAAAGTGAAGGTAAGATCTACGGATGACCTACGACCTTAAAGATGATGACGTGAGGGTAAAGTCTACGGACGACCTACGATGCTAGAAAGAGTAAAGTGAAGGTAAGATTTATGGATAACCTACGACCTTAAAAATGATGACGTAAGGGTAAAGTCTACGGATAACCTACGACCCTAGAAAAACTAAAGTGAAGGTAAGATCTACGGACCACCTACGACCTTAAAAATGATGACGTGGGGGTAAAGTCTACGGACGACCTATGACCCTAAAAAAAGTAAAGTGAAGGTAAGATCTACGAACGACCTACGACCTTAAAGATGATGACGTGAGGGTAAAGTCTATGGACGACCTACGACCCTAGGAAAAGTAAAGTGAAGGTAAGATCTACGGGTGATCTATTAGGAAAAGTAAAGTGTGGTAAGATCTACAGACGACCTACGGCCCTAGGAAAAGATAACGTGAGTATTGAGAGTTGGGGAGTATAATGTACTGGCACCGCAGCTTATTGGTTGTTAGTGTAATGAAAGATGTCAACTGGGAATTATGAGGATGTTATTCTCTGTGGGGGATGTTTGGTTGATTTGGGGCTTTCGTGTAAGGTACCAAATCTGGCTCATGCTTCAGATGAATTTTGAAGTGTGGCATGATGATTCATGGATATGCTATGCGTTTGAGGATGCAATGTAATATACAGTGATGATTATTGTATGCATAATGAAAAATATTAGGCTCATCAGGGTCCGTTGTCTGTTTTCTAGGTGCCAATACAAATTGGTGCTTGAGAACTTCGAGAATTGAGTTATAGCCTTGGCGACTTCAATGGGGATTAAATCTTGCTAAGGAGGAGTAACTTGATCTGACTTTCCTTACACGTTAGACTTCTTGTGGATGACTGAGTAGAGACATGGATTTCATCGAATGCCCCAAGTTTCTTGATGTTGGAGAAACGGGTGCTCAACCGTATATAAGGAGGTGACGAGGACGAAAGCTTGGTCGAGGTGACCGTTATTACTTGCTACATGCATAGAAAAACATACACTTGAACGTCATGGCATTCCCTTGGGATGCCTTTATATCCATGTAATGTCATGTTTCACATCTTAGCTTGTGATTATTATTGCCTTATTGTTTTCAATGCAATGCTTAAAGAAGAATTTAAAAATCACAATTCGTATAAGAAAAATAAAGTAAAAAGGACATAACAAGGACTTTTTGGTGGAAGGGAAAATTTTATTAATGAGCTTGGCCTGTGAATAGCCATTCTTACATGAAAACAACTCCTAAATGAGGAAGTTTCAAAGAAAAGACATAATATAATAAGTAAAATGGCAATAAGAAAATTTCAAACTTCCATTAAAATAGATATTGCTATAGTTCCCATATCCTGGATCGTCCTAGTGCTGAGCTTTCGAAGGATAACAATTGAATTGATCCATCCAGTGTTAGGAGGGTGTACTTGTTATTTATGAAGAGTTTTCAGACTGCAGTCTCTCGCTTTTTGTCCCTAATTTTTGCCTGGATCGCCCTTTCAGTTTTTCAATCCACCAGGATACCCATTTTTTCCTGAGCCTCCCTTTCGGGTTTTCGACTTAGCGGGTTATTTTTTTTCTTTTTTTCTTTCTTTATCCCTAACTTATGCCTAAGCTGCCCCTTCGGGTTTTCGACTTAGCAGGTCTTTTTATGCGTAATATTTTTTGATTGATCCTGAATTGATTGGAAGTGGAACGTCTTCACCATCCATGTCTGTCAGGATTAGAGCGCCTCTTGAGAAATCTTTCTTCACGATGTACGACCCCTCGTAGTTGGGAGTCCACTTGCCTCTAGGATCAGAGTGAATTGGGAGAATCTTCCTTAAGACCAGGTCACCTGTGTGGAACTCTCTAGGTGAATCTTTTATTCAAATGCTATCTTGAGACGCTGTTGATATAACTGACCATGACAAATGGCCGCTAAGCGCTTCTCTTCTATGAGATTGAGTTGATCGAGCTTGTTTGAATCCATTCAGCTTCATCATGTTTAGTATCCATCAGAACCCTTAATGAAGGAATTTCCACTTCAATTGGGAGCACCGCATCCATACCATAGACTAGTGAAAATTGAGTTGCCCCAGTGGAAGTACACACCAAAGTTCGATAACCATGCAGAGCAAAGGGCAACATCTCATGCCAATATTTGTATGTTCTCACCATTTTCTGAACAATCTTCTTTAGTTCTTGTTAGCTTCTTCGATTTCCCCATTCATCTTTGGCCGATAGGGTGACGAATTATGGTGCTCAATCTTGAATTCTTCACACATTTCCTTCATCATTTTATTGTTGAGATTCGACTCGTTATCAGTGATGATCTTGTTAGGAGTTCCATAATGGCATATGATTTCTTTCTTGATGAAGCGTGTGACGACTTGCTTGGTCACATTCTTGTACAAAGCTACTTCCACCCATTTGGTGAAGTAGTCAATAGAAACGAGAATGAACCTGTGTCCATTTGAAGCGCTCGGCTCGATCCGTCCAATCATATAAATGCCCCACATTGTAAAGGGCCATGGTGAAGTCATCACATTCAACAGAGTGGGAGGAACATGTATCATGTATGTGTAAACCTGGCATTTGTGGCACATCTTCGCATATACACAACAGTCACTTTCCATCGTCATCTAGAAATAACCTGCTCGTAGGATTTTCTTGGCCATGGAATACCCACTGGCATGAGTCCCAAAAAAGGCCCCGTGAATTTCTCGTATGATGGATTCTACTTCATGTCTATCCATGCATATGAGCAGAACCGAATCATAGTTTCTTTTGTATAGAACGTCCCCTGATAGTAAAAACTTGGATGCTAACCTTCTAAGAGTCCACTTATAACAGATTGTGGCACCCTTGGGGTACTCTTGCTTTTCAAGATATCTTTTGATGTCGAAGTACCACGGCTTTTCGCCCGACACGTCTTCAGGTGTGAGACAATGAGAAGGGAAAACGTGTGATGGCTCCTTGTAACAAAGGATTCTTATGTTGGGTGCATGATCCGGGTAACTAACTTTGAACATTGTTGCTAAAGTGGCCAGAGCATCTTCCAATTGATTTACTTCTCTAGGAATGTGCTTAAAGGTGATCTCATCAAAGCGGGCAACAACTTTAATATGTAATCCCGGTATGGAACTAAATTAGGGTGTCGTGTATCCCAATCACCTCGTACTTGATATAATACTAAGACTGAGTCCCCATAAACTTCAAGAATCTTGATCTTCAAATCAATGGCTTCTTCAAGACCCATTACACGAGCTTCGTGTTCTGCGACATTATTCGTACAATCAAAATATATCCTGGCTGTGAAAGGTATGTGAGTATTGCGTGGAGAAGTTAAAACTTCCCCAATACCACGACCCATGGAATTTGACGCACCATCGGACGTGAGAGTCCATCGCTCCCCTGGTTCAGGTCCTTCCTTATCATCATGTTTCATAACATCCTCGTCTAGAAAATCGAACTTCATTGACTGATACTCTTCCAATGGATGATGGGCGAGATGATCAGTAAGAATGCTTCCTTTGATAGCCTTTTGTGTGACATACGGGATGTCATACTCAGACAAAAGCATTTTCCACCGAGCCAATCTTCTGGTAAGTGTTGGTTTCTCAAAGATGTACTTTATCGGATCCATCTTAGATATCAGAAGTGTAGAATGTGTCAACATGTACTGCCTCAGATGTCGAGCTGCCCACGTAAGAGCACAACAAGTCTTCTCAAGTAATGAATACCTTGATTCACAATCAGTAAACTTCTTGATCAAGTAATAGATAATGTGTTCTTTTCGTCCAGTATCATCATGTTTTCCGAGCACGCAACCCATAGATCCTTCAAGCACAGTCAAATACATAATGAGAGGTGTCCCTGGAACTGGAGGTATAAGTATTGGTGGTTCCTGAAGGTACTTCTTAATCTTTTCGAAGGCTTCTTGACAACTTTCATTCCAATGGACATCTTGATTCTTACGTAGCAATTTAAAGATGGGTTCACAGGTAGCCGTAAGATGAGAAATGAACCTAGCTATATAATTTAACCTTCCAAGAAAAATTCGTACTTCTTTTTCATTTTTTTGTGCCGGTATATCTTTTATTGTCCTTACTTTGTCTGGATCTACTTCAATCCCTCGCTGACTTACGATGAAACTAAGTAACTTGCCCGATCAAAACCCAAAGGTGCATTTGTTGGGATTAAGCCTTAACCTAAACTTTCATAGACGATCAAACAACTTCTGCAAATGGACCAAATGTTCTTCCTCAGTTTGTGATTTTGCAATCATATCGTCTATATACACCTCGATCTCTCTTTATGAATCATGTCGTGGAAGAGAGTCACCATAGCATGCTGATACATTACACCAGCATTTTTGAGACCAAAAATCATGACCCTACAGCAAAAGGTACCCCAAGGAGTTGTGAAAGTTGTTTTATCCATGTCTTACGGAGCCATCTTTATCTGATTGTTACACGAGAATCCATCCATGAAAGAGAACAATGGGGACTGAGCAGTATTATCAACCAATACATCAATATGAGGCAACGGGAAATCATCCTTTGGGATTGATCTATTCAAATCTTGGTAGTCAACACACATATGTACCTTACCATCTTTCTTAGGCATAAGCACAATGTTAGCTATCTAAGGAGGATAATTTATCACAGATAGGAAGCATTCATCAAGCTATTTTGAACTTCTTCTTTGATCTTAAAATCCATGTCGAGTCTGGTCCTTCGCGGCTTCTGCTTTACATGAGGACATTCTGGCTTGAGTGGAAATATATGCATCACTATATCAGTGTCTAAACAAGGCATGTCTTCATACGACCAAGCGAAGATGTCAGCATACTCTCTAAGCAACTCAATTAACCCCTTATTTTCATCACTTTGCAAAGCAGCACCTATCTTGACTTCTCTCTTTACCTCTTCAGTACAGAGATTGATAACTTTTGTTTCTTCTTGATATGGCTGGATGACCTTTTCCTCCTGTCTCAAGAGTCTTGCTAGTTCTTCAGGGACTTCACAATCTTTGTTAGCATGGTCAACTGAATTCTCAAGGATATTAGGAACCATAGCACTATCATTTTTGATGGAGTTCGAGACGGATATGCGTGATTGATGATTTTATGTTTTTATTTTAGAAAGTGCAAGAAAATATTTAGAATATGAAAATAAAAGCAATGCCATTTTATTTTGAAAATTAAAAGTAAAAGAAAAGACAGGTAAAAAATTTGTATGCGAAAGTGCGATTTTCATTAAATTTTAAACGAAGATTGAAACATAAGGGGGCCCTTCTACAAGCTGTGTCTGTGCCTTGGGCAGGTCATACCACTTAATGGAAACAAAAAATTACACATTAGGGAAAACAACTTCATGGATGTCCACGACAATCCAATTGCTGAGCTCCTGGTCTGGCGCAATCTGATAGATAAATCTGGAAACATCTTCATTGTCACCTTCATCATCTGTTGAGAGAACTTGTCCTTCTTTGCTTGTACCAACACTGATGAACACTTCAGAAATTTGGGGAACCTGCTTTCCTTTGATATGAACCAAACTAGCTTGCACGGAGAATGATGGTTGATACCCAAGACCACAACGATCTTTCTTCTCAAGTACTTCGATCAATTTGCCCCAACCATGATGGGGAAATATAGCTTCTATGAAGGCTTTGGCATCATTAAAAGAGGCCATGGGTGCTTCATGCTTCTTACCTTCTATAATGGGGAACTTGTCAATAGAAACAATCTACAGAGCTTGAAAGGGCAACTCCTGCACCTCACCTTTCACTTCCATATAACAGTAGGTTATCAGATATTTAATCACTACATCCTCTTCTCCAAAAACGACAACAACTTGGTCATTCACAATGAACTTCAGGCGTTGATGAAGAGTATATGTCATAGCTCCTGCGACATGGAT
Organism: Vicia faba; assembly: GCA_948472305.1. NCBI lineage: Eukaryota > Viridiplantae > Streptophyta > Magnoliopsida > Fabales > Fabaceae > Vicia > Vicia faba. The sequence continues at coordinate 477,055,874 of OX451737.1, forward strand.
CCATGGGCGGCCCAAAAGGAAACCGTAGGATGGACTAATGTCTATAACATAGCATGACAGATAGAAAGTGTGGGGACCAATCTTGACAGGAAAGTCCATTTCTCCCTCCACAGATCTCCTTGAACCATCAAACGCTCAAACACTCAGGGTGGAAGGACTCATCATTACCCCGTCCATATTCAGCTTAAATAGAGTAGCCTTAGGCATCACATTGAGTGAAGAATCTGTATCTACCAAAACTTGATATAAAATTGTATCCAAACACTTCATGGAAACGTGTAGCGCTTTGTTATAGACTCTGCCTTCAACTGGGAGCTCATAATCACAAAAACCCAAACAATTTCCCACAACAATATTGGCTAAGATCCCTTCAAATTGGGCCATCGAGATGTCTTGTGTAACATGGGCAGAACAAAAATTTTCAATAAAGCATTATCGTGGGTCTCTAAACATAGAAGGAGAGACAATATGGAGATCTTGGATGGCGTCTGGTTGAGTTGATCCACCACCTTGTAATCACTTCACTTAAGAATGCTCAAAACCCACTCCATTTCTTGTCCTACAGAAGGGTCAGGATGACTATCAATTACTTGCTTGCCCCTAGCATTGTCCAAAGCATCATTGTTAGTTTCTTTGGGAGGCGGTGGTGGGGGACAAAAGATCCTGCCACTATGAGTCATGTTACTAGTTCCTGCAATGTTGGTAATACTCTTGTCAACCACTGGAGGACACTCGTATTCCTTCCTAAGAATATAGACCACATTATACTCCCACGGAACTACCTTTGAGTTGTTACATAAAGGAGGAATAGGAGCTTGAGTTGTTGCGGGGGTAACCGGAGCTTGAATCTTAATGGGGTAGTAGGAGCATGAATTGTCAACGGGGTACCTGGTGTTACTGAGATGCTTCTCAAATAATAAGGAATTTCCAAGACATCAATCTCTTCTTCTCGAAATATCTTCTCTACCTGTAGGTCACTTTCATCCATTAGTTGTTAGATAGCCGTCTTTAAACTTGTATGTTCTTTAAGTTTAGAGGAACATGTTAAGCAAAATTCATGGAGTTCCTGCAACACCTCGTGCTCCAACAAATGTTCTCTAATAGTTCCTAATGACATCTTGATGTCATCCACCTTGGTTACTAGAGTCTGTTCACTACTTTCTTCAATAGCATTGACCGCTACCCCTGGGTAAGGAGGAATGGGATTATTCTGAGTATTGGGACCAATAGGGTTGAAACTTATGGCCTTTGCATCGAGGAGGTCTTGAACTTTACATTTAAATGCTCTACAATTCTCAATCGTGTGTCCTGGGACTCCAGAGTGAAAATCATAATGAGAATTAATGTCATACCCCCTGGGGAGAGGTTTAGGTGGTGAACCAAGTTCATGTAGTTGAACCAACTGATTGGTAAGTAATTGAGGAAGAAGCTGAGCATAAGACATAGGAATGGGATCAAATCTTCTTTCATGTGCTCTTTGTCTCTGTGGAGCTCTCGGACCTTGAGGTTGCTGATTCTGTTGTTGATAAGTTAGAGGTGGTGCAAATTATTGTTGTGGAAGATACTGTGCTTGAGGAGTGAAAGGTTGTTGTTGGGCCATCCAGGGTGCTGGAGTTGTAGCAGCATACAAGTGAGGAAAAAATTGATTAGGAACAACAACAGGTGTTGGGAAATATGGAAATCGAACTTGAGGATATATAGGATTTTTCCTTGGATGATGGTGAAAACACTAGTCTCACCCTCTTTCTTCTTGATGAAACCAGAAAACGACTTTCTACCAATGCCAATATTATTGTTGGTATTGTTAGGGATACCTTGGATCATTCTATCCTTAATACAAGTTTCAACATGTTCTCCAATAATGACCATATCAGAGAAAGAAGTAGAGGTACTGTTGAGCATTTATTGGAGATAAGGACCTCGTAGAGTACCCATAAACAAATCAATCAGTTCATGATCCAAGAGAGGATGTTGAACCCTTGCAGCCAGTTCATGCCACCTTTGAGCGTACTCTTTGAACGACTCTTCATATTTATGTATCATCCCTTGAAGCTGAGTACGGCTAGGAGCTGTGGCAGTATTATAATGGTAATGTTTCAAAAAGGCGTCAGCAAGTTCTCCCAAAATACTGACATGAGTTATTTCTAGTTGCATATACCAGTCCAACGGTGCCCCAGTCAAGCTATCTTGGAAGAAGTGCATGAGTAACAGTTCATTTTCAGCATAGGCTACCATCTTGTGACAGTAGGAACAAAGATAAGCCTCTGGACAGAAGGTGCCTTTGTATTTGTCAAAATCAGGAACCTTAAATTTGGGAGGGATAACTACCCCAAGCACGAGACACATTGCAACATTATTGAATCCCGAAGTCATGATACTCTCCATGGCTTTGAGATGCTCTTCAAGAGCATGGTACATTTTTGCAGTTTTAGAAACTCCAGTGGCAAGATTCACCTGGGGTTCATTAAGATCAATGATGTCGTGATGATCATCAACATTATTCCGAGGAGCTCCAGTAGGGGTCTCAACATTTGCATTATCATTCCTCCCATTAGCAGAAGTGGAGGGGGCAGCAGTAGCAAGTTTGACAACACTTTGATGTAGCTCTTCTTGACACTTGATGACAGCATGAAGAGTTTCCATAAGTTAATCCATGTGAGTGCCCATGGTGTCCATATCTCGGCGGAAAGCATTCTGATTCTATTTGAAAAGATCCATAAGTCTTTGCTGGTTGCTTCTTGTACGGAGGGAGTCGTCTTTGTTGTTCACTGAAGTCTGATGGAAAAGGAACCCCAATAAGTTTATGTTGTGAATAATGAATGCATGATAGTATGAATTAATGTTTTATCTTCATTTCTGAGGAAATCCAAAGACTTGTCTGTCTTTTAAAATTTTGTTTTCATTTTTTAAAAGCTCAACCAACGAGACTTGTCTTTGGAATTCCTTAGATATGAGATGTATATACATGATGGAATAATGTAATGGTATGCTATGGCATGAGATTTCAGCTCCACATATTCTGGATAACCACCGTGTAATCCTTTTCATAAACTGAAAGTAATAGGATCAAAAGTCCGACGTCACAGGCATGGAGTCAAAGTAACCACCCATAAGGTATGTACTAGGGGTTTATTACCTGCCGGACAAGGTTCTAGGGAAACCTCAGAGTCTACGCTCTTCCTTTTAATAGTATTGACGTCCCAATTACTCAGTAATCAATAATATTCGTAGAAAAGACTCGTCCGAGTGCAGCATCGTGTAACAACTATTTATGGATTACTCTGTTATAGCCTCAACACTACACCTAAAAAGTCCAGGATGGGTTAATGGTTCTACAACTGTCAGCTTCTCTAGTTCCCAGGTCGAAAGCAACAATGTCTTCCCAATTACTCGGTAAACAACGCTACTTTCAAGGGAACCTCCACTGAGTGGGGGATTTCCATGCCTCCTTCTTCGGGATTACTCCCTCAAAGTTAGCATGACTATACCCCCTTCCTAATCCTAAGTGAAACCCAAGTCCAGCTATAGGACTTATCAAATGTAATCACCCACCCAACATCACAACATATCCATAATATGTGAGTAGCAACAATAATATATACAAAAGAATGCAATAAAGCAATAAATAAATAAAACAATAAAGCAAAATAAAGCAAATAAGTAAACACCCAAAGGGATCAATAAAAAAAACTAGGAGAGAACAACAAAATATCCCCAGTTGAGTCGCCAGCTGAAGCTACCATAAAAAAACACAGAGCCAACACCGAACTTTATTTATCGCGAAGGAAGGGGAAATATCGAGAAAACCACAAGAGGATGGATAAGATGGTATTGCGACCAAGAGAAAGGGTAAGGGAGTCAGTTATGCAAGGGGAAGGTATTAGCACCCATCACACCCATTGTACCCAACAGGATCCATTTTGTTTGTCTGCTTCTAAGGGTGTGTTTATCTATAAATATATTTGCTTAAGGGGAAATAAAACGGTTTTTATTATTGCGTTTGTGGGGGTCTCCCCACCCTTTACCTACGTATCGAGTGAAGGAATCAGAACACCATAATTCTTCTATAAAATATTGGTTTGTTGATGTTTTTTAATGGGCGATGTTAACGTACACATTCTAGTAATAAGCATGACCTGTATCGCGGTAGAACGAAGATAACATGCCCTTTGGGATAAGTTTTGATTGGTTGAGTGTTTTTGCAAATTTTAGAATGAATTTGAATAATAATTAAATGTTTTGGATTTTTTTGATTTATGGATGATAAGTTTTAATTACAAAAGAAGAAAAGTTTTAAGAGGGAGACTAGAAAAACCCTAATGTTGTCATATACAGTGGTGAGCTAAAAGTCTACCTCGATATAAAGCGATCGAAACAGGATTTAATCGCCTCATGGAGCTCCCTAAGGGAGTATGGTATCAAGGTTTGAATGGGAAAATAAAGAAACTTACATTTTAAATGTTTTTTTTATGGTTTTTATCAAATTAAATAAAAGAAGATAGTACTATAATATTTTATAACTTTTTGTGAAAATAAATATTAAAACCTAATTCTAAACTATTCTAATGTTTTTGCGATTTTTATTAAGGTAAGAAAATTAAGTCAGAAGGAAGTAAAAATATTAATCTACTATTTTTTGATATATTTATTTTTTTCATAAAAAGATTAGAAGTTAAAAGGGAATGAAGTCCTAATTCTAAAATTGAAACTAAACTAATTAAATGAAATTATTAAGAAAACCTATGTTATTATTAGTTGAATCTTAAAATCTAAAATACAAATCTATGAAAATTATTAAGACTAAATAACATATGTAAATAGAAAACAAGGGGGTGAGAGGAATTAAATACTTGTTAGGCTCGTGGTTTGGGCAAATAGGCCTAGGCACTGAGCCCCGACCGTTTGATGTTCATCTTTCTGCATTCAAAACAGAAATAAGGTGGTGCTTGGGAGTAAAACGAATTAGGCTGGCATTGTTTAAGAACCAGGCCTGATGGGTTTTTTAAGGCCCAGAACAAAATATGTGGCCAAACCAAACCCTAGAAATAAGGACAACCCAATACCAAACACTCTTTCCTATTTCCCTGCTATGCTCTCTCAACTTCTCTGTTCCACTTTATTTCAACCTTCTTTGCTACTGTTTTCGTCTCATGGCCAATTTCCCTAATTCTTAACACTTCACCAAAAATAAAAACATAGCATACAATTATACCCATCTCTCTTCCTTGATTATGGAACTCAAACGTAATTTCACACAATCAACCTCAACATCATCTAATTTAAGATTTATATTATAAACCCTAAGACTTCAACATCAAATTAAACGATTAATATTAAGGAAATGGTTTGAGGGCTTTGATTCAGTGGAGCATGAGGAATGAAGTGGTAACAAGATATTAAGGAAAATGCAAAAAACTTACTGACTGGAGCTAGTCCAGTGGTTCCAACGCTGACGAGGAGTTTTGACAAGTTCAGGTAGCTTCAAATTTGTATCTGCTTCCTCCTTCTTCTCTTCTTCTACCCTGAAAATATTTCAAATTGAATCTTCTTTCCTAATATGCTTTATTGTGGTAAGGTTTGTTGTTGTGGTGCGTTAATGTTGTTGTCGTAAGTGTCGATGTTGCTTTGCAGTTGAAATGAGATTGTAGGTTGAAGGTTGTTAATTTGTGTATGTTACAATAATTTACAGGTTGAAAGTGTTGATGTGTTGCATTTGTATTCACTTGCTGGTTTTGCAAGTTTTGAGGATGGAGGACTCTGAGCTATGATGGATGGTGGAGGAAGAACTTGATATGATTTTGGCAGAGTTTTGATAACTTTTTCTTCCCCTCGTCTGCTTCTGCTTTACCTCAGTTTTCTCTACTCTTCTTCTTTAAAAGACTGGTATGAACAGTTATGGTATCGAGGTTTCGGTCTTGAGGGTGGATATTAAGGTTATGTTGATGAGTTTGAAACTACATGATTGTGGTTGTTCTCTGCTTATCTTTTGCCATATCTGAAAATAGAGGACGGTGTGATTTTGTATAGAATTTTTGATGTTGTATATTTGGGACTCGTCTATCAGAGGTTCTTTGCGGTGGTTTTTTTCTTCAGATTCCTCTCCCCCTTTTCTATCATTATTGGCTCTTTTTATAGTGAGATAAGGGTGGAAATTGTGGGAAAATGTGGTGAAGTTTGAACATTCTTGGTATGCTGCCTTGGTGGCTTTTTAATGTAGGTTTGGGTTTGCCTATTTTGATATCATTTTCATGCTGTTTTGACTGTTTTTTCCAGACTGTTATGACAATATGTAGCAGAATGGTAGCAATAGTTTTTCTTACTATTTGCTTACAAAGTTGTAGCAGACTTTGGACTGGTTTTGGTTAGGTGACATATTTCTAAACCATATTCTTTTCCTCTTCTTTTGTCTATGATGCAGAGCTATTATGATTTTCTCAATATTCTAAAGGGTTTGTACTTTAATAAAATGATGATACATTAGGGCTTTGGTTATTTGCTAGCTTGCACTGTAATATGAATTGCTGTTGTTTTGCTGCTTTATATTTTCTAGCTGCTTCTTTGCTAGTTTGGGGTTGCTGGCGATTGGCTTATTTTTGTTTGCTGCAAGTCTGCCCTTTGCTTGTCTTATATTTGTTGATGTTTATGGCTTTTGCGCTGCAGTTTTGCAGCTTTGGGCTGCTGTTTATGGCTTTTGTGTTGCAGTTTTGCCGCTTTGGGTTGCTGTTTTTCTACTTTGGGTTGCTGTTTATGGCTTTTGTGCTGTAGTTTTTCCACTTTGGGCTGCTATTTTTAGGTTTCATATTTGGCCAATTGGGATTGTTTCTTTGACAGCGATAAGCAGGGCAGTAGGCCCGACTTTTGGCAATGCTTTTGACTGGCTTTGTTTTTGCAGCAAGATTGTTTATAAGTTTCTTTTCCTTTTGTGAACCAAAAACCTAAACTTTTATGATTTGCAAAATAAGAGAAGATAGCCCATGATTTAATTAACCCCTTTTAAGTTCTGATTCCAAATACAAACCCTAATGATGAGATGAAAATTCTCTTTTAACAATTAGTTCTTATTTGGAATTTTATTCACATATTGATGGTTTGCTAACTCTTTCCCTCTTTCTTGTTTTATGAGTAATGAGAATTGGATGGAAAAAGAAAAGTTGAAAGATGAAGAAGCCATGACTAGCAAGGAGTGATGACAAATTGCTTGAAGATGAAGCAAAGAAAACTTGAAGAACCATCATTTCTTTCTTTGTAAACAAAACATTTGTAACTTGTATTTCATATTTGTAACTTGCTTTGTAAATTTCCCATAAATGTAATGAATACGAAACTTGAATGTCTTCTTGTCGAACTTTATGAATGATGAATTTGTTTTATGGAAATTAGACAGTTCTTAAATCTCATTTAAAATTTGAAATTCCCACTTGAATGGTTTGAATGATACATCTTGCCTTTTGAACTTGAACTTCAAGAAATCACATATGACCTTTGTAACTTGTATTTCAAGTATACCGTATGCCTTGTCTTCTAACCTCACTCTTCATATTGTTTCCAAATCAAACTTTCATTCTCAATGAGAACCTTAACCTTGATGTCCAAACTACAAGTGACTTGTAACTGAAGTAACAAAAACATGCATTGATTATCATACGAGTTCACAACATCATCTCTTATTTCATGGCCCAAACACTTGCAATATTAGTCACAAACCCTTGACCACAATTTTGAAATATTTAAGAGGCTCAAATATGATGATGCACATTGATGAAGAAATATCTCGAAGTGTTGAAGATAATCGAAACCCTAATCCAAGACTTTGAAGAATATCCACGTGACTTGACGGAGAAGGAAACCTAATGATACCTTAGAACTTCAATCCATAATCTACTGCTCAAGAACCAAATGAAACTTCCCTTAACCTATAGAAGAAACTTCAAACCAAAATTAAACATAAGGATGGTACAACCCTAATGCTTTAAACCAAAGTGCCTGATTCCCTGAGATGCATGATATGCAAACGACTTAGTAAACATGATTCAAATGGGATGCAAAGTCTAAGTCAGTCAAAAGTAAAAGGTAGGGCAAATTTGGGGTACGATAATTGTACACTCAATTGGGTCATCATATCTGCGTGCTATTATCATTCTGTATTATTCAATATTGTTTCTTGATTATATGACATGTCAAATAAGATGTGGGACATCTATCATGACTTTGTTGTGATATGTTTATATCAGTAAGCTTTATCCAGTTCATGTGTTGTTACACAGAGATCTTTGTCTCAACATGTGTTAGGACATTGCTATTTGTATACCCGAATTTTACAAAGCATTGAATGTCCTATTCAATGGAGTGGACAAGAATATCTTCAGGCTAATAAGTAATTGCACTGTTGCTAAAGAAGCTTGGGAGATCTTGAAGACGACTCATGAAGGAACCTCTAAGTTAAAGATGTTAAGACTTCAACTTCTTAACACTCAGTTTGAAAATTAAGAATGAAGGAGGATGAGAGTATTCATGAATTTCACATGAATATCATTGATATAGACAATGTCTCAGGTGCCCTAGGGGAGAAGATGTCAGAAACCAAGTTGGTGATAAAGACCCTTAGATCTCTTCCAAAGAGGCTTGACATGAAGGTGATTGTCATTGAAGAAGCTCAAGACATAAAAAAACATGAAGGTTGATGAGCTTATGGGATCCCTACAAACTTTTAAGTTAGGGATAGTGAGAAATCTGAAAAGAAGAAGGGCATAGAATTTGTCTCCAATATTGATGATCCAAAAGATGAGTGTGACTTGGATATAAAATAAGGAATTTCAAATGCTATTGTGTTACTTGGAAAACAATTCAACAAAGTGTTGAAGAAGGTTGACTAGAAATCAAGATCAAATTTCAAGAGCAAGTCGTTTGACATCAACAAAAATCAGGATTTTGGAGGAAGAGGCGGAACTAATGACAAATCCAACCAAGGAAGAGGAGTTCAGTGTTATGAATGTAAAGGGTTTGTTCACATAATAAGTGAGTGCCCCAATTATATCAAGAAGTAGAAGAAAGGCTTGTATGTGTCATGGTCAGAAGAAGATTATGAAAGTGATCATGAAGAGGAAAGTGCCAAACAAGTCACAACCTTGACTGGAATTTATGACTCTGACAGAGAGCCATACTATAAAGAGTTACCCTTAGAAGAATTTGTTGTTTATTACAAGGAATTGTGTCTCAAAAATTAAAGGGTCGGTCAATTAATAGAAGAGCAAAAGAAAACAATTGCTCAACTGGAGGCTAAAAAAGTGGAGCACTTATCTTTCTTCTTTGGTCTGGAGGATGAAAAACTATAACACCTGTCCACCGTCTCTGGTCTGAAGGGTGAAGTTTCGCTCTCTCAATTCACAACTTGATAATATGACTAAGTCTGAAAGAATGTTGGAAATGTTAAAGGGGTTGGCTATATCAATCAATCTATGAAGAAAAAAGGCAAAAAGGCTGAAGTGGAGTTTGTTCGTTCAAAGAAAGAACTGGAACATAAGATGTCAAATAAAATATTCCAACATCAGCTTGGACAACAAAAAAATCACTCAGGACATAATGACTCTACTATTTTAGATGAAATAACTATTATAATTAAGAAGAATATTGTCAAGATCAAGGATCTTGGTTATGATAATCAAGTTCTAAAGAACAAAGGAGAAATGTCTGAAGTGAAGAGTGTACCTCCAAAGAAGAAACAAAAGCAGAATATGTTGAACCACATGTCTCAACATCAGCATAGACATCAAAAGAAGTACAATGGAGGCATGAATAAAAAACGGAGATGTGATTATTGTGGAAGGTTTAGGCACTTAAAATATTTCTACTATAGATTGTATTGTTATCCCAATCCTGTTACACATCATAGAAGAATACAGGATGATGTTAAAGCCAAGTCTAAAAGGATTCCCAAGAATAACACTTTTGGATTCATAGTTCACACAACGCTCAGAGCTTCTACAATAGAGGATTGGTTTTTTGATAGTGGTTATTCTTGACACATGACTGGTGTCAAGAAATTTCTTTTGAACATTAAACAATTTTCTTCTAGTTATGTCACCTTTGGAGATGGGTCAAAAGGTGAAATAAAGGTTGCTAGAAAAATGAGTTGCAGTGGCCTGGCCTACCAGATCTTAATAAGGTGTTGTTTGTTAAGGGACTGACTGCTAATTTGATAAGTATTAGTGAGTTGTGCGACCAAGGTCTCAAATTCAACTTTGCTGCGTATGAATGTCTGGTAACTAAGGATAAGAATGAAGTTATCATGAAGGGAGTCAGATCAAAAGATAATTATTACTTGTGGATTCCTCAATAAACAAATTGATTCTCCACATGCTTGATACAAAAAGAAGTTGAGGTGAAGTTTCTGCATAAAAAACTTGACTAGTTACTCCTAAAAGGTATGAAGAAAGTCCAATAAAAGGAAGCAACTATAGGTATTCCAAAGCTGAATGTGGAGGAAGGTAAAAGGAAGCAAACCAAAATGTAACACCCAAAGTTGCATCCTCAAATTACTTCCAAGAGGTTAGAAAATATTCATATGACTCTAATGGAACCCAAGTAGGTTATCAGTTCTGGTAAGAAAAAATACGATGGTGTAATTGCTGATGAATTTTAAGAATATACTTGGATGAGCACTATCAACAAAAAATAAAATGTAAGGAATTATATAAATTATTAATTGGGAGGAATGCAACAAATTATCTATCTTTCCTCCATGTTGTTGTGGTTACAACTATCAAAGGGTGAAACAGAGAATCTTAGCAAAGGGCAGTCTTGAAGAAAAGTCTAATGATAGGAAAGGACAGTGATAACACTCCTAAAACTTGTGACAGACTCAAGGAATGAATGAGATTATTTGATAGAGGCAAGAGGTGGAAGTCCACCTGAAGATGACAAGGTTATTTTATTCCAAAGACAATAATATGTCTCTTCTACTACTGCTGATGGTAGCATGTGTGTGTGAATGATGTCCTACCAAATGTTATGACATCTTTCCTGATGTGTGAACTTGGGAAGCTTATATTGACTTGTTGTTCTTGGAGGTTCTTTTTCTTGGGTTTTTCCTTTTGAAGGGGAGGATTAACTGTCTAAAATAAAGGTGAATGGTTGATCATTGTGGTGGAAAAGATGATTGGTATATGAAATTTTTTTGGTCATTCATGTGTTCAAGTCATCCTCCTCTAAAAGTTAGACTCAATGGATGGTTTGGTTGATAAATGAGAAATGTCTCACGTGATGTCTTGACATCTTGTTATATTTTAGTACTTCTGGATGAAAGGAGTACGCTTAGAGTCTAGTTGAAGGAATTGTGATTATGCTTCAAAACATGTGTGTCTATAGCTGGTTACTGGACATCTCTTTGAAACATCATTTACTATTAGCTGAAGAAGTTTTTGGAAAGTAGACAACGTCTAACTGGACGTAAGGACATTGGTCAGGACACGTCTCTTTTTGTGACTAGAAAGGAAGTATTTTGGAAGGTATAATCAAGTGCATATCAATGAGGAAGTGTGTCACATGCACACATATTTTTTGGAACTATCATTTCTAGGATAATCAATCCAGAGTAAATAAAGGTCTTCAAAACTGACTTGGATGGTGGGCATTTTTTGGGTGCAGTTATCTTCCTCATATAATGCTCTCATTGACCAAGACCATTGTTATATTTGAGAGTCGTTGATTCCAAAGTAACAGCTAGGGTATTTAAAGAAATCATATATATTTCTGTAATCTTGTCTTTTTGGTTGACCTCAAAATAGTTCTTATGGTTTTTGTCTTGGTTTGGGCATGGTTTTTGGCGGATATGTTTGTCATTTTTTGGCTAAAAAGGGGGATAAAGGTTCTATTTCTATTCTTCTTGGAGGTCTGGATTCTGTTCTCGGTTGTGTTGAAAGGATGTTGTATAAGGGATTTGAGTCTGATCTTTGTTTCTATTTTTTGTGTGTCTTGTGATCTGAGTTAAGAACATAGTGGTGTCATGTGTTTTGTGTTACTTATAATTGGAGTTTGATCTCCTAAGTTATAATCTAGATTGTTCAGATTGGTGGTTAGTTTCTTCAGTCACATGGTCTTCTAACTTTGGTTATTCAAGTTAAAATTCTTCTTGGTTTCTTGTGGCTACAGGAAAATTTTTCTGAGATTTTGTGTCAAGAATTGGTTCTAAGTTTGAGGGGGAGTAACCTGATTGTTCTTGAAGATGTAGTTTATCTTCTTTCTCGTGTACATTAAATGTCTTCAAGACTTTCGTCCTTCATCCTAGGTGTTCTGTGCAGTAATGAAAGTGTTGTTCCCTGAAGGGGTTTTAGCAGGTTTTATGTTCTGGACTGGAATGTTGTAAAGATTTGTCAGACATGATGTCCTGATATGTTAAGAATTTGGTATTCTCTTGTATGTTGTGTTGAATAGCTTCCACTAGTTGTTTCTCTGATATTTGGTGTACTGACTTATCCTGTTGCGCCTCTAATTGTTTGTGTGTTTGAGTTTCTTCTCAAACCATAGTTGTTTTTTTGTTTATGTGTGGAAGATGTACTAAGATGTTTTAGCTAAAATAAGCCAAAGGGGGAGATTGTTAATTATTGGTTCTGTTGTGATTGGAATTATTTTTGGTAAATCTAACTTAGCAGAGACATGTTGATATAAGATTTTATATCAAATGGAGCAACATGTCAAATGTGACGTCCTATGCAGTTTCTTTTGACATCGTGATTTTGTACAGCTGGACTGTTGTATTTTTTAGTTATTTACAGGTGCAGAATATTCTGTAAAATATTATGCTATCATATGTGGCACACAAGTTGAAGATTAAAAATATTCAAGCTAATTTGAAGGAGAAGTCTTAGTTTCTAATTATGGAGATAATTTAGGAAACTAATGATTGATGTCCTATCTTTAAGGAGATAGTTCTGTAGCGCCTCTGTCATATCTAGCTGCATATGTGACACCCAAATCCAGTCTATTGAAAGTTATAAATAGAAGGCTTCAACCCAAGTACAAGAGTGAAACTTACATTATACTTTTATTAGGGTTTGTATGTTAATTATGATCCTCTATCATCTTGGTAAAAGAGTATGACTTTTTTTTAGTAGTAAGTTTTGTCAGGCATTCCAAAGCTTTTAAGCAGTGAATGATTGTGTCCCTTTGAAGTGTGACTTCTGTCATTTTCTAAGTGTTTAGAATTGTTCACTCAATGTTCTGTGATTGGAAGGGATTTGAGAAAGGTCTCATACCTAGGTGAGTCTTAGGTAGAAGTTAAGAAAGGGTAGTGATTATGTGAGAAGTTGTAAATGGGGGAGGTTAGCTTCAAATTGATACTATCAATTTGATTTCATCGTTGGCTTGGTATCCCCAAAGTAGGTGTTGTTGTACACCAAACTGAGTTAATAATCATGTGTGTTCTTTACTTTTTTTCACTTTGTTTATCGTTTATCTTGCCATTGTGTGTTTGTTCAGAGAAAGGTGTCTCGACATCTCTTAGGACATCTGAGATATGAATACCAGAATTTCAAAAGGAACGTAGCCTTGTTGGTCTTGGGATGAATTCGGGGTGAATGTATGTGACTGAAGAAAGGGATTTGTAGTTGGGATATTTGGAAGTTGTTGTGTTCTTAACGGGTAGGTTATGTGAATGAGTATTGGTTATAGTGGGTGGTGGGTCGTGTTTGTAATTGGGTGATTGATGTTGAGGGGGTAAATTGTGTGTTTTGTTGTTGGGTGTTGTATGAGGTTGGGTAAAATGGTGGATAATGTTGTTGGTAGTATTGGCTTTGGGTTATAAGGTGGTTATATTGGGTTGAAAGGGTGTTGGGTGTTAAAGATAGGTTGTTGGGTGTTTGTGGTGAGAGGTGATTAAGTTGGGATGTAAGTGCTTGTTGATGGTCTGATGTGTTGGAAATTTGAAGATAAGGGTTAGTTACAAGGCTCAAATGATAATCTATTATGTCATAGATATAAGTTTCACACAGATCTATACCAAGCAAAGGATTCATAACTTAGTTTACATTCAGTGACCATGATATAGCCTTGTAAGACAGTATTGTGGCAGTTTTGTCATTGATGATGGTCTTGTTTATAATGGTCTTTCTAATTTATAAATTTACACTGGTCTACTGTTGAACCTGTGTGATACTCTTCCATGCATTTATGTGGACCTAGAATGTCATGTTGAATGTTGAATTGGAGTTTAACCCTATCTGAATGATGCATTTCCATTATAGTGAAGGAGACTAGAAGCGTTGTTGAACTACACATGTCACTTTCAGTTGGATTCTCATCTTCAAATCCAAGATAGGGCCTCCATATAAACTATTACATAAATTCAAATGATTAGTTAAAAAAATATATAAATAAACTTTAAATATTAGAAGTTTAGTCTAGAAGATAATACAACATCTTCCTCGAAATGATTGAAGAATGTCTAATATCTAAGAGCATAATGATGAGGCATTTTTTCATAATTCATTTCATACGCGGACCATCTAAAAACAAATAGTTATTAAAAATACTTAGAAAAAACATATTTAAAAAATAACTTGTTTTAAACTTACTTGGTCGCATATGGAAATTGGAATGGATTGGGATTGTTTTGTGCCAGTCTCAAAATTCTAGACCATGCCCAAGCTTGTAGTAAGACTCCACACCCAGCAAAATTATGCACATCTTTTTTAGCGCATCTAGACAAATTCATATAAAGCCACGTCAAAGTTGCAGCATCTCAACTGTATCTACTTATTTTATCCATGTCTTCTAATAATGGTAAAAATTGAAGATGTACTATGTTATCTTTAGTATCTGAAAATAATAAGCTAGCGAAAACAATAAAATATAAATTCTAGTTTTTCTAAGTTTTTGTTCGACGGTGGAATTCTCTTCTAATAGCATATTATTGTAATGAGTCTTAAACCAATTCATTTTAATACTCTGGCCTTTCCTAGTAGAAAGATGAAACATGTGTGTTTTTCGTCTCCATCTTTTGCATAAGGTGGGAATAAATTTTATATCAATGCCATATGAAGTTATTTTGATAATGTGACCAAATCCTAAATGTATAAAATATTGACGACTTCACTCGCCGGTCTCGACGTGTGCATGTGAACGTGTTCTGAAATATATTTCATCCTAAAAATAAAAATAAACAAACAAATTATGAAAAGTTTAAACAACACTTACATATGAAGCAATGTTTGTCGGTGTTCATCGACATGCTTCTCCATAAGTTAACAGAGACATTTTCTCTGCATGTAAGTAGAAAAAATATTTGTGTGTAATTTTGGAGTGGTAGAGGAAGGTGTTTATAGGAGATTTGAGAGGAAGAAATATTTGTGTTGGTAGAAATTTTAATGAGATATGAATGATATTGATGAAGATATAAACTTCATGCATGATGTGTACGTGAGAATCTCTGCATGCAAAACTGCAATAAGGACCAGACATGCATTGGACGATCATGTTATATGTTATTGGCAACGGCTAAGCAAAGAGCAGTCCCTTTTTATTTTGACTGACGACTAGACATGCAATGGGTGATTCCATTTTGCAGCCTAAGTGATTTTACTTGACGTTGTTAGAACATAGTTTGGTTCTACATTCCTGTAAGAGTTTTGATGATAACAAACACATGATATATATATATATATATATATATATATATATATATATATATATATATATATATATATATATATATATATATAAAGAACATATATGCTCTCTAATAACATATTTTAATATGCAGAGAAGTTCTGATGTAAGAAGCATAGAAGGTCTGCTAGAACATCTGGAAGTTCTGATGTAGGAAGATGAGAGAGTTTCATTTTGAAGATCTGTTTAGACTCAACATACTTAGAAGCAAATATGTGTAATACGCTAAGTGTAGAAGTTCTATGTTACAAATTCTGAATGCACCAACGCTGCAAACAGGAACTCCGTGTTTCTGATCCACAAAGTTCTGGAAAGAAGCAAAGGTAACTTTCATCTTCTGAAGCAAGCATGTTCTAAAGCGTTACAATTCACTTATTGATATTCAAAAGTAACGGTTGAAAGGGGACATGGATCTCTATTTTTGGAAAGCTCTTTAATTATCATTGATCAACATTCAAAAATCTCCTACATGCGTTGCCTATCTAAACAATGCTTGAAGGAGAAATTGTTGACGATTTTGTGCACAACAAACGAGTCATCTTCATCACCTTCAAACATACTGAATCTCAATTGTGTAAAACATCACTTGTGTGATACTCTTTGATTAGAAAACACTTTTTGTACACTCTCTTAAATATTGTATAGTGTAATTCCTTGAGAAAACCGAATTGTGGTTTAAACTCAAGAAGACTTTGACGGTTGTCTTAGTAGTTGTGTAATCAAGTTTGATTATTGGATTAAGACCTCGTTGAGAGAGGATAAATCACCTTGGCAAGTGGACTGGAGTAGTTTGAGTTCAAACGAACCAGGATAACCAACGCGTTCTTTTCTTTAAGTTTTAAAATCCCAATTCAAACCCCCCTTTCTTGTGTTGTTCTTTTCTTCAATTGGTATCAGAGCACCTGGATTTGGGTGCAAACACTTAACCGTGTCAGAAAAAGATCCAAACGAGAAAAACACTATGGTGGGACCAAGTCAGAACATTAGCAATGATTATCATGATGAGAAAGACAAAATCATCTGCAGACCCCCAATATTTGATGGTGAAAAATTTGATTACTGGAAAGACATAATCAAAATTTTCTTTCTAGCTCGTGATGCTGATCTATAGGACATGGTGACTGATGGCTATATTCATCCTAGTGATGAAAATGGTCAGAAGATTGATAGAAAAAGAATGACAGTTCATCAAAAGAGAGAATTCAGAAATCATCACAAGGCCAGAATAATTATCTTGAGTTCTATCTCGTATAGAGTATGAGAAGATCACAAACAGAGAATTAGCAAAACACATGTTTGACTCCTTGAGAATGACGCATGAAGGCAACACGCAAGTCAAAGAAGCCAAATCTCTTGCACTCATCCATAAGTACGAAGCTTTCAAAATGGAATAAGAAGAAACTATTGAGACAATGCTCTCAAAGCTTTTAAAATGGAATAAGAAGAAACTATTGAGACAATGTTCTCAAGATTTCAAACTCTGGTTGCAGAATTAAAAGTTATGGGCAAAGGGTACTCCACAATAGATCATGTAAAGTAGATCATAAGAAGTTTACCCAAGCAATGGAGACCTATGTTCACAACATTAAAACTAGCCAAAGATCTGGATAAAATTTCTCTTGAAGAACTTATCAGCTCTCTGAGAAGTCATGAGATATAACTAGAAGAAGATGAACCCCAAAAGAAAGGTAAGTCTCTCGCTCTTAAATCTAATAAAAAATATGAAAGTAAAGCTTTTCATGCAGAAGAAGAAAGTTCTCAAGGATCTGTATCAGAAGAAGACGAATTATCTCTCCTCTCCATAAGGGTATAACAATAATGGAAACAAAGACAAAAATTTAGAAATCCTAGAAGGTCAAACAGTCATTCTGAATCAAACTTTGGGTACAAAAAGTCTAGAAGCAAAGACATTATTTGCTACAAATTCAACGAAGCGGGCCATTACAAAAGAGACTATCCAAATCTACATAAAGAAATGCCTAAAAATAAGTTCTCCAAAGATAAGAAGAAAAGTATTATGGCAACGTGGGATGACTCAGAATCTTCTGAAGCTGAAATAGAATCAGAAGATGAACGATCCAATATAGCCCAAATGGCCAACATATCAGAAGACACTAGATCATCTGGATCAGAATTAGACTCAGAGGCAGAAGAGGTATTCTCTAACTTTTCGAGATCTCAATTAGAAGAGAGTCCGTCAGAAATTCTTGAAAGATATCATAAACGCCGAGTCATAAACAAGAACCTGAAAAAGGATCTAGTTTCTGACTCTGAAGAAACTAAGAAACTGAGATCATAAAACTCTGAGCTTAAAAAAAAATTCTAAACTAGAAATTAAATTACAAAAGGCTCAGAAATAAACTGTCTCATAAGTTCCTAGTAACTCTGATAAGATCATAAAGGAATATGATCATAGCTTTCAAAAATTTCTTGCTATAAACATAGATAGAAGCAAGATAGCTTCAATGATCTATGGAGTTAGCAGAAATGGAAGAAAAGGAATAGGATACAAGGGTAAAGTATCTCAACCTAAGAAAGTTAAGGATATGGTCATTAAACACACACCTTTATATTCTCACTTCACCTATGGGCACACACATGATATAAAATATACTAGTAAGGCCTTTTCTGCTAAACCAAAATTCAAACAAAATTCTAGAAACTCTAAAAATAATGGACCCAAAAAGATATGGGTACCAAAGGATAAAATCATCTATGTTGCAGATATTTTTAACAGCAAGGTTGAAACACCAGTTTTAACAACTGGACTCTGGATGCTCTCTACACCTGACGGGAAGAAAGCATATGTTCCAAAGCCTAAAATTTAAATTTGGAGGATACACAGGTTTTAGAGGCAATCAGAAAGGAAAGATTATTGGCTCTGGAACTATTGGTAACAGTAATAAGGATACAACATCAGAAAAATCCCAGTTAAATCCAGAAGAAGATGAAACAAACATTATAGAAACATCTGAAGATACCATCCAAAAAATACAACTATGAAGTTCAGAAAACCTGGTTTTCTTTTTCTCGTTGCTTCATCTTAACTTCTATATTTCCTGTGTTGTTCCTACTTTTTGATTCTTGACAAAAAGGGGGAGAATGTAAGATATTTTGACTCCTTCTCAAAGCTCTATTCATAAATTTTCCGGGAAGTATTTTTTTCTTCATCTGAGTATCCAACTCAGAGGGATACTTCTATGTTTTATGTTCTTTAAGTGTTCTATCAAAATATACAAGTTTTTTTCATCATCAAAAAGGGGTAGATTTTTAGAACATAGTTTGATTCTACATCCCTGTAAGAGTTTTGATGATAACAAACACATGATATATATAAAGAACATATATGCTCCCTAATAAAGTATTGTAATATGCAGAGAAGTTCTGATATAAGAAGCATAGAAGATGAGAAAAGATCTACTAGAATATAATAGAAGTTCTGGTGTAAGAAGCATAGAAGATCTGCTAGAACATCTGAAAGTTCTGATGTAAGAAGATGAGAGAGTTTAGTTTTGAAGATCTATTCAGACTCATCATGCTTAGAAGCAAATATGTGTAATACGCTTAATGAAGAAGTTCTATGTTACAACTTTTAAATGCACTAACGCTGCAAATAGGAACTCCGTGTTTCTGATCCGTAAAGTTCTGGAAAGAAGAAATGGTAACTTTCATATTTTGAAGCAAGCATGTTCTGAAGCGTTATAATTCACTTATTGCTATTCAAAAGTAACGGCTGAAAGGGGACAAGGATCTCTATTTTTGGAAAGCTCTTTAATCATCATTGATCAACATTCCAAAAGCTCCTACATGCGTTGCCTATTTAAATAAAGCTTGAAGGAGAAATAGTTAACGATTTTGCGCACAACAAATGAGTCATCTTCATCAGCTTCAAACATAATGAATCTCAATTGTGTAAAACATCACTTGTGTGATATTATTTTATTAGAAGACACTTTTTGTACACTCTCTTAAATATTGTATAGTGTAATTCCTTGAGAAAAACCAGATTGTGGTTTAAACTCAAGAAGACTTTGACGGTTGTCTTATTAGCTGTGTAATCAAGTTTGATTAGTGGATTAAGACCTCGTTGAGAGAGGTGAAATCACCTTGGTGGGTGGACTGGAGTAGTTTGAGTTCAAACAAACCAGGATAACCAACGTGTTCTTTTCTTTAAGTTTTAAAAACCTCAATTCAAACTACCCTTTCTTGTGTTTTTCCTTTCTTCAGATGCATGCTTGGCAAAGACTGTTGACGGATTTCCATTAGGTGGTTGTGCACAAATGTCTAACGACCGGACCTGCCTTGGGCGGAAGTGTGGTGTATTATATTTTAACCATTTAATCAAGAAATTAACTTGTGGAACAGGGTGGAAAAAGACAAATAACATATCCTTTTTTAAGTATCCCTTTCTCTAATATTGTTAGAGCAATTCAAAACACTCCCATAACATTTGTGTGCATTAATTCCACAACACTTGCTTTATAACTACTCAAAAACACTTTGTGAGTACAAAATCACCATTACATATTTTACATGATGTCAAAATTAGGAAAAGATAGCATTTTTATATGTTGGACGGTATTTTTATGTCTTGTGGCACTCCATTTCATTAAGGGTCTTAGGAACCATTAAAAACCACTTTGAAATTGATCTAAGTCTTAAAAAACAAGTTTCTGCATAAATTTTCATTGCATGTGTCGACACATAAGTATTTGCAACTCAGTTTTGAAGAATGTAGCTTCTAGAAAGCTTAGGTCAACACATGCATCATACAGGTTGACACATACTAAAGCTTTTCTGAAGTTACAGAAAAACTTATTTTATGTGTCAACACAAATGAATTTCAGGTCGACAGATTTACTGTTGTTTTAAATCCTGTAGCTACTAACTTGTTTCGGTCGACTCACTCATCTTTTCAGGTCGACATATAAAGCAGAAACTTCACGTATGTGTCAAAACATACGATTTTCAGGTCAACACATACTTATTGCACCTAAACCTCCTCAATTATGAATACATCATTCATGCATCATGAAGGATAGAAAAACACAATAAAAGGGTTTTAAGTGGGGTTTTCAATAATTAAAATAGTAAGACACATTTGGTTATTCTGGTTCGTTTGAACTCAAACTACTCTAGTCCACCCGCCAATGTGATTTCGCCTCTCTCAAACGAGGTATTAATGCAGTAATCAAAAACTTTGATTACACAAGTATAATGACTATCGTCAATGTCTTCTTGAGATGAAACCACAACTTGGTTTCTCAAGGTATTACAAAATATAAACTAAAATGTGTACAATGGTGTTTCTAGAAAAACTATATCACAACTGTGATTTATATACAAGCTTAAAACACAAGAGAGAGCTAGTGGAGATATATATTTGTATGCATTTATTTCATCATTTCTTCAAGACTCCTTTATATAGGCGAAGCATATGATACATGAGAAGATGAATTTGGAAGGTTTATAAAGTGTTGTTAATGCACTTTCCAAAATTACGAATCTTTTTTTGTTCCAACCGTTACTCTTTGATTGTAATGAATGAATTGTAACGCATCATAACTTTGCTTCTTTGAAATCTGATCAGAATGAGAATATTATCGTTGAGACTTTAGATCCTCATAGTTTCTTGATATTCATATGATTAGAAGTTGGATGAGATAGACACGTTGAAGCTTCTTTTCACTTTCAGAATATTTAATTATCAGAGTATAGCTTGAGATTAAGTGTTGAGTCTTTTAGAACTTTAGTAGATAAGTGCATTGAGACTTCCTTTGTTCTTCCAGAACTTCACTTATCAGAGTATCAGAGTTTAGCTTGCAGCTTTGGTGCTTTAGAAGTTATAAC
This sequence comes from Vicia faba, assembly GCA_948472305.1. Classification (NCBI taxonomy): domain Eukaryota; kingdom Viridiplantae; phylum Streptophyta; class Magnoliopsida; order Fabales; family Fabaceae; genus Vicia; species Vicia faba. The sequence goes on from OX451737.1 coordinate 477,077,384, forward strand.
ATCAGAACTTCTTCTATTGAGCGTATTACACGAATTTGCTTCAAAGTCTATACGCTTTGTAACACCCCAGTTTTAATTTTTTGATTTATTTAATTGGGAAATTATTTTATTGGAGTTAATAAAATAAAAGAATTATTGATATTTGGATAATTGAAGGAAAACTAGAGAAAATAAAAGAAATAAGAAAATATTGGGTTTTTAAGTTATTGGGCTTGGATGTCGTTAGTAAGAGTGGGGGTGCAAAAGAAATAAGGATATATATTTTGGAACTTAAGTTATTCCTCACTTTTCACGATAAAACAGAAGTTGGAGATATTTGGGATTGGAGCTCTGAGGAACGAAGAACAATCGCCCAAGAGTTCAAAGCTGCAATTTGATAAGGTAAGGGGGGCTACTACTCGATTTACTTTTGCTTATGGGTTTAGGTACGATTGATTTTGGATAATCGTAGGGAGAAACCCCAATTTTTAGATGTTCTTAGGAATCAATAACCTTAGGGTTGAACCTTGCTAGAAAAGGTTTAGGTTCCCAAATTTTATGAATCAATTAGGGATTTTAGGTTCTATGGTGGATTTGGAGTATATTGGTATGATCGAGAGTTTCCCTTGGGTAATTCTAGGGATAACCTCAATGTTGTTAGGATTTCCCTAAAGGACGGGTAATATGTAACTTAAGGTCAATTTTATGAAAATTGTTGTTGATGAAAGAATTGTGGATAAAATGGGATGTTTTGAGATGAAAATTCTGAGTTGTGTATGATTTGAAAAATAAGACCTTAAGTGAAGTAATGTTGTCCTTAAGGTTGGAACTTGACTAACGTAGAAGGGAATTGTGTTTCCAATTGATGTGTTGCTTTGAGTTATGCAAAATTGATGTTGTTATGTACCGCAATGCACGTTTTGGCTGGTATTTTCGTGTTTGGTTGCTGTTCTGAGCATGCTGCAGGTACAGGAAAATTCTGCACGCGCTCATCAACACGGGCCGTGTTGCACAACACGGGCACCCGTGTTGATCCCCTATATTGATAAAGATAATGTGTTTTCTGGACACATTACAACACGGGCCGTGTTGCACAACACGGGCACCCGTGTTGAGCCCCTGTGTTGGCTTCTGGATTCTGTTTTCTGTGCATGCTGTTATGTACGGAATTGATCCTGTTTTGATGTGCAGTGTTTCATATATTTTGAATATGCTGCTTATTGATTTCCTAGTGTTGATTGATGCTTGTATCGAATAACGTTTGTATGTTATGATACCAACACTACGTAGATTTTATGGTCATGCTTTTAGATAATGTTATCAAGCATGAATTATAATATAACTTGATATGATTGGTTGATGTTTAATAGTATGCTGAGTGATTACATGCTATTCATATCGTGTTGTATTTGATATTGTTGATGTTACATGATATGGTTTATTGATGTTAATAGTATGCTGAGTGTTACATACTTTACATATCATGTTGCATTTGTTAATTCCCATTGTGTGGAATTAACATGGTGGCCAATATACGTGTCCGCGATTTAATGGAACGTTGAGGTGGTAGCCGTGTCCGCGATATAATGGAACGGTGAGTTATCCGTGACCCGAGATTTAATGGGGCGGTAAAATGGTACCACATGCATGGGTGTGTTGCATTATATTGAATATAACATGAATGGATGATTTTCCAATGTTGTATTTAATTGATTGTATGCATGTATTGTTGCTGAATTGTTAATGATATTTGATGTTAATTATAAGTATGAAAAGTAATATATTATGAATATATGAATTGTAAAGGTTTTCGTAAACTATGAAACATGCTAACTGTTTGGGTGATGCTTATGGTTTTTCTGAATTGATTGTTATGAACGTATAATCAAATGTATAGTTGAGATGCTCACCCTTACTGTTGAATATTTCAGATTGAGGAGCTTCGTTCAGGTGCTTGGCGAAGGCTTGTTGTTTCTAGTTTATTTCTGTTTAAGTATTGTCCGGGTCATGCTCTGATAGTTGTAACTCCGGGAACGTTTGTTTGTCGAGCTGCTTTAGTCAGACTCGTTTATTCCTTATGTTTGTTATAATATGATGCTGATATATTCCAGGTGTTAATCCCTGATGATTTTGAAAATATTATAACTTTGGTTTTATTAAATATAATATTCCGCTGTGTAAACATGTATGAGTTGCTTCTATGTTATGCATGACAGGAACTGGTTTTTATTAAAAGAGAATTGTGACATCCTCGTTAATACATGTACTCTGAAAATATGATTTTAGTTATTTGCGAAATTTTATGCAGGGTTTTAGAGGGTGTTACAATAGTGGTATCAGAGCATAGTCGGTCGTTGCGACCAGAGTCTTGAGTCAGTCATCCCTTTTGTATGCGATTAGTGTAAGGCAACACTGTCGATACTGTATTCTGATGAGGAGTATGTTTTAATTCTCAGGAATATGGCTGGAAGAGGTAACGGACGAAATGATGCTGCACTCGCTGAGGCTTTGGGGATGTTAGCTGGTGTACTTGCTGGAAATCCAAATGGAGGCGTGATTGGTGCTGATAGGCAATTGGGGAACTTCCAAAGGAACAATCCTCCGTTGTTCAAAGGTACACATGACCCTGAAGGTGCTCAGAAGTGGCTAAAGGAAATCGAAAGGATTTTCCGTGTGATTGATTGTGCTGAAGATCTGAAGGTCAGATATGGTACGCATATGTTGGCAGAAGAGGCCGACGACTGGTGGGTTGCAACAAGGACTGAAATGGTTCAGGATGGAGAGGCACTGACTTGGGCTAACTTCAGAAGGGCTTTTCTGAGGAGGTACTTTCCTGAAGATGTTCGGGGAAGAAAGGAAATTAAATTTTTGGAGCTTAAGCAGGGCAATCTGACTGTTAGTGAGTATGCTACTAAGTTCAATGAGCTGGCAAAGTATTATGCGCACTACAACAATGATGAGGCTGGAGAATTCTCTAAATGTATCAAATTTGAGAATGGTCTCCGAGATGATATTAAGCAGGGAATCAGGTACCAGCGTATTCGTAGATTTTCTGATCTGGTGGATTGTAGCAGGATCTTGGAAGAAGATATTACCAAGACTAGGTCGTCTCACTCTCGTGGGGCTGTTGATAAAAGAGGAAAGCAACATATGGACCGTGGCAAGCCATATGGTAGAGGTAACCAGAAAGCAGGTGGATGGAAAAGGCCTAGTGGGGGAGATTCTAAGGCTCCTATCAGATGCTACAGGTGTGGTGAGTTTGGTCATCATATTCGAGATTGCAAGAGTGATGAGAAGAAGTGCTATAAATGTGGAAAGACTGGTCACTTGTCTATTGATTGCAAAGGGAAGTCTGTTACTTGTTACAATTGTGGCGAAGAAGGTCACATTCGTCCGCAATGTCCTAAACCTAAGAAGGATCAGTCAGGTGGAAAAGTGTTCGCCTTGTCTGGATCTGAGACTACTCCAGAGGATCGATTGATTAAAGGTACGTGTTTTATTCATGGCACACCTTTAGTTGCAATTATTGATACTGGTGTAACTCATTCTTTCATTTCTTTGGATTGTGCTGAGAGGTTGAAACTGGACATATCTGATATGCGAGGTAGCATGGTTGTTGATACTCCTGCATCGGGTTCAGTGACAACTTCACTTGTATGTAGGAATTGTCCTATTGAGATTTTTGGTAGAGGTTTCGGTATGGATTTAGTGTGCCTACCGCTTGAACAAATTGATATTATCCTTGGGATGAACTGGTTGGAATTCAACCGGGTTCATCTGAACTGTTTTGCTAAGACGGTGATTTTTCCAGAGGCAGTTGGTGTCGAGAATTTGACTATGACTGCTAGGCAGGTACAAGAAGCAATGGAAGACGGTGCTAATGTGTTTATGTTACTTGCTTCGTTATATGCAACAGGAAAGGTCAGGAGTGATGAATTGCCAGTGGCGTGTGATTTTCCAGAAGTCTTTCCTGATGAGGTTGGTGAGTTACCTCCTGAGAGAGAAGTGGAATTTTCTATAGATTTGATTCCTGGTACGAGACCGGTGTCGATGGCACCATATCGTATGTCTGCATCTGAGTTGGCAGAATTGAAGAGTCAGTTGGAAGATTTACTGGAGAAGAAGTTTATTCGTCCAAGTGTTTCGCCTTGGGGTGCTCCGGTATTGTTGGTCAAGAAGAAAGAAGGTTCTATGAGACTGTGTGTTGATTACAGGCAATTGAACAAGGTAACCATTAAGAATCGGTATCCATTACCGAGGATTGATGATTTAATGGATCAGCTAATTGGAGCCAGTGTATTCAGTAAGATTGACTTGAGATCTGGATATCATCAGATTCGTGTGAAAGCGGAAGATATTCAAAAGACGGCTTTTCGAACGAGGTATGGGCATTATGAATATTCTGTTATGCCGTTCGGAGTTACTAATGCACCTGGTGTTTTCATGGAGTACATGAACAGGATTTTTCATCCGTATCTGGATAAGTTTGTTGTGGTTTTTATTGATGACATTCTGATTTATTCCAAGAATGACGAAGAGCATGCGGAACATCTCAGAATTGTGTTAGAGTTGTTGAGAGATAAGAAGTTGTATGCAAAGTTGTCCAAATGTGAGTTCTGGCTGAATGAAGGTAGTTTTCTTGGACATGTGATTTTTAAGAATGGTATTGCAGTGGATCCTATAAAAGTATAAGCAGTATCTCAGTGGGAAGCGCCGAAGACTGTTTCTGAAATCAGAAGTTTTCTTGGTCTTGCAGGTTATTACAGAAAGTTTATCGAAGGATTTTCAAAGTTAGCATTGCTGTTGACGAAGTTGACTCGTAAAGGACAAGCGTTTATTTGGGATTCTGATTGTGAGAAAGGTTTCCAAGAATTGAAGCGGAGATTGACTAGTGCTCCTATTCTGATTTTGCCGAATCCGGTGGAATCTTTTGTGGTTTATTGTGATGCATCTCTGATGGGATTAGGTGGTGTTCTAATGCAGAATCAACAGGTAGTTGCGTATGCTTCGAGACAGTTGAAGGTTCATGAAAGGAACTATCCTACTCATGACTTAGAGTTGGCAGCAGTTGTGTTTGTCTTGAAATTATGGAGACATTATCTGTATGGTTCGAGATTTGAGGTGTATAGTGATCACAAGAGTTTGAAGTATCTTTTCGATCAGAAAGAGCTCAATATGAGGCAAAGAAGGTGGTTGGAATTTCTCAAAGATTATGATTTTGGTTTGAATTACCATCCTGGTAAGGCAAATGTGGTTGTAGATGCTTTGAGCAGGAAATCCTTGCACATGTCTATGATGATGGTTCGTGAATTGGAGTTAATTGAACAATTCCGAGATTTGAGTTTAATTTGTGAAAGTACTCCGAAGTGTGTTCGTTTGGGTATGTTGAAACTTACTAGTGGTATTCTAGAAGAGATCAGGATCGGGCAGAAATCTGATGTTAATTTAGTTGATAAATTGACATTGATCAACCAAGGTCAAGGTGGTGAGTTTAGAATTGATGAAAATGATGTTATGAGGTTTGGCGATAGAGTTTGTGTTCCTGATGTTGCAGAAATCAAGAAGAGTATATTAGAGGAAGGACATTGCAGTGGGATGAGTATTCATCCGGGTGCCACGAAAATGTATCATGATTTGAAGAAATTGTTTTGGTGGCCGGGAATGAAAAAGGAAATAGCTGAATTTGTGTATGCATGTTTAATCTGTCAGAAATCGAAGATTGAGCATCAGAAGCCGTCTGGATTTATGCAACCGATGTTTATTCCAGAATGGAATTGGGATAGTATTTCTATGGATTTTGTATCCGGGTTGTCGAGGACTCCTAAGAATTGTGAAGCGATATGGGTTGTTGTGGATAGACTGACTAAGTCTGCTCATTTCATACCGGTGCGAATGGATTACTCAATGGAGAGATTGGCACAGTTATATATTGAGAAAATAGTGAGTTTGCATGGAGTTCCTTCTAGTATTGTGTCAGATAGAGATCCGAGGTTCACTTTGAAATTTTGGGAAGGATTGCAGAAGGCTTTGGGTACTAAATTGAGGTTGAGTTCAGCTTATCATCCTCAGACTGATGGACAAACGGAGAGGACGATTCAATCGTTAGAAGATTTATTGTGTGCTTGTGTTTTAGAGAAGGGTGGAGCTTGGGATAGCTATTTGCCATTGATTGAATTTACTTATAACAATAGTTACCATTCGAGTATTAGTATGGCTTCGTTTGAGGCATTGTATGGTAGACGGTGTAGAACGCCTTTGTGTTGGTATGAATCTGGAGAGAGTTCAGTAATTGGGCCAGAGATTGTTCAGCAGACTACTGAAAAGATCAAATTGATTCAAGAGAAGATGAGAGCTTCTCAGAGTCGTCAGAAGAGTTATCATGACAAGAGGAGAAAGAATTTAGAATTCAGTGCTGGAGATCATGTGTTTATGAGAGTTACTCCGATGACGGGTATTGGTCGAGCGTTGAAATCTAAGAATTTGACTCCGCGTTTTATTGGTCCGTTTCAGATTACGGAGAGAGTTGGAGAAGTTGCTTATCGTATTGCTTTACCTACGAGACTTGCGAATTTGCACGATGTTTTTCATGTTTCTCAGTTGAGGAGATACATTCCAGACCCATCTCATGTAATCCAAGTAGATGATGTACAGGTGAGAGATAACCTGACAGTAGAAACATTGCCTATGAGCATAGAGGATCGGGAAGTGAAACAGTTAAGAGGTAAAGAGATAGCATTAGTGAAGGTTGCTTGGGGAGGTCCAGCAGATGGAAATATCACTTGGGAACTGGAGAGCCAGATGAAAGAGGCTTATCCGGAACTGTTCGTCTAAGGTATGTTTTCGAGGACGAAAACTCTTTTAGTGGGGGAGAGTTGTAACACCCCAGTTTTAATTTTTTGATTTATTTAATTGGGAAATTATTTTATTGGAGTTAATAAAATAAAAGAATTATTGATATTTGGATAATTGAAGGAAAACTAGAGAAAATAAAAGAAATAAGAAAATATTGGGTTTTTAAGTTATTGGGCTTGGATGTCGTTAGTAAGAGTGGGGGTGCAAAAGAAATAAGGATATATATTTTGGAACTTAAGTTATTCCTCACTTTTCACGATAAAACAGAAGTTGGAGATATTTGGGAATGGAGCTCTGAGGAACGAAGAACAATCGCCCAAGAGTTCAAAGCTGCAATTTGATAAGGTAAGGGGGGCTACTACTCGATTTACTTTTGCTTATGGGTTTAGGTACGATTGATTTTGGATAATCGTAGGGAGAAACCCCAATTTTTAGATGTTCTTAGGAATCAATAACCTTAGGGTTGAACCTTGCTAGAAAAGGTTTAGGTTCCCAAATTTTATGAATCAATTAGGGATTTTAGGTTCTATGGTGGATTTGGAGTATATTGGTATGATCGAGAGTTTCCCTTGGGTAATTCTAGAGATAACCTCAATGTTGTTAGGATTTCCCTAAAGGACGGGTAATATGTAACTTAAAGTCAATTTTATGAAAATTGTTGTTGATGAAAGAATTGTGGATAAAATGGGATGTTTTGAGATGAAAATTCTGAGTTGTGTATGATTTGAAAAATAAGACCTTAAGTGAAGTAATGTTGTCCTTAAGGTTGGAACTTGACTAACGTAGAAGGGAATTGTGTTTCCAATTGATGTGTTTCTTTGAGTTATGCAAAATTGATGTTGTTATGTACCGCAATGCACGTTTTGGCTGGTATTTTCGTGTTTGGTTGCTGTTCTGAGCATGCTGCAGGTACAGGAAAATTCTGCACGCGCTCATCAACACGGGCCGTGTTGCACAACACGGGCACCCGTGTTGATCCCCTGTATTGATAAAGATAATGTGTTTTCTGGACACATTACAACACGGGCCGTGTTGCACAACACGGGCACCCGTGTTGAGCCCCTGTGTTGGCTTCTGGATTCTGTTTTCTGTGCATGCTGTTATGTACGGAATTGATCCTGTTTTGATGTGCAGTGTTTCATATGTTTTGAATATGCTGCTTATTGATTTCCTAGTGTTGATTGATGCTTGTATCGAATAACGTTTGTATGTTATGATACCAACACTACGTAGATTTTATGGTCATGCTTTTAGATAATGTTATCAAGCATGAATTATAATATAACTTGATATGATTGGTTGATGTTTAATAGTATGCTGAGTGATTACATGCTATTCATATCGTGTTGTATTTGATATTGTTGATGTTACATGATATGGTTTATTGATGTTAATAGTATGCTGAGTGTTACATACTTTACATATCATGTTGCATTTGTTAATTCCCATTGTGTGGAATTAACATGGTGGCCAATATACGTGTCCCCGATTTAATGGAACGTTGAGGTGGTAGCCGTGTCCGCGATATAATGGAACAGTGAGTTATCCGTGACCCGAGATTTAATGGGGCGGTAAAATGGTACCACATGCATGGGTGTGTTGCATTATATTGAATATAACATGAATGGATGATTTTCCAATGTTGTATTTAATTGATTGTATGCATGTATTGTTGCTGAATTGTTAATGATATTTGATGTTAATTATAAGTATGAAAAGTAATATATTATGAATATATGAATTGTAAAGCTTTTCGTAAACTATGAAACATGCTAACTGTTTGGGTGATGCTTATGGTTTTTCTGAATTGATTGTTATGAACGTATAATCAAATGTATAGTTGAGATGCTCACCCTTACTGTTGAATATTTCAGATTGAGGAGCTTCGTTCAGGTGCTTGGCGAAGGCTTGTTGTTTCTAGTTTATTTCCGTTTAAGTATTGTCCGGGTCAAGCTCTGATAGTTGTAACTCCGGGAACGTTTGTTTGTCGAGCTGCTTTAGTCAGACTCGTTTATTCCTTATGTTTGTTATAATATGATGCTGATATATTCCAGGTGTTAATCCCTGATGATTTTGAAAATATTATAACTTTGGTTTTATTAAATATAATATTCCGCTGTGTAAACATGTATGAGTTGCTTCTATGTTATGCATGACAGGAACTGGTTTTTATTAAAAGAGAATTGTGACATCCTCGTTAATACATGTACTCTGAAAATATGATTTTAGTTATTTGCGAAATTTTATGCGGGGTTTTAGAGGGTGTTACACGCTTCGTCTAATCAGAGCTTTAAAAATAAATTCTCTCATCATCTTCTATGCTCTTTCATCAGAACTTCTTTGCATATTCAAATACTTTATTAGAGGGCGTATTTGTTCTTTATGTATATCATGTATTTGTTATCATCAAAACTATTACTAAGATATAGAACCAAACTATGTTCTAACACATCATGCCAACTTGATGATACCATAAAAATATCCTGCATTTTCTCTTCATCTTCAACCTCTATCCTATGCACATCACTAAAAAATCATCATAATAATCTTTTGTTGGGGTTCCATCTAGACTAGGTTCGACAACGTCCAATTAGGTTCCTGTGTAGCCAAGAATATTGGGTTGATATTTGCATGGGTCTTCATCCGGAAAAACCGCAGGTTTGTCCTCCAAGATCATTGGTTAATTTGGGGGTTTTCATGCAAGATGTTCAAGAGAGAATTGTGGCCTCATGAAAGCCTTTGGAGATAATGAACTTAAAGGATCCTTTGGAGATAAATAATACAAAGGAAGTAGTGTGAGAATGACGAATCAAATTGAAGTCTTGTGTTACAATATTTGAAATTGATGGTGCGCGAAAGCTTTAGAGATAAAGTACACAAAGGAGTAGAAAGATCTAAATAATCAATTTGCAGCTATTGTATCTTGGCCTATCTCAAGATCAAAGGAAGAGAAGGGGTTGAATCAACAACAAACGTTAGGGTTTGTGGAGTTTCTCTTGGAACACTTCTCTTGTATCAAACATTTTGCATAGTAAGAAATATCCTAATTCTATTAATTAGGAGCGGACTTACCCACACGCGAGGATGAAAGTGGGGAACTATGAAGACAAATCCTCATGTCTCTTTTTCGTATTTGTTTACTTGCTTTAATTTTCATCAATCAATTTATCTAATAGCATTGTGTAATCAATTAACTCGTAAGAGTTTTTTCAGACTGGTTTTGTTTTGAGTAAAGTGTTGATATTTCTTATAATCATTTTTGATTACAAGTTCAATTGCATACCAAGTGTTTGATAAATTGTTTCGTTAGTTCTTTTGATAATTACCATTGGAAATAGTATTACTAGTAACTTGATATAAACAATTGATACCATGTTATTGGATTGAAGTATACTTAATTCAATTATTGTATTCATTCCATAATAAATTTTATATTTGCATATCCGACTTCCAACAACATGATTCTTATAGATGATATATTTTGAAAACCTTCCGCTTGCAGTCTTTTATAAAAAAAATTTAAAACCGTATTTTTATTTGAAATTTTGGCTTGGTGGTCTATTCACCCCCCTCTAGATAAGGCATTGTCATCTAACAAGTGACATCAAGAGTCGGGTTCACTCCGGCTTCGAAACTTATTAGAAAATGGCGTATGAACCTAAAGGGGATTACAAAAGAGCCCCAATTTTCACGAGAGAAAACTATAGTTGTTGGAAAGCTTGTATGAAAATTCATGTCAACTCATATGACAAAGGTGTGTGGTAAGCCATTTAAAATGGTCCGTGATAACACAAAATTATATCATATTTTCTAGATCGACTTGCATGCATTTTATTATCGTTTTCGTTTATTTAGCTCATATTATGCCGGTATTTCTATTTCATTTTAGGTACATGCTGACACAGAGCTTCCATGTGAAAAAGAACGAGAAATGGCCAAGACACTGAGATGAATTGAAGAAATTATGAAAAATAGCAGGAAAATGCATGACAGAAGACTATGACGGTCGTCACAGCCTTCATGTCGGTCACCACGCCTTGAAAATATATGTGCCCCTCGGCTCACATGGTGTTATGGTCGCCACAGTTTGGAAGTTTGTGTGCCCCATGACACACAAGGCATGCCCCTCTCCACAGGCTCTTTTATGCGCGACGTATTTTGTTCTTTTGGTCTTCTCCATGTCTTCTTCACGTAACCACTCAAGATATCCAACTTCCCATTATCACCCCTATGATCTTTTCAACTTCCCATTTTTCCACTTATTTCTCCATTATCTCCACTACTTCTCACATAAAGCTTGAAGTAACTTCCATTTTATTTCTCTATATATAGGATCTTAGAAATTAGTTTTAGGTATCCAAGTTTTATGCGCGAAAGCGTTGTTCATAGTTTTAGGCAGCAAATTAATCATGTAAAAGTGGTAGTTTCTCACATTGAGGAACTACCACACTATTAGTGTAGGCCTATAATTTGTGTAACGCTTGGATCAATCTTGCCGATATTATTTCAAAGCTCTATTCAAGTTTCATGATTTATTTCATTCATAGTTTTATTCAAGTTTATCTCATCTTCTTTACTTCCAAATTTATTTATTTGCAATTATTTTAATTTCTTGTTCTTATAATATTGTTTTATCATTACAAATCTAAATAGGCCTATTTTCATGGTTAATAATTACAATTACATGTTTGTTTCTTTAATTATGTCCGACTATATAGTTTTGAGTCTGGTATATGAGGACCGTCGTTTCTGAAGGGACTCAGTAACAATGTTGACTTAATTAATTAATTTGAAATTTCTATTTTGGTCTTTGTTTTTAAACTTAATTTAAATAGCTTTGTCATGAGAGTGAGAGGTTATTTAACATGATTTTTCTACGAGAGTGAGAAATTAGCAAAGATTCGAGTCGGCACTGCGAGAGCGTGGGGGTCGAACCGGATAGTAAAAACTAGGCATTAATCCTAAATACAACGAGAGCGCTTTAGGACTAATTAGAAATTGTTTAGTTTTCAAAATTCAAGTGGGCGAGCGAGAGCAAAATCCTACGGTTAAGTAGCATGACTTTATTCAAAACAATAAGAGTGTGAGATATTGTCTTTAAATTGATATTTTCTACTAAAAACTTTTCTAATGTCAGTGTAAGCCAACAATTTACAAAGTCCCTGAGATACACGAAATTCATATTTCAGCCTCTCTTTTATTATATATTTCCTTAATCTTATTTTAATTGAGTTTTAGTTCTTAGTTTTCCTAAATCCAATCATTCATTAGTCTTAGCTTTACACTGTAACATTATATATCGATAAATTTTATTTTTCGTCTTGTAGGTTCGATATATTTTAAAACTACGCGATTAGACTGTGCACTTGCAGTCAGTAAACCCGACAAACTCTCAAAGTCACGATCAAGTTTTTGGCGTCGTTGCTGGGGACCAATTAAGTCAATTATCGTAACTCCAGTGTTGCACCGTATAGACTAAGGAACTCTTACCTTAATTACTATGTATCACCCAGATTTTTTCTACAACTCCCACTCTAAATATTTCAAGAAATCACAAGAATCCCATAAATCTGACCTCGAAATACTGCTGGAAGATTTCAATGCTTCACTAACTCACTCTCACTCAAATTACCTCTACAACTGCCAATCCTAACATTTTTAGGAGTCGCAAGAATCCCATAAATTCGATTTTGAAATATTACTGGAGGATTACAATGGGATGCTAACTTATCTTCAACCAAATTTCCTCTACAATCACTACACCCAATATTTTGAGGAGTCACGAGAATCCCAAAATTCCACTCTCAAAACATTAATGGAGGATATGACTGCGACACTAAATCTCTCTAGGCTAGAAACTATGATGATGAAGCGCTTTGTGGAAACACAAAATTCGACACTAACTCACTTTGAGGAACCACGGGAATCTCATAATTTCAACGTCGCAACATTAATGGAGGATTTCGATTCGATGCTAACTCACTCTAGGCTAAAATCTATGATATAGCATTTTGTAGAGACACAAATTGTCCAAAATGAAGAGATAGGAAATCAAAGTCTTCAAAATAATGAAACCCTTAGGCAAACAATATGGTTGAGTCCATTGCGACTCACAACATGGCCTTGAAGACCCAAATCTCTATGCTTGCACAAAATCCTCTAGGACCCTTCCATGAGGAGTATGGGGATGTTAAAAAACTCAGTAGTGAAAAACAAATCGAAAATCCTAAGAAGAATGATAATGAGATTGAAGAGAGTAATAATGAGGTTGAGAAGAGTTCTGAGGAGAAAAGAGTAGAGATTGAGAAAATACACTGACACCATATGAAAGGGAGGTTGTAGAAAAGGTAGAAAAGGAAAAATCTATTGTTTTTCTTCTTCCCTATAACCCACCTATTTCTTTTCTACAAATATTTGTGGAAGCTAATGTAGATGCCCAATCCAAAAGGTATGTGGACAATATCCACACCAATTCACCTTTATCTGAGGTCCTGCATAAAAAAATAAAATATGAGGACCATGAAACTAGGGAAATCATTAGCATTAAGAAGGAAAGGTTAATATTCGAGATGGTGGATGAAATAACTAAGACTAAACTTGAAGAGTTGATACCCAAGATTGATCCAGAACCACCACCACAAGTTCAAAAGAATGAACCACCCCATAGAAGAAAGAAAAGAAAATGTGAGGGATATGTGAGATGATTTGATAAGTGGCCATGGAAACCAATGACGATTAAAAATTGATCGAGGAGTTATTCTCGAGAGAATCACCATGAGTGCTTGCACTCTTGAGTCGTCAAGCTACTGACGTTAACCAAAGTGTTGCGTGAGAGGCAACCCACGAGTTTTTAATTTAATGTTTTTTCTTTTGTTTGAGTTTGTAGAAAATAAAGATATTGATTGCTTGACACCTATCAGTTGCATGTAGGAAACTATCAAGGCGAGCATTGAACATGTTCTTATTCCTTTTTCACCTTTTATTAAAACATTGAGGACAAAGTTTGGTTTATGTGTGGGGGAGAAACTTTACCGCTTTTCATTTATCGCTTTTTTGTTTGATTTATTTTTTTCTAGTTTATTACATGTTTTTAGGATTTTTTTTTCTCGGTATTTGGTCGATTCATTGCATGTGATGTCAAGTCTGTATGCCTGTTTTTCAGTTGTTATTGAATTTCCCCGAAATTTTAAAACCTCCCGAAATTTTAAAATTTTAACCTCCCAACAAAAAATTTCAATTCTCTTTTCTAATGCATGGCACACACTCTGAAAGTATATAGGTTCTCAAAATTTAGGATGCGTTAGATATACTTGGGAAAGTCTCAATAACATCGATACTGTTATGACACCCTAAACCCCATCGTTATGTGATAATCAATTTAGATACCCATTATGCCGAAACCTTAGGCTCAAGTTTTCAAAGTAGCTCTTAAGTAGTTTATATTAGCAGTCAACACCATCTTAAACACAAACTACATAGGGAGTCGATGAATATAAGTGAATGATCCCGTTTTTAATAAATAAATGATTTAATTGAACAATAACCTTCTAAGTTAGGTGACCCTCACCCGATCATTTAGCCCAACGGTTGTTAAGCCTATAAGGATTTAATAATAAACACACATTGTTGGTTAGTCCATAGGTCTCTAGTACTGTACTTGGTAGGGTAGGCTACAAGTCTGATCCCCCGCAACTGCAGTTGGGAAAAATGGGGCTGGACCACTTACGTACCAGAACCCCGGGCTAAAGAAAAGAAAAAGGATCATAGTCTCTAACTGATCTCCACTACTATGTGCATGTACGGATAACAGGCTTAATGTGATTGTGCTGGAATGAAAAAAACTGAAAGAAAGCAAGAGATATAGGTTGAGTTATAATGGCAAGATTCAAATTGGTTTGCATAAAGAGGGAGTCTTTGAACATTGTATCATTACGGTATCCTTGGAATTGAATACTTAGTACCTATCTAACTAACATTATCCTATAAGCCATGTATGATTAGTATTCATGTCGTTCTCATGTTTCGAATCACTCTTAATTTTTTATTTTACCGTGTTAGTTGATTTCTTGAGGACAAGCAATGGGTTAAGTGTGGGGGAATTTGATAACGCGAAATTATATCATATTTTCTTACTCGACTTGCATGCATTTTATTATTATTTTCGTTTATTTAGCTCATATTATGCTGGTATTTATATTTCATTTCAGGTACATGCTGACACAGAGCTTCTGTGTGAAAAAGAACGAGAAATGGCAAGACACTAAGAAGAATTGAAGAAATTATGAAAAATAGCAGGAAAATGCATGACAGAAGACTGTGACGGTCGTCACAACCTTAATGTTGGTCGCCACACCTTGAAAATATGTGTGTCCGTCGACACACATAGTGTTACGGTCGCCAAAGTTTGGAAGTTTGTGTGCCCCATGGAACACAAGGCATTCCCCTTGCCACAGGCTCTTTTATGTGCCACATATTTTGTTCTTTTGGTCTTCTCCACGTCTTCTTCATGTAACAACTCAAGAAGCCAAACTTCCCATTATCACCTCATGATATTTTCAACTTCCCATTTTTCCACTTATTTCTCCACTTTCTCCATTATCTCCACTACTTCTCACATAAAGCTTGAAGTAACTTCTATTTTATTTCTCTATATATAAGATCTTAGAAATTAGTTTTAGGTATCCAAGTTTTGTACACGAAAGCGATGTTCATAGTTTTAGGCAGCAAATTACTCATGTAAAAGTGGTAGTTTCTCACATTGAGGAACTACCACACCATTAGTTTAGGCCTTTATTTGTGTAATGCTTGGATCAATCTTTTCGACATTATTTCAAAGCTCTATTCAAGTTTCAAGATTTATTTTGTTCATAGCTTTATTCAAGTTTATCTCATCTGCTTTACTTCCAGGTTTACTTATTTGCAATTATTTTAGTTGTTCTTATGATATTATTTTATCATTACAAATCTAAATATGCCTATGTTCATGGTTAATAATTATAATTGCATGTTTGTTTCTTTAAGTATGTCTGACTAAAAAGTTTTGAGTCCAGTATGTGAGGACCGTTGTTTCTGACAGGACTCGGTAACAATGTTGACTTAATTAATTAATTTGAAATTTTTATTTTGGTCTTTGTTTTTAAACTTAATTTAAATAGCTTTGTCATGAGAGTGAGAGGTTATTTAACATGATTTTAATAAGGTTTGAGTAGGCACTGCGAGAGAGTGGGGGTCGAACCGAATAGTAAAAACTAGGCATTAATCCTAAACACATCGAGAGCGCTTTAGGACTAATTATAACTTGTTCAATTTTCAAAATGCGTTCCTTGATTCAAGTGGGCGAGCGAGAGAAAAATCCTACGATTAAGGAGCGTGACTTTATTCAAAACCACGAGAGTGTGAGATATTGTCTTTAAATTGATATTTTCTACAAAACACTTTTCTAATGTCAGTGTAAGCCAACAAGTTACAGAGTCCCTGAGATACACAAAATCCATATTTCTGCCTCTCGTTTATTATATATTTCCTTAATCTTATTTTAATTCAGTTTTACTTCTTAGTTTTCCTAAAATCCAATCATTCATTAGCCTTAGCTTTACACAGTAATATTAGATAACAATAAGTTTGATTTTCGGTCCTTATGGGTTAGATATCTTTAAAACTACACGATTAGACTATACACTTGCAGTCAGTAAACCCAACAAACTCTCAAAGTTGTGACCAGTCCGACATCGGTGACATATGAGGTTGATGGTGCTACTGTATCAAAGCCATAAAACTTATGGAATAAGGATGATAGTAAGAAGTGGGCACATGATTGGAAAGGGAAAAACATCATGATATCCACTCTTGGTGTTAATGAGTTTGATCGTATTTCCCATTGTGAGACTACTAAAGCTATATGGGATACTCCACAAGTTACCTATGAGGGATCTAATAAGATCAAACAAGATAGGATTAATACACTTAAGCAAGAGTTTGAACTCTTTCGCATGAAGCATGGAGAAACCATTTCTCAAATGCAAAAGTGGTTCTCGCATCTTATTAATCGTTTAAATTATTTAGGTAGAAGAATACTTGATCTCACCGCCTTGTTTGGAAAGCTATAAGAACACTAGCAAGAACTCAATTGCTTGGAAAAACATGAAAAGAAGTTTAAGAAAAAGAAAAACGAGAAAGACACCAACAAGGAGGAAGGATTGAAGTCTAAAGCTATAAGGGCTACAAGTTTAAAATCCTCAAAGGATGAGCATACTAATGATAGTGATTCTTGTGATGAAGAAGATTCAGATGATGAACAAATGGGATTATTTGTGAGGAGATACAATCGATACATTCAAATAATGGTGTCAAACACTCCGACAATAATCTTGTGAAATTTAGGAGACAATCCACATCCTCTAAAGATGAAGACAACAAAAGAGAAAAGGAAAATTGTATATGCTATGAATGTGGTAAGCCGGGTCGTTATAGACTGGAGTGTCTATCTCTTTCCAACAAGAAATGAAAGGGATAACGAAACAAATCTAGAAATTCTAGAAAAGCCTATATTGTTTGGGATAGCGATAGTGATGTCTCAAGTGATGAAAGCTTAAGTGACAGCTGTTGTACCCCAAAATTCTCCCTCCCATTTTTCAAGATAAATTAATTCAAGATACCTTCTCATGCTCCTAAGGGTCTCAAACAATCAAGACTATTCAAGAATTAATCAGATGAACCCTCCTCCTGAGTAGTGGTCTACAAATAGGGTTTTGGTTTTCTCAAAGAAAATTAAGATTCGAATGCCTCCAGTGAATTTCATGGTTCCTCATATGCATCAAAGAATCCTCATGTCAAGTTTTAAGCCTTGCATCACAAGTTTGCTCAGTCAATTGCTCAGATGATTGAAAATCAACTATATTGGATAAAAAGTCAACTGTGGTCAACATACAGTCGAAACTCAATATTTTTTGTTAACATTAATATTTTGAAGTCACATTCATCATTTGATCCAGGGTTGATCATGATTCTGTGATTGCATGAACTCCAATCAAAGTGTTTTGATGAAGACCACCATACATAAAGTCAAAGAAATATCAAGGTTGTGGAAAAGAAGATATTCAAGATCATATAATATTCTAAGACCACTCTTTGAAGTCTTCTACATGAGTACAATCAACTTTCAATATGAAGAATTATGAAGATTCATCAACAAGTTAGGTAAAAGTTTTAATTTGAGGTTTTTAAGATGATATAGTGCTCAAAATATACTCTAAATATTTTACATAAGTGTCATGATCATTTAAGAGTAAAACATTGCATTCCATCACTTAGAAAATATGTTTTTATCACTTTCACTCATGTGTAATGGGTTACAAGGTTGCAGTAACCGATTACAGGACTTCACGAAATAAAAATAAAAATTATGGTTCAGTGGTAACCAATTACAACTTTTGGGTAACCGGTTACGGGCATGCATATTTGAAAATATATACGTTATCGTACATGTGTAACTGGTTACAGCCTTACGGTAACCAGTTACCATTGAAGAAAAATTCAAATTTTTTATGTTTTACATGGCTGTTGAATGATACCTCTTGGGGTCCAACCATTGCATATTTTTACTCATTTAGGGTGTAATAAAAGGGTGAATTTCATATATAAATTTCGTTTGCACTCAGATCATAACATAAGACATATCATTCAAAATTTCAAAAACTCTTAAGTGTTGTAAAACTTTGAGAATTTACATATTGCATGAAACATTGTTTAGAACTATTAGACTCATCATTGTTTAAGCATATATTGAGCACTAGATCTGACTATAAACTTCCTATTAAAATATTGTCTTAGTATCTTAATAACCATTGAGTTATTCTAGAAGTGATCATACTTTGTAAAAAATCAGATTTTGTATAAGATTAACCTTGCATTCCAGGATTGTTGGAGCAAGTGTGTGCATTGAAGAGGATTATTCTTCTCGCACTTAGTGTTGAATATCTTAAAGGTTTTAAGAACCTTTGATATCCATATAGATTATATAGTAAGGCATCACCTTTGGTGTGATTAGACTTGTGCAATTATTCTAAACTATAGTGAAATCTCTTTCGTGTTGACAAGAGGATTGGGGTACTCTCGATCTGTGGGGGAAACCAGTATACATCATATGTTCATTTACTTTCTGTACTTTATTGTTTTCATCACCATAATCATAAAAATAAGAACTTTAAATAGAAGGAAAAAAATTTACCATCACCTAATTCACCCCATCCCCCCTCTTAGGCGCATTATTAATTTATATTTGGCATCAGAGCAAGTTGAAGTAACTTGTTCCTATTCGATCCAGAATGGCTTATGCACAACCAACTTTCAAAGGTGGTGGTAGTAACAACAAGCCTCCTTTGTTTTGTTATAAATATTTTGAATTTTGTAAAATTCTCATGAAGGCTCATCTATAAGCACAAGGAGAAGAAATATGGGATGATGTCCAAAATGGTCCGTTTACTCCGGTATGTGTTATCAATGGTGTTGGGAAATCAAAGCCTAAAACATCATGGGATTATGATGATAAGAAAAGGTCATTTATTATAAGAAAGCAATTAATCTTCTTCAAGGTGCACTTTTCATGGATGAATTCTTTCGTGTTTCAGCATGCACAACGAAAAACGAAATTTGGGATACTTTGGTTGAAACACATGAAGGAACAGTTGAAGTCAAAATATCAATATTTAATACATTGATTCAAGTGTTCGAGATGTTTAGAATGGAACCGGGAGAATCTATTCTCAATATGCATAAAATATTTGTTCATTTAACGAATCATTTAAAAGCTCTTGGTAAAACTATCACCAATGATAAACTCAACCTAAAGGTGCTTCGATCTTTAACCAGAGAATGGCAACCGAAAGTAACGACTATTTCGGAAAAGAAGAATTTATCCAATTTGTCATCCTTAACTCTATTTGATAAACTTAAAGAGTGCGATACGGAACTTGGAAGACTTGCTAAGCATGAAAATCAAGAAATGAAATCCAAAGGCATTGCTTTGAAGGTGGAATCTAAGGAAGTCGCTATTGAAGAAAATCCGGAAGAAGATGAAAATTTCATGCTTCTTGTAAAAAGGTTAGGTAAATTTTTTGGTCCTAAAAATTATTCTGGTAACTCTAACTTTGTCGAAAGGAAGAAATTCTCAAAGAGCAAAGATAAAGAAGCCTCCACATCAAATGTTACATGCTATGAATGTGGAAAGCAATGCCATATCAAACCGGATTATCCAAACCTCTCCAAGAAAGATGAAAACAAAGGAAGGAAAGACCCCAAGTACAAGAAATCCTACATCTCTTGGGATGACAATGAAGTTAGTACATCATCTGAATCAAAGAATGACGAATGTGCAAATTTAGCATTGATGGCTATTCATGAATCTGATGATGATGAAAATGAAGAGGTTAGTACAAATTTTACCCTTTATGATGAAAATGCTCAAGGTGCAATTGATGAACTCCTAAATGAATGCAAAGTATTGTATAAAAAGATATCAACACAAGAAAAGGAACTTATTCATTTTCAAGAAAAGATTGATACTATGAACAAGGATCTTGAATATCAAAAACAAACTTTTCTTAAAGAAAAACAAGACTTTGTATGCAAAAAATGTGAATCATATACTTTTCAAATAGTTCAACTAAAAAGAGTTATTAAAAAAATGAAAAAGGTCAAATTGGTTTGGAAGTATTGCTTAGCCAACAAAGATATCCTAATGACAAAAGTGGACTTGGTTATTATAAAGAAAATAAATCAAGTTCCAACAAAACCATTTTTGTAAAGGCTAGTAATCAATTTGAAACCAAGAAATTCAATAATGTACAAATTAATAATAATCATCAAAAGAAAAAGAAAAGAGTTGTTAAGAAAAAACAAGTTCCAAGATATAAGAGCAACTTTATTCCAAATTGTTTTTATTGTGGTATTATTGGCCATACACCTAATGCTTGTTATGTTAGAAACTTTAGTATGGAAAGTGGACACTATATATGGGTTAAGAAAGGAACTAACTATGAAGGACCTAAGGAAACTTGGGTACCTAACAAGAAATAATTTCTTTTGTTTTGTAGGTATGCTTGAAATCCACTCAAAGTCTATGGTATCTCGATAGTGAATGTTCGAAGCATGTGACAGGAGATGTTAACAAATTTTCACATATAGTATTGCCATTGGAAAAGTGTGCACCACCTTTCACATCCATTGAAGATGTACTTTATGTTAAAGGACTCAAGCACAATCTTCTAATTATTAGCCAACTTTGTGACAAAGGGTTCAAGATCAAATTCAACAAATATGAATGTTTGATCATGGATGAAACAACCAATGAGGTGAAACTCAAAGGTAAAAGAGTTAACAATATTTTTATGATTTCCTTAGATGAGTTGTCTTTGAAAGTAAAATGTCTTATGGTAAAAAATAATGAATCATGGTTATGGCATAAAAGGGAAGCCCATATACATATGGAACATTTAAACAAATTGACCAAACATGATCTTGTCATTGGCTTACCAAAGATAAAATTTGTCAAAGATAAATTGTGTGATACTTGTCAAAAGGGAAAACAAACTAGATCAACTTTCAAATCTAAGAATGGGATGTCCACTACAAGGCCATTACAATTGTTGCATATGGACTTGTTTGGTCCATCAAGAACAAGAAGCTTTGGAAGTAATGTATAAGCTTTAGTTATTGTTGATGATTTTTCTAGATATTCTTGGACTTTGTTTCTTGTTCAGAAAAGTGATTCTTTTAAGGCATTTAAGAAGTATGCAAAGCAAATTCAAAATAAAAAATCATTAAAGATTGTATCCATAAGAAGTGTTCATGGGGGAGAATTCCAAAATGCATATTTTGAAGAATTTTGTGAAGAACATGGTATCTCTCACAATTTTTCAGCACCAAGGACTCCACAACAAAATGGAGTAGTTGAAAGAAAGAATCGATTTCTACTGGAACTTGCAAGAACAATGCTAAGTGATGCAAATCTACCAAAATGTTTTTGGGCGGATGCGGTTAGTACGACATGTTATGTTGGAAATCAAGTTATTACTAAACCTATATTGAAAAAGACTTCATATGAACTCTTCAAAGGAAGAAAGCCAAACATTGATCACTTTCAGATTTTTGGATGCAAGTGCTTTGTCCTCAACAATGACAAAGACAATCTCGGTAATTTTGACGAGAAATCCGATGAAGGTATATTCCTTGGTTACTCTCTTTCAAGTAAAGCTTATAGAATATACAACAAAAGAACTTTAACTATAGAAGAATCTATGCATGTTTCTTTCGATGAAATTAACCACTCAAAAGGGGATATAGTCTCTTGTGATGATGATGATATATTAGATATGCCAATAGAAGATGCTACCAAGGCCAATCAAAATAACAATCAAAATTCTTTCATAGAAGAAACTTCTCAACAATATTTACCCAAATAATGGAGAACTCATTGAGATCATCCAATTGATAATATTATCAGTGACATTAGCAAAGGAGTATCAACAAGACTCAATTTTCAAGATGTATGTCTACACATGGCATTTGTATCTCAAATTGAACCTTCCAAAATAGACGAAGCTTTGTTGGACGATCATTGGATGATTTTTATGCAAGAAAAATTAAACCAATTCGAAAGAAGTCAAGTTTGGGAACTAGTACCAAGACCAAACAGAAAACATATCCTTGGAACTAGATGGGTATTCAAAAACAAACTCGATGAAAATGGGATAAATGTCAAGAACAAAGCAAGATTGGTCACACAAGGATATAATCAAGAAGAAGGAATTGATTTTGAAGAAACCTTCGCTCCAGTTGCAAGGTTAGAAGCAATTAGATTATTATTGGCTTATGCTTGTTCTATGAATTTTCAGCTTTTCCAAATGGATGTCAAGAGTGTATTCTTGAATGGATACATCAATGAAGAAGTCTATGTCAAACAACCTCCAGGTTTTGAATACTTCAAGAATCATTCACATGTCTTCAAGTTAAAAAAATCCACTTTATGGCTTAAAATAAGCACCAAGGGCATGGTACGATCGACTTAGCAATTTTCTATTTGAAAATGGCTTTGAAAAGGGACAAGTGGACAAGATGATTTTTATCAAGAAGATCAAAAATAATACTCTTCTTTTTCAAGTGTACATCAATGATATCATATTTGGATCAACAAATAAATACTTGTGTGAATAATTCTCCTCCATGATGCAAGGAGAATTCAAAATGTCCATGATGGGAAAATTGAACTATTTTCTTGGATTACAAATCAAGCAACTTGAAACGGGGACTTTTATTCATCAATCAAAATACTGTAAAGAGTTATTGAAGAAACTTGATATGGATGCATGCAAACCTATTGCCACTCCAATGGGTTCGGGAACTTATGTGGATCTTGATGAAGCCGGTGTGCCCATAGACATGTCAAAATATCGAGGAATGATCGGCTCCCTGTTATACCTAACAGCAAGTTGACCCGACATCACGTTTAGTGTATGTATTTGTGCTATATTTCAAGCCAATCCAAAGGAGCCTCACCTTACTACAGTTAAACGCATTATGAAATATCTTAAGGGAACTATAGACATCGGCTTATGGTATGCTAAAGGTAGTATGTGTTTGTTACATGGTTATTCTGACGCAGATTATGTAGGATGTAAAACAGACAGAAAAAGCACTACTGGCACGTGTCATATTCTTGGGAATGCTCTAGTATCATGGTCATGCAAGAAGCAAGTATGTGTGGCTCTTAGCACAGCTGAAGCATAATACATTGTGGCTTGAAGTTGTTACGCTCAAATTCTATGGCTAAAACAACAACTACGTGACTATGGAATTAATCTTGGATGCATCCCGCTAAAATGTGACAATACAAGTGCAATCAAAATCATGAAGAATATAGTCATTCACTCTCGAGAAAAGCATATTGATATTGGACATCATTTTCTCCGGGATCATGTGCAAAATGGTGACGTAGAAATCTCATTTGTTAATACACACAACCAACTAGCAGACATATTTACAAAGCCTCTAGCAAAAGATTCATTCTTCAAGATTCAACGAGAACTTGGTATATTAGATGAACATGACCTATGATTTATATCCCTAAAACGTAAAAGGTGCATGTATTATTTTCATTAACTTTTATATTATTTTTACCAAGTATATATCTATTCATCCAACATTCACTTTGAATGGTTTTATGTAATGGTTATCTATATTTTTAATGTCATATATACATGTGAATATGTTGTTATACATGTTTGGTAGAAGTTACAATAGATAGGTACAGGTTATGGACTGGTATATACTGTATCTTCACTTTTTTCATTATCAGTAATCAGTTACCCTCAGTCAGTAACCGGTTACCATGCAAACATAAGTGTTTTTCACTTTCCAGGCACCTTCACTAACCGGTTACCCTTATCCTATAACCGGTTACCGCGTAAAATTTCTCAAATTTTATAGTTTTGTTAAGGCATCTATGATTTCCCATATCATTTCCCTCTAATTATTTTTCTTCTTTGACCAAAATTATTTCCCACCTAAAATCAACCCACCAAAAATTACTCTTACCAAAAATTACTCCCTCCAATATTTACTTCACCAAAAAGGTAACTCCCTCAAAAAATCATCTACAAATACCCACTCATACTTACATCTTCAACTCATTACACAAACACACTCTCTTACATAAATTTCTCCATCCCATACCCTTTCTCTCAAAAGAAAAACTCCAACCTTTATCATGGCACCATCAAGAAAGGATAAAGGCAAGTCAAAGGAAATTGAAGGAGAATCCCAAAATCAAGAAGAAAGTGATCCAATCTTGGCATTCCGATTCCGCCTTCTCACTCCGGTAAAATATGGTAAAATCCCATCCTTCCCTTCAACGAGCTTCAATTTTCCATCAATTTTGAATAGGCAAGGAGTAGGTGAGATCATCACCTAATGTGGAGTTTACTACTCGGATTTGGTTTGTGAATTCTATGCAACTATGCAAATTGGTGTCAGCGGTGTTATTTCTTCATGGGTAAAATGGAAGCACATCTTAATGTTAACCACTCAATTTAGAAGATGCTTGGGTGTTCCTAGTGAAGGATTACACATCAAGAATGGGTATAATATTGATGTTATTGATTACAACCGTACTCGCTACTACTATAGCATCACTCGTCTCTCCGAAAAAAGAAATCTTGGACAAGAAAAAGGAATTCGGTTCTATAATAAGTCAGTTAAATTTGTATGCGTCGAACCTCACCGTAAGTGATCGTATGCTACATTACTTTATTTCTTACATTTTTCTCCCTAAGAACTCAAATCACTCTCGAATAAGTGATGTTGAGATGCAAGTCTTGTTTGTAATAAAAAATAATCTTCAACTAAATTGGGCATACTCAATCATGAACTATATGAAGCATCTCAAAAATCTGTCTGGTGGACTTCCATATGCTTATTGGATAACCAAGCTTCTCAATTTAGGAAAAGTCAGCTTCCGAGGAGAAACCGAAACAAAAATGACTTCAAGAGATTTTGAAATTTCGATTGCGGCAGCAAACAAAAATATGGGCATTTTCAAAGATGGCGATGGATTGTTCAAGCATAGAGAAAAAGGAACTTCCTCCAATCAAGATGCACATCCTCCACCACCCACATATGACGGCGAAATATCAAATGAGATGATTTATCACAAGCTTTTCTCAATGGAAAATTTCATGATTTTGAAATTTCGAGACATTCGTCAAGAATTGACACCCCTCCAAACACCAATTCAGGAGGATTCTATGGTTGAGAGTGATGATGAACAATTCTAAATGCATTAGTACCTTTGTTTTTTTATGTTCTTCCTATGTAATGTTTTATCTTGTTGCATTCTGTATCGTATTTCCTTCTGTACCGTTTATGTCTTCAAAGACCTCGTATCCAATATGTTTCTAAGTATTCGTTAACTTTGTGTATTGTTATGAACTTGTGTTATCTTTTACTTGTTTTTTATATATTGTTTTATTATGGTATTTTCCCCATCCTTTTTTATATTGACAAAGGGGGAGAAGATATTATGTGCTTGTGTTTAGTGATATAGAATTTTTTCCAGATTTTAAAGCTTCCTCTTTGAAATACAAGTCTTCAAAGGCTACATAAATTCAGGGGGAGATATCCAACTTAGAGGGAGAATTCACATCATTATGGTACACATACAAGCTACACTCAAAGACCTTGATGAATAAGCTACAAATGTCAAATTGGTTGTCTACATAAAAAAGGGGGAGAGTGTGATTGCATGCACTCCAATCAAAGTGTTTTGATGAAGACCACCA
Source organism: Vicia faba (assembly GCA_948472305.1). Lineage (NCBI taxonomy): Eukaryota > Viridiplantae > Streptophyta > Magnoliopsida > Fabales > Fabaceae > Vicia > Vicia faba. The sequence continues at coordinate 477,103,546 of OX451737.1, forward strand.
TACATAAAATCGAAAAAAATATCAAGGTTCTGGAAAAGAAGATATCCAAGATCATATAATATTTTAAGATCACTCTTTGAAGTCTTCTGCATGTGTACAATCAACTTTCAAGATGAAGAATTATGAAGATTCATCAACAAGTTAGCTACAAGTTTTAATTTGAGGTTTTTAAGATGATATAGTGCTCAAAATATACTCTAAACATTTTACATAAGTGTCATGATCATTTAAGAGTAAAACATTGCATGTCCATCACTTAGAAAATGTGTTTTTATCACTTTCTCTCATGTGTAACCGGTTACAGGGTTATAGTAACCGGTTACAGGACTTCACAAAATAAAAATAAAAATTATGGTTCAGTGGTAACCGGTTATAGATTTTGGGTAATCGGTTACATGCATGCATATATACGTTATCATACATGTGTAACCGGTTACAGCACTACGGTAACCGGTTACCGCTGAAGAAAAATTCAATATTTTTATGTTTTATATGGCTGTTGGTTGATACCTCTTGGGGTCCAACCATTGCATCTTTTTACTCATTTAGGGTGTAATGAAAGGGTGCATTTCATATATAAATTTCTTTTGCACTCAGATGATAACATAAGACATATCATTCAAAATTTCAAAAATTCTTAAGTGTTGTAAAACTTTGAGAATTTACATATGCATGAAACATTGTTTAGAACTTTCATACTCATCATTGTTTCAGCATATATTGAGCACTAAATCTGATTATAAACTTCCTATTAAAATCGTGTCTTAGTATCTTGATAACCATTGTGTTATTCAAGAATTGATCATACTTTGTAAAAAATCAGATTTTGTATAAGAATAGCCTTGCATTCTAGGATTGCTGGAGCAAGTGTGTGCATTGAAGAAGATTCTTCTTCTTGCACTTAGTGTTGAATATCTTAAAGATTTTAAGAGCCTTTGACATCCCTATAGATTAGATAGTAAGGAATCACTTTTAATGTGATTAGGCTTGTGCAATTATTCTACACTATAGTGAAATCTCTTCCGTGTTGACAAGTGGACTGGAGTACTCTCGATCTGTGTTAATTTACTTTCTGCATTTTTTTTTTCATCACCATAATTGGAAAAATAAGAACTTTAAAAATAAGACAAAAATTGATTGTCACCTAATTCACCCCCCCCCCCCTGTTAGGCATATTATTAGCTTACAAATTCATCAAGAAAACTCAAGATCCATCAAAAGTCAAAAAGTACTAATTTAGTTTTCTTAAGGAGAAGTCAACTAAACTTGGACCAAGCATAACTTTCACATGCTTCATCAGAAATTTCTCAACCAAAGCCCATTTCGAAGGAAATTCAATTCTCTACAACTGGGTCTCTTTAAGCACAAGGCCAAAAATGCTTTATTTGGGAGATATGGATCAAAACATTACATGTCATTTTAAAAGTCAACAAAAAGATATTTTTTCAAGGAAATTTACATCAAGTTAAAGACTTCAAGTGAAAAAATGACCAACATGAAATTTGTAGGAGACATCTTGAGGTTTCCAGAAAGACCAAGATCACCTTCATATGAAAAAAATTATGAGAGTTATGGTTGGCACAAGTTGGATAATTTTTGAGAAATGCATGAAACCTCAATTGAGCAATTTTGAATTTATGGACTAATGGGCATAGGTTTTGAAGATCAATCATGTTTATGACATGATAGAAGACCTCTAAGTCCATTGGTACACGTTCATCTTTTTATCCTATTTATTTAAATTTTTATTTAATTTTTGTAAAATAATTAAATTAAAAATAACAAATAGTTGGATTAATGTTGGACTATGATCATTTGGATATCTTCTAGAAGGCCCAATACCTCATAAAATCTTGCCAAAACCGTGAGAGACATGGTTTAAACAAGGATCTTCAAAACTGGAAAGTTAGAAAATATGTTTTATTGATTTTTGGTAACACCATGATCACTTGATTCTTTCCTTCTTTGGTGACTTAAATCTCCTCCTCTATAAATAATCAAACCCTCACACTACAATGACACAAAAAAATTTGTCCTCGAGAAAAGTCTCAAAAATCATAAATTTTCAAAGAAACTACACCATTGAATCTGAAGTTCTAGTTTGATTCAGTCCAAACCACCACCTCAAATCACTTCCAGAACATCTCCAAGGTAAGAATAGGTAACTTTTCATGCCTATTTATACCTAAAACTTGCATGCATGTCATGTCCGATTTTCGTTATTTTTTATTATTTATATTACAAATTATACGCATTGTTAACCGATTATAACAATTCAGATCGCTTAGCATAATTGTTTAGAACAAGTTTGAAGCCTTACATGCATGTTTTAACATGAGGAATACGAGATTCCATTGTTAGGGCATAAAATTCTGTTTGTTTCATGGCGCAGTGATAGTGTTCTTGCTTGGCAAAGGAGAGGGCATGGATTCGAGCATGAGCGCTTGCAACCATCTTTTATCTATTTTTTAATCTTTTCCACTTTCCATTATTTTTACTTATTTTCTTATTTAATTTTCTACGAATCGTTTTAATCCATAAAAAATATTTAAAAAAATAGTCTTAGGGTTTTTATTAATTAATCTAATTTTGGACATATTTTTAATTCAATTTTATTAGACTTAGTTTTTTTTAATTAATTAACCTTTGTAATTAATTTAGAATTACATAACTAATTATTTTTTAAATGCTTAAAATTAACCAAAAAATACAACAACAAAAATTAACTTATATTATTTAGACATTTAGGTTTGTAAAAAATAATTTCTTAACACTTATTTTCCATTTTGTTTATCATTTCTTTCATTTTATTATTTAGACGATTGTATAGGTTCCACGTCAAATTTGTAATAATTAGATTTTAATTTTCGCAAGGTTTTAATTATTATGTAACTCCCCAGAGGCCATGTAATAATGTTAGGTTTTATCTTCCACACTTTACTTTTCACACTTATTTTATATACCTGTATATATAACTGTTAGATGTATGCTAATAAGATTTGTATGGAAAGAATAAAATCAATCGATAGAAAATCCTAATTCTTAAAATAAATATAACTGAACTGAACTCACTTTGCACACATACACCTCTAGGGTAATTCCCTATATTGCCTTCAGAAAACATTGGTCATGTCCCTGGAAGGTAAGGGCACTTTAGCAAAGACCATCGATTAAATCATCATAGTTCCTGCGAATAAAGATCATAGTCCCAGGATGTCCCTCGAGTTGCCTATGAAAAGATGATCTAGTCCCTTGTTGCCTACGAATAACATGATGATAATCCCTTCGAATTGCTAAAGTATCCTTATGTGTTGCTTTCAATGACCATTCGATGACCCTTCGCCTGACCCTTCACATCCAATAGATAAGGCTACTTACCAACTAATGGTACGGATAGCACTATCTCTAAAGGAGAAGGAAAAAGAATTTTAAACGACCTTTAGTGGGTAAGGAACTTTTAATCGCTTGCTCACAACCTTTTTCACAAATAAAACATCTTTACACATCACACTTTTTCAAACAAAATATTTTCAAAACTTTGTACGCATTCTTGAGGACTGATACAAGAATCATTACAAAGTTAGATTTTCAAAATATTTCCAAACAAATCACACACACACAAATTTAATTTCAAAAAGTGACCTAGCGATTAAGATCTCGTAGATAACTACGGATGAAAAAAGGTGTTAACACCTTCCCTTTTCATAACTTACCCCCCGAACTCAAAATCTATCAAAAGTCTTTCCTGTTCTTTTCACCCTTTCCTAAATATTGGATAAAATAAAAGTCGGTGGCGACTCTTGCTTACCACAACATTTGCGATAAAACGCCAAAAAAATTCAGTTCTCCCACCGTATTATAGAACTGGCGAATTTGTTGGGGACATACTTAAAGAGGGGTTACCTTAAGAGTTTAGATCACTTTACTTGATTAAATTGTGTGCTTTATCTGCTTTAGCTTTAAGGGCTTGCTTGGGTTTATTTACTTGTAAGATCCTACACCCGGATCTAGGGATGCCTTAGGTAAGTAGAAATAGATCATGAAAATTATACGGTGTAGACCAATATGGTTTAAGTGATGGCTACGGTTAGTGCGACAATTTAGATTGTAATAATGTTCCTTGAATCAGTCAAGGATAACATTAGGCTTCCGCGTGGTGTTGTTAGCGCTAACTTACTTTTAGAACCTTAATTGACCCATCTTGGCCATTAGAAAGTAGTGAGATAGTTGGATTTGGTGCAGTCCAAGGTTGGTTGATACTCGATGCTATGCTCATCGAGATTCGACTCTCGGGATGTTTTGGTGGCAAGCTAGTTGTTATGCTAAAATAAAGCATGTAAGAAATATCAGTGATATGAGATTCCTAGAACCCGATTACTATTTTTAGGTCAGGTTAAGCCAAATTAACTCTAATGGGAAGGGTACTTACCTATGGACCTCATGCAATCCTTTAAACCTAAGGCTTTTGTGTGATTTATTTGTGTTTGCTACTTGTTTAAACATGAACATAACATCATAACATCATGACATCATAACATTTTCACTAACCATTTCAAGGACCTAGGGATTTATCTTTGTCCCTTGTTACAGGTCATGGCTTCCGCTCGCAGAAATACTATTTGAACCAACTTTGTAAGGGTGCCTTACAAGCTTAAGGAGTTAGTCTAAAAGGTTCCTAAAAACACTCAATTCACCAAAAGGCATGGCTATCTACTCAGTTTGGTTACCCCGGTTTTGAAGAAGATATAATGAGTGTTCTGTTCTAGTTCTTTGATCCTAAGCATCACTGTTTTACCTTCCCAGATTATCAGTTGGTGCCCATAATGGAAGAGTTCTATAAGCTACTTGGAGTACCTATTCTTGATCAGACACCCTTCACCGGTCTAGAGAAATTTCCAAAACTTGAAGATATTGCAGCAGCCTTACATTTGAAACAGTCAGACGTTGTATCTAATTGGAAAATAAGAAGGAGAGTTGAAGGTCTTCTTGCTAAATTTCTGATAGAGAAGGCTCAACTGTTTCTAGATGCCATGAGTTTTCATGCTTTTGAAAATATTTTGGCTTTGTTGATCTATGGTTTGGTACTATTCCCTAATCCTGACCAACACATAGATGTGAACGCCATCAAAATATTTCTTACTCATAATCACGTGCCTACTTTGCTTGGAGATATTTTGCATTCTCTTCAAACTCGTACTATGAGGAAGCAAGGGACTCTCATGTGTTGTATACCCTTACTTTCCAGGTGGTTTATTTCGCACCTTCCCTGACCAGTTATGAAGAATGACACTACGCTAAAAAAGACCTACGAAAGCGCTTTTTTTGGACTTTAAAAGTGCTTAAAAGCGCTTTCTAAGGTGGCGCTGCTATAGGTTTTAGCAGCGCTTTTTATTTAATGAAAAGCGCTTTCGTAGGTCTACCTAAGACATCGCTTTTTCTAAAAAGCGCTCTCTTAAGTAGGCTTTTGGCAGCGCTTTTTAATGAAGAAGCACTTTCATAGGTCTACCTAAGGTGGCGCTTTTTTCTGCAAAAGCGCTTTCATAGGTGGTCTTTTAGCAGCGTTTTTGCCTGGAAAAGCGCTGTCATATGTTTACCTTAGACAACGCTCTTTGTGAAAAAGCGCTTTCATAGGTTGCCTAAGGCAGCATTTTTCTTGAAAAAGCGCTTTCATAGGGTGTTTTTTTAGAGGTATAATTTATATAATTCATATACCTGCATTGTTTGCAGCATATTATTTATATAAGCCAGTTGCCATAACCTGTAATTCATAAACCGCGGTAATGCATTGTATACCATCGTAATCCAAAATATATATACACCATTTTTGTACCTCAAAATATATAAAAACCATTGTTATCAGCATTGTAACTCAAAATCAGTCTTACAAAATCAACCCTAACAACAACTAAACCAGTCCTAATGTATGAAAGAAACACGGTCAATCATGTATTATGGTCCTGGTCCTGCGAGGTTTGAACATAATAACACGGTCAATATGGTATTCCATGTTCACATGTAACGTATTCATAACACGTAATTTTCACATAATAATGTATTCATACCTTATATGATTCTCTGCTCAATAAAATATTGACACAATTCCTCTTTGATTTCTTCCAACTGAAGTTTCGTGTAATATGCACATTTGTATTCATCGAAGTACTACATAACAAAACATAATATGCATGATTTAGTTAAAAGTAAAAAATTATATGAAATATCCGAGAAATAATAAAACAAATCCTAAGTTATAAATCCATACCGTGACTGGAATCTCTATTTGATTCAGTTGAATGATTTCTTTGATAAACCACATAACGAAGTATCCGCAATCTATACCGTTTTGCTGTTGAGGACACTACATAGAAAAACAAATAAGAATATATAGTTGTATTGTTTTATCAAATAGCATAAATATTATAAGCAAAATAGTGGAAATTAATATACCTGCACTTTGATCCAATTAATGTTGTTTGATTTAGACCGTCGTACCCGAGCTGCTCTTTGACACCGGAATACTTGTATCGCTCTAACAAAATAAAAATATATATTTAGAACAATGTCACAGAAATAATTAAATATATAAATACACACAAATATTTAGAATAATCTCACTTACGTATCAATCATTAACTTCATATCCAGATAATTTGTCCAATCACCGTCAACCGAATTCAGATAATAGACCACTTCTTTTATAGGATCGATAGCAACCAACAACCAGTGACGTCTATAAATTAAAACAACAGTTTAGAAGAAAAATTTCTACGCAAAAATTACAAATATTAAAATGAACTTAGAATGAAAATCTAACCTTGTAGGAATAGTATTATACGCCCAAAGATATAAGCTTTTTGTACTGCCAGATGCCATGAATCTTTCGACTAAGTGCTCTCTTACTGAATCCGGTTCCATACCAATTGTCGCTCCGCTGACACGGGAGGAAGACACGAAATGGAATCTGTTTGACAATTGATTCCCACGCATCAATTTGTCATATAACAACCTTAAATAAAAACATAATTAATATTAGACTATATTCATTGAAATGTTTAAAAAAGATTTCAGCTAATTACATAATATAAAGATGGGGTTACCGGATGTATGCATGCATAATACTGACGCCTAATTCTTTATGACGGAAAATCTGTTCCACGTCCTCATGTCCAATTATTTCGGTGCAAGGAAAACCAAAGATACCTTAATCCATATCCATTTGACGAATACCACCATCCATCAAATCTGTTGTTCCCACTATTGTTTCAAGACACTGCCGGTATCGAGGAAAAAATATAGTAGGCACCCTTTTCTTGGGTGGTACGCCAACGATTTTCTGGCTCACTTGTTATGACCCTTGAAAAGGTACCTAAAAATCATATAGACTCAGTTAAATTATAAAATTATGCAGTTTTTTATTCGGATCATATAATTAACACTTTAAACGTACCTCTTTTTGTGATACATCAGACTCGTCGTGCCGCAAAATCCCTTTACCCTTAGATGCGGGTGTTGTAGGAGTCTATAATTACCGTGGAAATAACTGAGGTCCGAACTGACAGTTGAAGACTTAAAGATTCATAATTGTTTTCAACATACCTGATCATCTATGAAAATGAGGTCCGATGGCCATGCAACAAAAGATCCTATTGCATCTTGCAGCAATGTGGTCTCAGCAACAATGTCAGGTACCGGCAACAACGCATCCATATCTAAAGCAATGTCAACCGATACTTTCATGTGTCCATCCGGAAGAGGTCTATGGTGAAATAAATCTCCCGAAGTGTTATGGACTTTTCCCTTGCCAACTAGTCGATAAGTCGACGATGATAGGTATAGCTGGTAAGATGAAATGCCCTAAACCAATAATAACCGTTATAAGTGACTAAAAATATTCTATAATAATAACGGATATATATTGAAAATTACCTCGGGAAATTTATGCTGACAGTTGATACTAAAGACACAATCTTATACTTACACATTCATCATACAGATGTTGAATATCGGGATTAACAACTTGATCCTTTCCCACACGGGCTTCCTTCCACAACAAATGTGCCGGTAGTGATGTTGCGTCACTTTTCGTCTCTTCTAACTACGCATTGACACAAATCTTAAGATCATCAATTATAACACATTGAGAAAATTAATAAGATCGTAAAGTTTATATTTACTTACAATTTTTTCCTCTAAGCGAGCATATCCCAAACGCCCTTTTTTGTATGGATATGCGGGTTTTGATGCTCTCTCGTGATTGATAGCACTCACTTTCTTGAAATTCTCGTCTCTTCTTTGGCCTACAAAACCAACCCATTCTTCAGGTGTAATGAAGTTCTCATATTTCTTTGGACGTTCCGGATCCTCTTCAAGAAAATTTCCTTCATCATCTTTAAGATACTTGTTTGTTAAAAATGTTTTCCACCCTCTGTGTCTTTTTCCAGCAAAACCCATTATATACTTTTTACGGGTATCTTCAATGTTAAAAGACCTCTACAAAAAAACATACGCATAAAGTGTGTTAGTAAAAGAAATTTAAACACATATTATCGTCAAGATAAAGCAAATAACAAAAACCATATATGTACCTTTATCTCATTCCAAACTTTCTCTTTAGCCTCATCCAACTCTCCTCTTTTCCATCTAGGAGTGGTGATCGGAATGTGTATACAAACAAGCGTACCAATGTAGCTTGTCAACTTTGCAGCATTAGACCCAATTAGTTGGTCATTATCATTCCAATCTACATTATATGTTACTCCTCTATCTCTATCACGGATGATTCCCCTCATAATAGTTATACCACGTGTAATTTCTTTTTCTGAAGTCTTTTCTGAAGTATTTTCTGGAGTATTTTCAGGAGCATTTTCAGGAGCATTTGCATCTTTTGAGTTTTCTTGATTATTAGCCATTTGACCTGTAATAATGAAAAAAAATAAAAATGAAATGACAAATATAAAAATGAAATGACAAATAAAAATGAAATGACAAATAAAAATGAAATGACAAATAAAAATGAAATGACAAATATAAAAATGAAATGACAAATAAAAATGAAATGACAAATAAAAATGAAATGACAAATTAAATTTTATTGAATGATATAGGCTATAATTATATATACTATTACCCTTTTCACTAAGGTCTCTTTCTTTTCTTGGTAGGAATATGTTCTACTGGTCTCTTAACAACGCGGACAGTTGGATTGATCCAAATACCCTCATTATGATCATTTCTAATACATGATTCATTATCATTTTGATCAGTTATGGTTAAAGATTCAATGTCAACACAAATATCACTTTGATCTCTAATGCTTTCATCAATTACTTTGTTAGATAATAGCACTATAGACCATTTCGTACTTGTCGGATCATTGACATAGAACACTTGTTTAGCTTGAGAGGCTAGAATGAAAGGCTCATCTTTGTACCCCACCCTATTAAGATCCACTTGCAAAAAACCTGACTTATCCATTCGTATACCATTATTATTTTCAACCCACTTGCAACCAAATATAGGAATCTAAAACTTCTCGTAATCAAACATCCAAATGCGCTCGATAACCCCAAAATATGATAGATTTGCAAATTTTGGGTTTAAGTCCTTCACACTTGATATATGCATTGCTTCAGCGATCAAGGTGGCACCACTATTTTGCATAGTACTTTTGTCATCCTGTTCTTTGGTATAAAATGTGTATCCATTAATTGCATATGCGCTATAAGAAAACACAACTAAACTTGGACCGTATGCTAAACATCTCAATCTTTCTATTATTGAAGCATGATCTGAACGATACTTTGAATAAATATGTTCCTTAAACGATGGTATGAAACTTCGATTGTGCTCTCGTACAATCCAATTCTCATTTCTATTCGGATTTAAACCTCGAAGAACACCCTTATGCATTTCAACATACGGCTCAACTTCAAGCTCATTATGCAGAACATACAAATGCACTTGATCCCGTTCGACCATTGATACTGTCACAACTTTATTTCCAATTAGCTTCTTACCTTCTTTTTTTTCAACAACATGAGATTTGGGGAGTCCAATTGATTGAACATTTGACAGATATTCAGTACAAAACTCAACCGCTTCTTCAACAATATATCATTCAGCAATACAACCCTCTGGTCGACTTCGGTTTTTCACATACCCTTTTAATATTTTCATATAACGTTCAGTAGGGTACATCCATCTCATATAAGCTGGTCCGCACAGTTGTGTCTCTTTGACAAGATGAACGACAAGATGAACCATTATGTCAAAAAATGAGGGAGGGAAATACATTTCAAGATCACACAAAGTAACAACTATTTCTTTTTGCAATGTTGGTAAGATCTCAGGATCGATCACCTTGCTGCAAATTGACTTGAAGAAAAAACACAGTTTAGTGATTGCGCTTCTTACTTTTTCTGGAAGAATAGAACGTATACCTATCAGTAGAAAATTTTCCATTATAACATGGAAATCATGCGTCTTTAAACTCTTTAACTTGAGGTCTTGCATAGACACAAGTCTTCTAATATCTGATGAGTAGCCTTCTGGAACTTTAACCTCACTTAGGAACTTACACAATATTTTTTTCTCCTTTCTGGATAGAGTGTAAACAGCAAGTGGTAGATATGTTCGTCTTCCTTTTTTCATGGGTCCCAATTCAGTTCTTATTCCCATCTCTACCATGTCCTCCCTTGCTTTAAGACCATCCTTAGACTTCCCTTTTATATTGAGTAACGTACCAATAACACTGTCAAATACATTTTTTTCAATATGCATAACATCAAGAAAATGTCTTACGTACAGAGATTTCCAATATGGCAATTCAAAAAAAATCGACCTCTTCTTCCACCCACCTGTGACAACTTTATGTGCAAAAGGCTTGCCAAACTAAATACTCACATCTTTCACCTTTTCAAATGATTGATCACCTGTCAATCCAGGCGGAGCTCTACGTTGTTAGGTATCTCCGTTGAACGCTTTTCTCCATCCACGATATTGATGTTTAGAATTTAAGAATCTACGATGACAGAGAAAGACATTCTTCTGACAAAGTTTCAATCGCATCGTATCGGTTCCATCTTCACAGATAGGACACGCATTTTCACCTTTAATGCTATACCCGGATAGATTTCCGTAGGGTGGAAAATCGTTAATTGTTCCAAACAACATCGCCCTCAAGTTAAAACTTTCTTTCCTATACCCATCATAAACCTCCACACCGTTCTCCCACAAAATCTTCAAATCTTTGATTAAAGGTTCCAAATATACGTCTATGTCATTTCCTGGTTGTTTAGGCCCAAAAATTAACATAGATGACATCATGTACTTACGCTTCATACATAGCCACAGAGGTAGGTTATAAATCATAAGAATCACAGGCCATGTGATATGTGAGATACTTTGAATACCGTATGGGTTCATTCCATCAGTAGACAATGCCAAGCGAAGGTTTATTGCTTCTTTTCCAAATTCAGGATAATCATTATCAATTTTCATCCACTATGGTGAATCTGCCGGATGTCGAAACTTTCCATAAACAATTCTTTCATCTGCATGCCAAGTTAAGTGTCTTGAATCAGTTTCACTATGATACATCCGTCTAAATCTCGGAATTATAGGAAAATACCATAAGACTTTTGTCGGAGACAACTTTTTCTTATATCGAGGGGCACCGCATTTAGGACACTCATTTAACGATGCATACTCGTTTCGAAACAAAACGCAATCTTTTGGACAGGCATGTATCTTGTCATAGCTCATGCCAATAGAGTACAACATCTTTTTGGCCTCATACGTTCGATTGGGGAGAACATTATCCTCTGGTAGCATATCTTTCATAAGGGCTAATAACTCTGTGAAACTTTTATCCGACCATCCATTGCCCGCCTTTAAGTTGTACAACTTTAATACCACAGATAATCTTGTGAATTTTGTACAACCATTATACAACGGTTTCTCTACATCGCTTACCAACCTCTCGAACATTTTTAGACAATCATTAAGATCTTCTTCAAGCGCTTCTGCAATCTCTTCAACTCGATCATAATCGTATGTATTTGTGCCATTGTCGTTTGAAGCATAGGTCCTATTATCCCCGATTCATCATTCCCGTCACTTTTCTCACCATGCATATTCCAACATGTATAACTTCTATCAATTCCATACCGTATTAAATGCAATGCCAACTGAACCGCGTCAACCCGATTCCCATAATAACAACAAAAACAAGGACATGTCATTCGACTGGGGTCTTCGGCATGCGCAACAGCAAACATAACGAATTCTGATACCCCGTTCTCGTACTCTTTCCACAATCGATTGGAATACATCCATGTCTTATCCATGGTTTACGGTTTCAGAGTCAATCTGAGCTAAATGATAAATTAGAAAACAAAACCAATACTCAAAACTTGAACTTGCTCTTGCACAACCATATAACAAAACCAATACTCAATACTTTTCATTAAATTCATTTTATTCTATCAACTACTTTAGTACACAAGTATAACACAAGAAACCATAAACAAGAAACCATCATTGCTCAAAATCAATCATAAAAAGCACACGAAAAAAACAATATATTAATAGAGTTAACAATATATATATGGCTATCTTTATTAAATATTTTGTTACACTCTCTATTATTTCTCTCTTAGCTTGTTTTACCAATGCACAACTTGTTAATATAAATGATGTTTGATAAAATAAAAAGCACATGAAAATGTGTTGTTTTCTATTAATATCAGGACCATAGAATATAATCGAATTAGAACAGCACGTAAGGAAGCAAATTAATTGTATGTAAATATAATAAATTAGAATCAAAGCAAGCATAAAACAATTTATTCATACAAAACTATACTAGAAATTGAAATACCTGGAGCTAAGTTGTGTAACTTTGTATTGTATATTGTTATGATTTCTGATGCAGCAAACTTTGTGATTTCACCTTGCGGTTCTCCTGCGGAAAGCGGTGGTTGTTGTTCTCTCTGCAGATGCTAACGGAGGCAGAGGTCCTGATGAAGAAGTCGTGAAACTGCCCGGTAGTCCTAAAACAAGAAGACGTAGAGGATACGAATAGAAAAGTGGTAGTCGTTGATCGTGAAGAAAATCTACTCATAGATGCTAACAGGGGCAGAGCTCTGGTTTAGGGTTTTGATGATATCGTGAAGAATAATAGAAAAGTGATGATACGAATTTTTGATATTTATTATAAAACTACCTACGAAAGCGCTTTTAAAAGCGCTTTCTAAAGGTCACCTATAACAGCGCTTTTTAATGTAAAAGCGATTTCGTAGCATATCATATAGCAGCGCTTTTAAAAGCGCTTTCTAAAGGCCATCTTTAGCAGCGCTTTGGAAAAGCGCATTCTAAGGCTAACCTTTAGCAGCGCTTTTGAAAAGCACTTTCTTAAGGTACCCTCTGAAAGGCACCCTTTAGCAGCGCTTCCCAAAAAGCGCTTTCTAAGGGTGACCTTTAGCAGCGCTTTTGAAAAGCTCTTTCTTAAGGCACGCTTTGAAAGCGCTTTTTTTAAGCGAATTTTTTTTTAAAACCTACAGCAGCGCTTTTTTCTAAAAGCGCTTTATTTTATGTGCTGCTAAAACTTATTTTTGGCGTAGTGTGAACAAGGTTTGAGGTGGTCTCAAAGGTTGATGTCACTCGCTCATTCAGATATTTATTGGTATTCCCGATCTCAAGAGGACATCATTATTATTGACTGTTGTGGGGAATTACCTAATGTGCCACTCCTTGGCATAAGGGAAGGTATCACTTACAACCCTTCTCTAGCTCTACGTCGGTTTGGTTATGCTCGAAGAGATGGTCCTCGTGATATGTTTATCCAGGGTATTGTATTTGACTACAAGAACAATCTTCAAGGTTACTGTTAAAGGTTTATTTGTGCTTAGGGCATGATCAATAAGATTGATAGCAAGACTTTGGGGCATAATAACTCCATCCCTTTGGAGCCCTACCTCAGATATGTGCGGTCTCGTGCTCAAAATCTTATAATGCCATATCATGTTGTCCTACCAGTAATTGTTGAGCCTGTTGTTAAGGGAGATGTTCCTCATACCATTATTCATCCTGATATTCCTATTGACTTTGAAGAACTACAGAAGTCCTGGATTCAACTCAAGGAAGAAATGGATACCTTTGAGACTCAATTCTATGCTAGTGAGAAGAAAGTATTGAAGCTGGAGAAATGACTCCATGAAGAGCAGAGCCTTAATGCATATGTCAACACAAAGAGGAAGCGTCCATGGGAGACTTAATGCCTTAGGCCTTGGGAGTTTCATAATTTAACTATCTTGTTTTTATTGTAAGTCTAAAAGGCAGTTATATTTTGAACTTGCTACTAAGTTTCTTTATTTCCTTTTGATTAACAAATATAAATCCCACTAGGTCCTTAAAAACATTGCATATGCATATATATTTACATACCATATCATTTCATAATAGGTATTCTCAAGACAGGTTTCTCATCTTATTGCTGTTTATTTTAGCAAAAAATGGCTCTCAAACAGACGGTCATGGATCTCCAAGCTCAAAATTCCCAATTCCAATAGCTATTTCCGAACTTAGCCAATGGGTAGGAAGAATTGAAGGAACTCATCACCAAAGAGAAGAAGAAAAAGACAAAAAACCAACAGTCATCCTTAACATGGGAAGAAGGTTCAGGGTCTAGTCAAGCGAGTTAATATCCCGATACTCCATTAGACGAAGTCGACGAACAAGATAAAGACGATAAGATTGGTGGAACTGAAAAAAGAAACCATGGTCCTGTTAAATACTATGATGAAGAGGAATAAGATTATTTGAATGAACAATATCCCCCTATTGATGAAAAATACAAGCAGTTATAAGATCGTCTAAATTCTATGGAGAACCAGAAAGTTCTGGGTTGGATTTTGAGGATTTGGGTTTAGTATCAGGAGTTGTCATTCCTCATAAGTTAAAAGTCACCACTTTTGCAATGTATGACGGTGTTTCTTTCCCCAAGCTTCATTTGAAGTCATATGTCCGAAAGATTTAACCACACACTGTTGACAGGAAGTTGTGGGTGCATTTCTTTCAAGAGAGCTTGTCTGGAACATAGTTGGAATGGTTCTATCAACTAGAAGGGACCAATATCTGTACCTGGGAAGATTTGGCTACTGTTTTCTATAAGCAATACCAGCATAATGTTTATCTTGCACCAACCTGTATGAAACTATAGAGTATGACCATGGGCTCTAACGAAAGCTTTAAAGAGTATGTCCAGAAATGGAGAGATCTAGCAGGAAGAGTTCAATCTCCCTTGTCTGATAGGGAATTGGTTGACATGTTTATGGGAACTTTGACATGTTCTTTACTCAATCATCTGATTGGAATCTCTTCATCCGGGTTCACCGAGTTAATATTAACAGGGGATCATGTTGAGGGTGGAATCAGAAGCGGAATAAGTCATTAAACGGGAAGAAAGAAGCTAATGTTGTGTATGGCCAAAAAGGTCGTATTAAAGATGACCGCCATTCATCCGTTGGTGCAGTAATGATTTCCAATCCCGCACCAATGCAACATTAACAACAAGGCAATCGGTGTAGGCCGGATGCATCGAAGAGACAATTCACCAAAATCAACATGTCGTTGTCTCAAGCATTGCAACACCTGTTGAAGGCAAAGCTGATTACATTGAGAGATCCTCCTCAGAATCCCAACACTTCCTCTCCCCGGTACAATCCCAATGTAAGATGCGCCTATCATTCCAATAGTCCCGAACATGACACAAATGGCTGCTGGGCTCTGAAAAATAAGATCCAAGATACGATTGACTCTAAGGAGATTGAATTTGATCCTCACGAAACTCCTAATGTGATCACTGCACCTATGCCTAACTGTTATGGACTGGCCCGACAACTAGAATGGGCCCAGTCTAAGACATTTCCTTTGGTACGGCCCGTACGACCATGACCCGGATTACCCACTACCTGTCGGGCAATGTCAGCTATTTGCCCTCCCGAATCAGCACTGACCCAGATGATCGACGAGCATCCTCTCAGCCTGCCCGATATCAACATCGTGCAAGCCACCATGAATCGAACAGAGAGATGCCCGTAACTAACCCCCTCCTCGAGACCAACGGCTAGTTACAAGCACATCTGCCCGGTTTGACCAAGTCCTAGAAGTTACCTGATTTTACGGACCCGCATATACAGGCGTGAAATTAGGAACCAATGGATATGCACTAGGGGCATTATATATACCCTCACACCTGGGAGGGCCAGGTATCGAATATTCATCATGAACTACCTAATACTTTGCTTGTACCTTTTTGTTCCCGCACTTACTTGATCGTCGGAGTGCCTTGCAAGTACAACCCCCTTTTTTTCTCTTCGAATTCACAACCCGACTATAGATCATCTTCTGGCCATTTCTCAGGTTCTGATCAACCGGTAAGATCAGTGGTGTCGTCTGTGGGAATCTGCTCTCCCCATCTTTGTTTCCTCGAAACCTAAGATCAAAGAAACTTTTTCAAGATTCTTCTCACTAATCATGGCCGACCATGATGATCTTCACATGTCTGGAAAGACCATTCTTTCCCCTGCTCGCAAAACCGACGGAAGCCAAGAACATCCTCATCTCGAGGACAATCTGGGCTTCCGAGACGGATAGACCGCGTTTCCAGATTCCACTAACGCCCAATGTGGCAATGACCAATTCTAGGAAAATGGACACTCCAAGAATCCTTCCGAGGAATTTCCAGAACTTATGCAACCAATTCATATCCCTCTCAACACCGACCCGACCATGAAAGCACTGCTCATTGCTATTAATCAGACCAACACCCTCATCCTGCAACAAAATCAAAGGATATGGTCCTGGGAGAATAGGCGATCAAGATCTCCTTCTCAGAGAACTAGATGACGAAACTCCCCCAGTATTTCGCCACCCCGGTATGGCCCACCACCCAGAAAGGAGAGGAGCGACATTTCTTCCTTCAAGAAAAACAACTGCACACCTCCTTCTAGAGATCAACGCTCCATTTCATTTAGGAAGAGGAAAGACAACAGGCAAATTGGTCGTGCTCGACTTCCCTCCCCCAAGCCAAAACAGAAGCGGAGGAGCCCCTCTCTCCGACGGGACCGTGATGACTTACGGGGAAGAAACTACCACTCTCCATCTCCCACAGATAGTGAGGAAGACGAGTCCTGTGGCCCTCCATCGAGGGAGATTACTGAAGCTCCACTTCCTGTCGACCTAGAGAAGCCACCCACTTTGGGAACCTACAACGGAACAACAGACCCTAACAAGCACATCGAGAACATCAACACTCTCCTCGACTACCTAAGAGTCAGGGGAGCCATCAAATGCAGACTCTTCCCAACCACTCTCAGGAAAGGGGCGATGGCATGGTATAAGAGCCTCCCCGATAAATCCATCACCTCATGGAAACAAATAGGGAGGATATTTTCGAGGCATTTCACTACCTCCCGTTGACACCCGAAATCGGAGGCTTCACTCGAACCGATCATATAGGGCAGGGACGAGTCTCTATGGGCATATATTGATCACTTCAACAAGGAAGCGATCCAAGTCCCAACAACGGACAATATGAAGAAGTACCTCCTCGAGCGCGGGATCCATCCCCGCAACGACTTTGCCAAAGCTATGGGCATAGAGATACCAACCACGCTTAACTCTCTTTCTCCTAAAGGCCCAGGCATACATACAGTACAAGGAGAAGGAGGCGGCCAACAATGCCCGAGAATCTAGGCACAAAGAGAGTGACAAGTCCTCAAAGAACGATGAACCCTCGACATCCCATCAGAGAGAGAAGAAATGGGTGGACAAGTCCCGTGATCCCAAAGACTACAAGGGGCCAGTTGGTCATTTCCACGACTACACCCCTATGACAACCTCAAGGGAGCGTATTCTTTCTGAATGTGCTAATTTTGAATTCAAGTAATCCGGGGTGCGCTTCCCCTACAAACAACATCCAATCCGGGAACTGCCAAGAGCAAGTATTGCAGGTTCCATAAGAGTCTCGGTCACAACACAGAGGATTGCATTCATCTCAAGGATGCAATAAAAATACTGATCAGAGACGAGTACCTCAAGCAGTATAAGAAGAAGGTGGGTGCCCGTGACAAAGCACTAGAAACCAAGAATGTCGAGGAAGGGAAGAAATCCCCCGACCTCGACCCAATTCCGGCCGCCATGAGCATCTCACAGTCGGATGACTTTTATTATCTGGACAAGGAGGACGTCCCCCTGTACTTCTCCTCCCATTGTCCTTGGGAATCCTTCCATGTAGCCATGGTCATATCCGGTGGAGGGTTCAACAAACACATATTTGGATCGGTGAAGAGGAACTTCAACCAACTTATTGAAGCCAACTCAGATATGGATGCCATGCTCGATAAATTCCGAGGAGGCTCTCATCCCCTCTCCTTCTACAGGGAAGAGTTTCCAGGCAGAGCCCCAAATTCGAGCATCCCACTACTCGTGAGAGCTCGGATGGATAACTTTGACGTGTGTCACATTCTGGTTGACCAAGGCAGTTCGGTGGTCATTATGTACGCCCAACTGTTCACCATCTTACAGCTGAACGAGAGCCACCTGACCCCTTCCGTGGGATCTGATCTCCAAGGTTTCAATGGAGCCAGCACGAAGCCCTGGGGATATGTAGAGCTGATCATAATATTTGGGAGAGGGGTAACGGCCAAAGCCATTAAGACCCAATTCTTGGTGGTAGATTTCCCGTCACTCTACCAGTGCATCTTTGAGAGACCCACTCTCTCTGAACTCATCATGGTCCCTTCTACCATTCATCTCAAGATGAAGTATTACACCGCCTAAGGCTTGGTCGCCACCCTTCACGGGGACATCCAAGCTTCTAGAAGGTGCTTAGAAGCTTCTGCCAAAGGCCTCAGTTCCATCAGCGCCCAACCTCGAACGACCACTAGAGCCACACTTCCCTCCAGTTTCGATGAGGTGAAGCCCCTGCCGAGGGTTGACACTATTGACCTCGACAGTCGCTTCTTCGTGGAAGATCGTGTTGAGCAAAGGAGGAAGGCGAAGGAGCATATGGTCAAAGACGAAGAGTCAACTTCCTCTGTTAATCGCAATAAACTCTTAAGTCACGCACGACCCATCTTGGACAGCGACTTTGAGCTAGTTCCTTTCAGAGAAGTCCCCATCAGGGGAGTGAAAATAGGAGCAGACCTACCCGACCTAGCAAAAAGGAAACTCAAAGATTGCCTAAGGGAAAATGCTAATTTGTTCGCCTGGTGTATGGCCGAGATGCTCGGTTTAGACCCTGAGGTTGCATGCCATCACCTGACCATTAATCCTGCCATCAAGGTAATCGCGCAGCATAGAAGAAAGCAATCGACCGAGAAAGCAAAGGCTGCTGAACTAGCTGTAAAAGACCTCTTAGAGGCACATTTTATTTTTGAAGCCCAGTACATAACCTGGCTCTTGAATGTAGTCCTTATTAAAAATCTAATGGAAAATGGAGCATGTGTATTGACTATACTGATCTCAATCGGGCTTGCCCGAAAGATGCTTATCCCCTCCCCAATATTGACAAATTGGTCGACAACTCGACTGGTTTTAAATAGCTATAATTCATGGACGCATACTCTGGTTATAGCCAGATCCCCGTGGCAAAAATGGACAAAAAATATACCGCTTTCATGACCGAGTTAAGCAATTATTACTACAACGTAATGCCCTTCGACCTAAAAAACGTCGGTGCTACTTACCACCGCATGATGAATGAAGTCTTTTGCAACGAAATATGCGACATGCTCGAAGTCTATATGGACGAAATGATTGTAAAGTCCACTGAAGAGCTCGACTATGCCGCCCACTTGAAAAAAGTATTTGAGCAAGCTCGAAAATGTCAGATGCGATTCAACCCGGAAAAATGCACCTTCAGCGTACGGGCAGGAAAGTTCCTCAGATTATATCTAATGGAACAAGGAATTGAGGCAAACCCCGACAAATGCCGAGCATTTTCCGAATTTCCCACGCCCACCTCGAAGAAATCCATCCAGATCTTGAACGGTATGCTCACTTCTCTTTCTCGATTCGTAGCAAAGTTCGCCCAGCACGTGCTTCCCTTGTTCAAGCTCCTACGCAAGGAAGCCACCTTCAAGTGGATGCCCGAATGCGAACAAGCCCTCGTTCATTTGAAAATAGTGTTGTCACATCCCCCCCATCCTATCTCGGCTCGGGAAAGACGAGGTCCTCTACCTTTACCTTGTCGACGTCTTCAAGGCAATAAGCGCAGTGCTGATAAGGGAAACCCCATAAGGTGAAAGGCCAATTTACTTCACGAGCAAGGCCTTGTAGGGCCCGAAAGAAAGATATCAACAAATCGAAAAAGTAGCTCTGACCCTTGTTAATGTTGCGAGGAGACTGAGACACTACTTCCTGGCCCACAGTATAATGGTCCGGACAGATCAACCAATAAAATAATTGCTCGAAAGACCATACATGGCTGGTAGAATGTTGAAATGGTCCTTGGAGCTCTCTGAATTTGATATCCAATAAGAAAGCAGGAAAGCCCTTAAGGCTCATGCCTTGGTCGACTTCGTAGCTGAAATGACATCGCCTGCAAACTCCGATGGATCACGTCGTTGGATGATATTCGTCGATAGCGCCTCCAGTTCGACCGGAAGCCGTACGGGCATCATACTGGAAAATAAGGAAGGGACCCTAATCGAAGTCTCCCTCGCCCTATATTTTCCAACCTCCAACAATCAGGCCAAATACGAGGCATTCCTCATGGGTTTATGACTGGCCGAAGATATGGGAGCCTAGGATGTGAAAATCTTCACCGACTCTGAGTTAGTTGCCTCTCAATTCCAAGGAGAATACCAGGTCAAAAATGACCAATTTGCCGAATATTGGGCCCTGGTTTAGGAGACAAAAAAGAAGTTTAAACCTATGGACGTACAACACGTTCCCCGCGAGTATAATGCCAGCACGGATATCTTATCCAAGTTGGTGAGCACGAAGAGAAAGGGAGGAAATAAATCTGTGATACAGGAGATTCTCCCTCGACCAAGCACCTAAAGGCCATCTTTAACCCTAGAAGTATTCTCCATCAGGGACAATGATTGTTGGATGACCCCCGTACACGACTACCTCACTGAGGGCAAACTCCCTGACGACCCGAAAGAAGTGGTCGTTGTCAGGCAGAGGTCTTGCTCATACATATTAGTCGAAGGCAAACTTTACAGAAGAGGATTTTCCATCCCACTTATCAAGTGCGTCGGCCAAAGCGGAGCGGAGCGTGTTCTACTCGAAATCCACGAAGGCATCAATGATTAGTATCTGGGTGGGATATCCCTCGCGAGGAAATCCTTGTGGATGGGATACTACTGGCCCACCATGAAGCATGATGCAAAAGAGCACGTGATGAGATACGATAAATGCCAACGGCACAGAGACATGTATTTAGCTCCTCCTAATGAGCTTAAATCTATCTCATCTCCTTGGCCCTTCGCTTGGTGGGGTCTAGATCTCCTTGGCCCGTTCGTGGTCGGAACCAATCAAAACAAATACCTAATCGTAGCGGTCGACTACTTTACCAAATAGATAGAAGCAGAAGCTTTGGCCATAATCACTGCCCAAAACGTCCTCCACTTCTACAAAAGGAATATCCTCGCTCGCTTTAGCATCCCACGAGAGATGGTCATTGACAACGGGACCTAATTCCCTGACCACATCTTCCAAGAATTTGTCACCAAGTTGGGAACCACCCAACACTTCACCTCCGTCGAGCATCCCCAGACGAACGTCCAAGCCGAGTCTCCGAACAGAGTGATACTCAGAGGCCTCAAGCAAAGGTTGGACGAAACAAAGAAGCGATGGGTTGAGGTGCTACATGGTGTGTTATGGGGATACCGAACTACTGCCCATTCATCCACCGGGGAGACTTCATTCCGATTAGCTTATGGGACGGAGACCGTCATCCCCATGGAGATCGAGAAACCTTCCAGGAGAATCGAGGCACCTCCTGACGAAGAGATGAATGACGTCGCCCTCCGCGAAGAGCTGGATCTGGTGGAAGAATCAGAACAAGAGCGTCCTTACGAGAGGCCTCGCTCAAACAAAAAATAGCCATGCGCTACAATGCCAAGGTCATACGACGAGAGTTCAAGGTCGACAGCCTTGTCTTAAAGAGAAATCTCAAAGAATCTCACGAAGGCAAGCTCGCAGTGAACTGGGAAGGTCTGTATCGCGTCTATGCGAAAACAGGGATCGGGGCCTATTACATGGAAAACTTACAAGGGGAACAACTCGTTCGATCATGGACCACTAAAAAGCTAAAACAATATTACAGTTAAAAACACTGAGCAGTCGGCAAGTTTGCTCAGCAAGACAAACTCACCCAGGCCCGACCATGCCTGCATGCCTAGGCACGAGCATAGCATCCAAAATATTCAGAAGGGGTGAGGCTCCGCTCTGTCGACGAGACAAACGCACCCTCAGCCCGACATTGATAACTCGACCGAGCTCCATAGTCCTTGTGCCACGACGGTAGAATGCCCGACTCGTGAAATAAAGTTCACGCTGCCGAACCCGGGTCCCTCAAAACAAGACCTGAGTTCCGACACTCGCCCGATATTCACCTGGGTCGTTTGATCAATTTCCCCATACTGACGAACATACAAAACCAGCAAATCCCCAATATAACTCAACGAAAAAAATCCTGAATTGACTAGTTTGTCAATAAACATGTAGAAAACACAAGTTAAATATTGATAGCAAACGACCAATGGCCGGAATTTAAATAAAACTACGACCAGTTGAGCCGATAGTGTGCGAATATTACATAAACGGGAAAAGCCCAGAATAACAAATACAACAAATGCGACACACATGCCAAAATAAACATAAAACCTTCCTTCCGCTTCCCCTTAGACAATGGACGACAGTTGGGCAGGATCTCTGGTCGGTTGAGCGAAAATATCTCTGAGATAATCTGGGACCAGAATCTGGATGCCAGCCACAAAAAAGGTTACCCCATATCCGAGGTGTTGAGCTCGACGCCAGGGTTCAACACATGCATCTGATTCATGGCATTCTCGAAACTCCCCTCAGAAGCAGCCTGAGCGTCATCCACAACCAACTGGAAACGAGCAACCAATTCCTCCCGAGTCTTCAGGTCCTTAGTATCCTCCAGCTCATCCTCAGCGGGCGTGATCTCAAAAGTTAAGGCCGCTACCTTTGCCTCAAGACCCTTTCTCATGAGCAAAAGAACCTTGTGTTCCTCGGAGAGCTTCTCCAATTCTTCCTTTGACAGCTTCAGGGCTTTTTCCTTCTCAACTAAGGCCTTCTCGCTCGCAGCCAGCTTAGCCCGAAGATTCTTCATTTCTGCCTCCTAGGATGAACTCCCCTTGGTGTAAGCAACCGCCATCTCCAGGATCCGCATCAAGCCACCAGAGTCCTGCACCAACATCACCCTCTTCTCTGGACGGCCCATTCCCTCGAGGAGGAGAGATTCACCCCGGGGAAGACGGAGAGTCGCACCCTCGAAAAATAAATTCTCTAGCCAACAAGAAGGTAGGTCATACGTCCCTTTCCTCATTTCTCTGGTAAGGTAGAAACTCTCATCAGCTTGCGGTCTCTTCACCTTTGAAGAAACGGCAGTAGGAGAGAGAGCGACTATGGCCGGAACTAAGGATGAGTTGCCCGACCCTGAGGCAAGAGCTGGCCCCGCACCAACCTGTGTATCCTTCAAAGCCCTCCTCGCTCGAGCAACAAGCGTCTTTGCCAAACGCTCTTGGAAAGAATCCATGCTCTCTACAAAACAAACAAAAAAGAGCAGTCAGTAAAACAAGGATTCAAACAAACAACGATCACTTACTGCTATTAGAAATATATATACCCAAATTTCTAACAGGATCCTCGCTTCCGAGGATCTCCTTGATGTTTATAAGGCTCGAGTTGTATACGGGCTCTCCGTTCTTATCTAAAACAGGCCTACCTCCTCGACCAACTCACTGAACCTGAGGGATTTGAGCCACGAACGCGGTCAGAGCAACAAAATTCTCCAGATCCTCATCTCCGAGCTCCCCGTCTCTCCAAACATAGGAGCCCAATTCCATGTCAAAATGTTTCCTCGCCCATTGGAACGGGAATTTCTATATCAGCTTCGCAGTAGGATCCCCCAGCTCGTTTAGATGGGGAATCCCATCCTCGTTGAGCGATGGTGCAGTTCTAAAAACATTTAATATCGCCTTTGTCGATGAGGTCTGCACCAAGATGTACTTGTCTTTAAAGTTGCGGACAGACTCCAAATAGGCATTGGATAACTTCCTATTGCCTTGCTTGAGGGAGACTCATCCCCACTTTCTGTCGACCTTACTCCTCTGGATGTGAAAGCAGTAGAAAAACAATGGAATGGTGGCCCCTATCTTCATATGGTCGCAGACTATCTCGAACGCTCGCATGAATGTGATACCATTCAGATGCAGTTGAGAAGGAGCAACATGCAAATGCCGGTAAACGGTCACCTTGGAGTCGGAGAAGGGGAGACGAAGACCCATCTCTCGAAAGACAATGTCATACATCGGGATCCTCCTCCTATCATACTTCGAGCAGATCCTTCTCTCCTTCCCAAGAATATATAACGACCATTCCTCTTAAGCCTCTTCCTCATGAGTATATACGTCCGTAAAAACATCCTCCCTGTGCTCGTAAAAATATGATCACCACTCCCAGAGGTCGCTTGCGGCCCAATCCCGAGGATCCTCTTCGTCTCCAGGAGGAAACAAGCTGCCATGGTCCACGTAGGTCTCCTCCATGTCAGGCTCTCCCATTTGTTGTCCCATCCGGTTCTTCACATCCCCGCAGATTCCAGGATGCTTGATGAGCTACTTGTCTCATTCGAGGAACTCTCGGAAGACTGTCTAGATTCGCTCGAAATAACAACCTAAAAAGTTTCAGCCATGGAACCTGAAAAGCAGAAGCAAAAGATGAGCTCGACATCAATGCTAGAACCACCCTTCCACCGCTAAACAAGCGAAAGGGCACTGGGAAACGAGGATCACCTCCCCAACCAGAACCCTCACTAAGGCACACTAACGGGCATGAATTGTAGAAAAAGCCCTAAGCCCTAACGGAACCCTAAATCCTAACCGCATACATCTCTAGAAGGGAAAAGAGGAAATTATCAAAGCAAACAACATTGGAGGATCAAAAACTTACCAGTAATAGAAGAAAAGATGAAATTTAGCAGCTGCGAGCAGAGAAAATCAATGAACTCCGGTGGCCAACTGTCGAGCTAATACGAGCAGTTGAGAGAGAATGAAAAAAATATTAAACTCCATGTTCCTCTTGTATTTATAGTTGAGATAATCCGCGCGTGCAAGACACGTGTCTGGGAACCCTAGGGCGTCATCATTACACCCTAGCCCTAGGCCATCATTGGGCCGCTTCGCCAGCATGCTTCCCAAAACACGCTACTTCTCCAAATTCAAAAGTCCTAACGACCAACTCCTGTTCTCCCTACAAGCAAGGTGTAATGTGGAACACTCATTTCCCTGTAAGACATGCCCCGTCCCGCGAACAGATATTAAAGTCATCACTCTTGCACCTAGAAGCAACGACTTGAGGGGCTACTGTTCTGGACTAGCCTGACAACTAGAATGAGCCCAGTCTAAGACATTTCCTTTGGTACAAACCGCACGACCATGACCTGGATTGCCCGCTACCTTTCGGGCAATGTCAACTATTTACCCTCATGAATCAGAACTGACCCAGGATGATCGACGAGCATCCTCTCAGTCTTCCCGACATCAATGTCGTGCAAGCCACCAAGAATCAAACAAAGATTTGCTTGTAACTAACCCCCTCCTTGGGACCAACGGCTAGTTACGAGCACATCTTCCCGATTTGACCAAGTCCTAGCAGTTACCTAATTTTATGGACCCACATATCTAGGCGTGAAATCAGGAACTAATGGCTACGCGCTAGGGGAATTATATATACCCTCACACCTTTGAGATCCAGGTATCGAATATTCACCATGCACTACCTAATACTTTGCTTATACCTTCTTATTCCCGCTCTTACTTGATCGTCGGAGTGCCTTGCAGGTACAACCCCTTTTTTTTCTCCTCGACTTTACATCCCGACTTCAGATCATCTTCGGCCACTTCTCAGGTTCTGATCAACCGGTAAGATCACTAACCATGACAGAGGTGTTAATTATATTGATGATTTTTCTTATGTTTATTCTATAAGTGACTTGACTACTCCTCTGATGATTGTTAAGAAGAATTTGTTGCAAGTCAGTTTATTTACGGGTTACATAGAAAATTGCTACCATTATGTGTCCCAATCCAACGGTTGTATGTTGCTAAAGAAAGGTACTCTGTGTCTGATGGATTATCGTGTAATTCTATTCGAGAAGACTCTTTCCATGGAAAACTTATATGAAAGTGTGTCTCAATACCTGAGACTTGAAGCCGTTTTTGTGATCACAATTTCCAATTCTCCTTTAAGGATCACCTGTAAAGGTCCTGTGAGGATTACTGCCGAGCCTAGGGTGGCTCCTCTAATCATTACCGCACCAGGGCCAATTCCATATTCCTCTGACAAGGATGTCCCTTGGAATTGTGGAGTTGATGTCTACTACCACGCCGTCAAGCAAGAACTGTTGGTTATCGAAGGTGAAAATATTAAGGTTACTAATCCCAATGTTGGCAATATTAATGGGACTAGTAAGGTTACTAGAAGTGGAAGGTTTTTCTCTCCAGAGATCTCTCCAAAGGTTGTTATTACACCAGTTCGTATCCCTATTACTGAGTCAACTATTGAGACTCAAGGAAAAGAAAAGATGATTGAGCCTACCCAGACGGGGGAGCTAAAAGAAACTACTAAAAATTCTTCCAAGCAAGAGATAGAGGAAATACTGAAAATTATCTGGAAAAGTGATTATAATGTTGTTGAATAGTTGGGGCATACTCCCTCCAAAATATCTATGTTACCTCTGTTGTTGTGCTCTGAAGCCCATGCTCAGGATTTGGTAAAGTTTCTGAAATCTGCTCATGTACCATAGGAAACCTCTGTTGATCAGTTTGAAAATTATGTTGCTAGCCTGACCGCTGGCAATGGACTAGGCTTTTCCAATGCCAACTTAACTCCCGCGGGAAGGAACCATAACAAGGCCCTGCATGTCTCTATTGGTATAGGTGCACTACCTTAGCTTATGTTTTGGTTGAAATGGGTTCCTCATAGAATATCTTTCCGAAGGGTGCTATAGAAAGGCTTGACTGTAAAGGGGTTGTGCTGAAACCCAATAATATTGTGGTAAGAGCCTTTGATGGTTCAAAGAGAATGGTGCAGGAGAGGTTGATCTTCCAATCAAAGAGGGTTCTCAGGTCTTTGACTCTACCTTCTATGTGATGGATATTCATCCAGCCTATTCCTATTTACTTGGACGTCCTTAGATTCATGGGGCAGGTGTTGTTACTTCTACTTTACACCAAAAGTTGGAATATCCTATGAAAGAAAAAATTGTTACAGTTTATGGTGAAGAAGAATACATGGTGAGCAACTTGAACTCCTTCAAGCATGTTGAGATGGACGATGAATTCATTGAGACCCCTTACCAGACCTTTGAAGTAATTCCCCAGACAACTCGTGTTGCTAAAATCGCTCTTGTTGTTCCTAAGTTTACCAGGGTTCCACCAAGAATGGCTTCTCTGGAAGATGTTAGGGTTGTGATAGAAGAAGGTGGTTGCACTATTTGGGTTCAGCTTCTCGACATTCCTTACAAGTCCAACAAATTTGGCTTGGATTTCACCTTAGAGTCTCAGAGGGTTGTTCGTCGTGCTCATGCTCAGAGACCTCCATTCCGTGTCAACAACAATGGAGTTCACAAATCTCAAGTAAATGTTGTGGAAGATGCTAATAGCGACTACGATATAGACAGTTGGATCTTCCCTACTACCGGTGGTGGGCTCAACAATTGGAAGGATAAATACTTTATATCAATCTCTTTTAGTTAGGAGTAAATTCTATTTTCTGCTCTCTTTCTTTCAAGCTTTTGGATATGTAAATTAAACAATAACTTTAAGCCTTATGCCTTACCCGGGGCACAACGGTCCATTTGTTAGGGTTGTTATCTTTCATTCACATATTTTCATTTAATAAATCATTGGATGTTTGCATTCAAATTTTGAACTCTTTGTCTTTATTTTACCTTATTACTTTCAAAATAGCTATGTATTATTATACACACCCACACAACAAATTGTAGATCCACATCCACTCTGGATCCCATTGATAACAATTTTGTTATTACCAATTATGACTTCGAAAATACGATCTACCAAGCCGATGACGAAGGTGGGGAAGATTATGAAGTTCCTGGAGAACTTGCTAGACTATTAAATCAAGAAGAAAGAGATATACAACCACATGAAGAGCCAATCAACATTGTGAACTTGGGTACTGAAGAGGACAAAAAATAAATCAAAATAGGTGCCGACCTAGAAGACAATGTCAAAGAGAGATTAATCCAGATGTTGCATGACTATGTTGAGATCTTTGCTTGGACGTACAAAGATATGCCAGGGCTTGATACTGACAATGTGGTTCTCCGTCTACAGATGAAGGAGGGTTGTCCTCCTATAAAGTAGAAGGTATGTCGTATGTGTCCCAAGATGTCTGAAAAGATCAAGGCTGAAGTTATGAAGCAGATCAATGTAGGTTTCTTAGCTGTTACGTCCTATGCTCAGTGGGTTTCAAATGTAGTGCCAGTACCTAAGAAGGATGGTAAGGTGTGTATGTGTATAAAATATAGAGATCTGAATAGGGAAATCCCTAAAGATGAATTTCCACTTCCACACATTGATGTTCTGGTTGACAACACTGCTCAGCGCAAAGTATTTTCCTTCATGGATAATTTCTCTGGTTATAATTAAATCAAAATGGCGCCTGAGGACATGGAGAAGACTATTTTTGTCAAACAGTGGTGTGAAGTCAAGCTTTCCAAATGTTTTGATGAAGACAAGCTAGCATGAAAAAATGAATGGATCAAGATAGAAGATTTAACTCAAGCAAGATTCATTGATCAAGATCAACTTTTCAAGACTTATGGCTTAAGGTATATGAAATTTTTTATCTTATGCTCTTAGTGCTCATAACTATTTTTAATCATGCATTTACTTTATTAAAATAATATTTTGAGTATATACATTGTATGATTAAAGAAGGATGTTTTAAATTGCTTAAATTCTTTGAAAATAATGATTTTTCAATTTTTGTACACAAGCAATCGATTGTCATGCTAGGACAATCGGTTGCATCCAAAAAACAAAAGTTTATGTTTGACATAAAATCGATTGTCATGTGTTCTGTTTTCAAATTTTTTGAACGTTGGCTTATGAGAAACCGATTGCTCCTCAATGACAATCGGTTATCATAGTTATATTTTTCAAATTTTTTAAATATTGCTTTTACAGCAATCGGTTGTTGCTTTAGTGCAACCGGTTGTTGTGCTTCAGATTTTGAAAATTTGTATTTTTCCAGCAACTTTTTGTAACACCTTTTCATGGCAATCTTTGTATCTTTTCAAATACATTCTTTTAGTAAAAATGGTTTAAACATTGCTATGATTCATTGAAGAGGTATTACTACACTATAAATTATTTTTGTTTAGAATTTTGAAAATACAATAACAATACAACAACAAAACAACAACAATCATTAACAACTATTATTTTCTATTCTTTGAATCATACTCTCTAAACTCAAGATTTTTGTTCATCATTTTCATATGCATACTGAAAATTGTTCTTGAGCACTTAAAAGAGTATTCCATCTTAAATTTCATATTGAATAGAAAAGATCAATCAAGTGATTGACATTGCCCTTTCATCTTTCAAACTCTTATACAAATCAAACAAACTATTGTATCCTTGTTTTCAGGATTGTTGGAAACAAGAAAGACACTTAGGGAGGATTGTTCTCTTTGTGGTCTTAGTGAAAATCCAAGAGGATTGTTCTTGGTCCAAGAGGATTATTCTTGGTTGTTAGGTAGTCTTTGTACAAATTACCAACTATAAGGAAATCTCTTTCATGTTGAAAGGGGACTGGAGTACTCTCGGACTGTAAGGGGAACCAGCATACATCTTTGTGTTCTTTACTTTCCGCATTTACTGCTTTCATCACTTATCAGAAAAAGGAAGAAAAGAAACTCGTGCAAAAATATTCATACAATTCAGAAAAAGTTTTAAAGAACCTAATTCACCCCCCCCCCCCTCTTAGGCGCATCTGAACTTAAAATTGGTATCAGAGCAGGTTATAGGTAACCTGTTCCTACTAGATCCAGAATGGCTTCCGCAAACAACAATTCTGTGTTCAGAGACGGTGGAAGTAGCAACAAGCCTCCTCTATTTTGTGGTGAATATTTTGATTTCTGGAAGATCCGTATGAAGGCTCATCTAGAAGCACAAGGAGAAAAATTTGGGATGCTGTCCAAAATGGTCCTTTTGTTCCGGTAACTGTAGTAAACAGCGTTGGTTCATCAAAGCCTAAAACTACATGGGATGATGATGATAAGAAAAAGGTCCTGTATGACAAAAAGGCAATAAACCTCCTTCAAAGCGCACTTAGTATGGATGAATTCTTCCGTGTCTCAGCATGCACAACGGCAAAATAAATTTGGGATACACTGGTTGAAACACATGAAGGAACAACTGAAGTTAAGAGATCGAGACTTAATACGTTAAGTCAAGAATATGAATTGTTCCACATGCAACCCGGAGAATCCATTCTTGATTTACAAAAGATATTTGTGCATCTAACAAATCATCTAAGGGCACTTGGCAAAACATTGACCAATGATGAGTTGAACCTAAAAGTGCTCAGATCCTTGACTAGAGAATGGTAACCAAAGGTAACGGCAATCTATGAAAAGAAGAGTCTTGCTACTATGACATCCGCAACCTTGTTCGGAAAACTTCAAGAATACGAGACAAAACTTGGTAGATTGGAAAAGCGTGAAAATCAAGAAAAGAAGTCTAAAAACATTGCCTTGAAGATTGACTCCAAGGAAGACGAAGAGAAAGATAATCATGATGAAGATGAAAACTTCATGCTTCTCGTTAGAAGACTTGGAAAATTCTTTGGTAAAAATGACAAAGTCTTCTCGCACTCAAAGAAGAAGAAACACTTCAAGAAGAAGGAAGGATCCTCATCAACACAAGAAGTTACTTGTTATGAATATGGTAAACAAGGTCACATCAAATCGGACTATCCAAAACTTTCAAAGAAAAGTGGCTACAAAGGCAAGAAGGAATCAAAAGATGAGAAAGCATATGTTGCATGGGAAGATGTTGAACTAAGTTCCTCATCCGACTCCGATAGCGACGAAAGTGCCAATCTTGCATTAATGGCCTCACACCACTCCGAAAGCGAAGATGATGAGGTTAGTAACTTATTCTCTCTTTTTGATAGTGATGCACAAGGTGCCATAAATGAACTTTTAAATGAATGCAAAATTCTGTACAAAACTATCTCATCACAAAAGAAACAAATTTCATCGTTGGAAGAAAAATGTGGATCTATTGAAAAAGATCTCAAAGATGAAAAGCAAAAAGTTAGTGATGAAAAACAGAATTTTGTATGCACAAAGTGTGAATCTCTCTCTTTCCAAGTTGTCCAATTGAAAAGGGTTATTGAAAGGTATTAAAAAGGACAAATTGGATTGGAAGGTGTTCTTAGCCAACAAAGATACTCAAATGACAAAAGTGGTCTTGGATACTCCAAAATTTCAAAACCAAGTACCAACAAAACCATCTTTGTCAAGGCTAGCGATCAACCAACCAAAGAGAAAGAAATCACTCCCAAAATAGTTCATCACTATCCTAAAAAGAAAATACCCTCTAAGAAGAAATCTTATCCTTCTAGATATAGAAGTAAATTTGAACCTACTTGTTTTTATTGTGGTATTTGAGGACACACATCTAATGCTTGTTATGTTAAAAACTTTGGCATGGCAAATGGGCATTATGTGTGGGTTAAGAAAGGAACTAATTATGAAGGACCCAAAGCAACTTGGGTACCTAACAAAACCTAATCTTGTTTTGTAGGTAAGCTTGACGACCACTTCAAATCTATGGTATCTCGATAGTGGTTGTTCCAAGCATATGACGGGAGATATCGACAAATTTTCACATCTAGCGCTTAAGGCCAAGGGTTATGTGACATATGGGGATAAAAACAAAGGAAAGATTCTTGGCATAGGAAAAGTTGGTGGTCCACCTTTCACATCAATTGAAGATGTTCTTTATGTCGAAGGACTAAAGCACAATCTTCTAAGTATTAGCCAACTATGTGACAAAGGTTTCAAGATCAAGTTCACTAAAGATGAATGTTTGTTAGAAGATGAAGTCACACATGAGGCTAAACTTAAAGGTAAAAGAGTAAATAATATTTTTATGATTTCCCTTAACGATTTGTCTTTGAAGGTTAAATGTCTCATGGCAAACAACAACGACTCATGGCTATGGCACAAAAGAATCGCTCATATTCATATGGAGCATTTAAACAAATTGATTAAGCATGACCTTGTTGTTGGACTGCCTAAGATAAAGTTCATCAAAGATAGACTTTGCGATGCATGTAAAAAGGGAAAGCAAACAAAATCAACTTTCAAATCCAAGAATCTGGTGTCCACTACTAGGCCACTACAATTGCTTCATATGGACTTGTTTGGCCCTTCTAGAACGAGGAGCTTCGGAGGTAATGTATACGCTCTAGTTATTGTTGATGACTTTTCTAGATATACTTGGACACTCTTTTTAGTGCAGAAAAATGATGCATTCAAGGCGTTCAAGAATTATGCAAAGCAAATTCAAAATGAGAAGTCATTATCTATTGCCTCCATAAGAAGCGACCGTGGTGGAGAATTCCAGAATTCCTCCTTTGAAGATTTCTGTGAAGAACATGGAATATCACATAATTTCTCAGCACCAAGGACTCCTCAACAAAATGGAGTTGTAGAAAGGAAGAATAGGTCTCTTATTGAACTTGCAAGGACAATTCTTAGTGATTAAAACCTTCCAAAATACTTTTGGGCGGATGTTGTAAGAACGACATGCTTTGTAAGCAATAGAGTTAATATTCGACCTATCTTGAAGAAGACTCCGTATGAACTCTTTCAAGGAAGGAAACCAAATATTTCATTATATCATGTCTTTGGCTGCAAATGTTTTTTCCTTAATAACGACAAAGACAACCTTGGTAAGTTTGATGAAAAACCAGATGAAGGTGTTTTTCTTGGATACTCCTTATCTAGTAAAGCTTATCATATTTACAATAAAAGAACTTTAACTATTGAGGAATCTATGCACGTATCATTTGATGAATCTAACCCCTCCGAGGAGGATACTATTGTTTTAAATAATGATGATGAGATTTTAGATATTCCTCAAGAAGATGGCTCCAAGACCAACAATGAGAATCAATTGGAACAACAAGAAAAACAAATTCCGGATAAATCAAATGTCAATGATCTACCTAAGGAATGGAGAACCCATAGAGATCACCCTATTGATAAAATCATCGATGACATCAGTCAAGGTGTTTCAACAAGATTGAACCTCAAAGATGCTTGCTTGAACATGGTGTTCGTTTCTCAAATCGAACCTTCCAAAGTCGACCACGCATTAGGAGACGACCAATGGATGATTGCTATGCAAGAAGAATTAAATCAGTTCGAGAGAAATCAAGTTTGGGAACTTGTTCCTAGACCAAGTGACAAACACATCATAGGTACAAGATGGGTGTTCAAAAACAAACTCGATGAGAATGGTATAATTGTTCAAAATAAAGCAAGATTGGTAGCCCAAGGATACAACAAAGAAGAGGGAATTGACTTTGAAGAAACTTTCGCTCCGGTTGCAAGGTTAGAAGCTATCCGTGTCTTACTTGCTTATGCTTGTTCATTGAATTTTCAACTTTACCAAATGGACGTCAAAAGTGCATTCTTAAATGGCTACATCAATGAAGAAGTCTATGTCAAACAACCCCCGAGCTTTGAAGACTTCAAGAATCCTTCACATGTCTTTAAGTTGAGAAAAGATCTTTATGGCTTAAAACAAGCACCTAGAGCATGGTATGACAGACTCAGTACATTCTTATGTGAAAAATGTTTCGAGAAAGGTAAAGTGGATAAGACCTTGTTCATAAAGAAGATCAAAGGTAACACTTTATTAGTACAAGTCTATGTCGATGATATTATATTTGGCTCAACTAACAAAGATTTGTGTGAATAATTCTCGTTGATGATGCAAGGAGAATTTGAGATGTCTATGATGGGCAAGATGAACTATTTCCTTGGATTACAAATTAAGCAACTAAAAGATGGTATCTTCATCAATCAATCAAAATATTGCAAGAAACTTTTGAAAAAGTTTGATATGGATAATTGCAAATCAATGCACACACCAATGGGCTCTGGTACTTATGTTAATCAAGATGAATCAGGTATTTCCATTGATATTACTAAATATCGAGGCATGATTGGCTCACTGTTATGAAGTGGTGAAAAACACAAGAAGGGGGGGTTGAATTGTAAAACTGAAATCTAAAGCAATTGACAAGATATTTTTATCCTGGTTCGTTTGATCTCAACTACTCCAGTCCACCCGTCAAGGTGATTTCGCCTCTCTCCAACGAGGTCTTAATCCACTATATTCAACTGAATATTACAAACTGCTTTAACAACTGCTAAAGCCTTCTTGATTCAAACCACAACCCGGTTTGTCAAGGTAACACTTTCTTACAAAGAGATAAAACTATGTGTGTGGATGTTTTCTACAAAACTGTATCACAACTGTGATGTATACACAAAATGAAGCTTAGAAACTAGATTGCTAAACAGTAATGGAATATCAGAGTGTATGGTTTAGCAAAACTGGTAGAACGAAGATTATGGTTCAGCTTTTGTGCGTGTAGAGATTTTGAGAGCATTAACCATTTCAATCTTCAAAGCCTTGTTTATATAGCATTGAGATGATGAACGTTGAATGCAATATTCTTGATTCAATGCTAATAACAAACTTTCCTTATTGAGCAGATCTTGTCTGGAATGAAGCCGTTGGAATTAATTTGCTTTCAATGCACAGTACCGTTGCTTACTTAATGCAAGTTCTGGCTTGGCTCATTCTGATTCTGCTTCGCTGCTGATGAACTATTGTGTTTCTGTATCAGAGTATTAAGCGCAGTCTTGTTCATCAGGCTTCAGCATGTACGTGAGTTGATCATCTGATTTTGACGTTCTGATGTAGCAACTTCTGATGCTGGTGTCTGAAATCAAGTTCTGATGCTGAATAGATGTGATCTTGCTTATTTCAATCAGCGTATCTGCAAGTCAGAACATAATAATTTTAGGCAGCAGATAGTTCAAACATGAAACTTATAAATACTATATCTTTTCACTTTGTTATCATCAAAACTTAAATATAGGGTAGTAGATTCAAACATTGTTCTAACAATCTCCCCCTTTTTGATGATGACAAAAACTAGATATTTTAAATGAAAATAACGTGAAAAGGTATCTGGAATATGTATCAGAATAAGAAGTAAAAGAATAAGGAGTAAGGAAATACTCCCCCTGAGTTTATTACTTCCCTTTGATTATACGTGTTCTTCAGGATCAGATCTTTTTGCCTTTCTTTGAACATCAGAGTATCAGAGTCTTTGACTTATCAGAAGCTTTATGTCAGAGAAGAGCTTCAGAGCTTTTCTTGTCAGAGCTTTGCTTTGGATCAGAGTATTAGGACGATCAGAACTTCATATTGATCAGAGCAACTTTGATCAGAGCTTCTAGTCTTCAGAGTGTCCAGGAGCTTCCTTGTGCCTGTAGACTTTAAACAAAACAGAAAAAACATTTCAAGTAATAAAGTTAGAATGTTTGAGAATTTCTGTCTAGTTAGCCGTTTATTGATTTAAATATCATTCTTGTTCTCCCCCTTTTTGTCAGCAATCAAAAAGTGTTGGTGATGTGCTAAAACAATTAAGATCAGAAAAACTAATCATATTAAGATAGTTCAGAGTCAAAACGAGAAAATATTACAAAACATAATCAAACAGTACATCAGAAAATCAGGGAAAACATAAAAAAGGTCATGTATGAAAAAGATTAAGGTTGAGGAGGCAAGCGTGTGAACAGGCTCTCCAGCATGGCTTGAATCTTTTCAGAAGTTTCATTTTGCTTATGCACCATGCTGACAACAGTGTCAATCTTGCTGTCCTGCACATCCATTCTCTCTTTCATCTTCTGATCGTTTTCATCCATCCGCTGCTGCAGACGCATGTCATTCAGCCTTAGTTCTTCCAGAGTCTGCCTGTCCAAGGCTGCTTGAGAAGCATCAGAAGGAGGAGGCTTCTCAGAACTTTCAGCAACATCCTCTGCTTGACTTTCAGTCTGAATGGTCTTGTCTTCTTCTGATGGTTGCACCTTTGCAGCTTGCTGTTTCTCAGACCAAGGTTCACTGTCCAGAGGGAGCACGTCCTCTTTCAGAAGCATACTTCCAACTTCATTCAGAAGCTTGCTGAAATTTTGTTGTGCCTGATCATAGTTGATATCCTGCAACTTGAGGGCTTCAGCACGTACCCAAAGTCTGAACTGTGACCAGAGCTGATCAGAAGCAGCTGGGTCAATCATCCCAGGACAGACTTGCTTCAAAGAAGCAATCCATTGCAGCACACCTGTTTCAAAATTCAAAATACCAGAGCCAACATCTGGTTGCTTTGGTTTTGGGATGGCAATTTTGTGTTTTAGATCAGCAAGACGGTCAAGACTGGTTAAGTCAATGAAAGTCCTGCTGGGGTTTTCAAAGGTTTTCTGAGAGGCTGTTTGTTTTGGAGGAGGGGTATCAGAGTCAGATATTTCGATTGGAGTGGGTGGTGTTTTGGGAGTTTTTGGTGGTGTCGATTCTGATGAGGATGGTAACTGGGGCATGATAACAGTGGTTCCACATGGCAGCTGCATTGCCAACGGTGATGGTTGAGGTGAGTGAGGGTCAGATTGATGAGGGGAAGGAGTTTCAGAGTGGTGAAACTCTGTTTGTGGTGAAGGAGGATTTATTTCTGGTTGGGGAGAGGGAGGTGGAATCTCTGATTGCTCAGGGATCAGAGGTTCTTCTGAGAGTGGTTGTTGTTGTGGTTCTGGTTCTGGTTGTTGTTGTTGTTCTGGTTGTGGAGGAGGAACATTTGGTGGTTCAGAGTTTGGTTGAGCAGGGGCATGTTGACGCTCAATATCAGCCAGCACTTGGTCAAGTGCTGTTGTTGTTGAAATTGTTGGTTGTTTGGGTTGCTTGGTTCTAGGTCTTCTGAGTTTTAATGCCTCAGAGGGGTCTTCTTCTTGTATGGTTTCATCAATGGTAGGGATGGGAATTGATATTCTATGAGAGGTTTGAGGAGGGATAGATGTTGGAATAGTAAAAGAATTTGAAATAGGGGCAGCAGATGAAATACCTCTTTTCTTTGGAGTCTGCTGAGATGATCCTTCTGATGGCGCTTTCCTCTTCTTTGTCTTCTTCAGAGTCACTTCTGGTTGGGGTTGACGCAGATCTCTGATATTCAGCTTTGGATCTGTATCATCTGCCTTGTACGCATCTGGGTACCTGAGAAACATCTCTGGTTTGGATTCCATTTCAGAAAATACCGGAAAATCACTCAGAGGCACTCTTCTGCTGGAGATATCAGCAGTGGAAGTAGCTCTGGGTTCCTTCTGAATATTTTCTATCAGCTTCATCTTTTTCAGATTCTTTGTGTTCAGAGGTTTCCCAATTGTTGGTTCAATAGTGCTCAGCTCCTGAGCTTCTATCAGATGTTCAATCAGCCTATTCTCTGTCAGAATATCTGATATTAGCCTTCCAAACGGTATCCAGTCCCTCTTGGTTCTTTCTTCTTCCCTTGTTTCTTTCACACTGGTTTTGAGATGGTTGAACAGGAAGTGAGCCAGATTGATCTTTATCTTCTGATCAATAAAGTAGATCAGAAACTGCTGATCCACATTTATATAATCAGGAGAACTTGTTGGTTTCCTGTGGTTGAAGCACCCCAGAACAATCTTAGCCCATACTCTGCAATGATCCTTCAGATCCTTAATCTTGCTGCTGGGCATCCCAAGAGTGAAAATCCTGTTAGCTACCACACCTGTATCAACACATCTTTCAGCCATGTCCACACAACGGACGCCACCACTACTTTGACCGATTAGCCTTGCAATGAGATCTTCAGAAATCACAATCTTCTTCCCCATAACAGAGGAGATGACTAGATGTTTTGAAACTTTGGCGTGAATCCAAAATTCCTTGACCAGCGCTGGGAATGTTGGTCCAACCAACCTATCGAAATACCTTTCCCACTTTTGAGCCCTAACTTCTTCAGTTAGGTCAAAACCATTCTCCTTCAAGCTTTCAAAATCAATGATTAACTCAGAGAGCACTTCAAGGTTCTTCACCGGAGTGAGGAGAGTTCTGAGTGGCACTTGATATTGCTCAGAGGTTGCTTTCTTCTGATTACCTGCAGAAACGCTGCTGGAGGATGCCATTATTCACACTAAAAAGGGTTTTGAGGATGAATTGAAGAAAAAGGTTTGCAAGAGATGAACTCAGAAATATGCAGAAAATGCTTGAGTGTTAGTGAGAAAGCGTAAAGAATAAGAATGAGAGATTAATGTGCTTAAATAGAGTTTTCAAAATTATTTTGAAAAGATAAACGTTTTTAAGAGAGAGAAAAATCATGATTGCCATTTAAAA
The DNA here is from genome assembly GCA_948472305.1 of Vicia faba. Classification (NCBI taxonomy): domain Eukaryota; kingdom Viridiplantae; phylum Streptophyta; class Magnoliopsida; order Fabales; family Fabaceae; genus Vicia; species Vicia faba. The sequence continues at coordinate 477,142,335 of OX451737.1, forward strand.
GCATGATTACTTTTCATTAAATGCTTGCTGATTTTGGGGGATTTGAGAAAGATACTTAAAAACGGTTACCAGACATGTGTCTCAATGCACCCAATCAGCGCTTTGCCTTCTCAGAAGCATGCACGCGTTCTGCTTCAGAGATATGCTGATGATTGGATGACACTTGTTTGATGTAGTGATCAGCACGTCTGTTTTTGAGCTTAGACTCTCAGATCTTTAGACTTGCATCTGATACAATCTGCATGTTCTATCTTTCTGAAAGGAGATTGATCAGAAGTTCACAGTAAAATAATTACATTCTGAAAGTAAATATATGGAATTAAAACATTTTCACTCTGGACACACTTTCATGCTGAGATGTTTCAGAATGAAATTAAACCTATCTTCTGAAAGGGGTTTAGTAAAGATATCAGCCCATTGATGGTCTGTATCTATAAATTTTAAGTTCAAAATACCTTTCTGAATATAGTCCCTAATGAAGTGATGTTTTATTTCTATATGCTTAGCTCTAGAATGTAAAATAGGATTCTTACTTAAGCAAATAGCAGAAGTATTATCACAAAGTATAGGAATGTTACTCTCAAAGATCTGGAAGTCTTCAAGCTGACTTTTCATCCAAAGCATTTGTGTGCTACATCCTGCTGCTGCTATGTACTCAGCTTCTGCTGTTGACAGAGCAATTGTTGATTGCCTTTTGCTGGACCAAGAGATCAGATTTTCTCCCAGAAACTGGCAGCTTCCAGAAGTACTTTTACGTTCCACTCTGTCTCCAGCAAAATCAGCATCACAGTAGCCTATTAAGCTGTAATCACTAGATTTTCTATAAAACAAACCCAGATTAGTAGTACCTTTCAGATACTTGAAAATTCGCTTAACAGCTGTTAAGTGAGATTCTCTAGGATCTGATTAGAATCTAGCACAGATACAAACACTAAATAATATGTCAGGTCTTGAAGCTGTCAGATAGAGGAGAGAACCAATCATACCTCTGTAGACTTTCTGTTCTACACTTTTGCTTACCTCTTCTCTTTCCAGAATGCACGTGGGATGCATTGGAATCTTTGATGGCTTACATTCTGAGAGGTCAAATTTCTTCAGAAGATCTCTGATGTATTTGCTCTGATGAATGTAAGTTCCTTCTGGAGTTTGATTGGTCTGAATTCCTAGAAAGAATTTCAGTTCCCCCATGAGGCTCATCTCAAATTCTGCCTGCATACACTTAGCAAATTTTCTTCCAAGAGAAGGATTAGTAGAACCAAAAATAATATCATCAACATAGATTTGACAGACTAAGATGTCACTCTTAACTGTTTTACAGAATAGAGTAGTGTCCACTTTCCCTCTGGTGAATTCATTTTCAAGCAGAAAGTTACTTAGCCTTTCATACCAAGCTCTGGGAGCTTGTTTCAGACCATACAGTGACTTTTTTAGTTTGAAAACATGTTCTGGATGTTTTGTATTTTCAAAACCTGGGGGTTGGTGAACATAAACTTCTTCTTCTATATAACCATTTAAGAATGCACTTTTGACATCCATCTGATACAGAGTGATGCCTCTATTAACAGCAAATGAAATTAAAAGTCTGATAGATTCTAACCTGGCGACTGGGGCAAAGGTTTCTGTATAGTCTATCCCCTCTTGCTGACTATAACCTTGTGCAACCAGTCGTGCCTTGTTTCTGATGACTTCACCTTGTTCATTTAGCTTGTTTCTGAACACCCATCTTGTTCCAATGACGTTGAATCCTTTTGGTCTGGGAACGAGATCCCATACGTCGTTTCTGGTGAATTGATTCAGCTCTTCTTGCATTGCCAGAATCCAGTCATTATCCATAAGTGCTTCATCAATAGAAGAAGGTTCAATCAGAGACACCAGTCCCATAAGAGTTTCTTCGGAGTTTCTGAAGCTTGCTCTTGTTCTGATTGGATCTTCCTTTCTTCCTAGGATAGTCTCTTCTGGGTGATCCAAGCTGCTTCTGGGTAATCTCTTCTGAGGTTGATCAGCAGCTGTTGTAGGATTTCTAGCAGTGCTCCTTTCAGACGTTGAAGGAATGTCTGTGTTGAGAGCTTCTGATGACTTGTCTTCAGAACCTGCAAATTCAATTTCTATACCTGCAAAAATTTCATTCTGCTTTGACTTTTCAGAGTCAAGCTTATCATCAAAACAAACACTGATTGATTCTTCCACAATCTGTGTTTCTGTATTGTATACTCTGTACCCTCTTGAGCGTTCAGAGTATCCTAACATGATACACTTCTGTGCCTTAGAGTCAAACTTGTTCAAATAATTCTTTGTATTTAATATAAAGCAAGTACATCCAAATGGATGAAAATATGAAATGTTGGGTTTTCTGTTCTTCCACAATTCATATGGAGTCTTTTCCAGAATAGGTCTTATTGAGATTCTATTCTGAATGTAACACGCTGTGTTTATTGCCTCTGCCCAGAAAGTCTTAGCAACGTTTGTCTCATTGATCATGGTTCTGGCCATTTCTTGCAATGTTCTGTTCTTTCGTTCTACAACTCCATTTTGTTGGGGAGTTCTAGGACAAGAGAAATCATGCAAAATGCCTCTGTCATTAAAGAATGACTCAAAATCTTTATTTTCAAATTCTCCACCATGATCACTTCTGACTTTAACGATTCTAAGATCTTTTTCATTCTGAACTTGGTTACAGAAGGTAACAAACACAGAGTGTGACTCGTCCTTGTGTCTTAAGAACTTTACCCATGTCCATCTGCTATAGTCATCTACGATTACTAACCCATACTTCTTACCACTGACTGAAGCAGTTTTAACTGGTCCAAATAAGTCAATGTGCAGAAGTTCTAATGGCTTAGAGGTAGAAACAACATTTTTGGCTTTAAAAGAAGGTTTTGCAAATTTGCCTTTCTGACATGCTTCACACAGAGCATCTGAATTGAACTTCAAATTAGGAAGTCCTCTGACCAGATTGAGTTTGTTAATCTGAGATATTCTTCTCATACTAACATGCCCCAATCTTCTGTGCCAGATTCACTGCTCGTTGTTAACAGACAGAAGACATTTTACATTCTGACTCTTTAGTTCAGAAAGTTTGATTTTGTAAGTGTTGTTTTTCCTCTTTCCATTAAACAGGATAGTCCCATCTTTCTGACTAACAGCTTTACATGATTTTTGATTAAAGATTATATCATAACCGTTATCACTTAATTGACTTATGGATAACAGATTATGCATCAATCCATCTACTAGCAGGACATTATTAATAGAGGGAAGATTTCCATTACCTACAGTTCCAGAGCCAATTATCTTTCCCCTCTGATTGCCTCCAAAGCCAACGTGGCCTCCAGGCTTAAGTTCCAGGCTTTGGAACATATGCCTTCTTCCCGTCATGTGTCGTGAGCAGCCAGAGTCCAGGTACCATGACTGGTGTTTCTGACTTGCTGCTAAAGATATCTGCAACATGTATTATTTTATCCTTAGGTACCCAGATTTTCTTGGGTCCTGACTTGTTAGTTTTACCAAAACTCTGGTTGAATTTTGGTTTCACAGAGTGCTTACTGCTAGTATATTTGATATCATGTGTGTGACCATACACAAAGTGTGAATTTAGAGGAGTGTGTTTAATGGTTAAGTCCATGACATTTTTTGGTGTAGGAACCTTACCTTGGTATCCTATTCCTTTCCTGCCGTTTCTGCTAACTCCATAGATCATTGAAGCCATTCTGCTTCTATCTATGCTTTTAGCTAGGAACTTCTGGAAACTGTGATCATACTCCTTGATGATCTCATCAGCGTTGCTGGGAGTTTCAGAAATTGGTTCCTTCTGAGAGTTTTGTAAAGTGTTTTCTAATTTTGAAATCTTATTTCTCAGCTCAGAATTTTCCAATTTGAGACTCTCAGACTTATTAGAGTCAGATTCAAGATTCCTTTTCAGGTCTCTGAATTTAGCTCTAATTTGCTGATAACGTTCCAGAATCTCATTAAGGCTTTCAGCAAGTTCAGCCTTTGTAAAGTTAACAGCGAAGTTAGGAAATACCTCTTCTGTGTCTGATTCTGAGTCTGATTCAGAAGCTTCACTATCTTCTGAAATGTTTGCCATGAGAGCTATGTTTGCCCTTTCATCATCTGATTCTGAGTCAGCTTCAGACGAGTCAGAGTCATCCCATGTAGCCATGAGACTTTTCTTCTTCTCTCTTCCAAACTTCTTTTTGGGCTTTTCCCTCTGAAGCTTTGGGCAGTCACTCTTGTAGTGTCCTTGCTCATTGCACTCATAGCAGATGATGTCTTTGGTGTTTGGCTTCTTGCTACTGGAGGAGCCTTCAGATCTTCTGTATCCAGAGGAAGAATCTGTCCTTCTGTATCTGGAAGAAGACTCGTTCTGATCAGATCTTCTGGGATTCCTGAACTTCCTTTGTCTTTGCTTCCACAGTTGATTTACTCTTCTGGAGAGAAGGGAAAGTTCGTCTTCTTCTGATGAGGATCCATCAGATGTTTCTTCAACTGCCTGCAAAACTTTAGACTCAAATTTTCTGTTATATTTTAATGCTAAAGGCTTACCTTGCTTCTGAGGCTCATCAGCTTCTAGCTCTATCTCATGACTTCTGAGGGAGCTGATAAGTTCCTCCAGAGTGATTTTGTTGAGATCTTTAGCTAGCTTCAGAGCAGTAACCATAGGCCTCCACTGCTTGGGTAAACTTCTGACGATTTTCTTGACATGGTCAGCAGTAGAATATCCTTTGTCCAGAACTTTGAGACCAGCTACCAGAATCTGGAATCTAGAGAACATAGTTTCAATGGATTCAGATTCTTCCATTTTGAACGCCTCATACTTCTGAATGAGCGCCAGAGCTTTTGTTTCTTTGACCTGAACGTTGCCCTCATGCGTCATTCTGAGAGAATCAAAGATATTTTTTGCTGTGTCTCTGTTGGAGATCTTTTCATACTCAGTATAGGAGATGGCACTGAGGAGGATGGTTCTGGCCTTGTGGTGATTCTTGAAGTCACGCTTTTGTTGATCAGACATTGATTTTCTATCAATCTTCTGACCACTTGCATTCACAGGGTGCGTGTATCCATCTGTCACCATATCCCACAGATCAGCATCATGTGCTAGAAAGAAGCTTTCAATTCTGTCTTTCCAGTAATCAAAGTTTTCTCCATCAAAGACTGGAGGTTTGCCACTGAATCTGTCTCTGTCCTCATTGTTGTCATTGCTGATGTGAGAATTGTTTCCTGCCATTGTGTTTTTCTGACGCTGGATCTTGTACTGACACGGTTAAGTGTTTTAGCTCAGAACCAGGCGCTCTGATGCCAATTGAAGTGGTGAAAAACACAAGAAGGGGGGGTTGAATTGTAAAACTGAAATCTAAAGCAATTGACAAGATATTTTTATCCTGGTTCGTTTGATCTCAACTACTCCAGTCCACCCGTCAAGGTGATTTCGCCTCTCTCCAACGAGGTCTTAATCCACTATATTCAACTGAATATTACAAACTGCTTTAACAACTGCTAAAGCCTTCTTGATTCAAACCACAACCCGGTTTGTCAAGGTAACACTTTCTTACAAAGAGATAAAACTATGTGTGTGGATGTTTTCTACAAAACTGTATCACAACTGTGATGTATACACAAAATGAAGCTTAGAAACTAGATTGCTAAACAGTAATGGAATATCAGAGTGTATGGTTTAGCAAAACTGGTAGAACGAAGATTATGGTTCAGCTTTTGTGCGTGTAGAGATTTTGAGAGCATTAACCATTTCAATCTTCAAAGCCTTGTTTATATAGCATTGAGATGATGAACGTTGAATGCAATATTCTTGATTCAATGCTAATAACAAACTTTCCTTATTGAGCAGATCTTGTCTGGAATGAAGCCGTTGGAATTAATTTGCTTTCAATGCACAGTACCGTTGCTTACTTAATGCAAGTTCTGGCTTGGCTCATTCTGATTCTGCTTCGCTGCTGATGAACTATTGTGTTTCTGTATCAGAGTATTAAGCGCAGTCTTGTTCATCAGGCTTCAGCATGTACGTGAGTTGATCATCTGATTTTGACGTTCTGATGTAGCAACTTCTGATGCTGGTGTCTGAAATCAAGTTCTGATGCTGAATAGATGTGATCTTGCTTATTTCAATCAGCGTATCTGCAAGTCAGAACATAATAATTTTAGGCAGCAGATAGTTCAAACATGAAACTTATAAATACTATATCTTTTCACTTTGTTATCATCAAAACTTAAATATAGGGTAGTAGATTCAAACATTGTTCTAACATGTTATACTTGACGGCAAGTCGTCCTGACATCATGTTCAGTGTATGTCTGTGTGCACGATTTCAAGCAAACCCGAAGGAATCTCACCTTATGGCAGTAAAAAGAATCATGAAATATCTCAAAGGAACAACCAATGTCAGCCTATGTTACCCAAAAGGTAATATATGCAATTTAATTGGTTATTCTGATGCTAATTATGCAGGATGTAAAACAGATAGAAAAAGCACAAGTGGCACTTGTCACATTTTTGGAAATGCATTAGTCTCTTGGGCATGCAAGAAACAAGCTTGTGTGGCTCTTAGTACATCCGAGGCGGAATACATTGCAGTGGGTAGTTACTGTGCGCAAATTCTATGGCTCAAGCAACAACTCCGTGACTACGGACTCGACCTTGGATGCATTCCACTCCGATGCGACAACACAAGTGCAATCAACATTACAAAAAATCCTATGATGCATTCTAGAACAAAGTATATCGAGATTCGACATCACTTTCTTCATGATCATGTACTTCAAGGAGATGTCGAAGTCACCTTCGTGGATACGCATAATCAACTAGTAGATATCTTCACTAAACCGTTGGCAAGAGAACCATTCTTCAAGATCTGAAGAGAGCTAGGTATCTTGGACGAAAATGACATTATCTAATTAAGGTACATGGATATGATCTTAATATTAACTTTATGGTAATATATCATGATCCATGTTTTTATTACTAAATTTTTGATATATGACCATGAAATCCCCAAAAATTAAGTATTTTTTCACTTTTTCACTAATGACAATCGGTTGTATCTAAAAAATTTTAGATTCTATCTTCACAACAATCGGTTGTCACTCTACGACAACCGGTTGCTCTCTCAATATTTTTGCCCCTGTTTAAATTTTCAAAAGATGCAATCGATTGTCATCAAACAACAATCGATTGCACAGTTCAAAATTTTGAATTTTTATTTTATTTTTTTCAGTTACACTCTCTTTTATTCTTTCTCTTCCATTGCCATTACTATTATTTATTTTGTACCAGATTTTTATTCTCTTTTTTGAATGTTTTAAGTGTTTGGTCAACAACTTTTTAAATGCCTAGTCCTTTCCTATGACAATTTTTTTGGATACTTACACACTCAAGAATCTCTATGCTATAAGTCTTTATTATCTTGACTAAACCATTGAATACCTCACCTATCCATTGAATTCCTATCTATCTATAAAAGCCCAACCAAAACCTAAACTTCATATATCCTCTTTTGTCTCAAGAAACCCTACAAACACTAAATACCCTTTTCCCCTTCCAATTTTCTCATCCCTCACCATGTCAACATCAAAGAAAGGCAAGGGAAAAGCTTCTTCCTCATCTCAAGGTGATGATATCTAAAAACTCATTCCATCAAGAAGCCAAAGGGAAAGATTTGTGTCTCACTTTCAGAAGATGACGGTTCTTCTACCAAGGTTCGGTAATCTTGACAACTTCTATTCCGAATGCTTTAGTTTTCCAGCTTTATTTAGATCTCAAGGGATATACAAGTTGATTGGTGTTAATGAGCCCATCTACCCCACTTTGGTTAGGATTTTCTACAGCAATCTAACCATTAGTAGAGGATGCATGATTTCAAATGTCAAAGGGGTTCCTATAGAACTCACAGTGCAGAATTTTGGTGATGCTTTGGGTATTCCACATGATGGTGCTTGCATTAAACTTCTCTCAAATGCAAATCTTCCTGGCTACAACAAAAGAGACTTCTACTATGGAATTGCAAGAATTCCCGAGCGTGATTTTATTCAGAAAAGGCAATGGCTTATTGGTGGAACTCTGGAGAGGAACTCTTGGTCTGCAGGAATTCTCACTATTGATGATCGTTTGATCCACTACTTTTTGGCGTATGTGGTTATGCCAAAATTCTCAAATATTTCTAATGTCAATGATTGTGAGATGCAGATTCTGTATGCGATGAAGAACGAGATTCAAATCAACTGGTCTTATGTGATTCTACATCATATGGCACTACATAATGAAAATGCTTATGCTCTTCCTTATGGCTCCTGGCTTACCCTTGTTTTTGAGAAGTTCAATGTTCCCTTGTCTAGTGAACACATGGTGCCTATGACTAACCCCAAACATGAAATCACTCCGAAGAAAGTATGTAATACCAAAACCGGCATCAAATTTGATCTGATTAATAGAACCATCACATACATTCATACTCCTCCACAAAACCAACCTCCACAAGAACAACCACTTCAAAACCAACCTCCACAACCAATGGAAAACTCTTTCAATCAAGTTTTTGACTACCTTCAATACATGAACAACAACATGAACAATCAATTTTCTCATCTCTATGCCCATAAAAATGTCCCTCCTTATGAAGCTCAACCCTATCATTACCCTTTCATTCAACCTCAAACTAATGAAGTCAATGATGGTGAAGATCAAGATGATGGAGACTTTGTTGAAGGCATGGATGATTAGTTTTTAAGTTATTATATTTCTTAGTACTTTATGTTCTTATGTTTTATGTCGTGTTTCTAGTTTCGTTTAGGACACTTCATGTATTGTGATCCCTTTCGTTTTGTGCACTTTGTTTTTGTTATATCTTTGTATGCAAACTTTATTTATGCTATGTTGTTTCTATGTGCAATTTTTTTTATGATCTTCTTTCCCATTCTTTTGTGTTTCTCTAACCCTAATTGCAGCAAGCAAGCAATCTTCAAAACCCTCATGCAATAGATCAAGGGGGAGTCTTTGACTTAGGGGGAGTTTTTAAACAACTTGATTAGAGAAAACCAAGATGCACTCCAAACTTCAAGCAATGGTTGTCATCATCAAAAAGGGGGAGACTGTGAAATCAAGCTTTCCAAATGTTTTGATGAAGACAAGCTAGCATGTAAAAATGAATGGATCAAGATAGAAGATTTAACTCAAGCAAGATTCATTGATCAAGATCAACTTTTCAAGACTTATGGCTTAAGGTATATGAAATTTTTGATCTTATGCTCTTAGTGCTCATAACTATATTTAATCATGCATTTACTTTATTAAAATAATATTTTGAGTATATACTTTGTATGATTAAAGAAGGATATTTTAAATTGCTTAAATCTTTGAAAATAATGATTTTTCAATTTTTGTACACAAGCAAACGATTGCCATGCTAGGACAATCGGTTACATCCAAAAAACAAAAGTTTATGTTTGACATACAATCGGTTGTCATCTAGCAGCAATCGATTGTCATGTGTTCTGTTTTCAAATTTTTTGAACGTTGGCTTATGAGCAACCGATTGCTCCTCAATGACAATCGGTTGTCATAGTTATATTTTTCAAATTTTTAAAATATTGTTTTACAGCAATCGGTTGTTGCTTTAGTGCAACTGGTTGTTGTGCTTCAGATTTTGAAAAATTTTATTTTTCCAGCAACTTTTTGTAACACCTTTTCATGGCAACCTTTGTATCTTTTCAAATACATTCTTTTAGTAAAAATGGTTTAAACATTTCTATGATTCATTGAATAGGTATTACTACACTATAAATTATTTTTGTTTAGAATTTTGAAAATACAATAACAATACAACAACAAAACAACAACAATCACTAACAATTATTATTTTCTATTCTTTGAATCATACTCTCTAAACTCAAGACTTTTGTTTATCATTTTCATATGCATACTGAAAATTGTTCTTGAGCGCTTAAAAGAGTATTCCATCTTAAATTTCATATTGAATAGAAAAGATCAATCAAGTGATTGACATTGCTCTTTCATTTTTCAAACTCTTATACAAATCAAACAAACTATTGTATCCTTGTTTTCAGGATTGTTGGAAACAAGAAAGACACTTAGGGAGGATTGTTCTCTTTGTGGTCTTAGTGAAAATCCAAGAGGATTGTTCTTGGTCCAAGAGGATTGTTCTTGGTTGTTAGGTAGTCTTTGTACAAATTACCAACTATAAGGAAATCTCTTTCATGTTGAAAGGGGACTGGAGTACTCTCGTACTGTGAGGGGAACCAGGATACATCTCTGTGTTCTTTACTTTCAGCATTTACTACTTTCATCACTTATCAGAAAAAGGAAGAAAAGAAACTCGTGCAAAAATATTCATACATATTCAGAAAAAGTTTTAAAGAACCTAATTCACCCCCCTCTTAGGCACATCTGAACTTATAAGTGGGGCACTTTTTGTTACAAAGTTATGCCTTTCGGTTTAAGGAGCGCTAGTGCAATGTATCAGCATGCTATGGTAGCTTTGTTTCCTGATATGATCCATCACGAGATAGAGGTTTATGTTGATGACATGATATCCAATCCCAGATTGAAGAAGAACATCTTGACCACCTGCACAAGCTATTTGAGAGATTAAAGAAGTACAAGTTGAGATTGAATCCAAACAAGTGCACCTTTGGGGTAAGATCTGGTAAACTCCTAGGTTTCATCGTCAGTGGTAAAGGTATTAAAGGTGATCCTGCCAAGGTTAAAGCTATTCAAGAAATTCCAACTCCCCGTACTGAGAAGGAAGGTCAGAGGTTTCCTAGGACGATTGAACTACATTGCCAGATTTATTTCCCATCTGACCGCTACTTGTAAGCCAATCTTCAAATTATTGAAGAAAGATCAAGTCGTGAAGTGGAACGACAATTTTTAGATAGCCTTCGACAAAATCAAAGAATATCTTTAGGAACCTCCAATTCTGATGCCACCGGTTGAAGGAAGACCTCTGATCATGTACCTAACAGTGTTAGAGAACTCAATAGGGTGTGTATTGGGGAAACATGATGAGTATGGTTGAAAAGAGAATGCAATATACTACCTTAGAAAAAAGTTTACCGACTGTGAAACAAGATACTCACTGCTCGAGAAAAATTGATGCATTTTGGCATGGGCTGCTCGCCAACTAAGATAGTATATGTTGACTCATACCACTTTGTTGATCTATATGAAGGGCCTAAACCGAGATCCTGATGGACTATGGTTTTCGATGGAGCTTCCAACGTGCTTGGTAATGGGATTGGTGCAGTGATTGTCTCTCCCAAGGGTTTCCATACACTCGTCACCGCTAGATCATGTTTTGATTACACCAACAACATGGCAGAATACGAAGCGTGCATCATGGGAATCAAGGCTACTATCAATATGAGAATTAAATTCTTGAATGTATATGGGGACTAAGCCCTAGTGATCAGTCAGATTAAGGGAGAATGGGATACGAAAAATCCAAATCTCATTCCTTATCAAGAGCATGTGTTGACATTAATTTTGTACTTCGAAGAAATCACTTTCGAACATATTCCACAAGAAGAGAATCAATTGGAAGATGCGTTAGCTACCATGTTATCTATGTTTAGAGTCAGGTGGGACAACGAAGCTCCTCGAATTACTATTGAGAGACTAGACGAACTGGCACATTGTTATGAAGTTGATACTGATGGAGCAGAGGAAAAGCCTTGATACCACGAAGTAAAAAGTTACCTCGACACTCAAGAGTATCCTGAAGGAGCATCTGTTAATGATAAGAAATTTCTACGAGGTTCTCTGCCAAGTTCTTTCTGAGTAATAGAATCTTGTACAAGCGCAACCATGATTAGACTTTGCTTCGTTGTGTAGACAAGAAGGAAGCCGAGAAGATTATGGAGAATATATGTTGTACCCTAAAATTTTCCCTCCCATTATTCTTCAATATATCTTCTCATGCTTTAAGGGTTTTCATTTGCTCAAGGTTACTCAAGAATTGATCAGAGAAATTCTCATCCTAAGCAATTGGCCTACAACTAGGGTTTCACTTTTCTTAAAGAATATTGGAATTTTAATGCCTCAAGTGGATTTCATAGTTTCTTATATGTTTCAAATAGTGGTTATACTAAGTTTCATGCCTTGCATCACAAGTTTTCTCAATCAATGGCCCAGATGACTGAAAATCAATTGTATTGGACAAAAAGTCAATTGTGGTCAACATACAGTCAAACTTCAAGATTTTTGGTCAATATCAATATTTTGAAGTCATATTCATCATTTGATCAAGGGTTGATCATGATTCATCAGGAAAACTCTCAAATCATCAAAAGTCAAAAGTTTCCAAATTAGGGTTTTCTTTAGGAGAAGTCAACTAAACTTTGACCAAGCACAACTTTCACATGCTTCATCAAATTTTCCTCAACTAAAGCTCATATTAAAGGAAATTCAATTCTCTACAAATTTTTAAATCTAAGCTCAAGTCCAAAAAATGCTTCATTTGAGAGATATGGGCCAATACATTATAAGTCATTTCAAAAGTCAACAAAAAGACACTTTTTGTCAAGGAAACTTACATCAAGATAAAGTCTTCAAATTCAAAAATGGTCAAAATAGAGATTGTAGAGGACATATTGAGATTTCCAAAAAAGTAAAATATCACCCTCAAATGATGAAAATTGATAGAGTTTTGACTAGTGCAAGTTAGGAAATTTTGAGCAAATGCATGAAACTAAAAGTGATCAAACTTGGAATTTTGGGCTATTGGACTTGTGATTCAAATTCCATGCATGTGATACACTCCATAATGAACCTCTGAATTACTTCATGCACCCCTTGACCTTTTATTATATTTATTTTGGTTTTTATTTATTTTAAATTCAAATTAAATAAGATAAAAGTCAAGGTTCTTCTTACAAAGGTCCAAGCTCAAATGATTTAACCTAATTCATCCTTATTTATAGCCTAACTATTTCAGACAAGAGGACACGAATCCTTGGAGCAAGAAACCTCTTCCAAAACTCCAAAGATATCAAATCCTAGGGAAAGGTGAAACCCTATTTAGCCGCCACTTTCAAAGCCTATCAACCTTTCCAATCGATCTTTGAGGTGGTATAGGGTAAGAATGAATCATTCATGATGATCCAAAGCACACGAAACTAACACCTCATGCATCTCCGATTACCATTAATTTATGAATTCATGTTTCTTGTTTTCTTCATGCTTCAATTGAAACTAACACCACTAATATGTTTACAAGATATCCATGTGCAGGACGAGACCATTGCATGATCCCTATAATGGTTGAATCATGAACTGCCAAGTTTAGTCTGATTCATATTATTTTTTTAATATCTCATAAACCAGCGTGCTCTAGCCAAAAATAATGGTTCCATTGAATTCGCGAGGATTGATTTACAGGGGTAGGGTCCCTTTGGATCTCTAATATTTGCTATTTTGCAGGAACACGAAATATGCTCACAGGAGAAGACGACCGGAGCTAGATCTCTAGCGCCTCTTCGGTCCAGTAATGTTGTTTTATAATATATTTAAATCATTTCAGTAAAATAAACAGATGTATAGCCACCCCAGTGGTAGAAGCACGCGCGATAAAGAATTTGTGTACAAGGGCATGGGTTTGATCCCCATCTTTTGTGGTTTTTTTTCATACTTTCTGATTTTGTAGACCACATGCAGCGCGTCCCACCCATCAACCATGCGCCTTGACGCTTCTCACCATCAGATCTTTACTATTCTGATCTAACGCTTCTAGACGTGCAACCCATGGTGAACCTCCTGGAGGTGCCCACACGAGATCATGCGCTAAGTCAGTTGGGCTTGGACCTCCTTTTTCAATTTACACCCCCTCCCTTTGCTAAATCAGGTCCAAACTTCTTTTTCTTATATTTTTCTTTTTTATATTACTTATTTGTTTTTTATTATTTAATTAAAACACCAAAATATTAGTTTTTAGGTTCAAATTAATTAGGTTCAGTTCTAATTACCTTTTTCTTAATTAATTAATTTAACTAATTAATTTTCTTAAATTAAAATTAACATGATTTTTAGGGTTTTTAATTAAATTAATTGACTTTTTGTTAATTAGTTAGGTTTTTAGGTTTTTTTAATTAATTAATCACAAATCATTTTTTTCATAAAAAATATCACGAAAAATATTTTTTTTCTATTTTCACATTTTTAGATCGACTGTGCATTCGCGAATATAAATTTTTATTTCTCGCTTTTCCTTTTTTTATTATAATGTAACTGTTTACGGGTTGTAATAGCTTAGGATTTTTATTTTTCTCTCTACTACTATGTAACTGCCCCAAGGCCACGTAATAACGTAGGAGTTTTACTGTCTGCATTTTATTTTACCTGTTATTACTTTACAATATTGTTTATAGTAACTAGGGTTGTATGGAAAGACTAAAACAAATCTTTAGAAAAAACCTAATTTCAAGATAAAAATGATTGAATTGAATCACTATTCACACATACACCTCGAGGGTAACCTCTCTTGTTGTCTTTCAGAATAATGGTCATGTCCCTCGAACGTAGGGATGCTTTAGCAAAGACCCTCAAATCAAATATCATAGTCCCTCGATGACCCTTCGATGTTGCCTTTCGGTAAATGATCCAGTCCCTTAACGAAATTACTAAAGCTTCCTTACCAGTTGCCTTCGATGACTGTACAATGACCCTCACCTGTCCCTTCACATCCAATAGATAGGGCTTCCTAATAACTAATGGTACGGATAGCACTATCTAAATAAGGAGGAAAATACAAGAATGACCTTGAGTAGGGTAGATACTTTTAATCGCTTTCTCACAAAGCTCTTCAAAACAAAACATTTCACACAAACACTTTCAAAATATTTTCAAAACACTTTGTGAGCATTCTCGAGGACCGATACGAGAATCATTATAAACTTTCGCCTTACATTGGTAACTTTTCAAAATATTTTCAAACACAAAACACAAAGCAATTTTCAAAAAGTGAGCTAAGCGACTAAGAGCCCATAGATAACTACAGATGAAAAGGGTGCTAACACCTTCCCTTTTCATAACCTACCCCCAAACTCAAAATCTTTAAAGGTATTTCCTGTTCTTTTCACCCTTTCATTATTGGATAAAAGAAAAGTCGGTGGCTAATGTTGCTATCCGCAACATTTGTGATAAAACACAAAACCAAGCCAGTTCGTCCACCGTATTACAGAACTGGAGACTCTGCTGGGATAAAACTTAAAAGAGGGGTTACCTTAGAGTTTAGGATCAATTTACATGTTTTTACTTGTTTTCTTTGATTGATTTATATTTGAGGGATGCTCGGGTTTAATTTTTGCAAAGATCCTACACCCAGATCTGGGGATTCCTTAGGTAAGTAGCTATTGATCATGGAAAATGTACAGTGTAGACTGATATGGTTGAAGTGATGGCTACGTTAGTGTAACAATTTGGTTCGTATCGGTGTTCCTTGAGTTAGTTGAGGATAACACTAGGCTGCCGCATGGTGTCATAAGCACTAACTGACTTTTAGAACCTTAATTGACCCAACTTGGCCATTAGAAGGTAGTGAGATGGCCGGATTTGGTGCAGTCCAAAGTTGGTTGATACTCGATGCTACACTCATTGAGATTTTACTCGCGAGATATTTTGGTGGAAAAATCAGTTTTTGTACTAAAATAAAACCTTCAGGAAAGATTTGTGATATGAGATCCCTAGAACCCGATTACTTTTCTTAGGACAGGTTGAGTCAACTGAACTTCAAGAGGGTACTTACCTACGAACCTCATGCAAGCCTCTAAACCTAAGGCTATTGCGTGCTTTGTTTGTGTTTGTTATCTGTTCAAACATGACATCATGACATCATTACCATATCATTTTCACTGATCATTTCAAGGATCTCAAGGGCCTATGATGCAAGTTTATCATGAACCAGACATCTGGCAAGGGGCAACAAGATTTATTTTCCTCTAACCAAATGTCGCCAAAGACCGAAGTACATTCCTTTGAGTCAAAGGCTAGGACCCACTCGACATGGTGAGCTTGATTCTCATAGAAGGACGTCCAAAGACGTGAAGCTCTTCAGTCAAAGCTGCAGCCAAACTCAACTTCTAACATTTCACTTTTTGTTTATTCTGCGAGATCTCTGAAAACATTTCATATGCATTCATATACCATACACACCATTATATAATAGGTATTCCCAAGACAAGTTTTCTCATCTTCTTTCTATTTATTTCAGTAAAAGAAAGCTCTCGAACAAACCTTGAAAGAACTTTAAGCTCATAACGCTCAATTTCAGCAAATGTTCTTGAATTTAGCCAAAGGGCGGGAAGACTTGAAAGCACTCATCATTAAAGAGAGAAAGAAGAAGACTAAGAAGCCAGTTGTCTTTATTAATATGGGTAGAAGATTCAAAGGTCTGGTCCAAAGGGCTCTATATTTTGAGGTCCCATCAAATGAAGATGATAACCAAGAGGAAGATGATACGAGTGTGAAAGCTGAGGAGAATAACAACCAGGGTTCTGATGAAGAGGAAGTAGACTATTCAGATGAACAGTATCCTCCGGCTGATAATAAGTACAAACAACTCAAAGATCGTCTGAATTCCATGGAAATCCAGAGGGTGCATGGGTTAGATTTTGAAGAGATGGGATTAGTCTCAGGGGTTATTATCCCTCACAAGTTCAAGTTCCCTACTTTTGCGAAGTATGACGGTGTTTCTTGTCCTAAGCTGCATCTGAGGTCTTATGTCTGAAAGACCCAACCCCATATTGCTGATAGGAAGTTATGGGTACACTTCTTTCAAGAGAGCTTATCGGGGACATAATTAGAATGGTTTTATCAACTAGAAGGAACCAACATCCGTACTTGGGAAGACTTGGCTTCTTCCTTTTAAATTTAATACCAATACAATGCTGATCTTGCACCAACCTGTATGCAATTACAAAGTATGACCATGGGCTCGAACGAAGGCTTTAAGGAATGTGCCCATAAGTGGAGAGATTTAGCTGGAAGAGTTCAACCTCCTTTATCAGATATGGAGTTGGTGGACATGTTTAGGGAACTTTGGCAGGGCTTTTCTTTAATCATCTGATCATAAGCTCTTCGTCTGGTTTCACTGAGCTGATATTAATTGGGGAACATGTTGAAAGTGGAATTAGAAGTGGAAAGGTTCAAGTGGTTGCGTCTTCAAGTCTTGTAAAGAAGATGTTCAACGGAAAGAAGGAAACTAATGTTGTGTATGGCCAAAAGGGTCGTGCTAGAAGTGATCGCAACTAATCTGTGGTGGCGGTGCTAATTTCTAATCATGTGTCTGTGCAACAACAACAACAGGGTAATCAGCGTAGGTGAGACGCACCAAGAAGATATTTTACCAAGATCAGCATGCCATTGTCTCAAGCATTGTAACATATTTTGAAAGCAGATCTGATAACGTTAAGGGACCCTCCTTAGAATCCAAACACCTCCTCCCTAAGTATAATCCTAATGTAAGATGTTTTTATCATTCCAATAGACCCGGGAATGACACCAATAGCTGCTGGGCTTTGAAGAATAAAATTCAAGCTATTATTGACAATAAAGAAATTGAGTTTGATCCTCTTGAGACCCTCAATGTAATTAATGCACCTATGCCTAAGCATGACAAAGGCATTAATGCAAATGATGATGTGTCATATGTGTCTACTGTAAGTGAATTGACTACTCCCCTACCAATTATTAAGAAAAATATGTTGCAAGCCGGTTTATTTCCGGGTTGTATTGAAAGATTTTACTGTTGTGCAGCCCAACCCAATGGTTGCAAGTTGTTGAAAGAAGGTGTTCAGTGTCTGATGGATAACCATATAATTCTATTTGAGAAGATTCCTCCGATAGAAAATTTGTTTCAAGAAGTGGGGCTAGAAGAGGTATCTGTAATTTCTCGTACTCCTATCAGGATCCCTACCAAGGGTCCTATAAATATTACTCTTAAACCCAGAGTTGCTCCTCTAATAATCACCGCACCCGGACCTATTTCATATTCCTCGGACAAAGTTGTCCCTTGGAACTATGGAGCCAACGTCTACTACCGTGGTGTCAAGCAAGAGCCATTGACTGTTGAGAATGAAAGTACTGAAGTTGCCGATCCCAACATTGACAATATTGCTGGGACGAGTAAGGTTACTAGAAGCAGAAGGGTTTTCTCTTCGGAAATCTCTCCGAAGACTATCGCCACACTAGTTCGTGTTATCGCTATCGAGTCAATTACTGAGAATCAGGGAAAAGAGAAAATATCGGAGCCTTCCCAGACAGAGGGACCTAAAAAAGTTATAGCTTAAGATACCTCCAGGAAAGAGTTGGAGGAGGTATTAAAAATCATCCGGAAAAGTGATTACAAGAATGTTGAATAGTTGAGGCAAACTCCCTCAAAGATCTCCATGTTATCCCTCTTATTATGCTATGAAGCCCATGCCTAGGCTTTGGTGAAATTCTTAAAATCTGCGCATGTTCCATAAGAAGTCTCTGCTGATCAATTTGAGAGTTATGTTGCTAGCCTGATGACTGATAATGGGCTAGGTTTTTCTGATGTTGATTTGACTCCCGAAGGAAGAAACCACAACAAGGCCCTGTATGTCTCTATTGAATATAGGGGCACTGCTTTAGCTCATGTATTGGTTGATACGGATTCCTCACTGAATGTTCAACCGAAGAGTGCTCTGGAAAGACTTGATTGTGAAGGGGTTATGCTGAAACCCAGTGATATTTTGGTGAGAGCCTTTGACGGTTCAAAGAGGATGGTACACGGAGAAGTGGATCTTCCGATCAAAGTAGCTTCGCATGTATTTGAATCTACCTTATATGTGATGGATATTCGACCGTCTTATTCTTGTTTACTCGGACGCACCTAGATTCATGGGGCAGGCGTTGTTGCTTCAACCTTACACCAAAAGTTGAAGTATCCTGTGAAAGGAAAGGTTGTTACAATCCGCTGCGAAGAAGAGTATATAGTGAGTCACTTAAACTCATTTAGGTATGTTGAGATGGATGGAGAATTCAATGAAACTCCCTGCCAGACTTTTGAAGTTATCCCTCCTACCACTATTGAAGACGTTTCTGCTATTCCCTAGGTTACCAAGGTTCCACCCGGAATGGCTTAGTTTGAAGGATGCTAGAGTTGTAGTAGAAGGTGGATGCACTACTTGGGGTTAGCTTCCTGACATTCCATACAAGTCTGAAAATTTTGGTTTGGGTTTCACTGCAGAAGCTCAGAGGGTTGTGTGTTGTGCTCATGCCGGAAGACCACCATTTTGCATCAACAACAATGGAGTTAACGTTGTAGAAGATGCTGACAGTGACTATGACCTCGATAGTTGGATCTTTCCTACCGTCGGCAACGGCCTCATCAAGTGAAAGCTTGAAGACTATATCTCAATCTCCTTTAGTCAGGAGTAATTGCTATTTTTTGTTTCTTTCAAAGTTTTGGTTATGTAATCTTTAAACAATAACTTTAAGCCTTGTGCCTTGCCCGGGGCACAACGGTACATTTGTTAGGGTTATCATTTCATTAACATATTTTCATTCAATAAATCATTGGAAGCTTTGCATTCAAATTTTGTTCTCTTTGTCTTTCTTTTATTTTATCACTTTCAAATAGCTATTAACAACAATTCTGCTATTGCCTCTTATTACTTTGAAAATCCGATCTACCAAGCCGAGGACGAAGATGAGAAAGGCCATACTATTAATGCAAGAGGAAAAGGCCATACAACCGCATGAAGAGCCAGTTGAGTTTGTAAACTTGGGTACTGAAGCAGACAGGCAAGAAGTCAAGATAGGTGTCAACTTAGAGGACAGTGTCAAGAACAGGTTAATACATATGTTGCATGACTATGTTGAGATCTTTCTTTGGTCGTACGAAGACATGTCAGGGCTCGATACTGATATTGCAGTTCACCATCTATCGATGAAAGAGGGTTGTTCTCCAATAAAGCAGAAGGTTCATCATATGCGTCCCGAGATGTCTGAGAAGATCAAGGATGAGGTTATGAAGCAATTCAACGGAGGTTTCTTAGTTGTTACATCCTATCCTCAGTGGGTTGTAAATATGGTGCCAGTACCTAAGAAAGATGGAAAAGTACGTATGTGTGTAGACTACAGGGATATGAACAGGACAAGCTCCAAGGATGACTTTTCGCTTCCAGATATTAACGTTCTAGTTAATAACACCGCTCAGCATAAAGTATTTTCTTTCATGGACGGTTTCTCAGGTTATAATCAGATCAATATGGCGCCTGAAGACATGGAGAAAACTATATTCGTCACACAGTGGGGAACTTTCTGTTACAAGGTTATGCCTTTTGGGTTGAAGAACGCCGGCACAACATATCAGTGTGTCATGGTGGCTTTGTTTCATGACACAATCCACCATGAGATAGAGGTTTACGTTGATGACATGATAGCCAGGTCCTAGTCTGAAGAAGAACATCTTGACCATCTACACAAGATGTTTGAGAGACTGAAGAAATACAAGCTGAGGTTAAATCCGAACAAGTGCACTTTTAGGGTGAGATTCGGTAAACTCCTGGGTTTCATAGTCAATGGTAAAGGTATTGAAGTTGATCCCTCCAAGGTCAAAGATATTCAATAAATTCCCGCTCCCTATACTGAGAAGGAAGTCAGAGGTTTCCTGGGACGGCTGAATTATATTTCCAGAATTATTTCTCATTTGACCGCTGCTTGTGAGCCGATCTTCAAGTTGCTGAAGAAAGATCGGGTAGTGAAATGGAACGATGATTGTCAGATATCCTTCGACAAAATTAAGGAGTATCTCTAAGAACCTCTGATTCGAATGCCACCAGTTGAAGGAATACCTTTGATCATATACTTAATAGTGCTAGAGAACTCAATGGGGTGTGTATTGGGCCAACATGATGAGCCTGGTCGAAAAGAGCATGCAATATACTACCTTAGCAAAAAGTTTACCGACTGTGAAACAAGATACTCACTACTCGAGAAAACTTGTTGCACTTTGGCATGGGCTGCTCAACGAATAAGACATTATATGTTAACTCATACCACTTTGTTGATCTCTAAGAAAGATCCGATAAAGTACATATTCAAGAAGCCCCCTCTCTCCAGAAGAATAGCTAGATGGAAAATAGTCTTGACAGAATATGACATTCAGTACACCACTCAAAAAGAAATCAAAGGAAGTGTATTGGCAGGTCATTTGGCTTATCAAGCTGTAGGCGACTATTAGTCCATGAATTTCGAATTCCTATATGAGAATATCATGTAAATTACAGATTGTGAAGAACCTAGACCATATGAAGGACCTGAGCCAAGATCCTGATGGACTTTGGTTTTTGATGGAGCTTCTAATGCACTGGGCAATGGAATTAGTGTTATGATTATCTCTTTCAAGGGTTTCCGTACGCCTTTCACCACCAGATTATGCTTTGAATGTACCAACAACATGGCCGAGTACGAAGCGTGCATCATGGGTATCAAGGCTGCTATTGATATGAGAATCAAGTTCTTAGATGTGTATGGAGATTCAGCCCTAGTATTTAGTCAGATCAAGTGAGAATGGGATATGTAGCATCCAAATATCATTCCTTACCGAGAGCATGTACTAACCTTAATTCCGTATTTCGAAGAAATCACTTTCGAACATATTCCACTAGAAGAGAATCAGTTAGCAGACTCATTAGCTACCATGTCATCTATGTTCAAATCCAGATGGGACAACAAAGCTCCTCGGATTACCATTGAGAGACTAGACGAACTGACACACTACTACAAAGTTGACACTGACAGAGTAGAAGAGAAGCCTTGGTTTCATGAAGTGAAAAGGTACCTGAAAGCCCAAGAGTACCCCGAGGGTGCATTTATTAACGACAAGAAATTTCTACTTAGGTTCTCTGCCAAGTTCTTTCTGAGCAATGGAATTATGTACAAGTGCAACCATGATTCGACTTTGCTCTATTGTATGGACAAGAGGGAAGCTGAGAAAATTATGGAGGATATGCAAGAAGGAGTCTTTGGTACCCACTCCAGTGGGCATGCAATGGCTAAGAAGATTCTGAGAGCGGGTTATTATCTGTCAACTATAGAAACTGATTGCCATCACCACTCAAGAACTTGTCACAAATGCCAGATTTGTGCTGACAAAGTACATGTGCCACCGGTCCCTCTGAATGTCTTGACTACTCCTTGGCCATTTGCAATGTGGTGCATTGATATGATTGGAGAGATCAATTCGGTCGCTTCCAATGGACATTGTTCCATCCTCGTTGTCATTGATTATTTCACCAAGTGGGTTGAAGCAGCCTCGTTTGCCTCTGTTACTAAGAATGTTGTGGCTCGATTCATTAAGCATAATATTATCTATCGGTATGGTATCCACAAAAGGATTATCACGAACAATGGTACCAATCTTAACAACTCTATGATCACGGAACTCTACCCGCAGTTCAAGATCAAACACCACAATTCTTCTCCATATCGACCGAAGATGAATGGCACAGTGGAAGCCGTAAATAAGAACATCAAGAAGATTATACAGAAGATGACGGTGACATACAAGGATTGGCATGAGATGTTTCCCTTCATGGTTATCTCACTTCAGTACGGACGTCAACTGGGGCAACCCCATTCTCCCTAGTCTATGGTATGGAAGATGTCTTACCTGTCGAAGTCCAAATTCCATACCTAAAGATTATGAAAGACGCATGTTTAGACGAAGACAAGTGTATTTAGACTAGACTAGACCAGATGAATTTTAATGACGAGAAAAGGCTTGCGGCTGTTAGCCATGGTCAAATATACCAGAAGCGCATGATTAAAGCCT
The DNA here is from genome assembly GCA_948472305.1 of Vicia faba. NCBI lineage: Eukaryota > Viridiplantae > Streptophyta > Magnoliopsida > Fabales > Fabaceae > Vicia > Vicia faba. The sequence continues at coordinate 477,165,155 of OX451737.1, forward strand.
TCAACGAGAAAATCAAACATCGGGTATATCAGGCTGGAGATTTGGTAATAAAGTGCATCATCCTACCATAAGGTGAACCCAGGGGAAAATGGACTCCCACCTACAAAGGGTCATTTGTAATCAAGAAGATATTTTTTGGCAGTGCTATGATACTGACCACCATGTATGGCGAAGATTTTATGTACCCTATGAATGCAGACATAGTTTAAAAATACTACGCGTGAAAAAGACCCACTAGGTTGACTGTCCTAGGCAAAAGTAAGTCCATCCCAGCAAACCAAAAGGGTTCGGGCAAAAATTAGGGATATATATGTATAAAAAAATTATACACCCGGCAAGTCGAAAACCTGCAAAGGCGACTTGGGCAAAAAGGGGTATCTCGGTGGACTAAAAATCCGAAAGGGCAGTCCAGGAAAAAGTTAGGGATTAAAGTGTACGACTATGCCCCATTGAATCATCTATTTATAGCAAGCTTGGTTACCAACGGAAAGTTCAATTGGTACAAATCAATTCAGTCAACTTCTTTCGACATCAAGGGATGAGATACTTAAAGATATAGGGGTAATAGCAGAGCTGAAACTCGATGGGATCGTTTCCACATAACTGTTTTTCTCCATTTTAATTTGTACTTTTTTCCATTTTTACGATGATTTCCTCTTACTAGGATCTTTGTCTCGTTGTACAAAAACCGCCTGTTTATAGGCAAGCTTTCAATACAAAGTCAATTTCAAAATTCAAATTTGTTTTACTTTCTCTGTTTTGTTTGCAAAAACGTCCAATGACTAATTTGAATGAACATATGCATTTGAATATGATTACTGTTAACAAATGTGTGCATAAAAAAAACATTAGCATTTACTAAAGACTCTAGGAGTTAGGATAATCATCCATAAATCCCCACAGAACAATTTCCACATAGAAATCCCTACAGAGCTATCTTTACAAGCTCATCCTCGACGGAAATACTGTAAAATAAAGCTTCTCAAATGCACTTTTGTTTTGATGAAGACAAACCATGATTGTCAAAGAAGGCAAATATTTTTGACTCAGCTAAAAGCATCTGTGAATAAAGTCTTCAGTTCAAGCACTTAGCAAAATTTCAAGGTATAGTGATAATACTTACTTTGAACTTAAGACATAGATGCTCAATGGTAAAAAGAAATATTTTATATTGTCCAAACTTTTACTCAAGTTTTTCTAAGCTAAAAATCATTTTTCACTTGAGTGCAATCGATTTTCATATTAGTGCAATCGATTGCATGCTTCAATTTTTTTCAAATGTTTGGCTATTGTTTCTCAGTGCAATCGATTTGCATGTTTGTGCAATCGATTGCACTCAATCAATTTTTGCTACTGACTTCATATGAAATCGATTTACACTCTTGTGAAATCGATTGCACACTCAAAATATTTGAAATTCTAGATGTTGAAACCCCGTGCAATCGATTTACACCAAGGGTGCAATCGATTACATGCTGCACGATTTTGAAAAACAACAGCTTTGCACATGCCTGTTCATAACACCATTTCATGGAAACCTTTCACTCAGTCTTGGGAATTGTTCATGGTTCATTTACAGAACTTTATGATGTTTCAAAAGGGTTCTATGAACATATAAATACTCATTTTAAAAATCATTTTAAACAACTCTTCCAATTATACTTTCTGAATTTTCAAAAATCAAACTCAAGTTGTTATACATTTTCATACACAAGTTTTCTGCACACTTTCACATATTGTTAACCAGAAAACTTTGAGCATTATATATCTTAAGTCATTGTATACTATTGTCATTGGAAGAGAAGACCAATTCAGATAAAATCACTCATAGTGATTATCACACTACAAACTCAGTCAAATCAAATATTGCTATATACTTGCTTATTTTGCAGGATTGTTAAAAATAAGTTTAAGTGGTTTTATAAAACTTGTTTTTCCAGGATTGTTAGATACAAGTAAAGTCAGTTTGAGAGTATTATTCTCATTGTTGACATAGTGAAAATCCAAGAGGATTGTTCTTGGTCCAAGAGGATTGTTCTTGGTGGTTTTATTGGTTAGAGTCTTGTATGGAAGGACTAGGGTGTCTTGTCTAGAGATCTAACAATAAGGAAATCTCTTTCATGTTGAAAGGGGACTGGAGTACTCTTGAACTGTGAGGGGAACCAGAATACATCTTTGTGTTCTTTACTTTTCCGCATTTACCGCTTTCATCACTAGTCATAAACCAGAAAAGAAAGAAACACGTTTCTAAACTCATGCACTAAACCAGAAATATAATATCCATCATCAATAAAACGGTAAAACTTTAAAAGTACCTAATTCACCCCCCTCTTAGGCGCACTCTTATACTTACAATTGGCATTAGAGAAGATTATAGGTAACCCGTTCCTAAAAGATCCAAAATGGCTTCCGCAAATCAAAATCCCATTTTTAGAGATGGTGGTAGTAACAACAAGCCTTCTCTATTTTGTGGTGAATATTTTGACTTCTGGAAAATACGCATGAAGGAACATCTAGAAGCACAAGGAGAAGAAATATGGGATGATGTCGAGAATGGTCCATTTATCCCTATAACGGTAATCAATGGTGTTGGCTCATCAAAGCCTAAAACTGCATGGGACGAAGATGACAAGAAGAAGGTTCTCTATGATAAAAAGGCAATAAACCTTCTTCAAGGTGCACTTGGCATGGATGAATTCTTCCGTGTCTCGGCATGCAAAACAACAAAAGAAATATGGGATACCTTGCTACAAACTCATGAAGGAACTGTTGAATTAAAAGATCAAGACTAAATATCGTGAGTTAAGAATACATATTATTTTGAATGCAGCCTGGAGAAACCATTCTTGACATACAAAAGAGATTTGTGCACTTGACAAATCATCTAAGTGCTCTTGGTAAGACTTTGACGAATGATGAACTAAATCTGAAAGTACTTAGGTCCTTAACTAGGGAATGACAACCAAACATAACGGAAATTTCAGAAAAGAAAAGTCTCTCCTCTATGACGTCCGCAACATTGTTTGGGAAACTTCAAAAATATGAAATGGAACTCGGAAGACTTGAAAACATGAAAATCAAGAGAAGAAATCCAAGAATATTACTTTGAAGATAGACTCCAAGGAAGTTGAAAAGGAAGACAATCCGGAAGAAGATGAAAATTCCATGCTTCTTGTTAAAAGGCTTGGTAAGTTCTTTGGTAGAAATGACAAATCCTTTTCTCATTCAAAAGGAAAGAAACAATTCAAGAAAAAGGAAGCTTCCACGTCAACACAAGAAGTCACATGTTATGAATGTGGTAAGCAAGGTCATATCAAGCAGAATTGTCTGAAACTCTCCAAGAAAGGTTGCTACAAAAGAAAAAAGGGATTCAAGAACAAAAAGGCCTATGTTGCATGGGAGGATAATGAAATAAGTTCCTCATCCGATAGTGATGAAAGTGAAAATCTAGCATTGATGGCCTCACACCATTCTGATGATGAAGACAATGAGGTTAGTAATGAATTTTCTTTTTTTGATAGTGATTCACTAGGTGATATAGATGAACTATTGAATGAATGCAAAATTCTGTATACAACTATTTCATCTCAAAAGAAACAAATTTCATCCTTAGAAGAAAAATGTGAATCTATGGAAAAAGATTTCAAATAAGAAAAACAAAAATTAAGTGATGAACAAAAACATAATGTTGTGTGCAAAAATTGTGAATCACTCTCTTTCCAAATTTTCCAATTAAAAAGAGTCATTGAAAGATATGAAAAATGCCAAATTGGATTGAAAGGTGTTCTTAGCCAACAAAGATACTCCAATGATAAAAGTGGACTTGGATATTCAATGTTTTCAAAACCAAGTTGTAATAAAACTATCTTTGTTAAGACTAGTGATCAATCATCCAAAGAGAAAGTGAACAAATCTAAAATAGTTCATCACTATCCTAAAAAGAAAACATTTCCTAAGAAGAAATCTTATCCTTCTAGATATAGAAGTAACTATGAACCTACTTGTTTTTATTGTGGTATTAAAGGCCATACACCTAATGTTTGCTATGTTAGAAACTTTAGTGTGGAAAGTGGGAATTATGTGTGGGTAAATAAAGGCACTAATTATGAAGGACCCAAAGCAACTTGGGTACCTAACAAAGCCTAATTTTGTTTTGCAGGTATGCTTGAAGACCACATGCAATCTTTGGTATCTTGATAGTGGTTGTTCAAAGCATATGACGGGAGACATATACTAACTTTCAAATATAGTTCAAGTCCAAGGATTATTTCACATATGGGAAATACCTTAAAGGAATAATTTTTGGCATTGTAAAAGTTGATACACTAACTTTCATATCCATTGAAGATGTACTCCAAGTTGAAGAAAAAAAGACAACTTCTAAGTACAAGTCAACTTTGTGACAAAGGCTTCAATATCATGTTCTTAAAAGATGAATGATTTATGAAGTCACTCTTGATATATATATATATATATATATATATATATATATATATATATATATATATATATATATATATATATATATATATATATATATATATATATATATATGTGTGTGTGTGTGTGTGTGTGTGTGTGTGTGTGTGTGTGTGTGTGTGTGTGTGTGTGTGTGTGTGTGTGTGTGTGTGTGTATGTGTGTGTATTGTAAGTACGAAGTGCGCCTAAGAAGGGGGGGGGGTGAATTAGGTACTTTAAAAATTATGGTTTTTAGTGATAATGATTCTTATTTTTTTGGTTATAAGTGAGTTTAGGAAATCTTAAAAATGCAGAAAAATAAAGAGACACGGGGGATATATCCTGGTTCCCCTCATAGTCCGAGAGTACTCCAGTCCCCTTTCAATATGAAAGAGATTTCCTTATTGTGGCAAACTTAAACAAGAACTACCAACCAAACCAAGAACAATCCTCTTGGACCAAGAACAATCCTCTTGGATTTTCACTAAGTTACTTATGAGAACAATCCTCTCAATGTAACTACACTTGTATCCAGCAACTTGGAAAAACAAGATTTCAACAAAAACACTTAAACTTAATTCCAACAATCCTGGAAAATAAGTAAGTAAATATCAATTTGTGAGTTTGAGTGAGTAGAGTAATATTGATCACTTAGAGTGATTTGACAATGTATAATCTTCTTCTTTCAATAATAATATTGTACAAAGACTCAAGATATATTTGCTCAAAGTTTTCTGTTTATTAATGTATGAAAATGTGCAGAAAACTTATGCATGAAAATGAAGAATGCTTGAGTTTGTATTTTGAAATTTCAGAAAATATTTTAAAAGGTGTTAGATCTAGATTTGAAATTGAATATTTATATGTTCATAACACCCTTTTGAAACATCATGAAGATCTGGAAATGTATCATGAGCAAATGCCAAGTTTGAGTGAAAAGATGTAATGAAAATGCATGATGAAAAGGTATGAACAAAGCTGCTATTTTTCAAATTTGTGCAGTGTGCAATCGATCGATTGCACCCTTGGTGTAAATAGATTGCATAAGGTTATTAAGAGCTATTTTTTCAAAATCTTGAAGAGTGCAATCGATTGCACTAACAATGTAATCAATTGCATGCAAAGTCAGTAGCAAAAATTAACTGAGTGCAATCGATTGCACTAACAATGTAATCGATTGCATGCAAAGACAGAAGAAAACGTTTTGAAAATTTTAAGTATGCAATCGATTGCATAGGTAATGTAAATTGATTTCACATAGAAACAGAAGCAAAAGATCTGAAATTTTAAAGTGTGCAATTGATTGCACTAAGATGTAAATTGATTGCATGCAGAAGAAAAGTGAAATTTTATCTTTGAAAAGATTGAGTGATGATTCTTAAACATTTCTTTTTCATTTTTGAGCATCTATATCTTAAGATCAACGTAGATAATATTATTATACCTTTAAAGTTGTTGAGATCTTTGAATGAAGATATTATCCTTAGATGCTTAGATGCTTGATCAAAATCTTTGCCTTCTTTGTTAGCCATGATTTGTCTTCATCAAAACAAAAGCTTATTTGTGGAGCTTGATTTTACATTCTCCCCCTTTTTGATGATGACAAACAATCTTGCTTTATGTGATGTACTTTCCAGAAGAGCTTCTCCCCCTAAGATGCAAAACTCCCCCTATGGAGGAGAGGGTTGGAATCCTTTGCAATTCTTCATCTTGATTGGAGAGTACCTTGAAGTTAAGACACAGGAAATACAAGCATAAAGTACCATACATCTTTCTCCCCCTTTGACATTATCAAAAAGAAGGGAAAGATGCCTAAAGCAAATAATAATAGAGCAATATATTGACAAAAAATATAGAACTTAAAACAGTAACACAAATTGTTTAAGAGTTACACAGAAAATTGAACAAACGAAACATTGAAATAGCAAGACAATAACATAACAGAGAAAAAACAGTCAGCCAGAACATTAAGGGTGATGTATGTCTGGATGGTTGTAAGACCATGAGCCTTGGTTCGGGAATTGTTGTTGAAGTGGAGGTTCTGTGTAATGAGGAGGAGGTGCAGCTGGATTATTTGGGTCGTATGGTGGGATATGAAGGTGAGAATAAAGGTATGAGAATTGTTGGTTCACATCCGAGCAAAAATCATTTATCCGGGTTGTAGTGGAGTCATTGATTGCACTCCATTGATTGTTGATGTTGGTGTAAATAGAAGCAAACTGTTGAGACATGTAGTCTATGAGATCTTGATTGCTTGGACCAGAGGGAGCAGTAGGAGAAGGAGGCACATCTTCACCGCCTGCAGCTTCTTGGTCATTATATTTGTTGCCAACAACATCTTCACCGATGTAGGTGATGGTGTTTGTCTCCGGATTAAAATATACGCCCATTCTTGAATCAACATTCTTAATTGAAATTTTGTTTAGGTTAGGATCCATATTCACTTTTTCAATACCACGAAAATCCACACCAAATTCCTCCATAATCAAAGTGACAAAATAAGCATATGGAAGGAATTTAGATTTTTCATCCACTCTCAGCATATGCATCATCATCATTCTTGCCCAGTTTACATTTACTCATTTCTTCCTTGCATAAATAAGCTGCATCTCGAAGTCGGTAACTGTGCAATGGTTTTCAGCTCTTGGAAACAGTATATAGACCAAGAAATAATGAAATAAGCGATCATCTATATGGAGGTTACCTGCACTCTAGGAGTCTCTGAATGGAATTACTCCACAAGACCACGTATCCGTTTGGCGCGAAATTCAGCTTCACTTAACTGCCCAATGTTGTAAAAGAATCCTTTTTCTGATAGCCATCCCATATCTCGTTTTCAGGATCATATAGGGAGCTTCCAGTGAAAGGAATATGCAAGATCTCACCAACAATCTGAGGAGTTAGAGAGATACGAGTGCCCATCACATATGTGACTATTTTTTCTTTGTAGGGTGTTAGATTACTGAAAAACATTCTTACCAAATCCGGATAGTATGGACCGTACGAGGAAATCAAAGGTTCCAGACCATAAGCAGTTAGATCGTTCTGAAATGAAAAACATTCTTGAGGAAAGGAGGAGAGTATACCATACTTGGGGTTGGATACAATTTTCTTTTGGAAGTCTTTGATAAATCTGGCTTTTTGCGCTTCGGTGAGAGTTGAAAACAGTGGATTGGATGTTGAATCAACCTTCTTTTTCCCTTTATCTAAAACTGAAGCCTTTCTCTTTGTTTTTGAAGCCATGGATATGGAGTTTTAGGGTTTTGGTGTTTTAGGTTTTCTTGAAAATTTAAATATCACATATCATATATTCATATATAGTATGTATAAGTCATATATAAAAGATATATCAAGGGTAGAATGCACCTTATAAGCCGCATTCATCAAGTATGCCGAGCTCTCGACGAATTTTGTAGAAAGGTTCTTTTGCCAAAGCTTTGGTGAAGATATCGACAAGCTGATTATGACTATCTACAAAGGTTACCTCGACATCTCGTTGAAGAACATGATCACGGAGAAAATGATGTCTAATGTCTATATGTTTAGTCCTTGAATGCATGACAAGGTTCTTTGTAATGTTAATTGCACTGGTGTTGTCGCATCTTAGTGGAATGCACCCTAGATCGAGTCTGTAGTCACGAAGTTGTTGTTTTAGTCACAAAATTTGAGCGCAACTACTACCGGCTGCAATATATTCAGCTTCGGTCATGCTTGGAGCAACACATGCTTGTTTTTTGCAGGCCCATGATACTAATGCATTACCAAGAATGTGACAAGTGTCATTTGTGCTTTTTCTATCTGTTTTACATCCTGCATAGTCCGTGTCAGAATAACAAATTAAGTTGCAGATGCTAACTTTAGGGTACCATAGTCTGACATTTGTTGTTCCTTTGAGATACTTCATAATCCTTTTTACCGCCGTGAGATGAGATTCCTTTGGGTTAGCTTGAAAGCAGGCACAGAGACAAACACTAAAAATAATGTCAGGACGGATTTCCGTCAAATATAATAAGGAGCCAATCATACCTCGATATTTAATGATGTTGATGGAAACACATGATTCATCTTGATCAACATAAGAACCAGAACCCATTGGTGTAGACATTTCCTTACAGGTATCCATGTCAAACCTTTTCAAGAGTTCCTTGCAATATTTGGATTGGTTGATGAAGATGCCATCTTTTAGTTGTTTGATTTGAAGTCCAAGAAAATAGTTCATTTTGCCCATCATGGACATTTCAAATTCTCCTTGCATCATTGATGAGAATTCTTCACACATTTCTTGATTTGAAGAACCGAAGATGATGTCATCAACAAAGAATTGTGCTAGCAAAGTTTTGTCTTTTATTTTCTTGATAAATAGAGTCTTGTCAACTTTGCCTTTTTCGAAACCTTTTTCGCATAAGAAGTTTCTTAAACGATCATACCACACCCTTGGTGCTTGTTTCAGTCCATAGAGAGCTTTTCTTAATTTAAATACATGAGATGGATTCTTGAAGTCTTCGAAACCCGGGGGTTGCTTAACGTATACTTCTTCATTGATATATCCATTCAAGAATGCGCTTTTGACATCCATTTGGAAAAGCTGAAAATTTAATGAACAAACATAGGCAAGTAAGAGACGAATAGCTTCTAACCTTGCAACTAGAGCGAAAGTTTCTTCAAAGTTTATTCCTTCTTCTTGATTATAGCCTTGTGCTACCAATCTTTCCTTCTTGCGAACAATTATTCCATTTTCGTCAAGTTTGTTTTTGAACACCCATCTTGTTCCAATAATGTGTTTGTTGCTTGGCCTAGGAACAAGTTCCCAAACTTGATTCCTTTCAAATTGATTCAATTCTTCTTGCATAGCTATGACCCATTGGTCATCGCCTAAAGCTTCATCAACTTTGGAGGGTTCAATTTGAGAGACAAACGCCATGTTTAGGCAAGCATCCTTGAGATTTAATCTTGTAGACACGCCTTGACTTATATCACCAATCACTTTATCAATAGGATGATCTCTATGAGTTCTCCATTCTTTTGGTAGATCATTGAGATTCGATTCTTGTTGAGGTGATTCTTCTAGGTGAATGGGTTGATCCTTGGAAGAATTTTCTTGAGGACCTCCTAAAATTTCATCACCATTATCACAAACAATATTATCCTCCTTTGAGGGGTTAGTTTCATCAAAAGAAACATGCATAGATTCTTCAATAGTCAAATTTCTTTTGTGGTATATTCTATATGCTTTACTAGAGAGTGAGTAACCAAGAAATATACCTTCATTGGATTTCTCATCAAACTTACCCAAATTATCTTTGTCATTGTTTAGGACAAAGCATTTGCACCCGAAAATATGAAAGAAAGCAATGTTTGGTTTTCTCCCTTTGAAAAGTTCATATGGAGTTTTCTTTAAGATTGGTCTAATGTTAACTCTATTGCTAACAAAACATGCCGTGCTCACAGCATCTGCCCAAAAGTATTTTGGAAGGTTTGAGTCGCTAAGCATTGTTCTAGCAAGTTCCACAAGAGACATATTCTTTCTTTCAACCACTCCATTTTGTTGTGGAGTCCTCGGTGCCGAGAAGTTGTGATATATTCCATGTTCTCCACAGAATTCTTCAAATAGAGCATTTTGGAATTCTCCACCATGGTCACTTCTTATTGAGGCAATTGTTAGAGACTTCTCATTCTGAATTTGTTTAGCATACTTCTTGAACGCCTTGAATGCATCACTTTTCTGCACTAAAAAGAATGTCCAAGTATGTCTAGAGAAATTGTCAACAATAACCAAAGTATATACATTACCTCTGAAACTCCTTGTTCTCGATGGACCAAACAGATCCATATGTAACAATTGTAGTGGCCTTGTAGTGGACACCACATTCTTAGATTTTAAAGTTGATCTAGTTTGTTTTCCTTTTTGACAAGCATCGCATAGTCTATCTTTGACAAAATTTCTCTTAGGCAATCCAATGACAAGATCATGCTTGATTAATTCATTCAAGTGTTCCATATGAATATGAGCAATTCTTTTGTGCCAAAGCCATGAATCATCGTTGTTCGCCATGATACATTTAACCTTCAAAGATGGATCATCAAGGGAAATCATGAATATTTTATTGATTCTTTTACCTTTAAGTATAACCTCATGAGTGACTTCGTCTTCTATCAAACATTCATCCTTGGTAAATTTGATTTTGAAGTCTTTGTCACAAAGTTGGCTAATACTAATAAGATTGTGCTTTAGTCCTTCAACATAAAGAACATCTTCAATGGATGTGAAAGGTGGAGCACCAACTTTGCCTTTTCCTAGGATTCTTCCCTTATTATTGTCTCCATAAGTGACAAAACCCTTGGCCTTTAGCGCGAGATGTGAAAATTTGTTTATATCTCATGTCATTTGCTTTGAACAACCACTATCAAGATACCAAAGATTGCATGTGGTCTTCAAGCATACCTGCAAAACAAATTAAGTTTTGTTAGGTACCCAAGTTGCTTTGGGTCCTTCATAATTAGTGCCTTTCTTTACCCATACATAATGCCCACTTGCCACACTGAAGTTTCTGACATAGCAAGCATTAGGTGTATGGCCTTTAATACCTCAATAAAAACAAGTAGGTTCAAAGTTACTTCTATATCTAGAAGGATAAGTTTCTTCTTAGAAAATGTTTTCTTTTTCGGATAGTGACGAACTATTTTAGGTTTGTTCACTTTCTCTTTGGAAGATTGATCACTTGCCTTAACAAAGATAGTTTTGTTAGAACTTGGTTTTGAAAACTTTGAATATCCAAGTCCACTTTTATCATTGGAGTATCTTTGTTGGCTAAGAACACCTTCTAATCCAATTTTCCCTTTTTCATATCTTTCAATGACTCATTTTAGTTGGACAATTTGGAAAGAGAGTGAATCACAATTTTTGCATACAAAATTCTGTTTTTGTTCATCACTTGGTTTTTGTTTTTCTTCTTTGAGATCTTTTTCCATTGAAACATATTTTTCTTCTAAGGATGAGATTTGTTTCTTTTGTGATGATATGGTTTTATACAGAATTTTTCATTCATTCAATAGTTCATCTATAGCACCTTGTGCATCACTATCAAAAAGAGAAAATTCATTACTAACCTCATTGTCTTCATCATTGGAATGGTGTGAGGCCATCAATTCTAGATTTGAACTTTCATCACTATCGGAATCGGATGAGGAACTTATTTCATTGTCCTCCCATGCGACATAAGCCTTTTTGTTCTTGAATCCCTTCTTGCTTTTGAAGCCACCTTTCTTGGAGAGTTTCGGACAATCTGGCTTGATATGGCCTTGCTTACCACATTCATAACATGTGATTTCTTGTGTTGATGTGGAGCCTTCCTTTTTCTGAAAATGTTTCTTTTCTTTTGAATGAGAAAAAGGTTTGTCATTTTTACCGAAGAACTTACCAAGCCTTTTAACAAGAAGCGTGAAGTTTTCATCTTCTTCTGGATTGTTTTCATTTTCAACTTCCTTGGAGTCTATCTTCAAAGCAATATTCTTGGATTTCTTCTCTTGATTTTCATGCTTTTCGAGTCTTCCGAGTTCTGTTTCGTATTCTTGAAGTTTTCTTAATAATGTTGCGGACGTCATGTTGGATAGACTTTTCTTTTCTGATATTGCCGTTACCTTTGGTTGACATTCCCTTGTTAAGGACCTAAGTACTTTCAGATTCAATTCATCATTCGTCAAAGTTTTACCAAGAGCACTTAGATGATTTGTCAAGTGCACAAATCTCTTTTATAAGTCAAGAATTGTTTCTTCGGGCTGCATTCAAAATAATTTGTATTCTTGACTTAAGGTATTTAGTCTTGATATTTTTACTTCAACCGTTCCTTCATGATTTTGTACCAAGGTATCCCACATTTCTTTTGTTGTTTTGCATGCCGAGACACGGAAGAATTCGTCCATGCGAAGTACACCTTGAAGAAGGTTTATTGCCTTTTTGTCATAGATAACTTTCTTTTTATCATCATCGTCCCAAGCAGTTTTAGGCTTTGATGAGCCGACACAATTGATTATCGTTATAGGGATAAATGGACCATTTTCGACGGCTTCCCATATTTCTTCTCCTTGTGCTTCTAGATGCGCCTTCATGCGTATTTTCCAGAAGTCAAAATATTCACCACAAAATAGAGGAGGCTTGTTGTTACCACCACCATCTCTGAAAACGAGATTTTGATTTGCGGAAGCCATTCTGGATCTTTTAGGAGCAGGTTACCTATAACCTGCTCTGATACCAATTGTAAGTACGAAGTGCGCCTAAGAGGGGGGGGGGGTGAATTAGGTACTTTAAAAATTTTTGTTTTTAGTGATGATGGTTCTTATTTTTCTGGTTATAAGTGAGTTAAGGAAAGCTTAAAAATGCAGAAAAATAAAGAGACACAGGCGATATATCCTGGTTCCCCTCATAGTCCGAGAGTACTCCAGTCCACTTTCAATATGAAAGAGATTTCCTTATTGTGCCAAACTTAAACAAGAACTACCAACCAAACCAAGAAAATTCCTCTTGGACCAAGAACAATCCTCTTGGATTTTCACTAAGTTACTTATGAGAACAATCCTCTCAATGTAACTACACTTGTATCCATCAACTTGGAAAAACAAGATTTCAACAAAAACACTTAAACTTAATTCCAACAATCCTGGAAAATAAGTAAGTAAATATCAATTTGTGAGTTTGAGTGAGTAGATTAATATTGATCACTTAGAGTGATTTGACAATGTATAATCTTCTTCTTTCAATAATAATAATGTACAAAGACTCAAGATATATTTGCTCAAAGTTTTCTGTTTATTAATGTATGAAAATGTGCAGAAAACTTATGCATGAAAATGAAGAATGCTTGAGTTTGTATTTTGAAATTTCAAAAAATATTTTGAAAGAAGGTGTTAGATTTAGATTTGAAATTGAATATTTATATGTTCATAACACCCTTTTGAAACATCATGAAGATCTGGAAATGTATTATGAACAAATGCCAAGTTTGAGTGAAAAGATGTAATGAAAAGGCATGATGAAAAGGTATGAACAAAGCTGCTATTTTTCAAATTCGTGCAGTATGCAATCGATTGCACCCTTGGTGTAAATCGATTGCATAAGGTTTTTAACAGCTATTTTTTCAAAATATTAAAGAGTTCAATCGATTGCACTAACAATGTAATTGATTGCATGCAATGTCAGTAGCAAAAATAAACTGAGTGCAATCGATTGCACTAACTATGTAATCGATTGCATGCAAAGACAGAAGCAAACGTTTTGAAAAATTTAAGTATGCAATATGTAATACGGTGGCCAGAACCGGACTGTTTTGAAATGCTGGTTTGTGTTTTACGCTTTTTGTTCACAAAATGTCGCGGTAAGCCAGAGTCGCCACCGACTTTTATTTTATCTGACTGGAAAGGAAAAAAGCACAGAAAAATTCCTTTTTCGAGATTTTGAGTACGGGGGGTAGATTATAGAAAGGGAAGGTATTAGCACCCTTTCTATCTGTAGTTTTCTACGGGCTCTTAGGTACTTGCTCATCATTTCAAAATTGCTTGTGTATGTTTGATTTGAAAAAATTTTGACTTTAATTTAACCCTTTCTTCTGTCTTCAAGAGTGTTACAAAGTGTTTTTGAAAACTTTTTTTGAAAAGAGTGTAAGTGTGAAAAAGTTTGTTTGGATTGAGCAAGTACTTAAGATTCTACCTACTCGAAAAAGAGAATTGTTCTATGTTTGTTTCCTTTAGACAGTGTTATCCCACTATTAGTGAGTAGGTAGCACCGTTGTTGGAGTTTTAAGGGTCAATTCGAAAGGGACGTACGGTCACTAAAGCAATGTTACGATGTCTTAGTAGTAACCCTAATGTCTTAAGATCAATATTCGAGGCAACGTATCTGAGGCAACCTTTCCGAGGCAACTTTTCCGAACGGGACTTTGATCTTTGTTTAGACAAGAGAGCGACCACTAAAATATCCTACACTTAATGATCGTTTACCGAAGGCAACCGAAGTGAGAGTATACCCTAGGAGTGCGCATGTGCGAGTGATTCAATTTCAAGGTTCTTATCTTTGCAAATTTTAGGGTTTGCTAACTGTTTTAATTTTAACATACATTCTTGTCACGCAATCCCTATTATCATATATCTAACAGTTAATATTTTGCGGAAATTAAGGTGTGAAAAATAAAGCTAAGCTATTACAAGGCTTCGGGTATTAATTACATAGCCAAAAACAACCCGTAAAAAAATGATAAATGAACGATAAAAAGTCCTAATTAATCTATTACATCCTGTGAGCAATTACATCAATATGGCAAAATAAAATAATGAAGCGCGCGCGATGAATTTAAGAATGATAGGAAATTAGGGTTTTGACCCCGTCTAACCTAATTGAAAGAAAAAATTATTTTTGTTGTTTTTAATTATTTTTAAGAAGAAGAATAAGATTTTTAAATTAAATACAAATCTAATTAGTAATTAAATTAAATTAAAGAAAATAACTTACATGGCCTATTTTTGTATTTTTGTTATTTTTTAAGAAAAAGAAAATAAGAATTAAATTAAACTACAACCCTAATTTTCTAATTGTTTTTAATTTATTCACAAAAGAAATTAAAGTTACCTAAAATTAAATAACCTTATTCAATTAATTTTTGTATAAAAAACAAATATCCTAAATCTAATTGAATGAAAATATTATTTTTGTGATTTTTTGATAAAAAGAATTGATTTTATGTTAGTAAAAATAACTAAATAAATTAAATAAAAGAAAAATATAAAAAGAGAAAAAAGAAGAATTGGTCCTGAAATTGGTAAATTGGTGAGGTGTGGATATCAAGCTCTTTGCCCAAACAAATCTGACCCACATTGACCTTCCACGATTCCCTGCTGCATGTTGACCAAGGCCTATGATGCTCCTTCATCAGATGGCCTTTAGATTTGGCCATCGGGAGATCCAATGGCTGGATCCTGAGGGCACATGGTGGTCCTTTGGCCTTGTGTGCGCGCCTGAACATTTACAGAAAAATAAAATGAAATACATGGGGGACCTGGGATTCGAACCCAGGTCCTATAACCTTTTCCAACTGCTCCACTACCAACTGGGCTGCGTGTGTTAGTTGTATGTCAAACAACCAATAATTATTATATTAAAAACAAGCGAAAACAAAAGTATTTCGCGCGCAAATTCAAATAGGCGAATAGGGGGATGCCACGCCTTAATCCCTGTCCTTTCTCCGTGGCTAAGAGATGCAGTGACTTTTACCTACAGACAACGTCCGTCACTACAAACCCTGCAATTCTCAAAATCAAACACAAGCAAGATAAACAAAATCTAAGGCCATGAATCAACTCGTCTTGGCCTGCTGAGCACGATGGTGCCCTTCTTGTGGCCCAATTTTACCTGTACACAAAGATCCTAAATCGAAGCAAAAAAACCTAATAATGGAAAATCCTGATATAGTCCAGAAAAATGCAATTGAATGTTATAGATAGCTTGCAAATGTTTCAAGGAGCAAGAATATACAAGTATTTCAAGCTATAGATGCCAAAATCATGCAATTCGATTTCAAGAAGAAGCAATTGTCGTGGCTGACTTACAGTGAGTTCTAGCGCTGTAAACTCCTTGTTCTTGATTGGTATAGCTTGCTTGTGATCCCAGGAAGTGAATGAGATGGTCAGGGAGCCTTGTAATCGCCTAGAACTATGAAATCAACTCAGCACTTTTTTATGATCTTTTCAATTTTGTTCTGCCTTTCCACGCCTCTCAAGCCTTGTGTTTTAGGTCTGCCAATGTTCACTATATACCAAGGATTGGATTAAGGTTGAAATTATGCTCTCAATCTTCATCCATTATAGCTTTTTCTTTTGATTTGATTCACTTGAAGATCTTTCCAAAAGTAGGCCAAAACCAATCTTTTCATGCACACAAAGGACTTGCACGATTTGATTTACTTGCCAGCTACATATGGGACCTGAAACATGCACAAGATCTTGAGATTTCAATGATTTGGATTTTTTTCATGATTTGTTTTGATTTAAATTGATTTAATTGCAATAAAAATAAAAATAAATAATAAAAATAAGATAAAGACAAATGGGAAGAGCTAGGGCTCTTGGACCATGCTACCAACTCAAAACAATTGCAAAAAGTTAGGCCCATTTAGCAAAAATTGCAATTTGAGGCATCTTGACTTTTGACAATTTTGCAAAAAAGGTCAACTTCACCAATGCATAACTTCCTCAATTTTGACTCTTTGAAGGCGTTCTTGGACTTTTTAGAAATCTTGAGATGTCCTCTAAGCAACCCTTTTAGTTTCATCTAAATTGGGTCTTCCATGGTCATGTATGAAGCTTTGACAAAAAGGTGTTTTTGTTGACTTTTCAAAATGACCTATAATGTCCAAATTCATAACTTCTTGTGAGTGTATATTTCGAACTTGGGAGATGAAGATGGATTGTATAGAATTGTATTCTCTTAAAAATTAGCTTTGGATGGGTCATTTCTCATAAAGTATGAGAAAGTTATGCTTGGTCAAAGTTGAGTTGACTTTTCCTACAAAACCCTAATTTAGCAACTTTTGGTTCTTGATGAATTATGAGCAGTCCTTGATGAATCATGATCAAACCTTTATCAAATGATGAATGATACTTAAATTTGAGGATTTTGACCAAAAAACTTGAAGTTCGACTTTATATAAGCCTCAGTTGACTTTTTCCCTAGCACCGTCGATTTTCAGGCTTTTGAGCAATTGACTAAGCAAACTTCCTTTGCAAGGCTTGAAACTTGACATGGATGATCTTGAGAACATATTAGGACAATGATGATAATTTGGGATCCCTTGGACTCAAGTATCTTGATGTAACATGAAACCCTAATTTGAGGTAGCCTACCTTAGGAGAGAGCTTGTCTGGTCAACCCATGGACTTCCTTGAGCAACTTGAGGATCTTTCTTGAAATGTTTTGAGAAATATGGGAGGGAAAATTTTTGGGTACAACGGCTGCCCCTGTTCAATCTTCTTAAACCTTAGGATGTAGATTGGCTTTTCTGCCTTTCGTGATCCGAAGGTGGAATATGATTGAACACTAGAGTGCCATGAAATTTACACTCACATGAAGTGGTACTTGTCTTGTGATGTCGGGAATGGGCTTATAGATGCCATTTGGAGATTGATGACGGATGATGGGCTTAAAGATGCTATCCGAAGGAGTGTCAATCGCATAAGAGATTCCATAGCGAGAGCTTGTATACCTGTTGTTGAGGAAGACTAAGCTGGGAAATATTGTTCTCTGCTTGTGAGAAATAGAATTTTAGGAGCTTTGGTCGTCCGTTATTCTACTGGGGAATAGTTTCTTGGTCGAAGAGGTGAAAATGAACTACCATCTGGTTGTAATCCAGGCTTCATAGTGATAAGATCGACTGCTATCTGGTCGTGCTCCAGGCTTTACAGTGACTAACTAGGGAGATGAGATTAAACTTTCTATCTGGTCGTAATCCAGGCTTCGCAAGTTCTCAATTCTTATCTGGTCGTAATCAAGGATTCAGAAGGAATTAAGTTGTTATCCGGTCGCATCCGGGCTTCAACTTTAATTTAGGGCACACTAATATTCGGTCGACTCCGAGCTTCTTAGTAATTGTCCAGGTAAACTTCTATTTGGTCGAAATCCAAGCTTCACAGTGTCTTGTACTATTATCTGGTTGTAATCTAGGCTTCAGTCATTTTACCGCTATCTGGTCGTAACCAAGGCATCACAATGTCTTATACCATTATCTGGTCAAATCCAGGCTTCATGGTGTCCTGTACGGCTATCTGGTCGATTCCAGGCTTCATAATACCTTACTTCTTATATGGTCGTAATCCAGGCTTTAGAAGAAATCAAATGGTTATCCGGTCACCTCCGGGCTTCCCTTTGACTTTTGGGCCTACTAATATCCGGTCGAATCCGGGCTTCATAGTAATTGTCCGGGTAAACTGCTATTTGGTTGTCATCCAAGCTTCACAGTGTCCCTCATTGTTATCTGGTTGTAATCCAGGCTTCAGTGCTTTTTACCGCTATCTGGTCGTAATCCAGGCTTCACGATGTCTCATACCATTATCTGGTCGAATCCAGGCTTCATGGTGTTCGGAGAAATCAAGATACTATTCAGTCGAATTCGGGCTTCATAACTTGTATTAAAGATGTACCACTATCTGGTCATAATCCAGGCTTCGCGGTGTCTTTGGCTGCTATCTGGTCGTAATCCAAGCTTCACATAAATTTGTACTGCTATCTCGTTATAATCCATGCTTCACAATAACTTTGTTGAGCTGTTATCCGGTCGTAATTCGGGTTTCACGGCTTGTGTTTATGATATACCACTATCTGGCCGAATCCATGCTTCATGGTGTCTCGCACTGCTATCTGGTTGTAACTCGTACTTCACAGTAACTTGCTAAGTTGTTATCCGGTCGTAATCCGGGCTTCACGGCTTGCTGGGGATTAAACTATTATTCGGTCGAATCTGGGCTCCATAGCTTAGAGATAAACCACTATCTGGTCAATTCTAGGCTTCGTGGTGTCTGATACTGTTATCCGGTCGTTCTCCGGGTTTCACAATATGATGTAGAAATCAAGATACTATTCGGTCGGATTCGGGCTTCATATCTTGAACTTTGTGAGAATTTGATTATATCTTTACTGAAAGGTAAAGGTTAGCCGTATGTAATGCATGACATGTATCAAGCAATGATGTTCTCAAAATAAATGAGATTGTGTTGTATGATGCTTATGCATATGTCATGATGTATGGATATGCGATGTTTGTATGCTAATCTCTAGCTGGGGAAAATAAATCCCAGATTGTTGCTGGAGAAAAGAGTTGAATTCTTCGTTCTCACTGGGAATAACGACCGAAGATGATTGTGAGAATAATCCTGCTGGAGAATAAACTGACGAGAAAATGACTTTGTGGGGAAGAGGTACTCTGCTATAGGATTTGTTGATTTGGAGGAATAACCTCGGCTGGGGATGAATTACCGTTGCTGACGATAATGAAACCTGTCGGGGATTGAGTTTCTGCTTATGGAAGAAATAAACTTCGCTGGGGATGATCTTCTAGTGCTGGTGATGGATAAACTCTTCTTGGGGAGAATCACTGTTTTTAGACACCTTTTGCTCTACGGGGAGTGAATGTAGCTTTAGTCATATTCTTCAGCTTGGTCTATCCCTATACCTGGTGGACAGAGCAATTGTAAAGCTTGGACATTTCTTGTTTGCCCCTGTTCCTGATATTACGAGTAATCGTCTTTTGTTTCGCATGTAAATATTTATGAGCAGCAATTATTGTCAAATGCATATATCAAAAATGAACATTGGACGTTCTTGCAAAACAAAACAGAAAAAGGAAAGCAATTTGAAATTTCTTGGTGAAAATGAATTGTATTGATTTTGAAGTTGGCCTGGAAATAGGCGTTTTTGTACAAGAGGATGACGTCCTAGTAAGAGAACGTCGCCGAATGATAGAAATTATACAATTTGTGTAAAACAAAGAAAAACAGCTATGTGAACAATCCCACTGGGTACCAACTCTGCTATTGCCTTTATATCTTCAAGCATCTCATCACTTTGCTACTTGATTGAAGGTAGATCAGATTAATTAGTGCCGTCTGAGCCTGATAGTCGATACTGAAGTCTGGTTGCAAGATAATCCGATGAGACATAGTGTTATGCTTTGATCCCTAATTTTTGCTTGGACCGCCCTTTCGGGTTTTCAGTCCAATGGGATACCCTTTTCTGCCCAAGCCACCTTTTCATGTTTTCGACTCGCCGGGTGTACAGTTTTTTTTTATTTTCATCCCTTATTTTTTCCCGAACCCTTTTGGTTCGCCGGGAAGCCCTTATTTTTGCCTAGGCCAGTCAACCTAGAGGGTCTTTGATTATGCGTAATATTTTTTCACCATGTCTGCATTGACGGGGTGAGGAAGGTCGTCACGATCCATGGTGGTTAGAATCATAGCTCCTCCTGAGAAAATGCTCTTAACCACAATTGGCCCTTCATACGTAGGGGTCCATTTTCCCTTGGGATCACCTTGTGGCAGTATGATGCGTTTGATCACAAGATCCCCAACTTGATACTCTTGTCGTCTAAATTTCTTGTTAAATGCCTTGATCATCCGCTTTTGATACGTATGACCATGACAAATAGTGGTAAGTCTCTTTTCGTCGATTAAGTCCAGCTGATCAAGTCGGGTCTGGATCTAATTGTCCTCGCTCAAACCTGCATCCTTCATAATCCAAAGAGAGGGTATCTGGACCTCAATGGGTAAGACTGCTTCCATGCCATACACCAAAGAGTAGGGTGTTTCCCCTGTTGAAGTCTGCGCTGAGGTTCGGTATCCATGAAGAGAAAATGGTAACATCTCGTGCCAATCTTTGTATGTCACCGTCATCTTCTGCACAATCTTCTTGATGTTCTTATTAGCTGCTTCAACAGCCTCATTCATCTTCGGCCGGTAAGGAGAAGAGTTGTGATGTTGTATCTTAAACTGCTTGCAGTGCTCAGTGATCATCGTATTATTGAGATGTGTACCATTGTCCGTAATGATCCTCTCGAGTACACCATATCGACAGATCAAATTGTGCCGAATAAACCGTGCCACGACGTTCTTAGTCACTATAGCAAAGGAAGCTGCTTCAACCCACTTTGTAAAGTAATCAATAGCTACCAGGATGAAACTATGCCCATTGGACGCAATAGGTCTGATCTCACCAATCATATATATGCCCCACATTGCAAAGGGCCACGGATCTGTCAAAACATTCAGAGGAACTGGAGGTATGTGCACCTTATCAGCATAGACTTGGCACTTATGACAGGTCCGAGAGTGATGGTAACAGTCGGATTCCATGGTGGACCAATAATATCCTGCCCGTAGGATCTTCTTTGCCATGGTGTGTCCACTGGAATGAGTCCCGAAAGTACCTTCATGTAACTCTGCCATAATCCTTTCTGCCTCATTCTTATCCACACAACGCAGTAAGGTTGAATCATGGTTACGCTTGTAAAGGATACTATTGCTAATGAGGAACTTCTCCGTGAATCTCCTCAGAAACTTCTTATCATTAACAGATGCACCCTCGGGGTACTCCTGAGTCTCAAGATACTGTTTTACCTCGTGGAACCAAGGTTTATCTGCTACCTCTTCAGTCTCAATGTCACAGCAATGTGCAGGTTCGTCCAACCTTTCAATGGTAACCTGGGGAGCTTCATTGTCCCACCTGACCTTGAACATAGAAGACATGTTAGCTAGCGCGTCCGCTAACTAATACTCCTCCCTTGAGAGGTGTTCAAAGGTTATCTCCTCGAAGTGTGGGAGCAACGTCAGTACATACATATTGTAAGGAATAAGATTTGGGTGTTTCATATCCCACTCGCCTTTGATCTGACTGATCACTAGAACGGAATCTCCAAACACACTCAAGAACTTAATCCTCAGGTCAATAGATGTACGAAGGCCCATGATGCACGCTTCATACTCCGCCATATTGTTGGTGCAGTTAAAACATAATCGGGCGGTGAACGGAGTATGACAGCCCTCAGGAGATATGATCACAGCTCCAATTCCATTACCCAATGCGTTTGAAGCTCCGTCAAAATACATAGACCATCGGGATCCTTCCTCAGGTCCTTCATCCGGTCCCGGTTTTTCACAGTTGGTCACCAACATGATGCTCTCATCCGGAAACTCGAAATTCATAGACTGGTAATCATCCACTGCCTGATGCGCCAAGTGATCTTCCAACACACTCCCCTTGATTGCCTTTTGGGTCGTGTATTGGATGTCATACTCAGTCAAGATCATCTGCCATCTTGCTATTCTTCCGGACAAGGCAGGCTTTTTGAAGATATACTTGATTCGGTCCATCTTTGATATCAATAAGGTGGTGTGAGTCAACATATACTGTCTCAGCCGGCGAGAAGCCCATGCCAAAGCGCAGCAAGTTTTCTCAAGCAGTGAGTATCGGGTTTCACAGTCGGTAAACTTTTTGCTAAGATAGTAAATAGCATGCTCTTTTCGGCCAGACTCGTCATGCTGCCCCAACACGCACCCCATTGAATTGTCGAGTACTGTCAAGTATAAGATCAAAGTTCTTCCTTCAACTGGAAGCATCATAATATGTGGTTCTTACAGGTATTCCTTGATTCTTTCGAAAGAGGTCTAGCACTCATCATTCCAATTTAACACTTGATCTTTCTTCAGCAGCTTGAAGATTGGCTTGCAAGTAGCGGTCAAATGTGAAATGAATCTGGCGATGTAATTCAGACATCCCAAGAAACCTCTAACTTCCTTTTATGTGCGGGGAACCGGCATCTCTTGTATGGATTTTACCTTTGCAGGGTCCACCTGAATACCTTTGTCACTGACAACAAAACCTAGAAGCTTACCAGACCTTACCTCGAAGGTGCACTTGTTTGGGTTCAACCTCAGCTTGTACGTCTTCAACCTGTCAAACAGTTTCTGGAGATGATCAAGGTGCTCTTCCTCAGTCTGAGACCTGGCTATCATGTCATCAACATACACTTCATTCTCATTGTGAATCATATCGTGGAACAAAGCGACCATGGCGCGCTGATAAGTTGCCCCATCATTTTTCAACCCAAAAGGCATTACCTTGTAACAGGAGGTGCCCCACTGTGTAACGAAGGTTGTCTTCTCCATGTCCTCAAGAGCCATCTTGATCTGATTGTAGCCAGAAAAACCATCCATGAAGGAGAAGATTTTGTGTTGCATGGTGTTGTCGACTAGAACATCAATGTGAGGAAGTGGGAAGTCATCCTTGGGGCTTGCCGTGTTCAGATCTCTATAGTCCACACACATCTGTACCTTACCGTCCTTCTTAGGTACTGGAACGACGTTGGCAACCCACTATGGATAAGAAGTGACAGCTAAGAATCCTGCGTCGAATTGTTTCATGACCTCTGCCTTTATTTTCTATGACATTTCAGGGCGCATACGGCATACCTTCTACTTTACCGGAGGGAAGTCTTCTTTGGTCGGCAGGCAATGTACCATAATATCAGTGTCCAGATCCGGCATGTCTTCATAGGACCATACAAAGATTTCAACATAGTCGTGTAGCATCTGTATTAACCGTTGTTTGACACTAGGCTCCAGATTCACACCTATCTTAACCTCTTTCATGTCTTCCTCTGTACCCAAATTTACTGATTCAACCAGCTCTTCATGGGGCTGTATGGCCCTCTCTTCCTGAAGTAATAGTCTAGCAAGTTCCCCAGGCACTTCACAATCATCCTCACCTTCGTCCTCGGCTTGGTTGATCGTACTTTTGAAGTCATAACTGGAAGTAGCAGAGTCGTTATCAGTGGGATCCAGAGTGGATGTGGATCTGTATTATGACATGTGAGTGTGTGTAAGACAAATAGCTATTTTTTGATAAAGTGCAAGATAGAAAGGAAAAACAAGGAACGCAAAATTTGTAATGCAAGAAAACATCCAATGCTTTATTGATGATATATGGAAATGACACATAATAAGCCCTCACAAAGAAAGCCAAGGTGTCTCGGGCAAGGCACCGAGCCATAAAGTTTTAAACTGTCTATTATAAATCTCAAAAACAAAAGTCTATTACTGTGTAATAAAAGAAATGGGCACGAAGTCCTTCGTCGTCCAATCGTTCAATCCACCGTCGGTAGTCGGGTAGATCCAGTTGTCGAAATCTGACTCTTCCTCATCCTCTTCAATTGCATTCACTCCCTGATTACTGATGTGCAGAGGAGGTCTTCCAATTTGCGCATGCCGAACAGCCCTTTGAGCTTTTTTTTCAATAACAGCCCTGGCATCCTTGAGGGAAGCCATCTTCATTGGAGGTTCTTCAACAGCAACTTCAGTCGACGCTAGAGTCTGGGGGACATCTTCAAAGTTCTGACACGGGGTTTCGATGAACTCCCCGTCCATCTCTACATACCGAAAAGAGTTAAGGTGGCTCACCATGTACTCCTCTTCTCCTCGTACTGTAAAAATCTCCCCCTTTACTGGATATTTCAACATCTGATGGAGCCTGGAAGTCACTGCCCCAGCCTTATGAATCCACGGGCGACCCAGCAAGCAAGAATAGGATGGTCGGATGTCCATCACATAGAACGTAGATGCAAAAGTCTGAGATCCAACTTTAACAGGGACAACCACTTCGCCGTGCACCATCCTTTTGGACCCGTCAAAGACCCTAACCACAATATTACTCGGCTTCGGAACCAACCCTTCACAGTCCAGCCGATCTAATGCTTTCTTGGGTAAAACATTTAATGAGGACCCAGTATCCACTAGTATGTGGGCCAGAGTAGTGCCCCTGCACTCGATCGAAACATGAAGAGCGTCATTGTGATTCCTTCCTTTGGCAGTCAGATCTGCGTCAGAGAAACCCAACCCGTTGTCAGCTGTCAAACTATCCACATAGTCTTTGAATTGATCAGCAGATGTTTCCTGCGGCACATGCACAGTTTTATGGAAAGCAATTAAAGCCTTTGCATGGTCTTCCGAGCATAACAATAAGCATAACATGGAGATCTTTGACGGGGTCTGCCCCAGCTGCTCGACTACATTGTAGTCTCTCTTCTTGATAATCTTCAGGATTTCCTCTATCTCCTTCCTAGAGGTTTCTACAACAATCTTCTTAGGTGCCTCCGTCCGGGCAGGCTCACCTGTGATCTCTTTGCCCCGAGCGTCAGATGACTCGGCGACAGGGGTGATAATTGGAATATGTATTGGGACAGTAACCGATGTACTGGTAGATGGAATGGTGACAGGCTTTTGAACGGTCGAAGGAGAAATCTCAGGAGAGAAGAGTCTTCTGCTTCGGGTGACCTTGCTAGCCCCGACAATATTGCTGACATCAGTATCAACTTCTTCAACCTTCAAATCTTGTTTGATTCCATGATGATACACATCGGCCCCATAGTGCCACGGGATAGCCTTATCCGAAGTGTATGGGATAGGACCAGGAATAGTAATGATTAATGGAGAAACTCTTGGAACAGATGTAATCCTAACAGGCTTTCTCGAGCAAGCCTTGGAAGGATTGGTGGAAATGGTTATGATGGAAACATCTTCAATAGGAATCAACAGAATCAAAGTTTTCTCGAACATGATCTCTTTGTTATCCATCAGGCGTTGAACACCTAATTTCAATAAATGGCAACCAGCAGGCAGGATTAAACATAGGTGGTAACCTTCGCTACAGCCCGGAAATAAACTGGCTGATAATAGGTTCTTCTTTACTATCATCAACGGAGTAGAAATGTCTTTCATAGAGGTTACAAATGAGTCATCGTCTACAGCATTTACTCCATGCTTGGGCATAGGAGCAGTCATGACGTTAGGATTTTCCGGTGCATCAAACTCAATTTCCTTAGCTTCAATCAAATCTTGCACCTTATTCCTCAAGGGCCAACAATTGTTTGTATCATGCCCCGGGCTATCAGAGTGATAGGCGCAGCGAGCGTTTGGGTTATATAGCGGAGATGTGGTGCTGGGATTCTTCGGGGCTACCCTCAGAGTTACCAGGTTAGTCTTCAACAATTATGGTAAAATTTTAGATAAGGTCATACCGAGCCGAGTATATTGTCTTTGCGGTCTCTCTAATCTTTGCTGATTGTTGCGTTGTGGGGAAACGATGGGTCTTGATATTACTACCGCATTCACTGCTTGGCGGTGTTCAGGTCAGTTTTGGCTCCTCGAGCTGTAAACTGCACTAGCTTCTTTTCTGAAAGGCTTATTTTCTGTACTTGATGAAGCACCTTTCTGTATCTTGCCACTTTTGATACCAGCTTCTACCCTCTCCCCAGTCAAAATCAATTCAGTGAACCCAGATGATGAACTGCCAATCAGATGATTAAAATATGGACCAGACAAAGTCCCAAGAAACATGTCTACCAACTCCCTATCAGACAGGGGGGGTTGTACTCTTCCATCCAGATCTCTCCACTTCTGAGCATAGTCCTTAAAACCTTCGCTTGCACCCATAGACATACCCTGAAGTTGAGTACGCGTGGGAGCAAGGTTGGCATTATACTGGTATTGCTTGTAAAAAGAAGCAGCAAGGTCCTCCCAGTTTCGGACATTAGCTCCTTCCAATTCATAAAACCATTCAAGTTGAGTCCCTGACAGACTATCTTGAAAGAAATGCATCCATAGATTCCTATCAGCAGTGTAGGGTTGGATTTTTTGACGTATGAGCGGAGATGGAGCTTTGGACAGGATACTTCATCGTACTTAGAAAAAACATGAGCTTTAAACTTGTGACGGATCACCACCCCATATGATAGTCCCAGATCTCCAGAGTCCAACCCAGGGATCTTCTGAATCTCCATGGCACTCAGACGGTCTTCAAGCTGTTTGTACCTATCCTCAGTAGGAGGGTACTGTTCTTCATCAAAATCAGTGTCATTATCAGAGACCACAGGACTAGGACCCTTTCCTTCCTCTTGATTCTCTCCTCCTCCAGATGAATAAGACAAATCAGTTTCCTGTCGCAACCTATTCCCAAATCTGTGACCCATATTCAGCAGAACCACCTTCTTCTTCTTCTTTTTGTTCTCCTTTAGGATGAGAGTCTTCAAATCCTGCTTCCCTTTGGCCAAGTTCAGGAACATCTCTTGGAATTGGGCATTATGGGCTTGAAGAGCCTTGATGGCTTGATCGATAGGTATTTCAGAAGACATTTCATGCTGAAATAAACAATGAAGAAGATAAGAAACCTGTAATGGTACCTGTGATGAGGTGCATGATAATGGAATGCGTATGAAATGATTTCAAAGAATTTGGGAGATTTAAATTTGTGAACCAAGAAATAAACAAACTTTATTAGATTCAAACTTGTAAAATGTTTAACAATGCCTTGAAGGCGTTACAAAAGAAATAAACTGAAAACAAATCTAAGCTAGAAAAAAGCAAAAATCAGAAATCCCATGGTCGCTTTCCCTTCGTGCTGACATAATCATTGATCGTCCTTTCATTCTCAAGTTGCCTCGTGAGCTTCAAGATCTTCCTCTCTTTCTCATTATACTTATCCCTATAGGTATCCCTCTCCTCCTTTAGATGAATCAAGGATCTCTTCAATGCCCCAAGATCAGTAGGCATGTAGGGATGAAGGACTGTGTAAGGAACCCCTTCTTCATTAGTATGCTCCACAATCACTGGTAACACAACTTCATAAGGAATCCCAAGCTTTTGAGCACGGGCTCGAACCCAATGGAGATAAGGTTGCATAGGGAGGGAAGTCTTTAGTCCTAGCTCGTGAGGGTCAGACCTGTTAACCATGCCCCAAACTCGTATAAACCCGCGACGATGCTAATCCACGTCCCCCTTGTAGTCAATGATAATGTTTGTAAGAAGCAGCTCATAGGGACCGTCTCTCCGAGCACGTCCAAACTGTCGTAAATCCAAACAAGGACTATAGGTTATTCCCCCTCTAATTCCAAGCAACGGGACATTAGGGTATTCCCCACATCGATCGATGACAACTACTCTTTCCATATCCTTAGAACTCCAAAGAATGTCTGTATGAGCAAGGGACATGATTCTGTAAGCCCAACCTACACCTTCCTCATTCTTCAAAACAGACTTGGGGAGGTGCAAAATAAACCACCTCGCCAGCAGCGGCATGCAACACATGAGGGTCCCCCTTCTTTGCACGGTACGAGTATAGAGAGCATGTAAAATATCACCCAGAAGAGTAGGTACTGGATTACGAGACAAGAAGATCTTGACCGCATTCACATCTATGAAGGAGTCTGGATTCGGGAAAAGAACCAAACCGTAGATGAGGAGAACCAAGATGTCTTCAAAAGCTTGAAAATCCAAGTTATCCCAGAACTGTTGAGCTTGATCCATCAGAAACTTGGCCAAGAAACCTTTAACCCTGCTCCGTGTCTCCCAATTGGATACTACATTAGCCCTTTTTAGATGTAAGGCTGAAGCAATGTCCTCAGGTTTAGGAACCTCTTCCAAACCTGTGAAGGGTGTCTGCTCGAGGATGGATATGCCCAGTGATTCAGAAAACTCCTCCAAAGTGGGAACTAGCTGATAATCCGGGAAGGTGAAACAATGATGCACCGGATCAAAGAAATGGAAAAGCACACTCATCATTTGCTCATCCAATTTTGAAGTGACCAAACTAAGAAGATGACCATCTCTTCTAACGAATGAATAAGTATCAGGGACTTTTGAGACTAACTCTCTGAGCTGAGCAGGCATTTGCAGGAAGTTAACTCGAATGGTGTTTCTGCGTACTGAAGCCATAATCTTCAAAACAGAACAAAGATAAATCCCCTCGGTCTTTGAAATGGTTAGCGTAATGAAGTATGCATGCTATGTCATGATGCATGATGTCATGATAAAACATACAACAGGTATAGCAGGTAACAAACATGGTAAAGGAAAACAAGTCACACAAGAGCCCTTAAATTTCAGGCTTGCATGGAGTCTAGGTACTACCCTCTTGAAGTTCAGTTGGTTTCAACCTGTCCTAATAATAGTAACCGGGTTCTAGAGGTTCTCAATATCACTGACCATCCTCCATCGGTCATGCTTTCAGCTCACGCAATCTTTTCTTGCAGCCGAAACTATCTCGAGAGTATGGTCTCAATGAATGTAGTATCGAGTATCAACCAGTTCTCAGCTCTATACCGAGGCCGGCCATCTCACTACTTCCTATGGCCAAGTTGGTCAATTATAGGTTCTAAGGTCAGTTGATGCTTAACGACCCATATAGCAGCCCCGTATTCTCCTCGTTCCTCCATGAGGGATACCGGTACCAACTAATGTGCCACATCAACGTAGCTACTGCTTTAACCGTATCGGTCTATGCTGTACAGTTCCCTCACAGTTTATTTCTACTTACCTAAAAGGTGTCCCCAGATCCGGGTTAGGATCTATAGTAACTCCGATACAAAGCCCACAAAAATAAAGCAATCAAATCAAACAATAGAAGCAAATATGATGAACTAATCCTAAGGTATACCCCACTTATTAAATCCCTAGCAGAGTCGCCAGTTCTGTGATACGGTGGCTAGAACCAGACTGTTTTGAAATGCTGGTTTGCGTTTTGCGCTTTTTGTTCGCAAAATGTCGCGGTAAGTAAGAGTCGCCACCGACTTTTATTTTATCCAACTGGAAAGGAAAAAAGCACTGAAAAATTCCTTTTTCGAGATTTTGAGTACGGAGGGTAGATTATAGAAAGGGAAGGTATTAGCACCCTTTTTATCTGTACTTTTCTAAGGGCTCTTAGGTACTTTCTCATCATTTCAAAATTGCTTGTGTATGTTTGATTTGAAAAAGTTTTTGACTTCGATTTAACCCTTGCTCATTTCTTCAAGAGTTTTACGAAGTGTTTTTGAAAACTTTGTTTGAAAAGAGTGTAAGTGTGAAAATTTTTGTTTGGATTGAGCAAGTACTTAAGATTATACTTACTCGAAAAAGAGAATTGTTCTATGTTTGTTTCCTTTAGACAGTGCTATCCCACTATTAGTGAGTAGGTAGCACCGTCGTTGGAGTTTTAAGGGTCAATTCGAAAGGGACGTACGGTCACTAAAGCAATGTTAGGACGTCTTAGTAGTAACCCTAATGTCTTAAGATCAATATTTGAGGCAACGTATCCGAGGCAACTTTTCCGAATGGGACTTTGATCTTTGTTTAGACAAGAGAGCGACCACTAAAATATCCTATACTTAATGATCGTTTACCGAAGGCAACCGAAGTGAGAGTATACCCTAGGAGTGCGCATGTGCGAGTGATTCAATTTCAAGGTTCTTATCTTTGCACATTTTAGGGTTTGCTAACTGTTTTAATTTTAACATACATTCTTGTCATGCAATCCCTATTATCATATATCTAACAGTTAATATTTTGCGGAAATTAAGGTGCGAAAAATAAAGCTAAGTTATTACAAGGCTTTGGGTATTAATTACATAGCCAAAAACAACCCGTAAAAAAATGATAAATGAACGATAAAAAGTCCTAATTAATCTATTACATCTTGTGAGCAATTACATCAATATGGAAAAATAAAATAATGAAGCACGCACGAGGAATTTAAGAACGATAGGAAATTAGGGTTTTGACCCCGTCTAACCTAATTGAAAGAAAAAATTATTTTTGTTGTTTTTAATTATTTTAAAGAAGAAGAATAAGATTTTTAAATTAAATACAAATCTAATTAGTAATTAAATTAAATTAAAGAAAATAACTTACATGGCCTATTTTTGTATTTTTGTTATTTTTTAAGAAAAAGAAAATAAGAATTAAATTAAACTACAACCCTAATTTTCTAATTGTTTTTAATTTATTCACAAAAGAAATTAAAGTTTACTAAAATTAAATAACCTCACCCAATTAATTTTTGTATAAAAAACAAATATCCTAAATCTAATTGGATGAAAATATTTTTTTTGTGATTTTTTTATAAAAAGAATTAATTTTATGTTAGTAAAAATAACTAAATAAATTAAATAAAAGAAAAATATAAAAAGAGAAAAAAGAAGAATTGGGCCTGAAATTGGTAAATTGGTGAGGTGTGGATAGCAAGCTCTTGGCCCAAACAAATCTGACCCACATTGACCTTCCACGATTCCCTGCTGCATGTTGACCAAGGCCTATGATGCTCCTTCATCTGATGGCCTTTAGATCTGGCCATCTAGAGATACAATGGCTGGATCCTGAGGGCACATGGTGGTTCTTTGGCCTTGTGTGCACGCCTGAACATTTATAGAAAAATAATATGAAATACATGGGAGACTTGGGATTCGAACCCAGGTCCTATAACCTTTTCCAATTGCTCCACTACCAACTAGGCTGCGTGTGTTAGTTGTATGTCAAACAACCAATAATTATTATATTAAAAACAAGCGAAAATAAAAGTATTCCGCACGCAAATTCAAATGGGCGAATAGGGGGATACCACGCCTTCATCCATGTCCTCTCTCCATGGCTAAAAGATGCAGTGACTTTTACCTACGGACAACGTCCGTCACTACAAACCCTGCAATTCTCAAAATCAAACACAAGCAAGATAAATAAAATCTAAGGCCATGAATCAACTCGTCTTGGCCTGCTGAGCACGATGGTGCCCTTCTTGTGGCCCAATTTTGCCTGTACACAAAGATCCTAAATCGAAGCAAAAAAACCTAACAATGGCAAATCCTGATATAGTCCAGAAATATGCAATTGAATGTTATAGATAGCTTGAAAATGTTTCAAGGAGCAAGAATATACAAGTATTTCATGCTATAGATGCCAAAATCATGCAATTCGATTTCAAGAAGAAGCCATTGTCGTGGTTGACTTACAGTGAGTTCTAGCGCTGGAAACTCCTTGTTCTTGATTGGTATAGCTTGCTTGTGATCCCAGGAAGTGAATGAGATGGTCAGGGAGCCTTGTAATCGCCCGGAACTATGAAATCAACTCAACACTTTTTTGTGATCTTTTCAAGTTTGTTCTGCCTTTCCACGCCTCTCAAGCCTTGTGTTTTAGGTCTGCCAATGTTCACTATATACCAAGGATTGGATTAAGGTTGAAATTATGCTCTCAATCTTCATCCATTATGGCTTTTGATTTTGATTTGATTCACTTGAAGATCTTTCCAAAAATAGGCCAAAACCAATATTTTCATGCACACAAAGGCCTTGCACGATTTGATTTACTTGCCAGCTACATATGGGACCTGAAACATGCACAAGATCTTGAGGTTTCAATGATTTGGATTTTTTTCATGATTTGTTTTGATTTAAATTGATTTAATTGCAATAAAAATCAAAATAAATAATAAAAATAAGATAAAGACAAATGGGAAGAGCTAGGGCTCGTGGACCATGCTACCAACTCAAAACAAGTGCAAAAAGTTAGGCCTATTTAGCAAAAATTGCAATTTGAGGCATGTTGACTTTTGACAATTTTGCAAAAAAGGTCAACTTCACCAATGCATAACTTCCTCAATTTTGACTCTTTGAAGGTGTTCCTGGACTTTTTATAAATCTTGATATGTCCTATAAGCAACCCTTTTGGTTTCATCTCAATTGGGTCTTCCATGTTCATGTATGAAGCTTTAACAAAAAGGTGTTTTGTTGACTTTTCAAAATGACCTATAATATCCAAATTCATAACTTCTTGTGAGTGTATGTTTTGAACTTGGGATCTGAAGATAGATTGTAGAGCATTGTATTCTATTCAAAATGAGCTTTGGATGGGTCATTTATCATAAAGTAGGAGAAAGTTATGCTTGGTCAAAGTTGAGTTGACTTTTCCTGCAAAACCCTAATTTAGCAACTTTTGGTTCTTGATGAATTATCAGCAATCCTTGATGAATCATGACAAAACCTTGATCAAATGATGAATGATACTTCAAAATGAGGATGTTGACCAAAAATCTTGAAGTTGGACTGTATATAAGCCACAGTTGACTTTTGCCCCAGCACAGTCGATTTTCATGCTTTTGAGCAATTGACTGAGCAAACTTCCTCTGCAAGGCTTGAAACATGACATGTATGATCTTGAGAACATATTAGGAAAATCGTGAGCATTTGGTATCCCTTGGACTCAAGTATCTTGATGTAACATGAAACCCTAATTTGAGGTAGACTGCCTTAGGAGAGAGCTTGTCTGGTCAACTCTTGGACTTCCTTGAGCAACTTGAGGATCTTTCTTGAAATGTTTTGAGAAATATGGGAGGGAAAATTTTGGGGTACAACACAATCAATTGCATAGGTAATGTAAATCGATTTCACATACAAACAGAAGTAAAAGATCTGAAATTTTGAAGTGTGCAATCAATTGCACTAAGATGTAAATCGATTGAATGCGGAAGAAAAGTGAAATTTTATCTTTGAAAAGCTTGAGTAATGATTCTTAAACATTTATTTTTCATTTTTGAGCATCTATATCTTAAGATCAACGTAGATAATATTATTATACCTTTAAAGTTGTTGAGAGATTTGAATGAAGATATTATCCTTAGATGCTTAGATGCTTTATCAAAATCTTTGCCTTCTTTGTTAGCCATGGTTTGTCTTCATAAAAACAAAAGTGTATGTGTGTGTGTGTGTGTGTGTGTGTGTGTGTGTGTGTGTGTGTGTGTGTGTGTGTGTGTGTGTGTGTGTGTGTGTGTATGTGTGTGTGTGTGTGTGTGTGTGAGTGTGTGTGTGTGTATGCTTGTCTCTAACTATTGTAGCCCAAAGAAAGATGCAAATTCTCTATGACTCAAGGGAAAATTTTGATCAAGAGGGAGTTATCAAAGATAGGGGGAGCATTCACATAAGAGTTTCTCATTCTGCCTAAAAGAGTCAAGCATCTTCAACATTTTGTTTTGATGAAGATAATTACTATGTGCATTTATCAAAGGATGAGAAAAAGCATCATGGAGCAATATGGCTATGGTTAAGTTTTCAATATTACTACATATATTTTGTACATTTTTTATTGCATCTTTCCCTTCCTTTTGATAATGTCAAAGGGGGAGAAGAATGTTGTACTTTATGCTTGTGTATTTTCTTGTCTTAAATTTCTAAGGTACTCTTCAACCAAGATGAACAAATTCGAAGGATTCCAACCTTCTCATACAAAGGGGGAGTTATGCATCTTAGGGAGAGAAGCTCTTTCCGGAAATCACATCGCATCAAGCAAGATCGTTTGTCATCATCAAAAAGGGGGAGAATGTAAAATTAAGCTTCTCAAATGCACTTTTGTTTTGATGAAGACAAACCATGATTATCAAAGAAGGAAAAGATTTTTGACTAAGCTAAAAGAATCTGTGAATAAAGTCTTCAGTTCAAGCACTTAGAAATATTTCAAAGTATAATGATAATACTTACTTTGAACTTAAGACATAGATTCTCAATGGTAAAAAGAAATATTTTATATTATCCAAACCTTTACTCAAGTTTTTCTAAGCTAAAAATCATTTTTCACTTGAGTGCAATTGATTTGCATATTAGTGCAATCGATTGCATGCTTCAATTTTTTTCAAATCTTTTGCTAATGTTTCTCAGTGAAATCAATTTGCATGTTTGTGCAATCGATTGCACTCAATCAATTTTTGCTACTGACTTCACATGCAATCGGTTTACACTCTTGTGAAATCGATTGCACACTCAAAATATTTGAAATTCTAGTTGTTGAAACCCCGTGCATTCGATTTACACCAAGGGTGCAATCGATTGCATGCTGCACGATTTTGAAAAACAGGAGCTTTGAACATGCCTGTTCATAACACCATTTCATGGAAACCTTTCACTCAATCTTGGCAATTGTTCATGGTTCATTTACAGAACTGTATGATGTTTCAAAAGGGTGTTATAAACATATAAATACTCATTTTCAAAATCATTTTAAACAGGTCTTCCAATTATACTTTCTGAATTTTCAAAAATCAAACTCAAGCTGTTATACATTTTCATACACAAGTTTTTTGCACACTTTCACATATTGTTAACCAGAAAACTTTGAGCATTATATATCTTGAGTCATTGTAAACTATTGTCATTGGAAGAGAAGATCAATTCAGATAAAATCACTCATAGTGATTATCACACTACAAACTCAGTCAAATCAAATAGTGTTATATACTTGCTTATTTTTCAGGATTGTTGAAAATAAATTTAAGTGGTTTTATAAAACTTATTTTTCCAGGATTGTTGAATACAAGTAAAGTCACTTTGAGAGGATTGTTCTCATTTTTGACATAGTGAAAATCCAAGAGGATTGTTCTTGGTCCAAGAGGATTGTTCTTGGTGGTTTTATTGGTTAGAGTCTTGTATAGAAGGACTGGGGTGTCTTGTCTAGAGATCTAATAATAAGGAAATCTCTTTCATGTTGAAAGGGGACTGGAGTACTCTCGAACTGTGAGGGGAACCAGGATATATCTTTGTGTTCTTTATTTTTCCGCATTTATCGCTTTCATCACTAGTCATAAACCAGAAAAGAAAGAAACACATTAGTAAACTCATGCACTAAACCAGAAAAATAATATCCATCATCACTAAAACGGTAAAACTTTAAAAGTACCTAATTCACCCCCCTCTTAGGCGCACTCTTATACTTACAATTGGCATCAGAGTAAGTTATAGGTAGCTTGTTCCTAAAAGATCTAGAATGGCTTCCGCAAATCAAAATCCCGTTTTCAGAGATGGTGGTAGTAACAACAAGCCTCCTCTATTTTGTGTTGCATATTTTAACTTCGGGAAAATACGCATGAAGGAACATCGAGTAGCACAAGGAGAAGAAATATGGGATGCCGTCGAGAATGGTCCATTTATCCCTATAACGGTAATCAATGGTGTTGGCTCATCAAAGCCTAAAACTGCATGGGACGAAGATGGTAAGAAGAAGGTTCTCTATGATAAAAAGGCAATAAACCTTATTCAAGGTTCTCTTAGAATGGCTGAATTCTACTATGTCTAAGCATGCAAAATAGCAAAAGAAATATGGGATACCTTGGTACAAACTCATGAAGGAACTGTTGAAGTTAAAAGATCAAGACGAAATACCCTGAGTTAAGAATACATATTATTTAGAATGCAGCCTGGATAAACCATTCTTGACCTATAAAAGAGATTTGTGCACTTGAAAAATCATCTATGTGCTCTTGGTAAGACTTTGACGAATGATGAACTAAATCTAAAAGTACTTAGGTCCTTAACTAGGGAATGGCAACCATAGGTAACGGCAATTTCAGAAAAGAAAAGTCTCTCCTCCATGACGTCCGCAACATTGTTTGGGAAACTTCAAGAATATGAAACGTAACTCAGAAGATTTGAAAAACATGAAAATAAAGAGAAAAATCCAAGAATATTGCTTTGAAGATAGATTCCAAGGAAGTTTAAAAGGAAGACAATCTGGAAGAAGATGAAAATTTCATGCTTCTTCTTAAAAGGCTTGGTAAGTTCTTTGGTAGAAATGAAAAATCCTTTTCTCATTCAAGAGGAAAGAAACAATTCAAGAAAAAAGAAGCTTCCACATCAACACAAGAAGTCACATGATATAAATATGGTAAGCAAGGTCATATCAAGCCAGATTGTCTGAAACTCTCCAAGAAAGATGGCTACAAAAGCAAAAAGGGATTCAAGAACAAAAAGGCCTATGTTTCATGGGAGGAAAATGAAATAAGTTCCTCATCCGATTCCGATTATGATGAAAGTGCAAATCTAGCATTGATGGCCTCACACCATTCCGATGATGAAGACAATGAGGTTAGTAATGAATTTTTCCATTTTTGATAGTGATGCACAAGGTTCTATAGATGAACTATTTAATGAATGCAAAATTCTGTATAAAAATATTTCATCTCAAAAGAAACAAATTTCATCCATAGAAGAAAAATGTGAATCTATGGAAAAAGATTTCAAAGAAGAAAAACAAAAATTAAGTGATGAACAAAAACATAATTTTGTATGAAAAAATTGTGAATCACTCTCTTTCCAAATAGTCCAATTAAAAAGAGTCATTGAAAGATATGAAAAAGGCCAAATTGGATTGGAAGGTGTTCTTAGCCAACAAAGATACTCCAATGATAAAAGTGGACTTGGATATTCAAAGTTTTCAAAACCAAGTTGTAATAAAACTATCTTTGTTAAGGCTAGTTATCAATCATCTAAAGAGAAAGTGAAGAAATCTAAAATATTTCATCACTATCCTAAAAAGAAAACATTTCCTAAGAAGAAATCTTATCCTTCTAGATATAGAAGTAACTTTGAACCTACTTGTTTTTATTGTGGTATTAAAGGCCATACACCTAATTCTTGCTATGTTAGAAACTTTAGTGTGGCAAGTGGGCATTATGTGTGGCTAAAGAAAGACACTAATTATGAAGGACTCAAAGAAACTTGGGTACCTAACAAAGCCTAATCTTGATAGTGGTTGTTCAAAGCATATGACGGGAGACATACACTAACTTTCATATCTAGTTCAAGTCCAAAGATTATTTCACATATGGGAAATACCTTAAAGGAAGAATTCTTGGCATTGGAAAAGTTGATACACTAACTTTCATATCCATTTAAGATGTACTCCAAGTTGAAGAACAAAAGACAACTTCTAAGTACAAGTCAACTTTGTGACAAAGGCTTCAACATCATGTTCCCAAAAGATGAATGATTTTTGAAGTCACTCTTGAGTATATATATATATATATATATATATATATATATATATATATATATATATATATATATATATATATATATATATATATATATATATATATATATATATATATATATATATATATATATATATATATATATATATATATATATATATATATATATATATGTGTGTGTGTGTGTGTGTGTGTGTGTGTGTGTGTGTGTGTGTGTGTGTGTGTGTGTGTGTGTGTGTGTGTGTGTGTATGTGTGTGTGTGTGTGTGTGTGTGTGTGTGTGTGTGTCTCTAACTATTGCAGCCCAAAGAAAGATGCAAAGTCTCTATGACTCAAGGGAGAATTTTGATCAAGAGGGAGTTATCAAAGATATGGGGAGCATTCACATAAGAGTTTCTCATTCTTCCTAAAAGAGACAAGCATCTTTAACAATTTGTTTTTATGAAGATAACTACTATGTGCATTTATCAAAGGATGAGAAAAAGCATCATGGAGCAATATGGCTATGGTTAACTTTTCAATATTACTACATATATTTTGTCCATTTTTTATTGCATCTTTCCCTTATTTTTGATAATGTCAAGGGGGGAGAAGGATGTTTTACTTTATGCTTGTGTATTTCCTTGTCTTAAATTTCTAAGTTACTATTCAACCAAGATGAACAAATTAAAAGGATTCCAACCTTCTCATACAAAGGGGGAGTTATGCATCTTAGAGGGAGAAGCTCTTTCCAGAAATTACATCGCATCAAGCAAGATCGTTTGTCATCGTCAAAAATGGGGAGAATGTAAAATCAAGCTTCTCAATGCACGTTTGTTTTGATGAAGACAAACCATGATTGTCAAAGAAGGCAAAGATTTTTGACTCAGCTAAAAGTATCTATGAATAAAGTCTTCAGTTCAAGCACTTACCAAAATTTCAAGGTATAATGAGAATACTTACTTTGAACTTAAGACATAGATTCTAAATGGTAAAAAGAAATATTGTATATTGTCCAAACCTTTACTCAAGTTTTTCTAAGCTAAAAATCATTGTTCACTTGAGTGCAATAGATTTTCATATTAGTGGAATTGATTGCATGCTTCAATTTTTTTCAAATCTTTTACTACTGTTTCTCAGTGCAATTGATTTGCATGTTTGAGCAATCGATTACACTCAATCAATTTTTGCTACTGACTTCACATGCAATTAATTTACACTCTTGTGAAATCGATTGCACACTCAAAATATTTGAAATTCTAGCTGTTGAAACCCCATGCATTCGATTTACACCAAGGGTGCAATCGATTGCATGCTGCACGATTTTGAAAAAGAGCAGCTTTGCACATGCATGTTCATAACACCGTTTCATGGAAACCTTTCACTCAATCTTGGCAATTGTTCATGGTTCATTTACAGAAATTTATGATGTTTCAAAAGGGTGCTATGAACATATAAATACTCATTTTCAAAATCATTTTAAATAGCTCTTCTAATTATACTTTCTGAATTTTCAAAAATCAAACTCAAGTTGTTATACATTTTCATACACAAGTTTTCTGCACACTTTCACATATTGTTAACCAGAAAACTTTGAGCATTATATATCTTGAGTCATTGTATACTATTGTCATTGGAAGAGAAGATCAATTCAGATAAAATCACTCATAGTGATTATCACACTACAAACTCAGTCTAATCAAATAGTGTTATGTAATTGCTTATTTTTCAGGATTGTTGAAAATAAGTTTAAGTGGTTTTATAAAACTTATTTTTCAAGGATTATTGGATACAAGTAAAGACACTTTGAGAGGATTGTTCTCATTGTTGACATATTGAAAATCTAATAGGATTGTTCTTGGTCCAAGAGGATTGTTCTTGGTGGTTTTATTGGTTAGAGTCTTGTATAGAAGTACTAGGGTGTCTTGTCTAGAGATCAAACAATAAGGAAATCTCTTTCATGTTGAAAGGGGACTGGAGTACTCTCGAACTGTTAGGAGAACCAGGATACATCTTTGTGTTCTTTACTTTTCCACATTTACCGCTTTCATCACTATTCATAAACCAGAAAAGAAAGAAACACATTTGTAAACTCATGCACTAAACCAGAAATATAATATTTATCATCACTAAAACGGTAAAACTTTAAAAGTACCTAATTCACCCCCCCCCCCCCCCCCATTTAGGCGCACTCTTATACTTACAATTGGCATCAGAGCAGGTTATAGGTAACCTGTTCCTAAAAGATCCAGAATGGCTTCCACAAATCAAAATCCAGTTTTCAGAGATGGTGGTAGTAACAACAAGCCTCCTCTATTTTGTGGTGAATATTTTGACTTCTGGAAAATACGCATGAAGGAACATCTAGAAGCACAAGGAGAAGAAATATGGGATGCCGTTGAGAATGGTCCATTTATCCCTATAACGGTAATCAATGGTGTTGGCTCATCAAAGCATAAAACTGCACGGGACGAAGATGATAAGAAGAAGGTTCTCTATGATAAAAAGGCAATAAACCTTCTTCAAGGTGCACTTAGCATGGCTGAATTCTTCTGTGTCTAGGCATTCAAAATAGCAAAAGAAATATGGGATACCTTGGTACAAACTCATGAAGGAACTGTTGAAGTTAAAAGATCAAGACTAAATACCCTGAGTTAAGAATACAT
Source organism: Vicia faba (assembly GCA_948472305.1). Lineage (NCBI taxonomy): Eukaryota > Viridiplantae > Streptophyta > Magnoliopsida > Fabales > Fabaceae > Vicia > Vicia faba. Next base: position 477,205,393 of record OX451737.1, read on the forward strand.
ATTATTTCGAATGCAGCCCGGAGAAACCATTCTTGACCTACAAAAGAGATTTGTGCACTTGACAAATCATCTAAGTTCTCCTGGTAAGACTTTGATGAATGATGAACTAAATTAGAAAGTACTTAGGTCCTTAACTAGGGAATGACAACCAAAGGTAATGACAATTTTAGAAAACATCCATGACGTCCGCAACATTGTTTGGGAAACTTCAAGAATATGAAACGGAACTCGGAAGACTTGAAAAACATGAAAATCAAGAGAAGAAATCAAAGAATATTGCTTTAAAGATAGATTCCAAGGAAGTTGAAAAGGAAGACAATCTGGAAGAAGATGAAAATTTCATGCTTCTTGTTAAAAGGCTTGGTAAGTTCTTTGGTAGAAATGACAAATCCTTTTCTCATTCAAAAGGAAATAAACAATTCAAGAATAAGGAAGCTTCCACATCAACACAAGAAGTCACATGTTATGAATGTGGTAAGCAAGGTCATATCAAGCCAGATTGTCCGAAACTCTCCAAGAAAGGTGGCTACAAAAGCAAAAAGGGATTCAAGAACAAAAAGTCCTATGTTGCATGGTAGGATAATGAAATAAGTTCCTCATCCAATTCTGATAGTGATGAAAGTGAAAATCTAGCATTGATGGCCTCACAACATTCCGATGATGAAGACAATGAGGTTAGTAATGAATTTTCTCTTTTTGATATTGATGCACAAGGTGCTATAGATGAACTATTGAATGAATGCAAAATTCTGTATAAAACTATTTCATCTCAAAAGAAACAAATTTCATCCTTAGAAGAAAAATGTGAATCTATGGAAAAATATTTCAAAGAAAAACAAAAATTAAGTGATGAACAAAAACATAATTTTGTATGAAAAAATTGTGAATCACTCTCTTTCCAAATTGTCCAATTGAAAAGAGTCATTGAAAGATGTGAAAAAGGCCAAATTGGATTGGAAGGTGTTCTTAGCCAACAAAGATACTCCAATGATAAAAGTGGACTTGGATATTCAAAGTTTTCAAAACCAAGTTGTAATAAAAAACTATATTTGTTAAGGCTAGTGATCAATCATCCAAAGAGAAAGTGAACAAATCTAAAATAGTTCATCACTATCCTAAAAAGAAAACATTTCCTAAGAAGAAATCTTAACCTTCTAGATATAGAAGTAACTTTGAACGTACTTGTTTTTATTGTGGTATTAAAGGCCATACACCTAATGCTTGCTATGTTAGAAACTTTAGTGTGGCAAGTGGGCATCATGTGTGGGTAAAGAAAGGCACTAATTATGAAGGACCCAAAGCAACTTGGGTACCTAACAAAGCCTAATTTGTTTTGCAGGTATGCTTGAAGACCACATGCAATATTTGGTATCTTGCTAGTGGTTATTCAAATCATATGACGGGAGACATACACTAACTTTCAAATCTAGTTCAAGTCCAAGGATTATTTAACATATGGTAAATACCTTAAAGGAAGAATTCTTGGCATTGGAAAAGTTGATACGCTAACTTTCATATCCATTGAAGATGTACTCCAAGTTAAAGAACAAAAGACAACTTCTAAGTACAAGTCAACTTTGTGACAAAGGCTTCAACATCATGTTCTCAAAAGATGAATGATTTATGAAGTCACTCTTGATATATATATATATATATATATATATATATATATATATATATATATATATATATATATATATATATATATATATATATATATATATATATATATATATATATATATATATATATATATATATATATATATATATATATATATATATATATATATATATCTGTGTGTGTGTGTGTATGCTAGTCTCTAACTATTGAAGCCCAAAGAAAGATGCAAATTCTCTATGACTCAAGAGAGAATTTTGATCAAGAGGGAGTTATCAAAGATAGAGGGAGCATTCACATAAGAGTTTCTCATTCTGCCTAAAAGAGTCTAGCATCTTCAACTTTTTGTTTTGATGAAGATATTTTACTATGTGCATTTATCAATGGATGAGAAAAAGCATCGTGGAGCAATATGGCTATGGTTAAGTTTTCAATATTACTACATATATTTTGTCCATTTTTTATTGCATCTTTCCCTTCTTTTTGATAATGTCAAAGGGGGAGAAGGATGTTGTACTTTATGCTTGTGTATTTCCTTGTCTTAAATTTCTAAGGTACTCTTCAACCAAGATGAACAAATTCAAAGGATTCCAACCTTCTCATACAAAGGGGGAGTTATGCATCTTAGGGGGAGAAGCTCTTTCCGGAAATTACATCGCATCAAGCAAGATCGTTTGCCATCATCAAAAACGGGGAGAATGTAAAATCAAGCTTCTCAAATGCACTTTTGTTTTGATGAATAAAAACTATGATTGTCAAAGAAGGCAAAGATTTTTGACTCAGCTAAAAGCATATGTGAATAAAGTCTTCAGTTCAAGCACTTAGCAAAATTTCAAGGTATAATGATAATAATTACTTTGAACTTAAGACATAGATGCTCAATGGTAAAAAGAAATATTTTATATTGTCCAAACCTTTACTCAAGTTTTTCTAAGCTAAAAATCATTTTTCACTTGAGTGCAATCGATTTGCATATTAGTGCAATCGATTGCATCCTTCAATTTTTTTCAAATCTTTTGCTATTGTTTCTCAGTGAAATAGATTTACATGTTTGTGCAATCGATTGCACTCAATCAATTTTTTCTACTGACTTCACAAGCAATCAATTTACACTCTTGTGCCATCCATTTCACACTCAAAATATTTGAAATTCTAGTTGTTGAAACCTCGTGCAATCGATTTACACCAAGGGTGCAATCGATTGCATGATGCACGATTTTGAAAAACAGCAGCTTTGCACATGCCTGTTCATAACACTATATCATGGAAACCGTTCACTCAATCTTCGGAATTATTCATGGTTCATTTACAGAACTTTATGATGTTTCAAAAGGGCACTATGAACATATAAATACTCATTTTCAAAATCATTTTAAACAGCTCTTCCAATTATACTTTCTGAATTTTCAAAAATCAAACTCAAGCTGTTATACATTTTCATACACAAGTTTTCTGCACAATTTCACATATTGTTAACCATAAAACTTTTAGCATTATATATCTTGAGTCATTGTATAATATTGTCATTGGAAGAGAAGATCAATTTAGATAAAATCACTCATAGTGATTATCACACTACAAACTCAATCAAATCAAATAGTGTTATATACTTGCTTATTTTTCAGGATTGTTGAAAATAAGTTTAAGTGGTTTTAGAAAACTTGTTTTTCCAGGATTATTGGATACAAGTAAAGTCACTTTGAGAGGATTGTTCTCATTGTTGACATAGTTAAAATCCAAGAGGATTGTTCTTGGTCCAAGAGGATTATTCTTGGTGGTTTTATTGGTTAGAGTCTTCTATAGAAGGACTAGAGTGTCTTGTCTAGAGATCTAACAATAAGGAAATCTCTTTCATGTTGAAAGGGAACTGGAGTGCTCTCAAACTGTAAGGGGAACCAGGATACATCTTTGTGTTCTTTACTTTTCCGCATTTACCGCTTTCATCACTAGTCATAAATCAGAAAAGAAAGAAACACATTTGTAACCTCATGCACTAAACCAGAAATATAATATCCATCATCACTAAAATTGTAAAACTTTAAAAGTACCTAATTCACCCCCCTCTTAGGCGCACTCTTATACTTACAATTGGCATCAAAGCAGGTTATAGGTAACCTGTTCCTAAAAGATCCAAAATGGCTTCCGCAAATCGAAATCTCGTTTTCAGAGATGTTGGTAGTAACAACAAGCCTCCTCTATTTTGTGGTGAATATTTTGACTTCTGGAAAATACGCATGAAGGAACATCTAGAAGCACAAGGAGAAGAAATATGGTATGCCATCGAGAATGGTCCATTTATCCCTATAACAGTAATCAATGGTGTTGGCTCATCAAAGCCTAAAACTGCATGGGACGAAGATGATAAGAAGAATGTTCTCTATGATAAAACGGCAATAAAACTTCTTCAAGGTGCACTTAGCATGGATGAATTCTTCTGTGTCTCGGCATGCAAAACAACAAAAGAAATATGGGATACCTTGGTACAAACTCATGAAGGAACTGTTGAAGTTAAAAGATCAAGACTAAATACCCTGAGTTAAGAATACATATTATTTCGAATGCAGCACGGAGAAACCATTCTTGATCTACAAAAGAGATTTGTGCACTTGATAAATCATCTAAGTGCTCTTGGTAAGACTTTGACGAATGATGAACTAAATCTGAAAGTACTTAGGTCCCTAACTAGGGAATGGCAACCAAAGGTAACGGCAATTTCAGAAAAGCAAAGTCTCTCCTCCATGACGTCCGCAACATTGTTTGGGAAACTTCAAGAATATGAAACGGAACTCGGAAGACTTGAAAAGCATGAAAATCAAGAGAAGATATCCAAGAATATTTCTTTGAAGATAGATTCCAAGGAAGTTGAAAAGGAAGACAATCCGGAAGAAGATGAAAATTTCATGCTTCTTGTTAAAAGGCTTGGTAAGTTCTTTGGTAGAAATAACAAATAATTTTCTCATTCAATAGGAAAGAAACAATTCAAGAAAAAGGAAGCTTCCACATCAACCCAAAAAGTCACATGTTATGAATGTGGTAAGCAAGGTCGTATCAAGCCGGATTGTCTGATACTCTCCAAGAAAGGTGGCTACAAAAGCAAAAAGGGATTCAAGAACAAAAAGGCCTATGTTGCATGGGAGGATAATGAAATAAGTTCCTCATCCAATTTCGATAGTGATGAAAGTGCAAATCTAGCATTGATGGTCTCACACCATTCCGATGATGAAGACAATGAGGTTAGTAATGAATTTTATCTTTTTGATAGTGATGCACAATGTACTATAGATGAACTATTGAATGAATTCAAATTCTGTATATACCTATTTCATCTCAAAAGAAACAAATTTCATCCTTAGAAGAAAAATGTGAATCTATGGAAAAAGATTTCAAAGAAGAAAAACAAAAATTAAGTGATGAACAAAAACATGATTTTGTATGCAAAAATTGTGAATCACTCTCTTTCCAAATTGTCCAAATAAAAAGAGTCATTGAAAGATATGAAAAAGGCCAAATTGGATTGGAAGGTGTTCTTAGCCAACAAAGATACTCCAATGATAAAAGTGGACTTGGATATTCAAAGTTTTAAAAACCAAGTTCTAATAAAAATATCTTTGTTAAGTCTAGTGATCAATCATCCAAAGATAAAGTGAACAAATCTAAAATAGTTCATCACAATCCTAAAAGAAAAACATTTCCTAAGAAGAAATCTTATCCTTCTAGATATAGAAGTAACTTTTGAACCTACTTGTTTTTATTGTGGTATTAAAGGCCATACACCTAATGCTTTCTATGTTAGAAACTTTAGTGTGGAAAGTGGGCATTATGTGTGGGTAAAGAAAGACACTAATTATGAAGGACACAAAGCAACTTGGGTACCTAACAAAGCCTAATTTGTTTTGCAAGTATGCTTGAAGACCACATGCAATCTTTGGTATCTTGATAGTGGTTGTTCAAAGCATATGACGGGAGACGAACACTAACTTTCAAATCTAGTTCAAGTCTAAGGATTATTTCACATATGGGAAATACCTTAAAGGAATAATTCTTGGCATTGGCAAAGTTGATACACTAACTTTCATATCCGTTGAAGATGTACTCCAAGTTGAAGAACAAAAGACAACTTCTAAGTACAAGTCAACTTTGTGACAAAGGTTTCAACATCATGTTCTCAAAAGATGAATGATTTATAAAGTCACTATTGATATATATATATATATATATATATATATATATATATATATATATATATGTGTGTGTGTGTGTGTGTGTGTGTGTGTGTGTGTGTGTGTGTGTGTGTGTGTGTGTGTGTGTGTGTGTGTGTGTGTGTGTGTGTGTGTGTGTGTGTGTGTGTGTGTGTGTGTGTGTGTGTGTGTGTGTGTGTGTGTGTGTGTGTGTGTGTGTGTGTGTGTGTGTGTGTATGTGTGTGTGTATGTGTATGCTTGTCTCTAACTATTGAAGCCCAAAGAAAGATGCAAATTCTCTATGACTCAAGAGAGAATTTTGATCAAGAGAGAGTTATCAAAGGTAGAGGGAGCATTCACATAAGAGTTTCTCATTCTGCCTAAAAGAGTCAAGCATCTTCAACATTTTGTTTAGATGAAGATAACTACTATGTGCATTTATCAAAGGATGAGAAAAAGCATCATGGAGCAATATGGCTATGGTTATGTTTTCAATATTACTACATATATTTTGTCCATTTTTTATTGCATCTTTCCCTTCTTTTTGATAATGTCAAAGGGGGGAAGGATGTTATACTTTATGCTTGTGTATTTCCTTTTCTTAAATGTCTAAGGTACTATTCAACCAAGATGAACAAATTCAAAGGATTTGAACCTTCTCATACAATAGGGGAGTTATGCATCTTAGGGGGAGAAGCTCTTTCCGGAAATTACATCGCATCAAGCAAGATCGTTTGTCATCATCAAAAAGCGGGAGAATGTAAAATCAAGCTTCTCAAATGCACTTTTGTTTTGATGAAGACAAACCATGATTGTCAAAGAAGGCAAATGTTTTTGTCTCAGCTAAAAGCATATGTGAATAAAGTCTTCAGTTCAAGCACTTAGAAAAATTTCAAGGTATAATAATAATACTTACTTTGAACTTAAGACATAGATGCTCAATGGTAAAAATAAATATTTTATATTGTCCAAACCTTTACTCAAGTTTTTCTAAGCTAAAAATAATATTTTATTTGAGTGCAATCGATTTGCATATTAGTGTAATCGATTGCATGCTTCAATTTTTTTCAAATCATTTGCTACTGTTTCTCAGTGCAATCGATTTACATGTTTGTGCAATCGATTGCACTCAATCAATTTTTGCTACTGACTTCACATGAAATCGATTTACACTCTTGTGCCATCAATTGCACACTCAAAATATTTGAAATTCTAGCTGTTGAAACCCCGTGCAATTGATTTACACCAAGGGTGCAATTGATTGCATGATGCACGATTTTTAAAAACAGCAGCTTTGCACATGCCTGTTCATAACATCATTTTATGGAAACCTTTAACTCAATCTTGGGAATTGTTCATGGTTCATTTACATAACTTTATGATGTTTTAAAAGGGTGCTATGAACATATAAATGCTCATTTTCAAAATCATTTTAAACAGTTCTTCCAATTATACTTTCTGAATTTTCAAAAAACAAAATCAAGTTGTTATACATTTTCATACACAACTTTTCTGCACACTTTCACATATTGTTAACCAGAAAACTTTGAGCATTATATATCTTGAGTCATTGTATACTATTGTCATTGGAAGAGAAGATCAATTCAGATAAAATCACACATAGTAATTATCACACTACAAACTCAGTCAAATCAAATAGTGTTATATACTTGCTTATTTTGCAGGATTGTTGAAAATAAGTTTAAGTGGTTTTATAAAACTTGTTTTTCCAGGATTGTTGGATACAAGTAAAGACACTTTGAGAAGATTGTTCTCATTGTTCACATAGTGAAAATCCAATAGGATTGTTCTTGGTCCAAGAGGATTGTTCTTGGTGGTTTTATTGGTTAGAGTCTTGTATAGAAGGACTAGGGTGTCTTGTCTAGAGATCTAACAATAAGGAAATCTATTTCATGTTGAAAGGGGACTGGAGTACTCTCGAACTGTGGGGGGAACCAGGATACATCTTTGTGTTCTTTACTTTTCTACATTTACCGCTTTCATCACTAGTCATAAACCAGAAAAGAAAGAAACACATTTGTAAACTGATGCACTAAACCAGAAAAATAATATCCATCATCACTAAAACGGTAAAACTTTAAAAGTACCTAATTCACCCCCCTCTTAGGCGCACTCTTATACTTACAATTGGCATTAGAGCAGGTTATAGGTAACCTGTTCCTAAAAGATCCATAATGACTTTCGCAAATCAAAATCTCGTTTTCAGAGATGGTGGTAGTAACAACAAGCCTCCTCTATTTTGTGGTGAATATTTTGAATTTTGGAAAATACGCATGAAGGAACATCTAGAAGCACAAGGAGAAGAAATATGGGATGCCATCGAGAATGGTCCATTTATCCCTATAACGGTAATCAATGGTGTTGGCTCATCAAAGCCTAAAACTGCATGGGACGAAGATGATAAGAAGAAGGTTCTCTATGATAAAAAGGCAATAAACCTTCTTCAATGTGAACTTAGCATGGATGAATTCTTTCGTGTCTCGGCATGCAAAATAACAAAAGAAATATGGGATACCTTGGTACAAACTCATGAAGGAACTGTTGAAGTTAAAAGATCAAGACTAAATACCCTGAGTCAAGAATACGAATTATTTCAAATGCAGCCCGGAGAAACTATTCTTGACCTACAAAAGAGATTTTTTCACTTGACAAATCATTTAAGTGCTCTTGGTAAGACTTTGACGAATGATGAACTAAATCTGAAAGTACTTAGGTCCTTAACTAGGGAATGCAACCAAAGGTAACGGCAATTTCAGAAGAGAAAATTCTCTCCTCCATGACGTCCGCAACATTGTTTGGGAAACTTCAAGAATATGAAACGGAACTCGGGAGACTTGAAAAAAATGAAAATCAATCTCTTAAGTTCAAAGTAAGTATTATCATAATACCTTGAAATTAATGTTAAGTTCTTGAACTGAAGACTTTATTCACAAATGCTTTTAGCTGAGTCAAAAATATTTGCCTTCTTTGACAATCATGGTTTGTCTTCATCAAAACAAAAGTGCATTTGAGAAGCTTGATTTTACAAATACATTCCCTAGCAACTCTAATATGCCTTCAGAAATGAATCGGGGCATATTTTGGAAGTTCACGTGATCATCTTCCCCAGTAGGCCCCCAGCGGATAAATAAGTTTGACCATTTTCCCCAGCATACGATGAAAACTTCCTCCGCACAGCCTATGAAATTCCATTTCCCATAAAAAATGATTCCTTCAGCACAGTTTACAGGAATTTAATTCTCCAGCAGAGTTTATCTCTCCAACACCATAAAATCCCCTACAGAATTCTCTTCTCCATTATGGTTTATTTCCCCAGTAGGGTTTGTCCCCAACAAAGTCCATTTCTCCGATTACTGCAAATCCTCGGAAAGATTCTCTTCTCCAGCAAAGTACAGTCAAAGTTGTTATCCCCAGAGAGTTGCTACGGAATCTAAAATTGGGCCAGATATCATTTAACTTTGTCTTTCCCAGAAGAATTGGTATCCATATTGGAAACTCGGTCAGACAACACCTTAGAAGGTTACACATCTCTTTTATCCCCAGGTCAGGGTATATAAGAACAAAATTCCCCAGTAGAGCGATGAATAATGTTCCTGAACTCCTTTATCCCCAAGCGGAACTTAAACATTCCCAACAGAGTATCCTCAAACGAAAAGCAAGAATACCCATCAGAGACATTCTAAACAAGAGTCATATTCTTCATCCCCAGTGGATACATGCTAAATAAGATTCATATTCTTCATCCCCAGCAACAGTCAGAAATTTATTTTCCCAAACAAGGATTTTATACAAAGCTACCAGTACGCTTCAACAACATCTTACATCCATACATCACTTACAAAACATCATAGCATATGCATACAAAACGCATATAGAAATCTCATTTATTTTGAGAACAACATTACGCAATGCATTACATACATCATGACATTGCACGAAACTAACTTTGCTTCTTTCAGGTTAGTCTGCAAATAGACGAATATCATCAGGAATTTTAAAACAAGTCGAAGATTAATTCCCGAAAATAAGACGGGGAACTTTCTATATGACCAAGAGGTATGAATTCCCAAAAAAGAACGGGTTTACCAACACAAAAGCAGGTCAAAGATTAATTACCAAAACAAGATGGGGAAATTATCTATACAGCCGATAAAACGCATGTCTTAGATTAATTCCCCAAAATAGGATGGGGCAATTATCTATATGACCAGGCAAAGATTAATTCTCGAAACAGGACGGGGAAACTATATGTATAACCAGGAAAAGATTAATTCTCGAAATAGGACGGGGCAACTATTGACATATCCATGTGGTATGAATTCCCGAAACAGGACAAGTTTACCAACAAAATTAGATTGTGGATCAATTTCCAAAATAGGACGGGGCGACTATCTACATGGAAAGCATTTCCATCAGAGACTAAATTTGACAAGCATTTCCCTCGGAGTCTAAATCTGACATGCAGCTACTTAAGCACTTTCCCTAGAGAGTCATCCTGTAAAGCATTCTTCGGATACAATCAAGCATAGACTTATTCTGATACTCCTATCAACGATCACTTTGGATGGCATCTATAAGCCCATCTCTGACATTCTGTCACCTCATGTAATGGCATCTTTAAATCTCAATCAAGCAATATTATCAACCAACAGTTTTACATTCATGCACATGCGAGTGCAAATTTCTGGGCACTTAAGTGTTCAATCCTCTTCCACCTTCAGGCCACGAATGACGAACATGCCAATCTAGCTCCTCAGGTTTAAGAAGATTGAACAAGGGTAGCTGTTGTACCGCAAAATTTTCCCTCCCATTCTTCTTCAAGATATCTTCTCATGCTTCAAGGTTGCTCAAGAATTGATCAGACAAATTCTCCTCCTAAGCAATTGGCCTACAACTAGAGTATCACTTTTCTTAAAGAATATTGGACTTTTAATGCCTCAAGTGTAATTCATGGTTTCTTATATGTATCCAAGAGTGCGCATACTAAGTTCCATGCCTTGCATCACAAGTTTGACCAGTCAATGGCCCAGATGACTGAAAATCAACTATATTGGACAAAAAGCCAATTATGGTCAACATACAGTCAAACTTCAAGATTTTTGCTCAAAATCAATATTTTTAAGTCATATTCATCATTTGATCAAGGGTTGATCATGATTCATCAGCAAAAGTTGCCAAATTAGGGTTTTCTTTAGGAGAAGTCAACTGAACTTTGACCAAGCACAACTTTCACATGATTCATTAAATTTTACTCAACCAAAGCTCATTTTGAAGGAAATTCAATTCTATACAACTTTGTCTATCTAAGCTCAAGTCTAAAAAATGCTTCATTTGAGAGATATGGGCCAATACATTATAGGTCATTTCAAAAGTCAACAAAAAGACACTTTTTGTCAAGGCAACGTACTTCAATATAAAGTATTCAAATGCGAAAATGGTCAAAGTAGAGAATATAGATGACATCTTGAGATTTCCAAAAAGTCGAAGATCACCCTCAAATGATGAAAATTGAGAGAGTTATGACTAGTGCAAGTTGAGAAATTTTGAGCAAATGCATGAAACCAAAAGTGATCAAACTTGGAATTTTGGGCTATTGGGATTTTGATTTAAAGTCCATGCGCGTGATACACTCCATAATAAACATTTGAATTACTTCATGCACCCCTGACCTTTTATTCTATTTATTTTGATTTTTATTTATTTTAAATTCAAATTAAATAAGATAAAAGTCAAGGTTCTACTTACAAAGGTCCAAGCCCAAATGATTTGACTTAATTCATCCTTATTTAAAGTCTCACTATTTCAGACAAGAGGACATGAATCCTTGTAACAAGAAACCTCTTCTAAAACTCCAAAGATATCAAATCCTAGGGCAAGGTGAAACCCTATTTGGCAGCCACTTTCAAAGCCTATCAACCCTTCCAATCGATCTCTGAGGTGGTACATGATAAGAATGAATCATTCGTGATGATCCAAAGCACACAAAACTGACATCTCATGCATCTCCGAATACCATTAATTTATGAATTCTTATTTTTTTTCATGCTTTAATTGAAACTAACACCACTAATATGCTTCTGAGATATCCATGTGCAGGACGAGACCATTGCATGATCCCCATAATGGATGAATCGTAGACTGCCATGCTTGGTCTGATTTATATTATTTTTGTCATGTCTTATAAACCAGCACGCTTTAGCTAAAAATAATGGTTCCATTAAATTTGCAAGGCATGATTTAGGGGGGTAGGGTCCCTTAGGATCTCTAATATTTTCTATTTTGCAGGAACATAAAACGTGCTCACCCGAGAAGGCGACCGAAGTTAGGGCTCCGGCGCCTCTCCGGTCCAGTAATGTTGTTTTATTATATAAATCGTTTCGGTAAAATAAATGGATGTATAGTAACCCCAATGGTAGAAGCGCGCGCGATAAGGAATTTGTGTACAAGGGCATGGGTTTTATCCCCGTCTCTTGTGGTTTTTATTCATACTTTCTGATTTTGCATATCACATGCAGCGCGTCCCACCCATCAACCATGCGCCTTGACGCTTCCCACCATCAGATCTTCACCGTTCTGACATGAGCTTCCAGGCGTGCAGCCCATGGTAAACCTCATGGGCTGCCCACACGAGATCATGCACTAAGGCAGTTGGGCCTAGACCTCCTTTTGCAATTTACACCCCCTCCCTTTGCCGAATCAGGACCAAACTTCTTTTTCTTATATTTTTCTTTTTTTATTTTACTTATTTATTTTTTATTATTTAATTAAAACACAAAAATATTAGTTTTTAGGTTAAAATTAATTAGGTTTAGTTCTAATTACCTTTTTCTTAATTAATTAATTTAACTAATTAATTTTCTTAAATTAAAATTAATAAGATTCTTAGGGTTTTTAATTAAATTAATTGACTTTTTTATTAATTAGTTAGGTTTTTAGGTTTTTTTAATTAATTAATCACAAATTATTTTTTTCATAAAAAAATTACCAAAAATCTTTTTTTTTTTTTCTATTTTCACTGTTTTAGATCTACTGTGCGTTCGCGAATATAATTTTTTATTTCTCGCATTTCTTTTATTTTTATTTTTATGTAACTGTTTACGGGTTGTAATAGCTTAAAGTTTTTATTTTCCGCTTTACTATTATGTAACTTCCCCAAGGCCATGTAATAGCGTAGGAATTTTATTTTCCGCATTTTATTTTACCTGCTATTATTTTACAATATTGCTTACAGTAACTAGGGTTGTATGGAAAGACTAAAATGAATAGTTAGAAAAAACCTAATTTCAAGATAAAAATAATTGAATTGAATCACTATTCACATATGGACCTCTAGGGTAACCTCTCTTGTTTCCTTTCAGAATAACGGTCATGTCCCTTAAACGTAGGGATGCTTTAGCAAAGACCCTTGAATCAAATATCAGAGTCCCTCGATGACCCTTCGACGTTGCCTTTTGATAAATGATCCAGTCCCTTAACGAAATTGCTAAAGTGTCCTTACTAGTTACTTTCGATGATTGTACGATGGCCCTCGCATGTCCCTTCACATCCAATAGATAGGGCTTCCTACTAACTAATGGTACAGATAGCACTGTCTAAAGGAGGAGGAAAATACATGAATGACCTTGAGTAGGGTAGATACTTTTAATCGCTTGCTCACAAAGCTCTTCAAAACAAAACATTTCACACAAACACTTTCAAAATATTTTCAAAACCCTTTGTACGCATTCTCAAGGATCGATACGAGAATCATTACAAATTTTTGCCTTACATTGGCAACTTTTCAAAATATTTTCAAACACACAACACAAAGCAATTTTCAAAAAGTGAGCTAAGCGATTAAGAGCCTGTAGATAACTAAGGATAAAAGGGTGCTAACACCTTCCCTTTTCATAACCTACACTCTGAACTCAAAATCTTTAAAGGTCTTTCCTGTTCTTTTCACCCTTTCCTTATTAGATAAAAGAAAAGTCGGTGGTGACACTTGCTATCCACAACATTTGCGATATAACGCAAAACCAAGTCAGTTCTCCCACCATATTACAATATGCACGAAGGAGTATTTGGTACTCACTCCATACGATGGCTAAGAAAATTTTGAGAGTGGATTACTATTGGTCTACTATAGAAACTGATTGCCATCTTCATTCTAGAATTTGTCACAAGTGCCAAATTGATGTTGACAAGGTACATGTGCCTCCAGTTCCCTTGAATGTCTTGATTTCTCCTTGGATGTTTGTGATGTGGGGCATCGATATAATTGGAGAGATTAAGCCTACCTCTTCTAATGGGCATCTTTTCATCTTGGTCGCTATAGATTACTGCATGAAGTGGGTTGAAGAAACCTCGTTTACCTCAGATACCAAGAATGTTGTGGCTCGGCTCATCAAGCATAACCTTATATGTCGATATGGCATACCTGAAAGGATCATCATGGATAATGGTACCAATCTCAATAATACTATGATCATGAAACTCTGCATGCAGTTCAAGATTAAGCACCACAATTATTCTTCGTATCGACCAAAGATGAATGGCAAAGTGGAAGCCGCCAACAAGAATATCAAGAAGATTTTGTAGAAAATGACGGTGACGTAAAAATACTGGCATGAGGTGTTACAATTTTCTCTTCATAGTTATCGCACCTCAATTAGTACATTAATTAGGGCAACCATGTTCTCTCTCGTCTACAGTATAGAGGTTGTCTTACCTGTCAAAGTCCAAATTTCTTCCCTAAGGATTATGAAAGACACAGGTTTAGATGAAAACGAGTGGATTCAGACTAGACTTGACTAGATAAATTTGATTGATGAGAAAAGGCTCGTGGCTATTTTTCATGGTCAGATGTATCAGAAGCATATGATCAAGGCCTTCAACAAGAAAGTCAGACATCAGGTGTACCAAGCTGGTGATTTGGTAATAAAGCGCATCATCCTACCACAAGGTGATCCCAGAGGAAAATGGACTCCCATATACGAAGGGCCATTTGTAATCAAAAAGATATTTTTGGCAGTGCTATGATACTTACCACCATGGACGATGAAGATTTTCTGCACCCTGTGAATGCGGACATAGTCAAAAAATGATACACATAAAAGAGACCCGCTAGGTTGACAGGCCTAGGAAAAAATAAGGGCATCCCGGCGAACCAAAAGAGTTCAAGAAAAAATTAGGGATATATATATATATATATATATATATATATATATATATATATATATATATATATATATATATATATATATATATATATATATATATATATATATATATATATATATATATATATATATATATATATATATATATATATATATATATATATATATATATATATATATATATATATATATATATATATATATATATATAAATTGTACACCTAGTAAGTCGAAAACTTGAAAAGGCGGCTTGGGCAAAAAAGGGTTTCCCGGTGGACTGAAAACCCAAAAGGATGGTCCAAGAAAAAGTTAGGGATTAAAGCATATGATTATGCCCCGTTGGATCATCTACTTACAACAAGCTTTGTTATCAGCATCAAGATCAAATGGTACAGATCAATTCAATCAACTTCTTCCGACGACAAGGGATGAGATGCTTGAAGACATAGAGGCAATAACAGAGTTGAAACTCGATGGGATCATTTCCACATAGTTGTTTTTCTTGTTTATCACTTTGTATTTTTTTCAATTTCACAACTTCCTCTTACTAGGATTTTTGTCTCCTTGTATAAAACTGCAAGTTCATAGGCAAACTTTCAAATTCAATACAACTCAGTCTATTTCAAAATTGCAAACTATTTGTTTTTACTTCCTCTGTTTTATTTCCAAATACGTCCAATGGTTACTTTGAATGAACATATGCATTTGAACATGATCATCATTCATAAATATTTGCATAAAAAATAGGATTAGCATTTATCGAAGACTCTAGGAGTTGGGATAATGTTTAAGTCATTCATAAATCCCCACAGAGCAATCTCCATGAAACTATCTCTACAGAGCTATCTTCGCAAGCTCATGCCCAACAGAGATATATTCCCCCAGGAAGTCTAATATGCCCTCAGGCAGAAATTTGGGCATCTTTCAACAGTTCACCTCCATATCCCTAATGGATAGCTTGACCTGATCATCATCCCTAATAGGTACCCAGCAGATAAGGAAGTTTGATCATTTCTCCAACATACAATGGAAACTTCCTCAGTGCATCCTATAAAATTCCAATCCCCATCAGAGTTTATTTCCTCGACATAGTTTATAGGAATTTAATTCCCCTGCTGAGTTTATTACTCCAACACTTTAAATCCCTAACAAAATTCTCTTCTCTAGCAGGGTTTAATCAAAGTTGTTATCCCCAGAAGAGTTGTTACGGTATCTGAAATCTAGACAGATAGCACACTGAAGGAATATCCATCTCTTTTATCCCCAGTCCGGGTTAAATAAGAATCAAACCCTTCAACAAAAAGAATGGTGAACGAGTGACTCTCCTTGAATGCCTCTATCCTCAAGTAGAAGTCGAATATCCCAGCGGAGTATCCTCAAACAGAAAGCGGGAATCCCCAGCAAAAATTGAAGAATCACTTTCTTCATCCCCAGTAACAGTCCAGGATTTATTTTCCCCAGTTAGAAATTGTTACAAGGAGCTACCGATATGCTTCAATGACATATTGTATCCATACATCATTTAACAATACATCATAGCATATGCATACTGAAATGTATATAACATTCTCATTCATTTTGAGAGCATCACTACATAATACATTATGTACATCATGACATTATATAAAGATAATTTTTTATTTTTAGGTAAAATTCGCAAACAGACGAATATCATCAGCAATTTGCAAACAGGTCGCAGATTAATTCTCAAAACAAGATGGGGTAACTATCTATATGACCAGGCGGTATGAAATTCCTGAAATGGGACGGGTTTACCAAAGAAAAATAGGTCAGAGATTAATTCCCAAAATAGGATGGGGCAACTATCTATATGACCAGGCGGTATGAATTCACGAAACATGATGGGTTTACCAACAAAAAAATAGGTCGCAGATTAATTCCTGAAATAGGACAGGGCAACTATCTATATGACCAGACGGTATGAATTCCCGAAACGGGACGGGTTTACCAATGAAAAATAGATTATAGATTAATTCCCGAAACTGGACGGGACGGCTATTTGCATGACCAAATGATTTCCTTTAGAGGCTGAATTCTGACAAGCTTTTCCTTCAAAGATTTTCTAAAAAGCATCCTTCGGATACAGTCAGGCGTGAACTCATTTTGATACTCCTATCAACAGTTACTTTGGATGGTGTTGTACCCCAAAATTTTCCCTCTTATTTCTCACGAATTTTCTCACAAAACCTTTCATGGCTCAAGTCTGCAGTACTGATACATCAATTTAGGGTTGGAATTGGCACAAGGGGCAAAATGGTCAAAGTGCACACTGAAAAGTCAAACTTTGACTTTTGGATCAAAATCAAGTATCAAGAATCACATTTCATCAAGACATGGTAGAATATGAAGTTGGTTCATCAATAAAATCAAAAGTCAAAATTACTTTGGAAAAGTCAAAATTCTATACACTTAGAAATTTTTCTAAGTGTTAAGAAAATGTGATAAGTTCATAACTTCTGGCAAGATTTTCATCATGATGCAAAATGATTCAAGAAGAACTTCTGACACAAGAGTTGTAGATCTCGATGGGATCTAAAACATTGCAGAACAAAACTTCTCCTAGAAATGTTGGGATTTCAAGTTATAAATCCTTGAAGACACGTCCATGAAACTAAAACACTTAGTAAATTCCGAGCATTTCCAAGTCAAAATTTGGTTAGAACTTTTGGGCCAGTTTTCGTGTAGGTTCAATCAGAATTTGCAAAAGTGATTCAAAGAGGGATTACAAAGCATGTTACAAGCTTTCTGAAAAGTCTGAGAACTCCTTGAAATCATGCTGGAGCAGGGAGATTCAAAGATCAAAAGTTGAACATTTGTTCTTAATTTAAGTTACATTTATATTGAACTTCTGATCCAGTTTCAAGCTATGATGCATAATCTCGTGTTGTAGGCTTTATGGCTTGTTAAATCTCATCATCATTTAATGCTACACCAACTTTTGAGTCTTTATCCAAAAGATCTTCCCACATGTGGCATTAAAGTACCATTATTGTCCTTGAAAAGTAAACTTTTGTACAAAGTTTATTTTGATCTCATACTTTACTTTGCTTCTGAGTGTACTTCCCCACAAATCATGCCTACAAACTCAGATTAGGTATGCTTAAAGCTTCTAATCACCCTACCTTGCCTTGAAACTTGCTTGTCTAAACTTGCTTCAAAAACAAGTCAATGAGCCATAATACATGATGGTTGTACTCCTGATTTCTCCAAGCTGCTAAATCCTTTGCCTATAAATTAAACTTCATTTGCAAACTGTAGGAGGATTAAAAAGATTGGAAAAAAGCCTTGAAACCTTTTCTGAAAATTCCCAAGAACCTGAAACTGCAAACATAAACACAAAACCTGCTAATTTCTGATATTTGCATCCAAACTCTAATTTTCCTTGAGTGTTTCTTGACCAAATCATCCATACAGTTTCTAGAAAACACGTAGAAGCCTTCTCAACTTCTGTTTGTAAACTGTAATATAGTCTTTATCACTCTCCATTTCAAAAATCAGAATGTTGCACCTTGGCTGCTCCAGAACTTTCCAACCATTTATAGCTCAAGTTAAGAGTTGTTTTAGCTTCCTGGGAACTTGAGAAAGCTGACCAGAATATCACAGTAATCTGAACCAGGCTAACTCACAGAACAATTTCTAGCTGCAAGGTAAGTTTCTTCTAACTCTCATCTCATTATTTAAGCATTGTTAGGCTTGCACTTCAAAGACACAATGTAGATATCATGGCTCTAATTATGTACATATTTATATATTTCAATTATATGACCTAAGTAGAGAGAATTCATATCAGAACTTCTTGAGGAAATTAGGGTTCAGAATTATGATTAGCAAAATTCATGTTTGCTTCTAGTTTACAGTTCTGATGCTTTATATTTTTAAAACCAT
This sequence comes from Vicia faba, assembly GCA_948472305.1. NCBI lineage: Eukaryota > Viridiplantae > Streptophyta > Magnoliopsida > Fabales > Fabaceae > Vicia > Vicia faba. The sequence goes on from OX451737.1 coordinate 477,224,276, forward strand.
GATGAAATTTCCCATAACTTCTATGTTTGCATTTTCCATTTTTTGTTGAGAAATGACTAAGTTGCAGATATTTCGGCTGGCATGGAGAAGAAGATAAAGTTCATCGTCAGAACTTACTTTGTGATACATGTTTATGTTTTTGCTTCTAATACCTGATGTACAGCCACCCTAGTGGTAGAGAGTGTGTGCGTAAAGAATTAGTGTTAAGGGTCTTGGGTTCTAGCCCCAGAAACATCTTTTTGTGTTTATTTCTTAACATTTTCTTTTACCCAATTATTTTCCAAACAATATTCCTGGATCAGAACTTCTAGATAAAACCCCATCCCATTTGTTTGTCAAAACAATATTTCCTGGACCAGAACTTCTAGCCAGTCCCATCCAACAGTATTGTCATTTCACTTACCCATTAACAGAACTTATAACCTTCTAGTAACACTAGAACTCCTAGGTTTCCACCTCCATCAGAACTTCCAGGCTCTCTCAATAATCAGAACTTCTAGGCTTTCCTTTGTTCCCTGCAACCCCAGAACTTTAGTGCGTTTGGATCCAGAACTTCTGGCTCTCCCTATTTTCTGCTAACATTGTCTTTCTGATTTGCAGCACACCAGAGTCAGAACTTATGCTCTCTCTCGTTTCTATCCTTTCACTAACGTGTCGATTCTGACTCTTACTCTCTTATCATTTTTATCATCACTTTTATTTTCATTAATCAAAAAACACCAAAAATACTTTATATAGTTTGCTTTACTTCTTTTAAAACAAAGAGACTAAAAACATTTTGTTGTACCCCAAAATTTGCCCTCCCATATTTCTCAAAGCATTTCAAGAAAGATCTTTAAGTTGCTCAAGGAAGTCCAAGGGTTGGCCAGACAAGCTCTCTCCTAAGGCAGTCTACCTCAAATTAGGGTTTCATGTTGCATCAAGATACTTGATTCCAAGGAATCCCAAATTCTCACCAATGTCCTAATATGTTCTCAAGATCATCCATGTTAAATTTCAAGCCTTGCAGAGAAAGCTTGCTCAGTCAATTGCTCAAAGGGCTGAAAATCGATTGTGCTAGGGCAAAAGTCAATTGTGACCTACATACAGTCAAACATCAAGATTTTTGGTCAACATTCTCATTTTGAAGTAAATTTCATCACTTGATCAAGGGTTGATCATGATTCATCAAGGATTTCCTATAATTCATCAAGAACCAAAAGTTGCTAAATTAGGGTTTTGTAGGAAAAGTCAACTCAACTTTGACCAAGCATAACTTTTTCATACTTTATGATGAATGACCCATCCAAAGTTCATTTTGAAGAGGGTGCAATGCTCTACAATCCATCTTCATCCCCGAAGTTCAAAATATGCACTCACAAGAAGTTATGAATTTGGACATTATAGGTCATTTTGAAAACTCAACAAAAACACCTTTTTTGTCAAAGCTTCATACATGAACATGGAATACCAAATTGATATGAGACCAAAAGGGTTTCTTAGAGGACATATCAAGCTTTCTAAAAAGTCACATAACACCTTCAAAGAGTCAAAATTGAGGAAGATATGCATTGGTGAAGTTGACCCTTTTTGCAAATTGTCAAAAGTCAACTATGCCTCAAATTGCAATTTTTGCTAAATGGGCCTAACTTTTTGCACTTGTTTTGAGTTGGTCATATATCCAGTTGGCAAGTGATTGAATTCGTGCAAGGCCTTTGTGTGCATAAAAAGATTGAATTTGGCCTATTTTTGGAAGTATCTTCAAGTGAATCAAATCCAAATCAAAATCAATAATGGAGAAAGATTGAGATCATGTTTGCAACCCTAATCTAATCCTCAATACATAAGGAACATTTGCATACATAAAGGGAGAGGTTAGAGAGCCGTGAGAAGTCAAAACAAACTTGAAAAAACACAAAAAAGTGCTGAGTCGAATTCATAGTTCCAAGCAATTACAAGGCTTCCTAACCATCCCATTCGCTTCCTGGGAGTGCAAGCAAGCGAAACCAATCAAGAACAAGGAGTTTCCAGCAACGTAACTCGTTGTAAGTCAGCCACGACAATGGCTTTTTCTTGAATTCGAATTACATTATTCTAACACTTATAGCATGAAATAATTTTAGATTCTTACTCCTTGAAGCATTTGCAAACTATCTGTAACGTTTAATTGCATTTTTATGGACTGTATCAAGATTCACCATGGCTAGGTTTTGTTGCTTCGTTTTAGGGTTTTTGTGTGCAGGCAAAATTGGCCCATAAAAAGGGCATCATAATACTCAGCAGGTCCAGACGAGTTGATCCATGGCATTAGATTTCATTTATCATGCCCATGGAGGATTTTGAGATAGGCCAGAGATGTAGCGACGGAGGCTTGTCCGTAGCAAGCTTGCAGCGCAGCTGGCATTGAAGTGTTTGTAAAAGGCATCAGGACCTGGGTTAGAATCCCAGGTACCCCCATTATTTCACATATTTTGTCTTTCCATGATCCAGCGCACAGACAAGGCCAAGGACCACCATAGTCCATCATCATCCCATCATCCATGTGTCCAGAAGGCCAGATCTAAAGGCTATCAAATGATGATCCACCAAAGGCGTTGGTCAACACGTAGCACTGGATCCAGCAAGTCAACAATGGATCAATTCTTCTTGGGCCGAATTTCTATTCACACTCCCTCAATTTACTTTTTCCAGGCCCAACTTTCTTTTCTCTATTCTTTTATTTTTCTTAATTAATTTATTTATTTTTATTTACTAACAAATTAATTATTCTTTTTATCAAAAAAATCACAAAAACAATTTTTCACCCAATTAAATTTAGGATATTTATTTATTTTTATATATAAATTAACTAATTTAATTAGGTTATTTAATTTTAGGGTAATTTTAATTCCTTTTCTAAATAATTAAAATTAATTAGAACAATTAGGGTTTTAACTTAATTATATTTTCTTTTTCTTAAAATAACCAAAAACACAAAAATAGGTTAAATTTTATTATTTTCTTTAATAAATTTAATTGGCTAATTAATTTGGTATTTAATTTTAAAACCTAATTCTTTTCCTTAAAAACAATTAAAAACAACAAAAACAATTTTTTCTTTCAATTAGGTTAGACGGGGTCAAAACCCTAGTTTCTTATCGTTCTTAATCTCATCGCGCGCGCTTTATGTATTTTTTCCATATTAATGTAATTGCTTACAAGTTGTAATAGGTTAATTAGGATCTTTTATTTTCATTTATCGCTTTCTTTTTACGGGTTCTTTTTTGGCTATGTAAATAACCGAAGCCTTGTAATAGCGTAGTTTAATTTCCGCACTTTAAATTCCGCAAAATATTAACTGTTAGATGTATGAATAATATGGATGCATGACAAGAATGTATGATTAACTCTAAAACGGTTAGCTAACCCTAAATGTGCAAAGATAATAAACTTGAAATTGAATCACTCGCACATGCGCACTCCTAGGGTATACTCCCACTTCGGTTGCCTTCGGTAAACGATCATTAAGTATAGGATATTTTAGTGGTCACTCTCTTGTCTAAACAAAGATCAAAGTCCCGTTCGAAAAAGTTGCCTCGGAATGTTTGCCTCGGAATTTTTGCCTCGAATAATTGATCTAAGACATTAGGGTTATTACTAAGACGTCCTAACATTGCTTTAGTGATCGTATGTCCCTTTCAAATTGACCCTCAAAACTCCAACGACGGTGCTACCTACTCACTAATAGTGGGATAGCATTGTCTAAAGGAAACAAACATAGAACAATTCTCTTTTTCGAGTAGGTAGATTAGTTCTTAAGTACTTGCTCAATCCAAACAAACTTTTTCACACTTACACACCTCTTTCAAACAAAGCTTTCATAAAACACTTCGTAACACTCTTGAAGACAGAAGCAAGGGTTAAATCAAAGTTAAAAACTTTTTCAAATCAAACACACACAAGAAATTTTGAAAATGATGAGCAAGTACCTAAGAGCCCGTAGATAACTACGGATAGAAAGGGTGCTAATACCTTCCCTTTCTATAATCTACCCCCCGTACTAAAAATCTCGAAAAAAGAATTTTTCTGTGCTTTTTTCCTTTCCTGTTGGATAAAATAAAAGTCGGTGGAGACTCTTGCTTACCGCGACATTTTGCAAACACAAACACAAAACGCAAACCAGCAATTCCTAAAACAGTCCCGGTTCTAGCCACCGTATCACAGAACTGGCGACTCTGCTGGGGATAAGATAAGTGGGGTATACCTTAGGATTAGTTCATCATATTGCTTCTATTGTTTGATTTGATTGCTTTATCTTTGTGAGCTTTGTATCAGAGTTACTATAGATCCTAACTCGGATCTGGGGAACACCTTTTAGGTAAGTAGCAATAAACTGTGAGGGAACTGTACGGTGTAGACCGATACGGTTGAAGCAGTAGCTACATTGATGTGGCACATTAGTTGGTACCGGTATCTCTTGTGGAGAAAAAAGGAGAACACGGGGCTGCTATATGGGTCGTTAAGAATCAATTGAGCTTAGAACCTATAATTGACCAACTTGGCCATAGGAAGTAGTGAGATAGTCGGCCTCGACATAGAGCTGAGAACTGGTTGATACTCGATACTATACTCATTGAGACCATACTCTCGAGATAGTTCCGGCCACAAGAAAAGATTGTGTGAGCTGAAACCATGATCGATGGAGGATGGTCAGTGATATTGAGAACCTCTAGAACCCGGTTACTATTATTAGGACAAGTTGAACCAACTGAACTTCAAGAGGGTAGTACATAGACTCCATGCAAGCCTGAAACTTAAGGGCTATTGTGTGACTTGTATGCCTTTACCATGTATGTTACCTGCTATACTTTTTGTGTGTTTTATCATGACATCATGCATCATGATATAGCATGCATATTTCATTAGACTAACCATTTCAAAGACCGAGGGGATTTATCTTTGTTCTATTTTGCAGATCATGACTTCTATGCGCAGAAATATCATTCGAGTCAACTTCGTGCAAATCCTTGATCAACTCAGAGAGTTAGTCTCAAAAGTTCCTGATACTGCTTCATTTGTTAGAAGACATGGTCATCTCCTTAGTTTTGTCACTTCAAAGTTGGATGAGAAAATGATGAGTTTGCTGTTCCAGTTCTTTGATCTGTTGCATAATTGTTTCACCTTCCCGGATTATCAGTTAGTCCCCACTTTGGAGGAGTTCTCTGATTTATTAGGCATATCTATCCTCGAGCAGACACCCTTCACAGGTTTGGAGGAGGTTCCTAGACCTGAGGACATTGCTTCAGCTTTACACTTGAAAAAGGCTGATGTGGTGTCTAATTGGGAGACACGGAGCGGTGTTAAAGGTTTTTTGGCTAAGTTCCTGATAAATCAAGCTCAACAGTTCTGGGATGACTTGGACTTTCAAGCTTTTGAAGACACTTTGGCTCTCCTCATCTATGGCTTGGTTCTTTTCCCGAATCTAGATTCCTTCATAAATGTGAATGCGGTCAAGATCTTCTTGTCTCGTAATCCAGTACCTACTCTTCTGGGTGATATTATACATGTTGTCTATACTCGTACTATGAGAAGAAGAGGGACCCTCATGCGTTGCACGCTGCTGCTGGCGATGTGGTTTATTTCGCACCTCCCCAAATCTGTATTGAAGAATGAGGAAGGTGTAGGATGGACTTACAAAATCATGTCTCTTGCTCACACGGACATCCTTTGGAGTTCTATGGATATGGAAAGAGTAGCTGTCATTGATCGATATGGGGAATACCCTAATGTCCCGTTGTTTGGAATTAGAGGGGGTATAACTTACAACCCTTGTTTGGCTTTACGACAGTTTAGACGCACTCGGAGAGACGGTCCCCGTGAGCTGCTTCTTACAGACATTGTCTTTGACTATAAGGGGGACGTGAATGAGCATCGCCGAAGGTTTATACGAGCCTGGAGCATGGTGAACAGGTCTAACCCTCTAGAGCTAGGACTAAAGACTTCTCTCCCTATGCAACCTTATCTCCAGTGGGTTCGAGCCCGTGCTCAAAAGCTGGGGATGCCTTATGAAGCTGTTTTGCCCGTGATTATGGAGCATACTAATGAAGAAGGGGTTCCTTATACCATGCTTTATCCCTACATGCCTACTGATCTTGGGGCATTAAAGATATCATGGATTCAGCTGAAGGAAGAAAGGGATACCTACAGGGAGAAGTATCATGAGCAGGAGAGGAAGATCTTGAAGCTCACGAGGCAGCTTGAGAATGAAAGGACAATCAACGACTATGTCAGCATGAAAGGAAAACGACCATGGGATTTCTGATGTCTTTTATTGTTTCTAGTTTAGATTTACTTTTCAGTTTATTTCTTTTGTAACGCCTTGAAGGCATTGTTAAACATTGTTACAATTTTAATCTAATAAAGTGTGTTTTATTTTGTTTTACAAAGTTGAATCTCCCAAAGTCTTTGAAATCATTTCATATGCATCCCATTACCATGCACCTCATTACAGGTACCATTACAGGTTTCTTATCTTCTTCGTTGTTTATTTCAGCACAGAATGTCTTCTGAAACACCTACCGACCAAACCATCAAGGCTCTTCAAGCACAGAATACTCAGTTCCAAGAGATATTCCTGAATTTGGCCAAATGGGCAGCAGGATTTAAAGACTCTCATCTTTAAGGAGAAGAATAATAAGAAGAAGAAGGTGGTCCTCCTGAATATGGGTCACAGATTTGGGAATAGGTTGTGACAGGAAGATGATCTGTCTCATTCATCGGGAGGGGGAGAGAATCAAGAGGAAGGAAAGGGCCCTAGTCCTGTGGTCTCTGATAATGACACTGATTTTGATGAAGAACAGTATCCTCCTGCTGAGGATAGGTATAAGCAACTCGAAGATCGGCTCAATGCAATGGAAATTCAGAAGATACCTGGGTTGGACTTCGGAGATCTGGGATTGGCATCTGGGGTGGTGATCCCGCACAAGTTTAAAGCTCGTGTCTTTGCTAAGTATGATGGAGTATCTTGTCCAAAGCTCTACCTCCGCTCGTACGTCAGAAAAATTCAACCATATACTGCTGATAGGAATCTGTGTGTTCATTTCTTTCAAGATAGTCTGTCAGGGACTCAGCTTGAATGGTTCTATCAATTGGAAGGATCTAATGTCCGCAACTTGGAGGACCTTGCTGCTGCTTTTTACAAGCAATACCAATATAACACCGACCTTGCTCCCACACGTACTCAGCTTCAGGGTATGTCTATGGGTACAGGTGAAGGCTTTAAGGAATATGCTCAGAAGTGGAGAGATCTGGCTGGAAGAGTCCAACCCCCTCTGTCTGATAGGGAGTTGGTGGATATGTTTCTTGGGACTTTGTTTGGTCCATATTTCAATCATTTGATCGGTAGTTCATCGTATGGGTTCTTTGAATTGATTTTGACTAGGGAGAGAGTTGAAGCTGGTATCAGAAGTGGCGAGATACAAAAAGGTGCTTCATCAAGTACAGAAAAGAAGCCTTTCAGAAAAGAAGCTAGTGCAGTATACAGCTTAAGGAGCCAAAACCGGCCTGAACGCTGCCAAGTAGTTAATGCGGTAGTAATATCAAGTCCCATTGTTGCCCCACAGCGCAACAATTAACAAAGAGTAGAGAGACCGCAAAGACAGTACACTCGGCTCAGTATGACCTTATCTCAAATTCTACTGCAATTGTTGAAGAATAACCTGATAACTCTGAGGGAAGCCCCGAAGAATCCCAGTACTACATCGCCGCTGTATAATCCAAATGCCTGTTGCGCCTATCATTCTGATAGCCCAGGGCATGATACAAACAATTGTTGGGCCTTGAGGAATAAGGTGCAAGATTTGATTGAAGCTAAAGAAATCAAGTTTGACGCGCCAGAAAAGCCTAATGTCGTGACTGCTCCTATGGCCAAGCATAGAGTAAACACTATGGACAACGATTCATTTGTGACCTTTATGGAAGACATTTATACTCCATTGATGACAGTGAAGAAGAATCTATTATCGATCGGTTTATTTCTGGGCTGTGGCGAAGGTTGCCACCTATGTTCAATCCTGCCTGCTGGTTGTCATTTATTAAAATCAGGTGTTCAACGCCTGATGGATAACAAAGAAATCCTGTTCGAGAAAACTTTGGTTCCATTGATTCCTTTCGAAGATGTTTCTATCATAACCATTTCCGTCAATCCTTCCAAGACTTCCTCGAGAAAGCCTGTTAGGATTACACCTGTTACGAGAGTTGCTCCATTGATCATTACTATTCCTGGTCCTATCCCTTACACTTCAGATAAGGTTGTCCCGTGGCACTATGGGGCCGATGTGTATTATCATGGGATCAAACAAGACTTGAAGGTTGAAGAGGCTGATACTGATGTCAGCAATATTGTCGGGTCTAGTAAGGTCACCCGAAGCAAAAGACTTTTCTCTCCTGAGATTTCCCCTCCAACTGTTCGAAAGCCTGTTGCTATTCCATCTGCCAGTACATCTTCTATTGTCCCAGTACATATTCCAATTATCACCCCTGTCTCCGAGTCATCTGACGCTCAGGGCAAAGAGATCACAGGTGAGCCTTTCCAGACGAAGGCGTCTAAGAAGATTGTTGTAGAAACCTCTAGACAGGAGATAGAGGAAATTCTGAAGATTATCAAGAAAAGCGACTACAACGTAGTCGAACAGCTGGGGAAAACCCCATCGAAGATCTCCATGTTATCTTTATTGTTGTGTTCAGAAGCCCGTGCAAAGGCTTTAATTGCTTTCCTTAAAACTGCGCATGTGCCGCAGGAAACATATGTTGATCAATTCAAAGACTGTGTGGCTAGTTTGACCACTGATAACGAGTTGGGTTTCTCCGATGCAGATCTGACTGCCAAAGGAAGGAATCACAATGACGCTCTGCATGTTTCGATCGAGTGCAGGGGCACTACTCTGGCCCATGTACTGGTGGATACTGGGTCCTCATTAAATGTTTTACCCAAAAAAGCGTTAGACCGATTGGAATATGAAGGGTTGGTTCTGAAGCCGAGTAATATTGTGGTTAGGGCCTTTGACGGGTCCAAAAGGATGGTGCACGGGGAGGTGGATGTTCCTGTTAAAGTTGGCTCTCAGACTTTTGCATCTACATTCTATGTGATGGACATCCGACCATCTTATTCTTGCTTGCTAGGTCGCCCGTGGATTAATAAAGTCGGGGCAGTGACTTCCACGCTCCATCAGATGTTGAAATATCCAGTGAAGGGGAAAATTGTTACGGTACGAGGAGAGGAGGAGTACATGGTGAGCCACCTTAACTCTTTTTGGTATGTGGAGATGGACGGGGAGTTCATCGAAACCCCGTGTCAAAACTTTGAAGAAGTCCCCCAGACTCTGGCGTCGACTGAAACTATTGCTGAAGAACCTCCAATGAAGATGGCTTCCCTCAAGGATGCTCGGGCTGTAATAGAAAAAGGTGGGTGTTCAAATTGGGGTCAAATACCTGATTTCGCACACAAGACTGACAAGTTTGGTTTGGGTTTTACTGCAGAAGCTCAAAGGGATATTCGGCGTGCGTGGATTGGAAGACCTCCCCTGCGTATCAGTAATTCGGGAGTGAATGCAATTGAAAACGATGAAGAAGAGTTAGAGTTCGACAGCTGGATTTACCCGACTACCGATGGTGGATTGAGCAATTGGACGGCAAACGACTTCGTGCCCATTTCTTTTATTACACAGTAATAGACTTTTGTTTTTGAGATTTGTAACAGAAGGTTTTAAACTTTATGGCCCGGTGCCTTGCCCGAGGCACCTTGGCTTTGTTTGTGAGGGCTTAATGCTTGTCATTTCCATATATCATCAATAAAGCATTGGACATTTTCTTGCATTACAAAATTTGCGCTCCTTGTTTTTCTTTTCTATCTTGCACCTTATCAAAATAGCTATTGTCTTACACACACTCACATATCATAATACAGGTCCACATCCACTCTGGATCCCACTGATAACGACTCTGCTACTTCCAGTTATGACTTTGAAAGTCCGATCAACCAAGCCGAGGACGAAGGTGAGGATGATTGTGAAGTGCCTGGGGAACTTGCTAGATTGTTACTACAGGAAGAGAGGGCCATACAGCCCTATGAAGAGCCAGTGGAAATAGTAAATCTGGGTACAGAAGTAGACAAGAAAGAGGTCAAGATCGGTGTAAATCTGGAACTTAGAGTCAAGCAACGGTTGATATAGATGTTGTGTGACTATGTTGAGATCTTTTCCTGGTCTTATGAAGATATGCCTGGGTTAGATACCGATATTGTGGTTCACCGCTTGCCAACTAAAGAAGACTGTCCTCCAGTGAAACAGAAAGTTTGTCGCATGCGCTCGGAAATGTCTGAGAAAATCAAAGCTGAGGTTATGAAACAATTTGATGCCGGTTTTCTAGCTGTCACTTCTTACCCGCAGTGGGTTGCCAACATGGTTCCAGTGCTGAAGAAAGATGGTAAGGTACGAATGTGTGTGGACTATAGGGATCTAAAATGGGCAAGCCCCAAGGATGATTTCCCACTACCTCACATTGATGTTTTGGTCGACAACACCGCACATCATAAGGTCTTCTCTTTCATGGATGGTTTCTCCGGTTACAATCAGATTAAGATGGCTCCCAAAAACATGGAAAAGACAACCTTCGTTACACAGTGGGATACCTTTTGCTACAAAGTCATGCTGTTCGGGTTGAAGAATGCTAGGGCAACGTATCAATGCGCCATGGTCGCTTTGTTCCACGACATGATTCACCATGAGATTGAGGTATACGTTGACGACATGATTGCAAGGTCCCAGACTAAAGAAGAACATCTTGACCATCTCCATAATCTATTTGACAGGTTGAAGATGTACAAGCTCAGGTTAAACCCTAACAAGTGCACCTTCGGGGTAAGGTCTGGTAAGCTGTTGGGCTTCGTCGTTAGTGATAAAGGTATTCAAGTGGACCCTGCGAAGGTGATGGCTATACAGGAAATGCCAGCTCCCCGAACGGAAAAAGAAGTCAGAGGCTTTTTGGGACGTCTGAACTACATTGCCTGATTCATTTCACACCTGACTGCTACTTGTGAACCAATCTTCAAGTTGTTGAATAAAGATCAAGTGGTAAGATGGAATGATGAATGTTGGGCCGCTATCGAAAGGATCAAGGAATATCTCCAAGAGCCTCATATTCTGATGCCTCCAATTGAGGGAAGACCCTTGATCTTATACTTAAGAGTACTCGACAATTCGATGGGGTGCATGCTGGGGAAGCATGACGAGTCTGGCCGAAAAGAGCATGCTATTTATTACCTTAGAAAAAAGTTTACCGACTGTGAGACCTGATACTCACTGCTTGAGAAAACTTGTTGCGCTTTGGCATGGGCTGCTCGCCGGCTGAGACAGTATATACTGACCCACACTAATCTATTAATATCGAAGATGGATCCAATCAAGTATATCTTCGAAAAGCCCGCCTTGTCCGGAAGAATAGCAAGATGGAAGATGATCTGGAATGAGTACAACATCCAATACATAACCCAAAAAGCAATAAAGGGGAGTGTATTGGCAGATCATTTGGTGCATCAGGCCATGGATGATTACCAGTCTATGAATTTCGAGTTTCCGGATGAGAACATCATGTTGGTGACCAACTGTGAAACACCTGGACCGGATGAAGGACCTGAGGAGCGATCCTGATGGTCTATGTATTTTGACGGAGCTTCAAACGCTTTGGGTAATGGCATTGGCGCCGTGATCATATCTCCTGAAGGTTGTCATACTCTATTCACCGCCCGATTATGTTTTAACTGCACCAACAATATGGCGGAGTATGAAGCATGCATTATGGGGCTTCGAGTAGCTATTGACCTAAGGATTAAGTTCCTGAGTGTGTTCGGAGATTCCGCTCTCGTGGTTAGTCAGATCAAAGGCGAGTGGGATATGAAACACCCAAATCTTATTCCTTACAAAGAGTATGTATTGACGTTGCTCCCACACTTTGAGGAGATAAACTTTGAACACTTCCCTAGAGAAGAGAAATAGTTAGCGAACGCGCTAGCTACTATGTCTTCTATGTTCAGGGTCAGGTGGGACAATGAGGCTCCCCAGATTACCATTGAGAGGGTTGATGAACCTGCACATTGCTGTGATATTGAGACTGAGGAGGTAGCAGATAAACCCTGGTTTCACGAGGTGAAGAGGTATCTTGAGACTCAAGAGTACCCCGAGGGTGCATCTGTTAACGACAAGAAGTTTCTGAGGAGGTTTGCCACAAAGTTCTTCATCAGTAACGGTATCCTTTACAAGCGTAACCATGATTCGACCTTACTGCGATGTATGGATAAGAACGAGGTAGAAAGGATCATGGCAGAGTTACATGAAAGTACTTTCGAAACTCATTCCAGTGGACATACCATGGCAAAGAAAATCCTACGGGCGGGAAATTATTGGTCTACTATGGAAGCCGACTATTATCAGCATTCTCGAACCTGTCATAAGTGCCAAGTCTATGCTAATAAGGTGCACACACCTCCAGTTCCTCTGAATGTCTTGACGGCACCTTGGATTTTTGCAATGTGGGGCATCGATATGATTGGCGAGATCAGACCTACTGCGTCCAACGGGAATCGTTTCATCCTGGTAGCCATTGATTACTTTACGAAGTGGGTTGAGGCAGATTCCTTTGCTACAGTAACCAAGAACGTCGTGGCACGATTCATTCGGCATAATTTGATCTGTCGATACGGTGTACCCGAAAGGATCATTACGGACAATGGTACAAATCTCAACAATACGATGATCACCGAGCTCTACAAGCAGTTCAAGATACAGCATCACAACTATTCTCCTTATCAGCCGAAGATTAATGGGGCTGTTGACGGTGACATACAAAGACTGGCACGAGATGTTACTGTTTGCTCTTCATGGGTACCAAACCTCGGCACAGACTTCAACAGGGGAAACACCCTACTCTTTGGTGTACAGCATGGAAGCAGTCTTACCTATTGAGGTTCAGATACCCTCTCTTTGGATTATAAAGGATGCAGGTTTGAGCGAGGATGGCTGGATCCAGACCCGGCTTGATCAGCTGAATTTAATCGACGAAAAGATACTTACTGCTATTTGTCATGGTCAGACGTATCAAAAGCAGATGATCAAGGCATTTAACAAGAAAGTCAGATGACAAGAGTATCAAGTTGGGGATCTGGTGATCAAGCGCATCATACTGTCGCAAGGTGATCCTATGGGAAAATGGGCCCCTACGTACGAAGGACCATTTGTGGTTAAGAACATTTTCTCAGAAGGAGCTATGACTCTAACCACCATGGATGGTGACGACCTTCCTCACCCCGTCAATGCAGACATAGTGAAAAAATACTATGCATAATCAAAGACCCGCTAGGTCGACTGGCCTAGGCAAAAATAAGGGCTTCCTGGTGAACCAAAAAGGTTCGGGCAAAATTAAGGGATGAAAATGAAAATTCTGTAAACCCGGCAAGTCGAAAACCTGAAAAGGCGGCTTGGGCAAAAAAGGGTATCCCGGTGGACTAAAAACCCGAAAGGGCGGTCCAGGCAAAAATTAGGGATTGAAGTGTAACACTATGTCTCATTGGATCATCTTGCAACCAGACTTCAGTATCAACTATCAAGCTCGGACGACACTAATCAATCTGATCTACCTTCAACCAAGTAGCAAAGTGATGAGATGCTCGAGGATATAAAGGCAATAGCAGAGTTGGAACCCAGTGGGATTGTTCACATAGCTGTTTTTCTTTGTTTTTCACAAATTGTATAAATTCTATCATTCGACGGTGTTCCCTTACTAGGACGTCAGCCTCTTGTACAAAAAACGCTTATTTACAGGCGAACTTCAAAATTAATACAATTCATTTTCACAAAGAAATTTCAAATTGTTTGTCTTTTTCGTGTTTTATTTTGCAAGAACGTCCAATGTTCATTTTTGATATATGCATTTGACAATAATTGCTGCTCATAAATATTTACATACGAAACAAAAGACGATTTCTCGTAATATCAGGAACAGGGGCAAACAAGAAATGTCCAAACCTTACAGTTGCTCTGTCCACCAGGTATAGGGATAGACCTAGTTCGAGAACATGATTAAAGGTACATTCACTCCCTACAGAGTAAGAAAAGACAGTGATGTCAACGGTCCCGAAAGGGACACCACTCTCCCCAGCTGAGGCTCACAACCGCAAATGAGTCGGTAAGATTCTCCCCAAGAAGAGTTTATCTAACACCAGCACTAGAAGATTATCCCCACCGGAGTTCATTTCTTTCACAAACAGAAAGTTTATCCCCGACAGAGTTCATCATCGCCAGCAATGGTAATTCATCCACAGCCGGGGTTATTCCTCCAAATCAACAGATCCTCTAGCAGAGTATATCTTCCCCACAGAATCATTTTCTCGTCGATTTATTCTCTAGCAAGATTATTCTCACAATCATCTTCATTTACCATCCCCAGCGGAAACGAAGAATTCAACTTCTTGCACTCTCCAGCAGAAATCCGGGATTTATTTTCCCCAGCTAGAGAATGTCATATAAAACATTGCATGTCCATACATCATGACATGCGCATACCCATCATACAGCACAATCTCATTTATTTTGAGAACATCATTGCCTGATACATATCATGCATTACATACAGCTAACCTTTACCTTTCAGGAAAGATACAATCAAATTCTCATGTAAAAAGTTCAAGCTATGAAGCCTGGATCTGACCGGATAGTATCTTGATTTCTACAGCATATTGTGAAGCCCGGAGAACAATCGGATAACAGTATCAAATACCACAAAGCCTGGATTCGACCAGATAGTGGTTTATCTCTAAGCTATAAAGCCCGGATTTGACCGGATAATAGTTTAATCCTCAGCAAGCCGTGAAGCCCGGATTATGACCGGATAAAAGCTCATAAAGTTACTATGAAGCCTGGATTACAACCAGATAGCAGTCCGAGACACCATGAAGCCTGGATTCGACCAGATAGTGGTTTATCATAAACACAAGCCGTGAAGCCCGGATTATGACCGGATAACAACTCAGAAAGTTATTGTGAAGCCTGGATTACGACCAAATAGCAATACAAGTTTCTGTGAAGCCTGGATTACGACCAGATAGCAGCCAAAGACACCGTGAAGCCTAGATTACGACCAAATAGTGGTATATCTTTAATACAAGTTATGAAGCCCGGATTTTGACCAGATAGTATCTTGATTTTCTCTGAACACCATGAAGCCTGGATTCGACCAGATAGTGGTAGGAGACATCATGAAGCCTAGATTACGACCAGATAGTTGTAAAAAGCACTGAAGCCTGGATTACGACCAGATAACAGTGAGGGACACTGTGATGCTTAGATTACGACCAAATAGCAGTTTACCCGGCCAATTACTATGAAGCCCGGATTCGACCGGATATTAGTAGGCCCAAAAATCAAATGGAAGCCCGGAGGCGACCGGATAACCACTTGATTTCCTTCTGAAGCCTGGATTACGACCAGATAAGAAGTAAGGTATTGTGAAGCCTGTATTACGACCAGATAGCAGTACATAACACCATGAAGCCTGGATTCGACCAGATAATGGTATAAAGCATCGTGAAGCCTAGATTACGACCAGATAACGATAAAAGGACTGAAGCCTGGATTACGACCAGATAACAGTATAAGACACTGCAAAGCTTGGATTTCGACCAAATAGTAGTTTACCTGGACAGTTACTAAGAAGCCCGAAGCCGACCAGATATTAGTGTGCCCTAAGTTCAAGTTGAAGCCCGAATGCGATCGGATAACAACTTAATCCCTTCTGAAGCCTGGATTACAACCAGATAAGAATCGAGAAATTACGAAGCCTGGATTATGACCAGATAGCAAGTTTAATCTCATCACCTCAGTAAGTCACTGTAAAGCCTGGATTACGACCAGATACCAGTCGGTCTTATCACTATGAAGCCTGGATCACGACCAGATAGTAATTCATTTTCACCGCTTTGACCAAGAGACGATTTCCCAGTAGAATAACAGACGACCGAAGCTCCTAAAATTCTATTTCTCTCAAGACAGAGATCAGCTTTCCCCAGCGGAATCTTCCTCAACAACAGGTATACAAGCTCTCGCTAAGGAATCTCTTATGCGATCGACACTCCTTCGGATGGCATCTTTAAGCCCATCTCCCGTCATCAATTTCCAAATTGAATCTGTAAGCCCATTCCCGACATCACAAGTCAATTACCACTTCATGCGAGTGCAAATTTCTGGGCACTCTAGTGTTCAATCATCTTCCACCTTCGGATCACGAAAGGCAAGCAAGCCAATCTACATCCTAGGGTATAAAAAGATTGAATAGGGGAAGCTTTTATACCCCAAAATTTTCCCTCCCATATTTCTCAAAACATTTCAAGAAAGATCCTCAAGTTGCTCAAGGAAGTCCAAGGGTTGGCCAGACAAGCTCTCTCTTAAGGCAGTCTACCTCAAATTAGGGTTTCATGTTGCATCAAGATACTTGAGTCCAAGGGATCCCAAATCCTCACCAATGTTCTAATATGTTCTCAAGATCATCCATGTCAAATTTCAAGCCTTGCAGAGAAAGCTTGCTCAGTCAATTGCTCAAAGGGCTGAAAATCGATTATGCTAGGGCAAAAGTCAATTGTGGCCTACATACAATCAAACTTCAATATTTTTGGTCAAAATTCTCATTTTGAAGTACATTTCATCATTGGATCAAGGTTTGATCATGATTCATCAAGTATTTCCTATAATTCATCAAGAACCAAAAGTTGCTAAATTAGGGTTTTGTAGGAAAAGTCAACTAAACTTTGACCAAGCATAACTTTCTCATACTTTCTGAGAAATGACCCATCCAAAGCTAATTTTGAAGAGGATCCAATGTTCTACAATCCATATTCATCCGCCAAGTTTAAAATATGCACTCACAAGAAGTTATGAATTTGGACATTATAGGTCATTTTGAAAAGTCAACAAAAACACTTTTTTTGTCAAAGCTTCATACATGAACATGGAATACCAAATTGAGATGAGACCAAAAGGGTTTATTAGAGGACATCTCAATCTTTCTAAAAAGTCCAATAACACCTTCAAAGAGTCAAAATTGAGGAAGTTATACATTGGTGAAGTTGACCCTTTTTGCAAAATTGTCAAAAGTCAACTATGCCTCAAATTGCAATTTTTGCTAAATGGGCCAAACTTTTTGCACTTGTTTTGAGTTGGTCCTATGTCCAGTTGGCAAGTGATTGAATTCGTGCAAGGCGTGTGCACAAAAAGATTGAATTTGGCCTATTTTTGGAAGTATCTTCAAGTGAATCAAATCCAAATCAAAATCAATAATGGAGAAAGATTGAGATCATGTTTGCAACCCTAATCCAATCCTCAATACATAAGGAACATTTGCAGACAAAAAGGGAGAGGTTAGAGAGGCGTGAGAAGTCAGAACAAACTTGAAAAAAACACAAAAAAGTGCTTAGTCGAATTCATAGTTCCAGGCAATTATAAGGCTTCCTAACCATCCCATTCGCTTCCTGGGAGTGCAAGCAAGCGAAACCAATCAAGAACAAGGAGTTTCCAGCACTGTAACTCGTTGTAAGTCAGCCACGACAATGGATTTTTCTTGAATTCGAATTGCATCATTCTGACACTTATAGCATGAAATAATTATAGATTCTTACTCCTTGAAGCATTTGCAAACTATCTGTAACGTTTAATTGCATTTTTATGGACTGTGTCAAGATTCACCATGGCTAGGTTTTGTTGATTCATTTTAGGGTTTTTGTGTGCAGGCAAAATTGGCTCATAAAAAGGGCATCATAATACTCAGCAGGTCCAGACGAGTTGATCCATGGCATTAGATGTCATTTATCACGCCCATGGAGAATTTTGAGATAGGCCAGGGATGTAGCGACGGAGGCTTGTCCGTAGCAAGCTTGCAGCGCAGTTGGCATTGGAGCATTTATAAAAGGCATCAGGGCCTGGGTTCGAATCTCAGGTCCCCCCATTATTTCACATATTTTGTCTTTCCATGATCCAACGCGCACATAAGGCCAAGGACCACCATAGTCCATTATCATCCCATCAGCCATGTGTCTAGAAGGCCAGATCTAAAGTCTATCAAATGATGATCCACCAAAGGCGTTGGTCAACACGTAGCACTGGATCCAGCAAGTCAACAATGGATCAATTCTTCTTGGGTCGGATTTCTATCCACACTCCCTCAATTTACTTTTTCCAGGCCCAACTTTTTTTTCTCTATTCTTTTATTTTTGTTAATTAATTTATTTATTTTTATTTACTAACAAATTAATTATTCTTTTTATCAAAAAAATCACAAAAACAATTTTTCACCCAATTAAATTTAGGATATTTATTTATTTTTATATATAAATTAACTAATTTAATTAGGTTATTTAGTTTAAGGTAATTTTAATTCCATTTGTAAATAATTAAAATTAATTAGAACAATTAGGGTTTTAACTTAATTATATTTTCTTTTTCTTAAAATAATCAAAAACACAAAAATAGGTTAAATTTAATTATTTTCTTTAATCAATTTAATTGGATAATTAATTTGGTATTTAATTTTAGAACCTAATTCTTTTTCTTAAAAACAATTAAAAAAAAATTCTTTCAATTAGGTTAGACGGGGTCAAAACCCTAGTTTCTTATCGTTCTTAATCTCATCGCGCGCGCTTTATGTATTTTTTCCATATTAATCTAATTGCTTACAAGTTGTAATAGATTAATTAGGATCTTTTATTTTCATTTATCGCTTTCTTTTTACGGGTTTGTTTTTGGCTATGTAAATACCTGAAGCCTTGTTATAGCGTAGTTTAATTTCCACACTTTAAATTCCACAAAATATTAATTGTTAGATGTATGAATAATAGGGATGCATGACAAGAATGTATGATTAACTTTAAAACGGTTAGCTAACCCTAAATGTGCAAAGATAATAAACTTGAAATTGAATCACTCGCACATGCGCACTCCTAGGGTATACTCCCACTTCGATTGCCTTCGGTAAACGATCATTAAGTATATGATATTTTAGTGGTCTCTCTCTTGTCTAAACAAAGATCAAAGTCCCGTTCGGAAAAGTTGCCTCGGAATGTTTGCCTCAGAATTGTTGCCTCGAATAATTGATCTAAGACATTAGGGTTATTACTAAGACATCCTAACATTGCTTTAGTGATCGTATGTCCCTTTCGAATTGACCCTCAAAACTCCAACGACGGTGCTACCTACTCACTAATAGTGGGATAGCATTGTCTAAAGGAAACAAACATAGAACAATTCTCTTTTTCGAGTAGGTAGATTAGTTCTGAAGTACTTGCTCAATCCAAACAAACTTTTTCACACTTACACGCCTCTTTCAAACAAAGCTTTCAAAAAACACTTCGTAACACTCTTGAAGACAGAAGCAAGGGTTAAATCGAAGTCAAAAACTTTTTCAAATCAAACACACACAAGCAATTTTGAAAATGATGATCAAGTACCTAAGAGCCCGTAGATAACTACGGATAGAAAGGGTGCTAATACCTTCCCTTTTTATAATCTACCCCCCGTACTCAAAATCTCGAAAAAAGGATATTTTTTGTGCTTTTTTCCTTTCCTGTTGGATAAAATAAAAGTCGGTGGCGACTCTTGCTTACCGCGACATTTTGCAAACACAAACGCAAAACGCAAACCAGCAATTCCTAAAATAGTCCCGGTTGTGACCACCGTATCACACATTTCCTTAAGAAAATTTATTTCTTCTCTTAACAAAATCAAAACAAATCTATTTTATATTGAAATTCTTGTACATTATTTCAATATGGTTGTAATAGATAATTATGACTTTAATTTCTTGCAATCCCCATTCGTAAATTTGTACACCCCATCCCCAAATTATTGTAATAGCGTAGAATATTTACTTTCCGCAATTTATCGCTTTCATATAAATGCTAGTAATTAGGATTTTTATGGAAAGATAAAATCAATACTTAGACAACACTAATATAAGATAAATCAAGCATGAAATACAAACACTTGCACACTTGCACCTCTAGGGTTAACTCCACTTGTTGCCTTACGAAAAATGGGCATGTTATGCACGTGAGATGTCTTAGAAAAAAAAGAATCAAAATACGAGATCATAGTCCCTCGATGACGCTTCGAATGTTGCCTTACAAATGATCTTAGTCCCTCTAGAGAAATGTTAAGATATCTCACAACATTGCTATCATGTCTATACGATGACCCACACCCGTCCCTTTACATCCAAAGATAAGGCTTCTTACCAATCAATGGTAAGATAGTAACATCTAAAGGAGGAGGAGAAGAACAAAAGACTTTTGAGTAGGTAGAAACGTTCTTAGTTGCTTGCTCATTTTCAAAACAAACATATTTTCAAACACACACTAAACACTTTCAAAACATGAAATATTTTCAAAAGTCCAACACTTTGTATACATTCTTATAGAGACGAGAATCATGACAAAGTTTTCCTAAATGAAGGCGCTTTTCAAAAATACTTTCAAAGCACACCACAAAGCACACTTTCAAACAAAAGTAAGTGATCTAAAAAGAAACTAATAGCCCATAGATAAATATGGATGAAAAGGGTGCTAACACCTTCCCTTTTCATAATCTACCCCCCCCCCAAACTCAAGAAAATAATCTCAAAGGTCTTTCCTGTTCTTTTCACCCTTTCCTTTATTAGATAAAAGAAAAGTCGGTGACGACTCTTGCTATCTGCAACAATTGCGATCAAAATGCAAAACATCCCAAGTCAGTTCTCCCACCTTGTTATAGAACTGGAGACTCTGCTGGGGATTCCTTAAAAGTGGGGTTACCTTAGGGCTAGATCACCTTTACTTTATTTTCTTTGTTTGACTTGTTTGCTTTACATTATGGTTCCTTGTTTGGGCTTGTTTTAATCCTCTACCCGGATCTGGTACACCTTTTTAGGTAAGTAGCAATAGATTATGGAAACTATACAGCGTAGACCGATATGGTTGAAGCAATGTGTGATACGGTGGGAGAACTGACTTGACGGTTTTGCGTTTTATCGCAAATGTTGCGATTTAGTAAGAGTCGCCACCGACTTTTCTTTTATCCAAAAGGAAAGGTGAAAAAGCACAGGAAAGACCTTTAGAGATGTTTTCTTGAGTTCGGGGGGTAGATTATGAAAAGGGAAGGTATTAGCATCCTTTTTATCCATGGTTTTCCATGGTCTCTTAGTTACTTTCTAGATTACTTGCTTTTGTTTGAATGTGCTTGTGGTGTGTGTTTTGAAAGTATTTTTGAAAATGGAACTTCGTAATGGTTCTCGTTTCTATAAGAACGCCTACAAAGTGTTTGTTTCGAAAATAGTTAAAAGGTGTGTTTGTGAGATGTGTTTTTGAAAGTATTTTGAAAATGGAACTTCGTAATGGTTCTCGTTTCTATAAGAACGCCTACAAAGTGTTTGTTTCGAAAATAGTTCAAAGATGAGATTGTGGGTGTATAAAAATGTTTTTGTTGTGAGCAAGCGAGTAACTAGAAGCGAATCTACCTACTTGAAAGGTCTTAAATGTGCTTTTCATCCTCCTTTAGATGTGGCTATCTTACCATTGATTTGGTAAGAAGCCTCATCGTTGGATGTAAAGGGACGGGCGTTGGGACGTTTGTATAGTCATAGAAAGCAACTTATGAGACATTTTAGCAATGTCGTTTTAGGGACTAGATCGTTTACCGAAGGCAACGTCGAGGGTCATCGAGGGACTACGATCTTTTATCGAGGGTATTTGCTAAAACGTCCATGCTCGAGGGACATAACTATTTTCCGATAGGCAACAAGTGGAATTACCCTAAGGGTGTAAGTGTGCAAATGTGTTTTATTTACATGCATTTAGTCTTGATTAGGGTGGCCTATTTGTTGGTTTTATCTTACCACACATCCTAGTTACTAACATTTATATAAAGAAATAAAAATGCAGGAAATAAATATCCTACACTATTACAACCATATTGAAAGGCAAGAAAATGTAAATGCAAAAACAAAATAAAAGAAAGGAAAATGAGCTCTTTGACCCAGGCAGTAGCACCCTTCGACTCAAATCTTCATGGCCCTTTCGAATCAGCCTTTTTTGTTTCCTTCGACTGCAGGAGTGGTAACCTTCGACTCACTCTTCTTGCTATTTCTTTTGACAGGCTTTAGGAGTCAGCGTATGGTGAAACCCAAGGTTCTGCGTTTCTGTCTTGTCGCCTTCTTTGATTGGGCCTGGAACTAATGCAAGGTGCAATCTGCCTTTCTGCCTCCTTCGACTGGAGACTGAAAGTAGTGAGGGAGGGTCTTTCGTCTGGGCCTGTAGGTCAGTGTATTCGAAGCAAGTGTGTGTGTGTTGAACATGTTTGTGTAGAAGCATGTGTATGCATCGAAGCAAGTATATTGAAGCATGCATATTTTGTATTCCAACATTTTTAGGGGACTGTACATATTAGTTCTTAAAGGAAAACACAAAAGATTAACATCGAAGGTCATGATTATTACATGTTGGTTTAGTAGATGAATCAATAAAGATGTTTGAAATGAAAGAGTTAAATTCAGAAAGACTTACCTCAAAGCTGGTGTGTGGGATTCGAACTTGAACTGCTACCTGGACGTTTCTGGAATTCGAAGAGTAGTCATAGGGGTTTTGCTTTTGGTTTGAAGAGTTGTCACAGAAGGTTGTCTTTAAGTTTGAACAAACTTCTATGTGTGGGGTGTTCCTCAAAATCGAAAGAGGTTAGTGTTTGGGATTCTGTTTTTTTTATTTCTCAAGTGTTGATGAACTTGAGAGTTTTGTTGTGTTTGAGAAAATTTGGGGGATTCGTTCCTCTGGTCCAAGGATCCTCCTTTAGCTTTGCAAAAATTCCTCTATTTATAGAGAAAAAGAATGGACATGTTTTCAATAGCCTGCCTTGCAAAATAATAAAATAATAGGTAACGTGAAAGGTACATGTGGGGGGCCTGTTGGCAGTTGGGGTGCAGAAGATGTGACTTATGCTCTTTGGCATTGCTTGTGCTCAGACAAAATTCAGGTTGGAAGTTGCTTTTGTGATAAAAGTGCTCTCTATGAAAAGAAAGAGTATGTAGTCTTTAACCAAGAATAGTAGTATCTAAAAGACAAAGTTTAAAACCCTTGTACAAGCTTCTGATTATGTAAAGATTTGGAAGCAAAATAGCCTGGAAAATGAGATTTGGTCTTGAGTCGAATGCAAGAATGAGATCGAAGAGCACTTGTTCGAAGGAAGCATTTTCCTCAGTCGAAGCTTGTGGTCGAAACAAGCTTACTCGAAGGAAGCTAATGCCCAGTCGAAGCTTGGATCAAAGCAAACATATTGCCCAATCGAAAGCTTGTGTTCGAAGGAAGCATGTGCCCAATCGAAGCATGTGGATCCAAACAAACATAAAGAGAGTCATTTCCTTTTAGCGTGAGGGATGTTCCTTGTTTCTGAATCGAAGGGCGCTTTTTCAAGGGAAGCAAGCACTTAGTCAAATCTTGTATGAAGATACCTCTTGACTCAAACGAAACTTGTATGAAGCAAAGTATGCAAGAGGCCCTTGGTGCAATTGGATTCGAAGGATGCATAGAGATGGTTACTTTGTCCCATCGAAACTTGTCCAAACGAAGCAACCATGCAGGCAGCAAACTTGTCTAGTCGAAGCAGGCTTGTAGGCAGTAAACTTGTCCAAATCAAAGTAGGCTTGCAGGCAGAACGCTTGGTGAATCTAAAGGGTTTCCTTGCAGGGGGCATATGTGGCCAACATGTCATGGCCTTTGATTGCAAGCATGTAGGCAGCACACTTGTCCAATCGAAAGGCTGATTCGAAGGAGGCCTATTTTTCACCAAATTTGTCAAAATGTTATTTTTATCTATTTTCTCCCTTTTTGATAGTTTCCTTTTAATTTTGGTACTGTAAGATCCCAATGCACTTGTGCAAACTTAAACCCTGAGAATCCTTGTGAGAAAGGCCTTGAAGAATGAGAGGGAAAATTTTGGGGTACAACACAATGGCTATGTTTGTGTGGCGCATTTGTTGGTATTGGTATCCCTTGTGTTGAATTGAGGAGAATACGGGGCCGCTGAGCGGCGTCATGAAGCCCTAACTGACCTTATAACTTTAATTGAACAACTTGGCCATTAGGAAGTAGTGAGATAGCTGGTTTCAATGGAAAGCTGAAAATTGGTTGATACTCGATACTACACTCATTGAGATCGGACTTTTGGGATATCTCAGCCACAAGAAAAGATTGATTGTGCTGAGACAATGCCTAAAAGAAAGTTCAGTGATGTTGAGATCCCCTAGAACCCGGTTACTTTCTAGGACAGGTTGAGCCAACTAAACTTCAAGAGGGTACTTACCTACCAACTCCATGAAAGCCTAAACCTAAGGACTTGTTTGCTTTGTGTGTACATAATAACTTGCTTACTTGTACATAACATCATAAACATCATAACATCATAAGCATTCTCACTAAACATTTCAGGATTTAGGAATTTATCTTTGTTTTGTTTTGTAGGCCATGAATCCCGTCCAAAGGAATACCATTAGAAACAGCTTCGTGAGAGCACACCCTCAACTCCAAGAATTAGCATCAAGGGTTCCTGAAGATTCTCCTTTCACCAAGAAATATGGTCGACTCCTCAGTTTGGATACCTCCAATTTCCAAGAAGAAATGATGTGCGTGCTCTTCCAATTCTTTGATCCCATGCATCATTGCTTCACCTTCCCTGACTATCAGTTGGTGCCAACACTAGAATAATTCTCTCTACTATTAGGAGTGCCTGTGCTTGATCAAGCACCGTTCACCGGTTTAGAAGGGATTCAAAAACCTGAAGTCATTGCCGAAGCCTTGCATCTGAAGAGAGCCGACATTATAGCAAATTGGGAGATAAGAAGCAGAGTTAAAGGGTTCCTAGCCAAGTTCTTATTGGAGAAGGCTCGTTCATTCTGGGAAGGTATGGATTTTCAAACCTTTGAAGATATCCTGGCCCTTCTCATCTATGGTTTGGTTCTATTTCCCAATTCGGACCGATTCATAGATGTGAATTCCATCAAAAAATTTCTCTCTCGTAACCCTATACCTACCTTGCTGGGAGACATCTTACATTGTTTCCATACTTGCACCATGAAGAAAAGAGGTACTCTCTTGTGTTGCATTCCCCTACTCGCCAAGTGGTTTACTTTGCACCTACCTCGATCAATATTGAAGAACGAGTAAGGATTGACATGGTCTCAAAGGATGATGTCCCTCACCCACTCTGACATTCATTGGTGTTCTCGATCCTTGGGAGATAATTCTATCATTGACCGTTGTGGGGAGTTCCCTAATGTCCCTATGCTTCTAATTAGGAGAGATATCACTTACAACCCTTGCTTAGCTTTACAATATTTTTGGTATTCCCGAAGAGATGGTCCTTGTTGTACCCCAAAATTTTCCCTCCCATATTTCTCAAGACATTTCAAGAAAGATCCTCAAGTTTCTCAAGGAAGTCTAAGGGTTGACCAGACAAGCTCTCTCCTAAGGCAGTCTACCTCAAATTATGGTTTCATATTGCACCAAGATACTTGAGTCCAAGGGATCCCAAATGATCACCATTGTCCTAATATGCTCTCAAGATCACCCATGTCAAGTTTCAAGCCCTACAGAGAAAGTTTACTCAGTCAATTGCTCAAAAGCCTGAAAATCGACTGTGCTAGGGCAAAAGTCAAAGGTGGCCTACATACAGTCAAACTTCAAGATTTTTGGTCAACATCCTCATTTTTAAGTATATTTCATCATTTGATCAAGTGTTGATCATAATTCATCAAGGATTTCTCACAATTCATCAAGAACCAAACGTTGCTAAATTAGGGTTTTGGAGGAAATGTTAACTCAACTTTGACCAAGCATACCTTTCTCATAATTTATGAGAAATGACCCATCCAAATCTCATTTTGAATAGTATGCCATGCTCTACAATCCATCTTCAGCCCCCAAGTTCAAAATATGCACTCACAAGAAGTTATGAATTTGGACATTATAGGTCATTTTGAAAAGTCAACAAAAATACCTTTTTTGTCAAAGCTTCATACATAAAAATTGAATACCAAATTGAGATGAGACAAAACGTTTTTCTTAGAGGACATATCAAGCTTTCTAAAAAGTCCAAGAACACCTTCAAAGAGTCAAAATTGAGGAAGTTATGCATTGATGAAGTTGACCCTTTTTGCAAAATTGTCAAAAGTCAACTATGCCTAAAATTACAAATTTTGCTAAATGGGCCTAATCTTTTGCACTTGTTTTAAGTTAGCAACATGGTCCATGATCCCTAGCCCTTGCCACTTGTCTTTATATTATTTTTATTATTTATTTTGATTTTTATTTGAATTAAATCAATTTTAATCAAAACAAATCATGAAAAAATCTAAAGCATTGAAAACTCAAGATTTTGTACATGTTTCAGGTCTTATATCCAGTTGGCAAGTAATTGAAATCGTGCAAAGCATTGGTGTGGACAAAAAGATTGAATTTGGAAAATTTTGGAAAGATATTCAAAGTAAATCAAATCCAAATCAAAAGCAATGATGGGGGAAGATTGGACCAGCTTTTCAACCCTAATCCAATCCTTGGTATATATTGAGCATGTGCAGACCTAAAACGAGGCTAGAGAGAGGCGTGAGAAGAAGAACAAAACTTGAAAAAATCACAACAAGGTGCTGGTTCGAATTCATTGTTCCAGGCAATTTCAAAGTTTCCTGACCATCCCAATCGCTTCATGGGATCCCCAGCAAGCAAAACCAATCAAGAGCAAGCACTCCCAAGCCCTGTAATTCGCTGTAAGTCAGCCACGACATTGCCTTTTTCTTGAATTCGAATTGCATCATTCTAATACTTATAGCATGAAATAATTGTAGATTCTTGTTCACCATCACATTTGCAAGCTTTCTGTAACAATTAATTGTGTTTTCATGGCCTGTATAAGATTTCACCATTGCTAGGGTTTTATGGCTCGATTTAGGATTTCTGTGTGTAGGTAAAATTGGGCCATGAAAGGGGCACCATTATGCTCAGCAGGTCCAGACGAATCTATCCATGGCCTTGGTTTTTATTTAGCTTGTTTATGCGTGATTTTGAGAAGTTGCAGGGATGTAGCGACGGACATATGTCCGTAGATAAAAGTTTTCAACTTTTACCAACAGAACAAGGTTGGGGATGACCTGCGTGGCACCCTTCCATTGGATCATTTGAATTCTGGCGCGCGTTTTCATTATTCTCCACTAACTCTCTTTATTTTGCATATTATATATTATTGTTATTTTATGTACAAATGAAATACACAGCTCAGTTGGTTGCCAAGCATTGGGAAATGCCTTGGGGCCTGGGTTCGAATCCCAGGTCCCCCAAATTGCTTCATATTATTTTCTTTTCAGTGATCAGACGTGTGCACAAGACCAATGACCACCATGGTCCAGCATGATCCAGCTTGCCAAGTGTCCTGAGATCCAAATCTGAAAGCCATCAATGGAGGAGCATCATAGGCCATGGTCAATGCAATACATGGGATCCAGTAGGTCAACGTGGGTCAATCCTTTTTGGGCCCAGAAGCAGCTGTTTACACCCCCCAAAATCATTCTTCAGGCCCATTATCTCTTTCTCTTTTCTTTTACATTTTTTCTTTATTAATTTATTTTATTTATATTTTACTCACAAATTTAATTTTCTTTTATTTAAAAAAAATCAAAAAAAATACTTTTCACCAAATTAGGTTTAGATTTTATTTTTTATCAAAAAAAATTAATTAATTTAATTAGGTCATTTAATTTTAGATAACTTTAATTATTTTGTAAATAAATTAAAAACAATTAGGTTTTTGTTTCTAACTTAATTATATTTTCTTTTTCTTAAAATAACAAAATACAAAAATAGGCCATTTGTTTATTTTCATTAATTAATTTAATTACTAATTATTTTTGTATTTTATTTAAAAACCTAATTCTTTTCTTAAAAACAACAAAAACATTTTTTTCTTTTCAATTAGGTTAGAAAGGGTCAAAACTCTAATTTCTTATCGTTCTTAATTTCCTCGTGCGCGCTTTTTTTATTATTTTTACCATATTGATGTAATTGCTTACAAGTTGTAATAGCTTAATTAGGGTTTTTTACTCTCGTTTATCGCTTTATTTTTAAGGGTTTGTTTTTGGCTATGTAAATACCCGAAGCCTTGTAATAGTGTAGCTTTACTTTCTGCACTTTAAATTCCGCAAATTATTAACTGTTAGATGTATGAACAATAGGGATGCATGACAAGAATGTATGATTAACTTTAGAACAGTTAGCTAACATAAATGTGCAAAGATAATAAACCTGAAATTGAATCACTCGCACATGCGCACTCCTAGGGTATACTCTCACTTTGGTTGCCTTCGGTAAACGGTCATTAAGTATAGGGTATTTTAGTGGTCGCTCTCTTGTCTAAGTAAATATCAAAGTCCCATTCGGAAAAGTTGCCTCAGAATGGTTGCCTCGGATATTGTTGATTCGAATAATTGATCTAAGACATTAGGGTTACTACTAAGACGTCCTAACATTGCTTTAGTGATCGTACGTCCCTCTCGAATTGACCCTCAAACTCCAACGATGGTGCTACCTACTCACTAATAGTGGGATAACGCTGTCTAAAGGAAATGACCATAGAACAATTCCTTTTTTCGAGTAGGTAGATTAGTTCTTAAGTACTTGCTCAATCCAAAAACTTTTGCATACTTACACTCCTTTTCAAATAAAGTTTTCATAAACACTTTGCAACACTCTTGAAGACAGAAGCAAGAGTTAATCGAAGTCAAAACAAAAACTTTTCAAATCATACAAACAACCAAAGAAGCAATTTTGAAAATGATGAGCAAGTACCTAAGAGCCCGTGGAAAACCACGGATAGAAAGGGTGCTAATACCTTCACTTTCTATAATCTACCCCCGTACTTAAAATCTCGAAAGAGGGAATTTTTCTGTGCTTTTTTCCTTTCCTTGTTGGATAAAATAAAAGTTGGTGGCGACTCTTGCTTACCGCGATATTTTGTGGATAAAAACACAAAACGCAAACCAGCAATTCCTAAAAAATAGTCCCGGTTCTGGCCACCGTATCACAGTCCTCATGATATACTCATCCAAGGAGTGGTGATCGACTATGAGAGCAAAGATCAAGGCTACCGTCAGAGGTTTGTACGAGCTTGGATGATGGTAAACAAAGTGGATAGTGAGACGCTGGGACGCAAAAATTATATTCCCTTTGAACCTTACCTTAGGTGGGTATAAGCTCGTGCTCGGAAGCTCATGATGCCTTACCCCTCCATCCTACGAGTTATCGTGGAGCTTGTTGATGAAGGAGAAGTCTCGTATACTGTCCTCTATCCTAACATGCCTACTTCTCTTGAAGACTTACAAAAGGGTTGGATTCAGTTAAAGGAAGAGCGAGACACCTTCGAAGCTCAGTTCTACGCAAGTGAGAAAAGGGTTTTGGAGCTTACAAAGTAACTACATGAAGAACAGAGCTTGAACGCCTACCTAGCACCAAAGAGGATGCGTTCGACCTTTTTGTCTTAGGAATTTATTTTGTAAGCCCAAGAGGCACATTGTAACCATTTTGAACTGATTAATGCAATTTGACGTTTGTTCATTCTTTGTCTAGAGAAATTTAAATTTTATAAATCCTTAAAATCATTTACATACACATTTTTCATGCATCATAGCATAACAGGTTTTCCACGACATGTTTCCTTATCTTTCTGCTATTTATTTCAGTAAGATGGATATCGAGAAAACAATGAAGGACCTACAAGTACAAAATTCTCAATTTCAAGAGACTCTGCTGACCCTGGCCAAGGGGCAACAAGAGTTGATGATGTTGCTGGCATCCAAAAAGAAACCAAAGAGGAAAGCCCTAGTCAAAATGGGTAAAAGATTCAGAGAGCCAATCCGCCATATATATATGGTTGAAGATTCATCTGAGGAAGACGAAAACCAAGTTGGAGAAGCAAGGAGTACCCAGGTTGGGTGTGTCAATGATCGAGTGTCTGATGATGAAGTCTATTTTGACGAGCAATATCCCCCTGCCGATGATAAGTACAAGCAGTTAGAGGATAGACTGAAGGCCGTTTAGATTCAAGCCATCCTTGATTTGGATTTTGATGATTTGGGTTTAATATCTAGGTTTGTCATTCCCCATAAATTCAAAGTACCAGTCTTCATTAAATATAATGGGGTTTCCTGCCGAAAGCTTCATCTTAAGTCTTACGTGCGCAAAATACAACCGCACACCACTGACAGGAAACTCTGGGTCCATTTCTTTCAAGAAAGCTTGGCTGGGACTCAACTAGAGTGGTTTTACCAAATGGAGGGTTCCCATATCCAAACATGGGAAGAGTTGGCCACTGCTTTTTATCACTAATACCAGTACAATGCCGACCTGGCGCCGACTAGAGTTCGACTACAAGACATGATGATGGGTAAAAACGAGGGGTTCAAAGAGTACGTCCAAAAGTAGTGGGATCTTTCCAGTAGGGTCCAACCATCATTAACAGACAGAGAACACATTGATATGTTTATGGGTATGTTATCTGGTCCATTTTTCAACTTATTGGTTGGGTGTTCTTCGTCCGGTTTCATTGAGCTAATCCTGACCGGTGAAAGGGTCGAAAGTGTTATCAAGAGCGGGAAAATCCCCATATCATCTGCTTCCACCTAAAACTCCTTAAAGAAACCCTTCACTGGGAAGAAAGAAATGAATGTTGTGTATGGGGCGAGGGCTCATACCAAGAAGGATAATCGTTCGTCCGTTAATGCTATTCAGATTTCCAATCCGACTCCTGTTCAAATATAATCTTCCAATCATCAATAATTTGAGGCTCCACGATGACAATTCACAAGGATAGGCATGTCACTATCCCAAGCCTTACAACACCTGTTAAAGGCTAACTTGGTGACACTGCGTGATCCTCCGGCCAATCCGAACACCTCCTCACCTAGTTACAATCCAAATACCAAGTGGGCATATCATTCTAATAGTCCCGAGAATGAGACCGATCAATGTTGGGCACTGAAGAGAAAAATTCAAGACCTAATAGATAACAAGACAAACTAATTTGACCCTCCTAAAATTCCCAATATGATAACGGCACTAATGCCAAACCATGGAAAAGGTGTCAATGCAATTGAAAACACCATTTTTGTTTCCTCCGTCGAAGACTTAACTACTCTTTTAACTGATATCAAAAAGAATTTGCTGAGAGTTGGGGTTTTCCCTGGATGTTCGAAGGACTGTGATTGTTGTGCCAAACAAGTTAATGGATGTGAATGGCTAAAGGAATGCATTTAACGCCTGATGAATAGTCACGAGATCCTATTTGAGAAAACTCCATCCATCAAAAATGTGACCATTAAGATTGAAGACCTCTCTATCATAACAATTTCAAACAAGCCTCTTAGGATCTCCGCAAAGGGTCCTATCAGGATTTAGAATGCACCGACTATTGCTACATTGACAACTACTACTCCTGGGCTAATTCCGTACTCTTCCAATAAAGTTATGTCGTGGAACTACGGTGCTAAAGTGTTTTACCATGGAATAAAGCAAGATGCTTGGATTAAAGAAAGCAATGCTGATGATGTTGGTAATATTACTGGCTCTGGTAAGGTAACCAGAGCTGGGAGAATCTTTTCTCCCAACATTTCACCCCCGACTACTACAATGACACCCGTCCGCATCACTATTGCTAAGCCTAGTGCTGACACAAGAGGTAAAGAGAAAGTGGTTGAGCCTGCTGAGACAGAGATGCCTGTAAAATATGTTGTTGAGGAACCTTACGCTCAAGAAATGGATGAAATCTTAAATATTATAAAGAGTAGTGATTTCAAGATAGTGGAGCAGCTAGGCAAACCCCTTCCAAGATCTCCATGTTATCTTTGCTACTTTGTTCCGATGCTCATGCTTGAGCATTGATCAAATTCTTAAAGAAAGCTCATGTCCCTCATGAGACCACAACTGACCAGTTCGAAAATTGTGTGGCGAGCTTGACGATCGACAATGGATTGGGGTTCTCGGATGCTGTTCTGACACCACTTGGAAGGAACCATAACAAAGCTTTACATGTTTCTATTCAATGTAAGGGGACTACCCTAGCACATGTTTTGGTTGACACCGGCTCTTCCTTAAACGTGCTACCCAAGGGGGCTTTGGAACGGTTAGACTGTGAAGGACTGGTGTTAAAGCCTAGTGATATTATTGTAAGAGATTTCGATGGGTCCAAAAGGACGATTCATGGAGAGGTGGATCTCCCGATCAAAGTGGGCTCACAGATTTTCATCTCTACTTTATACATCATGGACATCCATCCCGCTTACTCCTATTTGTTGGGTCGCCCTTGGATCCATGGAGCAGGGGCAATAACATCTACCCTTCACCAAAAGCTAAAATACCCAGTCAAGGTAAGGATCGTCACTGTTTGCGGTGAGGAGGAGTTCATGGTAAGCGGCCTCAATTCCTTCAAATATGTGGAGATGGATGGCGAATTTATAGAAACCCTTTGCCAGGCTTTTGAAGTTGTTCCATCTATGGTTGCTACTACCAAATTTTCCTCCGACATGCCCAAATATGATAAGGTCGTGCCAAGGATGGTTTCATTTAAGGATGCTCGTGCCACAGTCGAAGTGGAAGTTGTGATACCTGGGGGAGACTCCCCGAAATCCCGTTCAAATCAGACAAATTTCAGTTGGGTATTACTATCAAGGCTCAGAAATAAGTGAGGCGTGCTCGTGCAGGAAAGCCCCCTCTCTGTATTGGAAATCATGAAGTAAACGTTGTAGAGGATTCTGATGATGAATGTGCGTGTATAAGATTTCACCATTGCTAGGGTTTTATGGCTTGATTTAGGATTTTTGTGTGTAGGTAAAATTGGGCCATGAAAGGGGCACCATTGTGCTCAGCAGGTCCAGACGAATCTATCCATGGCCTTGGTTTTTATTTAGCTTGTTTGTGCGTGATTTTGAGAAGTTACAGGGATGTAGCGACGGACATATGTCCGTAGGTAAAAGTTTTCAACTTTTACCAATGGAACAAGGTTGGGGATGACCTGTGTGGCACCCTTCCATTGGATCATTTGAATTCTGGGGCGCGTTTTCATTATTCTCCACTAACTCCCTTTATTTTGAATATTATCTATTATTGTTATTTTATGTACAAATGAAATACACAACTCAGTTGGTTGCCAAGCGTTGGAAAATGCCTTGGGGCCTGGGTTCGAATCTCAGGTCCCCCAAATTGCTTCATATTATTTTCTTTTCAGTGATCAGACGCGTGCACAAGGCCAATGACCACCATGGTCCATCATGATCCAGCTTGCCAAGTGTCCTGAGATCCAGATCTGAAAGCCATCAATGGAGGAGCATCATAGGCCATGGTCAATGCAATACATGGGATCTAGCAGGTCAACGTGGGTCAATCCTTTTTGGGCCCAGAAGTTGTTGTTTACAACCCCCAAAATCATTCTTCAGGCCCATTATCTCTTTCTCTTTTCTTTTACATTTTTTCTTTATTAATTTATTTTAGTTATATTTTACTCACAAATTTAATTTTCTTTTATTCAAAATAAATCACAAAAAATACTTTTCACTAAATTAGGTTTAGATTTTATTTTTTATCAAAAAAAATTAATTAATTTAATTAGGTTATTTAATTTTAGATAACTTTAATTATTTTGTAAATAAATTAAAAACAATTAGAACAATTAGGTTTTTGTTTCTAACTTAATTATATTTTCTTTTTCTTAAAATAACAAAATACAAAAATAGGCCATTTATTTATTTTCATTAATTAATTTAATTACTAATTATTTTTGTATTTCATTTAAAAACCTAATTCTTTTCTTAAAAACAACAAAAACATTTTTTTTCTTTTCAATTAGGTTAGAAAGGGTCAAAACGATAAGTTCTTATCGTTCTTAATTTCCTCGTGCGCGCTTTTTTTATTATTTTTACCATATTGATGTAATTGCTTACAAGTTGTAATAGCTTAATTAGGGTTTTTTACTCTCGTTTATCGCTTTATTTTTAAGGATTTGTTTTTGGCTATGTAAATACCCGAAGCCTTGTAATAGCGTAGCTTTACTTTCCGCACTTTAAATTCCGCAAATTATTAACTGTTAGATGTATGAACAATAGGGATGCATGACAAGAATGTATGATTAACTTTAAAACAGTTAGGTAACCCTAAATGTGCAAAGATAATAAACTTGAAATTGAATCACTCTCACATGCGCACTCCTAGGGTATACTCTCACTTTGGTTGCCTTCGGTAAACGGTCATTAAGTATAGGGTATTTTAGTGTTCGCTCTCTTGTCTAAGTAAATATTAAAGTCCAGTTCAGAAAAGTTACTTCGGAATGATTTCCTCGGATATTGTTGCCTCGAATAATTAATCTAAGACATTAGGGTTACTACTAAGACGTCCTAACATTGCTTTAGTGATCGTACGTCCCTCTCGAATTGACCCTCAAACTCCAATGGTGGTGCTACCTACTCACTAATAGTGGGATAGCACTGTCTAAAGGAAACGACCATAGAACGATTCCTTTTTTTGAGTAGGTAGATTAGTTCTTAAGTACTTTCTCAATCCAAATAAACTTTTTCACACTTACACTCCTTTTCAAACAAAGTTTTCATAAACACTTCGTAACACTCTTGAAGACAGAAGCAAGAGTTAAATCGAAGTCAAAACAAAAACTTTTCAAATCACACAAACACACAAAGAAGAATTTTTGAAAATGATGAGCAAGTACCTAAGAGACCGTGGAAAACCACGGATAGAAAGGGTGCTAATACCTTCCCTTTCTATAATCTACCCCCGTACTCAAAATCTCGAAGGAGGGAATTTTTCTGTGCTTTTTTCCTTTCCTTGTTGGATAAAATAAAAGTCGGTGGCGACTCTTGCTTACCGCGACATTTTGCGGATACAAACACAAAACACAAACCAGCAATTCCTAAAAAGCAATCCCAGTTTTGGCCACCGTATCACAGAACTGGCGACTCTGCTGGGGAAGAGATAAGTGGGGTATACCTTAGGATTAGTTCATCATATTGTTTTCTATTGTTTGATTTGATTGCTTTATTTTTGTGGGTTTTGTATCGGAGTTACTATAGATCCTAACTCGGATCTGGGGAACACCTTTTAGGTAAGTAGCAATAGACTGTGAGGGAACTGTACGGCGTAGACTGATACGGTTGAAGCAGTAGCTACGTTGATGTGGCACATTAGTTGGTATCGATATCCCTTGTGGAGAAACAAGGAGAATATGGGGTTGCTATATGGGTCGTTAAGCATTAACTGACCTTAGAACCTATAATTGACCAACTTGGCCATAGGAAGTAGTGAGATAGTCGGCCTCGGCATAGAGCTGGGAACTGGTTGATACTCGATACTACACTCATTGAGACCATACTCTCAAGATAGTTTCGGCCGCAAGAAAAGATTGCGTGAGCTGAAACCATGACCGATGGAGGATGGTCAGTGATATTGAGAACCTCTAGAACACGGTTACTATTATTAGGACAGGTTGAACCAACTGAACTTCAAGAGGGTAGTACCTAGACCCCATGCAAGCCTGAAACATAAGGGCTACTGTGTCACTTATTTGCCTTTACCATGTTTGCTATTTGTGATACCTATTGTATGTTTTATCATGACATCATGCATCATGACATAGCATGCATATTTCATTAGGCTAACCATTCCAAAGATCGAGGGGATTTATCTTTGTTCTGTTTTGCAGATCATGACTTCTATGTGCAGAAATACCATTCGAGTTAACTTCGTGCAAATCCCTGCTCAGCTCATAGAGTTAGTCTTAAAAGTTCTTGATACTTCCTCATTTGTTAGAAGACATGGTCATCTCCTTAGTTTGGTCACTTCAAAGTTGGATGAGAAAATGATGAGTGTGTTATTCCAGTTCTTTGATCCGTTGCATCATTGTTTCACCTTTTCGGATTATCAGCTAGTCCCTACTTTGTAGGATTTTTCTGATTTGTTAGGAATATCTATCCTCGAGCATACACCCTTCATAGGTTTGGAGGAGGTTCCTAGACCTGAGGACATTATTTCAGCTTTACACCTGACAAAGGCTGATGTAGTGTCTAACTGGGAAACACGGAGCGGGGCTAAAGGTTTCTTGGCAAAGTTTCTAATGGATAAAGCTCAACAGTTTTGGGATAACTTGGACTTTCAAGCATTTGAAGACATCTTGGCTCTCCTCATCTATGGCTTGGTTCTTTTTCCGAATCCAGATTCCTTCATAGATGTGAATGCGGTCAAAATCTTCATGTCTCGTAACCCAGTGCCTACTCTTCTAGGTGATATTATACATGCTCTTTATACTCGTATTGTGCGAAGAAGGGGGACCCTTATGTGTTGCACGCTGCTGCTGGTGAGGTGGTTTATTTCACACCTCCCCAAGTCTGTACTGAAGAATGAGGAAGGTGTAGGTTGGGCTTACAGAATCATGTCCCTTGCTCATACGGACATTCTTTGGAGTTCTAAGGATATGGAGAGAGAAGCTGTCATCGATCGATATGGGGAATACCCTAATGTTTCGTTTCTCGGAATCAGAGGAGGAATAACCTATAATCCTTGTTTGTCTTTACGATAGTTTGGACGCGCTCGGGGAGGCGGTCCCTATGAGCTGCTTCTTCCAGACATTGTCTTTAACTACAAGGGGACGTGAATGAGCATCTCTGAAGGTTTATACGAGCATGGAGCATGGTGAACAGGTCTGACCCTCAAGATCTAGGACTGAAGACTTCTCTCCCGATGCAACCATATCTCCAGTGGGTTCGAGCCCGTGCTCAAAAGCTGGGGATGTCATATGAAGTTGTTTTGCCGGTGATTGTAGAGCATACTAATGAAGAAGGGGATCCTTACACAGTCCTTCATCCATATATTCCTATTGATCTTGGGGAATTGAAGAGATCCTGGATTCAGTTGAAGGAAGAAAGGGATACCTACAGGGAGAAGTATCATGAGCAGAAGAGGAAGATCTTGAGGCTTACAAGGCAACTTGAGAACGAAAGGATGATCAACGACTATGTCAGCACGAAGGGAAAGAGACCATGGGATTTCTGATGTATTTTATTGTTTCTAGTTTAAATTGGCTTTTCAGTTATTTCTTTTGTAACGCCTTGAAGGCATTGTTAAACATTTTACAAGTTTTATCTAATAAAGCGTGTTTTATTTTGGTTTACAAATTTGAATCTCCCAAAGTCTTTGAAATTATATCATATAAATTCCATTCCCATGCACCTCATTACAGGTACCATTATAAGTTTCTCATCTTCTTCGCTGTTTATTTCAGCAATCATGTCATCTGAAACACCTATCGATCAAGCCATCAAGGCTCTTCAGGCTCAGAATGCTCAATTTTAGGAAATGTTCTTGAACTTGGCCAAAGGTCATCAAGATTTGAAGACCCTTATCTTGAAGGACAAGAAGAAGAAAAAGAAGAGGGTGGTTCTACTGAATATGGGTCACAGATTTGGGAACAATTTGCAACGGGAGACTGATTTGTCCCATTCATCTGGAGGGCAAGAGAATCAAGAGGAAAGAAAGGGTCCTAGTCATGTGGTCTCCGATAATGACACTGATTTTGATGAAGACCAGTATCCTCCTGCTGAGGATAGGTATAAGCAACTTGAAGACCGGTTGAGTGCAATGGAGATCCAGAAGATACCTGGGTTGGACTTTGGAGATTTGGGATTAGCATCTGGGGTGGTGATCCCTCACAAGTTTAAAGCTCTTGCCTTTGCTAAGTATGATGGAGTATCTTGTCCAAAGCTTCATCTCCGCTCATACGTCAGAAAAATCCAACCTTATACTGCTGATAGGAATCTATGGATGCATTTCTTTCAAGATAGTCTGTCAGGGACTCAACTTGAATGGTTCTATCAATTGGAAGGAGCTAATGTCTGTAACTGGGAGGACCTTAATGCTGCTTTTTACAAGCAATACCAGTATAACGCCGACCTGGCTCCCACGCGTACTCAACTTCAGGGTATGTCTATGGGAACAGGCGAAGGCTTTAAGGACTATGCTCAGAAATGGAGAGATCTGGCTGGAAGAGTCCAACCCCCTCTGTCTGATAGGGAGTTGGTGGATATGTTTCTTGGGACTTTGTCTGGTCCATTCTTCAATCATTTGATCGGAAGTTCATCATCCGGATTTACTAAATTGATTTTGACTGAGGAGAGAGTTGAAGCTGGTATCAAAAGTGGCAAGATACAGAAACGTGCTTCATCAAGTACAGAAAAGAAGCATTTCAAAAAAGAAGCTAGTGCAGTTTACAGCTTGAGGAGCCAAAACCAACCTGAACGCCGCCAAGCAGTTAATGCGATGGTAATATCAAGACCTATTGTTGCCCCATAGCCTAATAATCAGCAAAGGGTAGAGAGGCCACAAAGACAGTATACTCGGCTCAGTATGACCTTATCTCAAATTCTGTCGTAATTGTTGAAGACCAACTTGATAAATCTAAGGGAAGATCCGAAGAATCCCAGTACTACGTCACCGCTGTATAATCTGAACGCCCGCTGTGCCTATCACTCTGATAGCCCAGGGCATGATACCAACAACTGCTGGGCCTTGAGGAATAAGGTGCAGGATTTGA
The DNA here is from genome assembly GCA_948472305.1 of Vicia faba. Classification (NCBI taxonomy): domain Eukaryota; kingdom Viridiplantae; phylum Streptophyta; class Magnoliopsida; order Fabales; family Fabaceae; genus Vicia; species Vicia faba. The sequence continues at coordinate 477,262,972 of OX451737.1, forward strand.
TTGAAGCTAAAGAAATCGAGTTTGGCGCTCCAAATAAACCTAACGTCATAACTGCTCTGAGCCCCAAACATAACCAGGGAGTGAATGCAATTGAAGATGATGGAAAAGAGTCAGAGTTCGACAGCTGGATTTACCCGACTACCGATGGTGGATTGAGCAATTGGACGGCAAAGGACTTCGTGCCCATTTCTTTTATTACACAGTAATAGACTTTTGTTTTGAGATTTGTAACAGACAATTTAAAACTTTACGGCTTGGTGCCTTTCCCGAGGCACTTTGGCTTTGTTTATGAGGGCTTAATATTTGTCATTTCCATATATCATCAATAAAGCATTGGACGTTTTCTTGCATTACAAATTTTGTGCTCCTTGTTTTTCTTTTCTACTTTGCACTTTATCAAAACAGCTATTGTCATACATACACACACTCACATATCATAATACAGGTCCACATCCACTCTGGATCCCACTGATAACGACTCTGCTATTGCCAATTATAACTTTGAAAGTCCGATCAACCAAGCCAAGGATGAAGGTGGGGATGATTGCGAAGTGCCTGGTGAACTTGCTAGACTGTTACTTCAAGAAGAGAGGACCATACACCCCCATAAAGAGCCAGTGAAATCGGTAAATTTGGGTACAGAAGAAGACAAGAAAGAGGTCAAGATCGGTGCAAATCTGGAGCCTAGCGTTAAGCAACGGTTGATACAAATGTTGCGTGACTATGTTGAGATCTTTGCCTGGTCTTTTGAAGATATGTCTGGGTTAGATACTGATATTGTAGTACACCGCTTGCCAACCAAAGAAGATTGTCCTTCGGTGAAACAGAAAGTTCGCCGCACGCGCCCAAAGATGTCTGAGAAAATCAAAGTTGAGGTCATGAAACAATTTGATTCCGGAGTTTTAGTTGTTACCTCTTACCCACAGTGGGTTGCCAACGTGGTCCCGGTACCAAAGAAAGATGGTAAGGTACGAATGTGTGTGGACTATAGGGATCTGAATAGGGCGAGCCCTAAAGATGATTTCCCTCTGCCTCATATCGATGATCTGGTCGACAACACCGCACAGCATAAGGTCTTCTCCTTTATGGATGGTTTTTCTGGTTACAATTAGATTAAGATGGCTCCCGAGGACATGGAGAAGACAACTTTTGTTACACAGTGGGGTACCTTTTGCTACAAAGTCATGCCTTTCGGGTTGAAGAATGCTGGGGCAACGTATCAGCGTGCCATGGTCGCTTTGTTCCACGACATGATTCACCGTGAGATTGAGGTAAATGTTGACGACATGATCGCAAGGTCCCAGACGGAGGAAGAACATCTTGAGCATCTCCAGAAACTGTTCGACAGGTTGAAAATGTACAAGCTGAGGTTAAACCCGAACAAGTGCACCATCGGGGTAAGGTTTGGTAAGTTTCTAGGCTTCGTTTTTAGTGATAAAGGTATTCAAGTGGATCCTGCAAAGGTGAAGGCTATACAGGAAATGCCAGCTCCCCAAACGGAAAAAGAAGTCAGAGGCTTTCTGGGACGCCTGAACTATATTTCCCGATTCATCTCACACCTGACCGCTACTTGTGAGCCAATCTTCAAGCTGCTGAAGAAGGATCAAGTGGTAAGATGGAATGATGAATGTCAGGCCACTTTCGAAAGGATCAAAGAATATCTCCAAGAGCCGTCTATTCTGATGCCTCCAGTTGAAGAGAGACCTTTGATCTTATACTTGACAGTACTCGACAATTCGATGGGGTGTGTGCTGGGGCAGCATGACGAGTCTGGCCGAAAAGAGCATGCTATTTACTACCTTAGCAAAAAGTATACCGACTGTGAGACTCGATACTCACTGCTTGAGAAAACTTGTTGCGCTTTGGCATGGGCTGCTCGCCGACTGAGACAGTATATGCTGACTCACATTACTCTATTGATATCAGAGATGGATCCAATCAAGTATATCTTCGAAAAGCCTGCCTTGTCCGGAAGAATAGCAAGATGGTAGATGATCTTGACTGAATATGACATCCAATACATAACTCAAAAGGCAATCAAGGGGAGTGTGTTGGAGGATCATTTGGCACATCAGGCAGTGGATGATTATCAGACTATGAATTTCGAGTTTCCGGATGAGAGCATTATGTTGGAAACTGACTGTGAAATACCTGGACCGAATGAAGGACCTGAGGAGGGATCCCGATGGTCTATGTTTTTTGATGGAGCTTTAAACGCTTTGGGTAATGGCATTGGCATCGTGATCATATCTCCTGAAGGCTGTCATACTCCGTTCACCGCCCGATTATGTTTTAACTGCACCAACAACATGGCGGAGTATGAAGCATGCATCATGGGCCTTCGAGCAGCTATTGACCTAAGGATTAAGTTCTTAAGTGTATTCGGAGATTCTGCTCTCGTGATCAGTCAGATCAAAGGCGAGTGGGATACGAAGCACCCAAATCTTATTCCTTACAAAGAGTATGTATTGACGTTGCTTCCGCACTTTGAGGAGATAACCTTTGAACACTTCCCGAGAGAGGAGAATCATTTAGCGGACGCGCTAGCTACCATGTCTTCTATGTTCAAGGTCAGGTGGGACAATGAAGCTCCATAGATTACCATTGAAAGGTTCGACGAACCCGCACATTGCTGTGACATTGAGACTGAAGAGGTGGCAGATAAACCCTGGTTTCATGAGGTAAAAAGGTATCTTGAGGCTCAGGAATATCCCGAGGGTGCATCTGTTAACGACAAGAAGTTTCTGAGGAGGTTCGCTGTGAAGTTCTTCATCAGAAATTGTATCCTTTACAAGCGTAACCATGATTCAACCTTACTGCGATGTGTAGACAAGAACGAGGCAGAAAGGATTATGGTAGAGTTACATGAAGGTACTTTCGGAACTTATTCCAGTGGACATACCATGGCAAAAAAAATCCTACGGGTAGGATATTATTGGTCTACCATGGAAGTCGACTGTTATCAACATTCTCGGACCTGTCATAAGTGCCAAGTCTATGCTGATAAGGTGCATATACCTCCAGTTCCTCTGAATGTCTTGACATCTCCTTGGCCCTTTACAATATGGGGCATCGATATGATTGGCGAGATCAGACCTACTGCATCCAACGAGCATCGTTTCATCCTGGTAGCCATTGATTACTTTACGAAGTGGGTTGAGGCAGCTTCCTTTGCTACAGTGACCAAGAACGTCGTGGCATGGTTTATCCTACACAATCTGATCTGTCGATATGGTGTACCCGAGAGGATCATTACGGACAACGGTACAAATCTCAAGAATACGATGATCACCGAGCTCTGCAAGCAGTTTAAGATACAGCATCACAACTCTTCTCCCTACCGGCCTAAGATGAATGGGGTTGTTGAAGCGGCTAATAAGAAAATCAAGAAGATTGTGCAGAAGATGACGGTGACATACAAAGACTGGCACGCGATGTTACCATTCGCTCTTCATGGATACCGTACCTCAGCACGGACATCAACAGGGGAAACACCCTACTCCTTGGTGTATGGCATGGAAGCAGTCTTACCCATTGAGGTTCAGATACCCTCTCTTCGGATTATGAAGGATGCAGGTTTGAGCGAGGACGACAGGATCCAGACCCGGCTTGATCAGCTGAACTTAATCGATGAAAAGAGACTTACTGCTATTTGTCATGGTCAGACGTATCAAAAAAGAATGATCAAGGCATTTAACAAGAAAGTTAGACGACAAGAGTATCAAGTTGGGGATCTGGTAATCAAGCGCATTATACTACCACAAGGAGATCCCAGGGGCAAATGGACCCCTACGTATGAAGGGCCATTTGTGGTTAAGAACATTTTCTTAGGAGGAGCTATGATCCTAACCACCATGGATGGTGACGACCTTCTTCACCCCGTCAATGCAGACATAGTGAAAAAATACTATGCATAATCAAAGACACGCTAGGTTGACCGGCCTAGGCAAAAATAAGGGCTTCCCGGCGAACCAAAAGGGTCCGGGCAAAAAGGGATGAAAATGAAAAAACCGTACACCTGGAAAGTCGAAAACCTGAAAAGGCGGCTTAGGCAAAAAAGGGTATCCCGGTGGACTGAAAACCCGAAAGGGCGGTCCAGGAAAAAATTAGGGATCGAAGCGTAACACTATGTCTCATTGGATCACCTTGTAACCAGACTTCGGTATCAACTATCAAGCTTGGAAGGCATCGATCAATCTGATCTACCTTCAATCAAGTAGCAAAGTGATGAGATGCTCGAAGACATAGGGGCAATAGCAGAGTTGGAACCCAGTGGGATTGTTCACATAGCTGTTTTTCTTTGTTTTCACAAATTGTATAAATTCTGTTTGTTTGGCGGTGTTCTCTTACTAGGACGTCAGCCTCTTGTACAAAAACGCCTATTTTACAGGCCAACTTCAAAATCAATACAATTCATTTTCACAAAGAAATTTCAAATTGTTTTCTTTTTTTTGTTTTGTTTTGCAAGAATGTCCAATGGTTCATTTTTTATATATGCATTTGACAATAATTGATGCTCATAAATATTTAGATGTGAAGCAAAAGACAATTACTCGTAATATCAGGAACAGGGGCAAACAAGAAATGTCCAAACCGTACAGTTGCTCTGTCCACCAGGTATAGGGATAGACCTAGTTGGAGAAAACGATTGAAGGTACATTCACTCCCCGCAGAGTAAGAAAAAGACAGTGATATTAGCGGTCCCGAACAAGACACCACTCTCCCCAACTGAGGCTCGCAACTGCGAATAAGTCGGCAAGATTCTCCCCAAATAGAGTTTATCTATCATCAGCACTAGAAGATTATCCCTAGTGGAGTCTGGAGGATTATCCCCAGTAGAATCTAGAAGATTATCCCCAGTGAAGTCTCCACTAAAAGATTATCCCCAGTGGAGTTTATTTCTTTCACAAACAGAAACTTTATCCCCGACAGAGTTCATCATCGCCAGCAACGGTAATTCATCCCCAACCGAAGCTATTTCTCTGAATCAACAGATCCTTTAACAGAGCACCTCTTCCTCACAGAATCATTTTCTCGCCGGTTTATTCTCCAGCGGGATTATTCTCACAATCATCTTCATTCACTATCCCCAGCGAAGACGGAAAATTCAACTCTTATTTCTCCAGCTGCAATCCGGGATTTATTTCCCCCAACTAGAGATTGTCATAAAAACATTACATGTCCATACATCGTGACATATGCATATGCATCATACAACACAATCTCATTTATTTTGAGAACATTATTGCTTGATACATATCATGCATTACATACGACTAACCTTTTCTTTTCAGGAAAGATACCATCAAATTCTCACAAAGTTCAAGCTATGAAGCCCGGATCTAAACGGATAGTACCTTGATCTCTACAGCATATTGTGAAGCCCGGATTCGACCGGATAACAGTATCAAACACCACGAAACCTGGATTCGACCAGATAGTGGTTTATCTTTAAGCTATGAAGCCCAGAGAACGATCGGATAATAGTTTAATCCCCAGCAAGCCGTGAAGCCCGGATTACGACCGGATAACAGCTCAGTAAGTTATTGTGAATCCTGGATTACGACCAGATAGTAGTGCGAGGTACCATGAAGCCTAGATTACGACCAGATAGTGGTATATCATAAACAAGCTGTGGAGCCCAGATTACAACCGGATAACAGCTCAGCAAGTTATTGTGAAGCCTGGATTACGACCAGATAGAAATACAAATTACTGTGAAGCCTGGATTACGACCAGATAGCAGCCAAAGACACCACGAAGCCTGGATTACGACCAGATAGTGGTATACCTTTAACACAAGTTATGAAGCCCGGATTACAACCAGATAATATCTTGATCTCCTTCGAACACCATAAAGCCTGAATTTCGACCAGATAGTGGTATGAGACATCGTGAAGCCTGGATTACAACCAGATAGCGGTAAAAAAACACTGAAGCTTGGGTTATGACCAGATAAAAGTGAGGGACACTGTGAAGCTTGGATTATGACCAAATAGCAGTTTACCCGACCGATTACTATGAAGCCCGGATTACGATTGGATATTAGTAGGCCTAAAGCCAAAGGGAAGCCCGGATTACGACCGGATAACCATTTTATCTCTTCTGAATCCTGGATTACGACTAGATAAGAAGTAAGGTATTATGAAGCCTGGGTTTTGACCAGATAGCAGTACAGAACACCATGAAGCCTGGATTCGACCAGATAATGGTACAAAGCATCGTGAAGCCTGGATTACGACCAGATAGCGATAAAAACACTGAATCCTGGATTACGACCAGATAACAGTACAAGACACTGCGAAGCTTGGATTTCGACCAAATAGCAGTTTACCTGGACAGTTACTAAGAAGCCCAGAGTCAACCGGATATTAGTGTGCCCTAAGTTCAAGTTGAAGCCCGGATGCGACCGGATAACAGCTTAGTTCCTTCTGAAGCCTGGATTACGACCAGATAAGAATCGAGAAATTGCGAAGCCTGGATTACGACCAGATAGCAAGTTTAATCTCATCTCCTCAGTAAGTCACTGTAAATCATGGATTACGACTAGATAGTAGTCGATCTTATTACTATGAAGGCTGGATCACAACCAGATAGTAGTTCATTTTCACCTCTTCGACAAAGAGACGATTCCTCAATAAGAATAACGGACGACCGAAGTTCCTAAAATTCAACTTTTCTATAAAAAAAACAGAGATGATTCCCCAGTAGAATAACGGACGACTAAAGCTCCTAAAATTCTATTTCTCTCAAGACAGAGATAAAGCACTCTCCAGCGGAATCTTCCTCAACAATAGGTATACAAGCTCTCTCTAAGGAATCTATTATACGATCAACACTCCTTAGGATGGCATCTTTAAGCCCATCTTCCATCATCAATTTCCAAATGGCATCTGTAAGCCCATTCCCGACATCACAAGACGAACACCACTTCATGCGGGTGCAAATTTCTAGGCACTCTAGTGTTCAATCATCTTCCACCTTCGGATTACGAAAGGCACGCAAGCCAATCTACATCCTCACGTTTAAAAAGATTGAACAAGGGCAGCTGTTGTACCCCAAAATTTTCCCTCCCATATTTCTCAAGACATTTCAAGAAAGATCCTCAAGTTGCTCAACGAAGTCCAAGGGTTGACCAGACAAGCTCTCTCTTAAGGCAGTCTACCTCAAATTAGGGTTTCATATTGCACCAAGATACTTGAGTCCAAGGGATCCCAAATTCTCACCATTGTCCTAATATGTTCTCAAGATCACCCATGTCAAATTTCAAGCCCTACAGAGAAAGTTTGCTCAGTCAATTGCTCAAAGGCCTGAAAATCGACTGTGTTAGGGCAAAAGTCAATTGTGGCCTACATACAGTCAAACTTCATGATTTTTGGTCAACATCCTCATTTTGAAGTATATTTCATCATTTGATCAAGGGTTTATCATGATTAATCAAGGATTACTCACAATTCATCAAGAACCAAAAGTTGTTAAATTAGGGTTTTGTAGGAAAAGTCAACTCAACTTTGACCAAGCATAACTTTCTCATACTTTATGAGAAATGACCAATACAAATCTCATTTTGAATAGGATGCCATGCTATATAATCCATCTTCATCTCCCAAGTTCAAAATATGCACTCACAAGAAGTTATGAATTTGGACATTATAGGTCATTTTGAAAAGTCAACAAGAACACCTTTTTTGTCAAAGCTTTATACATGAACATGGAATACCAAATTGAGATGAGACCAAAAGGGTTGATTAGAGGACATCTCAATATTTCTAAAAAGTCCAAGAACACCTTCAAAGAGTCAAAATTGAGGATGTTATGAATTGGTGAAGTTGACCCTTTTTGCAAAATTGTCAAAAGTCAACTATGCCTAAAATTGCAATTTTTGCTAAATGGGCCTAATCTTTTGCACTTGTTTTGAGTTGGCAACATGGTCCACGATCCCTAGCCCTTTCCACTTGTCTTTATATTATTTTTATTATTTATTTTTATTTTTATTTTAATTAAATCAATTTTAATCAAAACAAATCATGAAAAAATCTAAAGCATTGAAAACTCAAGATTTTGTACATGTTCCAGGTCTTATATCCAGTTGGCAAGTAATTGAAATCGTGCAAAGCATTGGTGTGGACAAAAAGATTGAATTTGGCAATTTTTGGAAAGATATTCAAAGTAAATCAAATCCAAATCAAAAGCAATGATGGAGGAAGATTGAGACCAGCTTTTCAACCCTAATTCAATCCTTGACATATATTGAGCATGTGCAGACCTAAAACGAGGCTAGAGAAAGGCGTGAGAAGAAGAACAAAACTTGAAAAAATCACAACAAGGTGCTGGGTCGAATTCATTGTTCCAGGAAATTTCAAAGCTTCCTGACCATCCCAATCGCTTCACGGGATCCCCAGCAAGCAAAACCAATCAAGAGCAAGCACTCCCAAGCCCTGTAATTCGCTGTAAGTCAGCCACGACATTGCTTTTTTCTTGAATTCGAATTGCATCATTCTGATACTTATAGCATGAAATAATTGTAGATTCTTGTTCACCATCACATTTGCAAGCTTTCTGTAACAATTAATTGTGTTTTCATGGCCTGTATAAGATTTCACCATTGCTAGGGTTTTATGGCTCGATTTAGGATTTCTGTGTGTAGGTAAAATTGGGCCATGAAAGGGGAACCATTATGCTCAGCAGGTCCAGACGAATCTATCCATGGCCTTGGTTTTTATTTAGCTTGTTTATGCGTGATTTTGAGAAGTTGCAGGGATGTAGCGACAGACATATGTCCGTAGGTAAAAGTTTTCAACTTTTACCAACAGAACAAGGTTGGGGATGACCTGCGTGGCACCCTTCCATTGGATCATTTGAATTCTGGCGCGCGTTTTCATTATTCTCCACTGACTCCCTTTATTTTGCATATTATATATTATTGTTATTTTATGTACAAATGAAATACACAGCTCAGTTGGTTGCCAAGCGTTGGGAAATGCCTTAGGGCCTGGGTTCGAATCCCAGGTCCCCCAAATTGCTTCATATTATTTTCTTTTCAGTGATCAGACGCGTGCACAAGACCAATGACCACCATGGTCCAGCATGATCCAGCTTGCCAAGTGTCCTGAGATCCAGATCTGAAAGCCATCAATGGAGGAGCATCATAGGCCATGGTCAATGCAATACATGGGATCCAGCAGGTCAACGTGGGTCAATCCTTTTTTGGCCCAGAAGCAGCTGTTTACACCCCCCAAAATCATTCTTCAGGCCCATTATCTCTTTCTCTTTTCTTTTACATTTTTTCTTTATTAATTTATTTTATTTATATTTTACTCACAAATTTAATTTTCTTTTATTCAAAAAAAATCAAAAAAAATACTTTTCACCAAATTAGGTTTAGATTTTATTTTTTATCAAAAAAAATTAATTAATTTAATTAGGTTATTTAATTTTAGATAACTTTAATTATTTTGTAAATAAATTAAAAACAATTAGGTTTTTGTTTCTAACTTAATTATATTTTTTTTCTTAAAATAACAAAATACAAAAATAGGCCATTTGTTTATTTTCATTAATTAATTTAATTACTAATTATTTTTGTATTTTATTTAAAAACCTAATTCTTTTCTTAAAAACAACAAAAACATTTTTTTCTTTTCAATTAGGTTAGAAAGGGTCAAAACCCTAATTTCTTATCGTTCTTAATTTCCTCGTGCGCGCTTTTTATTTTTATTTTTACCATATTGATGTAATTGCTTACAAGTTGTAATAGCTTAATTAGGGTTTTTTACTCTCGTTTATCGCTTTATTTTTAAGGGTTTGTTTTTGGCTATGTAAATACCTGAAGCCTTGTAATAGCGTAGCTTTACTTTCCGCACTTTAAATTCCGCAAATTATTAACTGTTAGATGTATGAACAATAGGGATGCATGACAAGAATGTATGATTAACTTTAGAACAGTTAGCTAACCTAAATGTGCAAAGATGATAAACCTGAAATTGAATCACTCGCACATGCGCACTCCTAGGGTATACTCTCACTTCGGTTGCCTTCGGTAAATGGTCATTAAGTATAGGGTATTTTAGTGGTCGCTCTCTTGTCTAAGTAAATATCAAAGTCCCGTTCGGAAAAGTTGCCTCAGAATGGTTGCCTCGGATATTGTTGATTCGAATAATTGATCTAAGACATTAGGGTTACTACTAAGACGTCCTAACATTGCTTTAGTGACCGTACGTCCCTCTCGAATTGACCCTCAAACTCTAACGATGGTGCTACCTACTCACTAATAGTGGGATAGCGCTGTCTAAAGGAAACGACCATAGAACAATTCCTTTTTTCGAGTAGGTAGATTAGTTCTTAAGTACTTGCTCAATCCAAAAACTTTTGCATACTTACACTCCTTTTCAAATAAAGTTTTCATAAACACTTCGCAACACTCTTGAAGACAGAAGCAAGAGTTAATCAAAGTTAAAACAAAAACTTTTCAAATCATACAAACACACAAAGAAGCAATTTTGAAAATGATGAGCAAGTACCTAAGAGCCCATGGAAAACCACAGATAGAAAGGGTGATAATACCTTCCCTTTCTATAATCTACCCCCGTACTCAAAATCTCGAAAGAGGGAATTTTTCTGTGCTTTTTTCCTTTCCTTGTTGGATAAAATAAAAGTTGGTGGCGACTCTTGCTTACTGCGATATTTTGTGGATAAAAACGCAAAATGCAAACCAGCAATTCCTAAAAAATAGTCCCGGTTCTGGCCACCGTATCACAGTCCTCATGATATGCTTATCCAAGGAGTGGGGATCGACTATGAGAGCAAAGATCAAGGCTACCGTCAGAGGTTTGTACGAGCTTGGATGATGGTAAACAAAGTGGATAGTGAGACGCTGGGACGCAAAAATTATATTCCCTTTGAACCTTATCTTAGGTGGGTATAATCTCGTGCTCAGAAGCTCATGATGCCTTACCCCTCCATCCTACGAGTTATCGTGGAGCTTGTTGATGAAGGAGAAGTCTCGTATACTGTCCTCTATCCTAACATGCCTACTTCTCTTGAAGACTTACAAAAGGGTTGGATTCAGTTAAAGGAAGAGCGAGACACCTTCGAAGCTCAGTTCTATGCAAGTGAGAAAAGGGTTTTGGAGCTTACAAAGCAACTACATGAAGAACAGAGCTTGAACGCCTACCTAGCACCAAAGAGGATGCGTTCGACCTTTTTGTCTTAGGAATTTATTTTGTAAGCCCAAGAGGCACATTGGAACCATTTTGAACTGATTAATGCAATTTGACGTTTGTTCATTCTTTGTCTAGAGAAATTTAAATTTTATAAATCCTTAAAATCATTTACATACACATTTTTCAGGCATCATAGCATAACAGGTTTTCCACGACAGGTTTCCTTATCTTTCTGCTGTTTATTTCAGTAAGATGGATATCGAGAAAACAATGAAGGACCTACAAGCACAAAATTCCCAATTTCAAGAGACTTTGTTGACCCTGGCCAAGGGGCAACAAGAGTTGATGATGTTGCTGGCATCCAAAAAGAAACCAAAGAGGAAAGCCCTAGTCAAAATGGGTAAAAGATTCAGAGAGCCGATCCGCCAGATATATATGGTTGAAGATTCATCTGAGGAAGACGAAAACCAAGTTGGAGAAGCAAGGAGTACCCAGGTTAGGTGTGTCAATGATCGAGTGTCCGATGATGAAGTCTATTTTGACGAGCAATATCCCCCTGTCGATGATAAGTACAAGCAGTTAGAGGATAGACTGAAGGCCGTTGAGATTCAAGCCATCCTTGATTTGGATTTTGATGATTTGGGTTTAATATCTAGGGTTGTCATTCCCCATAAATTCAAAGTATCAGTCTTCATTAAATATAATGGGGTTTCCTGCCGAAAGCTTCATCTTAAGTCTTACGTGCGCAAAATACAACCGCACACCACTGACAAGAAACTATGGGTCCATTTCTTTTAAGAAAGCTTGGTTGGGACTCAACTAGAGTGGTTTTACCAAATGGAGGGTTCCCGTATCCAAACATGGGAAGAGTTGGCCACTGCTTTTTATCACTAATACCAGTACAATGCCGACCTGGCGCCGACTAGAGTTCGACTACAAGACATGATGATGGGTAAAAACGAGGGGTTCAAAGAGTACGTCCAAAAGTGGTGGGATCTTTCCAGTAGGGTCCAACCATCGTTAATAGACAGAGAACACATTGATATGTTTATGGGTATGTTATCTGGTCCATTTTTCAACTTATTGGTTGGGTGTTCTTCGTCCGATTTCACTGAGCTAATCCTGACCGGTGAAAAGGTTGAAAGTGGTATCAAGAGCGGGAAAATCCCCATATCATCTGCTTCCACCTCCAACTCCTTAAAGAAACCCTTCACTGGGAAGAAATAAACGAATGTTGTGTATGGGGCGAGGGCCCATACCAAGAAGGATAATCGTTCGTCCGTTAATGCTGTTCGGATTTCCAATCCGACTCCTATTCAAATATAATCTTCCAATCATCAATAATTTGAGGCTCCACGAAGACAATTCACAAGGATAGGCATGTCGCTATCCCAAGCCTTACAATACCTGTTAAAGGCTAACTTGGTGACACTGTGTGATCCTCCGGCCAATCCGAACACCTCATCACCTAGTTACAATCCAAATACCAAGTGAGCATATCATTCTAATAGTCCCGGGAATGAGACCGATCAATGTTGGGCACTGAAGAGAAAAATTCAAGACCTAATAGACAACAAGACAAACTAATTTGATCCTTCTAAAATTCCCAATATGATAACAGCACCAATGCCAAACCATGGAAAAGGTGTCAATGCAATTGAAAACACCATTTTTGTTTCCTCCGTCGAAGACTTAACTACTCTTTTAACTGATATCAAAAAGAATTTGCTGAGAGCTGGGGTTTTCCCTGGCTGTTCGAAGGACTGTGATTGTTGTGCCAAACAAGTTAATGGATGCGAATGGCTGAAGGAATGCATTTAACGCCTAATGAATAGTCACGAGATCCTATTTGAGAAAACTCCATCCATCAAAAATGTGACCGTTAAGATTGAAGACCTCTCTATCATAACAATTTCAAACAAGCCTCTTAGGATCTCCGCCAAGGGTCCTATCAGGATTTCGAATGCACCGACTATTGCTCCATTGACAACTACTACCCCTGGGCTAATTTCGTACTCTTCCAATAAAGTTATGTCGTGGAACTACGGTGCTAAAGTGTTTTACCATGGAATAAAGCAAGATGCTTGGATTAAAGAAAGCAAGGCTGGTGATGTTGGTAATATTACTGGCTCTAGTAAGGTAAGCAGAGCTGGGAGAATCTTTTCTCCCAAAATTTCACCCCCGACTACTACAATGACACCCGTCCGCATCACTGTTGCTAAGCCTAGTGCTGACACAAGAGGTAAAGAGAAAGTGGTTGAGCCTGCTGAGATAGAGATGCCTGTAAAATATGTTGTTGAGGAACCTTACGCTCAAGAAATGGATGAAATCTTAAATATTATAAAGAGGAGTGATTTCAAGATAGTGGAGCAGCTAGGGCAAACCCCTTCCAAGATCTCCATGTTATCTTTGCTACTTTATTCTAATGCTCATGCCTGAGCATTGATCAAATTCTTAAATAAAGCTCATGTCCCTCATGAGACCACAATTGACCAGTTCGAAAATTGTGTGGCGAGCTTGAAGGCCGACAATGGATTGGGGTTCTCGGATGCTGATCTGACACCACTTGGAAGGAACCATAACAAAGCTTTACATGTTTCTATTCAATGTAAGGGGACTACCCTAGCACATGTTTTGGTTGACACTGTCTCTTCCTTAAACGTGCTACCCAAGGGGGATTTGGAACGTTTAGACCGTGAAGGACTGGTGTTGAAGCCGAGTGATATTATTGTAAGGGATTTCGATGGGTCCAAAAGGACGATTCATGGAGAGGTGGATATCCCGATCAAAGTGGGCTCACAAATTTTCATCTCTACTTTCTACATCATGGACATCCGTCCCGCTTACTCCTGTTTGTTGGGTCGCCCTTGGATCCATGGAGCAGGGGCAATAACATCTACCCTTCACCAAAAGCTAAAATACCCAGTCAAGGTAAGGATCGTCACTGTTTGTGGTGAGGAGGAGTTCATGGTAAGCTGCCTCAATTCCTTCAAATATGTGGAGATGGATGGTAAATTTATAGAAACCCTGTGCCAGGCTTTTGAAGTTGTTCCATCTATGGTTGCTACAGCCAAATTTTCCTTCGACATGCCCAAAGATGATAAGTTCATGCCAAGGATGGTTTCATTTAAGGATGCTCGCGCCGCAGTCGAAGTGGAAGTTGTGATACCTGGGGGAGACTACCCGAAATCCCGTTCAAATCAGACAAATTTCGGTTGGGTTTTACTATCAAGGCTCAGAAATAAGTGAGGCGTGCTCGTGCAGGAAAGCCCTCTCTCTGTATTGGAAATCATGAAGTAAACGTTGTGGAGGATTTTGATGATGAATGTGCCTTCGAAGAGTGGATATACCCTTCTACAACAGAGCTCAACAATTGGCGTGCAAAGGACTCCGTTCCCATATCCTTCATTGAGGAGTAATTACTTGTTTATTGCTTTCTATCAATTCAAGAGTCTTTTGTCTGTAATATTAAACAATGACTTTAAGCCATGTGCCTGGCCCGGGGCACTATGGTCCATTTGTTAAGGGTTTTATTTGTGTTCATTTTATCATATGATCATTCAATATAAACCATTGGACTTTTTGCATTCAAATTTTTGAGCTCATTGTCTTTCTTTCTCTTTAATACACTTTTCAAATAGCCATGTATCTTACATGCACACACACACACACTCTTTCAGGTCCTCGTCCACCCCGGATCTCATTTCCAATGACTCTACTATTGCCATGACTTTGAGCATCCAATTAACCAAGCCGAAGACGGAGGCGAGGAAGATTGCGAAATACCGGGAGAACTATCAAGACTTCTTATGCAAGAGGAAAAAGCTATTTAGCTGCATGAAGAGTCAGTTGAAGTCATCAACCTATGTACCAAGACATACAAGAAAGAGGTCAAGATCGGCGCTAACCTAGGAAGTAGTGTCAAAAGCAGATTGGTTCAAATGTTACATGACTATGTGGAAGTGTTTGCTTGGTCGTATGAAGATATGCCAGGGTTGGATATCGACATTGTAGTTCATCATCTGCCAACAAAGGAAGATTGTCCTCCTGTCAAGCAAAAAGTCCATCGCATGCGGCCTGACATGTCTGAAAAGATAAAAGCTGAAGTGATGAAACAATTCAATGCAAGATTCCTAGCGGTGACATCTTATCCCCAATGGGCCGCGAATGTGGTTCTGGTGCCAAAGAAAGACGGAAAAGTTCGTATGTGCATAGATTATAGGGACCTGAGTAGGGAAAGCCCCAAGGATGACTTCCCTCTACCACATAATGATGTCTTGGTCGATAGCACCGCTCAACATAAAGTCTTCTCTTTCATGGATGGTTTCTCCGGCTATAATTAAATTAAGATGGCTCCCAGAGACATGGATAAGACCACCTTTGTTACGCAATGGGGCACCTTTTATTACAAGGTCATGCCATTTGGATTTAAGAATGCAGGGGAAACATATCAAAGGGCTATGGTAGATTTGTTTCATGATATGATCCATCATGAAATATAGGTATATTTGGATGATATGATTGCAAGGTCACAAACTGAAGAACAATATCTCAATCACCTATACAAGCTATTCGAGAGGCTGAAAAAGTACAAGTTGAGGTTGAACCCTAATAAGTGTACATTCGGAGTGCGATCTGGAAAGCTTTTAGGTTTTGTTGTCAGTGGTAAAGGCATCGAAGTTGATCCTGCAAAGGTAAAAGCCATCCAAGAAATGCCAGTTCCCCATTCTAAAAAAGAGGCTAGAGGATTCTTGGGTAGTCTTAACTACATCGTCCGCTTCATATCTCAATTAACTGCTACTTGTGAGCCAATCTTCAAACTCTTGAAGAAAGATCAAGTAGTCAGATGGAATGATGAATGCCAAGCTGCCTTCGACAAAATCAAGGAATATCTGCAAGAACCTCCTATACTCATGCCTCCGGTTGAAGGAAGGCCCTTGATCATGTACTTGACTGTGCTAGATAATTCTATGGGGTGTGTGTTGGGCCAACATGACGAGTCTGCCCGAAAAGAGCATGCAATTTACTACCTGAGCAAAAAGTTTACCGACTGTGAAACCAGATATACACTGCTTAAGAAAACTTGTTGTGCTCTGGAATGGGCTACTCGTCGGCTAAGACAGAATATGTTAACTCATACCACTCTATTGATTTCTAAGATGGACCCTATCAAGTACATCTTCGAGAAACCCGCTCTTTCCGGACGGATAGCTAGATAGCAAATGATCTTCACTGAGTACGATATTCAATATACAACATAAAAGGCCATCAAAGGAAGTGTATTGGCAGATCATTTGGCCCATCAAGCTGTTGATGATTATCAATCTATGAACTTTGACTTCCCGGATGAGAATATCATGTTAGTGATCAACTGTGTAAAACCTAGACCGTATGACGAACCTGAACAAGGATCCCGATGGACTATGGTGTTCGATGGAGCTTCCAACGCTTTGGGTAACAAAATTAGTGTTATGATAGTTTCTCCTGATGGTTGCCACACCCCTTTCACTGCTAGATTGTGCTTCGATTGTACAAATAACATGGTTGAATATGAGGCATGCATTTTGGGTCTGAAGGCTGCCATTAATTTAAGGATCAAGCATTTGAATGTATTCGGAAATTTCATTCTAGTGATTAGCCAAGTAAAGGGATATTGGGACACTAAACATCCTAATCTTATTCCTTATAAGGAGTTTATGATATCTCTAATTTCTTACTTCGAAGAAATCACCTTTGAACACTTCCCTAGAGAAGAAAATCAGTTAGCCGATGCTTTGGCTACAATGTCTTCTATGTTCAAAGTCAAATGGGATAATGAAGCTCCTATGATTACGATTGAGAAATTTGACGAACCTGCGCACTGTTATGAACTTGAAACTGATGCCGAGAAGCCATGTTACCATGAGGTGAAGAGATACCTTGAAGCACAAGAGTATCCTGAAGGAGCATCCATCAATGATAAAAAGTTATTACGAAGATTCTCAGCCAAATTCTTCCTAAGCAATGGAATCTTGTACAAACGCAACCATGATTCTACTCTACTCTGATGTGTGGACAAGGAGGTAGAGGAAATTATGGAAGACATGCATGATGGTCTCTTTGGGACTCACTCTAGCGGACACACTATGGCCAAGAAAATACTGAGAGCTGGTTACTATTGGTCGACAATGGAGGATGATTGCCATCACCACTCAAGGACTTGCCACAAGTGCCAAATCTATGCTGACAATGTCCATGTGCCTCTTATTCCTCTAAACATCATGAGTGCTCTGTGGTTGTTTGTAATGTGGGGCATTGACATGATTTGAGAGATTAAACCCACTGCTTCCAACGGACATCGCTTCATTCTTGTCGCTATCGATTATTTCACCAAATAGGTCGAAGCTGTCTCATTTGCCTCAGTCACAAAGAACGTTGTAGCCAGATTCATCAAACATAACCTCATTTGCCGCTATGGTATCCCCGAAAGGATCATCACCGACAATGGGACCAATCTCAACAATGTTATGATTACAGAACTTTGCACTCAGTTCAAAATCAAGCATCACAATTCTTCTCCTTATAGACCTAAAATGAACGGCGCGGTGGAAGCAGCCAATAAAAACATTAAGAAGATTATGCAAAAGATGGTGGTAACCTACAAAGACTGGCATGAGATGTTACTGTTTGCTCTTCATGGCTACCGTACTTCAGCTTGGACATCAACTGGGGCAACTCCTTTTTCTTTGGTCTATGGCATGGAAGATGTCCTACCAGTGGAAGTTCAGATTCCCTCAGTAAGGATTATGAAGGAAGAAGGCCTAGACAAAAACGAATGGATACAGACAAGATTGGATTTGTTGAACTTGATCGATGAAAAGAGACTGGCTACTCTTTGTCACGGTCAGATGTATCAGAAGCGTATGATCAAGGATTTCAACAAAAAGATCAGGCCTCGAGTATATCAAGATGGTGATTTGGTAATAAAGCGAATCATTCTTCCACAAGGCGACCCCAGGGGCAAATGGACTCCCACTTACGAATGGCCATTTATTGTCAAGAAAGTTTTCTCTGGTGGAGCCATGATGCTGACTAATATGGACGGTGAAGATTTCCCGCATCTTGTGAACGCAGACATAGTCAAAAAATACTATGCATAAGAGACCTGCTAGGTTGACACACCTAGGCAAGATAAGGGCATCTCGGAAAACCAAAGGTTTGGGCAAAAATTAGGGATATATGCAAAAGATTGTACACCCAGCAAGTCGAAAACCCGAAAGGGAGACTTGGGCAAAAATTGGTATCCTGGTGGACTGAAAAGCCGAAAGGGCGGTCCAGGAAAAAATTAAGGATTGAAAGCGTATGACTATGTCCCGTGGAATCACCATAGTCGACTTTATTACCAAGGTCCAAGTTCAAACGGTCCAAGATCAATCCAATCAACTTCTGTCAATGGCAAGGGATGTTCGAATACATTGGGGAAATAGTAGAGTTAGAACACAATGAGATCATTTCCACATGGTTGTTATTTTTGTTTTTAATTATGTTTTCCCTTCGACGATTTCCTCTTACTAGGATCTCTGTCTCTTTGTACAAAAACGCCTATTCATGGGAAAAACATCAATACAAATATACTTTGAAGTTCAAACTTTTTGTTTTTGTTTTGAGTGCAAATATGTCCAATGACTAAAATTGAATGAACATATGCATACGGGCATGTTAAAACTATTTAGTAAATATGTCCTACCAAGCGGCAACGAGCATCTCTTTAATGCAATTGAGATATCCCCACAGGGTTATCTCATTAGCATTGTCCCCACCAGAGTCTTCTATAATAAACCTTTGCCCCAGCAGGGTTACCCGCAAAGTTAGATTTATGCAAACGTCGGTCAGAGTCTCAATCTCTCGACAGCCCTCTTCTCAGTTGAGTTTGGTCTTAAAATAAGAAGCCTTATGGATTTCTTCCTAAAGAATTCACCTTGTCAGCAGGTTGTTAAATATTCTTTCAACAGGGTTCATTCCCCAACAAAACATTACACTCCTCAACAGAATCACTTCCTATTAAAACAAATTTTAGATACTATGAAGCCTGGACCCAACCAAATAATAGTTTAACATCTCAAAATACTATGAAGCCTGGACCCGACCAGATAATAGTTTAACTTCTCAAAATACTATGAAGCCTGGACCCGAACAGATTATAGTTTAACTTCTCAAAATACTATGAAGCCTGGACCCGACCAGATATTAGTTTAACTTCTCAAGATACTATGAAGCCTGGACCCGACCAGATAATAGTTTAACTTCTTGAGATATTGTAAAGGCTGGAATTCGACCAGACAAGGGTTTAATTTCCTTTCCCCAGTAGAGTTTTCCTCTACCCCCAGCAAGTTACTGTGAAGCCTGGAATCTGACCAGATATCAGTTCAACTTCATCCCTTCCAACAAGTTACTATAAAGCCTGGACTCGACCAGATATCAGTTCAACTTCATCCCTTCCAACAAGTTACTGTAAAGCCTGGACCCAAAAGGATATCAGTTAAATTTCATTCATTCAAGTAAATTATTGCGAAGCCTGGAATTCGACCAGATAACAATTAACTTCATCCACCTCATAAATCTGCCTTGAAGCCTGGAATCCGACCAGATGGAAGTTTAAAGTTGTTAAGTTGTTGTGAAGCCTGGACCCGACCAGATATCAGTTCAACTTCATCCTTTCAAGTAAATTACTGCCAAGCCTGGACCCGACCAGATATCAGTTCAACTTTATCATTTCAAACAAGTTACTGCAAATCCTGGACCCGACCAGATATCAGTTCAACTTCATCTTTTCAATTAATTTTCTGCGAAAGCCTGGAATCTGACCAGATAGCAGTTTAATGGTAGTAAGTTGTTGTAAAGCCTGAAATCTGACCAGATAACAGTTCAACTTCTTTCTCCCAAGTAATTTTCTGTGAAGCCTGGAATCTGACCAGATAATAGTTAATTTAATCTTCCCTGGTAAGTCGTTGTGAAGCTTGGAATACGACCAGATAATAGTCAACTTCATCATCCCCAACAAATTGCTGCCAAGCCTGATTTCGACCAGATAACAGCTAACTTCCATTACTCTCCAGTCAGGAATATTTCCCCAGTAGAGAAATGGACAACCAAAGTTCCTAAACTTTATTCCTCCAAGCAGAAATCAACATTCCCCACAGAGTTTCCTCATGTAAAGAGCCAAAGACAATATTCCCCAACAGATCTCTCCTCAAATAATAAAACAGGGATTCCCGGCGAAAATGTTCTAAACCAAGTGGAAGATACACCTACTCTTCAATAACAGTTTGGGATTCAGCCTCCTGAGGCTCCCCAACCTGTTGTCAAGGATTTATTTTCCTAGACAAAGATACGCTGCAATAAATGCATCACATTCATAAACCATAACGCATACATGACAAATGCATATAGCATAATCTCATTTACTTTGAGAACATCATTACGCCAAGCATACATCTGCATGTAACTAATCCTTTTCCTTGCAGGAAAATCAACAGGCAAAAGACATTTATCATTTCAGTATAAATCGACCAAAAGATTTATCTTGATACCTTCCATCATTTCCTCAATAAGCATCTTTAAGAACACTCCCTAGACAGTTAACTAGCACATCATCGAGTGTAAATTTCTAGGCACTTTAGTGTTCAATCATCTTCCACCTTCAAGTCATGAATGACGGGTTCGCCAATATTACTCTTCAGGTTCAAGAAGATCGAACAGGGGCAGTTGTTGTACCCCAAAATTTTCCCTCTCAAATCTCAAGAATTTTATCACAAAACCTTCCATGGCTCAAGTCTGCAGTACTGATACATTAATTTAGGGTTGGAATTGGCACAAGGGGAAAATGGTAAAAGTGCACACCAAAATATCAAACTTTGACTTTTGGATCAAAATCCAGTATCAAGAATCACATTTCATCAAGACATGGTAGAATATGAAGTTGGTTCATCAAGAAAATCAAAAGTCAAAATTACTTTGGAAAAGTCAAAATTCTAAACACTTAGAAATTTTTCTAAGTGTTAAGAAAATGTGATAAGTTCAGAACTTCTGGCCATATTTTCACCATGATACAAGATGATTCAGGAAGAACTTCTGACACAAGAGTTGTAGATCTCGATGGGATCTAAAACATTATAGAATTGAACTTCTCCTAGAAATGTTGGGATTTCAAGTTATAAATCATTGAAGACACGTCCATGAAACTAAAACACTTAGTAAGTTCTGAGCATTTCCAAGTCAGAATTTGGTTAGAACTTCTGGCCCTGTTTTCACGTAGGTTCAATCAGAATTTCAAAAGTGATTCAAAGAGGGATTACAAAGCATGTTACAAGCTTTCTGAAAAGTCTGAGAACTCCTTCAGATCATGC
The DNA here is from genome assembly GCA_948472305.1 of Vicia faba. Lineage (NCBI taxonomy): Eukaryota > Viridiplantae > Streptophyta > Magnoliopsida > Fabales > Fabaceae > Vicia > Vicia faba. The sequence goes on from OX451737.1 coordinate 477,284,519, forward strand.
TGGAGCAGGGAGATTCAAAGATCAGAAGTTGGACATTTGTTCTTAATTTAAGTTACGTTTATGCTGAACTTCTGATCCAGTTTCAAGCTATGATGTGTAATCTCATGTTGCAAGCTTTAAGGCTTGTTAAATCTCATCATCATTTAATGCTTACACACACTTTTGAGTCTTTATCCAAAATATCTTCCCACGTGTGGCAAGAAAGTACCATTGTTGTCCTTGAAAAGTAAACTTTTGTACAAAGTTTATTTTGATCACATACTTTACTTTGCTTCTGAGTATACTTCCCCACAAATCATGCCAACAAAACTCATATTAAGTGTGCTTAAAGCTTCTAATCACCCTACGTTGCCTTGAAACTTGCTTGTCTAAACTTGCTTCAAAAACAAGTCAATGAGCCATAACACATGATGGTTGTACTCCTGATTTCTCCAAGTTGCTAAATCCTTTGCCTATAAATTAAACTTCATTTGCAAACTCTAGGAGGATTAAAAAGATTGGAAAAAAGCCTTGGAACCTTATTGAAAATTCCCAAGAACCTGAAACTGCAAACATAAACACAAAACCTGCTAATTTCTGATTTTTGCATCCAAACTCTAATTTTCCTTGAGTGTTTCTTAACCAAATCATCCATATAGTTTCTAGCAAACACGTAGAAGCCTTCCCAACTTTTGTTTGCAAACTGTAATATAGTATTCATCACTCTTCATTTCAAAAATCAGAACGTTGCACCTTGGCTGCTGTAAAACTTTCTAACCATTCATAGCTCAAGTTAAGAGTTGTTTTAGCTTCCTGGTAACTTGAGAAAGCTAACCAGAATATCACAGCAATCTGAACCAGACTAACTCACAGAATAATTTCAAGCTGCAAGGTAAGTTTCTTCTGACTCTCATCTCATTATTTAAGCATTGTTAGGCTTACATTTCAAAGACACAATGTAGATATCATGGCTCTGATTATATACATATTTAAAGATTTCATTTATATGACCTAAGTAGAGAGAATTTCAGATCAGAACTTCTTAAGGAAATTAGGGTTTAGAATTAGGATTAGCAAAATTCATGTTTGCTTCTGGTGTACAGTTCTGATGCTTTGTATTTCTGAAACCATGTTGAAATTTTCCATAACTTCTATGTTTGCATTTTCCATTTTTTTTGTTGAGAAATTACTAAGTTGCAGATATTCTGGCTGGCGTGGAGAAGGAGATAAAGTTCATCGTCAGAACTTACTTTGTGATACATTTTTATGATTTTGCTTCTAATACCTGATGTATAGCCACCCCAGTGGTAGAGAGCGCGCGCGTAAAGAATTAGTGTTAAGGGTCCTGGGTTCTAGCCCCAGAAATATCTTTTTGTGTTTATTTCTTAACATTTTCTTTTACCCCATTATTTGCCAAACAATATTCCTGGATCAGAACTTCTAGATAAAACCCCCTCCCAGTTATTTGTCAAAATAGTATTCCTGAACCAGAACTTCTAGCCAGTTCCATCCAACAGGATTTTCATCTCACTTACCCATTAACAGAACTTCTAACTTTCCAATAACACTAGAACTCCTAGGTTTCCAACTACATCAGAACTTCCAGGCTCTCTCAGTAATCAGAACTTCTAGGATTTCCTTTGTTCCCAGCAACCCCAGAACTTTAGTGCGTCTGGATCTAGAACTTCTGGCTCTTCCCATTTTCTGCTAACATTTTCTTTCGGATTTGCAGTGCACCAGAGTCAGAACTTCTGCTCTCTCTTGTTTCTATCATTTCACCAACGTGCTGATTCTGACTCTTACTCTCTTATTATTTTTATCATCACTTTTATTTTCATTAATCAAAAAACACCAAAAATACTTTATATACTTTTCTTTATTTCTTTTAAAACAAAGAGACTAAAAACATTTCCTTAAGCAAATTTATTTCTTCTCCTAACAAAAACAAAACAAATCTATTTTATATTGAAATTCTTGTACATTATTTCAATATGGTTGTAATAGATAATTAGGACTCTAATTTCTTACAATCCCCATTTGTAAATTTGTACACCCCATCCTCAAATGATTGTAATAGCGTAGAATATTTACTTTCCGCAAGTTATCGCTTTCATATAAATGCTAGTAATTAGGATTTTTATGGAAAGATAAAATCAATACTTAGACAACACTAATCTAAGATAAATCAAGCATGAAATACAAACACTTACACACTTTCATTTCTAGGGTTAACTCATCTTGTTGCCTTACGAAAAATGGGCATGTTATACACGTGAGATGTCTTAGCAAAAAAAAACAATCAAAATACTAGATCATGGTCCCTCGACGACGCTTTGAATGTTGCCTTACAAATGATCTTAGTCCCTCAAGACAAATGCTAAGATATCTCAAAACATTGCTATCATGTCTATACGATGACCCACACCCGTCCCTTTACATCCAAAGATAAGGCTTCTTACCAATCAATGGTAAGATAGCAACATCTAAAGGAGGAGGATAAGAACAAAAGACTTTTGAGTAGGTAGAAACGTTCTTAGTTGCTTGCTTATTTTCAAAACAAACATATTTTCAAACACACACTAAACACTTTCAAAACATGAAATATTTTCAAAAGTCCAACACTTTGTATACATTCTTATAGAGACGAGAATCATTACAAAGTTTTCCTAAACGAAGGCGCTTTTCAAAAATACTTTCAAAACCCACCACAAAGCACACTTTCAAACAAAAGCAAGTGATCTAGCAAGCAACTAAGAGCCCATATATAACTATGGATGAAAAGGGTGCTAACACCTTCCCTTTTCATAATCTACCCCCCGAACTCAAGAAAATAATCTCAAAGGTATTTCATGTTCTTTTCACCCTTTCCTTTATTGGATAAAAGAAAAGTTGGTGGCGACTCTTGCTATCTGCAACAATTGCGATCAAAATGCAAAACATCCCAGGTCAATTCTCCCACCGTGTTACAGATGGCATCTGTAAGCCCATCTCCGGCGACACTCTATCACCTTCCCGAATGGAATCTTTAAGCTCATCCATGCAGTATAATCAACCAACAGTGTCACTTCTTACACATGTGAGTGCAAATTTATGGGCACTTAAGTGTTCAATCCTCTTCCACCTTTAGACCCCGAATGACGAGCATGCCAATCTAACTCTTCAGGTTTAAGAAGATTGAACAGGGACATTTGTTGTACCCCAAAATGTTCCCTGTCATTTTTCAAGACAAATTGATTCAAGATACCTCTTCATACTCCTAAGGGTCTCAAACACTTAAGACAATTCAAGAATTGATCAGATGAACCCTCCTCCTGAGTAGTGGCCTACAATTAGGGTTTTGTATTTCTCAAAGAAAAATGAGCTTTTAATGCCTCAAGTAAGTTTCATGATTGTAATACCGTGGGAGAACTGACTTGGGTGTTTTGCATTTTATCTCAATTGTTGCGGATAGCAAGAGTCATCGTCGACTTTTCTTTTATCCAAAAGGAAAGGTTGAAAAGAACAGGAAAGACCTTTGAGATTGTTTTCTTGAGTTCGGGGGTAGATTATGAAAAGGGAAGGTATTAGCACCCTTTTCATCCATAGTTTTCTACGGGCTCTTAGTTGCTTGCTAGATCAATTGCTTTTGTTTGAAAATGTGCTTGTGGTGTGAGTTTTGAAAGTATTTTGAAAATGTCTTTGTAATGGTTCTCGTTTCTATAAGAACGCGTACAAAATGTTATTTTGAAAATCGTTCAAAGAGGTGTTTATGGAATGTGTTTTTGAAAGTGATTTTGAAAAGTTTCTTTGTAATGACTCTCGTTTCTATAAGAATGCTAACAGAAAGCTTTGTCTTTTGAAAATATTTCAAAATGAAAGTGTTGGTGTATAAAATGCTTTTCTTGTGAGCAAGCGAGCAACTAGGAGAATCCTACCTACTCAAAAGATATATGTTCTTTTCCTCCTCCTTAAGATGTTTCTATCTTATTATTGATTTGGTAAGAAGCCCCATCATTGAATGTGAAGGGACGGGTGTGGGACGTTTGTATAGTCATAAAAGGCAACTTATGGGACGTTTTAGCTATGTCGTTTAGGGACTACATCGTTTATCGAAGGTAACATTAAGGGTCATCGAGGGACTACGATCTTTTATCGAGGGTCTTTGCTAAAATGCCCATATTCGAAAAACATGACTATTTTTATTAAGGCAACAAGTGAGATTACCCTAGGGGTGCATGTGTGTATAGTGTGTTTGATTTCATGCATTTTATATTTGACTTTTAGGTTATATACTTGTTGGTTTTTATCTTATCATACATACCCTATCTTACCAGCAATCATACAAAAGTAATAAAATGTAGAAATATAAAATCCTACACTATTACAACCATAGTGAATAGCATGAAAATATAAAGGAAAAATAAATCTAATAAAGAGGAAAAGGGGGGACTCTTTCGATTCAGGCAGAAGAACTCTTCGATTCTGCTTCTTTAGCTCATTTCGATTTGGGCCTGGAGTCAGTGAGGTCATGACCTTCGATTTGGGCTAAACCTGAGGCATGAGGTGCAGCCTTCGATTCCACCTTTCTGCCTCCTTCGACTGTGGGTTGGAATCAGTGTGGGCGTTCCTTTCGACTGGGCATGTAATTACTGTGGCCGTGCTTTCTGGCTACCTCTTTTGTTCAGCATGGAATGCCCTCTTCACCTTAAGTCCTTTGTTGCATCCTTCGATTGGGCCTGTAGTCAGTGAGGAAGCCTGAGGCTTTGTTTCAGACTCTTATCTCCTTTTCTTTCGTTTGAGTCTTAAATAGCAACATGGCCTAAGGACATGCTAGCATCCCCTTAGGGCCAGGTTAGCTCTTAAAGCATATTTAAATAAACAAGAAGCAAAACCAAGAAGGTTATTAATGAAAGCAAGTCAAAAGCGTGGAAACGGAAAGAAAAATAATGGTATATACATGTTTGAAATGAAAAGGAAGTTTTATTCATATGTCATGCCTGAAACGAAAGATTCAAGGGTAAGAGGGACTTACCTTGCTTGAGGCTGGGACGTGTGTTAGGCCTTTAAGTGGTTGCCTTAAGTGCTTCTGGATTCGAAGGGAGGAACCAGGGGTTATGCCTTTGATACTGGATTCAAAAGAGAAGACCAAGTATGAGGTTCTTCCTACTGGATTCGAAGGGTAACAAAGTGTGGGGATATTTTAGATTCGAAGGGGACAAATGTTTGGATTCTGGGTTTGTGTTTGATGAGTGTTTAAGTGTTTGAGAGTTTGATGATGTTTGAGAATTTTTTGAAGATTCATTCCTCTGGCCCCAAATAGTCCCCTTAAACATGTTATGGAGCCACTTATTTATAGGCAAAGTTGGCTGGAGATTTTGGAGGGAAAACAAAAATTTTGAACAATTTGAGTAACCTGTTTTTGTAGCTTTCGAAGGGCAGTATTGGTTTGCCATTTTGGTGCAAGCTTGGGGAAGTGTTTCAGGACTGTTATACAACAGCTTTGGCCAGTGTACTAGGCCTGAACTTGGCAGCAAGCATCTTTGTACATTTCATTCTTTCATTTTGACCCTCCTTCGACCAGATTCCTCTTCCAACAATGTTATTTGATTTTCCTCCAACAAGTGTCCTTCGAATGGGTCACTTTTGTGCATCCTTCGAAGGAGCCAAATGTGTGACCCTTGGATGGGTCACCAAAACATGCCTTAAGATGGGCTTTGTAAATCCTTTGAATGGGCTATCAAGCATGTCCTTCAAATGGGATTCCCAGACGTGTCCCTTGAATGGATCATGTATGCTTCTTTGAAAAGAGCCACGTGTGTCCTTCGAATGGACTAGTAGGGTATACCCTTCTATAGGGACTCATATGTATGCTCTTCAAATCCACCACTATATATCTTTTGAAGGGGCCATCAACCATGTGTGCTGAAGTTTGTCAAGGATAGAAATGCAGCGTACTAAAGAGAGATGTTGTCCAGTCGAAGCTAGTACAAACATAGCCAATGTCCTGTCGAAGCCTACATCCAGGAGGTCTAAACTTTGTGACTCCAAGCATGCACACAAAAGGTCAATGCTCAAACGAATACTTGCATGAAGGGAGTCACATGCCCAAACGAAAGGGGCATGCAGGAGGCAAAAATGTCCAGATTCAAAAGAGGCATACAGGAGGTAAAAAGTGCAATCGAAGGATGACAAAAGAGAGCTTTTTTCCTTGGAATCGAAGGAAACTACAGGAGGCTTTGTGCCTTGTGCATGCTAGCATGGGGGAAGCCCTTTTGCATGCAAGAAAGAAGTTATGGATCAAACAAAGGCTTGTATGCAGCTAGTCATCAACTTGTGAGTCAAGGCAAGCATGGAGGGAATGTTTGTCTAGTTAACATAGTCATGCACGCATTAAACGTCCAAATGAAACAAGCACGTAGGTAGTCATTGCATTGTGAACCCTGTGAGGCCAAAGGTGCAATCGAAGGTGGAATACAGGAAGCTCCTGCCTTGTGAATCCTAAGCCAGCGTGCCAGAGGCCAACGCCCAGTCAAAGGATGCAACCAAAGCCTGCATCGAAATAGGCTAAAATTCCAATCGATGGAGCTGAATCAAAAAGACTTAATTTTCTTCAATTTGTCCAAAAGATTATTTTTATCTATTTTCCTCCTTTTTTGACAGTTTCCTTTTTAACTTGATACTGGAAAATCCAATTGTACTTGCGAAAGCTTGGATCCTGAGAATACTTTTTGAAAAATGCCTTGAAAAATGAGAGGGAAAACTTTGGGGTACAACAGCTGCCCCTGTTCAATCTTCTTAAACCTGAAGAGTTAGTTTTGGCGAATCTGACATTCATGACTTGAAGGTGGAAGATGATTGAACACTAGAGTGCCCAAAAATTTGCACTTGATGATGTGGTGGTTAATCATGTAGGAAATGGGTTTAAAGATGCCATTTGGTAAGATGATATAGAGTTGTCGGAGATGGGCTTATAGATTCCATCCATAAGTGATTGCTGACGGAAATTAGGCTAAGTCTAAATTTGACTTCAACTGGAAAAGAATCAGAATAAAACTTGGAGCGATTTATCTGAACCAGGGAAATGTCTTTCGAGAAGGAATCAGGATAAACCATTGATCAATTTAAACTGAACCAGCAGAAGTCTTGAAATATTCTTTAACTGGAATGAATCAGAATAAATCTTGGAGCGATCTATCTGAACTAGAGAAATTGTCTACCGGAAAGGAAACAGGATAAACCAATGAGAGATTTAAATTTAACCAGCAGAGGTCTTGAACATTCTTTAACTGGAACGAATCAGAATAAATCTTGGAGCGATCTATCTGAACCAGAGAAATTGTCTACTAGAAAGGAATCAGGATAAACCATTGAGAGATTTAAACTGAACCAGCAGATATCTTGAATATTCTTTAACTGGAACTAATCAGAATAAATCTTGGAATGATCTATCTGAACCAGAGAAAACGTCTACCGAAAAAGTATCAGGACAAACCATTGAGAGATTTAAAATGAACCAGCAGAGGTCTTGAATATTCTTTAACTGGAACGAATCAGAATAAATCTTGGAGCGATCTATTTGAACCAGAGACAATGTATACCAGAAAGGAATCAAGATAAACCATTGAGAGAATTAAAGTGAACCAGCAGAGGTCTTGAGTATTCTTTAACCGGAACGAATCAGAATAAATCTTGGAGCGATCTATCTGAACCAGAGAAAATGTATACCGGAAAGGAATCAAGATAAACCACTGAGAGATTTAAAGTGAACCAGCAGAGGTCTTGAATATTCTTTAACTGGAACAAATCAGAATAAATCTTGGAGTGATCTATATGAACCAAAGAAATTTTCTACTGGAAAGGAATTGGGATAAACCATTGAGAGATTTAAACTGAACCAGCAGAGATCTTGAATATTCTTTAACTGGAATGAATCAGAATAAATCTTGGAGCGATCTATCTGAACCAGAGAAATTGTCTACTGGAAAGGAATCGGGATAAACCATTTAGAGATTTAAACTGAACCAGTAGAGATTCTGAATATTCTTTAACTGGAACGAATCAGAATAAATCTTGGAGCGATCTACCTGAACTAGAGAAATGTCCCGTCTTATTTTGGGAATTGATCTTCAATCGATTTATTCATATATAGTCGTTTTGTCTTGTCAAAAATTTGTTGGTGATAATTCTGTATTGATTGATCTTTCCTGAAAAGGTAAAGAGTTAGTTGTATGCAATTCCCTGATGTGTGAAATTCATGGCGTAATTATGTTCTCAAAATGAATGAGATTATTCCGTATGCATTTGTCATGTATGTAATATGATGCATGAAATACGAAATTTTGTTGGAATGTATTTTTGTCTTGGAAAATAAATCCTTGACAAATGTTGGGGAGCCTTGGGAAGCTGAACCCTGGGTGGTCGTTGGGGATGAAGAGTATGCACACCTTTCCAGACCTTGTTTTTTGGAATGTTTCCGTTGGGATTCCTGTTTTGTTATTTGAGGAGAACTCCATTGTGGAAAGTTGATTCTGCTTGAGAAGAAAACTCAGTGGAGAGTATTGGTTCCTGCTTGGGGAAAGGAAATCAGGAGTCTTCATTATTCATTTCTCTACTGGGTATTTATTGGGGATTGTAGGAAAGTCTACTGGGGAAGAGGAGTTGTGGTCCCTTGATGTGTGATAGTCTGAGAGGAAAATTCAAGCTGGGGAATCTTGTCGTTTATTGGGGAAATAAACCATGTCGCCAATCTGTTGGAGAGGTGTTTTATTTTGGCAGAACTCCTCGAGGGTTCTTGAAATCAACTCAGTTGGGGAGAAGTTTTCAGAGATTGAAACTCTGGCTGAGGGATCATGTTATGAAAAGGACTTTGTGGGAGATTTGTCACTTCCCCTAGTAGAAAGTGTCTGTATTATTGCTAGGAAATGTTTGCTTGACTGTATATAACCCTTTGTTGGAATTCATATTCAATGCCCCAAGTGATTCAGATAAATACCTGCCCCTGGTTAATCGGTATTTCTTGGGAATTTCTTGGAATCTTACCTTGATTTCCTCAGATGTATTAGACAGTGATCATGATGATGCCCCTTGCTTACAGGAGATATATCATTGGAAGTGTCATCCCATTTGAAGTGATTTTTCCCAGAGAGAGAGATTTTGTTTGCTGAATATTCATCGTGTGAATTTCTCTGTTGTCAAATAATTAGCCATATGCAAACAGTGATATTCAAAATAATACAAAGTTTATGCTTGTCTTGAAGTTTTGAAAATACGGTTTAGCAGATAAAAGAATTTTGCAAGTATGTGAATTCAAATCAGGATTTAGAGTAAGCCTTACAGGAGTCAGGATACCTTTTGTAACAGTATGCTTTCGGACTAACCCATGCTTCAATTAGGAATTTGAAAGGTTGTATCGTGGCCTAGGTTCACGGTATAAGAAACAAAGGATAAGGCTCAAAGTGTAATTGTACCTGCCCGTTCTTCGTGATGTTCTTCAGTCCTAAACTCATAATTGTGCGTTTGAACTCCAATTGAGTCTGGAATGGCATTTTGGTGATGGTTCAGGCAAGTTAAGTTTGTTGGAAGGCAGTCATTTTTTCCTTATTTTCCATGTTGTTGAGGATTTTTAGTGGCCTCTTTTTGATTTATTATCCTTGATCTTTCCTGACTGTTCTTGTTTTTGAGATTACAGTCAGCGGGATGCCCCAGTTTTTCTTAAGTCTCCTTTGTAGGTTTTGACTTAGTGGGCTTTTCTTTTGAGAGATAATGATTGCCTATTTGATAGGGAACCATCACCATCTTTTGGTTCCGAAGGAATATTTTTGATCTCATTCATTGTGTACGAAGTGAAAGCTTGCGACTGAACGCGTGTTTGAATTAACTTAGAGACTATCCTGCCCTAGGTTTTGATTAAAGGTTTCAACTTGTGTAAAAAAGAAAACTTCTACTTATTTGGCTCGAAGGGGTTGACTAGGGATTATCCTACTTATAACTCCTAGTTTTTAGGAATTGAAAGAACGCCTGTACATCGTCAGCAAGGTCTGTCCAAAAGCATACTGTATGGGAATATGGATTTTTTTTGTCATCCTCTCTCTAAAGGCTTGCAACTTTTAAAACAAGAGTTGAATATCATAAAGGGAGTAAAAAGCATAGTTTAAATATAATGAAAACGAATAGATTAATTTAAGACAAATATATGCAATGCATTAATGAAACAAAGTTTGATATTAATAGATAAGTGTTTAAATAAACAAAGAAATTACAACTGAAAATTTGAATAAGCAGAAAATTTCCTCGCCCAAACCATCACTTCAATTGGATGCCCTTAAGGGGTGATAAAAAATCTCCAGTTGACTGTCTTGTGTGAATTCCAATGCTTCTTCGTTGATCAGGTCTTGAATCTTATTTTTCAATATCCAACAACTATCAGTATCGTGCCCCAGACTGTTGGAGTGATATGCACATCTTTCATTGGGATGATAACTAGGAGCAACAGTGTTAGGATTCCGAGGAGGATCCTTCAGTGTGACCAAATTCAAATTAAACATGTGTAGAAAGACTTGCGACATTGGCATGTTGAGTTTGGTATATTTCCTATTGGATGGGACCCGTTTATGTCGATTACCCTGTTGTTGTTGTTGTCAAGGTTGTTGTTGGGATCGTGACGTGGTAGAAAATTCGAAAGGTCTGCTCTCCCTCAAACCTGCTTCTTGTCTCATGGGAGGCTGAGTAATGACTTGATCTCCAATCCTAGATGTTTCCCCCTTTTGGTTGCATCTATCTTGATGAAGTTTGTTGATGAGGGTCCTTAGCTCCTCTTACCCCCGAGCTAAGTTTTGGATAAGAGCCATCTGGCTCACCAGTTGTCCCATCATCTGGATTTTCATTGTTTCCATTTCAGTTTGCATCCGTTCCAACTGGTTATCCTTGTTGTCCTCTGGATTCTTCATAGTCATGCCCCTAGTGACAAGCGCTTTCACTTCTTCTTGCCCCTTGGATAGGTTCAAGAACAATTCCTGAAGTTGAGAATTTAGAGTCTGAATGTCCTTGATAGTCTGTTCTAGAGCCATTTATACTGAAATAAACAGTAAGCAAATAAGAGACCTGTGTGGGAAAAGCCTCTCATGATATGATACATGATATGCGGATACAATGTTTTCAAGGACTTAGAAATTTAAATTTGTTTTAGACAACAAAAAGAGAAAACATCAATTGTATTAATAAGTTTAAAATTGATTACAAACATGCCCCTTGGGCTTACAATGGAGGACATAAAGCAAAATAAACTCCTAAGACAAAAAGGTTGAATGCATCCTCTTTGGCGCAATGTAGGCATTCAGATTTCGCTCCTCATGAAGTTGTCTTGTAAGCTCCAGAACCTTCTTCTCACTTGTGTAGAATTGGGCTTCGAAGGTGTCTCGTTCTTCCTTCAGCTGGATCCAAGCTCTTTGTAAGTCTTCAAGAGAAGTAGACATGGTGGGATGAAGGATAGCATAAGGGATAACTCCTTCAACTAAAGGCTCCATGATGATAGGAAAAGTGGCAGGGTATGGCATACCAAGTCTTTGAGCACGAGTTCATACCCACTTAAGATAAGGCTCCAAAGGAATGGAGTTCTTACACCCTAATGTCTTGCTATCCACTTTGTTTACCATTCTCCAAGCTCGTATGAACCTTTGACGGTAGCCTTGGTCGTCGCTCTCGTAGTCGAACACCATACCTTGGATGAGCGCATCATGAGGACTATCTCTTCGAGCATACCCAAACTGTTCCAAAGATAAGCAAGGATTGTAAGTGATACCCCCCTAATTCCAAGAAAAGGTACATTAGGGAATTCCCCAAAACGGTTAATAATAGTGGTATCCTCCAAGGATCGAGAACACCAATAAATGTCAGAGTGTGTGAGGGACATCATCCTTTGAGGCCATGTCAACCCTTGTTCGTTCTTCAGTATTGATCGAGGCAGGTGCGAAGTAAACCACTTGGCGAGTAGGGGAACGCAACACAAAAAAGTACCTATTTTCTTCATTGTACGAGTGTGGAAACAATGTAAAATGTCTCCAAGCAAAGTAGGTATAGATTACGAGAGAGGAAGACCTTGATGGAATTCACATCTATGAATTGGTCCGGATTTGGAAATAGAACCAAACCATAGATTAGAAGAGCCAATACATCTTCAAAGGCTTTAAAATCCATATATTCCCAGAACGAGCGAGCCTTATCCAACAGGAATTTGGCTAGGAAACCCTTAACTCCGCTTATTGTCTCCCAATTCACTATGATGTCGAATCTTTTCAGATGCAGAGCTTCGGCAGTGACTTCAGGCTTTCGAGTCCCTTCTAAACCAGTGAACGGTAATTGATCAAGCATGGGCACTCCCAACAGTTGAGAGAACTCTTCTAGTGTAGGGACCAACTGATAGTTAGGAAAGGTGAAGTAATGATGCATAGGATCAAAGAATTGGAAGAGTACACACATCATTTCTTCTGGGAATTTGGAAGTAGCCAAGATGAGAAGTAGACCATATTTCTCGGTGAATGGAGAATCTCCAGGCACCCTTGATGCTAATTCTTGGAGTTGAGGGTGTGCTTTCACGAAGCTGGTCCGGATGGTATTCCTTCGGATGAGATTCATGGCCTACAAAACAAAACAAAGATAAATTCCTAAATCCTTGAAATGGTCAGTGAAAATGCAAAGCAAGTATGCAAAGCAAGCAAGTTGTTATGTACACACAAAGCAGACAAGCCCTTAGGTTTAGGATTGCATGGGGTTCGTAGGTAAATACCCTCTTGAAGTTTAGTTAGCTCAACCTGTCCTAGTAATAGTAAACGGGTTCTAAGGGATATAAATATCACTGACCTTTCTATTGTACCCTAAAATTTTCCCTCTCACTTATCAATAATTTACTCACAAGATCTCCTTTGGCTCAAGATTGCACTAGGTTTGATCAGCTCAAGACATCTCCTTAAGCACTGATGACCAAAATTAGGGTTTGAGTTTGCACAAGGATTTTTGAACTTCTAATGCCCCATATGACTTTCATGGATCATTATGGACCCTCAAGATTACTCATATCAAGTTTCAAGCTTTGGATCACATTTTTGCTCAGTCAATTGATCAGTTGACCTAAAAATCAACTGTATTGAGGAAAAAGTCAACCATGGCCAATTTACAGTCAAACTTCATAATTTTTTATCCACGTCAACATTATAAACTCATATGTATCATTTGATCAAGTTTGGACCATAATTCCTCAAGAAATTTGATCAAATCATCAACAGGGCAAAATGGTCAAAATTAGGGTTTTAACTGAGAAGGGGCAATTTCTGATTTTTGACCTAGAAAATGGTCAACTGGTTTGAAGCATGATATCAAGAGTTCAATTGCATCATTTTGACCTAATTACATGGCTCAAAACATTACAAGTCCAACGGATTGACAAATGAATTTGGCAGTCAACTGATCAAAAGTCAACTATATACTAAAAAGTCAAACTTTGACTTTTTGGTCAAAATCCAATGTCAAAGATCACAATTCATCAAAAAATGCCAAAATATGAAACTTATTCATCAATAAATCCAAAATTCAAAATTTTCATTTTTTGAAAAGTGAAAATTTCTAAACTTAGAAATTTTTCTAACTGTTGGAAATTTCTTATATTTTCACAAGTTTGAGCAAAATTTTCACCATGATGTAAGATGATTCAATTGAAACTTCCAACATGAAAGTTGTAGATCTCCATAAAATCTATAACTTTTATTTACACAACTCCTTCCAAAAGTGCTTGGATCTCTTGTTATAATTTTAAGAATACATGGTCATGAAATAAAAACACTTTGTGAAATTTCGCCCTAATTTGGTCAGGATTTTGACCCAACTTCATGGCACTTTTTCATATAGTTCCAAGGGGAATCTTAAAAAGTAATTCAAAGATGGGTTGTAGATCACATTACAATCTTTCCAATATGTCCAAGAACTCCTTGAGATCATTCTTGAGTAAGGAGAATCGAAGAGATGAAGTTAGGATTTTATCACTTGAATTACAAGTCATTTTTTGATGAACACATGAACCAAATCCATGCTAGGCTGCATAATCTTTGCTTTCCAGGTATCAAACTTGTTTGTCACTCCATAATTAAATTTTTACACAGCTGTTAGGGCTTTGATCCAAGCAATTGAGCTATTATCCAAGTTGCATTGTCATTAATGGCACAAAGTTAACATTGTCATTCTTGTAAAGCAAGCTTTTTGCATAAAGTCCATTCTTGAGCCTCTAACTTGTTCCCTCTGATCACACTCCATCCACAAAGTCATAAGCAAGCTTGTTTAAAGCATAACCACTCTATGAACCAAGTACAAGGCATGAAAACTTGTTTTGTCAAAAAAATCACATGTTGAACTTAAACATGCAAATTTGAATTATGATCAACTAGAGTACTCCAAACTTGTTGCTTATAAATAGAGTCACTATTTGTTAGCTAAGGGGCGAGTTTTAGCACCCTGAAACACTCCCAAATTCCCTCTAGCCAAAAATCGTACAAAAAACTCCATTGATCCACAGTTCTGACCTTAAACTTGTATCTCTCATTTCCCTCGTGCATTTTCCCTCAAATTCATTCCTAAAGCTTCCTTACATCAAATACAACTCATCTTCATCCTTATTCCAGAACTGTAACACCATTTACCATAACCTCCATAACCAAAAAAGAGCCTACAACTTGACTTCTCTAGGCCATTTCAGCCACTCTCAACTCAAGCAAACCATTGCATTAGCTTCCTAAGGACTTGAGGAAGCTAGCCTGATCATCCCCACTGCTTGAACCAACTCAAATCTATTTCACGATTTCCAGTTTTGAGGTATTTTTTTTGAACTTCTATCTTCATATTTAGGCATTGTTAGGCTTGCATTTGTGAAGATAAAATATAGACATTATTACCCTGAAACTATACATGTCCATAGATTTCTTTTAAATTGATTGAGCTTAGAGAATTTTAGGTTTGAATCTCTGAAAAAAGTTAGGTCAGAATTTGGTAATTTTAGAAATTCTCCTCCATCTTTGATTTATAGCTTATGATATTTATATGGTTGGATTCGTATGGAAAAATGGAGCAACTTTCATGTTTGCATCTTTCATTTTTGTTGAGAAATGAGCAAGTTACAGGATCCATGGTTGGAGGTTGAAGATGAAGTCATTTTCAGGACTTGACTTGTGTTATGTATTATTTGTTTTGCTTATGTTAACGGATGTATAGCCACCCTAGTGGTAGAAGCGCGCGCCTGTAACCAGAGGGACCTGGGTTCGAGCCCCAGTGGTACCCTTTTGATTTTTTTTCATATTTTTTCCTATTCTGACTTTTTGGACAAGCGCTGGGCCTCCTCCTTTGGGCCTTATGTTTTTTTCTTACCTCTAATCCCCTTGCAGACTATTCATACCCCTGGCCCAATTTTTATTTTATTTTCTTATTTTCATTTTATTTATTTTCTTAATTATTTTTCTAATGCTAAAAAATCATAAAAAAATATAAAAATATTAGATTTATATTTGGACATAGTTTATTTATTTTTTCCCACACAAAAATTATTTTATTTTATCATACTCTATTTATTTCACTAAATATTTTGTAAATTTAATTAAAGACTAGGGTTTTAGTTTATTTCTCTCATAATAAAAAAATGCTCTCTTATATATATAAAAAGACCAAAAATATTTTATAATACTATAAATTATTATCAAGACAAAAATACAAAAAATACTTTTCTTAAACTTAATTTCTTTTTAATCAAATAATAGATTTAGGGTTTTACTTAAAATATTTTCTTAGTAAATTTAGGTTTTAATTTTAATTAATTATTTTCTTTTAATTAATTAGGTTAAAACAAATTCCCTTTTCCTAAAAAAATCCAAACAAAAATATCCATTTTTTTCACATTTGCATTCTTGTATATTTATTCATTATGTACATTATTTATTTCAATTCATGTATAAATTCAATATGATTGTAATAGATTAATTAGGTTTATTTTCTTGCAATCCCCATTTATAATTTGTACACCCCCCTCCCACAAATATTGTAATAGCATAGTAATTTTTAATTCCGCAATTTATCACTTTATATACAATTGCTAGTAATTAGGGTTTGTATGGAAAGACTAAAACCAATTCTTAGAAAACCCTAATCAAAATACAAAATCAAGCATGAAAAATAATACACTTGCACACAAGCACCCCTAGGGTAAATCTACTTGGTTTCCTTTACAAAATGGCCATATGACGCATGTGAGGTATCTTAGCAAAAACAAGCAAAATATAAGATCATAGTCCCTTGATGACGCTATCTATGTTGCCTTTCAAATGATATTAGTCCTTAAAAGAGAATGCTAAGATACCTTGCAACATTGTTAATCATGGTTATACGATGACCCACGTCCGTCCCGTTTACATCCAAAGATAAGGTTACTTACCAAATCAATGGTAAGATAACAATGTCAAAGGAAAAAGAAAATGAACATGAAAGATTTTTTGAGTAGGTAGAATGATCCTAATTACTTGCTCAATTTTCAAAACATCCTTGCTATTTTCAAAACAAACACCTACACTTTCAAAACCTCTTACAAACTTGAAAACATTTTCAAAAGATCAAACGTCTTTGTATACATTCTTACAAACGAGAATCATTACAAAGATTTCCTAAACAATGGCCTCTTTACAAAATACTTTTAAAAACCAAACAAAACACAATTTCAAACAAAAGCAAGTGATCTAGAAAGTAACTAAGAGCCCATGGAAAACCATGGATGAAAAGGGTGCTAATACCTTCCCTTTTCATAATCTACCCCCCGAACTCAAGTAATAATCTCAAAGGTCTTTCTTGTGCTTTTTCACCTTTCCTTTTGGATAAAAGAAAAGTCGGTGGCGACTCTTGCTAACCACAACATTTGTGATCAAACACAACACCTTCAAGTCAGTTCTCCCACCGTATCACAGAACTGGCGACTCTGCTGGGGAAAATTCTAAAAGTGGGGTTACCTTAGGGTTAGATTACATTTACTTGCTTTCATTGTTTGACTTGTATGCTTTACATTATGGTTCTTTGTTTGGGTTTGAATCCTCTACCCGGATTTGGGATACCTTATAGGTAAGTAGCAATACGTTGTGGAAACTGTGCGGGTATACCGACATGGTCTAAGCAATATCTACGTTAGTGCGACATATTTGTGGGTACCGGTAGCCCTTGAGTTAATCAAGGAGAATACGGGGCTGCTGAGTGATGTCATGAAGCACTAATGAACTTTTAGAACCTTTACTTGACCAACTTGGCCATTAGGACGTAGTGATACGACCAGCTTTGGTGCAGTCCAAAGTTGGTAGATACTCGATGCTACACTCATTGAGGTTTGGTTTTTTGGAATATTTCGGTTGCCATTAAAGAGGCTTGCACTGAAACAATGCCTAAGAAAACAAACCAGTGATATTGAGCTCCTTAGAACCCGGTTACTATTACTAGGACAGGTTTGAGCCAACTAAACTTCAAGAGGGTACTTACCTATGAGACTCCATGCAAGCCTAAACCTAAGGACTTACTTGCTTTGTTTGTATATATTTACTTGTACATAACATCATAAACATCATAACATCATACTCATACTCACTAACCATTTCAAGAATTTTTGGGATTTATCTTTGTTCTATTTTGTAGGACATGGATTCTATTCGCGGGAAAACCATTCAAGTCAATCTTGTAAGGATCCCTCCTCAACTTAAAGAGTTAGCTTCAAGGATTCCTGAAAATTCTCCATTTACCGAAAGACATGGTCTCCTACTAAACTTGGTCACCTCCAACACTGATGAAGACATGATGAAGGTGTTCTTCCAGTTCTTTGATCCTCTACACCATTGCTTCACTTTTCCCGATTATCAACTTGTGCCAAATTTTGAAGAATTCTCCCAACTCTTGAGGATTCCCAATCTCAATCAACTACCTTTCAACGGTACGGAAAGATATCCAAAGCCAGAAGAGATTTCTCAAGCCTTACACTTTCAACCATCTGATATCACAACTAATTTGGAAACAAGGAGTGGTGTCAAAGGTTTCTGTGATCGGTGGATCTGGAACTGACTATTTAACGCTGGTTCGCGAAATGTCGCGGAAGCAAGAGTCGCCACCGTCTTTTATTTTCTCCAAATGGAAAGGACAAAAGCACAGAAAAATTCCTTATTGAGATTAGTTCTCGGTTCGGGAGGTAGATTTATAGAAACGGAAGGTGTTAGCACCCTTTCTATCCATGGTTATCCATGGGCTCTTAGATACTTGCTCATTTGTGTTTTCAAAAATGTTTGTTTGCTTTTCAACTGTGGGTTTAAAAAAAGTTTCATTTAAAGTTTCAGTTCGACTCTTGTATCAGTCCTCAAGAGTGTTTGAAAAGTTGTTTTTGAAATCTTTTTGCAAAGTGTCGGTGTGAAAAGGAGTTTTTGTTTTGATTTGTTTTGAATTAGAGCAAGTATCTACGAGTCGTCTACCTACCCTAAGGAATTAGTCTGTGTAAATGTCCTTAAGATAGTGCCATCCCATCATTGAGAGGTAGGTAGCACCACCGTTGGAGGTGTTCGGGTCAATTCGAGGGTTCGGGACATTGTGGTCACCAGAGCAATAGGAAGACACCTTAGAAGCTACCCCCATGCCATGTTCATGGACATGAGGACTTACTAAAACGTCCTCTACTCGGCGACCACTTTTCGAGGGGCAAGGCAACAGTGAGACGTACCCTAGGGGTGGTGTGTGATTTGTGTGTCATTTTCAATTATATTTATCTTGTCATGCATTGGTGATCTACGCTTTGTTTTTATTTTTGGCATTCATTCTTTCATGTGGTTATTAACAGTTAAAAGATGCGGGAAGATAAAAGTCCTACGCTATTACAAAGGCGCGGGTCTACATCGCCAAATTAATCCAAGACCCGATTTGAATAAAATAAAATGCGGAAAGTAAATATCCTAATTAATCTATTACAAGGCTTTGGGTCAATTACATGAAATTTAAAAAAGGAAATAAAAGTAAATGTGCGAAAAGAAATAAAATCGAGAATGCGAGGGCGTTGGACCCTTTTAAAGAAATTAAATTGATATTATTGAATTAATTAAATTAAATAAAAGCAAGGACTTATTTTTGGAGTTTTTGTATTTATGGAATTTAATGAGAAAATTAAATGGAATTAAAACCCTAATTCTAAACTATTTTTAATTTATTAAAAAAATGTCTGAGTTTGACCTAGTTTTAACCTAATTATTTAATTACAAATTTGTTTACAAAAACAATTAATTATTGATAATAATAAGAAGAAATGTTAATTATTGAAAAAAGAATAAAAAGCTAGAAACCCTAATTTTTATGTTTTTAATTTATTTAAGAAAATAAGTTAAAGTTAAAACCCTAATTTAAAGCTAAATTAATTATCAAATTTATTTACAACAAAAAAACATTAATACATTAAATAATAAAATATATTTTTATTTTTTTGACTTTCTGATTTTTTGTATTTTTATATTATAAAACTTATTTTATGAATTAAAAGAAAAAAAACCATTAAATTAAAACAAACAAAAAGAAAAAAAGGAATGAGAAAAGCAATACAAACATAGGGGGGTTTGTTGGCCCTTTTGGAGGTATGTTTGAGCAATTTGGCCCACCATAATCAGGCCTTTTTTGACTTCTTCTGATTACGTGTGCATGCGTTGACTATCGTCCAGTGTGATCTGCAAGTTCTGGCTTTTGGATGGATCTCTGGAGACATGTGGCACGCTAGGAGGTGAAGGCGCATGGTGGATCCTGGGGCATGTACTGCATGGAAGTATGTTATGGAAAAAAATATGAAGCATAGTGGGGGACCTGGGAATCGAACCCAGGTCCCAAGACTTACCAAACACACATCCAGCCATCTGAGCTAGCACGTTTATTCATATACAATATAATAAGAAAACATAATATGGGGAAAACGTCCACTACGCTGATAAACGCGCCAAACATTCAAACGTACCAATCCCATGCCTACAGCTCAGCGTCTTCCTCATGGCCTCTTCTTTTTTGCCTGAAAATACAAACAGATAGCGGGGATTTTAAACCCCCACTAAATAGCACAGTGTAAAATAACGATTAGCTTATGAGCAAAAAGAAAAAGGGCGCGATGTGATCGAAAGCTTCGTCTGAATGTCCTGAGTCCAGTGATCTAGGTTTCATGGCCTAATTGTTCCATATGAAAGAAGCCCCAAAATTAGAGCTCCGAAACCCTAAAACGCTTCCATGGCAGTTTTTGATACAGGGCCTAATAACTCAATTGGATTGTATCATTAGCTTTAGAAAGTGCATATTAGTATGAATCAATACTTAAAATGTGTAAAAGATGTATGCAAATTCAAACACGAAAGTGAAAAAAATTATGAACATGGAAACTTCATTCTACCAATTCTTGAGGTTAGAGGAGTGGAAAGGGATTGAGAAAGCTTCCTAGTTATCCCAGCAAGCCTTTGGAATCGTTATTTTGCCTTGAAACTCACCCTAGCTATGAAATCAGTTTTGAGAAAATTTGGAAAAAAATGCAAAGTTATGCTTTGGTTTGAGGCGCAGCTTCCAGGTCTTGTGCATTAGGGTTGTGATCTGTATATGTATGTGAGTGTTTTAGGTCAACAAAACAAGCCCAACATCCAAGTCTTAATGCCTTTGAATTTTTGTGATCTTCCATGATTTTCCAATCTTTTTCATACCTTTCTCATGCTAATCAAATGAAGATTCTTGCCTTTTTGGGGTGTGCACGAAATCTTGAGTGAGTAAATGAGAGAATATGCTGCAAAAAGATTCAAAACACATGCTTTGCTATTTTTGTCATATTTTATTTTATTAAATGAATTAATGGTGATAAAAATTCAAATAAATAATAAAAAATGATGAAATAACTCCCCTTTGGGTCAATGGGTCGTGCATAGCTTTTGGATAATGATTCTTGGAAGAAAATGAGGCCCATTAGCAATTTTGAGGCATTTGAAGCAAAGTTGACTTTTCAAATTTCCCAAAAATTTCCCAACTTCCACAAGGCATATCTTGCTCAATGTTTAAGATTTGATCATGTTCTTGAACATTTTGGAAAGTTCTTGAAGTCCTCTAACCAATGCCTTTGGTCCCATGTCATTTTGATTTACCAATCTCAAGTTATGGTCTTTGACTTAAAGTGCCTTTTTGTTGACTTTTGAAAATGACCTATAATGTTGAGATTGGTAACTTTTTGTGAGAGCATTTCTTGGACTTGAAGTGTGAAGAGGAGTTGTAGGAAATGTCATTCTCTTCAAAATGAGCTTTGGATGGAATTTTTCTGATAAACCATGTGGAAGTTATGCCCTGGTCAAGTTACAGTTGACTTTTTCAACTGTCCAAATATGGAAACTTTTGCATCTTGAGACTTTTTGAGCCATGCCTTGAGAATCATGATCAATAATTGATCAAATGATGTTTGTGGCTTCAAAATAAGATGTTGACCAAAAATTTGGACTTTTGACTGTCAAATGACCATTTTGCCCCTGCAGTTGACTGTTGAGCAATTAGGGTTTCTGACTGTGCAATTATGTGTTGTGAGTCTTGAAACTTAGCATATGGATGCTTGACCATGTATATAGGCATGTGGGACTTGCTTGGGCCCTTGGAAACTTCAACTTCTTTGCCAGAACCAAAACCCTAATTTTGACTGTTAGGAGGCCATTGGACTGTGCAACCCTTGGGAGATTTTGAAGCATGCTTTTTGCAAATCTTGAAGAATATGGGAGAGAAAATTTTGGGGTACAACAGTTGCCCCTGTTCAATCTTCTTAGACCTGAGGATGCGGATTGGCTGACGTGCCTTTCGTAATCCGAAGGTGGAAGATGATTGAACACTAGAGTGCCCAGAAATTTGCGCTTACATAGTAGTAGTGTGATGATGGGAATGGGCTTACAGATGCCACTTGGAGATTGATGAATAGGAATATGGGCTTATAGATGCCATTTGGGTGTCGATCGCGTAAGAGATTCCTTAGCGAGAACTTGCGTACCTGAAAAAGAAAGATGATTACCTGACCTGTTATAGGAGTTGGCATGTAATCTCTTTGTATAGATGCGCCCTGACTGGTTACAGGAATTGAATCTGGAGCTTCAAAAGGTGATGAATGAACCAGGGATGGTTACTACCTCAACGGGACGGTGAGAGAACCTTGGATGATTACTACCTCAACAGGAACGCTGAGAGAATCTTGGGCGATTACCACCTCAACAGGAACGCTGAGAGAATCTTGGGGCGATTACTACCTCAACAGGAAACCTGAGAGAACCTTGGGTGTCTTCTATTGGGATAAGAATCAGGGAAATATTAGGGTCGATCTGACTGAACCGGAGAAGGCCTTTGACTGGATAAGAATCAGGAAAATCTTAGGGTCGATTTAACTGAACCGGGCAAGGTCTTGGAATATCTTCAACTGGATAAGAATCACGGAGATCTTAGGGTCGATCTGACTGAACCAGAGAAGGCCTTTGACTGGATAAGAATCAGGAAAATCTTAGGGTCGATTTAACTGAACCGGACAAGGTCTTGGAATATCTTCAACTGGATAAGAATCAGGGAGATCTTAGGGTCGATCTGACTGAACCAGAGAAGGCCTTTGACTGGATAAGAATCAGGAAAATCTTAGGGTCGATTTAACTGAACCGGACAAGGTCTTGGAATATCTTCAACTGGATAAGAATCAGGGAGATCTTAGGGTCGATCTGACTGAACCAGAGAAGGCCTTTGACTGGATAAGAATCAGGAAAATCTTAGGGTCGATTTAACTGAACCGGGCAAGGTCTTGGAATATCTTCAACTGGATAAGAATCAGGGAGATCTTAGGGTCGATCTGACTGAACCAGAGAAGGCCTTTGACTGGATAAGAATCAGGAAAATCTTAGGGTCGATTTAACTGGACCAGGCTAAAGTCTTGAAATATAGTTGAGAACTTAACTGGATCTTTCCTGAAAGGTAAAGGTCAGTCATATGCAATGCATGATATGGATCAAGCAATGATGTTCTCAACACATGAGATTGTATGATATGATGCGTATATGCATGCTATAATGTATGGAAATTTGATGTTTATGAACGTATGTTTTTGTCTAGGAAAAATAAATCCTTGACGGGTGCCGGGAAGTCAAATCCTGGGCTGATGTTTGAAGAATGAGATTCTTCGTTTCCGTTGGGGATGACGATTGCAAGAATACCGGTAGCAGAAGATGACTCCGTTGGGGAATAAACTTGGCGAATGGATTACTCTGCGGGGAGAAAATTATTCTAGCGATCTTGCTGGGGAACAATACTCTGTGGGGAGAGAGATACTTTGCTGGGATGTCGATGGTAACTTCGCTGGGGATACCGTTGTTATGTTGGAAGTGTTAATAGACTTCGCTGGGGATAACAAGACTTCGCCGAGAACGATCTTTCTGTGGCTTTTGGCTGAGGATAACCCAGTTATATCCTGATAGGGAAATAACCTTTGAATACAGCCGGGGGACGCGTTCGTGCTCTGCAAGGGATAAGCCTCCAGAATCTACTGGGGATAAGCTTACTACTGAGGAGATGGATTGAACTTTCCTGGGGAAACTTCTGGACTGGACTCTCCTGGGGAAATTCTTGAGATGCAATTTTTTGTAAGTTGAAAGAGGGAACCTATATAGGGTTGCCTGATGATGAGCTCGTGTAAAACCGCATCTTGGAAAGAAGGACACCTGTGTGGGGTTATTGATGACGAGTTCGTGTAAAACTTCATTTTTGGAAAGAGAGAACCTGTGTAGGGTTTATTGATGACGAGCCCGTGTAAAACTACGTCTGGAAAGAGAGAACCTGTGTAGGGTTTCTTCGGGATAAGTTCGTGTAAAACTTCTGGATGAACCGGGGTAAGGTTATCTTTAGATAAGTCCGTGTAAGACTTCTGGAGGAACCGGGGTAAGGTTACTGCAGGGTAAGTTCGTGTAAAACTTCTTGATGAACCGGGGTAAGGTTATCTTGCGATAAGTCCGTGTAAGACTTCTGGAGGAACCGGGGTAAGGTTAATGCAAGGTAAGTTCGTGTAAAACTTGAGATAAATCCGTGTAAGACTTCAGGGGGAACCGGTGTAGGGTCACTTTGATGATAAGTCCGTGTAAGACTTCTGGAGGAACCGGTGTAGGGTCACTTTGATGATAAGTCCGTGTAAGACTTCTGGAGGAACCGGGGTAAGGTTACTTGAGATGGGTCCGTGGAATACTTTGTCTAAAAGTTGAGAAGGAACCGGTGTAGGGTTGCCTGAGGATGAGCAAGTGGATGATTGTCCTGTTTGGTTCTGGACATTAACCCACGATCAGTCGTCCACTGATTTTTCTTGGTTTGTTACCAATGTTGATCTGGAATTTGTAAAGGTAGATGGTAATCATCTTTATATTGATCTTTCCTTAGTACTTTGGTTGACAGGGCAACTGGATCGTCTGGAAGACTCATTATTGCCCCTGTTTCTGAGGTGAGGGGAGAAGATATCTGTGGAGGCGCTTGATAACGGCCGTTTGACAAATCTTCTTCTGGTAGGCAAGTGACGAGATGACAGGACATAGTCGTACGCTTTTGACCCCTAACTTTTGCCTGGACCTCCCTTTCGGGTTTTCAGTCCACCGGGATACCCATTTTTGCCCAAGCCGCCTTTTCAGGTTTTCGACTTGCCGGGTGTATAGATTCTTTTCATTTCATCCCTTATTTTTGCCTGAACCTTTTTAGTTCGCCGGGAAGCCCTTACTTTTGCCTAGGTGTGTCAACCTAGCGGGCCTTTGATTAGGCGTAGTTTTTTTTCGACTATGTCCATGCTCTCAGGATATAGGGGGGTGCCCCTGTTGATAGTGTTGTGTTGCCCTGCTACCAGAAGATGTCTGATTAGGCAAGATTTGTTGCTGGAATGCCCCAAGTGACTCGGGCGGAGATTTGCCCCAAGCTGGTTGGCCTTGAGAGATTCCTCGAATCTTGACTGGACTGCCCCAGATGATAGACACTGATCATGCCATGCCCCTTGATTGGAAGTGTTTCTTCCACTTGAGGTGACCTCTTTGTTGAGAAGACTTTTGTTCACTGGATGTTCGTCGTGCAAACTTCTATGTTGTTCAAACAAATAGTCATATGCAAACAATGTTATCTTAAGAATGCAAAAGCTTATGTCTGTCTTGAATTTTGAAAATGCATTTTTGTAAAACAAGTGAAACTTTTTGTAGACTGTGATGTCAACTCGTTATTTTACCGCAAGCCTTAAGGAGTCAGGATACCTTTCGTAACAGTATGCTTTCGAACTAACCCATGCTTCGGCTAGGACTTTTAAGGGTTATAACGTAGCCTGGTTCACGGTTCAAGAAACAAAGGATAAAGGCTCAAATTATTTGTACCCACCCGCTCTTCGTGATGTTCTTCAAACCTAAGCTCAGTTGATCGTGCGTTAGACCTTGTTTGGGTCTTTGTCCTGACGTTCCAATGATGGTTCAGATATTGATGATTTATTCTGAATTGGCAGTCATTTTTGTTTTGTTGAGGGTTTGTATGACCTCTTTCTTTTAGATTTCGCTATCCCTAAATTTTGCCTGAACTGTTTCTTTTGTGATTACAGTCAGCGGGATGCCCCAGTTTTGTAAGTCTCCTTCATAGGTTTTGACTTATTGGGTTTTTATTTTGAGAAGTAATGACTGCCTATCCTTGTGATTATTCGGAATCATCATTGTCTTCTTTTTTGTAAGGACCTCTTTGGTGCTATTTGTTATGCACTTGGATCAACTGAGAGAACTACCCTGCCCCAGGTTATGATAAAGGGTTTTAATTTTCGAAAAGAAAAACTCCTACTTCTTTGGCTCAAAGGGGTTGACGAGGGATTATCATCCTTATAACTCCAGTGTTTAGGAATTGAAACAATGCATGTACCTCATCAGCAGGGTCTGTTCAAAAGCATAATGTAGATTGTGGTATCGTTTTCGTCATCCTCCCTCAAGAGGCTTAGAATTATTAGTCAAGAGTTGATCATCACAAAAAAATATGAAAGCAGCTTTAAGTATAGTACACATAATTAATTCAAGACAAACATGTGTAATGCATTCATGAAGTAAAAGAGTTTAACATGATAATTGTTTGTTTGAACAAGAAAAGAAAAATACAACTTGAATTCAAATGAACAAAAATCTCTCAATCCTAGCCATGTTTTGGCAAGGGAGCAGTGGTCATATTGGGAGTCTCAGCAGACTCGAATTCGATCTCCTTAGCGTTGATCATATTCTGGATCTTGTACTTCAGCGCCCAACAGTCCTCAGTATCGTGCCCCGGGCTATCCGAATGATAAGCACACCTCGCTTCTGGGTTATAGTTTGGAGAGGAGGTCTTGGGATTTGCAGGAAGGTTGATCACCGCAATCAGGTTCATCTTCAACATGTGTTGCAATGCTTGTGACCATGGCATGTTGATGTTCGTGAATTGTCTTTTAGGCTCGTCCGGCCTTCGCTGATTTCCCTTTTGTGGTTGGCGACATGGTGCAGAACTAGAGATCATGACTGCTCCTGCCTGTTGGTCACGGCGACTCTTTTGACCGTATGCAGCATTAGACTCTTTCTTGCCCATGTAAGGCTTTTGGTGAGTATCCGAAGGTGTGGCCTCCTGAATCTTCCCACTCTTGATACCAGCTTCAATTCTTTCCCCAGTCAGAATGAGGTCGGTAAACCCTGCAGATGAATTACCAATGAGATGATTGAAGAACGGCCCTGATAGGGTCCCCAAGAACGTATCAACGAGTTCCCGGTCAGTCAAAGGTGGTTGTACCCTCCCAGCAAGGTCTCTCCATCTCTGCGCATATTCTTTGAAACCTTCTCCCGATCCTAACGACATACCCTAGAGTTGGGTACGTGTAGGAGCGAGGTCGGCATTATACTGATATTGCTTGTAAAAAGCAGTAGCCAACTCCTCCCAGTTACGAACCTTGGTTCCCTCCAGCTAATAGAACCATTCGAGATGAGTCCCTGAAAGACTCTCCTGGAAGAAGTGGATCCACAAGTTCTTGTCCACAGTGTATGGTTGAATCTTCCGCACATAAGACCTGAGATGCAGCCTGGGACAGGATGCCCCATCATACTTAGCAAAAGAAGGAACCTTGAATTTGTGTGGGATCACCACACCAGAAGATAGACCCAGGTCTCCGAAATCCAACCCAGGAATTTGTTGAATTTCCATGGCATTCAGACGATCCTCTAGTTGCTTGTACCGGTCCTCAGCAGGGGGGTACTGTTCATCATTGAAGTCTGTCTCGGTGTCAGAGACCACAGGGCTAGGAACCTCTCTCCCTTGGTGACTGCCTTCCCCCACAGACGGAGTAGTCCTCTCAGCTTCATTCTGTAGTGTGTTCTCAGATTTGCGTCTAGGGTTGAACAAAACAGTCCTCTTCTTCTTCTTCTTCTGAATCAGAGTCTTCAATTCCTTTTGACCCTGGGCTAGGCTCACAATCAACTCTTGGAACTGGGCATTCTGGGCCTGGAGGGCCTTGATAGCTTGTCCATTGGATGATTCAGGATTCATGATGACTGTTGAAATAAACAGCGAAGAAGGTAAGTGACCTGCGATAAGTGTACCTGTAATGAAATGATATGTATGATATGCATGCAATGTTTTCAAGGACCTCGCAGGATAAACAAAGAAGCTTGTTAGAATTTGAATCCGGTGGCTTGATTGGAGGAACTGCATATTGTTGAGAGTCCTTTTTTCAAGAGTCAAGGCTCACCATATCGAGTGGGTCATAGCCCCTGACTTTAGTCATCATGTCTGGTTTTGATTTCCAAACAACCTTGGTTAGGGGAACCTTCTTCAAGAGTCAAGGCTCGCCATGTCAAGTGGGTCATAGCCTCTGACTCAGATCATCAACCTGGCTAGAGGAAAATAAATCCCCTTTGCCCCTTGCTAGACATTCTGATTCATCATGACCTGCATCACAAGCCCTTGAGATCCTTGAAACGGATTAGTCCTTATGCGGGATGTATGCAATGGTATGATGTTATGCTATGCATGGGGTAATGTAGGCAAATCCTATTATGAGTCCAGATTGAGGACTATAAACAAAACCTGCAAGAAACTCAGTAACCCTATTATGAGTCCCAATTAAGGACTATAAACAAAACCTGCAAGAAAACTCAGTAAACCCTGTTATGAGTCTCAATTAGGGACTATAAACAAAACCTGCAAGAAACCTAGTAAACCCTGTTATGAGTCTCAATTAGGGACTATAAACAAGACCTGCAAGAAAACTCAAGTGTCAGATAACAAGTAGTCAAGTTGGAAGGCACACAAGTCACACAAGAGACACCCTTAGAGTTTAGGCCAGCATGGGGTCTGGGTATTACCCTCTTGAAGTTGGTGGGCTCAACCTGTCCTATTAGAAGTAACCGGGTTCTAAGGGTCCCAATATCACTGGATTGCTTTCATTGTTCATCGTTTCGATTTAGCCACTGAACTGGCGACCGAAATATTCCAGGAAAGCAACCCTCAGTTGGGTGTAGTATCGAGTATCAACCAACCTCGGACTGCACCAAAGTCAGTTATCTCACTACCCTAAAGAGGCCAAGATAGTTCAATTAAGGTTCCTAAGGTCAGTTGATGCTTCACGACACCACGCGGAGGCCCCGTACTCTCCTTGACTGAACTCAAGGGTTACCGGTACACACCAAAGTGCCACATCAACGTAGCAGACTGCTTCAACCATGTCGGTATACCCCGCACAGTTCCCTCACAGCCTTGTTGCTACTTTCTAAGAAGGTATCCCCAGATCCGGGTTAGGGTCTATAGAACTCCCAAGACAGTCCCACAATTTAAAGCAAACAAGACACAGCAATTGAAAACACAGTTATGAACTATCCTAAGGTACACCTCACTTTATAATTCTCCCCAGCAGAGTCGCCAGTTCTGTGATCGGTGGATCTGGAACTGACTGTTTAACGCTGGTTCGCGAAATGTCGCGGAAGCAAGAGTCGCCACCGTCTTTTATTTTCTCCAAATGGAAAGGACAAAAGCACAGAAAAATTCCTTATTGAGATTAGTTCTCGGTTCGGGAGGTAGATTTATAGAAAGGGAAGGTGTTAGCACCCTTTCTATCCATGGTTATACATGGGCTCTTAGATACTTGCTCATTTGTGTTTTCAAAAATGTTTGTTTGCTTTTCAACTGTGGGTTTAAAAAAAGTTTCGTTTAAAGTTTCAGTTTGACTCTTGTATCAGTCCTCAAGAGTGTTTGAAAAGTTGTTTTTGAAAGGTTTTTGCAAAGTGTCGGTGTGAAAAGGAGTTTTTGTTTTGATTTGTTTTGAATTAGAGCAAGTATATACGAGTCGTCTACCTACCCTAAGGAATTAGTCTATGTAAATGTTCTTAAGATAGTGCCATCCCATCATTGAGAGATAGGTAGCACCACCGTTGGAGGTGTTCGGGTCAATTCGAGGGTTCGGGACATTGTGGTCACCAGAGCAATAGGAAGACACCTTAGAAGCTACCCCCATGCCATGTTCATGGACATGAGGACTTACTAAAACGTCCTCTACTCGGCGACCACTTTTCGAGGGGCAAGGCAACAGTGAGACGTACCCTAGGGGTGGTGTGTGATTTGTGTGTCATTTTCAATTATATTTATCTTGTCATGCATTGGTGATCTACGCTTTGTTTTTATTTTTGGCATTCATTCTTTCATGTGGTTATTAACAGTTAAAAGATGCGGGAAGATAAAAGTCCTACGCTATTACAAAGGCGCGGGTCTACATCGCCAAATTAATCCAAGACCCGATTTGAATAAAATAAAATGCGGAAAGTAAATATCCTAATTAATCTATTACAAGGCTTTTGGTCAATTACATGAAATTTAAAAAAGGAAATAAAAGTAAATGTGCGAAAAGAAATAAAATCGAGAATGCGAGGGCGTTGGACCCTTTTAAAGAAATTAAATTGAAATTATTAAATTAATTAAACTAAATAAAAGCAAGGACTTATTTTTGGAGTTTTTGTATTTATGGAATTTAATGAGAAAATTAAATGGAATTAAAACCCTAATTCTAAACTATTTTTAATTTATTAAAAAAATGTCTGAGTTTGACCTAGTTTTAACCTAATTATTTAATTACAAATTTGTTTACAAAAACAATTAATTATTGATAATAATAAGAAGAAATTTTAATTATTGAAAAAAGAATAAAAAGCTAGAAACCCTAATTTTTATGTTTTTAATTTATTTAAGAAAAGAAGTTAAAGTTAAAACCCTAATTTAAAGCTAAATTAATTATCAAATTTATTTACAACAAAAAAACATTAATACATTAAATAATAAAATATATTTTTATTTTTTTGACTTTCTGATTTTTGTATTTTTATATTATAAAACTTATTTTATGAATTAAAAGAAGAAAAAAAATCATTAAATTAAAACAAACAAAAAGAAAAAAAGGAATGAGAAAAGCAATACAAACATAGGGGGGTTTGTTGGCCCTTTTGGAGGTATGTTTGAGCAATTTGGCCCACCATAATCAGGCCTTTTTTGACTTCTTCTGATTACGTGTGCATGCATTGACTATCTTCCAGTGTGATCTGCAAGTTCTGGCTTTTGGATGGATCTCTGGAGACATGTGGCACGCTAGGAGGTGAAGGCGCATGGTGGATCCTGGGGCATGTACTGCATGGAAGTATGTTATGGAAAAAAATATGAAGCATAGTGGGGGACCTGGGAATCGAACCCAGGTCCCAAGACTTACCAAACACACATCCAGCCATCTGAGCTAGCACGTTTATTCATATACAATATAATAAGAAAACATAATATGGGGAAAACGTCCACTACGCTGATAAACGCGCCAAACATTCAAACATACCAATCCCATGCCTACAACTCAGCGTCTTCCTCATGGCCTCTTCTTTTTTGCCTGAAAATACAAACAGATAGCGGGGGTTTTAAACCCCCACTAAATAGCACAGTGTAAAATAACGATTAGCTTATGAGCAAAAAGAAAAAGGGCGCGATGTGATCGAAAGCTTCGTCTGAATGTCCTGAGTCCAGTGATCTAGGTTTCATGGCCTAATTTTTCCATTAGAAAGAAGCCCCAAAATTAGAGCTCTGAAACCCTAAAACGCTTCCATGGCAGTTTTTGATACAGGGCCTAATAACTCAATTGGATTGTATCATTAGCTTCAGAAAGTGCATATTAGTATGAATCAATACTTAAAACGTGTAAAAGATGTATGCAAATTCAAACATGAAAGTGAAAAAAATTATGAACATGGAAACTTCATTCTACCAATTCTTGAGGTTAGAGGAGTGGAAAGGGATTGAGAAAGCTTCCTAGTTATCTCAGCAAGCCTTCGGAATCGTTCTTTTGCCTTGAAACTCACCCTAGCTATGAAATCAGTTTTGAGAAAATTTGGAAAAAATGCAAAGTTATGCTTTGGTTTGAGGCGCAGCTTCCAGGTCTTGAGCATTAGGGTTGTGATCTGTATATGTATGTGAGTGTTTTAGGTCAACAAAACAAGCCCAACATCTAAGTTTTAATGCCTTTGAATTTTTGTGATCTTCCATGATTTTCCAATCTTTTTCATACCTTTCTCATGCTAATCAAATGAAGATTCTTGCCTTTTTGGGGTGTGCACGAAATCTTGAGTGAGTAAATGAGAGAATATGCTGCAAAAAGATTCAAAACACATGCTTTGCTATTTTTGTCATATTTTATTTTATTAAATGAATTAATGGTGATAAAAATTCAAATAAATAATAAAAAATGATGAAATAACTCCCCTTTGGGTCAATGGGTCGTGCATAGCTTTTGGATAATGATTCTTGGAAGAAAATGAGGCCCATTAGCAATTTTGAGGCATTTGAAGCAAAGTTGACTTTTCAAATTTCCCAAAACTTTCCCAACTTCCACAAGGCATATCTTGCTCAATGTTTAAGATTTGATCATGTTCTTGGACATTTTGGAAAGTTCTTGAAGTCCTCTAACCAATGCCTTTGGTCCCATGTCATTTTGATTTACCAATCTCAAGTTATGGTCTTTGACTTAAAGTGCCTTTTTGTTGACTTTTGAAAATGACCTATAATGTTGAGATTGGTAACTATTTGTGAGAGCATTTATTGGACTTGAAGTGTGAAGAGGAGTTGTAGGAAATGTCATTCTCTTCAAAATGAGCTTTGGATGGAATTTTTCTGATAAACCATGTGGAAGTTATGCCCTGGTCAAGTTACAGTTGACTTTTTCAACTGTCCAAATATGGAAACTTTTGCATCTTGAGACTTTTTGAGCCATGCCTTGAGAATCATGATCAAGAATTGATCAAATGATGTTTGTGGCTTCAAAATAAGATGTTGACCAAAAATTTGGACTTTTGACTGTCAAATGACCATTTTGCCCCTGCAGTTGACTGTTGAGCAATTAGGGTTTCTGACTATGCAATTATGTGCTGTGAGTCTTGAAACTTAGCATATGGATGCTTGACCATGTATATAGGCATGTGGGACTTGCTTGGGCCCTTGGAAACTTCAAATTCTTTTCCAGAACCAAAATCCTAATTTTGACTGTTAGG
This sequence comes from Vicia faba, assembly GCA_948472305.1. Lineage (NCBI taxonomy): Eukaryota > Viridiplantae > Streptophyta > Magnoliopsida > Fabales > Fabaceae > Vicia > Vicia faba. Next base: position 477,317,098 of record OX451737.1, read on the forward strand.
AGGCCATTGGACTGTGCAACCCTTGGGAGATTTTGAAGCATGCTTTTTGCAAATCTTGAAGAATATGGGAGGGCAAATTTTGGGGTACAACAGTTTCCTAGAAAAAATTTTCTTTGAGAAAGCCCAAAACTATTGGAACTCTTTGGACTTGCAAGCCTTTGAGGAAATTGTGGCTCTCCTCATCTATGGGATGGTTTTGTTTCCAAATCCTGACCAACTCATAGATGTGAACACCGTCAAAATCTTCATGTCTCGTAACCCGGTGCCTACTTTGCTAGGGGACATCCTACACTCCTTTCACACTCGCACTATGAGGAAAATAGGTATCCTTATGTGTTGTACTCCTCTCTTGGCAAGATGTTTATTTTTCATCTTCCCCAATCTGTGTTGAAAAATGAGCAAGGTTCAAGATGGTCCCATAGGTTAATGACACTGAGACATTCAGATATTCATTGGTGTTCCCGCTCTTTGGATAATGTTACTATCATTGGTTGTTGTGGAGAATTCCCTAATGTCCCTTTTCTTGGCATTAGAGGAGGTATCACTTACAACCCCTGCTTAGCCCTACGATAGTTTGGTTACGCCCGGAGGGATGGTCCCCATGAGATGCTTATCCAAGGAGTGGTATTTTACTACGAGAATGACGATCAAGGTCACCGCCAGAGATTTATCCGAGCTTGGAGGATGTTGAACAAGGTACATAGCAAGACATTGGGGCATAATAATTCCATCCCTCTTGAGCCTTACCTCAAATGGGTACGAACTCGTGCTCAGAGTCTTATAATGCCTTATCCCTCCATTCTCCCGGTAATCATTGAGCCTGTTATGGAAGTAGATGTTCCCTACACTATCCTACATCCCGACATGCCCACCTCTCTTGAATACTTACAAAGAGATTGGATACAACTCAAGGGGGAGCGAGACACCTTCGAAGCCCAATTCTACGCTAGCGAGAAGAAGGTTTTGGAACTCACTAAGCAACTTCATGAGGAGCAAACTCTGAATGCCTACATTGCACCAAAGAGGATGCGTACAACCTTTTTATCTTAGAGTTTTTATATTATTTTTCCCAAAGAGGCATTGATGTACTCAAGCTTTAATTTATTAATATAACATGTGTTTCCTTTTTGTCTAAAACAATTTTGAATCTTTAAATCCTTGAAATCATTGCATATGCATTTACCATTCATCATAACATAATCAGGTTTCTTGCAACAAGTCTCCTCATCTTTCTACTGTTTATTTCAGCAAGATGGATCTCGAGAAAACGGTGAAGGACCTCCAAACACAAAATGCTCAGTTTCAACAGATGTTCTTAACTCTATCCAAAGGACAAGAAGAGCTGAAGACCTTGCTGGTTGAAGAGAAAAAGAAGAAAAAGAAAATAACTGGAGTTATAAATATGGGAAGAAGATTCCAAGGGCAAGCAAGAAGGACCCTAGACTTTGCAACATCATCTGGAGAGAAAGATAATCAAGACGGAAAAGGCAAGGAAGAAATTGTCCAACTAGATTCAGAAGAGGAAGAGGAAGAAGAAGACTATTCTGAAGAACAATATCCTCCAGCCGACGACAAGTATAAGCATTTGGAAGAACGGTTAAGTGCAATGGAAATCCAAAAAGTGCCTGGAATGAACTTTGAGGAGTTGGGGTTAATATCTGGGATTGTCATTCCTCCAAAATTCAAAGCACCGGTGTTCGCCAAATATGACGGAGTTTCATGTCCCAAAATGCATCTCCGGTCTTATGTGAGGAAAATCCAGCCTCATACCGCTGACAAGGATTTATGGTTACACTTCTTTCAAGACAGTCTATCTGGAACTCAACTTGATTGGTTTTATCAGTTAAAAAGAGCCAATGTTCATAACTGGGACGATCTGTCTGCTGCCTTTTACAAACAATACTAATACAATGCCGATCTTGCACCCACCCGTACTCAACTCTAGAGTATGGCCATGGTTTCAAGTGAGGGCTTCAAAGACTACGCACAAAAATGGAGGGACTTAGTAGGAGGAGTCCAGCCTCCCCTATCTGAAAGAGAATTAGTAGACATGTTCTTGGGCACCTTGTCCGGTCCTTTCTTCAATCACTTAATTGGGAGTTCATCGGCAGGTTTTACCGAATTAATATTGACCAGAGAAAGGGTGGAAGCCGGGATAAAGAATGGGAAAATTCAAAAAGATGCATCATCTGCTGCTGTAAGGAAACCCTTCATTAGAAAGAAAGAAGTGGTTGTTGTATATCCTCAGAGAAATCAAGATAGGGCTGAACGCCGTCTAATGGTGGGGGCTGTCATGATTCCTAAACCAGCGCCTGCTCAGCAAAGAAGAAACCGGCCAAGAATGGAAAGACCAGTCAGACAGTTCACCTAAATTAATATGACACTATCTCAAGTATTTCCACATTTGTTAAGATCCAATCTAGTGACTTTGAAAGAAGCTCCAAAGAACCCTAACACAACCTATCCTCACTATCATCCTAATGCCCACTGCGCATACCATTCTGAGAGTCCCGACCATGACACTAACAACTGTTAGGCTCTGAAGAACAAAGTACAAGACCTTCTTGAAGCCAAAGAGATTGAATTCGATGCGCCAGAAATTCCCAATGTCGTTACTGCCCCTATACCCAAGCACGGCCATAATGCCAACGCCATTGAGGAAGACATGTTTATTACTTCAATTGATGAACTTGTGACCCCACTCCTGACTATCAAAAAGAAATTGTTGAATGTCGGTGTATTCCCAGGCTGTGATGAAAGTTGTCATTTCTATTTATCCTCACCAACCAGCTGTCTGTTGTTAAAAGCAGGCGTTCAATGCCTAATAGATAACAAGGAGATTTTGTTCGAGAAGACTTTTGTTCCAAATGTTTCTTATAATGATGTTTCCATCGTGACCATTTCCGACAATTCTTCTAGGGTCTCCACCAAAAGACCCGTTAGAATTACATCAGTTCCTAAAGTGGCTCCGTTGATAATTACAATTCCTGGACCAATCCCGTATTCGTCAGACAAAACCGTCCCATGGAATTATGGAGGTGATGTCTACTACCACGGTATCAAGCAAGATTGGCCAGCTGCTGAAAATTCAAGTTCTGAGAAGGTTGACTCTGATATCAGTAACATTGCAGGGACTAGTAAGATAACCTGAAGTGGAAGGGTTTTCTCTCCAGAAATTGCTCCTCCAAAAGCTGCTTCTGGACCCGTGATCATTCTTATTGTTGTTGCTTCTCCAAAGGCTATTCCCAATCCTACAATCATCTCTTCTAATACTCCTGTTGACAAAACCGTTACAATCCCTGTTATCACCCCTACTGACATTTCTGCTGCCAAGTCAACCGAGACTCGAGGTAAAGGTATTCTGATTGAGCATGTCCAGACGAGGGCACAATCAGTAGCTATCCCTGAGACTTCCCAAAAAGAGATGGAGGAAATTCTAAAGATCATAAAAAGAAGCGACTACAATGTAGTTGAGCAACTGGGGAAAACTCCATCGAAAATTTCCATGTTGGCTTTATTATTATGTTCTGAGGCTCATGCAAAGGCCTTGGTAAAATTCTTGAAAACTGCCCATGTACCCCAAGAAACATTTGTCGATCAGTTCCAAGACTACATAGCCAGCTTGACTGCAGATAATGGCTTAGGTTTTTCAGATGCTGATTTAACGCCAAGAGGGAGGAAGCATAATGAGGCATTACATGTCTCAGTCAAATGCAGGGGAACGATCTTGGCTCATGTTTTGGTGGACACTAGTTCGTCTCTGAATGTGTTGCCTAAAAAGGCTCTTGATAGGCTTGACTGTGCAAGATTGACATTGAAACCGAGCAACATAGTAGTGAGGGCCTTTGACGGCTCAAAAAGGATGGTGCATGGGGAAGTGGACATCCCCATAAAAGTTGGAACCCAAACATTTGATTTAAATTTTTATGTAATGGATATTTGCCCTTCATATTCCTGCTTATTAGGCCGACCATGGATTCACAATGCTGGTGTCGTTACTTCTATGTTGCATCAAATGTTGAAATATCCAATTCAAGGGAAAATCATCACCATTCATGGAGAAGAAGAGTATATGGTCAGCCATCTAAATTCCTTCATATATGTGGAACTAGATGGTGAATTTATTGAAACTCCATTCCATCACTTTGAAGAAATCCCACAGACTGTGGCAGTAACCAAGGTTGTGTCTCAAGTCCCCAAGATTACAAGGCCTCCGCTCAAGATGTCGTCTTTGAAGGATGCCAAGGCAGTGATAGAAGAAGGTGGGTGCACTATTTGGGGCCAACTCCCAGATATCCCATATAAATCTGACAAATTTGGTTTGGGTTTCACTTCAGGGGCCCATAAGGATGTATGTTGTTCTCGTGCCGGAGGACCACCCTTGAAGATCAGCAACCACCAAGTCAGCATCGTAGAGGATGATGAAGACAGCTATAACCTGGAGGATTGGATTTTCCCAACTGTCAGTGGAGGGCTCAGCAACTGGGAAGCTAGAGATTTTGTCCCGATCATATTTATCCCACTGTAATTTGTCTTTACATTTTGTTGGATCTGTAATATTAAAACAATTCAGACTCCTAAAACCTTGTGTCTTACCCGAGGCACAATGGTCCATTTGTAAGGGTTATTATCTCATTTCCATATGACATCAATGAATCATGGATGTTTTTTTCATACAAACTTTGTGCTCATTGTTTTTCTTTTTACATTTTCATTTCTTTCAAAGATAGTTATACTCTTACACACACTCACACTCGTAATGCAGGTCTACATCCACTCGGGATCCCATGGGTAACGGTTCTTCTATGGCTTTCTGTGATTCTGAAAATCTAATCTACCACGCCGAAGACGAAGGTGAGGAAGATTGTGAAGTACCAGGGGAACTCGCCAGGTTACTACAACAAGAAGAGAGGACCATTCAGCCCCACAAAGAACCAGTGGACACAATCAACCTAGGTACCGAAGAAGACAAGAGAGACGTCAAGGTGGGTGCCAATCTGGAACCTATTGTCAAAGAGCATCTGATTCAGTTGCTACACAATTATGTTAAAGTATTTGCCTGGTCATATGAAGACATGCCAGGATTTGATGCAGATATCGTGGTACATCGTCTACCTACAAAAGAAGACTGTCCACCGGTGAAACAAAAGTTATGTCGCATGCGACCAAACATGTCAGAGAAGATTAAGGCAGAAGTCATGAAAGAATTCAATTCCAGATTCTTGGTTGTCACTTCCTATCCACAATGGGTTGCCAATGTTGTTCCCGTGCCTAAAAAGGACGGCAAGGTATGAATGTGCGTGGACTACAGAGATTTGAATAGGGAAAGCCCTAAGGATGATTTCTCCCTTCCCCACATTGATATTCTAGTAGACAATACAGCACAGCACAAACTGTTTTCCTTCATGGACGATTTCTCAGGTTACAACCAAATCAAAGTGGCGCCTGGGGACATGGAGAAAACAACCTTTGTCACACAGTGGGGCATATTCTGCTACAAGGTTATGCCATTCGGACTGAAGAATGTTGGGGCAACCTATCAACGTGCCATGGTAGCTCTATTTCACGACATGATACATCACGAAATAGAGGTCTATGTAGACGACATGATAGCTAGATCTCAAACAGAAGAAGAGCATCTTGATCACTTGCAGAAATTATTTGAGACGCTAAAGAAATACAAGTTGAGGTTGAACCCAAATAAATGCACGTTTGGAGTGAGGTCTGGTAAACTCCTAGGTTTATTGTCAGCAATAAAGGAATTAAAGTAGATCCTGCCAATGTGAAAGCGATACAAGAGATGCTTGTTCCTCGTACTGAGAAGGAAGTCAGAGGATTCTTGGGACGTTTAAACTACATTGCCAGATTCATTTTTCACCTGACAGCTACTTGTGAACCAATCTTCAAATTACTGAAGAAAGATCAAGTAGTCAAATGGAATGATGAGTGCCAAACCGCCTTCGACAAGATCAAAGAGTACCTACAAGAGCCTCCTATTTTGATGCCGCCAATTGAGGGAAGACCGTTGATCATGTATCTGACTTATTTGGAAAATTCAATGGGGTGTGTGCTGGGGCAGTATGACGAGTCTGGATGAAAAGAGCACATTATTTACTACCTGAGCAAAAAGTTTACCGACTGTGAAACAAGATATTCACTGCTCGAGAAAACATGTTACGCTTTAGGATGGGCTGCTCGCCTGCTAAGACAGTATGTGCTGACCCATACTACCTTATTGATATCTAAAATGGATCCAATAAAATACATCTTCAAGAAACCTGCACTCTCTGGGAGAATAGCGAGATGGAAGATGATCCTGACAGAATATGACATACAGTATACTACCCAGAAAGCAATAAAGGGCAGTGTACTAGCTGATCACCTGGCTCACTAAGCTGTGGAAGACTACCAGTCTATGAAGTTCGAATTCCAAGATGAAGACATCATGATGGTAAACAACCATGAAGAATTCAGACCATATGACGGACCTGAACAAGGATCCCGATGGACCCTGGTTTTTGATGGGGCATCCAACGCACTCGGAAATTGTATTGGTCTTGTACTTATATCTCCTGAAGGATGTCGTACTCCCTTTATGGCAAGACTCTGCTTCAATTGTACAAACAACATGGCAGAATACGAAGCGTGCATTTTTGGTCTCAAAGTTGCCATAGACTTGGGGATCGAATCCTTAAATGTATTTGAAGATTCAGCTTTGGTCATCAGCCAGATCAAAGGGGAATGGGACACCAAACACCCTAACCTTATCCCTTACAAAGAACATGTACTGACATTGATCCCATATTTTGATAAGATTACCTTCGAGCATTTCCCGCGTGAAAAAAATCAGCTAGCAGACGCACTAGCCACAATGTCATCCATGTTTAAACTTAAATGGGATAAAGAGGCTCCCTAGATTACCATTGAACGAATGGATGAACCAGCTCATTGTCACGAGATTAATACTGAGGAAGTAGTGGACCAGCCTTGGTTCCAGGAAGTCAAGAGGTATCTCGAGGCTCAAGAATATCCGGAAGGAGCTTCAGTCAATGATAAGAAGTTATTAAGGATATTCTCTGCTAAATTCTTCCTTAGTAGTGGTATTCTCTACAAACGCAACCATGACTCTGTGTTACTTTGGTGTGTAGATAAGTTTGAAGCGGAAAAGATCATGGCTGATCTACATGAGAGCACTTTTGGCACTCATTCCAGTGGGCATACAATGGCAAAGAAGATCCTACGGGCAGGCTATTACTGGTCTACCATGGAAGCAGATTGCTATCAACACTCTCGAACCTGCCATAAGTGTCAGATCTATGCTGACAAGGTGCACGTACCTCTGGTTCCTCTAAATGTCTTGACGGCTCCTTGGACACCGCTTCATCTTAGTGGCCATTGACTATTTTACAAAGTGGGTTAAGGCAGCCTCTTTCGCTTCCGTGACCAAGAATGTTGTAGCCCGGTTCATTAAATAGAATCTCATATGTCGATACGGTATCCTGGGGAGGATCATCACAGGCAATGGTACGAATCTTAACAATACTATGATCACCACCCTGTGCAAACAATTCAAGATCCAGCATCACAATTCTTCCCCTTGTCGGCCAAAGATGAATGGTGTTGTCGAAGCCGCAAATAAGAACATCAAAAAGTTCATATAGAAAATGACAGTCACATATAAAGACTAGCATGAGATGATACCATTCGCTCTCCATGGATATCGTACCACAGCGCGCACATCAACCGGGGTAACATCTTACTCTCTGGTATACGGCATGGAGGTTGTCTTGCCTATTGAGGTCCAGATCCCCTCTCTGAGAATTATGAAGGATGAAGGACTGAATGAAGACGATTGGATCTAGACTCGACTTGATCAATTAAACTTGATTGATGAGAAAAGGCTTATTGTTGTCTGTCATGGTCAAATGTATCAAAAACGGATGATCAAGGCTTTCAATAAAAAGGTCAGACGCCAATTGTATCAAGTCGGGGATTTGGTGATCAAACGTATCATACTGCCGCAAGGTGATCCCAGGGGAAAATGGACTCCTACCTACGAAGGACCATTTATGATCAAAAACATATTCTCTGGTGGAGCCATGATTTTGACCACCATGGATGGTGACGACCTACCGCACCCTATGAACACAGACATAGTCAAAAGATACTACGCATAAGAGACCTGCTAGGTTAACACACCTAGGAAAAACAAGGGCATCCCGGCGAACCAAAAAGGTTCGAGCAAAAATTAGGTATAAAAACAAAAAAATATGTACACCGGGCAAGGTGAAAACCCGAAAGGGCGACTTGGGCAAAAAAGGGTATCCCGGTGGACTGAAAACCCGAAAGAGCGGTCCAGACAAAAGTTAGGGAATTAAAGCGTATGACTATGTGTTGTTGGATCATCTTACGGACAACCCTTGGCTACAACCTACAAACTCGACGATTCTGATTAATTTAATCAGCTTCGGACAAGGCAACAAATAGACAAGATGCTCAAAGACACGATGGCTATAGCAGATTGGGAACCCCATGGGATTATTGCACATAGCTATCTTTTCTTTGTATCAAAATTTTCATTTTTTACGACGGAATTCTCTTATTAGAATGTTTGTCTCATTGTATAAAAATACTTACTCAAAGTCCATACAAAGATATCCCTTTGAAAGTGCAAAATTATCTGTTTTTCTTTACTCCTGTGTTTTGTTTACAAAAACGTACAATGATTTATTTTTGAACATATGCATTTGAACATAATTACTGTTTACAAATAAACAAAGTAAAAAGACAATCACTGATGGCTTTAAGAAATAGGGAAATCTCTCCCAGCTATTTCCATAAAATCCCTCGCAGTGTGCAATTTAATCCCCAGCGGAACAAGGCTTCCAGTTATCAATCCCTAGTAGAAGTCGTCCAATTTCTCAGGAATCCCCAACATGATTTTACAAGCAGTACACAGTGTTTCCCTTACAATAGAGCTTATTTCCCTAAGAGGAAATTCATCAGCACTTCAACTTCAAAACATGAAGACTTATACTCCATGTCCTCAACAGCAGTCAGGGGTTTATTTCCCCCAATCCAACAGCAGTGCAGCAGATTAGCTTACATACGCATACATTGCATCCATATATCATAAACATCGATCACACAAATTCATTATACCTTGCATTTCATACAACATGACATTTCATATTAGATAACATTTTACCCTTTTTAGGATAAGGTTAATCAAATAGCTACCATTAACAATGTTCAAAGGCTTTTCAGATACAGCTCAGATACGCTCTAGATACGGATGCCATTCTGATACTCATTCAGATTCAAGCTTTCAGATACAGTTCAGATACACTCCAGACACAGATTCCATCCTGATACTCATTCAGATTCATCTTACAGATACAATTCAGATACGCTCCAGATACGGATTCCATCCTGATACTCATTCAGATTCAAGCTTTCAAATACGCTCCAAATACGGATGCCATTCTGATACTCATTCAGAATCAACTTTCAGATACGCTCAAGATACGGAATCCATTCTAATACTCATTCAGATTCAACTTTCAGATACAGTTCAGATACGCTCCAGATACGGATGCCACACTGATACTCATTCAGATTCAAGCTTTCAGATACACTCCAGACACGGATGCCATTTTGATACTCATTCAGATTCAAGCTTTCAGATACAGTTCAGATACGCTCCAGACACGGATTCCATCCTGATACTCATTCATATTCAGCTTACAGATACAGTTCAGATACGCTCCAGATACGGATTCCATCCTGATACACATTCAGATTCAACTTTCAGATACAATTCAGATACGCTCCAGACATGGATGCCATTCTGATACTCATTCATTTTCAGCTTACAGATACCGTTCAAAAATCATTTCTTGATGGCATCTACAAGCCCATCTCCAACAACTTTCCATCATCTCTCCAAATGGCATCTTTAAGCCCATTTCCTCTACCATCACATCCTCGAGTGCAAATTTCTGGGCACTCTAATGTCCAATCATCTTCCACCTTCGAGTCGCGAATGGCAAAACTCGCCAATCTAACTCTTCAGGCTTAAGAAGATTGAACAGGGGCAGCTGTTGTACCCCAAAATTTTCCCTCTCATTTATCAAGAATTTACTCACAAGATCTCCTTTGGCTCAAGATTGCACTAGGTTTGATCAGCTCAAGACATCTCCTTAATCACTAATGACCAAAATTAGGGTTTGAGTTTGCACAAGGATTTTTGAACTTCCAATGCCCCATATGACTTTCATGGATCATTAAGGACCCTCAATATTACTCATATCAAGTTTCAAGCTTTGGATCACATTTTTGCTCAGTCAATTAATCAGTTGACTTAAAAATCAACTGTATTGGGGAAAAAGTAAACCATGGCCAATTTACAGTCAAAATTCATAATTTTTTATCCACATCAACATTATAAACTCATATGTATCATTTGATCAAGTTTGGACCATAATTCCTCAAGAAATTTGATCAAATCATCAAAAGGGCAAAATGGTCAAAATTAGGGTTTTGACTGAGAAGGGGCAATTTCTGATTTTTGACCTAGAAAATGGTCAATTGGTTTGAAGAATGATTTCAAGAGTTCAATTGCATCATTTTTACCTAATGACATGGCTCAAAACAATGCAAGCCCAACGGATTGACAGATGAATTTTGCAATCAACTGATCAAAAGTCAATTTTATACTGAAAAGTCAAACTTTGACTTTTTGGTCAAAATACAATGTCAAAGATCACAATTCATCAAAACATGCCAAAATATGAAACTTATTCATCAATAAATCCAAAATTCAAAATTTCATTTTTTGAAAAGTGAAAATTTCTAAACTTAGAAATTTTTCTAAGTGTTGGAAATTTCTTATTTTTACACAACTTTGAGCAAAATTTTTACCATGATGCAAGATGATTCAAGAGAAACTTCCAACATGAAAGTTGTATATCTCCATGAAATCTTCAACTTTTCTTTACACAACTCCTTCCAAAATTTCTTGAATCTCAAGTTATAATTTTAAGAATACATGGTCATGAAACAAAAACACTTAGTGAAATTTTGCCCTAATTTGGTCAGGATTTTGACCCAACTTCATGGCACTTTTTCATATAGTTCAAAGGAGAATCTTCAAAAGTAATTCAAATATGTGTTATATAGAACATTACAAGCTTTCCAAAATGTCCAAGAACTCCTTGAGATCATTCTTGAGTAAGGAGAATCGAAGAGATGAAGTTAGGGTTTTATCACTTGAATTACAAGTCATTTTTTTATGAACACGTGAACCAAATCCATGCTAGGATGTATAATATTTGCTTTGAAGGCCTCAAACTTGTTTGTCACCCAATAATTAAATGTTTACACAGCTGTTAGGGCTTTGATCCAAGCCATTGAGCTATTATCCAAGTTGCATTTCCATTAATGGCACAAAGTTAACATTGCCATTCTTGTAAAGCAAGCTTTTTGCATAAAGTCCATTCTTGAGCCTCTAACTTTTTCCCTTTGATCTCCATCCACAAAGTCATAAGAAATCTTGTTTAAAGCATAACCACTCTATGAACCAAGTACAAGGCATGGAAGCTTGTTTTCTCAAAAAATCACATGTTGAACTTAAACATGCAAATTTGAATTCTAATCAACTAGAGCACTCCAAACTTGTTGCTTATAAATAGAGTCACTATTTGTGATCTAAGGGACGAGTTTTAGCACCCTGAAACACTCCCAAATTCCCTCTAGCCAGAAATTGCACAAAAAACTCCATTGATACAAAGTTCTGACCTTTAACTTGTATCTCTCATTTCCCTCGTGCGTTTTCCCTCAAATTCATTCCTAAAGCTTCCTTACATCAAATACAACTCATCCTCATCCTTATTCCAGAACTGTAACACCATTTATCATAACCTCCATAACCAAAAAACAGAGTTTGCAACTTGACTTCTCCAGGCCATTTCAGCCACTCTCAACTCAAGCAAAGCATTGCATTAGCTTCCTAAAGACTTGAGGAAGCTAGCCTTATCATCCCCACTTCCTGAAACAAGCTCAAATCCATTTCACAATTTCCATTTTTGAGGTATTTTTCTTGAACTTCTATCTTCATATTTAGGCATTGTTAGGCTTGCATTTGTGAAGATAAAATGTAGACATCATTGCTCTGAACCTATACATGTCCGTAGATTTCATTTATATTGATTGAGCTTAGAGAATTTTAGGTTTGAATATCTGAAAAAAAGTTAGGCCAGAATTTGGTACTTTTAGAAATTCTCATTCATCTTTGATTTATATCTTATGATATTTATATGGTTAGATTCTTATGGAAAAATGGAGCAACTTTCATGTTTGCATCTTTTATTTTTGTTGAGAAATGAGCAAGTTACAGGATCCATGGCTGGAGGTTGAAGATGAAGTCATTTTTAAGACTTGACTTGTGTTATGCATTATTTGTTTTGCTTATGTTAACGGATGTATAGCCACCCTAGTGGTAGAAGCGCGTGCATGTAACCAGAGGGACCTGGGTTCGAGCCCCAGTGGTACCCTTTTGATTTTTTTTCCATATTTTTTCCTATTCTGACTTTTTGGACAAGCGTCGGGCCTCCTCCTTTGGACCTTATGTTTTTTTTCTTACCTCTAACCCCCTTGCAGGCTATTCATACCCCTGACCTAGTTTTTATTTTCTTTTCTTATTTTCATTTTATTTATTTTCTTAATTATTTTTCTAATGCTAAAAAATCATTAAAAAATATAAAAATATTAGATTTATATTTGGACATAGTTTATTTATTTTTTCCCACACAAAAATTATTTTATTTTATCATACTTTATTTATTTCACTAAATATTTTGTAAATTTAATTAAAGACTAGGGTTTTAGTTTATTTCTCTCATAATGAAAAAAATGCTCTCTTATATATATATAAAAAGACCAAAAATATTTTATAATACTATAAATTATTTTCAAGACAAAAATACAAAAAATAATTTTCTTAAACTTAATTTCTTTTTAATCAATTAATAAATTTAGGGTTTTACTTAAAATATTTTCTTAGTAAATTTAGGTTTTACTTTTAATTAATTATTTTCTTTTAATTAATTAGGTTAAAACAAATTCCCTTTTCCTAAAAAATCCAAACAAAAATATCCATTTTTTTCACATTTGCATTCTTGTATATTTATTCATTAGGTACATTATTTATTTCAATTCTTGTATAAATTAAATATGGTTGTAATAGATTAATTAGGTTTATTTTCTTGCAATCCTCATTTATAATTTGTACACCCCCCTCCCACAAGTATTGTAATAGCATAGTAATTTTTAATTCCGCAATTTATCGCTTTATATACAATTGCTAGTAATTAGGGTTTGTATGGAAAGACTAAAACCAATGCTTAGAAAACCCTAATCAAAAGACAAAATCAAGCATGAAAAACAATACACTTTCACACAAGCACCCCTAGGGTAAATCTACTTGGTTGCCTTTACAAAATGGCCATATTACGCATGTGAGGTATCTTAGCAAAAACAAGCAAAATATATTATCATAGTCCGTCAATGACGCTATCTATGTTACCTTTCAAATGATCTTAGTTCCTAAAAGAGAATGCTAAAATACCTTGAAAAATTGCTAATCATGGTTATACAATGACCCACGTTTGTCCCGTTTACATCCAAAGATAGGTTTACTTACCAAATCAATGGTAAGATAACAATGTCAAAGGAAAAAGAAAATGAACATGAAAGATTTTTTGAGTAGGTAGAATGCTCCTAATTACTTTCTCAATTTTCAAAACATCCTTGTTATTTTCAAAACAAACACCTACACTTTCAAAACCTCTTACAAACTTGAAAACATTTTCCAAAGATCAAACATCTTTGTATACATTCTTACAAATGATAATCATTACAAAGATTACCTAAACGATGGCCTCTTTACAAAATACTTTCAAAAACCACACAAAACACAATTTCAAACAAAAGTAAGTGATCTAGCAAGTAACTAAGAGCCCATGGAAAACCATGGATGAAAAGGGTGCTAATACCTTCCCTTTTCATAATCTACCCCCCGAACTCAAGAAATAATCTCAAAGGTCTTTCCTATGCTTTTTCACCTTTCCTTTTGGATAAAAGAAAAGTCGGTGACGACTCTTGCTAACCACAACATTTGCAAACAAACACAACACCTTCAAGTCAGTTCTCCCACCGTATCACACTTTCTTTTAGGCATTGTCTCAGCTCAATCAATCTTTTCTTGCGGCCTAAATATCCCAAAGTTTGGTCTTAATGAGCGTAGCATCGAGTATCAACCAATATTCAATCGTAACCAAAGTCGGCTATCTCACTACTTCCTAATGGCCAAGGATGAGTCAATTAAAGGTTCTAAAGTCAATTAGTGCTTCATGACGCTGCTCAGCGGCCCCATTATCTCATTGATTCAACACAAGGGATATCGGTAGCAAAAAATGCGTCACACTAACGTAGCCATTGCTTCAACCATGTCGGTCTATGTTGTACAGTTTCCACAATCTATTGCTACTTACCTAAAAGGTGCCGCAGATCCGGCTACAGGATCAAAACAAGCCCAAACAAGGAACCATAATGTAAAGTAAGAAAGTCAAACAAGGAAAGCAAGTAAAGGTGATCTTGCCATAAGGTAACCCCACTTTTAAGTATCCCCTGTAGAGTCGCTAGTTCTGTAATATGGTGGGAGAACTGACTTGGGTGTTTTGCGTTTTATCGCAATTGTTGCGGATAGCAAGAGTCGCCACCAACTTTTCTTTTATCCAAAAGGAAAGGTTGAAAAGAACAGGAAAGACCTTTGAGATTGTTTTATTGAGTTCGGGGGGTAGGTTATGAAAAGGGAAGGTATTATCACCCTTTTCATCCGTAGTTTTCTATGGGCTCTTAGTTGCTTGTTAGATCACTTGCTTTTGTTTGAAAATGTGCTTGTGGTGTGAGTTTTGAAATTATTTTGAAAATGTCTTTGTAATGGTTCTTGTTTCTATAAGAACGCATACAAAATGTTATTTTGAGAATAGTTCAAAGAGGTGTTTGTGGAATGTGTTTTTGAAAGTGATTTTGAAAAGTGTCTTTGTAATGGCTCTCGTTTCTATAAGAACGCGTACAAAAAGCTTTGTCTTTTGAAAATATTTCAAAATGAAAGTGTTGTTGTATAAAATGCTTTTGTTGTGAGCAAGCGAGCAACTAGGAGCATCCTACCTACTCAAAAGGTCTATGTTCTTTTACTCCTCCTTAAGATATTTCTATCTTACCATTGATTTGGTAAGAAGCCCCATCATTGGATGTGAAGGGATGGGCGTGGAATGTTTGTATAGTCATAGAAGGAAACCTATGGTACATTTTAGCAATGTCGTTTAGGGACCAGATCGTTTACCGAAGGCAACATTAAAGGTCATCGAGGGTCTACGATCTTTTATCGAGGGTCTTTGCTAAAACGTCCATATTCGAGGGACATGACTATTTTTTCTGAGGCAACAAGTGAGATTACCCTAGGGGTGCATGTGTGTATAGTGTGTTTTATTTCATACATTTTGTCTTTGACTTTTAGGTTATCTATTTGTTGGTTTTTATCTTATCATACATACCCTATCTTACTAGAAATTATACAAAAGTAATAAAATGCAGAAAGATAAAATCCTACACTATTACAACCATATTGAATAGGATGAAAATATAAAGGCAAAATAAATCAAATAAAGAGGAAAAATGGGGATCTTTTGATTCAGGCAGAAGAACTCTTCGATTCTGCTTCTTTGGCTCTTTTCGATTTGGGCTTGGAGTCAGTGAGGTCATAAACTTCGATTTGGGCTTAACCTGAGGCGTGAGGTGCAACCTTCGATTATGCCTTTCTGCCTCCTTCGATTGAGGGTTGGAATCAGTGTGGGTGTGCCTTTCGAATGGGCCTGGAATCAGTGTGGGCATGCTTTCTGGCTGCATCTTTCGTTCACCATGGAATGCCCTCTTCACCTTAAGTCCTTTGTTGCATTCTTAGATTGGGCCTGGAGTCAGTGAGGAAGCACGAGGCTTCGTTTCAGACTCTTGTCTCATATTTCTCTTATTTGAGTCTTAAATAGAAACATGGCCTAAGGTCATGCTAGCATCCCCTTATGGCCAGGTTATCTCTTAAAGCATGTTTAAATAAATAAGAAGCAAAACCAAGAAGGTTATTAATTAAAGCAAGTTAAAAGGCTGGAAACGAAAAGAAAAACAATGGTATATACATGTTTGAAACGAAAAGGAAGTTTTATTCACATATCATGCCTGAAACGAAAGATTCAAGGGTAAGAGGGACTTACCTTGCTTGAGGCTGGGACGTGTGTTGGGCCTTTAAGTGGTTGCCTTGAATGCTTCTGGATTCGAAAGGAGGAACCAGGGGTTATGCCTTTGATACTGGATTCAAAAGAGAAGAACAAGTGTGAGGTTCTTCCTACTAGATTCGAAGGGTAACAAGGTGTGGGGATATTTCAGATTCGAAGGGGACAAATGTTTGGATTCTGGGTTTGTGTTTGATGAGTGTTTAAGTGTTTGAGAGTTTGATGATGTTTGATAATTTTTTGAAGATTTGTTCCTCTGGCCCCAAAAAGTCCCCTTAAACATGTTGTGGAGCCTCTTATTTATAGGCAAAGCTGGATGAAGCTTTTGGGGGGAAAACAAGAAGTTTGAACAATTTGAGTAACCTGCTTTTGTAACTTTCGAGGGGCAGTATTTGTATGTCATTTTGGTGCAAGCTTGGGGAAGTGTTCCAGGACTTCTATACAGCGGCTTTGGCCAGTGTACTAGGCCTGAACTTGGCAGCAAGCATCTTTGAACATTTCATTCTTTCATTTTGACACTCCTTCGACCAGATTCCTCTTCCAACAATGTTATTTGATTTTCCTCCAACAAGTGTCCTTCGAATGGGACACTTTTGTGCATCCTTCGAAGGAGCCAAATGTGTGACCCTTGGATGGGTCACAAAAACATGCCTTAAAGTGGGATTTGTAAATCCTTTGAATGGGCCATCAAGCATGTCCTTCGAATGGGATTCCCAGACGTGTCCCTTGAATGGATCATGTATGCTTCTTTGAAAAGAACCACATGTGTCCTTCGAATGGACTACTAGGGTATACCCTTCGACAGGGACTCATATGTATGCTCTTCAAATCCACCACTATATGTCTTTTGAAGGGGCCATCAACCATGTGTGCTGAAGTTTATCAAGGATGGAAATGCAGCATACTAAAGAGAGATGTTGTCCATTCGAAGCTAGTACAAACATAGCCAATGTCATGTCGAAGCTTGCATGTGGGAGGTCTAAACTTTGTGACTCTAAGTATGCACACAAAAGGTCAATGCTCAAACGAAGACTTGCATGAAGGGAGTCACATGCCCAAACCAAAGGGGCGTGCAGGAGGCAAAAATGTCCAGATTCAAAAGAGGCATACAGGAGGCAAAAAGTGCAATCGAAGGATGCCAAAAGAGAGCTTTTTGCCTTGGAATCGAAGGAAACTACATGAGGTTGTGCCTTGTGCATGCTAGCATGGTTTTGTACCCCAAAATTTTCCCTCTCATATTTCTCAAGACATGGCAAGAAAAATCTCCCAGTGTCTCAAGATTGTTTAAGAGTTGGACAGTCAAGCTATCTCCTAAGGCAGTTAATCCCAAATTGGGGTTTTTGTGTTGCATCAGGATCCTTGAATCCAAATGACCTCAAGTGCTACCCAATGTCCTAATATGTTCTCAAGGTCATCCATGTCAAATTTCAAGCCTTGCAGAGGAAGTTTGGTCAGTCAATTGCTCAAAGGGCCCAAAAATCGACTGTGATAGGGCAAAAGTCAACTGTGACCTACAAATAGTCAAACTTCAAGATTTTTTGTCAACATTCTCATTTTTAAGTATATTTCATCATTTTATCAAGGTTTGATCATGATTCATCAAGGATGGCTCAAAATTCATCAAGACTCAAAAGTTGCTAAATTAGGGTTTTGTAGGAAAAGTCAACTAACTTTGACCAAGCATAACTTTCTCATACTTTATGAGAAATGACCCATCCAAAGCTCATTTTGAAGAGGATGAAATTTCCTACAATTCATATACATACCCCAATATCATAAAATACACTCACAAAAAGTTACAAATTTGGACATTATAGGTCATTTTTGAAAGTCAACAAAAACACCTATTTTTCCAAAGCTTATAACTTGCGCATGGAATATCAAAATGAGATGAGACAAAAAGGGTTGGTTAGAGTATATCTCAAGCTTTCTAAAAAGTCAAAGAACACTTCCAAAAGTTCAAAATTGAAGAAGTTATGCATTGTTGAAGTTGGGCATTTTTGCAAAATTACCAAAAGTCAACTATCCCCAAAACTTCAAATTTTGTCAAATGGGCCCATTCTTTTCCACTTGATTTGATCTTATCACACTACAAGCGTGTCCTAGCTTCATCCTTGTGACCATTCATCAATTTTATTATTTAATTTGATTTTTTAATGAATTATTTCATTTTAAATCAATTTAAATCAAATAAAATCCAAACATTGATTATTCGATCTCTTTTTGGCTATTTCAGGATTGAATCATCATCATCAAGTGTATCAAATTTGTATCAACCATTCCATGTGCAAAAAGATTGGACTTTGGACAAAATAGGCAAGCTTTCAATGGTTGATCAAATCAAATCCCATGACATCAATGTGCAAGGATTCAAGACCAAATTGTTGACCTAATACACTCCATATTACATATACAATGCAAACACACGAATTCAGGGGTTAGAGGTTGCAGAATCATCAAGAACCAAACTTGAAAAATTGCCAAAAAGTGTGAAATTGAAATCGTTCTTAGAGGCAAATTCAGCACCAAAACTCAACACTAATCCATTGCTGGACAATCACTGAACCTCCTGCAATCAAAAGCAAGCTCTCACACCCTCTCAAACGCTCTGTAAGTATCTCAAAATATCGCCCTGTATTCGAAATCGTAACCTCATGTTCTTGCATTTTTTTGGCAAATCATTGACATATTCATGATGCTTGTGAAATTTCTGGACTTTTGGCATTATTTGATTGCATTAATAGGGACTCTAACCCCTTAACCGTATGGCTAGGGTTTTGCATTAGATTTTAGGGCTTTCTTTTTCAGGGGAAATCAAGGTCCAAGAATGGTATAGGTTTGCTCAGGATGCCCAGACGAACACAACCATGGTCTTGGGGGTCGTTTTCATGGCCTAGATTTAATTTTTGGAATGTCCTGCGAATTTAGCTGCAGATATAAATCCGCAGGTAAATTTTCAGGGTTGAACGAGGAAGACAAAGACGTGCCCCCCTCTTATTGGTGGATTCAAACTTGGCGCGTTTTCTTTTTTATTTCTGGCATATTATTGTTTTTTCCCATATTATTATTATTGTCCAATACTATGACAACTAAAGCGCGTTGGTTGAGTGGTAGTGGAGCGTATGCAATGACTTACAGGACCTGGGTTCGAATCCCAGGTCCCCCATGCATTTGTTATTATTTTTCAATAGGTGATCCAGTGATGATGTCAGCGTGGGATCTACCATACAGCCTCACTTAATCTCTTGCCAGATGGCCCCAGGCCAGATCGGGTGGTCCAGAATGAAAACCTACCATGGGCCAAAGTCAGCGTGTATGCATGGAATCAAGAAAGTCTATCAGGTCAGTGGATTATTGGGCCATAAAACTGCTAATCAGACTTCTTTTCCAGGCCCACACCCCCCTAAGTCTTTCTATTTTATTCTATTTTTATTATTTCTTTTAATTAATTATTGTTATTATTTTATTATTTAACTAACCATCAAACTTTTTTCTTAATAAAATAAAAAACCAAAAACATTTTCTTATTTAAATTAATTTTCAGTATTTTATTTTGTAAATAAATATTAATTTAATTAATTTAGCTTTAATTAGGAATAACTTTTAATTTATTTTGCAATAATTAAAATTAACTTAGACAATTAGGTTTTTATTAATATTGACCAAATTTATTTTTATTTCTTTAAATATAAAAAATCCAAAAATATTATTTTCATTAATTAATTAATTAGTTTATTAATTTAATAATTAATTTAGTTTAATCTCTTTTTAATTCAAAAACAAACCAAAAAATCTTTTCTTGAATAACAAAGGGTCAAAACCCTAAAAACTTACGCCCGATTTAATTTCCCGCACGCGATCCGTTTTTATTCAATATTGTATCTGTTTCCTGGGATGTAATAGTTTAATAGGACGTTATTATTTTATCGCTTTATTTATTTTCCGCATTTTAATTTCAAGGGTTACTTTTGGCGATGTAAATACCCGACGCCTTGTAATAGTTAGTTTAATTTCCGCAATTTAATTTCCGTAACTTATAAACTGTTAGATGTTTGGTAATAGGGAATGCATGATAAGATTGAACGCTTAAACCTAAAATCAACATAGATAACCATTGACATGTACAAAGACAAAATTAACGGAAAACAACACACTCGCACATGCGCACTCTTAGGGTACATCTCACTTGGTTGCCTTCAAACGTGGCCATTGAGTATAGGAAGTTTTAGAGATCGCCCTTTTGTCCAAAGATCATAGTTGCCTCGAAACGGTTGCCTCGGAAAAATGATCTAAGACATTAGGGTTACCGTTAAGGCGTCCTAACATTGCTTTAGTGACCGCATGTCCCTTAATCGAATTGACCCTTAAAACTCCAACGACGATGCTACCTACTCATCAATAGTGGGATAGCATTGCCTAAAGGACATTAGTACAGATTGATTCCTTTTTCGAGTAGGTAGATGGTTCTTAAGTACTTGCTCTCTCAAAACAAAACAAAACTTTTCGCACTTACACCTTTCAAATAAAAACTTCTTTCAAACCCACAGACACAAAGAAAAGCAATTTTGAAAACACTTTGAGAAAGTACCTAAGAGCCCGTGGATAACCACGGATAGAAAGGGTGCTAACACCTTCCCTTTCTATAATCTACCCCCCGGACCCGAGAAACATCTCGAAAAAGGAATTTTTCTGTGCTTTTTTCCTTTCCTTGTTGGATAAAATAAAAGACGATGGAGACTCTTGCTTACCGCGACATTTTGCAAAAACAAACGTAAAATGCAAACCAGCATTCCAAAAAATAGTCAGTTCTTCCCACTGTATCACAGAACTGGCGACTCTGCTGGGGAACTTAATAAGTGGGGTGTACCTTAGGATTAGATCATTATGTTTTCAATTGTTTGCTTTGTATGCTTTATATTTGTGGGCTTGTATCGGAGTTACTATAGATCCTAACCCAGATCTGAGGGATACCCTATAGGTAAGTAGCAATAAATTGTGAGGGAACTGTACGACGTAGACCGATACGGTTGAAGCAGTAGCTATGTTGGTGTGGTACTTTAGATTGTACAGATATCCCTTGTGTTAGAACGAGGAGAATATGGGTCATCTAAGGGGTTATTAAGCACCAACTGACCTTAGAACCTTTAAATTGACCAACTTGGCCATAGAACAGTAGCAGTATGCTAATTGAGACTAAACTCTCGCGATGATTCCGGCCACAAGAAAAGGTTGCTAAACTGGAATTATGACCGATCGAGGGTAGTCAGTGATATTGAGATCCTCTAGAACCCGGTTACTATTTTTAGGACAGGTTTAAACCAACTGAACTGAAAGAGGGTAGTACTTAAGCTCCTTGCCAGCCTGAAATCTAAGGGCTCTCTGTGTGACTTGTGTGCCTTTACCATGTTTGCTATTTGTGGATACTTGTGGTGTGCTTTCTATCATGACATCATGACATCATAACATTGCATACATCTTGCATTGGACTAACCTATTTCAAAGACAAGAGGGATTCATCTTTGTTCTGTTTTGCAGGTCATGATGCTCATGCGTAGGAATACCATCCGGATCAACTTTGTCCAGGTTCCCACTGTGCTTAAAGAACTGATTGCAAAGATGCCTGATACTACCTCCTTCATCAGAAGACATGGTTACCTTCTCATTTTGGTCACTTCCAAATTGGACGAGCAGATGATGAGTGTCCTAGTCCAGTTCTATGATCCACTGTACCATTGCTTTACTTTTCAGGACTACCAGTTGGTTCCCACCTTAGAAGAGTTCTCTAATCTGCTCGGTATCTCTATTCTGGAGCAGACCCCGTTTACTGGTTGGGAGAAGATCCTTAGGCCAGAAGAGATTGCTTCAGCCCTTCATTTGACAAAGGATAAGGTAATGGCTAATTGGGAGACTAGAAGTGGAGCAAAGGGCTTTCTGACTAAGTTCTTGGTTGGTAAGGCTAATTATTTCTAGGATAGTCTAGACTTCAAGGCCTTCGAAGATATTCTGGCTCTTCTGATATATGGCTTGGTATTGTTTCCGAATCCTGACTCCTTTGTTGATGTGAATGCGGTGAAAATCTTCATCTCTCGTAATCCTGTACCCACTCTCTTGGGTGACATTCTTCATCAGCTTTATGCCCGTACCGCCCGAAAGCGGGGAACCTTGATGTGTTATGCTCCATTATTGGCGAGGTGGTTTATTTCGCACCTCCCCAAATCAGTGCTGAAGAACAAAGAAGGCATGGGCTGGGGTTATAGGGTTATGTCTCTCTCTCATAATGACATCATCTGGACTATCAAGGGTATGGATGAGGTGGCTATTATTGATCATTATGGGGAATACCCCAGTGTTCCATTGATAGGAACCCATGGAGGAATTTCTTACAATCGGTGCTTGGCCTTACGTCAGTTTGGGAGAGCCAGAAGAGAAGGTCCTCATGAGCTTCTAATGCCTAGTATCATCTTTGATTTTCAAGGGGATAGCGATGAGCAACGCCGCAGATTCATAAGGGCTTGGGATAGAGTTCACAGATCTGATCCACATGAGCTGGGTCCAAAGACTTCTCTTCCAATGGAGCCATATCTTAGATGGGTTCGTATCCGTGCCCAAAAGCTGGGTATGCCGTATGAAGTCGTCCTGCCTATCATTGTTGAAGTTGCTAATGAAGAAGGGGTTCTTCCAACCATCCTTCATCCTTACATGCTCACTGACATTGGGGCACTAAAAAGTTCTTGGATGCAGCTGAGAGAAGAACGGGATGCTTACCGAGAAAAGTTCAACGAGCAAGAGCAGAAGATCCAGAAGTTGACTAGGCAGCTGGAGAACGAACGGATTCTCAATGACTATGTCCGCACCGACAAGAAGAGACCATGGGAGCACTGATTATCCTTTGATTATTTCCTTTCCAGTTTTTATTTACTTTTCAGTATTTCCTTTCTTGTAACGCCTTAAGGGAAATTTGTTGAACAATTTAAATTTCAAGTTTACTTAATAAAAGTTTGTTTCCTTTTTTGATTACGAATTTGAATCTCTCGATTGTCTTTGAAATCATATCATACGCATTTCATCCCATGCACTCCATAACAGGTACCCATTACAGGTCTCTTATCTTCTTCGCTGTTTATTTCAACACTCATCATATCTGCTGAACCATCGACTGAGCAAGCAATCAAGGCCCTACAGGCCCATAATGCCCAATTCCAAGAGTTGTTCATGAATCTAGCTAAGGGTTAGCAAGATCTGAAGACCCTGATTTTGAAAGAGAAGAAGAAGAAGAAGAAGAAGAAGAAGAAGAAGAAGAGGACAATCCTATTTAACACAGGTCACAGGTTTGGAAACAGGCTACGGGATGAAGTTGATTTGACCACCTCATCTGGAGGGAAAGATAGTCAAGAGGAAAGAAGGGCTCTTAGCCCTGTGGTCTCAGATAACGAGACGAACTTCGATGAAGACCAGTATCCTCCTGCTGAGGATAGATACAAACAACTGGAAGACCGTTTAAGTGCGATGGAAGTTCAGAAAGTGCCTGGTCTGGACTTTGGTGATTTGGGTCTATCATCTGGGGTGGTAATTCCCCACAAGTTCAAGGCACCAGCCTTTGCTAAGTATGACGAAGTTTCTTGTCCGAAGCTGCACCTCCGATCATATGTAAGGAAGATTCAGCTGTACACCGCTGATAAGAACCTATGGATCCACTTCTTTCAAGACAGTCTCTCAGGGACTCAGCTTGAATGGTTCTATCAGTTGGACGGAGCCAGTATCTGCAGTTGGGAAGATTTGGCTACTGCATTCTACAGGCAGTACCAATATAACTCCGACCTTGCTCCCACGCGTATCTAACTCCAGGGTATGTTAATGGGAACGGGTGAAGGTTTCAAAGATTATGCTCAGAAGTGGATGGACCTCGCTGGAAGAGTGCAACCACCCTTGGCTGATCGGGAGCTTGTGGATATGTTTCTGGGGACCTTGTCTGGTCCATTTTTCAACCATCTGATTAGAACCTCTTCGTCTGGGTTTACAGAGCTAATTATGACAGGTGAAAGGATTGAGGCTGGTATTAAGGCTGGTAAGATACAAAAGGGAGCTTCATCAAGCACCAAGAAAAAAGCCTTTTAAGAAAGAGTACAGTGTTGTCTACAGTTCGAAAAACCAGAATAGACCTGAGCGCCACCAAGCTGTTAATGTGGTTGTTATTTTAAGACCTGCTGGTGCTCCTCAGCACAACAATCAACAAAAAGCCGAGAGACCTCGAAGGCAATTCACCCAACTCAACATGACTCTGTCTCATATCCTGCCACAGTTATTGAAAACCAATCTAGTGATTCTAAGGGAAGCCCTGAAGAATCCAAATACGACATCACCGAAGTACAACCCTAATGCCCGTTGCGCTTTTCACTCTGATAGACCAGGGCATAATACAGATGATTGTTGGTCTTTGAAGAACAAAATACAGGACTTAATTGATGCTAAGGAGATTGAGTTCGAGGGGCCCGAAAGACCTAATGTTGTGACTGCTCCTATGCCCAAGCATGAAGTAAATGCTATAGATGAAGACTTGTTTGTGGTTTCTGTGAACGACATTGTTACCCCTTTGATGACTGTGGAGAAGAACCTTTTGCTAGCCAGTTTATTTCCAGGCTGTGACGAAGGCTGCTGTATATGTTCTGCCCTACCAACTGGTTGCCCACTTTTGAAATCAGGTGTCCAATGCCTGATGGATAGTAAAGAAATTCTGTTTGAGAAGACTGTTGTTCCCTTAGTTCATACTGAAGAAGTTGCTATTATTACCATTTTCGACGATTCTTCCAAGGCTTCCTCGAGAAAGCCTGTTAGAATTACATTTGTTCCAAGAATCGCACCATTGATCATCACTGTTCCAGGGCCTATTCCCTACACCTCTGATAAAGTTGTCCCTTGGCATTATGGGGCCGATGTTTATTTTCATGGAAGTTAAACAAGAGTTAGATGCTGATACTGACGTCAGCAATATTGTTGGACCTGCTAAAGTCACCCGCAACGGAAGACTTTTCTCACCTGATATCTCTCCACCAACTGCCCGAAAACCTGTTGTTATCACACCTTCCAGTGTACCTGCTACTATTTATGTTCAAGTTCCTATTCTTACCCCTGTCGCCGAGTCATCTGACACTCGGGGAAAGGGGACCACCAGTGAGCCTGCCCAGACGAAGGCACCAAAGACAATTACTGTTGAAGCTTCTAGACAAGAGATGGAAGAGATTTTAAAGATCATCAAAAAGAGTGACTACAATGTAGTCGAGCATCTGGGGAAAACCCCGTCCAATATTTCTATGTTGTCACTGTTGCTATGCTCGAAGGCCCATGCCAAGGCTCTGATTACATTTCTGAAGACTGCACACGTACCACAGGAGACATCAGCTGATCAGTTTAAAGATTGCGTGGCCAATCTGACTGCTGATAATGGGTTGAGTTTTTCTGACGCTGACTTGACTACTAAGGGGAAGAATCACAATAATGCCCTGCATGTCTCCATTGAATACAGGGGCACTACTCTTGCATATTTATTGGTGGATACTGGTTCCTCATTGAACGTTTTGCCTAAGAAAGCTCTAGACTGGTTGGACTGTGAAGGGTTTGAGCTGAAGCCAAGCAACATTGTCGTTAGGGCCTTTGATGGATCTAAGAGGATGGTGCACGGAGAAGTTGATATCCCGATTAAGGTTGGTTCTCAGGGTTTTCAACTCCACGTTCTATGTGATGGACATTTGGCCATCTTATTCTTGTTTGTTGGGTCGTCCATGGATCCACAAAGTTGGGGCCGTAACCTCAATGCTCCACCAGAAGCTGAAGTACCCAGTAAAAGGGAAGATTGTGACAGTATAAAGAGAGGAAGAGTACATGGTGAGCCACCTCAACTCTTTCCGATATGTAGAGATGGATGGGGAGTTTATTGAGACCCCATTTCATCATTTTGAAGAGGTTCCCCAGACGTTGGCGTTAACTGAGACTGTTGTTGAAGATTCTCCTATGAAGATGGCTTCCTTTAAGGATGCCCGAGCTGTTATCAAGAAAGGTGGGTGTGCGAATTGGGGCCAACTCCCTGATTTTACACAGAAGACTAACAAGTTTGGTTTAGATTTCACTGCAGAAGCTCAAAAGGTTGTTCGGAATGCACGGATCGGAAGGCCTCCCGTGTTCATCAGCAACTCGGGAGTGAATGCCATTGAAGACGATATGGAAGAGTTTGAGTTCGACAACTGGATCTATCCTACGACCGACGGTAGACCAAGCAACTGGACAGCAAAGGACTTCATCCCTATTTCTTTTGTTACCCAGTAATGAAACGTTTTGTTTTGAATTTGTAACAGACAATGTTTTAAACTTTATGGCCCGGTGTCTTACCCGGGGCACTGTGGTTTCATTTGTGAGGGCTTTATGTGTGTCATTTTCATATATCATTAATAAAAGCATTGGATGTTTATTGCATTTCAAATCTTGCGCTCCTTGTTTTTCTTTTATTATATATTGCAAAATAGCTATTTTACACACACTCACGTATACAGGTCTACATCCACTTTGGATCTCACTGGTAACGACTCTTCTACTGCCAGTTATGACTTTGAAAGTTCGATTAACTTAGCCGAAGACGAAGGTGAAGATGATTGCGAAGTGCCCGGTGAACTTGCAAGACTGTTACTTCAGGAAGAGAGGGTTATACAACCACATGAAGAGCCGGTGGAGTCAGTGAATCTGGGTACAGAGACAGACGAGAAAGAGGTCAAGATCGTGGCAAATCTGGAGCTTATTGTGAAGCAACGGTTGATTCAGATGCTGCGTGACTATGTTGAGATCTTTGCCTGGTCTTACGAAGATATGCCTGGTTTAGATACCGATATTGTGGTTCATCGCCTACCTACCAAGGAAGACTATCTTCCAATGAAACAGAAGGTCCGCCGAATGCGCCCAGAGATGTATGATAAAATCAAGGATGAAGTGATGAAACAGTTTGACGCTGTTGGCTCCTAAATTCGACACCCTTGTTTGTTATCAATATAGACCATTAATTATGTGTTTGAAGAGTTTCCAGGTTTCGACCAGCTAATCCTGTCGAATGCTCATCAGAAAATGGCAAGGTACTTAGAGAGTTTCTTTTAAGTGGGAATCTTGTTACCTTCGACGTCGAAGGAACTTCTCGACAAAGGTATCTGATGCCCAGGATGGAACGGTTTGAGATTCGAATGTTTGGAGAGAAAACAGTTCCCAGCAGTTGACAAACGCAACGTGCCAAGATCAGGAGCGTCAAATGCTGTGAGCGTGCCATGTGGCGTCATCTCGAAGCGACGTAACTTCCCAACGGTTACTTAAGATGTGTTTTAGTATAAATACTAGTTGTTCACGTATTTTTCGTGTGTTCATCATTATATACAAGTCACTCATCTAGATTCAAGTACCCAGTGTGAGTGAAAGAATTGTTGAGAATGTATGTGTGAATCACCATTTAAATTAATCAAAGTCTTTTATATTCAAGCACTTTATTGCCTTTCATTTACTCATCTCCGTCGAAGCCTTTTATTTAACGTTTTCATTTATTCTATCAAGCTTTTCTTCATGCAATTTACATAAAGTGTCTTTACTTTACTGGCATTAATCATCATTAGATTTAGTCAAACCCCAGAAAATCAACCATGTCTTAGGATCAATCTGATTGATCCTGCGAGTCACCAAATAAGTAACCTTTTGGAAGATCAGCGGTTGTTTACCAATTTCCACGGTAAACAAATTGGCACACCTAGTGGGACCTTGTGTTGATTTTTAAGGTTAACCGTATTTATACAAAATATCATCTTTTTCGAGAAGTAATGCATGTTATTGAGAAGTGGTAGAATATACACTAACGATACCAATACTAGGAGAAGAAGAGAAGCGATGGCGAATCCGCCAAACAATAGCGAAATCCCACAAACAAATGCGGGAACAACGGTTATCCCAACAGCAAGTGAAACGGTAACCGCTGGTTCAACACCAGCAGTAACGGTCACACAAACGGGGCCATTACCTCCATTCACTGGCCCCAGAATGCCTTTGGGAACTCCCCCACCAAGGGGAAACCCAGGAACTGGGCCTTATGTTCCCCCAGGATTTTCGACAGTCGGTCTAAATCGAGAACCACTCTATGGCATGCCAACTTCTGAATTGGCTAGCCTGACGAATGTTGCGTCCACTTTTTCAGACCCTTTAGTGAGCGCCTCTTCGCCACTCCAAGGTTCCGGAGTTGGTATGGCGAACAGGGGTAGGACCCAACTCTTAGGAGGAACGTCCCAAGTAGCGCATGGCCTTACGAATGCCTCGACAGCAGTCTTGAGGCAGCAAATGGACGAAAGCAACCACGATATGGTCCAAATGTTGGCACAAACTTTAAGCACAGTGCTAAATCCTCTAATACAAAATACCACCCAGTCGAATCAGCAGATGACAACGCAAATGGCGCGTCTGGCCAATTTTTTTGGGGTACCCCAACCTATTCGACAGCCCCAAAGGGCACAGATGAGGGGAAACCAAGGTATACTTCTAGAGGAAGAAACCACTATTAACCAAGTCCAGCAGCCTGTCGAAGAAAACCTTAGGACGCGATTGGAACAACCCAGGGTCGAAGAACCTAGGGTCATAGCCCCGGAAGTAAGGATAGTCAATAGAAACCAAAATGCTGACGAAGTAGTTCAGCATATCCAATACCAGAATATGGGTTTGGAAAATAACTTGACAGCCATGATCGAAAGAATCATGACGCAAAATGGGATGAATACGGGCTTCCGTAGGCCCAACTTTACATCCTCACTGTCAGAATATGTGTTACAAACAGACTTACCTCCTAGATGTAAAGTACCTAAGTTCACTAAATTTTCAGGGGACACGACAGAATCCACTGTCGAACATGTGGCGAGATACTTGATTGAAGCAGGAGAGATTTCAAACAACGAAAACCTGAGGATTAAGTATTTCCCAAGTTCCCTAACAAAGAACGCGTTTACTTGGTTCACAACTCTTCCCCCCAATTCGATCCACCATTGGACCCAGTTGGAGAGATTGTTCCATGAGCAATTCTACATGGGACAAACCAAGATAAGCCTGAAAGAATTGGCCAGTGTAAAGAGGCGATTCACTGAACCTATAGACGAATATCTAAATAGGTTTAGGTTGCTCAAAGCAAGATGCTTTACGCAAGTGCCCGAACATGAGTTAGTCGAAATAGCCGCAGGAGGTTTAGATTATTCCATTAGGAAGAAATTAGACACTCAATACCTGAGAGATATGGCCCAATTGGCCGATAGGGTTCGACAGGTAGAACGCCTTAAAGCTGAAAAAGCCAAGGCGACAAAAACTCATAAAAGAGAAAGGATAGCATATGTCGAAATGGACGATGAAGATCCAGAAACCTTCGACGAAACTATAACCGTCGAAGAAAGCGAGGTTGATTTAGCGGAGTTAAAACAAGGGCCACCATACTCTTGCAAACTACTAGTCCCCTCAAGTGGAAAAAACCCCACTGGTCCTGAAAGGGCCAACGATAGATTCCCCAAAAAGACTTACAGTTTTGATATTACAAAATGTGATGAAATTTTTGACTTACTTGTAAAAGATGGCCAAATGATAGTACCCCCAGGGGTAAAAGTGCCTCCTCTCGATCAAAGAAAGAAAAGAGGCTTTTGTAAATATCATAATTTTCTGGGCCATAAAACATCTCAATGTTTTCTTTTCAGGAATCTCGTGCAAGATGCTATCGAAGAAGGGAGGTTGAAATTTGCCGATAAGACCCCCATGACTGTGGACTCTAACCCTTTGCAGGCTGAAGCCCATTATGCTGAACCTTCAGAGGTGAACGTGATCGAGGCGTCCAGAAGTCAGGTGAAAAGGCCAGGAATAACTATGGTCGAAGTCACCAAGGATCATGCCAACATGCCAATCTTTGGCAGTTTTTCTGGGAATCTTTCTAGAAAAACAATCGAAGCAGTCCAAAAAGCTGTTGAAGGCCCAAAACTGGAGACAGTTGGAGCCCCAAAATCTGGAGCAAAGCCCAGTTCCTACTTGGCTGCAGTCCAAGGCCAGACAGAGGACCTGGAGGCCCAGATGAAGCAGATGACTCTTGCCACCAAAGACACCATGAATGTTAACATGGTCGAAATCTCTAAATCAAAAGCATCAGAGGAAGCCATTAGGCAAGAGCAGGCAAACAAAACGGCTTTCCCTCGGGAAAACGAAAATCTGGCAGATTTCCTGCAAAGATGCCAGAAGAAGAAGTCAGAAGTGATGTTGTGTCCTCGATGCAGCTCGATTTTCGACAAGAAAGCTATTGAACACATCCAAGGTGTAAGAGCAGCAAACAGAAGAGGGGAAGGTGTTGATATTCGACGTGACCCCAGAAGAACCTACCAAAAGGGTTCAAATCAAGAGAAGAGGTCACTGACTTTCAGGCCTCCAACCAATGTGCCAGTTGATACGTGGTATAAAACATCAGGTCGAAAGAGACCGAGCGAAGAAAGGTGGCACTCCTTCGAAGTGCCAAGAGGTTCATCTTTGACACACAAGAAAGAGCCTCAGGTTGTCGCCTCTAAAGTGACCCAGGTATCAAGTAACTACAAGGGAAAGAATCCCATGTCTCGATCCCAATGGAGAAGATACCAGAGGAGGCGAAAGGCTGAGAGGGAAGCTACCAATGAACCAAATCCAGAATCAAGTTAAAATGTCCCTCAGAGAAAGAAGAGAAAGCCTCTGGAAAGGCAACCAGTGACCAATAGACTGGTATGGCCTAACCAGGGCGAAGTTGATGACAAAGATGGCTCTGAGTCTGATGACACCCTAGATATCATGGTGAACATAGTCTCAGTTTTGCCAAGAGAGTTCAACTTCCAGATGGAGGTCGAATCGAACGATTGGGAAGTCGAACAAGAAATGGCCAAGCATAGGCCAGTATGCTACTTCGTCATGGATAATGGCGATACTGAAGAGCAAAATGGTTTCTTCGAACCACCAACTGAGGCGATGAAAAATCACCTCAAGCCTTTATTCATAAGGGCAAAACTCGAAGAAGCCACCATAAATAAGATCTTGGTGGACTGTGGGGCAACCATCAACATCATCCCTCACTTTATGCTGAGAAAAATAGGCAAGAGTGATGAAAACATCAAGCCTCACAACATGGTCCTGTCGAATTATGAAGGCGGAATAGGGACCACTATGGGTGTGATCCAACTAGACCTCAAAGTAGGATCCATCCTTCGACCAACTATGTTTATGGTCATATCGTCCAAACCAAATTATAATCTTTTGTTGGGCCGAGAATGGATACATGGTGTTGGAGCAGTACCATCATCAATGCACCAAAGGTTGATACTATGGCGTCCTGATGGAATGGTCGAAAATATAGAAGCGGATCAGAGTTATTACTTGGGCGAAGTAAATCACCTAGGGAGAGCTGACTTCGACAAAAATTTGGCTCACATTGGGCCATGCCCAGCACCTGACTTCGACTTGGCGCCAGCGCCAAATGCTTTTTGTTCCTTGTACCTGCACCCTGAGCATGGTTTTCAATGGGACAGAGAAGACTTGTCCCACATTGATTTCAGTGGGCTAACTGACATCCAGCCAACTGGTTGGGGAAGTGAATCCAGTGATAATGACTGAGTCACAATCACTGCAGCGAATTTCGGCTTATGTAGCCGAAACAAGGATGATAACGGTTCTCGAAGCCGAAGTAAAATATATGGCCACTCAGGCCAATGATCAAGAGCTACCTTCTGCAGGTCCTGGAAAGGATTTCGACCCAGAACCTCCTGATATCATGCCAGAAGGAATGCAGGAGCAAAGGCTCGACGCCATCTACGACGATGAGCCTTTGGGATTCGAAAAGGACCCCCTGGCGAACAACATCAAAATGTTAGCACAGGATCCTTTAGAAGAAATCAACTTGGGCGAAGGGTTAGAGAAAAAGCCAACTTACATTAGCGCAAAAATAGACCCAGAGCTCAGGTTTGAAGTGATCCATTTGTTAAAGGAGTTCAAGGACTGCTTTGCATGGGATTACGACGAGATGCCTGGTCTCGACAGAGGATTGGTAGAACTTCAGTTGACAATTAAACCTGGGAAGAAGCCAGTCAAGCAAAGTCCAAGACGCTTCGCTCCAGAAATACTGTCGAAGATCAAAACAGAAGTCGAAAGACTGCTGAAGTGCAAATTCATACGAGCTACGAGGTATGTCGAATGGATTGCAAACATTGTGCCAGTGATTAAGAAAAATGGCACGTTGAGGGTATGCATAGATTTCAGAGATTTGAATGCTGCTACACCCAAAGATGAATATCCTATGCCTGTGGCGGAAATGCTAGTCGATTCTGCCGCTGGCCATGAGCCCCTGAGCATGCTCGATGGTTATTCAGGATATAATCAAATTTTCATTGCCGAAGAAGATGTGTCGAAAACAGCTTTTCGATGCCCCGGGGCTTTAGGAACCTACGAATGGGTAGTGATTCCTTTTGGCCTAAAGAATGCTGGGGCAACATATTAACGAGCGATGAATTCTATCTTCCATGATTTTATTAACACCTTTATGCAAGTGTATATTGATGATATTGTTGTAAAATCTGTTTCCAGGAAGAACCATATAGACCACCTTCGACAATCATTTGAAAGAATGAGAGAACATGGTCTGAAAATGAACCCTTTGAAGTGTGCGTTCTGTGTAAAAGCTGGAGATTTCTTGGGCTTCGTCGTCCACAAGAAAGGAATCGAGATCAACCAGAACAAGACGAAGGCAATCTTGGAAGCGAAAGCGCCAGCGAACAAAAAGGAACTGCAATCTCTGCTGGGCAAGATAAATTTCTTAAGGAGATTCATATCTAACCTAAGTGGAAAAGCTCAAGCCTTCGACAAAATCAAAGGATATATCACCAAGCCACCCATTTTGGTGCCTCCTTGCGGCAACAGGAGTATGAGATTGTACATAGCTGCATCCGACAAAACTTTGGGAAGCATGTTAGCCCAAGAAGATGAAAATGGAGTCGAAAGCCCCATTTACTATCTTAGTAGAGTTTTGAACGATGCAGAAACTAGATATAGCGAAGTTGAAAAATTATGTCTATGTCTTTATTTCTCTTGTACAAAGCTCAAACAATATATAAAACCAGTTGATGTGTATGTTTCGTCTCATTTTGATGTTTTCAAATACATGTTGTCGAAACCCATCCTGCACAGCCGAATTGGAAAGTGGGCGCTAGCATTAACTGAGTACTCATTGACCTTTATGCCTCTTAGGGCAGTAAAAGGGAAAGTGGTAGCAGACTTTATAGTCGACCACTCAATTCAGGTTGAGAATATAAATTACGTGGAGATAGAGCCTTGGAAAATCTACTTCGATGGTTCCAGCCATAAAGATGGAACAGGAGTAGGGGTCTTGATTATTTCTCCAGAAAAAATTCCAACAACATTCAAGTACAAGATATCAGGTACTTGTTCGAACAATGAAGCTGAGTACGAAGCTCTAATTACTGGCCTTGAGATATTGTTGGAATTGGGGGCAACTCGAGTCGAAATAATGGGAGACTCAGAGTTAGTCATTAAGCAAGTCACAAAAGAATATAAGTGCATAAGAGAAAATCTTATTATGTACTTTGTGATAGCAAATCGTTTATTGAAAAAATTCGAAGTGGTCAACATTCGACACATACCTAGATTGGAAAATCAAGTAGCCAATGATTTGGCACAAATTGCATCTGGGTACAAAATTTCAAAAACGAGATTACAAAGAGAAATCAAAGTTTGAGAAAAAATAAAAGCAACTAGCCTGTCCCCAACAGATTTGAAATCGACAAGACTAGGGTATGCTGATCAAAGGAACTTTGAAATATCGTTCATAGACAATTTTTCAGAGCAAGATTGGAGGAAACCCATTGTAGATTATCTACAAAATCCAGCAGCTTTGACAGAACGAAAAATAAAATATAGGGCGTTTAGTTACGTACTCATGGGTAATGAGTTATTTAAAAAGACGCCTGAAGGGGTATTGCTAAAGTGCTTAAGCGAAACTGAAGCATACATAGCCCTTTCGACTATGCACGCTGTAGCATGTGGGGATCACCAAGTAGACCATAAGATGAAATGGTTGTTGTTTCGACAAGGACTATACTGGCCCACCATCTTGAAAGATTGTGTTGAGTTCGTGAAGGGTTGCCAGGAATGTCAAGTCCATACGGGCATCCAACATGTACCAGCAAGCGAACTTCACTCAATAGTGAAACCTTGGCCTTTTAGAGGATGGACGTTGGATCTTATTGGAGAGATTCGACCAGCATCATCAAAGAGCCAGAAGTATATACTGGTAGGCATTGATTATTTCACTAAATGGATCGAAGCTATTCCTTTAGTCAATGCAGACCAAGAAAATGTCATTGAATTTATTCAAAAGAACATTATCTTCAGATTTGGAATCCCTGAGACTATAACGACTGATCAAGGATCAGTGTTTACTGGTCGAAAGATGCAGGAATTCGCTCAAGAAACAGGCTTTAGACTCCTAACATCAACACCTTATTATGCACAGGCAAATGGTCAAGTCGAAGCAGCGAATAAAATAGTGATCGGCCTGATAAAAAAGCGTGTAGGAAAGAAGCCAAAAAATTGGCATAAGACGTTAGACCAGATCTCGTGGGCCTGTCGAACGTCCCGAAAAGAAGTCATAGGTACAACACCATATCGGCTAACTTTCGGTCATGACGCAGTACTGCCAGCAGAAATTTGTCTTCAATCAGCAAGGGTTCAGAGACATCATGATATTCCCTCTGAGGTTTATTGGGATATGATGTTAGACGAACTAGTAGATTTAGACGAGGAAAGACTACGCGCTCTCGACCTACTGAGAATTCAGAAGAAAAGAGTGGAAGACTCTTACAATAAAAAAGTAAAACCTAAGGCATTCTCGCCTGGAGAATTAGTTTGGAAGGTGATTCTCCCCATGGATCGAAGGGATCGAAGCATGGGAAAATGGTCACCCAAATGGGAAGGACCGTTCAGAATTATCCAAATTTTTTCTGGTGGAGCTTATGAGGTTGAAGAGTTAGGCGAAGATAAAAGACTCTTGAGAGTAAACGGCAAATATTTGAAAAAATATAAACCTATGCTCCAAGAGATCAAAATAAATAGCAATTAATGACCAAATTAACCATAAAAAGCCAAAATGGAAAATTATATAGTGATTAGCCAAAATGGTTGCATTGTCTTACAAATATTACAGTACATGGTTAATAAGTTGCTGAGCAAATTAGAAAGGGATAGAAGCTTTAAGTCGAAGATACTTGGCTTGCTGCAACTCCAGCCGTTTGTTACACAAGGCAGTCGCCTGAGAAAGTTTGGCAATCTGGTCATCAAGGGCTTGGGCCTTCTCAGCGAACTCTAAGCCTCGTGTAACTTCAGCTTGGCTCTCTGCGTCCGAAACAGTCGAAAGGAGCTCCTCTTTGCGCTTGGTGTTAACATTTAACTTGGCCTCCAACTCCTCGATCTGCGCCTTTATAGAGGCGTTATCTTGATCTATGGCGTCGATTTCCTCATGCTTGGATGTCTTCTGTTTCGACAATTCTGCAATTCGAGAAGTTGTTTCAGCTACCTCGGTCCAGGCAGAAGAACTCTTGCCATGTAGTGCTTCGAGCTGGCTGTTGAACCCCCTTTGACGTCTATAGTCCGCAGAGACTTGGTCAACAATGGAGTATAACTCCAAGATAAAGCTGGAAACCTTTGGAGATACAGCAAGCAAATCGACTGCACTCAGAAC
Organism: Vicia faba; assembly: GCA_948472305.1. Lineage (NCBI taxonomy): Eukaryota > Viridiplantae > Streptophyta > Magnoliopsida > Fabales > Fabaceae > Vicia > Vicia faba. The sequence continues at coordinate 477,353,236 of OX451737.1, forward strand.
AGCTCCCAGACAAGACGGAGCAGTAGGATCCCCCTCCAAAGCCTTCATTAGATCCTTTTTGAAGAACTGAGCCTTGACCTTCTTCAAAGCCTCATCAAGAGGAGAAGTCGAAGTAGACTTCCCCGATGCAGTAGAAGCATCATGACTAAGGTCAGATGAATTCTCCCTACTCTCAATGATGGCATTCAGGTAGCCAATTGGATCAGTTTGCTTCAAAAGGGCCAAGTCTTCTTTAGACTTGGGCTTTGTCGAGGTGGTCGTTCCTACAGCAATGGTGGCTTTGGGTTGAGGTTGTTCAGTAGCGTCAGCATCAACATGACCCTCTTCGACAGGTTGTTCAGTAGTGTTAGCATCAACATGATCCTCTTCGTCATGTTGCTCCTCTGTCAAATCGACCACTTGAGCTTCCTTTGGTTGTTGTTCCTCTGTTTCGGCAAGGGCTTCATCGTTCGCCAATTCCTCCTCTTGTTGTCTACTATGTTCAGCAGAGTCTTGTGTCTCTGAAGTTTTTGGTGCTGAACTTTCGGTGGTCTCCTGAAAATAGAAGAGGAAGAATATTTTGGTTTAGAGAGATACACAATCGAACGTGATCGTCGACACCTAAGTTAAAAATGGTCGGAGGTACTACCTGTAGAGGAATTTCAGCCCCAGGGCTAGAATTATCACTTTCAACGGGTTTGCTGAGCAAGACGTTCAGCTCCTCCTCCGTGGGCTCTTCGATGATCACAGGAGGTGGCCTGGATTTTCTCCCTGCAACCTTGATTCTGATCATAGGTCGAGGCTCAGGAGCAGGGGCATCTTTCTTCAGCTTTCTCCGTTTGAGAGGAACAGGGGGAGATTCATCCTCGTCGTCACTCGCAGATTCGACCGTTAATACAGGTCATTTCTTAGGTGCATGTTCCTGAAACCCCAAATGGAGTTGATTTAGAACGCCACATCGAAAATAAGGATGTTAAAACCAGCAGGAAATAATAAAAATTTGGTTACCGGTGCTGAAGGTTTTGTAGAGGGACCTCCTCCCTGATGGCTTTCTGTGGTTTTCTTTGCTGCAGGTTTTCGAACAACTGAAAGAAGACGCGTTCACAAGTTATAATTGACAAGTTATAAGTCGAAATGGAAAGACAAATATAATTTGAAGAGTGAACATACATTTCTTTATTTTGTCAAGGACCAAAACGAAGGACTTCTGGAGTTCGTCCACAAAATCTTTTTCATCGAAGAATTCTTCAGCATAATAACTCTTCCACCAGTCTTCAAAAGATGGTGAACAGAGGAAGTTGAGCTGGTAGTCGAACAATGAAAGTACTGTCCGACCAGCGTACCTACCAATGTGCTTGGTAGCAGCATCCTCAGTGTAATCATTACAAAAATACAACATTGATTTCTCCCTAGGGAAAATGGGAGAAGGAAGTGATTGGATGATACCAAACTGTCGAGAGACCAAATTTGGCTGATAAGCAATCAGGCTCAGATGATTCTTGGAACTCTTAAAGCGCAATGGCATTATCCTGGGAGTGAGAAATGCTTCCCACAGTGTTGTGTGCTCTTCGAGATGAGGATCCTCTGATGACTTGGGGTGGGGCCTGGTGAACCACCCTGGACCAAACTTTCGACGGGCGAAAGGAGCCATGGTCGAGGTAAATTCTTTCCTCCCTGCAAACATCAAAACGAAGTTTGCAAAGGTCTGTTGGAGTTCCAGCCCATCCTCAGTGGGAGTCAGTAAAGCCAACCTGGTACCTTCGATACGCCTTTTGGCTATCTCAGGAGCTTGTTCGTTTATTTGAGTTTTCTGAGGTAAAAAGACTCAAAAGTGGCGTTTATCCATAGTTGTAGTAGCCAGAAGGGTCCTGCAAGCAGCAAGCTGGCTCTATTTTCTATTACCTTTAATAGAGTCGCCCCACTGCTTATCGACTCATATAGGTTCGCCAGTATTAATTCGGCCAAACAGATGTTTTGACCGTGGTGAAGCTGGGTGGAAAGGGTGACCATTTTCTTCGTCACCTGTAGAGATTTCGTGCAGAACACGAAGCGTGACAGCCAAAGGGCTAGAAACGCAATGTGCTCCACGTCCGTCACCTTAGCTGTCGATTTGTCATGATAGTGGTTGATGTAGGTGGTGTAAGTGGGTTTGGTAGCTGAAAACCCAATCTGGTCTTCAGACATTTCCTCTGGGTCAAAGTAATCCCCAGTTGGTCGAAGACCGGTAATGGCAGCCACGTCGAAGAGAGTGGGTGTTACCATTCCACAAGGCAGGTGGAAGGTGAAGTGAGTATAGTCCCAAAATAGCAAAGAAGCTACCAGCATTTCAGGGGAGTAGTTGAGACCAGTCTTCGACAGCATGACTAGGTCATAAATCCCCATGTTCTTCCAAATCGAAGCCTGGCTTTTTTCCATCTTGTCGAGCCAAGCGTTGTAGTCTGGTGTAAGTCTAGGGCTAGACCTAAAAGCCCTAACCCCTCTGTTGAAGAAATGAAGATCTATCTTTTCTTTTGCAGGATCTTCGTTGTCGTCTTTAGCCTTTTTGGAGCACCCAACGGGCTTGAGTGCCTCAAGCACTGGGAAGAAGCTCTTGATCTTCGTTGGGTCAGCAATGCATGCAGGTAGAGGACCAGACATGGCGAAAACCTGGTTGGAGTATCCAACAGGAATCAGCAGTTGAGAAGAGTAAGTCTTACGCTCAACAGTTCCCAAGGGTTCGGGAACCCTTCGCATTCCTTTGGAGTTAACTGTTGGAACAGTTGAAAAGATTTTCGGTTGGGCAGTTTTAGAGGGAGTGTTAGAACTGGGGACATTGGAAGAACGAGAACCTGAAGCCATTTTTTGGGTTGAGATGAAGATGGATGAAGAACAAAGTTTTTTGCAGAAATTTCTGTTCAATATTAAGGCTTGGATGAAGAAAGTGTGAAAAGTCCCACGAGGGGCACTTAGCGCTATTTATAGTGATTGGAAAATCACAAAACTCGAGGTCATTTAATGTTTCAGACAATAGTGGGGCACGTGGCGCTCATTTGCTGATGTAGTCGTTCTGCAGAACAGAAACGGTGCAGCGTGCGTCCTCGATTTCGGGGAATTGTCATGATGACAATCTGTGAAAAGACATTGGGCATGTCAAACGCCTTACTGAAGTGACGTCTTAGGAACAGTTGGAATGATGGCTTTTTGGGATTGTCAGTTGGTTGGTAGGAGACGAAAAGCGCACGAGCTAATCTGTGGCTAAGAATGAAGGACAGGTGTCGGGTGGAATCTCAAAGAATGCCTTTTTCTTTTCAGCGTCGAAATAAGGCATTCTTGGGGGGCAATTTGTTGGCTCCTAAATTCGACACCCTTGTTTGTTATCAATATAGACCATTAATTATGAGTTTGAAGAGTTTCCAGGTTTCGACCAACTAATCCTGTCGAATGCTCATCAGAAAATGGCAAGGTACTTAGAGAGTTTCTTTTAAGTGGGAATCTTGTTACCTTCGACGTCGAAGGAACTTCTCGACAAAGGTATTTGATGCCCAGGATGGAACGATTTGAGATTCGAATGTTTGGAGAGAAAACAGTTCCCAGCAGTTACCAAACGCAACGTGCCAAGATCAGGAGCGTCGAATGCTGTGAGCGTGCCATGTGGCGTCATCTCGAAGCGACGTAACTGCCCAACGGTTACTTAAGATGTGTTTTAGTATAAATACTAGTTGTTCACGTATTTTTCGTGTGTTCATCATTATATACAAGTCACTCATCTAGATTCAAGTACCCAGTGTGAGCGAAAGAATTGTTGAGAATGTATGTGTGAAACACCATTTAAATTATTCAAAGTCTTTTATATTCAAGCACTTTATTGCCTTTCATTTACTCATCTCCGTCGAAGCCTTTTATTTAACGTTTTCATTTATTCTATCAAGCTTTTCTTCATGCAATTTACATAAAGTGTCTTTACTTTACTGGCATTAATCATCATTAGATTTAGTCAAACCCCAAAAAATCAACCATGTCTTAGGATCAATCTGATTGATCCTGTGAGTCACCAAATAAGTAACCTTTTGGAAGATCAGCGGTTGTTTACCAATTTCCACAGTAAACAGACGCCGGTTTTCTAGCAGTTACTTCTTACCCACAATGGGTGGCCAATGTGGTTCCTGTGCCGAAGAAGGATGGTAAGGTTCGAATGTGTGTTGACTATAGGGATCTAAACAGGGCAAGCCCCAAGGATGATTTCCCTCTGCCTCATATCGATGTTCTGGTTGACAACACCGCTCAGCACAAGGTATTCTCCTTTATGGATGGTTTCTCCGGTTATAATCAGATTAAGATGGCTCCCGAAGACATGGAGAAGACAACTTTTGTTACTCAATGGGGTACTTTTTGCTACAAGGTCATGCCTTTTGGATTGAAGAATGTTGGGGCAACATATCAGCGTGCCATGGTTGCTTTGTTTCATGACATGATCCATCATGAGATTGAGGTATACGTTGACGATATGATTGCAAGGTCCCAAACTGAGGAGGAGCACCTTGACCATCTGCAGAAGATGTTTGACAGGTTGAAGTTGTACAAGCTGAGGTTAAACCCAAACAAGTGCACCTTCGGGGTGAGATCTGGTAAGTTACTGGGTTTCATTGTAAGCGATGAAGGTATTCAAGTGGATTCGGCAAAAGTAAAGGCTATACAGGAGATGCCAGCTCCCAGAACAGAGAAAGAAGTCAGAGGCTTTCTGGGGCGTCTGAACTACATTGCCCGATTCATCTCGCACCTAACTGCTACTTGTGAGCCAATCTTCAAGCTACTGAAGAAAGATCAATTGGTACGTTAGAATGATGAATGCCAGGCCGCTTTCGAAAGGATCAAAGAGTATCTCCAAGAGCCACCTATTCTGATGCCTCCAGTTGAAGGGAGACCTCTGATATTATACTTGATAGTACTCGATAACTCAATGGGGTGTGTGCTGGGGCAGCATGACGAGTCTGGCCGAAAAGAGCATGCTATTTATTACCTTAGAAAAAAGTTTACCGACTGCGAGACCCGATACTCGTTGCTCGAGAAAACTTGATGCGCTTTGGCATGGGCTGCTCGCCGGCTGAGACAGTATATGCTGACTCACACTACTCTACTGATATCAAAGATGGATCCAATCAAGTATATCTTCGAGAATCCTGCCTTGTCCGGAAGAATAGCAAGATGGAAGATGATCTTGACTGAGTATGACATCCAATATACGACCCAAAAGGAAATTAAGGGAAGTGTATTAGCAGACCATTTGGCACATCAAGCAGTGGATAATTACCAGTCTATGAACTTTGAATTCTCGGACGAGAATATCATGTTGGTAACTGATTGTGAGACACCTGGACCGTATGAAGGACCTTAGGAGGGATCCCGATGGTCTATGTATTTTGATGGAGCTTCAAACGCTTTGGGTAATGGCATTGGCGCCGTGATCATATCTCCTAAAGGCTCTCATACTCCGTTTACCTCCCGACTATGTTTTAACTGCACCAACAACATGGCGGAGTATGAGGCGTGCATTATGGGTCTTCGAGCAGCGATTGACCTAAGGATTAAGTTTCTAAGTGTCTTCGGAGATTCTGCTCTCGTGATCAGTCAGAGCAAAGGCGAGTGGGATACGAAACACCCTAATCTTATCCCTTACAAGGAGAATGTGTTGACTTTGCTTCCCCATTTCGAGGAGATAACTTTTTAACACTTCCCTAGAGAGGAGAATCAGTTGGCGGACGCATTGGCTACGATGTCTTCTATGTTCAAAGTCAATTAGGACAACGAGGCTCCCTGGATTATCATTGAAAGATTGGAAGAGCCTGCACATTGTTGTGACATTGAGACTGGAGAGGCAGCAGATAAACCTTGGTTTCATGAGGTAAAGAGATACCTTGAGGCTCAGGAATACCCCGAGGGTGCATCTGTTAATGATAAGAAGTTTCTAAGGAGGTTTGCGGCGAAGTTCTTCATCAGTAATGGCATTCTTTACAAGCGCAACCATGATTCAACCTTACTGCGATGTGTGGATAAGAATGAAGCAGAAAAGATCATGGCGGAGTTACATGAAGGTACTTTCGGAACTCATTCCAGTGGACATACCATGGCAAAGAAAATCATTCGGGCAGGATATTATTGGTCACAGTGGAAGCTGACTATTATCAGCATTCTCGGACATGTCACAAGTGCCAAGTCTATGCTGATAAGGTGCACATACCTCCAGTTCCTCTAAACGTCTTGACGGCACCTTGGGCTTTTGCAATGTGGGGCATTGATATGATCGGCGAGATCAGACCTGCAGCATCCAACGGGCATCGTTTCATCCTGGTAGCAATTGATTACTTTACGAAGTGGGTTGAAGCAACTTCCTTTGCTACTGTAACCAAGAACATCATGGCACGGTTTATTTGGCACAATATGATCTATCGATATGGGGTACCATAGAGGATCATTACGGACAATGGTACCAATCTCAACAACAAGATGATCACCGAGCTCTGCGAGCAATTCAAGATACAGCATCATAACTCTTCTCCCTACCGGCCGAAGATGAATGGGGCTGTTGAAGCGGCTAATAAAAACATTAAGAAGATTGTGCAGAAGATGACAGTAACATACAAAGACTGGCACGAGATTTTACCATTCGCTCTTCATGGGTACCGTACCTCAGCACAGACGTCAACAGGGGCAACACCTTATTCCTTAGTATATGGTATGGAGGCAGTCTTGCCCGTTGAAGTTCAGATACCTTCTCTTCGGATCATGAAGGATGCAGGTTTGAGCGAAGATGACTGGATTCAGACCCGGCTTGATCAGCTGAACTTAATCGACAAAAAGAGACTTACCGCTATTTATCATGGTCAGACGTACCAAAAATGGATGACCAAGGCATTTAACAAGAAAGTTAGACGACAAGAGTATCAAGTTGGGGATCTGGTAATCAAGCGCATTATCTTACCTCATGGTGATCCCAGGGGCAAATAGACCCCTACTTACGAAGGGCCATTTGTGGTTAAGAACATTTTCTCAGGAGGAGCTATGATTCTAACCACCATGGATGGTGACGACCTTCCTTACCCCGTCAATACAGACATAGTGAAAAGATACTACGCATAATCAAAGACCCGCTAGTTTGACTGGCCTAGGCAAAAATAAGGGCTTCCCGGTGAACCAAAAGGGTTCGGGCAAAAATAAGGGATGAAAATAAAAAAAAATTGTACACCCGGCAAGTCGAAAACCTGAAAAGGCGGCTTAGGAAAAAAAGGGTATCCCGGTGGACTGAAAACCCGAAAGGGCGGTCCAGGCAAAAATTAGGGATCAAAGCGTAACACTATGTCTCATTGGATCACCCTGCATCCAGACTTCGGTATCAACTATTAAGCTCGGACGGCACTAATCAATCTGATCTACCTTCAACCAATAGCGAAGTGATGAGATGCTTGAGGATATAAAGGCAATAGCAGAGTTGGAACCTAGTGGGATTATTCACGTATCTGTTTTGTTTTCTTTTCACAAATTGTGTAAATTCTATTATTCAACGGCGTTCTCTTACTAAGACGTCAGCCTCTTGTACAAAAACGCCTATTTACAGACCAAACTTCAAAATCAATACAAATTCATTTTCAGACAAATTTCAAACTGTTTTTCCTTTATCTGTTTTGTTTTGCAAAGAATGTCCAATGTTCATTTTTGATATATGCATTTGACATTAATTGCTGCTCAAAAATATTTACATGCGAAACAAAAGACGAATTATTGGTAATATCAGAAACAGGGGCAATAGAATTATCCAAGCTGTATAGTTGCTCTGTCTACCAGGTACCGGGTAAATTCATCTGAAGAATATGACTAAGATACCTTCACTCCCCGCAGAGTAAGATAGTAATGATAGCTCTCCTCAGCTAAGACTTGTAACTATGAATGAATCAGCAATGCTTTCCCCAAGCAGAGTTTATCTACCATCAATACTAGAAAGACTTGATATCCCCGGCAGACTTAATATTCCCTAGCGGAGTATAAGAATGTTCCCCGGCAGAATACAAGATACCCCCAGCAGAGTTAAAATTTTCCCAGTGCGGTATGAAAAGCTTCCCCAGTGGAGTTGAAGAATCATCCCCAGTAGACTCTGGAAGTTTATCCCCAACGGAGTATAAAATAAATCTCCCAGCCGAATTCAAAGGATTATCCCCACAAAAGTCTAACAGGGTTATCCCCAGCAAGTCACAACTGAAAGATCATCCCCAGCGAAGTTCTTTCCTTTCACAAACAGGAATTCAATCCTCAACAGATTCAATATCACCAGCAACGATAATTCATTCCAACGGAATTTATCAATGGAATCTTCAGCAGAACATCTCTTCCCCGCAGAGTAATCTCCTCATCAGTTTATTCCCCAACGGAGTTGTCTTCTCCTGCAGGTTATTCTCACAATCATCTTCGTTCGTCATCCCCAGCAGAAGCGAAGAATTCAACTCTATTCTCCAGCAGCTACCGGGGATTTATTTTCCCCGACTAAAACATTACATTTCCATACATCATGATACATTCATATACACATCATACCATACAATCTCATTGCTGAGCGCATCATTGCTTGATCCATATCATGTATTGCATATGACCGACCTCTACCTTTCAGGAAAGATGCAGTTAAATTCTCAGCTATATCAAAGACCTTCTCTGGTTCAGTTAGATCGACGTGAAGATCTCCCTAATTCGTATTCCAGTTGAAGTTATTCCAAGACTTTTGTCTGGTCTAGTTAAATCGATTCAAAGATTTTTCTGATGCTGATCCAGTCAAAGTTAATCCAAGACCTCCTCTGGTTCAGTTAGATCGACGCGAAGATCTCCCTGATTCGTATTCCAGTTGAAGTTATTCCAAGACTTTTGTCTGGTCTAGTTAAATCGATTCGAAGATTTTTCTGATGTCGATCCAGTCAAAGTTAATCCAAGACCTCCTCTGGTTCAGTTAGATCGATGCGAAGATCTCCCTGATTTGTATTCCAGTTGAAGTTATTCCAAGACTTTTGTATGGTCCAGTTAAATCGATTCGAATATTTTTCTGATGCCGATCCAATCGAAGTTAATCCAAGACCTCCTCTGGTTCAGTTAGATCGACGCAAAGATCTCCCTGATTCGTATTCCAATTGAAGTTATTCCAAGACTTTTGTCTGGTCCAGTTAAATCGATTCGAAGATTTTTCTGATGCCGATCCAGTCAAAGTTAATCCAAGACCTCCTCTGGTTCAGTTAGATCGACACGAAGATCTCCCTGATTCGTATTCCAGATGAAGTTATTCCAAGACTTTTGTCTGGTCCAATTAAATCGATTCAAAGATTTTTCTGATGCCGATCCAGTCAAAGCTAATCCAATACCTCCTCTGGTTCAGTTAGATCGCTGCGAAGATCTCTCTGATTCGTATTCCAGTTGAAGTTATTTTAAGACTTTTGTCTGGTCAAGTTAAATCGATTCGAAGATTTTTCTGATGTCGATCCAGTCAAAGTTAATGCAAGACCTCCTCTGGTTCAGTTAGATCGCTGCGAAGATCTCCCTGATTCGTATTCCAGTTGAAGTTATTCCAAGACTTTTGTCTGGTCCAGTTAAATCGATTCGAAGATTTTTCTGATGTCGATCCAGTCAAAGTCAATCCAAGACCTCCTCTGGTTCAGTTAGATCGACGCGAAGATCTCCCTGATTCGTATTCTAGTTGAAGTTATTCCAAGACTTTCGTCTGGTCCAGTTAAATCGATTCGAAGATTTTTCTGATGTCGATCCAGTCAAAGTTAATCCAAGACCTCCTCTGGTTCAGTCAGATCGATGATAAGATCTCCCTGATTCGTATTCTAGCCGAAGTCCGGACCACCTATCAACAGTCTCCAAATGGCATCTATAAGCCCATTCCCGACATCACCAGGCTGATACCACTTCATGCGAGTGCAAATTTCTGAGCACTCTAGTGTTCAATCATCTTCCACCTTCGGATCACGAAAGGCACGAAAGCCAATCTACATCCTCAGGTTTAAGAAAATTGAACAGGGGCGGCTGTTGTACCCCAAAATTTTCCCTCTCATATTTCTCAAGACATGGCAAGAAAAATCTCCCAGTGTCTCAAGATTGCTCAAGAGTTGGACAGTCAAGTTATCTCCTAAGGCAGTCAATCTCAAATTAGGGTTTTTGTGTTGCATCAAGATCCTAGAATACAAATGACCTCAAGTGCTCCCAATGTCCTAATATGTTCTTAAGGTCATCCATGTCAAATTTCAAGCCTTGCAGAGGAAGTTTGGTCAGTCAATTGCTCAAAGGGCCCAAAAATCGACTATGATAGGGCAAAAGTCAACTGTGACCTACAAATAGTCAAACTTCAAGATTTTTTGTCAACATTCTAATTTTGAAGGATATTTCATCATTTGATCAAGGGTTGATCAGGATTCATCAAGGATGGCTCAAAGTTCATCAAGACTCAAAAGTTGCTAAATTAGGGTTTTATAGGAAAAGTCAACTCAACTTTGACCAAGCATAACTTTCTCATACTTTATGAGAAATGACCCATCCAAAGCTCATTTTTAAGAGGATGAAATTTACTACAATCCATATTCATACCCCAAGATCAGAAAATACACTCACAAAAAGTTACAAATTTGGACATTATAGGTCATTTTTGAAAGTCAACAAAAACACATTTTTTGCCAAAGCTTATAACTTGAGCATGGAATATCAAAATGCGATGAGACAAAAAGGGTTGGTTATAGGACATCTAAATATTTCTAAAAAGTCCAAGAACACTTCCAAAAGTTCAAAATTGAAGAAGTTATACATTGTTGAAGTTGGGCATTTTTGCAAAATTGCCAAAAGTCAACTATCCCCAAAACTTCAAATTTTGTCAAATGGGCCCATTCTTTTCCACTTGATTTGATCTTATCACACTACACACGTGTCCTAGATTCAGCCTTGTGACCATTTATCAATTTTATTATTTAATTTGATTTTTTAATGAATTATTTCATTTTAAATCAATTTAAATCAAATAAAATCCAAACATTGATTATTTGTTCTCTTTTTGGCTATTTCAAGATTGAATCATCATCATCAAGTGTATCAAATTCGTATCAACCATTCCATGTGCAAAAAGATTGGATTTTGGACAAAATAGGCAAGCTTTCAATGGTGGATCAAATCAAATCCCATGACATCAATGTGCAAGGATTCAAGACCAAATTGTTGACCTAATACACTCCATATTACATACACAATGCAAAGCACACGAATTTAGGGGTTAGAGGCTGCAGAATCATCAAGAACTAAACTTGAAAAATTGCCAAAAAGTGTGAAACTGAAATCGTTCTTAGAGGCAAATTCAGCACTAAAACTCAACACTAATCCATTGCTGGACAATCACTGAACCTCCTACAATCAAAAGCAAGCTCTCACACGCTCTCAAATGCTCTGTAAGTATCTCAAAATACCGCCCTGTATTTGAAATCGTAACCTCATGTTCTTGCATTTTTTGGCAAATCGTTGACATATTCATGATGCTTGTGAAATTTCTAGACTTTTGGCATTATTTGTTTGCATTAATAGGGACTCTAACCCCTTAACCGTATGGCTAGGGTTTTGCATTAGATTTTAGGGCTTTCTTTTTCAAGGGAAATCAAGGTACAAGAATGGTATAGGTTCGCTCATGATGCCCAGACGAACACAACCATGGTCTTGGGGGTCATTTTCATGGCCTAGATTTAATTTTTGGAATGTCCTGCAAATTTAGCTGCGGATATAAATCCGCAGATAAATGTTCAGGGTTGAACGAGGAAGAAGAATACGTGCCCCCCTCTTATTGGTGGATTCAAACTTGGCGCGTTTTCTTTTTTATTTCTGGCATATTATTATTTTTTCCCATATTATTATTATTGTCCAATACTATGACAACTAAAGCGCGTTGGTTGAGTGGTAGTGGAGCGTATGCAATGACTTACAGGACCTGGGTTCGAATCCCAGGTCCCCCATGCATTTGTTATTATTTTTCAATAGGTGATCCAGTGATGATGTCAGCGTGGGATCTATCATACAGCCTCACTTAATCTCTTGCCAGGCCCCAGGCCAGATCTGGTGGTCCAGAATGAAAACCTACCATGGGCCAAAGTCAGCGTGTATGCATGGAATCAAGAAAGTCAACCAGGCCAGTGGATTATTGGGCCATAAAACTGCTAATCAGACTCCTTTTCCAGGCCCACACCCCCCTAAGTCTTTCTATTTTATTCTATTTTTATTATTTCTTTTAATTAATTATTGTTATTATTTTATTATTTAACTAACCAATCAAACTTTTTTCTTAATAAAATAAAAAACCAAAAGCATTTTCTTATTTAAATTAATTTTCAGTATTTTATATTGTAAATAAATATTAATTTAATTCATTTAGCTTTAATTAGGAATAAATTTTAATTTATTTTGCAATAATTAAAATTAACTTAGACAATTAGGTTTTTATTAATATTGACCAAATTTATTTTTATTTCTTTAAATATCAAAAATCCAAAAATATTATTTTCATTAGTTAATTAATTAGTTTATTAATTTAATAATTAATTTAGTTTAATCTCTTTTTAATTCAAAAACAAACCAAAAAATCTTTTCTTGAATAATAAAGGGTCAAAACCCTAAAAACTTACGCCCGATTTAATTTCCCGCACGCGATCCATTTTTATTCAATATTGTATCTGTTTCCTGGGATGTAATAGTTTAATAGGACGTTATTTTTTTATCGCTTTATTTATTTTCCGCATTTTAATTTCAAGGGTTGCTTTTGGCGATGTAAATACCCGACGCCTTGTAATAGTTAGTTTAATTTCCGCAACTTATAAACTGTTAGATGTTTGGTAATAGGGAATGCATGACAAGATTGAACGCTTAAACCTAAAATCAACATAGATAACCATTAACATGTACAAAGACAAAATTAACGGAAAACAACACACTCGCACATGCGCACTCTTAGGGTACATCTCACTTGGTTGCCTTCGAACGCGGCCATTGAGTATAGGAAGTTTTAGAGGTTGCCCTCTTATCCAAAGATCATAGTTGCCTCGAAACGGTTGCCTCGGAAAAATGATCTAAGACATTAGGGTTACCGCTAAGGCGTCCTAACATTGCTTTAGTGGCTGCACGTCCCTTAATCGAATTGACCCTTAAAACTCCAACGACGATGCTACCTACTCATCAATAGTGGGATAGAATTTTCTAAAGGACATTAGTACAGATTGATTCCTTTTTCGAGTAGGTAGATGGTTCTTAAGTACTTGCTCTCTCAAAACAAAACAAAACTTTTTGCACTTACACCTTTCAAACAAAAACTTCTTTCAAACCCACAGACACAAAGAAAAGCAATTTTGAAAACACTTTGAACAAGTACCTAAGAGCCCGTGGATAACCACGGATAGAAAGGGTGCTAACACCTTCCCTTTCTATAATCTACCCCCCGGACCCGAGAAACATCTTGAAAAAGGAATTTTTCTGTGCTTTTTTCCTTTCCTTATTGGATAAAATAAAAGACGGTGGCGACTCTTGCTTACCGCGACATTTTGCAAAAACAAACGCAAAACGCAAACCAGCATTCCAAAAAATAGTCAGTTCTTCCCACCGTATCACACGTGGGGTAATCCCTTTTTCATGCAAGAAATAAGTTATGGCTCAAACAAAGGCTTGTACGCAGCTAGTCATCAACTTGTGAGTCAAAGCAAGCATGGAGGGAATGTTTGTCCAGACAACATAGGCATGCACGCATTAAACATCCAAACGAAATAGGCACATAGGTAGTCATTGCATTGTGAACCCTGTGAGGCCAAAGGTGCAATCGAAGGTGGCATCCAGGAAGCTCCTGCCTTGTGAATCCTAAGCCAACGTGCCAGAGGCCAACGCCCAGTCGAAGGATGCAACCAAAGCCTACATCGAAAGAGGCCAAAAGGCCAATCGAAGGAGCTGAATCGAAAAAGACTTGTTTTTCTTTAATTTGTCCAAAAGATTATTTTTATCTGTTTTCCTCCTTTTTTGACAGTTTCCTTTTTAACTTGATACTGGAAAATCCAATTATACATGTGCAAGTTGGACCCTGAGAATCTTTTTTGAAAAATGCCTTGAAAAATGAGAGAAAATTTTGGGGTACAACAATGATTCCTCATATGCTTCAAAGAATCCTCATGTCAAGTTTCAAGCTTTGCATCACAAGTTTGCTCAGTCAATTGCTCAGATGATTAAAAATCAACTTTATTGGATAAAAATTCAATTATGGTCAATATATAGTCCAAAACTCAAGATATTTGGTCAACATCAAGATTTTTAAGTCTGATTCATCATTTGATCATGGTTTGATCACGATTCATCAAGAAAACTCAAGATTTATCAAAAGTCAAAAAGTACTAATTAAGGTTTTCTTAAGGAGAAGTCAACTAAACTTTTACCAAACATAACTTTCACATGCTTCATCATAAATCAAGGAAGTTCAATTCTCTACAACTATGTCTCTCTAAGATCAAGGCCAATAATGCTTCATTTGAGAGATATGGAACAAAACATTACAGGTCATTACATTTTTTGTCAAGGCAATTTACATCAATTTAAAGACTTTAAATAAAAAAATAACCAACATGAAAGTTGTAGGAGACATTTTGAGGTTTCTAGAAAGTTCAAGATCACCTTCATATGACAAAAATTGTGATAGTTATGGTTGGCACAAGTTGGACAATTTTTGAGAAATGCATGAAATCTCAATTGAGCAATTTTGAATTTTTGGACTAATGGGCCTAACTTTTGAGGATTAAACATGTTTATGACATGATAGAATACCTCTAAGCCCATTGGTACATGGTCATATTTTGTATCCTATTTATTTAAATTTTTAGTTACTTTTTGTAAAAGAATTAAATTAAAAATAACAAATAGTTGGATTAATGTTGGACTATGATCATCTGGACATCTTCTAGAAGGCCCAAGACCTCATAAAAGCTTGCCAAAACCGTGAGAGACATGTTTGAGGCAAGGATCTTCAAAAATGGCAAATTAGAAAACATGTTTCATTGATTTTTTGTAACACCGTGATCACTTGATTCTTTCCTTCTTTTGTGACTTAAATGTCCTCTATAAATACTCAAGCCCTCACACTACAATGACACGGAAATTTTTGGCCTCAAGGAAAGTCTCAAAAATCACAAATTTTCAAAGAAAGTACACCATTTAATCTCAAGTTCCAGTTTGTTTCAGTCCAAACCACCACCTCAAATCACTTCCAGAACATATTCAAGGTAAGAATAGGTAACTTTACATGCCTATTTGTACCTAAAACTTTCATACATTCCATGTCCAGTTTGCATTATTTTTTATTCTTTGTATTATAAATTATACGCATTGTTAACTGATTCTAACAATTCAGATCGTTTAGCATGATTGTTTAGAACAGGTTTGAAACCTTACATGCAAGTTTTAACATGAGGAATACGAGATGCCATTGTAAGGGCATACAATTTTGTTTGATTCATGACGCAGTGGTAGTTTTCTTTCTTGGCAAAGGAGAGGGCGTGGGTTCGAGTATGGGCGCTTGCAACCATCTTTTATCTGTTTTCTAATCTTTTCCACTTTCCATTATTTTTACTTATTTTCTTATTTAATTTTCTACCAATCATTTTAATCCATAAAAAAAAGTCTTAGGGTTTTTATTAATTAATCTAATTTTGGACATATTTTTAATTCAATTTTCTTAGACTTAGTTTTTTTTAATTAATTAACCTTTATAATTAATTTAGAATTAGATAACTAATTATTTTCTAAATGCTTAAAGTTAACCAAAGAATACAAAAAAATTAACTTATAATATTTAGACATTTAAGTTTGTAAAAAATAATTTCTTAACACTTATTTTCCATTTTGTTTATTATTTCTTTCATTTTATTATTTAGACGATTGTATAGGTTCCATGTCGAATTTGTAATAATTAGATTTTAATTTCCGCAAGGTTTTAATTATTATGTAACTCTCCCGAGGTTATGTAATAATGTTAGGTTTTATCTTCCGCGCTTTACTTTTTACACTTATTTTATATACTTGTATATATAACTGTTAGATGTATGATAATAGGTTTGTATAGAAAGAATAAAATCAATCAAAAGAAAACCCAAATTCTCAAGATAAATATAACTGAACTGAACTCACTTTACACACATACACCTGTAGGGTAATTCCCTCTGTTGCATTCAGAAAATATTGTTCATGTCCCTCGAAGGTAAGGGTACTTTAGCAAAGACCCTCAATTAAATCATCATAGTTCTTTAGAAAAAAGATCATAGCCCCACGATGTCCTTCGAGTTGCCTAAGAAAAGATGATCTAGTCCCTTGTTGCCTACGAACAACATGATGATAGTCCCTTTAAATTGCTAAAGTATCCTTACGTGTTGCTTTCAATTACCATTTGATGATGCTTCGTTTGTCCCTTCACATCCAATAGATAAGGCTACCTACCAACTAATGATATGGATAGCACTATCTCTAAAGGAGAAGGAAAAGAATAAGAAATGACCTTTAATGAGTAAGGAACTTTTAATCGCTTGCTCACAACCTTTTTTTCAAACAAAACATATTTACACATCACACTTTTTCAAAAAAAATATTTTCAACACTTTGTACGCATTCTTGAGGACTGATACAAGAATCATTACAAAGTTATCTTTTCAAAATATTTTCAAGCAAATCACACACACAAAGCAAATTTCAAAAAGTGAGCTAGCGATTAAGAGCCCGTAGATAACTACGGATGAAAAAGATGCTAACACCTTCCTTTTTCATAAATTACCCCCCAAACTCAAAATATATCAAAGGTCTTTCCTGTTCGTTTCATACTTTCCTATATATTGGATAAAAGAAAAATTGGTGGCAACTCTTGCTAACCGCAACATTTACGATAAGACGGCAAAAAAAGTCAGTTCTCCCACCGTATTAAAATAGTGATGAAGAGGAAAACTATTGTTTCATGGAAAATCAATGTCAAAGCAAGAAAAAGAATGTAAGTCATTCTAAATATTCTAATGTTGATAAGTTATCTTTTATGGCGTTAAAAATTGTTTTTGATAATCTACAAAAAGAAATATTATATGCTTCTAAGAAACTTGCTTCCAATGAAAAAAAATTTACATACTTGGAAGCAAAGGTTGAAGAAACCAATAATAAATTTGAAGCGTTAAAGCGATCTATTGTAGACGGTCAAAATCATAAAAATAAGGATGAGAAACCTTGTCGGTTCTGTTGTGAAACTTGTCAAATTTGGCAACAAGAAGTGAGTACTCTTGAAGCTCAAGTGGATAAGGAATCTAAACCTCATGATATTCTTGCTATTAATTCTCCAAGGATTGAAAAGCCTCACAAAAATTATAATTTTATCAAGAGGGATTCAAATAGCAAAAGTAAACATCATCGTAGATTATTTTGTCACTATTGTTACAAGAAAGGCCACGCTATTGAAAATGAAAATTTAGGTGCTTTCTAGTCCCTAAAGGCAATTAAATTAGTTTCCCAAATGCAAAAATTCTTTCACTCACTCCCAAGGACCCAATGAGAATTGGGTACCTACCTTCTTTTTTTTTTGTAAATTGAGTGTCTTGATACTATGACGAGAAAATGAATTTTTGATAGTGAATGTTCAAGATACATGACATGAGCCATATATATATATATATATATATATATATATATATATATATATATATATATATATATATATATATATATATATATATATATATATATATATATATATATATATATATATATATATATATATATATATATATATATATATATATATATATATATATATATATATATATATATATATATATATATATATATATGTTCGTTGACTTTGTGGAGAATAATAAAGGTTTTGTATCCTACGGTGATCACAATAACGGTGCAATACTAGAAAAGGGTAGTATAGGTAATCCCTCAACTATTACTATCTCGAATGTTATTTTAGTTGAAGGTCTTAGACATAGCCTTCTTAGCATTAGTCAATTGTGTGACAATGAGTATAAGGTGACTTTTACCAAATATTAGTTCATAATAGAATATAATGAAAAGAAAGATTGTATGTTTAACGGTGTGAGGGTCAATAATATCTATATACTTGACTTAAAAGAAGTTTTCTTGAATAATGCCTAATGTATTGTTACCATGAGTGAAGACTCTTAGCTATGACATTTACGTTTAGAACATGTAAATTTTAATCTACTTAATAAAATAGTTTCAAAAGATTTAGTAATTAGTCTACCTAAAATAAAGTTTTCAAAAGATCATTTATGTGATGCATGTCAAAAGGGTAAGCAAACAAGAGTCTCTTTTAAATCTAAAAATATTATTTCAACATCGAGACATCTTGAGCTCCTTCATATGGATTTGTTTGGACCTTCACGGACCAAAATCATAAGTGGTAATTACTATGGTTTTGTTATTGTAGGCGATTGCTCAATATTTTGTAAAGCTTCTAACCTAACTGGTCCTTTAGAAGGAACAAACAACTATTTGTTTTTACAAGGTTTGTTTACAATAGAATGCTTCTACACAAGAAAGTGTAAACTTAATTAAGTACATCAGAAGATCCTAATAGACACTAATAATATTACATTGTATTTTATTTCAAATGTGTGGTCTTCTTTTCTTCAAGTAGCTTCTTCACAGACAACAGCCCAAAAGCACTTGACTTGGTGAAGTCTTCTTCTTCATACGCTTCTGAAAGCTTTGTCGATCTTAATGTAGTAAAGAGAAGAAATTCTTCATCTTGATTCACCTTATAACATTCTGGACATCAGCCCTCGTTCTATTTGATTCAATGATCACTTTAAAGTACAACAATCATGTTGTGGATTTGTAATTGGAGCTTTCGTGATCATCTTCATGAAGATAATTTTTGTTTTTGTTCCCACAATGAAAACTTCCATTTGAACATTTGAACACCAACAACATTTTAAGCATATGATCCTTTTCTTATATAGCCAAGAAAAATAGATTCGTTGGCTATTGAAAAAGAGTCTTTACACAATGATGAAAATAGTACTGCCACGTCTTTTTCTTTTCCACAACTCAAGCTAGTGGAGAGGGAGTAGGATAAGGATTTTTGTACTGTGTACTTGTCATTGCCAACGATGACATTTGGCTTCTGAACTTCAGAGGCTTCTGATGGTAGATGATTAAAATTGTGACATTTGATTCTCCATATAATCAAGTCTTCAGTCGTCAGAACTTGTTCACTCAGAACCTTGTCTTTGAAACTTCAGCACTTGGTCTTGTAAACCTTTTCTAGAACCTTGGGTATTTAGAACTTCAATTATTCAGAGTCTTATGATCTTCGTCTTAAAAGTCTTTAGCACTTGGTCTTTAGAACCCTTTTCTTATAACCATGGGTCTTTAGAAAGTTGAGTCTTTAGCCTATGGACTTCAGTCAAAACTTCTGTCTTCAGATCTTCTGACTGGTTTCTTTAGAACACGTTGTCTTCAGAAACATGAGTCTTTAGCATCTGGACTTAAGTAGAAATTTTATCCTTAGATCTTATGACTGTTTTCTTTAGACTTCATATCAGAGCCTACACTTCAGAGTCTTCTGGAGTGTCTTACTACTGTTCATCAGAACTTGTGTAACACATAAGCTAAACTAATTCTCTTCTAATGTCGTGGTCCACCATCCATCAGAAGTAGAACCTATTTGTTAAATACTCAAAAATAACAAATATTAGGGTATAAAAATTGTTCATACAAACATACTCATTTGTTATCATCAAAACTCAGAGATAATATTGCAGAACCAAATCTTGTTCTAACAATTTATTCGTCATGTACTTGAAAAAACACCTTATGACCTTTTAAAAGGTAGAAAACCAAATTTATCCCATCTTCATGTCTTTGGATGTAAATGTTTTATTTTAAATAATGGAAAAGATAATCTTGGAAAATTTGACGTGAAATTCGATGAAGCTATCTTTCTTGGATACTCACAATCTAGTATAGCATATAGACTTTATAACAAAATATTAATCATTGTTGATGAGTCGGTTCATAATAATTTTGATGAGACTTGTCCAAATAGTATTGGGAAGGGTATTTCTTTTCATGGTGTAGATGCATCTACGGAAGACATACTCAAAGACACCGATAAAGGAGTTGATCAGTCTAAAATGGTGGAACTTAAGAAGGAGGAAGATGACAACCACAAAAAGAAGGATGATGAAAGTCAAAAATAAGATGATGGTCTTCCATTGGAGTGGAGATCCTCCAAGGGTCATAAAATTGACAATATTATTGGTGATATCACCAAAGGGGTAACAACACACTCTAAGATGAATCATTTTTGTTATCGCCACACAAAAGTATCACAAGTTGAACCTAAAAATGCTAAGGATGTCTTACTTGATGAGCATTGGCTTATGGTCATGCAAGAAGAATTGAATAAATTTTAAAGAAATGATGTTTGGGACCTTGTCCCTCGTCCATCAAATCATCAAATCATTGGCACTCAATGGATATTTAGGAATAAACTTAACGAACATGGTGTGATAACAAGGAATAAATCATGTCTTATGGCTCAAGGATATAACCAAGAGGAGGGTATTGATTATGAGGAGACTTATGCTCTGGTTGCCCGACTTGAGGCTATACACTTTTTATTAGCGTATGCATGCTCTAAGAACTTCAAATTATATCAAATGGATGTTAAAAGTACATTCCTTAATGGATACATAAATTAAGAAATGTATGTTTCACAACCATCCGGTTTTGAAAATTATGAGTTTCCTAATCATGTTTTTAAACTAAAACGTGTTTTGTATGGTCTTAAACAAGCCCCAAGGGCATGGTATGACTGACTTAGCAAGTCCTTAGTTGATCAAGGATACTATATAGAGAAGGTAGACACTACACTCTTTATTAAACATCAAGGAAAACACATTTTACTTTTTCAAATTTATGTTGATGATATCATTTTTGGATCAACTAACATGCATTTAGTCAAGGAGTTCTCTAAGCTTATGTAGGGAGAGTTTGAGATGAGTCTAATGGGAGAGTTGAACTACTTTCTCAGACTACAAATAAGCAACTCGATGAAGGAACATTTGTATGTCAAACCAAGTATTGTCTCAAATTACTTAAAAGGTTTGATATAGACGGTGCAAAGGAAATTGACACACATATGGCAACAAATGGCAACTTGGATAGAGATGAAAGGGGTAAGGATGTTGAGGTAAAAAAGTATAGATATATGATTGGATCCTTCTCTATCTTACCTCATCTATGCCCAATATTATGTAGTGTTTGTATGTGTGCATGATATCAATCGTCTCCTAAGGAATCACACTTAAAAGCTGGTAAGTGTATTGTTAGATACCTTATTGGTACCTCTAAGTTTGGGTCTTGGTATTCCAAGGGAAATGATTATAGCTTGGTTGGTTACTTCGTTTCCTATTTTTCCGGTTGCAAATTGGATAGGAAAAGTACTAGTGGAATTTGTCACAAGTTTTCAAAATCCTTGGTTAATTGGCATAGAAAAAAGTAAGTTTATGTTGCTTTGTCAACGGCCGAGGTGGAATATGTGGCTGCCGGAAGTTGTTGTGCCCAAATTTTGTGGCTTAAACAACAATTGCTTGATTTTGATATTAAAATTTCACGTATTTCTATCATATACGACAACACTAGTTTCATTAATCTAACCAAGAATCTGGTGCTACATTCTCGCACTAAACATATCGAGATACGTCACCACTTCCTTCGCAATCATGTTGAAAAGGTGTATGTTGTATTTGAGCATGTTGATAGTAAGAATCAACTTGCCGATATTTTCACTAAATCTCTCGCAACTGAACCAATTTTTAACATACGTGAGGAATAAGGGATCATCGATATCTCCAATGTCGCTGAATTCTACCTTGTCGCTTGCACTCTATAATCTTACTTTAACCCTTTGTTTGAGTGTTTTACATCATGTGAGTGCAACATTCATCCCATCAAATAGTGAGTTAATGTCGTTTCAATTTCTCCTTGAAAGTAAGACCCTTCTTTATTCATTTTACTTGTTGGTTAAAAATGCTTGATATGTTCTTAAATGATGAAATCATGAATGTTCATTTCCCAAAATTTTGATTGATAACAATTATGTGTTTTCAATATACATGCTTATAGTGACTTCATGTATTAATTATTTTATATTTATATAAGTTTGTTCTTATTGTGCAAGCATGCTTTTTTAAGCTTATTTCTTGCATTTGTGCTTGAGTTAATTGTATGCGTGTTATTTGAATTATGCTTTTCTTGTTGTTGTTGGTTATATGGTATGACAAACATCTTCATTTTGGTTTCAGTAGCGACATGTTCTTGTCGCTATGCTAGGCATATGCGTGTGCGGTATCGAGAGTTCCATTATGTTATTTTAGGTAATCGTGATGCTGTAAAAGCAACTTGAAATATTTGCTCTTTCACTGCTTATTTATTCTTTATGCATTTACATTACATATGTTGTAATGTTGTTTTCCGGTTACTTATCAATTTCGCAACATTACACACACACACACACACACACACACACACACACACACACACACACACACACACATACACACACACACACACACACACACACACACACACACACACACACACACACACACACACACACACACACACACACACACACACACACACACACACACACACACACACACACACACACACACACACACACACACACACACACACACACACACACACACACACACACACACACACACACACACACACACACACACACACACACACACACACACACACACACACACACACACACATATATATATATATAAGGATATGTGATCGTTGCTCTTCTATGAAAAATCGCCTCTGAATGATATATTTTTATTTGTATTGGAACATAATACTTCTCATGGTTTTCTATCTTTCTTTTTTATGTTGTCAAAGGGGAGAAGCATATGCGAGATGAAGTTGGGAAGTACACATTCAAGGGGGGCCTTCGATAACCTACACGAAATGCATCGTCGCAAGTTTTCCATCATAAAAAAGTGGGAGTATATGAGTATAACTTCACCATTAGATGTTTTACATGATGTCAAAACTAGAAAAATTTAGCATTTATGTATGATGGACGATATATGTATGTCTTGTTGCACTCCTTTGCATTAGGGGTCTTAGGAACCATTAAAAACCACTTTGAAATTGATCTAAGTCTTAAAAAACAAGTTTCTGCATAGATTTTCATTGCATGTGTCGACACATACGTATTTTATGTCAACACGTGCAACTCAGTTTTGAAGCCTGTAACTTCTGAAAAGCTCGGGTCAACACATGCATCATACAAGTAGACACATACTAAATATTTTCTGAAATTGTAGAAAAACTTATTTTATGTGTCGATACATACGAATTTTAGGTCGATGTATTTACTGTTATTTTAAAGCATGTAGTTACTGACTTGTTTCGGTCAACACATTCATATTTTCAGGACAACACATACAGCTGAAACTTGACATATATGTTGACACATATGATTTTCAGGTCGACACATACTGTTTGTTTAGGGTTTGATTCTGAAAATCTCCTTTTTGCACCTAAACCTCCTCAATTATAAATACATCATTCATGGATCATTACAACTTGACGATACCATAAAAATATCTTGCATTTTCTCTTCATCTTCAACCTCCAACTTATGCACCGACACTAACTAATCATCATAACAATCTTTTATTGAGGTGCCATCTAGACGAGGTTCGATAACGTCCAATTAAATTTTTGTGTAGCCGAAAATATTTGGTTGAGATTTGCAGGGGTCTTCATTCAGAATAACCACGGGTTTGTTCTCCTAGATCATTGGTTGATTTGGGGATTTTTGTGCAAAACATTCAAGAAAGGATTGTAGGCTAGTGAAAGCCTTTGGAGATAAAGAATGTAAATGATCCTTTGGTGATAAAGTCTTGTATTGCAAAGGAAGTAGCGCGAGGGCTTTGGAGATAAAGTACGCAAAGGAGTAGCAAGATCTAGATAATCAATTTGCATCTAGTGTGTCTTGGTCTTTCTCAATATCAAAGGAAGATAAGGGGTTGAATCAACAACAAACATTAGGATTTATGGAGTTGCTCTTGAAACACTTCTATTGTATCAAACTTTTCATATAGTAAGAATTATACTAATTAGATTGGAATTAGGAGCAGACGTATCCACACGCGATGACGAAAGTGGGGAACTGTGAAGACAAATCATCGTGTCTCTTTTTCGTATTGTTTTACTTGCTTTAATTTTAATCAATCAATTTGTCTAATAGCATTGTATAATCGATTGACTCGTAGGAATTTTTCCATACTGTTTTTGTTTTGAATCAAGTGTTGATATTGCTTATAATCACTTTTTAATTATAAGTGCTTTTTATATCAACACAACTCAAAGGAAAACTCTGAAAATTCAATTGCACACCAAGTGTTCGACAAATTGTTTTGTTAGTCCTTTTGATAATTTTCATTGGAAACGATATTGCTAGTAACTTGTTATAAACGATTGATAACTTGTTAGTTGATTGAATTATACTTAATTCAGATTATTGTATTAATTCCATAATCAATTTTATATTTGCATATCTGACTTCCAATAACATGGTTCGTATAGAAGACATATTTTGAAAACTTTCCGCTTGCACTCTTTTACTAAAAAAATTAAAACCAAATTTTTATCTGGACTTTTGGGTTGGTGATCTAGTCACCCCACTCTAGATAAGGCATCGTCGTCTAACACAGTTGTTCAATAACACATTCATATATCATGTCTCACTCTCAACAATATGTAGTTAATGTTCATCACAAAAGAGAGATTTATACATCCAATGTTATGGGTTTGATCTTCCAAAATACCATAATTTGTCCAATAGAGAAATTAATTATACAATAAATTAATACAAAGAAATATAAATAAATAAATTTAAATTATTTATTATTCTCTTATTATAATTTTAAAAATAACTATATTTAAATTATATTATTTATTTTTAATTTATTATTTAATATATATTTATTAAAGTAAAATAAATAAAAACGAGATATGAAGAGAAACCCTTTCATTTTTCAATTGCTTTATTGTTTTAAGTAGGGTCGTCCATTGCTTCTCGACCTAATGAAAAGTAATTTTTTTTAGAGAATTTCTTTGGCCACCTTCATATAGATAAAAAAACACTTTTGAAAATTTTAAAGTACCCTTCCGATATGTATTCGAATGAATCCTTATATTTTATTTTTAGGGAGTTTTCGGATATGCATATTCAAAATTGTTGAAATATTAAATTAGATTTGATTATATTTAATATTTAAATATAATCCAAGTTGTGTTAGCCCAAGCTCAATTAGAGTTGTATATAAATAGTCATAATGTATATTATTATTTGTACAATTCAATAATACAAATCCTTATTTCCTCTATTATTCTCTCTTTCTCTCCTCACTAAAAGTGTCTCACGCACTAACAAATTGGTATCAGAGCTTCCGGTTATTGTTCTTGATCAAGTTTTTAAGAATTTCACGTCAGAGATCGTTTTCTAGGGCAAGTGAATCAATCGCTGCGAAGATGGCTAGTGATAAGGGCATTTTGAATTCTCTTCCAATGCTTGACGGCAAAAATTGAATCCGGTGGAAAAAAATAGATGCAATCCTTGTTTGGCTTCCATGAAACCCTAGAAGTGTTTACCGGCGGTGTTCCTGCGTTGGCTGCAAATGTAACCGACGAACAAAAAAAAACCCACAACAAAGTCGAGAAGAAAGATTACAAGGCTGATTATTGCATTCAAACGATTGTCGATACTGCTAATTTCGAAAGAATCTCTCATGCTGAAATGGAGAAGAAGGCATGGGATATTCTGGTGAAGTATTACGAAGGAGGTGAGAAAGTCAAGGTTGTCAAATTACAAACCTTGCATCGACAATACGAGTTGTTGTCGATGAGAGAAGATAAAAAAGTTGCAGAATATGTGTTGAAGGTTCAGAAAATCGTCCATCTCATGAAGGGTTGTGGTGAAACCATTACTGATAAGATGATAGTTGAGAAGGTAATGAGAATGTTGACCTCTCACTTTAATCGCGTTATCGTGACTATTTAAGAATCCAACAATCTTGAAACGACTAAAGTGGAAGATTTAGTTGGTTCGTTGGAGGCGCATGAGATGAGGATTGTCGAAAGGAAAGGAGTTCAGGACTCGATACAGGCATTGCAAGCTCATTCATGGAAAAAGGTTGGTGGTTCCAAAAAATTTAAAAGCAAGTTCGACAAGACTCATGGCAAGAAGTCTTGGTCGAATCTCCATAAGAATAAGGTCGAAGATAGATCTTCTGAATCCTCAAAAAGGGGAGGAGGAAACTATCGAAATGACAAAGAAGATAAGAAAGGTATGCAGTGCTATAACTGTGAAAAGTGGGGACACTTGGCCAAGAATTGTTGGTACAGAAAAGACAATGGATCGAAAGGCAAGGAAGAAGTAGTGAATCTTGTATGCCAAGATTCAGATGATTCTGAAGGTGGTATAGTGTTATGGTTGCATTTGCAGATAACCATGTCGAATACAAGATCTGGTTTCTCGACTCAGGCTGCTCGAACCACATGACTGGTCGAAAGGAGTGGTTGGAATATTTTGACGAGTCGAAGAAGAGCAAGGTAAAACTTGCTGATAATAGTTCGTTGCAAGCAGAAGGTACTGGAAACATATTCTTTCAAATGAGTAATGGAGGGAAAGATATGATCAAAGATGTGCTCTATGTACCTGGAATGAAATGCAACTTGCTAAGTGTTGGACAACTAGTCGAAAATGTTTCTCGGTTGTCATGAAAGATGGAGTTTTGAAATTGTTCAACACCAAGAACAATTTGGTCTTAAAATCTCCATTGTCGAAGAATAGGACATTTAAGACTATGATCAGTTCGAAAAAATTTTAATGTTTGAAAACTATTATCGACCACAAGGATAGTTGGTTGTGGCATTTGAGGTTTGGACATTTGAATTTTCGATCACTTAATCAACTGATTACTCAAGATATGGTTACTGGTATTCCAAATCTTGAGATGCCTGAAAAACTTTGTGAAGGTTGTTTAGTGAAAAAGCAATTCAGAAATTCTTTTGTTTCGACTATGTCAATGAGATTATCTTGCATTCTCGAAGTGATGCATTCAGATGTATGTGGTCCATTCGAAGAACATGCAATTGGTGGAAACAAATATTTTGTTTCGTTTGTCGATGAATTTAGTCAAAAGTTGTGGATCTATGTGATCAAACGAAAGGACGAAGTATTCGAAATCTTTAAGAGATTCAAGATACTTGTCGAAAAACAGAGTGAGAAGAAGATCAAAGTTCTGCGAACAGATGGAGGTGGAGAATACAATCCAAGATGTTTGAATATTTATGTGCAGAACATGGTGTTAATCATGAGGTAACTGCTCCTTATACACCTTAACATAATGGAATTGCTGAAAGAAAAAACAGAACCATATTAGATATGGCGAGATGCATGCTGAAGCAAAAGAATTTTCCAAAGTCTTTATGGGGAGAAGTTGTTTCGACTGCAGTTTATAATTTGAATAGGTGTCATACTAAGATATTAAAGAACAAGGTTCCTGAAGAAGTGTGGAGTGATAAACGGCCATCAGTAAGTCATTTAAAGTTGTTTGGCTCTATGGCCTCAAGTAGGCACCTAGGGCATGGAACAAGAAGATCGACTCATACTTAGTCGAATTGGGATTTTTCAAATGAAAATTAGAGTATGGTGTCTATGTTCAGGTTGTAGCACAAGATATAACAATCATCTGCTTGTATATTGATTACTTGCTAGTAACTGGAAATAGTTTGGAGAACTTGTCGAAGTTCAAAGACCTGATGACAAAGGAATTTGAAATGTCGGATCTAAGAAAATTGTCTTATTTTCTAGGCATGGAATTTCAAATGTCGAAGAAAGATCTGGTGTTACATCAAAGAAAGTATGTCAAAGAGATACTCAAGAGATTCAGAATGGATGATCCGAATCCTGCATCCTCACCTGTCGAACCAAATGTGAAGTTGGAGAAGAATGGAGAGGAAGACAAAGTCGATGAAACTTTGTTCAAGCAAATTGTGGGATCTCTGAGGTATGTGTGCAACAGTCGACCTGATATAGGTTTCACAGTCGGATTAGTAAGAAGATATATGGGTGAACCAAGAGTGTCACATATGAAGGCTGCAAGAAGAATCCTGAGATATTTGACGGGTTCAATAAATTGTGGAATACTATTTCGACGATATTCTTAAGGTAAACGACGATATTCTTAAGGTAAAGAAGCAATAGTTAATTGTTTTTCAGATGCTGATTGGTGTGGAGATAAGAAAGATCGAAGAAGCACAACTGGATATTTCTTTCAAGTATTTGGTGCCCCAATCTCATGGTGTTCGAAGAAGCAACCTGTGGTGGCATTGTCATCGTGTGAAGCTGAATATATAGCAGGATCCTATGTTGCATGTCAAGCAATTTAGATGATATTTGTACTTGAAGAAATGATTGTCGAAGTGATGAAACCTCTAGTATTGTAAATCGACAACAAGTCAGCCATAAATCTAGTGAAGAATCCAGTTCTGCATGGAAGAAGTAAACATATTGAAGCAAGGTTTAACTTCTTGAGGGAAAAAGTAAATCAAGATGAACTTGAAGTTAGACATTGCTAAAGTGAAGCACAGTTGGCCGACATTTTCACCAAAGGATTAAAGATCGACAGATTCTTGAATTTAAGAAAGAAATTATGAATAGTTCAGATTGACTATTTTTGAGGATGTTCGACAACTTGGATTATGGGGGTGTGTTGAAATATTAAATTAAATTTGATTAGATTTAATATTTAAATATAATCCAAGTTGTGTTAGCGCAAACCCAATTAGAGTTGTATATAAATAGTCATAATGTGTATCATTATTTGTACAATTCAATAATACAAATTCTTATTTTCTTTATTATTCTATCTTTCTCTCCTCACTAAGAATGCCTCACGCACTAACAAAAATAATCAATATCCTAAATTTATTTTGATTTTATTTTAAAAGATATTTATTTATAATATAGTTCTAATATAATTAAAGTGAGTTATTATGAATAAAGAATAACTTAAATTTATAATTGAAAACTAAATATTAAAGTAAATTTATGATATGAAATTAAAAAATAAATACAATAATTAAATTTTTAATTACAATGGTTAAAAGTAATTGTCTTTTAATTTTTAATTTAAAATTATGAATAATTTTTTAATAAAAATATAAGAAATATTTTTTAATTGCAACTTTAAAAGTTAAATTTAATTTCGATGACACTTTTATTTGAAGAAATAAAAATGACATTTTTAATTAAACTTTTTTTTTTAATTTTTATGATATAATTGATAATTAATTATTAAGTTATTGAAAATTTTATTATATTAAAAAAATATTTATATTATAATTAAAAGTAAAATATTATAAATAATTAATAATATTAAAATAAGACATTTAATATTAAACTAGTATGATATCCGTGCAGCGCACGGATAAATTATATCGTTATAAAATATATATATATATATATATATATATATATATATATATATATATATATATATATATATATATATATATATATATATATATATATATATATATATATATATATATATATATATATATATATATATATATATATATATATATATATATATATATATATATATATATATATATATATATATATATATATATATATATATATATATATAAATTTAAAATAAAATATTTAATTATATGATATTTAACTTTACTAAAAAAATACTATAGTTCATTTTTTTAATACTATATTTTAATAATTAATTAGTAATGAGATTTCTATAGCCATATAGCCATGTCAAAGATATAGTGAATTTAGTACTATTATAATAAAAACGTAATGAAACCAAACAAAAAAGATAAAGTATAAATTCAACATTGTCACATGATTCGAGAATGTTAATGTAGTATGAATTTGACATCATTTTGAATTAGTGTGCAGTTTGTTTGGACAAGTACTTTATACAAATATTTCTTTTGATAAAAAGTATGTTGAGGGATTTTTCTAATAATGAATCATACAAATAGAGGAAAGTAGAGAAGACTTTTTCGTCTTGTATAATTAATTCAAGATGTCGTTTGCCTTTGTGCTCTCCAACGGTCTAAAGGTCAACAATACGACTTGACATCTTTCATATCTTTATCTTTTGTTTCAAGTCATCAATAAAGATAGAAGGTCTTGACATTCTACACAAGTTTGAGTACATTAATATGAGAAGCAGGTAAAACAAAGTTAGTGAGTAATAAAGATAATAATATAAAATCAGTATTTGAAACTCATGCTGTAAGAGTATCGCAGATCATGAAATGGATAAGTTGCTTTATTAGAAAAATTGACAAAATTCGTAAAACATAAAAAATCGTAGAAAAAACACACATCATGAAACAAATATTTGAAACGACTCAGTTGAAAAAGATCTGAAACATAGTTAAAAAAATCACATAACATAAACAGATTGAATAAAAACAATTACAATATAAAAAAAAAAATTTGGATGAAGTCGACACAAACCTTGCTATGAAAGAAGATTGAAAACAGGATATATCAAATTGTATGGAGTAGGTAGACTATGTTTTAAAATGAAAGAGTTTTGTGTTAAAAACTGGAAAAAAAATTTATAAACACTGATTTAACTGTCTATAATGCGCATAAAAATTGTATTATTATGTAATTTCAAAATTATATTTATAACGTAATTTACTCAAAATTTATTATAAATAAATAATTATATATAAATAGATAAATATGTATAAATATTAATATAATTAAAGTTTTATCAATAAATTTTTAAAATCTATTACTTTTAATATTTATAAATAATTTTTTTTACTAAATACCAGTTAAACATTTTAGATAATATGTTCCAAGATATATCTTTTTTCGGTGTAATAATATAGATACAATTAAATTTAAATATATTTAAATTCATTCAAAATTTTATAGAAATTAATAATTAATTATAAATAGATAATATGTATAAACATTAATAGATTTAAAGTTTATTATAAATAGATTAAATATATATATATATATAACAATATAATTTGTTAATAAAATATTATATCTATAAGAAATATTACTAAAATAAAATCATGTGACTTTTATTAGTAAATTAATTTTTTATATTATTTTTTATAATCATTAATAAAATTGTAATATTATTTATTTAATTAAAAAATAGTAAAATTTGCATAAAGTTAATATATATATATATATATATATATATATAT